>CM057453.1:814280625-815703750 GCA_016271365.2 Neoceratodus forsteri | reverse complement strand
GAGGTGATTTGAGTCACCCTGCAAATGCAGTGTTTTAGGTGTCTACAAATAGGAGTTGTGTACAGACCTCAAACGCTGCCGGAGGTGCTGGAATAGTGCCTGGTGGCCAATACTATGGGCCACTGTAGGTTGGGCAAAGGTACGGTTATGGTACTGGGGTACATAAATATGCCTGTGGCAGACTGGGGAACTATGATGTCCCAGGTTGCCAGGGAGCATAGTCTGCTGGATGTCTTTCAGGATGAGTTACAAATCCAGCAGGTGTGGGAGCCAACTATGTAAGGACGTACAGTGGATGTGGTCCTAATACACAGTGATCAGATTAGGGTCTTGGAGGTTGGCAACTCATTGACATGGAGCAACCATGCCACAGTCTTGGTTTTTCTTCACCTAGGGGTGGGTGAAAACTGTACAAAGACTGTGCTCACCAAATTTAGGATTTTGTACTTCAGAGTCATGGGGATGATTCCTAAGGGGTAGTTGGACCAGATAAGGCCAGATATGGATGCTGGCAGCAGGTGGGAGATCATTCAGAAGGTGGTGCAGTATGGTACCATTACATGTCCAAGGGTAAGGCACAAATACAGTAGAGGCAGAAAACCATGTTTCTGGACCTGGGAGGTCCAGGAGGTGGTGACTGATAATAAAGGCTGCCTTTGTGTGCCTAAAGTGCTTGAGGGGAGAAAGGGAGCATGACGACTATGAACTGAGGTCAGGGAGGGTCACCAGGGTAGTAAGATTGGATAAGGCAAGGATGGAGCAAAACCTGACCATGGATATCAGGAATGGTAGCAAGGGTTTTTTTACATACAAAGGGGAGAGAAGGAAAGCAATTGGACAGATCAGCAGGATTAAAACTGTGAAGGGACTGGCACAGGAGGGGGTGAGCAGGGTGAGGTATTAAATGAGTACTTTGCCTCAGTCTTTACCATGGGTGGTATGGTGACAATACAACTTCTCATGAGGGATAGTGAACAAGCTGTGAGGCAAGCTCACAGTGGGGCGGGTTTCATGCCTGTAGTGGCAGATGAGGGTATTGACAAGCATGTGCATAGGGCAGGGTATGGGGAGGTAAAAATCACAGAGGAAGCTGGCCCGGTGGCGCTGAGGGTTGAGGCGCTGGATACCACACCTTGCACTATGCCAGTGACCCGGGTTCAGGAATGACCTCCCGGGCATGAGGGGGGTCGGCAGGAGGAGGATCGGCGTCTGGAGGACAACTCTCCTCTCCCAGGAGTGCGGGAACCCATGGTTTAGGCTTGACTGTCTCTGGCGGCCTGAGGTACAACACACTCCCAGTCTCACAGTGAGGGGGTAGTGCATGGCTGATGTCGGCGGGAGCGCCTTGACATTGGGGACACACGTCTGGCACAAGAACACCGGAAAAATGCCCTCTAGGCTCCTGGAAGATGGAGCATCCTAGCACAGACCCTACAAGCCCACCTGCCTGTCCCGGTCCAGTGCTCTGACGAATGGGCGTAGTTCGGGGATGTTGGTCCCCATCTCTGTCCCCGCCTGGGGGGCAATCCACGGCTACAGGGATGGAATACCGTGGCACAGGTGAGGCTGGGCAGATGCAATTGATGACTCCTGAGGCAGCGGAGTCTGGAGGGCAGAGGGAGTAAAAATAGAAAGTAAAAAAAAAAAGAAATCACAGAGGATTGCATGAGGGTTGCCCTCTGTCCTCTAAGGACTGAGAAAGGTGTTGGACCTGAAAAAATCCATGTGTTGGTGTTGAAGAAAGTAGCAGATGTTCGGGCAGACCCCTTGATGGAACT
Source organism: Neoceratodus forsteri (assembly GCA_016271365.2). Lineage (NCBI taxonomy): Eukaryota > Metazoa > Chordata > Ceratodontiformes > Ceratodontidae > Neoceratodus > Neoceratodus forsteri. The sequence goes on along the minus strand of CM057453.1, from coordinate 815,701,972 downwards.
TTTCAATAGCTTATTGAAAATAGGATGGGTGCCACCTGACTGGAGGGTGGCCTATGTTGTTCATATCCATAAGGGTGGTTCGATAGAAGAGATGGCTAAGTACAGGCTCTATAGATTGATGTCAGTGTTGTGCAAGGTAATGTAGGGTATCGTAAAGGAAAAGCTTGTGGGTCAGCTGGAGCAGATGGGGCATCTGGATAACACTTAGCATGGCTTTCTCCCAGGGAAGTTGTGTCAGACCAGCCTTCAGGAGTTTAACGATTAGGTGACTTGTGCTCTGTACCAGGGTAGGCTGGTGGACGACCTCTTTCTTGACTTACTAACATACTAAAAGCCAGCAGAATAGGCCTCATGGTCTGTCGTGTCTGATCGGTAGCCAGCCACCTAATGGGTGCTTGCTTTTCCGCACCCCCCCAGCCCCAGGGAGAGGCTTCTTCACCTTCAGTTTCCCCTTGTACCTGTCCCACTCCATCTTGAAGCCCTTCACTGTGCCGTCTTCAACCAGACTTCTGCGCAGTGCATTGCATGGCTCCACCACCCTCTCACTTAAGTAGTGTCTCCGACATTCCCCCCTGTAAGTTTGTCCATCCAGCTTCCACTTCTGCCCCCTGGTTGTTCCCCCCTTCTTTAGCATGATCATCTCCTTGTTCCACCCTTATTAATTCATTTTAAATATTTGAAGACCCCTATCATGTCCCCCGCTCTCTCCTCTCCTCTCCTCCAATGTGTGCAGCCCAAGCTCTTCCACTCTCTCCTCATAGGGCCTCCCCCCCATGCCGTGAATCATCCTGGTCACCCTCATCTGGTCCCTCCCCAGTAGTGCTATGTCCTTCTTAAGGTGTGGCCTCCAGAACTGCACACAGTACTGGAGATGCGGCCTGACCAATGCATTATACAGAGGGAGGATCACCTCACTCCTCCTGGAGGTAATCACCTTTGTTATGCAGCCCAGTATCCTGTTTTCTTTTGCTGCGGTTCTTCCACGATTTTCAGTGATATTCATTTTGACGGCTACCACCACCCCTAGATTCCTCTCACCTTGATGTGTCTTTCAGTGTGACCCCCCCCCCACTGGGTGTATACATGGCCCTGGTTTCTGACCCCCAAATGAAGTACCTTACATTTCCCAGCATTAAACTTCAATCCCCACCTCCTTGACCACCCCTCCAGGGTATCTAGGTACCCCTGGACTGCCTCTCTCGCTTCTTCCTGTCTGCTACTGCTCCCACTTTTGAGTCATCCGCAAAGAGAGTCAGCCTACTCCTAACCTCCCTCCCTATATCCGAGACATAGGCATTGAACAGGAGTGACCCCAATACTGAACACTGGGGGACTCCACTGATGACCCTTCTGGTGGAGGAGACTATCCCACCAATCACTAGCCTCTGTATTTGTCCTGTAAGACAATTTTCTATGCACCTGAGCAACTGGCCACCACACCCCCATCCACCCAACTTTGTTAGCAGGCCATTGTGGGGTACAGAATGAAACACCTTACCGAAATCCAGGTATAGGACGTCCACCGGCCTATGTCAGTCCATGTCCCCTGTCATCCACTAATAAAACTCCATGAGTTTGGTCTGCCACAATCTTCCCAGGACAAAACCGTATTGTTTGTCATCCAGGTGCACCAAACTTTCCAGCTACCTCCCATGTCTCTCCTTGATAATGCCCTCCATTAGCCAAAAGTCCATTAAGCAGTGCACAAGACATGCCAAAACAAAAGGACCTCAGACCAGGTCTCAATAAAAACTGCTCTTATTTTACAAAAAAGCTAAAAACATATACAGGACAATAGTAGCACCCTTCCACGGGGCGACTGCCTCTCTCTCTGCCAAGCACTGAGGCTGGTTTGAATCAAACCGTTTGATTGTAGTTTCCTTTGCCTTTTTTTTCTTTTTACATAGACAGATGAGTGACGGGAGGCCGAGGGGGGCCCACTGGAGGTGCATTACCCAGGGCCTACAAAAACCTGAAGCCGGCCCTGCCACTATGATATATCTTGTCATGTAACTATCCCTGTGTACTTGTTGTGGATAGGAACATTGTAAAGTGTTGGCAGAAAAGGACCTCCATGCCCACCTAGTCTGCCCATTTGCCTAGCATCCCTTGGACTGTCCCAGTTCCCCCCACCTCTTTTCAACAGCAGCCTGTGTGTGTCCCACACCCTCTTGAACTCTCACACAGAATTCTGTACCAGCACCCTATGCAGCCCGTTCCAGGAGTACACCACTCTGTCTGTAAAGAAGTTATTCCTGATGTTGCCCCTAAACCTGCACCCCTCCAGTTTGAAGTTCTGACATTTTTTCTGTGACATTTCTTCAACTGGAAGGTGTTTTCTGTAACCTTGTTTATCCCCTTTAGGTACTTAAATGTCTCTATCATGTTCCACCTCGCCCTTTTCATCTCCAAAGGGTGCATATGTTCTGTGCTTCCAGTATCTCCTCATATGTCCAGTGCCTAGGCCCCTTCACCATCTTGGTTTCCCTCCTCTGCACCCTCTAGACCCTTTCCACATCATTCTTTTGTTAAGTTCTCCAGAACTGGGCCCCATACTCAAGACAAGACCTGAGCAGCTGGGTGTACAGGGTAATCTGAACCTCTTTCCTCCTGTTGTAGATCCCTCTCCCAATACATCACAACAGTCTAGTGGCTTTTGGCACCACCCAACTGCACTGCCCGGCCACCTTCAAGTCCTTGGAGATGATGATACCTAGGTCACTCTCCTCTGTGGTAACGTTAACAGCCTGCGCCCCCCCCCCCCGTATTCCCTTCTCTCATTAATTTTTCACAGGTTCATGACCTTGCATTTCTCAATATTGATAAGGATACAGTTTAGTAACACCACCATGTAGTGCACTGTGGCAATGTATACCAGGCAAATTTTTTTTCACAGTCACTAGGACTGCTTCTTGGAGTCTGAAACCATGAATGTCAACACCTGCAGTGATGTTGACAATTCTCAAACACATCATCACCCCACTTTTCATGGTTTGGCATTGTCTATCTGATGAGTTATATCACACCAAGTTATTTTGCCATTACAGTAGTACATCAACAGCCTTGAGCTGAACTTGAGCTGAAGTTGAGTTGAAGTCCAACATACAGACATTGCAAAACACAATTATTGATGGTGTGAAAACCTGGTTGCCTATCTGCTTTTATGGCAACCATTTTGCACTGCAGCACATGTGTTAATACTTGGTTTTTGGCGGTTATTTTTTTTTCAATGCTTTTTAATACCTGTAACTTTTTCTGTCAGTCGACTCACCTCTGCGGCTACACACCCAGCAGCGTGCCCCGACATCACGCTGCATCCACATCTTCCCTCTTGGCTTCCCCTCCGTGGCACGTCACTGAGAAGCCCACAACTCAGCTCGCCTCAAACCGGATCCAGCGTCTGTGGATGTGCCATTGAATCATGGTTGGTGCATCCCCCCACCGCAGGCAACAACCATGAATGGAGCATCCACGGACCAAGAATCCAGTCTGAGGCGAGCTGAGTTGCGGGCTTCTCACTGATGTGCCAGGGGAAGCCAAGTAGGAAGATGTGAATGCAGCCTGATGTCAGGGCACGCTGCTGTGTGAATAGCTGCACAGGTGAGCCGACTGTGACAAAAATACTTAGACGAACGGCCTTATACCATTTTCCTCTCTTTTTTGTTTTCCCCATGGAGCAGGGTGCCCATCATGATGACAGGAGAGAATGCATGCCTCCGCATGCATTCCCTCCCTCAGTCGACTGTGTTTTCTTGGCTCCCCCCCAGCCTGTACTATGGTCCAGTCTGGAACTGGCCACTGGCCAACCCCCTTCAGGGAGGAGATCAGTACCTCCCATGCTCGATCATTACCCTCAGCTCCTCCCCCTCCGTGGGCCCATGGTCCATCTAGAACAGTGGTCAATGGAATGGCATGAGATAAGACGTCCTTGACTCAGCCATCATCAAACCCCTGCCATCATTGGTGGGTATTTAATATTGTTTTTTTTGTACACAGCTGACTGATAACCTCAGCCCTCCAATGCAACTGGATATCATTTTACACATTGACATACAGCATACTGAACTGTGCATTTCACAAACAATGGACATCTCTTTCCACAGGTTCTATGTTGCATGTATCAGGCTCATTGACATCAATGTGTGGTCACTGACATGTACCACGCCACTTCCCCTAAGAGGTTGTTATTTGCTGAACATACCCATGGCCTCGCCATAGCTGTAGCGAATTGCCAAGCATATCGCCACCACCCCTGTCATTAGAAGGCGAGCACACACGTTGTTACTGTTAGTCAGCTGTTACCCTTCTTGTTGTAGAACTGTATGGGCTTGTTCACCAACACGTTTGTTCATCTTTGCAATCATTAGTTGTCCAGCCATGCTATACTGCTTACTGCATAAGCATCAGTACAGCACTGTATTTTGCGCAATGTACAAACATGATATGCCCATTGACCCCTCAAAAACCAGTGCAGTGTAACATTCCCACAAATGTGTAATGGACAAAGGGACCTGTTCAGTGGTATGTAAAGTTTGACACAAAGATTTTATGAAAGGTTTGACTTCAATTTAATTGCAATACACATTGATCTGAATTTCATATGAGTAATTTGAAAAAATTATAACAGCAATCGACCCCTAACATTTACATGTAACCATGTTCTTTATAGGAGAAAAAAAACAACAAATGTTTAATTTGTCATTGTTGCTGAAATACAACATTGTAGCAGTAAGTAATGCCATGAAAAGGAAATAATTTAACATTACTTAATGCAGTTAATACATCAACTATCGGGTTTCATCAGTGGCGTCAACCTACACACTAGCCACAGTCAATGTGTACAAAAACAGTAAAAGGAACATCCTCAATAGAACAACAACTGTTTTTCAAACTTTGTTTTACCATGAGAGACACGGTATGCCTACAGCTTGTTTACGTGGAAAACCATGGACCACAGGAAAGTTAAGTGAGTTGCTCAGGGTCACACAGTATGCAAGTAGGGGCTGTGGGATTCAAACCCAGGTCTCCAGGTTTGTAACTCAGAGCCCTAAACCACTGCACTGTACTGCTTCTTAAACCACTGTGCTAAACTGCATTGGAGGAGAAAAGCCCACCTGGAGCAGGTGGAAAGTGTTTTAATAGTTGTGAACTGTATTATAAAAGGAGTTACATGGTGGAGAAGGGGAGACCGAGGGGATAAAATAGTGGTGGAATGTCTGCCAGGTCTGACGTCCGCCAAGGTCATGCATTGCATGCCCTCAAGGTGGAGGGAAATGGATGACAAAAGTAATCTGATCTGTGCTGCATGAAAGTGGACTAGGCGATGGGGCATGATGGGATGGCCCCAAGGGTGTTAAGGGAATAAGGACATACTAGCCGTACTATTTACTGCACTCTTCATTAAGTCCACAGAGACTGTGGTGTTACTGGAACACTGGAGGAAGGAAAATGTGTTTCTGCTGCATTAGGGGGGAAGAAGGAGGGAGGAGGTGTTAAATTACATACCTGTGATCTTGACATCGGCGTTAGGCAAGATCATGGAGAAAGTAATGAAATGTAGGATCAGCAGCTACCAGGAGGAAACAGGCCTGATGGATCCATGGCAACAGGGTTTTCCAGCAACAAACATGATAAAGGGGCTCAGCCACCTATCCTATGAAGAAAGGTTCCGAGGTTTTAACATGTACTACCTGGGACGGAGCCGGGATAAGGGGGACATGATTGACACCGTATAAACCGGGTGCCAGTGGAAAGTGTCTTCCAGCTAAAGGGTAATCCGAGGCCAAGTGGGTATGGCCTGCAGGTGGAGTGGTGGTGGTGGCAGTTAAGGGTTAACATTAGGAAATACTATTTTGTACAAAGAGTGGTGGATAACTTGAGTAGGCTTCCTGACAGTGCTTGCATAGGCAACAGCGGAGGGATTCAAAAGGGCATGGGACAGACACAGAGGAGTTTTGAGGGTGTGGGGTGCATGTCCTACCACATAGATGGACAAATGGGCAGACTGGGTGGGCCTGTCGGTCCTTTTCTGCCATCACACTTGTAGGAATCTAAGCCATGGTCTTTATGTTTTCTGTTCACAGCCATAAAGCTATGTGCTTTGCTACTCACCACGGTACACATGGTAACGGTATGACTGGACAAGGGAGACTGTACATACTGTGATGAGAACAACATACTACTACTGCAAAAATACCTGCTATCAGAGTTCACTATGGGTTGCATTGTGTAAGCAGCATAACAGTGGTCGACATTCAAAATGTACCACTTGCATCAGCACACATCAGTGGTTGTGTCTGCATGGCTACTTTTGTGAGAAGCGAGAATGATGACTCTTGAGTAATTCCTCTTTGTCAGGACGTGGCACAGGGCTATGTTTCTTGGTAATTCAGGCTTTTTGATCTCAGGAACACTGATCAGTTCGCCACTTTTAAATAGAACAACATCATCTAGCATGCGGTCCAGAAAGTGGTAAGATTTCCATTCATACACTGGCCTTGTTATCCACCTCTTGGTGTGCTTTGAAAACAGAAAGTCATGTTTCTGACATCCTTTATTTGGTCCCACACTGCATGTTGCCAACGGTTGATTGCAGTTTTCAGAATAATCCAGAATGGCTAGCTGCGTCCAAGCAACCATTCCTCCATATGAGAAATGCTGGTGCTTCGGACAGTATTTGTTTAAAAGGGAATGGAAACTTCAAGCTTCCCTGTGTGGCAAAACTCTGTAACCTTGCCTGTGTCTTTTAACAGTCTACTGTCCATCACAATTGACTTGAGGGCATCATATGCTACCGACCCCTAATCAAGCCAGAACGTTTCACGTAGTGTGTCCTCATCCAGTTCTTCATGATCGCAACCACGATAAACTAGTCCCACAGTCCAAGTGTGACTGTTTGTGGTGTGCTGCAGAACAAAGATCCACTTCTCACAAAGTAGTGCCGCATTTCCTTGACAGGAGGATGAAGACCACCAAAAGTGGTTAACTACTGATCTTAACCATGACATGAGGTCCTGGCAGTGCCACTGCTTGCCTTTGGCAACAAGTTTCTTTATGATGGATTTAGCGACATGCCAGACATCATACTGATGAGATATTCCAACAAACATAGATTCCCTGTACATTACAGAAGAAATCTGTGGATGTCTATCCGTGGCAATGGTTTTGATTGTAATGCCTTCATCCAAGATCTTCTTAAGCGCTCTGAGGAACCCTTCCTTCTCCATGCAGTTGGAGTTCGCAACTTCTGTCACTTGAACTAGCTTCGACTCAAGAATCTGGTTTGTGATCATCTCCATGATTGTATAAGTACAATACTTTGCACAGTGACCTGATGAGTTGCAACGACCATCACCAATCACTGTTACTTGCCATCCAGCCACCAGTAGCAGATTTTTTGATTTCTCAGTACCCCACATGTAATTTACTATGGGGAATAGGTATTGCCATTGGATTCACAGATACTGAGTCTGCAACAGACATGGAACATGGATGCATTTCATGAACTCGGCAATACGTTTGTAAGTATTACCACTGAACAGCACTGCTGCACTGACAAGCGGATTACCAGCACTCATCTTTCCTATGAGTGGTGTAGACCTCCATGTGAAGGTGTGAGACTTGGTACAGCAAAATTCACATATGAGCATTGTGCCTCATACGTAGAATTGTGAGCAGCAGTGGTAGTTTGCACATGTTGCATACGATCATTTGAAATAGCACAAACAGCTGACTCTTAAACACAATCAGTTTCTGCTCATTAGCAATACTGCTTGAACACCTTGAGTCCTCCATGAGGTCTGTGTCTTCAGATGCTGAGTCAGTGGACATTTCACTGCCGGGAGAAAACATAGACACTTCGGCCTCACAAGAGTCACTGAGTTCTGAAGTCAAGAATGACAGTTCAATGCTCTCCTGACCATGTGGCAGGTCATGTGATTTAAAAGGTGTTGACGTCATTCTGGGCTTCTGTATACCACCTCCATCCTTTGATGCTTGCTGATGTTCAGATGATGCATTATCATGTTTGGTCTTGCAGTTTGAAGATACAGGTGACAAAGATGAAGGGCGAGAGTATATGTGGTCTTTAAGTACATTCTTGGGTGATTCTGGCCACTGGCAGGCAAAGTTGCTTGTGAGAACCTGGCACTGCACTCCAACAGATGCTGTTTCTCGATCCATGCTGATGGCTGAAAACATGGAACTTGTTGCAGTGGTATCAACAACGGTGTCCCAAGGAAGAACGAACTGATGTGTGCTCACATCTGCGTTCACTGGATCGATATTCTGGTCAGACACACGTGTGTCCTGAGGTGCATCTGTGGTCTGTACAGTTGCATCACCATGCAGCACCTGTGGAGAAAAACACAAAAATGTTAATAAGGGAACAGTTTTTTTCAATTCATGAACCACATGCTTTTTCATACTTGCAAGCGTGGACATGTTTTGGTAGTTTACCCTTTGACGCTTCAAGGGTCCCCCATTGTCACTGTGTGGTGATCGCTTTGTAGTCACTGAAGGAACTGCATCAAGTTTCAGGGAATGAATGCTCATCAGTGGACCTTTGTAGCATGAAATAAAAGAGAAATACTTTTCAGCAGTGGATACATTACAAGCATGTGTTATAAAGTCAAACCCTGTTAACACTAATTAACACAAGCCATACCTCACAACACTTTTGTGCCACGTGTGAAACTGTGTGTGTGTGCTTAAACTGGAATGCAGGTTTGTCCTGGTGTCATTGACAGTTTAGGCACTGTACGCCACACCTGTCGCCACAACGGCAAACCGTGCTCGGTAACAATTATGGGGTACAAGGGGTCAGCAGGGGGAGAGAGAGAGAGAGGATCAAGCATCTGGAGTACAGCTATCCTCTCTCAGGGAGGGATCCACGGCCAGCATGGCATGGCATCATCCCAGGGTGGAAGATGGAAGCACTGCGCAGCATAGTTGCTGAAGCAGACAGTGTGGAGAGCTGATGCGGACATCTGAGGATGTCATTGCACACCCAAGGTCTGGGAGGGAGAGGGGAGTAATGAAAAACAAGCAGAAAAATGACAGTCTATGACAGTCTAGCGTGTGAGGTCACAGAGACCTCCAGGGGCTGATGCTACACATGCCCTAATCCGTCCATAAATCAGACTCTACCCTCTGGTGATCACCGGCATACTCATGGGGGGAGAACAACACTGAGGGAAAAAAAAAAAGAATGGCGTGCATTCTATAACCCATCTTGATAATGGGATGACATTGTGCTGATCTTCAATGTTCCAAGATTACTAGATGGAAGAGGGCACAATCAGATGTAATGTATATTTTAATAGCATGCAGTAACATGAATGCGACATTGAAAGTCTGCAATGCGTACATTTGTAATGCGATTATAGTGTATGATGGAATGCGGTTCTGTATGGAAATCCATACACCGCAAAAAGTTGTTCTGCTGCAGTAGTGATGTCTCACTAGCATGAGACGACTTTAGTTCTGCGTTAGTGAGGGCGTCATAATACAGGGGCTACAGCAAATGGCCTGATTCGTCCCTGGCTGTGCGAGAGGGGCACATGAGTGTGCTGGGCAGCAGCAGTTGTGAATCAAAGGCCTCGGCAGAAAGGAGTGAAAATATGGAAAAGTGAGTCTCTTTTTGTCTTTTTTTCGGGCACCATACACTATAAAGAGCAGTTTATGGTTACCCATACACTACAAGGCTATTCTTTCACCTCGTAGATACAACGCCGACTTGGAGACCACTCGAGCTTCGCTCTCGAGGTCATCAGTCAGCATTGTATCCACTCGATGGAAGAATAGCCTTGTAGTGTATGGGTAACCATACACTATCCTATATGACTACATGCTATAGGACTTGTCTCATGTCTGTTACTTACTGGGAGTAGTGTGAGTACTGCGTGTGAGCACTGCTTCAGCTTCATTAATCTTCACAAAGTGCCATTCATAAAAAGTCCAACATGAAACAGGAGAATGTCATGCCATCTGTGAAGAGGAATTCATCAGTAGGGTTGTGTTATTCGGGCCACAGAACAATATGTATTGTACCATAAGAAACAGCGATTTTCCACAATTATCGTGACACATCTGTTGTCATTCCGCAACAAGCGACATGTGAGTAGCTGTTACACAGCACAACAAAGCTTGATGCACATGTAACACATGAGATGAATAATCCATGTAGGTCAGGTACATGGTGGTGGACGTTGCAGAATGTGGCTGCAAACTGACGTGTTAGGCAGATGCTTCAATGCCCTCAGCCCATCTGGCTAACATCATCATATATTGCGGAGGAAATATATTGAAGGAATTGAACGCCATTTCCTCAACATCCAACAGAAGCACCTATACCGAAGAGGGTAGTTGGTCAATGGAAAGTCATGTACAGAAATGGTCGCAGTCTTTGGGACAAGATCAAAGACCTGCATGCAACAGTAACTGAATCAAAACTGTAGCCATTAGCAAGACATGGTTCACCAGTACCCACACTTGGGAGACTTCAGTTCCTGGCTATGTACTGTTCAGAAGAGACCGAGGTGCAAAAAGGGGTGGTGCAGTGGCCCTTTATGTCAATGGAAATATCAGAGCTAAAGAAATGCAGAATACAGATAAGGAAGTCGCAAGAGCGGGCATCTTTGGTAGGATGGTTGGTTAGGCAGGGTGCAGGGCGGACATAATATTAGATTGGTCATGGATGTTCAGAGGATGCACAGTGGATTTCCACTTGGCAGTTCTTAGGGAGGAGCTCAAGGGGATTAGGAGGAAGCTGGTGGCGGATGTGGGGAGGGATGGGGAGACAGGAACTATATGATGGTATACTGGGACACAATGGTCTGTGAGGGTAAAAAAAACATGGCCTACACTCGCTTAAAGTGCAGAAGGGGGGAATGGGAGAAGGGAGGGTATGAGCTGCTGTACAGGAATGTCACTAGAGTGGTGAGATACTGGACAAGGTGAGGATGGACCAAAATCTGACCAGTGATATCTGGAGGGGGTGACAATGATTTCTTTACATACATAGCAGAGAAAAGGAAAGTAAGAGCACACATCAGCAGGATTATGACTAAGGAGAGATAGGCTCAGGAAAAAGGGGAGCAAGCAGAGGTACTAAATTAGTACTTTGCCTGTGTTTTTACTATGGGATACGGGGGATCCTTCGTTCACAATGTGAGTTAAGGGCAGCCCACAGAAAGGGGAGTTCACTCAGAGTATGGTGCACTGGAAGAGGCTAGGATGGTGGATGGGCCTGAACTGCGGGGGGTTACAGGAGGGCTGGTGTATGGGTGGGTGGGCTGGGAGGATGAAATAACAGTGGATTGGGTGATGGCAGTCTTCTGGTCACTAAAGACTGAAAAGGCAACGTGGCAGGATGGGCTGCATCAGCGGGTACTAAGACATCTCTCTGGACACAGGGTTGGTGTCTCAAGACTGGAGGGTGGCCCATGTGGTGCCCATACACAAAGGGTTGCCTAGAGAGGAACCACATGTGTGGTAGCATAACGTCTGTGGTAGGCAATGTGATGGAGGGCATTATCTATGAGATGCTCGTTGACAGCTGGACAGGTTGGGGAACCTGGAAGACAGGCAGTATAGATTTGTTCCAAGGAGATTGTGCAAGACCAAACTTCTGGAGTTTTACAAGTGGGTGACGGTTGCCCTTCACCAGCATAGGTAGGTGAACGTACTGTATCATGACTTCAGCAAGGCATTTGATTCAGTACCCCATAATGTCCAATGAACAAAGATGGTGGGGATGGGGTGTGGGTGCAGTTGCTCAGGTGGATAGAAAATTGGGTTACGGACACAGTACAGAGAGCACTTGTTGGTGGCATAGTGTCCTCCTCCAGAATGGGGACCGTACTGTACTACACAGTCCCAATATGTGAATGAACGCTCATTCACATATCGGGACTGTGTAGTACAGTATGGTCTACATGGCCATTGGCCCAAGCAGTGGACCAATAGGCATACAGCCCTACTGTACACTGTCAGTCAGCAGGCGGCTGGGCGGCTTGCGGGCAGGGAGCTGCCACCCGCTGCTGACTGGGAGGGGGCAGGGTGGCGGGGGACACAGTGGGCAGGTGGGGTGGGGGGGTACCACTGGACCGCTAGGGATAGTAACCTATGTCCATGATCGGGCACTGGGGATCGGTCCACTGGACCATTAGGGAGATTTTAATCATATGCCCACGATCGGGCCAAGGGGTAGGGTCCACTGGACCACCAGGGTGTTCCTTTACAGATGCCTGTGATCTGGTGACGGGGCAGAGGGGGGCATGATGCTCCCTGGGCAAGGGGCATGGGGTCAGTGTTTAGGGAGGTTGGGTGGCCACCCACAACAGGCAGCTGCTGTGTTGCATCCAGCAATACAGCAGCCCGCCTGTGGATGTCCCCGACTTGTTCCCTGTTCGTATGGGCACAACATTGTGCCCCCCTGAGCGGTGCAAGGAGGGGTTGTGCCTGCATCTGCGCCACACATCCCGGGCTGAATATCAGAATGTGCTGCATATGCATGGGCATGCCCTCTGCACTTGCGCTGCATACATTACAAGTGACCAGGGCATCAGGGTTGCGTAGCGCAACTCACCCATTTGAATATCATACCGGGGACATTGGTGGGCTGCGATGGTGCGGAAGCCCTGTTGCACCATGCGCAACACCTTTGAATATGCCACTTATGGTGTACAACGAAGAGAAACAGAGTATGTGAGTAGGGTGCTGTTAGGAATGAGGGTAGGGATAAAGTGGTGAATGACACATGCAGACATGTAACCCAGCAGGCCACAGGATAGTCCTACGTAGATGTGAATGAAATGGCTTTCTTTTACATATGCATATGCAGGCAAAAATATTGTTCATTAAGGTGTTCTGCCATATCCGATGTGCAGGTAACTGGTGTGTAAAGTAAGGCAAATGAGAAAGCCACACATATGCATTTATAAAACAATATGCAATGGTAGACGGTCACACTTGATCATTCACAAAACATAAATGGTATTGTAATTGGTGGGTGTTACTGCATATATCATAAAGCAGCAAAACAACAGGTCACTGCAGAGACTGAAGCACCATCCAGAACACTGAAAAGGTGTTAATGTGCCAATAAACATATTTTATTTTGCATGAACTGTAAAGTTACTAATTTTTTTTTTCAATTATTTTTATCCTCCTGCTGGAAGGTCCACCTCATTGTCCACTGAGTTTACCGAGCTCGGGGTGTTTTGGGGCCTTCTAGCACCATGCAGACCCTGGCACATCCCCATAGTCAGTCCAGAAGCATCATCCATGCCTGCCTACACTGTTTCCTCCATTTTCTCCAGTGAACTACCCTGGGATCCCCAGAAGTGGTAGGCGCATCTGCATGAAGGCGCACATGCACACCGCTGCTCCGGACCGGGTCCACTCAACCATCCCCATCGACCGATGTCTAAGCTCTCTCATGGCACTGTCCCTCTGGCCTCCACCAGAGGGCAGCCAAGCTCCAAGAGAGTTGGGTACCTCCTCCCAAGGTGAAGTGCTGCCTGCTGGCAGCCTCTCACATCATCTCCCTCCACCCTTGCTGGCCTCCGACGACCCTTGCTCGTTCTCGAACCTGGGTCTCTGGCGTGGCGCGAAGTGTGGCATCCAGCACCCCAACACTTAGTGCCATCGGGATGGCTTAAAGTTAGTAATTTATATTAAAAAGAAGTGGTGGTGTTTTGGTAATGATTTCATGGCCATGCAGTGAAGTCACACAGCTAACATCCTGAAGGTATACCACCCATCACCTTGTTCCATTAGCAAAAGTGCATGTACCTCACATGTGTTAGCTTTCTATATGGAACAGCTCCAAAACATGTGCTTCCCAGTTCACTTGGTCAACGATCAAACTATGGAAGGTAATACTCTTGACCTGATACCAACGTACAATATGTAATGTATATGAGGGTTAAAGAACCATTGGCAGGAAGCGACCATAACAAAACAAAAAAAGGTTACACCTGCACATGCATAGAGAGGTGTTACTGTGGGAATGCAGCACAAAGGGGGCGGAGTTTAGGAAAGTAAGCAGAGCATGGTAATATGCTTACTATGCAAGGGAGGGGTAAAAGATACATACTGGCATAGTGTCTCCATGTGGAACAGGATATGTAGGATGCATGGCGGCTACAGGGGACAAATTGGACTCTGGTCACAGTGCAGCAGGAAGTGGGTGGCTTAGGAAAGAGGAGATGGGGGGCACAGGGAGGGGTGACCTGCTTAAGGAACTGTGTACAATACGGGGTGACAAGGTAATGCCAGAGGGACACAGGCAGGTACAGAGGAGGGAGGGAAGGGTGGGCAGTGCATTTACCTGTGTGAGTGGGGTGACTGTGTTCATGTGGAAGTAGTAAATTTGGAATGGTTGCTGTAAGAGAAGGGTAAGTGGTTGTCAAGGACAGGTATGACATGGAAAATAGCAGGCAACGGGGGCCTTTGAACCTGGTGGAAATACCGTGATCGTCACAGGCATAGCATGTGGAAGGGAACTGAGTGAGATAAACAGGTCAGAGAGTTCACAGTACAAAAGCAGGAATGGACTACAGTGCCATAACAGAAATGGAAGAGGTCATGGAGGTCATATCACTGCGACATAAGGGTTACAGTGGGAGGAACAACACGGATTTGGCAGGGAGGGGAAGGAACATCCATGGCAATGCGCCATCAGGGGGTGTAAGACTGGGAAAGCAAGCAGGTTTAGGGTACAACAGTCAGTAAGAGTACTTGACTGGGGGAATACGTGATTAGGGGAAAAGGTGGAAGGGGAAGGGGAATCCTGTGGTGTTAAGTCCATGAGAATCTTTCTTCAAGGTTCATAAGGCATGGTATGTGTGGGTGTCTGGGGTACAACATGGGAGGGCAATCAGTTGTACAAAAGGGACAGGCTACACCTTATCGCAGAGGGAAAAGAGGTCCAACAGCTTACAGTTGCAGACTTCAACAGCTCTAGGTGTTGATTGAGGGTGCAACATGACAAGCAAGGCTAGACAGTCACTGGCCTTGCCACACAGGTGGGTGTGCACTGGGAAGGAGCAACCAATGCTGCACAAGGGAGTCATTGTATGCGGGGAAAAAGGAAGACATCAGGGCATTGGATGGGAGGTGAGGGGAAGGAAGAATGTTTGGGGCAGTGAACATTAACACCAGGAGCCAGGGAAACAAGATGCAATAGCTTCAGGGGGTATTACTGGAGGGGTGGGTGGATGTGGTGAGTGTCTAGGATTTGCTGACATTTAAACTATTTTTAAATGAATTACAGTTGGCTGAGGAGTTGAAAAAGAAACTTGCAAACTCTGCTTATCTTGGAAGTAACCTCATAAGTGTTTGAATACTGCATTCTGGTTGTCCCTTGGGGGTAGCTGGATTGACTACTAGGATTTTGGGACAGAAACTATTTTTAAATAATTTACTGGTGCGTAGGAGTTTGTGATAGTTAAACTCTTTTTAACAGAGTTACTGGGGTTAAGGAGTGGTCACAGAAAAACCTGCAGTGTGAAACAGGAAAAGACAGTCTTTCAAGCAACAGAGGGTGGTGGATCTAGGTTTACGTTTGTTTGTTACAATTCTTAAGATTTTCAGTGCAGGAAGAGTTTAAAGCACAGCTGACTTATTTTGGGGCTGACAGCTCTCGGAGCACAAACCACCAGGCCTGTTTTGGGGCTGGGAAGGTTTACCTGTGTCTGACTTGGATGTGTGGATTTTTCTGTTTGATTAGCAGGGTATTTCTCTATCAAATTGTTGTGTAGGGCATCTTGCTGACAGGAAGGCACTCATTGCAGCAGTGGGTCAGAGCTTTTAGCTGATTGTTTTGCGAGGGCACAGTTTAGGCCCAACCCTTCCCTTCCCCACCCCACCCACCCCTGGAAATAGTTCCTTTATACCTGGGGTTCTGACATCATTTCCTCAAGAGTGCAAGGTGCATGTCACTGTCATGACCTCTCTAGCACACTGCACTGACAATATAAGCATACACATTGTATATTATAAATATGTATTTCTATATTACAAACCAATCACACAAACACAAAAAAAAAAAAAAATGTGGGGAGTAGTGCAATGTAATGGCTGTGGGTCAGCAGTCTTCCAGGAGTCTTTCTGGAGGCTGAGATGCTGCCCTATTTGTAGACAACTCTCTGCCCTGAGGGACGAAGTTGCCCGTCTTCAGGCCACACTGGACAGTAGTATGGGACCTTCCCCAGGCCACACTGGACAGTGGGAAGGGAACTCCCCCATCCAGGAGCACCACAGCCACCACCATTACCTCAGAGATTGTGAAGAAAACACAGCAGTTGGACCACAGTGGGCTCAGGAAGGGTGAGGATGGTGGAACGGAGGCACACCCAGTCAGTTGTTCCACTCCACAATCCATACACCATTCTGGGGGAGCATAGCTCCCCTATGGATGCACCCACAGAGGAGACTAAGGAGGCTGAGGACAGCTGTCACAAGGGAGGCCCACAGGAAGGAGGCAGAGGACACCACAAGGAAAGGAAGCAGCTCCTGGTGGGGGACTCAATTATTAGGGGGATAGAACTGGGAAGAGCTGGGAAAACTGAAGTAAGGTGCCTGCCTGGTGCCATGGCTTGGAGGGACAGGAAGCACATCCTCAGGATCACGACAACAGCTGCAAGAGATTCTGAGCTGGACGTAATTGTCCACCTAGGGACAAATGACTTGGCTCATCATGAGGTTAGAGCAGTGCAGGAGGACATTACAGAGTTGAGGAGGGGCCTAAGACAAGTAGCACACACAGTATCCTTCTCAGAGGTGCTGCCTGTCAAAAGGCATGGGTGAGGCGAGGTAATTGGCACCATGCAGTTTAATGAATGGTTGAAAAAATGGTGTGGAGCACAGGGGTTTGGCTTCATTGGGGACTGGGGTTCCACCTGGAGGGACAACAGCCTATACTGGCAGGATGGTCTGCATCTGTCCAGGAAGGAAACAAGTCTTTTGAGCAATCGGTTTAAATGCTTCATTGGCAAGCTTTTAAACTAGTCAAAGGGGGAGGCACTGACAAGCAGCAGAAAATCCCAGCCTCTCCCTACAAAACAGGGTACTAAATGAGAAAAGACCAAGGTAGAACGGTCAGTGGGGATGCTGCAACAGGTAAAGCCATCAAAAATGGAGAGCAATGAGTAGCAATGCCCGTAGTCTAGGTAACAAGCTTCCTGAATTAGTGGCCTTGATGGAGGAGGAACATCTGGATATCGTGGCAGCCACAGAAACATGGTACACACAAAACCATGACTGGGGCGTAAACATACCAGGATACACTATCTACAGGAGGGACAGGGAGGGTAAAAGGGAGGTAGTTCTTTACATAAAGGAAGGAATAAAAGCAACAGAACAAAAGGGTAAACAGGGAGGAGAAGAAGCACTGTGGGTAAATTTGGAGACAGGCAATGGCACCACAATCCGCACAGGGTTGTATACAGACCCTTCTCAGGAGAAATGGACAAAAATGATAGAAAGTATACTTAGAATGGCAGAAAGGAGATACTGCTGATGGGTGATCTGAATATGCCAGATGTTAACTGGAGTGCAGTTGCAGCTGCCACTTGAAGAGTGCAGTTATTCTAGATGCCCTACAGGGGCATGCCTAGAACAACTAGTACTGGAGCCCACTCTAGAGGGCAATATTAGACTTGATACTCTCAAATGGAGATGGAGAGAGATCACAGATGTAGAAGTGGGTAGCCATCTGGGAACTAGCGACCATCGAACAGTATGGTTCACAATAAACACAGTAATAGAGTCAAGCCATACAAAGACAAAAGTACTGGACTTTAGGAGGGCTGACTTTGCCATAATGGTGAGTGCCTAAGAATGCACTAGCAAATGGGCAGGAAGGAAGGGTGGAAGAACAATGGGGAATAATAAAACTGCCATCACAGAGGTAAAAGCCTTTGTGTGAAACAAATAAACAAAACAAGGCGATGTAAGAAACCACTATGGTTCTCAAAGGAAATGGCAGTGGAGGTTCAAGAAAAAGAAGCATTCAGGAAGTACAAGGAATCGCAGAAGGCAGGACAGAGAACTGTATCAGTTAAAGCAAAAGGAGGCTGGGAAGGCAGTCAGAACAGCAAAGCCCAAACCGAGGAAAAGATAGCCAACTCAGTTAAGAAGCGGATAAAACCTTTATAGGTACATCAGGAGCGAAGGAAGACCAAGGGAGGGATAGTGAGGCTTAAAAAGGGAGGAGGGTGGGCAGAGGAGACTGTGAAAAGACAGAGATACTAAACAAATATTTTTGCTCAGTATTTACGAAGGAAGAGGGGAGATACATAAAACAAACAGTAGTAACACTCTGGATACAGAAGTTGATACGGCTCATTTACAGAAGAAAGGATTCTGAAAGAACTCTTAAAACTGAAGGTGGACAAAGCAAGGGGCCTGATGGATTCAGCCCAGAATTCTAAAAGAACTAAGGGTAGAACTAGTGACACCACTGACTACCCTTTTTAACAAATTATGGGAGGATGGGGTGGTACCGAGGACTGGAGGAGGCAGATGTGATTCCCTTCACAAAAGTGGGAGCAAGGCAGAAACAGGAAACTATAGACCTGTTAGTTTAACCTCAGTGATAGGAAAATGATGGAATCACTTCTAAAGGAAAGAACTGTCGAGTATCTAGAGGCCAGAGGGCACAGGACCCTAGGCAGCATGGATTCACAGTGGGAAGGTCATGCCAGACAGATCTGATAGATTTCTTTGACTGGGTGACCAAGTAGTATATATCAGGGAGGGCTGTGGACATGGCCTACCTAGACTTTAGCAAGGCATTTGACACAGTCCACACAAAGATTAATATACAAGTTAGCCAGCATGGGAGTGGGTCCCAAGATGACAGCCTGGGTAAAGAATTGGCTGGAGAATAGGACACAGAGTTATAGTAAATGGAGTCCACTCAGAAGAAAGGAGGGTTACTAGTCGGTTGCAGAGTTCAGTATTAGGACGGTCCTCTTCAATGTCTTTATAGCGACATTGCAGAAGGACTGGAAGGAAAATATGATCTCTTTGCAGATGACACTAAGATCTGCAACAGAGTTGATGCACAGGGGGTGGAAAGGATGAGAAGGACCTGGCAAGGTTAGAGGAATGGTCAAATGTATGGTAGCTTAGATTCAATGCTAAGAAGTGCAAGGTAATGCACCTGGAAACAGAAACCCAGGGAAGAGTACACAATGGGGGTGAGATACTAACAACAACAAGAATGGAAAGGGACCTGGGGTAGTCATATCAGATGACCTAAAGATGGGCAAGCAATGGGAGAGGGCAGCAAGGAGGGCTGGGGGATACTGGGATGCATAGGGAGGCATCACCTGTGAGAAAACAGAAGTTATTATCCTCTGTACAGACAGCTGGTGAGACCCCATCTGGAGTACTGTGTGCAGTTCTGGAGACCCAATCTCCGCAAAGACATAGACAGGATGGAAGCTGTCCAGAGGAGGCAACTAAAATGGTGCAGGGTCTGCACCGGAAGTCATATGAAGAGAGACTTAAGGAGCTTAATATGTATAGCCTCGAGGAAAGGAGGGAGAGGGGGGACATGATAGAAACTTTCAAGTACCTCAAGGGAATCAACAAAGTCCAAGAGGGTAGCATCTTTCAAAAAGAGGTGTGCAAGAACAAGAGGCACAATTTGAAGATGGGGCGGCTCAGAGGTAATTTAAGGAAGTATTTTTTCACAGAGAGGTTGTGGATGCATGGAGCGGCCTTCCGGAGGAAGGTTGTGGAGTCAAAATCAGTGGGGAATTCAAGCATGCATGGGATAGTCATAAAGGCAATTCTGGGGGTGGGGTAGGAAGAAGTAGGCTGCTGGTTAACTAGGATCTGCAGCTTATCCAGTAGGTAGGGAAATGGGCAGACTGGGTGGGCCAAGCGGTCCTTATCTGCCATCAAATTCTATGTTTCTATGTTTCTATGTCACAGAGAGTTGTGCCACTCACACACATGATTGTCATGTAAACATACCAGGGAACAACACATACAGAAGGGACAAACATGGTGGAGTGAAGTAGAGGTGATGGGAGCTTTCATCATTAGGGATGGCATAGGTATAATCAAAGTTTCGTAAACAGGGGTTCAGGTTGAGGCCTTATGGGTAAACATGCCAGCTCTGGGGGGGATAGGATCAAGATGGGGCATAATAGATAGACCACATGGTCAGGGGGAGGAACAGGAAATGGGCATGGTGGGTACCTGTAGGGATCACTGTGTTGGGGGAAGAGGGAAAAGATGCGCTCATTGACCAGCTGATGCTGATCTGATGAGGTAGGTCTGCATATGGGATGTAGTCCTGTCAGATGGACAGCTCATAATTGACAGACTTGTGGATACACTGGCATGAACTGATCACGCCATGGTTCCATGATACCTTCACCTTGGTAAGCAGGCTACAAGACACCAAAATGACAGTTGTTCATTTAACAGATACGTACTTTGGGGGTGATACAGCGGGTCATTAGGGGCTAAGTACCTGACAGCATGCAATGCATGGTCACGGAGGCACATTGGGAAATTATTACAAAGGGGCTCCTGCAATCTACTGATGCATGGATGAGGGAGAGACACAAGTGGGGAAAACGTAAGTGTCTGACCTTGTGGAAAAGGGTGGTCCAGGACATGGCGAAGACAAAATGGATGATACATCAGTGTGTTGACATGGGCAAAGGCAGGGGAGCAGCTGAGATTACCAGAGGTGATTAAAAGGGCAGAAAAAAAGGGTATTCACATATATGATGCTGGATCATGTCAGGACAGTGTATATCTGATTTCTGTACTTCAGTAGGTCATTTCACTCAGTGCCACATAAAGGGTTACTGGGGAAGCTGCAGGATATGGGGAAGGGTTGGCAGATGTTCTGGTCAATAGGAAAGAGGGTAGTGGGGTGGGTACTGAATTTGACAGGACAGTGTTGGGGGAGGTGTCATCCTCTAGGACACTCAGTCGTGGGGTCACTAAGGGGTACTTTATGTGCCCACTACAGTTTAATGCCTATATCTCACACATCAGAAGCAGTATCATGACCATGACTTGCCTATTTAAGCAATAAACCACAACAGGGTGTTGGTGATGCTGGTTTACCACGCCTGGTAGTTGTCCGCAGGGCTGGGCCGGTGGTCTCAAACCTCACCAGGTGTGGGTAAACCAGCATCACCAACACCCTGGAGTGGTTTATTGCAATTATATAATGTGTCCTTAATTTTTTGTTCAAAAAAATGAATAGAAAAATAATTATTTTTGTAATTTTTATAGCTTTGTATTGAATTTGTTCTTATGCTACAAAAAATAGTGCAGTGTATTTTGTTTAAAAAAAGTGTAGGTTGGTGGAGCCATTGTCCTATTACAAAGCCTATATCATTAAAACATCCTACAATAACAAAAAGTTGACTTAGTTTCATTCTGTGTTGTAGTATAATATAATATAATCTGCAAATTTCTTCCTTTTCCGAGTGTGTTAAAATTGTTTCTCATCTGCTTTCTCTGAGCATCTCATCTCAGTAAGCTGAATCTGTACAAGACGGTAGTATGGCGAGAACAAAACACCTGTCCCTATGGACTGCAGTCAGAACTGGCTGCCGTGACTACGAGGCAAATGTTAGTGAAGCACACACGATTAGTACAGTCGGTAAATCAGAGACAAGATCGGGTCAGAATTGTGGTGTACCTGCTGCTTGGCCTTCAGGGAGGGTTTGAGCAGTTTGGGAGAAAAAGCGGTGGTGTCAGAACGGTGCCGGTGGTGGGAATTCAGCCTCTTCATCTCACTCTTTATTTCGGCACTCGGGGTCACTGCTCTGTAGTGTTACTTGTGGGCACACAGTACTCCACTTTTTTTTGTTGTGGTTGGACAAGTAGAGGCTGAATTGGTACAGCAATGTTTAGTGAGGAAAACAACATGGCGGCTTGGAATGATTTGTAATTTTTTTCTCCAGTTACTGAGATACAGCTGGCTGGCACCTTTTGCGTTGGTAATGTTGAATTTTACAACGCTGTAAAGGTGCCAGTCAACCAATAAGATCTATTGATTTTTGAAGCCCCATTGTATAATTGCCAATAACTGGAAGCTGTGGTGGTGGTGGTGGTGGAAGGAGAGGAAGGAAAGCTGGCTCTCCAAAAGTACCTGCACTGTCTGTGGAGGTGGTCAAGACCATGGAAGCTAAAGCTTAATGGTGATGAATGCAATGTTATGCAACTGGGGACAAGAAACATACCTCATCTATACACAAGGGGGTGATGACACACTGCCAATTTGTAGGGGGGAGAAGGACCACAGGTGGTGCTACATTAAACACTATTAAAGGGATGCTGACAAACAAAAGAAAATGATGTGCAGGGATGGGGGGATAACCTAAAGGAGCCGAGAAGTGTTCCCTGCACAATACCTTAAAGGAATAAGTAAAGTAAGACTTGAGTGACTGCTTCAGTTGAGGGAGGTGGTGGCCAGCAGGGGTCATTCCATGAAGCTGCAAAAGTACAGTTTCGGGGGGGAGCAAGCAGACACTAACTCACTAAGAAGGTGGTGGAGCCATGGAATGTGGTACCTGGGTAGTTGGTGGGTCATACACCCCTAAAGGGGTTCAACAATGGCTGAGATACGTATAGGGTGCATCCCACTGCCACAATGGGAAGGTGGTGTGGCACCTTGTGGGGAGGTAGGGGCAAATAACAGTGCCCTGTGAAGGCACTGATTAATGAGAAGCCTTGAGAAACCAAAGGGCATAATACCATAGTGTCATACTATGTTAGCATGTAGCAAGGTGGGTGACATGGTCAGACACCTGGCAACTTGAAGTCAATGACAACAAATTAAACCTGATGCATAATGCTGAAAAAATGCATCCTGCTGCATTAAGGGTCTAAGAATCACAGGCAAAAGTAACATCGCAGTGTGGTGCACTGAGCTGTGAGTGAGGAGGAGAAACATGGGTGGAGGTGCTGAGACATGGAACATTGAAGGAAAGCAGCAACAAAAAACTACTAACTATCTGTGTTGCATTGCCGGGAGATAACCTCCAGGAGGAGTGAGGTAATTTTGCTATTACACAGACTGCTCACAGACTACACATGGAGTACTGCGTGCAGTTCTGACACCCTTAAGTAGATAGGCACAGTAGGTTACTGGAGAGTAGGGCAACACAGTCAAACAAAGATGATACAGAATGTGGTGGCTGTATGAGGTTAGACTACCTTACTTGAACCTGTACTCTCTTGTGGGACATGACAGATAGGGGGCACGATACAGAACTTCAAGTACATGAAAGGAATAAAGAGGACATGCACGCAGGGACTGTTGTAGGGGACTATGGGAACAGACAGGGGCCATTATATGACATTACAAGGTGAAATGTTTATGAGGGGATTGATGCAGAATTTCAGATCAGAAACAGTGGTGGGATCGTGTAATGCGCTACCAGAATAGGTTGTGGAAAGCTCAACAGTGGGATGCTTCCAGAGGGGCTGGGATGGGGCAAAAGGGAGGATAATGGCACAGGTGGTCACACATTGAGGGGCAGAAAAACAGTGAGGGTGGTAGCTGCAAAACAAACACTCATTACACCACGTGTACACCAGTTGTACTTTTATTAGGGCACTTTTGTATGCGTCATAATGTGCAGGTAAGTGTTCAGGAAACAGGTCATCATGTGGTGTGCTGTCAAGAATTCTGTAGGCACCACTTTCACTAAACATGCACACAGTGAAGCCAGTTAACTGAGCAGTCATAAAAAATGTAGGGTGCAGGATTCCAAAACAAAAATGGTTTCAGATTGAACATCTACTATGTGCTGAGTACAGCAGGTAGAAATTAGGCAACTTGAGCATCTTGAGCATCACATAAACAAGGTGCAGACAAAAAACAGACTGCATTACACCACCATATGAGACATTGTGGGCGTGACATGATACACACTGGTTAAAAGATGAGCAGTAATACTGTGATGGTTACTTCAGGGGTGGGTGGTGGTGCAAGCATTATGTCCTGCAGCATCATACAGCATGTGTACCACAAAGTGACAAGGCACTCTGATGTGTACACACAACAACACCACTGAAACATGCTCACTTGCCATGACAGCAAAATTTGCTGGGGTACTGGTGCGGGTGTTGCAACATTGTATGCAGCAGCAAGACTCAGTCAGTGTATAACTCTTTCTGTTATACAACATGGGTAGCACACTAATGTGCTGACTTACCATGATGGGGTAGTGGGGGGGGGGCTCATGTACCACACCATGAGTTAATCACTCTGACAGTCAGATCAGCAAGTAACTCCGTAAATGAAAAGGTTCAATTATGCTTCAGCGATTGTGGGGGGCTAGCATGCTGCAACAGGGGAGGACATTACTGCAAGTCAGCACATCATCAGGGAAACAATAACAGTACACAGCTCAGTTTTGAAAGGTCACACCTGTGGAACTGTCCTTTCAAGTACTGCACAGCACAACACTCAATGGCAACATAAAATGACTACAGAGATAAGATACCTTTTATGAAATAGTCAGCATCAGTAAAATGCTAGGAGCACACCACGTTGTGCTTCTTAGGAAGAAAGCTGTCAGCACTAAGGTCAGCCCAATTGAGGACACTGATCCACTGACTCTAATGGTTCTGCAGTGGGAAAATTATGGTAACTGACTTTATGATCACACCTTGCCTTCCCCGAGGTGTTAGCACAACCTGTCGCCATGCATGTTGGCATTGTGGCTAAACAAGTTTCCTAATCAAAGCAAAATGCGCAAATATTAATTATACCACGACACATCAGATGAATAAACAGAAGAAACACATTTGTCTGACACTGTAAAGCAAAGGCGGGCACTGCTATCAAAATTAGATACACAGAAAGTAATGTACTGCTGGCTGTGTGGCACTCAATGCTAGCAGCGACTTGGAGTGTGGGAAGAGCATGTCAATAGTGTCACTACATGTGGAAGTAAATGGCATGAACGTGTGTGTGTAAACTGTAGGCGTGTGCACCAAGTAGCAGGGGGAGCGTGCACAAACTTCTCTTCCGGTGCAGCGGCAAGTAGGAAATGGCGCTCCAGTACACAGACTGTGTGGCTAGACTCCGGCAACAAAAATGACAGATACAGACGAGAGGTTAGTGCATCATGAAAAATAAATACAGCGATTAGGCATTGGGTACACTCACTTACTCACGAAGGGAGTACTGGCTGTTTTGGGCTGCTTTCCTTTAAAGGCTATTATAAGCCACGGTTTTTCTGCAGTTGCAGAAAGAATGTTACACACATGCTGCACCACAGAGAGTGAGGCATAACTGCCCCTGAGCAAAAAGTAGTGTACTAACAAATGGGATACAATTATAGTGGAGGTTCAGGCACCAGCAACTGCAAACATGTGGGCTGTATAGTAGTGTCAGTTGTTACAACACAAACAGCACACATTTCAGACGCAGGAGGAAGAAATACCTCGGAGAGAGACACAACCAACGATACATAGTGCAAGTTCCTGCTGGCACAGGTGGTGCTACCATGGTCCCAGTTGTGGGACTTTCTGCTTGCCTTGCTGGGAGTGTTGGTTCTGCTGCAACTTTTATAAGGCTGTGAAAGTCTCCTGCTCCACTTAATATGGAGCATCTGCTCAGTGGCGGAGCCAGGATTGGGAGCGTTTGGGAGCCGGGGAGGGGGACCAGTCAGTCAATCATGGGCTCTACAATGGATACTAAACAGGGAATAAAGATGGTGGTGGGGCACCACTACCCACACTGGGGTAGCCAAGAGGGACGACTGCCCCCACAGCCCCCCCTTTAGCTCCACCACTGCAACTGCTGTTGTTCTGTTTGCTGGGCCTTTAATATTATATTCGCAGCTGTGGAAAAAATGCTGCAGATTTTCAGCACTTGGGAATTTTGCAACTCGCTTGTTTTGCAATATCTTGCAACTGCGGAAATTTTCCTTGTGAATATGCTGCAACTAAATGTCTGCAGTGCTGTAAACTGTTTTTCTGCAACTATGGAATTTTTGGTTCTCTTTGAGAATCCATGCCACTTGTTGAGGGCAAGTTCATCCCAGTTCATCCTCAGATCATCACTTAACTGTGGTAATGATTCATAACTGTCTTGAAAAACCATTTATCTGGAAATATGGGGGAGGGGGCCTTTTACACACACCTTCCAAAACTGATATCACCTCCCAGTGACACCTTTGCAGACTGCAACTGCGTTTTATGAACAATGTGAACAAGGATGCACAGCTCACTCCATGAAGGGTTCAGTGCAAATTGGTGCCAACACTGCTGCATCACCAAACTGAGCCATGGAAACAGCAAATCAATGCAATGGGAGAAAAATGACACGTAGGAGGTCTGCTTTTCATGTAGCTGACTAGAAATACCTATATTCCTTCTGTTGGAAAATTGTGCAGAGGGCCTGCAGGGGCATGTGTGATGTTTATTAGACACGGGGGGGGGGGCGGAAGAAACAGGGTAGTGGTGGCAAAGCAACATGCAGAGGGAGGAGTGGGATTTGGTTTTGGTTTACTGGAATGGGGTCAGTAACCAAGGGTGGGATCAGGAAACCACACTGAAGAAAATGGGGGAGTATTTTTG
The DNA here is from genome assembly GCA_016271365.2 of Neoceratodus forsteri. Taxonomy (NCBI): domain Eukaryota; kingdom Metazoa; phylum Chordata; order Ceratodontiformes; family Ceratodontidae; genus Neoceratodus; species Neoceratodus forsteri. Next base: position 815,675,383 of record CM057453.1, on the reverse strand, counting down.
TTTATTTTTACAGATTTCGATCAATGGCAGCAGTAGAAACAAGTGGGGAAATAGAAAGGAACGGTATGGAGATTAAGGTTATTTTTATGCTTACTATTACCCTTTGATCATGGCCAACAGTAGCGTCTGATGAAGGTGTCACAACCAAACTTCAAAGCCTGAGTGAACACACCATTGTATTGGACTAGGTGGGAGGTGCTAAGTGGCAGTAAAGTGCTGAAAGTGGTGGTGAAACATAAACTGAATTTACAAGCTCAAATGGGCAGACTGGGTGGGCCACAGGCCCTTATCTGCCGACACTGTCTATGTATCTATGTATCTATGATTGTTTTCAGTGCCAGCTCTGGGGACTTTTCAGCAACATTATTTTATCAGCTGCAGGTGTCACAGCTGATTGCAGACTAAAGTAGCCATATTTGTATAATCTATTTGGAGTTTCCCTGATTGTGGGTTAACTAATTACCTATTTAGACAGGCGCATGTTATTGTCCTTTTATTGTTGATGTGACATTGTATGTGTGGGTGTTTGGGTGAAGGACGCTGGGTTGTATAGACAGATCGAGTAAAGAGATGCGCAGAAAACAGACATAAAGACTTACCAGTTTATTTTAAAAAACAAGTGATGTGTGTGTCTGTGCGTGCGTGTGTGCATGCATGTGTGACACCAACAAGATGGCTGCATAATCTTTCTACTTATCCCTTCCTGCCATTCTAAATCCTCAGCTGTTTGAATCAAAATCTAGTCACAATGAAATGTACATAAAGAAAAACCTACCCTTCCACTTGCAAAAAGTTTCATCGTTAGCGTCCCATTTAAGAGAATGACACAGTTTGCACCTTTACTGCCACCCGTTGTTTCAGTTGCTGAGATATCGTAAGCCCTGTTTACATGGATGGTTCACTCATTCTGTGGAACGTTGCAGTATGGCCCCAACTGAAAAAGACCCTCTGCTTCCGCGTCCGCACAGCCCCTCTCAGCACCTATGCAAGACATGCTGGAGAGGGTCTGCGAGTCAGTGGGTGGTCAGCCGAAAAAAGGAAAAAGATGCCTGCAGGGTCTGGCACGTGGGAGTGAGCAGTGCAGCCTGTCCACACGGCCGCTTAAACCTTTCACTACTGAATGCATTCCCACATTTCATGAGACTGTGGGAGCGGAGTAAGGACCAGCTTAACGCAATCTGGTAAGTGTCCACATGGTGGCATTTGCACCACAGCAACCCCAGCGCTCGGGTTGCTGCTGTGATAATATGACCGTGTAAACGGGGCTTTAGCCTACTTCTACTTCCCCTTCCTCCATCTCACAGTGTGTGTGGTTTTTGCCAACCCAAGTCTGCATGCTTCAGTCATACCTCTCAACCTTTCATCACCCAAATGTGTAACAAAATGTGTGACAACTGGACAAAATGTGTGACACATCAGCAAACGTGACATTGCAGGATCAAAACACTGTAGAAATAAGTGTACTAATGATTATAATGTTTGCTGATAATGTAGCATCTTATATTATTATAAAATTCTGATTAAAAATCTCAGTGGCCAATGTAGAATGTCGCCTTCTCAGTGTGGGACAGAGGGTTTTCTGAGCGACAAAATCAGGGCTGGCCTGGGGGGAGGCAGTTGGGGCAGCTGCCCCGGGCCATGTGCTTGCAAGGGGCCCCGCAGTCTTCACTTGAATCAATATGAGTTGGGACACCCGTATTTCATGTTGGGCTAGGCTGGGTAAAAGACTCAGCTTCCCACACTTCCAGTGGCTGGCAGGAGTGGCAGCTAGTCGCACATGCATGTCAGGGACTAAAATTGAAAGTGAGAAGCCTGTGCATCATTGTTGGCTCATCATTGGAGTGAGTGGAGCAGAGGAGGGAGTGGCTGTGAGAAACTGTGTGTGAAAAGTGGGGTTGGCACCGGGCGCTTGCTGTCGGGCTGTGTGCTGAACAGATCAGTTCCTTGTTGAACCCGAACTTGAAGTCACACGGGAACCAGGAAGACTCAGGAGAGGAAAGAAGACAGTTGAGACCTGGCCTGCTAGAAAAAACAAACAAGCAAGTAAGCATTGGTGGTGAATTCTGTCTGCATGTTGGCCCCCTGGTAACTGTTCAGATCAACAAGAGAGGAGGAGGCTGGGCCAGCTGGCCGGGGTCTGGGACTGGGATGGGAAGTAGAGAGCGGCGGCATAGGCATAGACAGGTTCTTTTGTTCTTCACAGTGTGGTTGGGTGGCTGGCGGGTCATCTAGGCCATCTGGGCAGTGGGGCTCTAGGGTGAGCTGTGGCTGTAGCTGACGCTGCACCGGTAACAAACTGTGTAACACTCGGGGGTGGGGGGGGCTTCACCTCAAATATACTACTGGTGAATAGTTGCATATGAAGAAGACAACATGAAGTACTTACTAGCTTTGCAGCACTATAAGTTACAGTCAATTGACTGTAACAAAAACAGCAAAAGCTTGCAAGAATTGTAGTACTTTTTTATGGAAAATATTATTAGGCCAGCTCAACAAATTCACAAGCACATTGTAGGCAACAGTTGTTTAAAACCTAGTGATAGTCCCCACAAAAACTAGGGAAGCTGAGGCTGCAAGGATTTACTGCAACGTGATCAGCTGGCAAGGCATGCTGAAGCTAAGTAGCTTTTGTCTTATTAACCGCTATGCATTATTAGGATTTAGTCTTGCTGTCGCAAGCATGTTGTAAAAATGTCACGATTGTTTGCCTTGTGCTGGAAAACTAAAATGATTCTGTTGTTACTGATAGCAGGGGTGAGCTCTCAGTTGACATAACAATTAAGCACTTTCAATTTCCATTTGGGGCTGTGGAAGCTGTGGGTACTTAGGGTCACTTTGATCCTGTGGCAAATTGATACAAAAATCTTGAACCCTTTTTAGTTGGCTAGTGCTTGCCCCGTGGCCAGCCCTCTTCCACCCCAGTCACTTCCCACCCTCTATCCTTCTCCTGTAGTTTTCTGAATAAAAAAACTTACTATCTATCTATCTATCTATCTATCTATCTATCTATCTATCTATCTATCTATCTATCTATCTATCTATCTATCTAATAGACTAACTGTCTATCCATCCATCTATTCATTTATCTATCTAACAGACTATCACTCTATCTATCTATCTATCTATCTATCTATCTATCTATCTATCTATCTAGCACAGGAGCACAGGTGGCAGCATATTTTTTCGTTTACAAACATACAGTGTGGGGAATGGGTGAAAGGAAATGCGTGCCTGGGATCTGGGAAGGAGTGGTGGAGGGTGTCACATACTCCAACTTGTAGCCTGCCAGACCCCCATACCGGGGACCCACAGTATTTCGACCGGTGGTGGGGGGTGCCATATTTTACCTCTGCCCTGGGCCCTGCAAAGTCTAAGGCTGGATCTGGATAAAATGAGTGATGTAGCCCATAATTTGTGACACTTTAGAGGTTTGGCTACAGTAACAGTATGTTTGTCAGTATATTTCAGAGTTTTTCTTTGAAAATGTTTATATTTTTTACAGTTTGGAAAAAACTCCTGAATATGTGGAAATAAGGTGGAAATGGTGAAAATTGTGGATTGTGTAATAAGATTGTAGGTGAAATTTTTCAGTGGCCCTGCTTATAGGAAGCTTTTTAGAAATGAGACTTGATATGGGGTCGTTTATCAACCTTTTGCATGGTTACTGTTGTACAAGGAGTAGCTTAGTGTCAATTTCCCTAGAGGATAATGAACTGACCACTACCATAATACCTGATTGTGCACTATTTTTCTAGTGTAGTAGATTCCATCAAGTACCTGGATGTTCTACTTGATCACGATATTACCTTTAAGGCCCGCATTGAACACCTCGTCAAATCTATATGTCAAAAAAATGGTCTACTATGCCGTCTAAGCCCCTACCTCACCAAGCAGTCCTGTTCATGCATTGCCAGCTCTACCCTCCTCCCACCCTGCTCTATGGCTCTCCTGTCCCCCACTCAGTTAGAAGCACTGAGTTAGAAAAACTCAAATCATTGTATCACACCAGAGCTCATTTTGCAGCCAGCGCTTTGGCCGGGGAACACCACTGCAGAGTACTGGATTCCCTCAAGTGGCCCTCACTCAATGGAAGGCTAGAATATGCAACCCTATGCCTTGCCTTCAAATTACAAGGCAAGAATGCTCCCCCTAAAAGCAAAGGCTTAATAATTGACAAACCGGAGCGGCGACCCCTTAGATCCTGTAGCTGAATGCTCCCCCGGATCCCTAAAGTTAGAACGTTGACAGGCAGTAGGTCCTTTGTTAACCTCACCCCTGCCATTTGGAATGCCCTTCCCACTGCTCTAAAAGCACATATACTAGAGTGGAATCAGTGCAGCTGTTACTGCTGATAAGATAAAATATTACTATACTGCTGATTGTTGCTTTAATTGTCTAGCTATTGTCCTTGCTTTCATGGTAACAATAACTTAAACTCCTTTACACAAGGATATACATTATGTATAGTTTTATATATGTATATCATTTTCCTTCAATTGTGTACTATGACCTAACTTGTTCCTATGTATTGTGACTGTCCAAAGCGTCTCTTGATTGTAAACCTGTTGAATAATTCTCTGTAATTAATTCTGGATTGCTCCTGAAAAAGGACTCTCTGAGGCCCTGTGAGTTTACCTGGTCAACAAAATTCAATAAATAAATAAACTGTATATTATAATGTAAAAGCATTTTTTAAGAAATGTTCTACCTTATGCATTGCATAAGTAGGCTCTACATATGTGTTAAATAATGACTGCCTAGTTAATATTTGGTTATACTATATGTATTACACAGTGACCTTATTGAGCAAGTTTCACTCTTTGTAGATGTTTTATTAGATTAATTTATGTTTTAGAAGTAATACGGAAGTTGCGACACCGCAAAAGCCAAGTAAGGATAGGAACTGGCATCTTTCGTCAGATCTGTATAAGGATGTTTTAATTCTACAACCAAAAGAATTTACTGTTACAGGAAAGTGAAACTGCAACTTGAGATAAAACAAACTGAAACTTATAAGTTCTAAGTAAGTCTGAAATAAATACTGAATATGAAATAGGGTGATTCAAAGTATAGGAGGAAGAAAAGTGAAGAGGGGATGGTGGGGGAACCTGGTGGAAAGGCTTAGGAAATAAGATGGTGGACTTGGAGGCCATCATGGGGATGAAGGATTAGATATAGCAGCGATAAGCGAGACCTGGTGGACAGAGTTGCGCACCTGGGAGACAACTATCCCAGGTTACAGACTGTTCAGAAGGGATACGGAGGGCAAGAATGGGGGGGGGGTTGATTATACATCAGTGAAGGCATAAATGTAACAGAAAGACAAGAGGAGGGTGGGGAGACTGAGCTACTGTGGGTAACGCTAGGCAGAAGGATGGGAGAATCCTTGCGACGGGGGTAGTATACAGGCCACCTACACAAGGGGAGGAGGGCAATCAACAGTTAATTCAGGCAGTCACGAGGCTGGCCCTAAAAGGAGAGCTACTGCTGGTAGGGGACCTAAACCTCCCAGATGTAGACTGGGAAATCCTGGATGCAGCTTCGTCAAGGAGCAGGGAGACACTAGCTGCGCTGCAGGAGGTATCCCTTCAACAGCTAGTCAGGGAGCTGACAAGGGGCAACAACCTGCTGACAGATGGGGAGAGTGTGGAGGAGGTGGAGGTGAGGAAACCCTTGGGAAACAGTGACCACAGCACGGTAAGGTTCAGGGTCAGGGCAGGGAGGGAGACAAGTAAAACCAGTACTACAGCCATGGACTTCAGATGAATGGACTTTGACAAGATGAAAAGGATAGTAAGGAAAGCAATGGAGGGTACAGAGAATATAGGGGCAGTGGAGGAGTTAAAGGAGGCCATTGAGGGAGGGGTACTGCTAGCCATGGAAATGTGCACAAAAAAGGTTAGGAAGAGCAAGAGGGGAAGGAGACCGCTTTGGTTTACAAAGGAGGTTGCGGGGGCAGTCAGGGAAAGGAAGAGGGCTTCAGAAAATTTAAGAGGACACTCAGCAAGGAAGATAAAGAAGACTATAGGGAAAAGAGGAGTCTGACAGGGAAAAAGATCAGGAGGGCAAAAGCAGATACTGAGGTGGAAAATAGCAAAAAAGGCCAACGGGGTAAAACTTTTTCAGATATGTGAGGAGGAGGAGGAGGGCAACACAAGAGATTTCCAGGTTGAGGGGAGGAGGGAGGGATAGAGTTGGAAAGGGACTGTGAAAAAGCGTAGTTATTAAATAAGTACTTCAGCTCAGTATTCACGGAGAAGGAGGACGGTAGGGGACCTGAGCTAAAGTTGAAGGGGAAGGAGGGCATGGGTTGGATCTGAGACCATGCACTGTGGATAGGGTTAGGGCAGAGCTAGACAGATTGAGGGTGGGCAAGGCAATGGGGCCCAACGGGTTACACCCCAGGGTGATCAGAGAATTGAAGGAGGAGTTGGCTGCTCCCTTGGCAAGGCTATTTAACTTGTCCCTGGATACAGGGAGAGTGCCAGAGGACTGGAAGAGGGCAGATGTGGTGCCTTTACACAAGGGAAGAAGTAGTAAGGAGGTGAAGGAAAACTACTGACCTGTCAGCCTCACATCAGTGGTGGGGAAGGTAATGGAGGCATTAATCAAGGAGAGGGTGGTGGATTACATGGAGGAGAGTGGCTTGCAGGACAGCAGACAGCATGGCTTCACGAAAAGAAAATCAAGCCAAACAAACCTAATTGAGTTCTTTGATTGGGTGACCCAGGTGACTGACCGGGGGAGTGGTGGATGTGGCCTATCTGGACTTCAGTAAGGCCTTCGACACCATCCACCATAGGAGGCTAGTGTGCAAGATGGAAAGCCTGGGGTTGGGTGGGAAAATCACAAGGTGGGTGGAGGCCTGGCTGGCAGAAAGAACTCAGAGGGTGGTGCTAAACGGGGTGCACTCCGTGACGGTGAGGGTGAAGTGTGGAATGCCTCAGGGGTCAGTCTTGGGTCCGTTTCTCTTTAACATCTACATCGGCAATATTGCGGAGGGTTTGAGGGGTAAGATGTCCCTTTTTGCTGATGATACGAAAACATGCAATAGGGTGGACACCTGGGGGGGGGATATGAGGGAGGACTTAAGATGCTTGAGAAGTGGTCTGGGATGTGGCAGCTGAAATTTAATGCCAAGAAGTGTGCTATGATGCACTTGAGGAGTAAGAACAGAGGAGCAGGGTACAATCTGGGTGGGGAAGAAATCAGAGTAACAGAACAGGAGAGGGATCTAGGGATCATAGTCTCCTCAGACCTTAAGGCAGGAATCCAATGTTGCAGGATGGTGGGAAAGGCCAATGGAATGTAGGCATGCATAGACAGGGGCCTTACTAGCAGAAGGAGGGAAGTAATAATGCCCTTTTACAAAGCCATGGAGAGGCCGCACCTGGCGTATGGAGTTCAGTTCTGGAGGCCGCATCTCTGCAAGGATATAGATGCATTGGAGACAGTTCAGAGAAGGGCAACCAAGATGGTGCAGGGTATGCAGGGAAAGACATATGAGCAGAGGTGTAAGGAGCTGGATCTGCACATGCTGGAGACAAGGAGGGAAAGGAGGGACGTGATTGAAACTTTTAAGTATGTAAAAGGGCTCAATCAGGTGGGAGAAGAGGGTTTACTTAAGAGGAAGGATGGGGTCAGAACTAGAGGGCACAGCCTCAGATTGCAAGCTAACAGATACAGGGGCAATGTGAGGGCGGTTTCTTCATGGAGAGAGTGGTGGAGCCCTGGAATAGACCCCCAGATGGAGTGGTGGGGGCTAAATCAGTGGAAGAATTTAAGAGGGCATGGGACAAGCATATGGGGCTGAGTATCAGGGGCGAGGGCGCTGGCGGGGGTGTGGGGAACAATAGGGCAGACAGAGGGGCCAGTGGTCTTTTCTGCCATCAAGCTTCTATAGCCCTGTTTAAACAGCAACAGTGCTTTACTTTACTCACTGCCTTCCTACTGCACTGTGATTTGCTCTTGAAATTGTTCACCCATTTCCCGAGCCTGATCGCCAGAACAAAATCGAAGGAGGTTTGAAGACACATGGTAGGTTCTAAATAATGACATCCTCAGCCTGGACATAGGGATCACAGTCCGATTGAGTGCATCCGTCATTCACCTTTGGGGTAATGGCGCGATCCAGTACAGGTCCCCACATTTTCATTGGATTAAAACTGTTGCTGTGGAACACTTACGGCGTCGATGAGTAAGTCCACAAGCCGACTTTTGCAGCGTATCAGCTTCTTTCTCGGAACGCATGTGTTGATGCACTGCAAAGCCGGTAGTGTAAACAGGGCTTATGATTCTATGATATCATTCTATGACTTATCCTTATATAAGAGGGCCATAATAATAACTTCAGTTCTGTAAAGTAATGGCCGAGTTACGGAACTCTTTCAGCACCACAAATATTAATGAAGTTCTTTTTTTTTTTATTTGAACAAGTGCATGTATGATTTAAGCAAAAATCTGTTTACCTGTTATTATTCCTAATTTGAATACTTAGAGGGCATTTTATAACAACCTATCTATGTTTAAAAACAGTAAATGCAACAGCTTTTGTGAGCAGGTAGTGAAATCAGGATTACAAAATGGTTTGTAACCATTAAAGTAACAAGAGATCTCATTTTTGGTATGAGGGTTAGTGAGGATATGCTGAGCTTTAGTCTGAGTAAGTAATGCTAGAACATTTGGCTGGATCCTCTCTTTAAGGTGTTTATTCTCTGGCCAGCACACCCGCATCAGGCCTGGCAACCTTCGATCTCAGACACCCTACCCTGCCTTCATCCATTGCCGTGGGATCTGGTGAGGACATGAGGGCCTAGATTGCCACTGCTGCCATCCAGGTGGCCACCTTTTTCTGCTGGTAATAATCTTACTGGTTGTTTCTTCGTCTGGCTTTCTCTGGCCCTCCATTACACTCCATGACAAACACCGCACTCATATGCTGTGAGAGCCGGAGCCGAAGCACACAGACCTGTGGCACTGTGTGTGATATTGTTGTAAAGGGCCACTTGTGAAGTCTTCTACAGGTCTGGGGCAATGTGTGGGATGAGAAGTATGATACAGGACAAGAACAATGTGAGCGATGATGTCACTACTTTGTGACTTGCACAAATACACATACACATTGCCCCTGCCCAGTATCCTTCAGCCTTCGGTCTCACAACATACAGGTACAGTGTTCTCATGGGGTGTAACAACATTTCTTGTACTATGTTATTTATTTAAGCGATAATGCATGACACGGTGTGTCATGCTGAGTTAACATCATGCCGCTGGTGGTTGGGTATGAGGCAGCAGGCTGAGTGCATCCAACACCCAAGAAGTGATATTATCCCAGCATGATACACACCCTGGAGTGCATTATTGCTATTATACAATGGCTCCTTTGTTGAAAACAAAAGGAAAAGATTAAAAATACATTTCAGGACACATTTTCCATTACATTTTAACATTTAGACAGAAAGTCCCTTTTTCTTAAATCTGTTAACGCTTATTGGTAATGGTTACAACAGTATAACAGCTAATATGCTGATTTACATACAGCAACCAGGAATTCTGGGTAGATTATAAAGTTAATTTTAATTTTCCTTACTCGGCTACTTACTACTACTACTTTTTATGAAGATTTAACTGTTTCTGTTTCCATTTCACTGCTCTGTTTTGAGTGCAGCAGAGGCCACTGTGATGTCATAAGGTATTATTCATGTTGGTTGCTGGTTAATGGTTCTTTTGTGACTGCTCTGTAGTGGAGATAAATAATTAAGAAAAAGATAAATAATGTATCTTCATTTAGAATGCTTTAGTTGCTAACATAAACCATACCTCCAAGGCAGGTGATCTAGAGGCAGATACAGCACATAGCACTAATGTGAAGAACATCATCATCCTTGGGTCACAGGAAGTACTTGGGAAGTCATTTTCATCAGGATCAGAAAACTGTCAGGCAGACGTTATTGGTCTGGGGTATGACAGCAGTATACAACACACACACACACACACACACACACACACACACACATAGGTCACATGATAGGCATGACAGGTCAGCTCATCATCTTCAGCATATGGAAAACACAGGCAGCAAAGCGATGGCATCATTGTTGTGCATGTATAGTACGTGCTAATGGTATGCAGTAGAGGCCAGTGGCCACACAGGAGTGCTCATGGAGGAGAACAGCTGGTGCATCTAAGTCAAGAGAAATGCTGATTTATTTATGGCGACCACTCCCACCCACCCTGAGTTCATCAAAATATAATACAGGTCTCCTCACAAAAATAATTTGTCATTCACACCTTAAGTTCTTGACAATTCTGTGATGTTCAGTGAGGTATCACACAACTACAATACAGATACACCTGCTTGAGTATTGATAGTAGTTTGCAATCATCAGACAGCACATGGCTGGGTACCAGGTCAATATGTCATTTCAATTATGCCATAGTCAAAGCCATGCAGCAGAAAGAGCATGGGGAAAAGAGCTACAGGATGCAAAATACTGCAAAGACGAAATAGTGAAGGCATGGTATCATACCCCCTGTAGGTGATGGCTGGGAGGCAGTGATGCAGAGGATAAGACCAGTGCTGGGTGGTGATCTACTGAGCAGCTGCTGTGGGTGAGAGGGTAGAGCTGCTGGTAGTGGTTAGAAGTGGAGTGTGTGTGCATGGACTGGGGTTTGAATCCTGGTCCCGAAGTACTTGTGTGCTTTTTTTTTATTTTTTTTACAGTGCTGTGCTTTTCACGATTTTTCCCTTGCCCGTGTTTCTCCCCATCCTGGAGTTGCCTTCACCCGGAGGTGATTATTTCAAAATGGGGAGGTTGGTGGTGCAGCCCCCCCTTAACGGGGGGTGCGGGGGGTGGGGCCCCCCACAAAAATCAATAATTTATATTTTCTCCACACTTATATTCCTTGTTGGTGTTGTTATTTAGTGATGGGAATGTATTTGCTGTATTGACAGCATGGTATATTGCTGCACTTTTTGTGTCTGCGACATTATGACCCTGTGCCAGAGGCTTGAGTGAATGGAGGGTTTTAGTCAGCTAACATCACGGGACCAGGAGAGAGTGGGATAGGGGTGTTCGGGGAAGGTGAAGGGGTGCTACTGAACACTTGGGAAAACCTGAATTGTGTCATAGAGGAGGAGACACTGGACACCAAGAAACACTTGAGTGGGGTTGGGGAGGTGGTGAGGGCACCACTGGACTTTAAAAAAAAAATGAACCTCTTCTCATACTTTCTTTGCTGTGATCATTGAAAACCTGAGTGCACTTGATTTACCCTTCTCTTTTGTGTGCAACTGTGGATGCAGGCTTTCCTGCTCCTAAAATCTATTCTGTGTTCCCCTGAGCATAGTTGTGGGCACTTGCCTAGTATCCACTTTTCTGGATGCTGTTTGTGGATGTAGTACATGTCTGTGAATGTTCCACCTGATGGCTAAGTCCCTGGTCAGATGCAGCATCCCTCACCTGGATCCTTACTTTGTAAATCCTACCCATAGAAACAGGCAGGCAAGTATAGTGCACGACAGTGGAATGCCACACACACACACACACACACACACACACACACTACAGATCATTTGGTCACACAGACATGCTGGTTGAAAGAAATGGGACTTGAGAGGAAAACAGTAGGTAGGCGCATTAGAGAGTTTAAATCAACATACTTGCAATTAATTGAATTATGGGCATCACACCCCCTCCAAACTAATTTTGAAGTAATATTTAATAATGATGATTCCTCAACACAAAAAGAGTGACCATCAGCTTAGGTTCTTAATTATTCACTGTGTATTTTCTCATCCCAGAGAGAATGGGGCACAGAAAAAGTACGTTCATCATTTGTGATATGAAAACATGCAGGGAACCTGGTGCATAATGATTATACACACAGTAGGGGGTAGGTCACGTAGGTCAGCTATTGGTTCAATGACCAAATTAAACAGGTGGCTGAAAAATGCTGTGATAGAGCTAGGTCAGACACAGTAAGGGCCAGACCAGGTCACTTGGGATTGGAAAGTCAGCTTGTTGTCGTGCTGGCCAAAACAGACAGCTAAGGATTAGGGGAAGAAGAGTGTCAACACTTTACTGGATGTGACAAAACAGACATGAATAATGATGAGTTTAAAGAAATTACTCCCCCTTACTAGGAGCTAATTACTTGTATGACTGTTGATTTTGATAATTCCCCCTTCGCACTGTTGTCCTGAATGACAATATATAAAGATGTGATTCTCCAAACCTGTATCTCCTTCTGTCAACCACCAATTTCTGTCCCCATAACTCCTTTGAGGTCATACAATACCTTCAGCGTCGTCTGCATTGCTTGGTGGAAGTGCCACTTACTCATTATCAGAAAGGTGAGTCGCTATATATTTGTGGCCCATATCAGCATTCTTTTGTTCATCACAATGATTGCAGTAGCACTAAAGACTGGGAAAGGGAACATGTTTAACCAGGAGTAGCACACTAAGCTGACGCTTGTTTCCAGATGCGATCTGTGAGCACAAGGAAGTTAAATGACTTGCTTAGGATCACACAGTATGCACCTAACCAGTTGTGGGATTCAAACCCAGGTCTCTCAATATGTAGCTCAGAGTCTTAACCCACTGTGCTATACTGCCTCCAGAGTACACATTGGAACAAATGTAGGTCAGGTCAAAAGCCTTGTTGACAGAGAGTGTCTGGTCATTTAGGGAGACAGCAGTGTTCACTGCTTTGAACTGCCAAAAATAAGTATGCCTGCTACCACACCAGTGTTACACCAGTATCTCGTGCATGTGGTCTTGCCTCTGGTCATGCCACCCCCATGACAGCAGCACTTGTGATCATCACTTCCTCTTTGAAAGTAAACAGTGCAGGCATGTATGGAGTCTTTGGCTAGCAAACCTATTCTTTGCACCACACAGAGCTCAATCTAGTCACATTTCTCTAGCCTCGGAGTGCAGGACCATTACTTCTGAACTACATTTCACTGGAGGAGCACTGTGTGTATCATGTATTTGCTCCTACGAACCATTTGAAGGGGCCACATTCACATAGACCAGAATCTGTCAACAGTAGCACTGCGGATCTCAAGGTGCTTTCTCACATTGACAAACTGGGCTGTGTGGATTTCTGCTGAACAGTGACTGAATTAGTTTGTTGGAGAGTCCCAGACAGCGTGCACTGTCTGCATCTTTGTCATGTGAGAGATTTGTTTTTGTTTTTAAATTTTGAGTGCCCTGACTGACCAGAAGAGAAGAAGTGGAAGCTGTTTCTTTTGTAATCCCAAAGAAACAAAAACAACACACACTTAGCAGGATGCAACAACAAAAGACCAGGACACAAGAACAAAAGAGTATTTTTTACCTCAAAATAACTTTTATTACAGGTAGCAAACATGCAGCATGACAACAGTCAGCCAGAATATCCCAGCGTTTGACCTGTACTAGGTCTTCCTCAGGGAGCAGAGCTTGTCGGTTACAATCTCAGCTTTTAACCATAGTGCTTTGAGAAACTGGGTGAAAAGTAACTAAAGTTTTAAGCTGTGCTTGTAAAAGTGTGTGTAGAATATGTATAGTAAAACATTTTAAAATTCTAACTCTGATATACAGCACTAAAAGGTTAGAGGGAAAATAGTGTGGTGAACTGCCCGTAGTGTGGTGAGCTGCTGCCCGTAGTGTGGTGAGCTGCCCGTAGTGTGGTGAACTGCCCATAGTGTGGTGAACTGCCTGTAGTGTGGTGAACTGCCCATAGTGTGGTGAACTGCTGGTAGTGTGGTGAACTGCCCGTAGTGTGGTGAGCTGCCCGTAGTGTGGTGAGCTGCCAGTAGTGTGGTGAACTGCCCGTAGTGTGGTGAGCTGCCCGTAGTGTGGTGAACTGCCCGTAGTGTGGTGAACCGCCTGTAGTGAGGTGAACTGCCCGTAGTGTGATGAAATGCCCGTAGTGTGGTGAGCTGCCCGTAGTGTGGTGAACTGCCCATAGTGTGGTGAGCTGCCCGTAGTGTGATGAACTGCCCGTAGTGTGATGAGCTGCCCGTAGTGTGATGAACTGCCCGTAGTGTGATGAGCTGCCCGTAGTGTGGTGAACTGCCCGTAGTGTGGTGAGCTGATCTCCCTGATGATGTGCAGCTGGCTGCTTCAGCACACGTACTCATGTGTGTTTTCATTTTGTAATCCCCCCTGCCAGGGCTTATGGGCAAACCCACCTGCCAGCAGCGTTGGGTAAATTACTTTTAAAAAGTAATCAGTTACAGTTACTAGTTGCTCGCCAAGACATGTAATCAATTACAGTTACTGATTACTCTGACATAAAAAGTAATCAATAACTGTAATGCATATTAGTTTATATTACTTCTGAGAAGTCAAACAGTTTCAGTCATGAAACATATTTATGACGTCAGGAAACTCAAAAAGTTCATAAAAAAACCTGAAAGAAATTCTCAGGCAAGGAATGAGTTTGAATGTTATTTAATGTCATGTTTTCAAAGGAAAATATGAAAACACTGATCGACTGACACTCATATTGCTTTGTTGGCTTTGCACATAATGTTCAATATATAAGGCACATTACATCACCACAGGTTGACATTTTCCTTCCAACCATACCCCATATTATCTATTATGAATGTTATAATTTTTATGTTGCTTGCACGCATGTGCAAGAAACATAGTGCTATCATCCGAGTTTTCGGAGGTGTGGCAGCCCTCTTTCAATTCAGTCAGTGTGTTTGCAGGCGTGGCCGCAGTTCTCCAATCAACGCTGCAGCTGTCTATGACAGCAATTGAAAATGCAGTGCCGTATGGTTGAAAGGGAGAGCTACGTTTCAGTGAGCAGCGATAAGATATTGCGTGCTCATGTGCTCTCCCCCCACATGCACACACATGCATGCATACTGCATGCTCATGCTTCCCCCCATGCACACATCGTATAGCCGACAGGGGTGCCCAATCCCCCGTCGGCTGTGCTGCACCCCCCCCAACAGAGTCCCACGTGCCACACTGGGAGCCTACCCCAGCATGGCAGCAATCTGTATGGCCGACGGGGTGCCCAATCCCCATCAGCTCTACTGTTCCCCCCGAGACTATCGGGTGCCATGCTGAGGAGCCCACCCCAGGCGCGGCAACGGTCCTATGGCAGACGGGGTGCCCAATCCCCCATCGGCTTCACTGCCCCACCCCAAACAGCCTTCAGCTGCCACACTGGGAGCTCACCCCAGTGTGGCACGAGATCAACGTCCACAGTCCTGCGTCATCTAAATAAAAAAAAAACTAAAAGAAAACCTCCCTCGCAGACTGTCCTGACTCCCTGCCCCCACCCGCCCACCCTCTGTGCATCTACCTCCCACACTCCACCTCACCCCATACTTACCTCCAGAGTCCAGTGCGATGATCTTCGTGGACGGAACACGTCTGCACTCTTCAAAGCCGACCGCGAACTGAGGAAATGCCGGTAAGCTGTATAATGGAATAAATCGGGTTTTTTCAACTTTACTGCATATCTCGGGCATTTTGGGGAATATTTTCACCAAATTTTCAACGTGGGGTTTTTGGGACCCTACCTCATGAATTCTGTCACTGTCATGGCGTTAATCGGCCCCGAAAGGTGATTTTGCGGTCACTGCGCGGAACCACCTTTTGGGACTAATTTACAAAATGATAGTATCACAGTTCATGAGGTAGGCCCAAAACCCTATGTAAATTTGTGAAAAAATTCTCAAAAACTACTGTTTTACGAGCATGCGTTGCGCTGTTCCTAAGCATGCTCGTAAGTTTGCGAATTTTCAATATTTTCACTCCAGATTTTCAACATTGCCATTTTACCACACCTCCTTATGAGCAATACAGCTGTCATTTCTCACATCTTGCCCAAAATGTGTTTCCATATGTAGCACAATGGCGCAGTCGATTGTCTTGAGACTCAATGTATGGGACACATTAAGAAAATCACAGTGACACTGTTCTATGAGCACAGGTCTTAAATATGGCTATGTTGAAAATTTGGTGAAAATTCTAACAATGACTGGTTTTACTTAGGCCGCAGGCCGCGCTGTTCCCACGCACGCCGTAATTTTGCAAAGTTTTAATATTTGCACTCCAGATTTTCAACATTGCCATTTACCACCTCCTTATGAGCAGTATAGCTGTCATTTTTCACGTTACCCAAAATGTGTTTCCGTGCATGTAGCGCACAATGGCGTAGTCGGTGTGCGCAATCAATGTTTGGGACAGATTAAGAAAAATCACAGTGACACTGTTCATGAGCAGAGGTCTTAAAATGGCTATGTTGAAAATTTGGTGAAAAAATTCCCTTCAGCTGTTCTGCAGTGTTACTAATGAAGACATTGAACAGGACTGGACCCAGGACCAATCCCTGCAGCACCCCACTGGTCACCCCCTCTCCCTAGACTGCACCCCATTTACCACCACTCTCTGCCTCCTGTCTGTTAGCCAGTTTCTAACCCAGTTTACCACCCTTTTCCCCATGCCCAGCCTACCCAGCTACTTTATCAGCCTCCTATGTGGGATGGTGTCAAAGGCTTTGCTGAAATCAAGGTAAGCGTTGTCCTCTGCCCCACCCTGATTCACTTCCTTTGTCACCCAGTCAAAGAAATCAACCAGATTTGTCTGACATGATGTCCCTAGGAAAGACACAGTGCATGTCTTGGGAGGAAGGCATGGAACTATCACTTCCAAATATCTAAACAGCACATACAAGCAAGCAACATTCGGCATTGACACATGCTTGTTCTTAATCTGCTTTTGTCATTGTCATGTGTGGAAAGCTGAAAATAACACATGTACAAATACAGTCAGTATGACAGTACCTCACCTCATGATTACGCTTTCTTTGTCTTTGTGGTTTAAATAAAAAATAGATAAGTACAGTAGCACTCCAGTATGTGCCTTGTGTTTGCAGACTAAATAAAAGACAGGTACAAGTACAGTACCCTATTAAGCAATGTTTTTTTTGTGTGTTTTTGGGTTAGTCAGCACAGTGCATTCAGCTGCCAGAAAGAAAGCTGTACAAGAATACACATTGACACACACTGCAGTGTAATGCAAATATTTTAAAAGTACATCACCCAAGGCCACCGCATATAACATAACACTCTGCATAAATGGAAGTAGCCATACACTTGTGGTGTATGTGTGAATTTTGGTTTGGACCCTTCATCTGTGCCTGGTGAAGTTGTTGTCAGGCAGTTCACCAGGTGGGAAGACTGTCACCCTGGTGAAGGTGGCAGTGTGAGTGACATTGCCATCCTACCCAGTACCGCGGCACTAGGCACTGTACTTGTGACATTTTATGTGAACTGACTAGTAAGAGCAGTGGAGCCCAAAATCCAATTGTGGGTTCATTCTCTGAATTTGCACTTCAGTGTATGCACTGCAAGAAAACATGTTTTTTATTCAGTGTCATATGCAGCCGGATATTAGATTGTGTCACACTGATTCTGCTGGTTTGCAAGCTGACATTTTTTGTAATGACGCAGCAATCTTCAAATCTTAAGTAATATCAGAAGAGGACCGCAGCAGTGTGAGATTCAATACTCCATAGGCAGTGCATGTTAAAAGTTTTGTAAGCTCTGATCTTTTGTTTGCTGCTCTCCCAGTGTTCTCACTGGGCTAAGTACAGTCACAGAAGAGTGTATATAGCCCAGGCCTCCGCGGAGGAGAGAAGAACATGCAAACATCTGTGATTGTAGCTCATTTATTGCTCTAGAACATTCACTGCAGACAGTCTATTCTTTTCTTACACTGCTGCAGGCCAACCTTGCCCTCTTCTGATGTTAGAGGTAGGAGGATTTGAAGATTGTGGAATGGTTACAGAAAATGTCAGCTTAGAAACTAGCAGAATCAGTGTGATACAATTGCTGTATAGCTGCAGTAGACAGTAATGTAAAAGTAATGTTTTTGCAATGCACACAAATAGGGCAGATCAGGAATAAGAGTGTGTGGCTTACTGCTGCTGACTGTTCTCCCCAAGACCCTGGAGTGGTTTTAAGTTAGCAATAACCCATGACAGGGTATGAGGTTATAGGCATTTAATCTACACCTCAGGTGCATTGTGCCTATAAGCCCAGACTCTGGAGTGGGTTATTGCACTTATAACTAGTTCTTTGTAAAACACAAAAAAAATTAACAGAAAGGATTTTATTCCTGTTCAAATACAAGACATTTCACTGTATCCTGCCACCTTGAAAACTAGTCCCCAACAACTAATGCATATCTTACTTCTGTAATGAACTCAGATGCAAGAAATATACTACTGCTACTACTACTATATTTCTGACATTTATTGTCCGTAACATATCGTAAAATACATAAGGCTTTCTGTTGAGTACCCCCACACACACAGACCCAGACACAGACACACATGCTCCTCGGAACACATCCCAAAACTATCACTGCTTACATGACAGCTAGAGAATGCTGCTGCTGTTCAGGTGCCCTGTCCCCTCACTCTCCTTCTGTCCCAATGACTTCTGCAGCACCACTGCCTCTCTCCCCACGGTCAGCTGCCAATCTCAACCTCTCTCTCTCTCTCTCTCTCACAGCATTGGGTGTGGGAACGGCAATGGATGACAGGCTTACAGGAATATCTGCACCACAGTGGTCACTGTCTCTCTCATACCATGGCAGAGCAGAAAGACTGTGCATTAAGGAGTGGGTCAGCAGGGGATGAGAGGGGAAATGCAAACTCTTGCATCTGTTTCTGCCTCTCTCCCACTTAGATTAAGAAGTGGTTTGGCATGGGATGGGAGGGGACACTCTGTCTGTCTGCCAGTTCATGGATGTTGTCTCTGCCTCTCTCCCACTTGTCGACTCTCATCTCCTACTGATCATTCATTCTGCTGTAGCCATCTTTACAGCCTGCCTCTCTCTCTACATTTACTAGTGAGGAGGACAGCATTGCCTGTCTCTCTCGCTCTCAAGATGACCGTGCTGCTAGTCACTGTACAGTGATCCAGGTATGGGTGGGGGGGAGAGGTATGAAGATCAGACTGGGACATGGCATCAAAAGTAATGAGAGAGAGAGGAGACTGCATGAATTCTAAATGAAATGTGCAGATCACTCTCCTGCTGTCAGTGTGTGTGTGTGTCTCTCTCCCTCTCGCTGTTAGAGGAGGTGCAGGGTGCTGTTCAGGTGCCCTGTGATGATATGCAATGGTACCTAACAGTGAACAGAGAGAAAGATCTTGCTGTCACTGTGTCTCTGTCACTGAGCTGTATGGGCACTCGTAATCTGCAAGAAAAGCCAGCACTGTGACTCTCTTTCACTTCAATACGTGATTAATGGCTGCTTTATGCAGCTGGATTTTCCCATACATAACAAGTGCCAGTCTGCCTATGGATATTGTTTGCATGGACATCTCACACCAACTGTGGATTGAATAGTGAATTTAATCCACAGTCAGGTGATGGTGTTTAGCCAATTACCTTGTCCCCCTTTTTCAACCCATGTTATAAAGAAGGTTAAATCAAGTGTGAGTGACCTTAGGGAGCAGCAGATTTGTTGCAAAAGCAGAACAGTGAGAATGCTATGTTTCTTTCCCTACATTTGTTCTGTTAATTATAAAAAGGGCTAAAAGGCAATATAAATATAAAAACTTTCCCCCATCATGTCCCATTTATCAAAACCATTCCCCTACCTAACACTGCAGTGGCTATAATCTACTGTCATTACTGACTCATTTTCACACAGACTTGGTAGTGACAAGGCTACTGGCTGATGATCTTACAGTAACTGTTGTCTGTTCTACTAACTTCACTGCCTGGTTACTGCTCAGTGTGATGTAATAATGTCAGGTCACAGTGACCGAGTTGTCAGTCATAGTTGTGAATGATTGTAAAGGGAATGAATCAGTAATGGATGCAGTAGCCCCTGGAAGTGCATTTTTTTGCATTGTTTTGTACAGTACAGACATGTCATTCCCAACCCGGTGTCCCACTCATAGTAGCTGCAAAGTCATCAACTTCCCACACCTGTAGTGATGAGTTTGCCTCAACTATGATGGGGGGGGGGGCAATGCCACCCAGGTCAGGCTAGTGAGGGAAGTGGCAGTTGGTGTGCAGTAGTGATAGGGTGGCTCACAACATTGTGTGACCATGACCACGGGCCCCTGCTCCATCTGATTAGTTTACTCTTAGTCATTTATTTTCATGTAGTAAATGAATGACTGTTGATGCTGACGCTCATTCAGGATGATGAGATGATATGCCATCCCAAAAACCCTATCCATTCATAGTAGTTGCAAAGTCATCAACTTCCCACATTCGTAGCGAGGTTGACATGTTTGCCTCAACTATGATGGGGGGGGGGTCAACCCAGATCAGGACAGTATTAGTGTGCATTCAGTGGTTCTAGCCTGCTGTCATCTCAGTTATTTCCTCTCACGCAGTCATTGCCATGGATGAATCACTGATGATGATGACTGTCAATCAGGATGATTGATGATGATGATGATGATAATAACCATTTTTGACCTTATCTGAGCTGAGACACAGTACACGAGGATGATGACGATGATATCACACTATCAGACAGTTGTCTGACATGATTGCACTAGGAATTGGCTATGCCAAAGGTAGACAGGCTAGTGATGCTTGTTAACTGGGTGGGTTCTGAATGTCAGGCTGGTAGCAGCAGTCCTAGCAGACAAGCAGCTTTGGCCAGACTGGCAGGCAGCAAGTTTGCATGTTTGTGCAACACAAATCAAAGAAAAATAGAAAAATATCATTGAGTGGGCACTGTGAAAATGTAACATGGTTTGGTTGGACAACAGCAGGCCCTGGTTAATCCCAATTCTTCCCACATGGCCATGGAGGTGTACCATGTCCACCACAACACAACCACAAAAAGGTAGCAGCATGGTCGCAGGTCCTTACACAAAATGTCTCAGAAGATGATGAAAATTCATCTGAGTCTAGGCACGACGAGCAGCAATTTGCTTATTCACCTGTTTTTTTAGCACATCATGTCAGTCATTACTTAAGTTAGTTCAGTTTTCCCTGCAAAAAAATAAATATCAATTTTTACATTTACTGGAGCCATGCCTGCCCCGGCAGCAAAAAAAATTAATAAAGTGTTTTTGGTAAACATAAATGTGCCATCATCGCAGGCATTAGAAACATTTTATAGTGCCCTGACGTGACCAGCCCAATTGACCCCTGATGTTTGACTGGTGATTAACAGATATTGCTTCTTGAAGTGTTTTCCTTGTTTTTTAGATGAGATTCAGTCCTTGAATATAAATAAATAAATACCACATAACATGAAGCTGCTATGTATGTTAAAATAAGACGGTGAAGCTCATTATTTAGGGCTACTGATAGATGAATTGAGATGACGAAAAAAGATAATAAATATGACGTGAACTTTGAGAAGATGATTATCTGTGGCAGTTTGGCAGACTCCAGTGTCATAGGTTTTGCATTCCATTCCATTCAAATAACTGTCTAGGAGGATTATATATAAATAATGTGAAAAAAAGGTGCCTTGCCTACTTGTTACAAATAGGGTGCCGGGCACAACTGGCAGCAGCATGTACCTAGGTCTGTCTGCCACATAAAAGTCACATGAACCTGTCCTTGATGCCTACACCCACCCTTAGCCTATCACTGCTTTAGTGTCACAAAAGTGTGTCCACAACAGGTTTGTATAGTACTATTCCCAGTGCGTTTTGTTGCAACGTAAAAGTAGCTGCAAGTCAAAGTTTTCATCATCAAGTCTGTTTCTTCTAGCTGTAAGGACCTGTCCGTTAACACCGAACAATCTTTCCACAGGTGCACTAGATGGTAGTGCAGTATTGTAATGCAGGAATATTTTCTTTATTGTTGGGAATATTTGCAAAGTTTCAGCGGTTTTACTGGTATCTTTTAGGAACTGCTCCAGTTCATGAAGAATTTCACCACAGTCAGGTTGCAGATTACCTTCAAATTTGAAAAAGTCATCATCATCATCCTCATGGTTGTCTTCAGATGATGGGCTTGCACGAACATTATCTTCCTGATGTGACAGCAACAGCAGTTCATTTTCAAGCATGTTTTTTGCTGCACAAGCTTCTTCCTCATTACCAGTCCATCTAAGACGGAACTGTGGTAAAATGATGCTTACTAGAATGAACTCCTTATGCTGAAAAGTGGTATCAAACTGAATGTCCACAGCTTTCAGAATTGCATCAAGAAGTGATGTTGCATAATGTAATCCTGGTCTCATATCCAGCAACTTCTTTTTCAAAGCCACCAATGTTGAAAGAAGATATCCCATGTAGCATTTTGTTTCTGCCTGTAGCATATCCAATGAGTTTGTTAAAAGCCACGTTACTTTACAGTACTCCACCAAGAAAGCAATGTCGTTAGTTCTAAACCTTGTGAGGCTGAGGTTATCGCAGATGTTATGTAGCTCTTCTTCATCTTTTTTGACAATGGATCCTATTTTGTCAACCACTCTGTAGTATGAATTCCACCTTGTGTCATTGGGGATAACCAGTTTGGTTCTGATTTTGTCAGAGATAGTTTCATTTGCTTGTGCACTTCAGTGTACTTTGTTCCAGAGAGCTGAGCATTTGGCTATTGTGCTGTGGTAGATCTTCTTGTATGCAGGATTGGATGTAGCAGATTCTATATCCTTCACTGCTGTTAGGTTCAGCACAGCGTTGAAGAGAAGGAAGGTTGCAGGTCTCTTCCATGTCTTCGTCACCATCTTCTAGAATGCTGCATACATCAGTGAAAGTCACTACGTCCCTGACTGTGTCCTCATCATCTTTGCTGAGATGGTTGTTGCTTCCCCCAGCTGGTTGTGGGTTATGATCATCATCATCATCTTCATCATCCTGACTCACAGTGGTGGTGATGGGTGTGGTACTGTGAGAGCCAAACTCCTGAAATGCCTTTACGAAGTTTGATCCATTGTCTGTGACAGTTTTTACAACCTTGTCCTGAATGCGATATTTCAAATGATCTTGTACAAGTTTTGGTGCAAGAACATTGTATGTGTGTCTTCCTCTAAGTCACATGCAGGACAATGCTGCTGATTTCTGCACCAGTGTTTTGTGATCAATCCAATGAGCTTTCACACCTAGGTAGCTCCTATTATGTTCCATCCAAATGTCAGCAGTAGTACAGATGTGATGTACATTGCTGAATTCGGAAATCAAGTTAGAATTCATGTTTTGGTGCATTTTCTCTAGTCTGTCTGTCAACGTTTTTCGTGTCATTACTTTTTGATGGGGCTGCAGACCAGTCACTAATTTCACAAATGAAGACTGTTCAACTACACTAAATAACTGTAGACCTTCAGTTATAAACTGAATAATGAGCTTGTCTATGTGAGAGTGACTGACAAGTGAAGTCTTTGTAGAATTGAATGAAAGTTAGAAGATATTTCTTCATTTTAAACAATGATGGAGAAGACGGCAATGAATGCCCACTGCTGTTTGAGCTAGACAAGTCATCTTCCACCTCTTCTTCCTCTCCATGTATCCTTTTC
Source organism: Neoceratodus forsteri (assembly GCA_016271365.2). NCBI lineage: Eukaryota > Metazoa > Chordata > Ceratodontiformes > Ceratodontidae > Neoceratodus > Neoceratodus forsteri. Next base: position 815,651,912 of record CM057453.1, on the reverse strand, counting down.
TGACCAAGAGGGGTCACTGGCTTATCACTTCTACTGCTGCACTGTGAAACAACATTTCTGAACTTCTCCTAGGATGTAGGATGGATGCGTTCCATAGGTTTTCATACTGGATGTACTATTTTTGAACATTGAAATAAGCTTTACTTTAGGCATACATACTTTACACTGAACTGAAATAGTTTTGCCCTTCTCATCTTAGACCTCAAAAAACTCCCACAAGTATCACTTTTGAAACACAGACACACTGTATCATGCCTGAGGAGCACTAGTTGTAGAACTAGTAGGTGAAGTGGGCAGGGAGGGAGAAGGGGAGGATCCATTTTAACCTCTTTCGGGTTGAACAACTTGAACAGTATTGTTGCATTCTGTTTCTTCTTTGTTCTCAGACATGTTTAAGGAAAATGTCAGTGAGGACAATGGGATGATGAAATCTGGTGCAGGATATTGTCTTTGTGGTGCGTTTTTCCACACAGCACTGTTTGTTATACTAACGGGATTGGAATTTGTGACCCAGGAGCGGCAGGGTGTGCCGAAGTAAGTACAAGTCAGGGTCGCAGGGTTAGCCAAGACTAATAATGCAAACATTCCTTTAAAAACATTAGACACTAGTAGTATCTATGGCTGCAGCGAGGGGGTGAACAATGACTGGCCTGACAACAGGGTGACACACTATACTGCACACTGTTTGCAACTTAAGATGAGTTAGAAGACCCTTACAATAAGTACAGTACAGGCAACATTCACTGACAGGTGGGTCACATTAACGTGCATAGGAAGTCACACATGTGAACTACACCAATGAAGAAGAGACATTCAGTACTTGCAGTGAAAAGGGAACACAAAATGTACTGGAAACACCTGCAGTGACGGTCAAACTAAACAACAGAATATTTACAGTACAGAGATGTGCTGCTACTATCAAATGCTTCAAATGGGTTGACTAAACCTTAGCTCTGTCTAAATTATTTTCACAGGATGTAAAGTAAAAGTCTCAGTCTGCAAGACAGTATTGCAAAACTAGAATAGAATTAGAAAAGAAAGTCATCTAGCCCGGTGGCACAGAGGATTGAGGTGCAGGCGCCTTACCTCTCACCATGCCGGCGACCCGAGTTCAGGAACGGACTCTGGTTCCGAGAGTCGGCAGGGGAAGAGGAGGGATTGAGTGTCCATAGGACTGCTCTCCTCCCCTGGGGTGGGTTGGGGATGCATGGTCGCTCTGCAGCGGCCCCCGGTGAGGACCGGGAGCACTGCAGAGTGGTCTCAATAAGGGGGAACACCACAGAAAAATGGAAATACTGCTCTGGGGACTGGCTGGATGACAGCTGCTGGCCCAGGACACCTCTGAAGACTCCCAGGAAGCCATGGAAAGCCTCAGCAGTGCCTGGGATTGAAGGAAAAATAGTGTGCCGGTCTCCTCCCACTGGTGCCTTCCCCCTTGGAGGAGAGGGACCCACCCAGTAAAGGGTTATGCCAGGCTATCCCGAGGATGGCTGCAGATCTGAGGTAAGGTGGCTTGGGGGAGATAGTAGGAGGAATGTCTGTGGGTCATGGCAGCCCGAAGGAGTGGCAGCTCCAGAGCATGACAGGGTTATAAATAGATAACTCAAAACAAAAAAGGAAAGAAAGTCCACTGTGTCATTTAGTTTTTTACTGGCCTGCACCCTGGACCTCCTGGCCTGATGCGCTGACTGTGTAAACAGTATTTCTTCTGTTGCTGTCTCACCTGCCTTGATGAAGATGGTGAATCCGATAATGGCAATGGTGATTCAGTGGATAAGTGGACAAGTTAACCAGTGGAGTGCTCCAACCTCTGCTCCCTCTCAGGGCAGAGACTGCTACCTTACTCTTGGTTCCACAGCTTCTGCAACTGAAATGAAAGACACAGTGAGACTCAGAATGGGGGACAGTAATAGTAATGACAGACAGTGTTGACAGAGACATTCTCACCACCTCCTAGTCCCATAAGACATTTAACATGTCTTGTGGGACTAGGAGGTAGTGACATCTGAAGAAGAACAATCCCATTCCCAATGCATGTACCCCCCCTTCCTGGAATAGTAGCACCACATCCAGATCAGCCTTACTCTGTTAAGCAGCATTGTGTCACAGGCAGCAGGATATGGATACTTGCTTAAAGATATTTAAAGATTCTTACTCTCAGGTTGCAATGGGGGAGGGGGGCCTGCATCATAGGGTCTGTCTGGTCTGGACCATGTGGCCCTCACAGGCTGGTGCTCCGAGAGAGGGAGAGTAGATAATCTTTAATCTATCTACTCTGCCTTCAACCCTGGAGCACCAGCCCTGTGAGGGGTTGAGGAGGCCACATGGTCCAGACTGACCCTTACCCTATGATGAAGGCTCTCCTCCCCCATTGCAACCTGAGATTAAGAATGGGCACCTTACTGTAAACAGGAACAATCTCACTAGGTACAGTGCTAGATGCCTTGGGTCAGCTCAGCGCCATTCCATCACTTATAGATTATGGTATGGGCTCAGAGCTCCCAATCTATCCTGCTGTCTGCGACAGTGCTGCTAAACACAGTAAAGCTGATCTGTTTGTAAGGCATGCTGCTGCCACTTTGTGTTTGGATGGTGCAGATAACGGCACTCATGGTGGTACCCTTTAAACACTTTTCTAGGCAGGCTTTAGAGTACCTGTAAAGCCTAAACCTCCAGACCTATTTGCCAAATTGCTACCCAAAAGGTACTCTTGTGCCAAAAAACCCTAGCTTCCATTCCACACTGTCACCAACCAATACAATATAACACCAGGACCATGGGCAGGAATGGCTTTAAGCCTCCTCTCTGGTGTACTCAGCTCAGAAGGCACCGGCGGTCACGGTCATTTGCTGTCAGGGCTGCAATCTGCTTAAACTAGTGAGTTTTTTATACAGTAATCTGCATCTATGAATTTCTTTGAAGTCAGCACGTTAACAAGGTCCTACTTGTGATGTTGACAGCCAGTTCTGAGTGCTGGATAATATTTTTTTTATATAAAATGTATTATGACTGTCTCTGCTGAAAATCAAATGCTCTAGGAATGACCTCTCTTATCCCCCCCCCCCCCAGATTTTAGCAGATGCAGGCCAAGAGAACTGCTGACAGCATTGTATCACACACTTAGTCTTTTTAGAGACAATGTGTTACTGGAAGACTTTTATTAAGGATCCTGTTTCTCTGAGCTAATTACAGAGTTGTTAAGTTAATTTTGTTAAGAGAGAAATCATAAACTAGGTTTATGACATTAAAATAAGGGAAGCTAGGATGTTACATAGAGGTGTAAAGTTGTAAATGACCATATGAAGCCTGTGTGAAGAGGCTACAGCATTAGATCAAAAGAGGTGTCATTGAAACTTGAGTTATACTAAGGTTGCAGAATTAATACATCCTGTACAGCTGTATAGTATAGATTAATAAAATGACATCCTGTGGTTGTATAAAAACATATTTTTGTTAGAAATTTGACGAGAGGAGTGGCTGGATGACTTCATCCAAAAGGGGTTGGCCAATACTGCTTGAAAAGATTATTCTCTTTCACTATAGAGATGCATTTGTATCGGACACTGACTAAGGAAACATCTGAGCACTGAAAACAGGTATTTAGAAAGCTAGACAAAATCTAAATATAATTGTAGGAATTGCATTGTTTTAAACCTTGTTTTGTTAAAGGTATGTATGTCTAGTGTTATAAGAGTTCTGTATTGTATGTTTGACATATTATTATATATTTTAGTAAAAACTCTAATTTTAGAGCAAACATGGTCTGTCTTTGAATTGCTTTCTTTTGCTAAGAAATATTTATGGTTCAGCAGACATATAAATTGTATGGTGGTACCAAACTGGAAACAGAAGCATTTTAAATCTGAGGTCTTTATAAGTTTTAAGGGTTCATCTCTGAATACCTGGTTAGGGGCCCATAGGCAAAGATATCTGGCCCCCCGAAGACAGATATATCTGAGCCTGTGCACTGGGTATGCTAGCAAGAGGTTACAGTTTGAATCCCTCCAGAACTGAGACCAAAGGTGTATATCCGAACTCACAAAAACAGACAAGAGGGTTACCTTGTCTGTTACACTGTTCACAAGACTGCGCTCAGATGTTGGCACTTTGGGAGTAGAGGGCCTGACCTGCTGAGTGAATCTGTGACACTACTCACTTGTTATATATACTCCTACTGTGTTTGCCTGTCCTTTGGCTGCCTGGGATGATGTTGCCCAATGGCCCATGCCACAACATACTTTGCAATCAGCAGCCTAGAATGAAAAACAAAAAATTAAGAAGCAGTAGGATCCGCAGTCTGAAAATGGATAACAAAATGAACAGCAACACCGCAGGGGTCAAAAGTGATAGCCCCCGCTAGTAAAATTCTTGCAGATTTTGTATCAGGCTACTAACATTTTGAATCAGGCTAGTAACATTTTCATTTATCTAGCTGACCAGACCCTAGGCTGCATGGGTGCTTCCTCTGTAGGACGTGAAATTTCTATGGGCACACCAGTTGCACTAGTAAAAAATTATGTTGTGCTACTGGATTTTCCCAGTCACTAGCCCTGATGGTAGGCTAGGCCACTGGGCTACTGCCACTGTCTGGGCAACTTAATGTCAGCCCCTCTGTATGATGTTCATGAAGCTTTTTATCTCCATTGAGGGCCTGAACATGTGAGGGTAATAAAATCCCAGGGTTCAGTTTAACTCCACAGTGACAGACTAATGTGACACTGAACAGTTCACTTCACCGTCTGGTGCTTCGGTCCCTGGCTGCCCAAGGGTAACAAGAATGAATAAAAGCCACACACAAGCAGGCCACCAGTTCAAACATTATACTTAGTACTCAAACCAAAAGACACATGTAACCCCCCTACAAAATGGGGTTCCCTAAAAGTCTTCCTTGAGCTTGCCTAAATGCTCACTGCCAGGCTGGTGTCCTGCGTTTTAGCAGTTTAAATGTGATTTCCAGAGAGTGCCTGTATAGCCTCTGTGTACTGTCTCTTTAAGAGCTGCCTGGATTGCATTCATAAGTAATCTGAGATGGAGCTCTGTTGAAAGATGTAACTATTTGCTGAAAATCATTTAGAGTGATAATGATAATGTAGTTTGTCTAACCTGCCTTCTTTGCAGCAAGGACTGTTTTGTTTATCTCCACTACCTTGGTCCTGGACTGCGAATTGGACCAATCAGTACTGGTGGGACCTAAAATGGAGCTGGACTACAGGAGCTGTCTGGAGTCAAAATCTGTAGAAATTGTAGTTTTGGGCTTTTTGTGCCTTTTTGCACCTGGGGGGGGGGAGCCTTTGTTGTCACTGACGGGAGGATCAGCCAACCGAACCTTTTGGATCTTGGGGAATTTCCCAGGCTGCTGCAGCTAGTTTCTGTTTTGAGCTGAGAAGTGAAGAAGTAACAGCTCAAATGATTTTGAGCAGCTGTTCTGTGTAGTTTTGTATGAGAGAACTGTGAAAGGGCTGAGTTTTGGCCTGCCTGTCTGCCTGCTGTCCCTGAGAGGGAAAATATGAGTTTATTCGGACTGAATCCGAGTTGTGAGGACTATTTAACCAGAAGAAGACTGAAGATTTTGCTGAAAGCGATTGGCCTGTCAGGATTTCCAGCTGTTTTTGAATCCCCAGTTTGTGCAGAGACTTTGCGATCGTGACTGGAGAGCGGTTTGCCTGGTACAGTAGAATTTCCTTACATGTAAATGTGCTGTGTATTGAAAGTGGGTTGTGATTTGGTTCCCCACTGTGTGAATTGTGTTCTGCTTGCTGGTACCGTAGAATTCTTTACAAGTAAATGTGCTGTGTATTGAAAGTGGGTCGTGATTTGGTTCCCCACTGTGTGAACTGTGTTCTGCTTGCTGGAAGCTTTATCGAGCCTAATCGGACCGAATCTGCTTTCATCTCCATTCGGCCTGGGCCATGCCACACTGGCCCTGCCAGACTACCCCACTACACAGAGAAATCCACCGACGAGAGACCTGCCTTGGGATCAGCCCACTGCTCCACGCTTGAATAGGAACAATGCCTCAGCGAATCGGGTGGGCCCTGCTTCTCCTGGCACTCCAGATTAACCACCTGCTGTCTCGATTTTTGTCCAGCCTGTGTCCAGTCTTGGGTATTGTGAGTAATCATCAGGGTAGCTCCCTGCAACAACAGCCTAATCTAAAAGTGTGTCATCTGATTATCTTGTTGTTTTCTTTTCACAAACTGAGCCCTCTGGCTCCGGATTACAAACAGTGTGTGTTGTGCATGTTGTTTTCTTCCATCACAGGGCCCCAACCAGCGGCAACGTTCCTGGCTAGCCCACCATTCTCCATCTGGGTACCCAGAGTGTGTGACTGTTTATGGACCCTGAAGTGCATGCATAACTGTTTGATTGATACAGCCTTTAAGCAAATTAACCTGATTACACCCCTTCCTTGTTTAAGTCCCTTAAATAAATCAGATCTAGCTCTTTTTTTTTTGTATTTACACTGACTGTAGTTCCAGTTTGTGCAAGAGTACTGTACTGCTGTTATTTGCTGTGTATAACCTTGTTTTACAGGGGGTCCCCAGGGCCGAACCAGAGGAAAGCCCTGGTGGTAAGTGCAAACAGTGTGGGTACTTATGTGGTGTATCAGGGGTATTGTGAAAGTGATTATTGTGTATTGTTCCAGCCACTAGTAAGGAAAGAGGGGGTTACAGTGTCCCAGAGGGCTGTGCCCAGGTTAGCTTGACCACTACTAACACTGACCTCCAGGTGGAGGCACCCGTTTCAGAACTCAGGCCCCTTAACCTGCTACTAGCCAAGCAGGCAGGGGTAGTAGCCCTTGGGATAGCGCCACCTAGGGGTTACATTTTGGAGGCTCACCGCTGGGATTTTGTGCCTTCTGGTGGCCAAAAATTACGGATTATTGTTAAAGATTAATGGCTACCCCAGTAGAAATGACTGTACAGCAATTGGTGGGGTGGTGTACTGGGCAGGAGATCAACCCACAGAATGCTCTACTTATACTGGATATTTTCCTGGGTACCAGTAAAGACACTGTAGAGGGCGCACTCTCCAAAGTTGAATGTTTAAAAAACCCTGTGATGGTGGGTCAACAGGCCGATTTGATCGCCCAAACTTTCATAGCCTTGGTAGAGCGTAGTGACCTTGTGGACAGCTCTAAAGTGCCACAGACTATTGCCTCAGAATGGGTTCCAGCTGCCTGGAGAGTGATAACAAAAGACAGTAAAGACCTCGGGGAGGATGAGCTCCCACCATTATCTGAGACATTTGAGGAGAAATTTGCTAAGTTGCTGCTGGAGGAAGGGAAAACTGTAGAGAACTTTAAGAAACTATTCCTGCCACCTGGGAGGTGTTCCTTCCCCAACACTCCCTTCCACTCCAGCACCTGTTACTGCCCCGCCTTCTGTGTCCATGACAATGCTGGCCTCTATATCTGTACCTTCCATTAGTCACAACTCCTACCAAAGGCTGAGAATCTTCTCAGGCACCCTCCCCACCCCCCAGGGGCAGGATGACTGGGAGACCTGGATAGACTATGTTGCCCTCTTGGTACCCGAGTGTCAGTGTGCGGAGGCTGAGAAGCAGGAAAGAATCATAGAAAGTTTGAGGGGTCCCGCCCTTGAAGCCATTACATTTTTGAGGTTCACAAACCCCGATACATTTGCTCAGAAGCACCTATCTGCACTTGAAGGCAATTTTGGGAGCATTGAGTCAGGGGAGAATTTGATGTGGAAATTCTGAGGTACTAAACAATGGAAAGGGGAAAGTTTGTCTGCGTATGTTACTCATCTATAAAGAGCTTTGCAGAAAGCTTACCGGAAAGGTGGGGTAGCTGCCAGTGACTTGAACCATGTGAGATTGGGGCACATACTGCAACATGTAAAGCATTCTAAATTGCAGATCCTACAGTTAAGGCTCCAGGATAGGAGAGATAACCCACTTGACTACTGTGACTTGATAAAAGAACTCTGGAAGGTTGAAGGGGAAGAGGGAGATTGTAATTATGGGGTGAGTGCAGCTCAAGGGATTATGGCACTGGAAGGCCTTCTGAAATGGAGACCACTAAGGGTGTCCCGCCATGGGCTAAACGGTGGGGAGAGGAGTTGCTGAAGGAAGTCAGAAAGGTACAACTGGATGTTCTCACTGAGGCATCTCCTGTTAACAAAGACCCTGGTCCCTGTCAGAACATGACTGTTATGGGGGTTGGGGTGCACCCTCAGGCATCCTCTACTGGGGTGGCTTCTCAGCTGAGCTCAAGGATTGACTGCCACCCTAAAGAAACTTTTGAGACATGGTACACTACCTGCAGAAGTCAGATCACAATCTCCCGTCGATGCTCCAGCATCCTCTGCTATGTTTTCCCCAAGGATGCCCTGAGAGCATGTCATTTGTCACAATTGTGGTAAGGATGGCCATATGAAGAGGGAATGCCAGTCTCAGAAGGACTTAGAGAAAGTGATGAACCAGCTTCAAGGAGAGCTCAGAAAATGAGTCAGTGGTCAAGGGGTGCACAAAATGACCACAGTAAAAGCTTCCGCCATCCTAACTCAAACCCCTCTGTGGCTAAATTGTCTGTCCAAGCCCCTGCTGTTGTCCCTCCAGACTGGTCCAAGATAGTGGGCCCTTCAATGGAGACTAATGTAGCTGTGAATGGTATTCCTACTCAGGCTGTGCTTGACAGTGGTTCACAAGTGACCACTGTGTTTCAGGACTGGTATGACAAACACTTATCTGATGTGCCCTTACAATCCCTGGAAGGCCTACATGTGTGGGGGCTGAGCGACAAGTCTTATCCATATCTAGGATATGCCTGCATCTGGTTGTCTTTTCCTGCAACTGTCATTGGCGTAGAGGAGCAAGTAGAGACACTGGCCCTAGTGCATCCTCCCACCAGACTGTATGATGGGGTTCTCCTGTAAATTGGAACAAACGCCCATATGTTTGGGAAACTGGCACAACTCTGTCATGAGAAACAAGGGTGATGGACTGGGAGGGCTCTGAGAATTCCAGCTCTGATCAAGAAGGCCTATGATTTGCAACAGAAACCCGAGGAAGTAGACCAGGATGAACCACTGGGGATTGTGTGGAAAAAGGATCCTGATTCAATGGTACTGGCCCCTAATGCATAGTGTACCATTCAAGGGGAGGTCCGCCTCTGGAAAGATGTCAAGAACAAAATACTGATGTTGGATGTGCCAGACAATGGAAAATCGCCAGAAGGATTATTGGTCAAGCCCAGCATCTTGCCTGCTCGTGCCCATGCCTATGCACAACGAGTGATGGTCCAGATTCACAATGTGTCAGATCGGGAGATCTGGGTGAACAGAGGGTGCACCCGAGCTACAGTACACTGTGCAGACACTGCAGTATTGCCCAGCAGCAAGCACCCTAGTGAGAAGGAGAGAGTGACCCCAGACTTGTTTGACTTTGGTGACTCCCCATTGCCAGCTGAATGGAAGGCTAGAATTAGCAAGAGACTTCCCCAGACAGACCAAGTGTTTTCGTTGAAGGAATGGGATGTGGGATGTGTCCAGGGTGCAGAGCATCACATATGCCTGCATGATGAATGGCCATTTTGAGAGAGGTCCCAACGCCTAGCCCCAGCAGACATAGATGATGTGAGAAGACACCTGCAGGACATGCTCGCTGCTGGCGTGATACAAGAATCCATGAGCCCATACACCTCTCCCATTGTGGTTGTGCATAAGAAGAATGGGTCTGTGAGGATGTGTGTTGATTATCGAACCCTGAACTGGTGGACCATCCCAGACCAATACACTATGTCTCATATACTAGATGCCCTGGACTGCTTGAATGGGAGCAAATGGTTTTCGGGTGTTGGATCTTCGCAGCGGATACTACCAGATCCCGATGGCCCCGGAAGATCATGAGAAAACAGCCTTCATCTATCCATTGGGGTTCTATGAGTTTCTGAGGATGCCACAGGGGATATCGGGTGCCCCAGCCACCTTTCAGTGACTGATGGAATGTGAGGTGGGAGATATGAATTTGGTGGAATGCCTGGTGTACTTGGACAATGTTATTGTGTTTGGCAGCCTTAGAGAAGCATGAGAACTGACTGTTTAAAGTCCTAGATTGACTGGAAGATTTCAGCCTCAAGCTGTCCATCGACAAGTGCCAGTTTTTCCAAACCTCTGTGAAGTATGTGGGGCACATAGTATCTACAAAAGGGATAGAGACTGATCCCAGTAAGGTTGAAGCACTGACTACTTGGCCCCAGCCCCATAATCTGAAAGAACTACAATGTTTCCTGGAGTTCTGTGGCTACTACCGCAGGTTCATAAAAGACTATTCCAAGGTGATCCACCCACTTTTGAACCTTACCCAGGGTTACCCTCCTACCAATCGTAAATACAAAAAAGGGGCCGTTAAAGAACCAGAAAAAGTATACTTCCACCCAGGTGAACTCTTTGGGCCCGCTGGACACCCGACTGTGAAGCAGCCTTCCATGAGATCATATACCAGCTCACCCACTCCCCCATCCTCACCTATGCTGACCCCACCAAACCCTATGTGCTGCATACGGATGCTAGTCTGCAGGGTCTAGGAGCAGTGCTGTATCAACCATGAGGATGACCTGAGACCAGTAGCTTTCACCAGTAGGAGCTTGACCCCGTCCAAACGAAACTACCCTGTCCATCACAGGGCCCCAACCAGCTGCAACGTTCCTGGCTAGCCCACCATTCTCCATCTGGGTACCCAGAGTGTGTGACTGTTTATGGACCCTGAAGTGCATACATAACTGTTTGATTGATAGAGTCTTTGAGCAAATTAACCTTATTACGTCCCTCCTTTGTTCACGTCCTTTAAATAAAGCAGATCTAACTCTTTTTTTTTGTATTTACCCTGACTGTGGTTCTGGTTTGTGCAAGAGTACTGTACTGCTGTTATTTGCTGTGTATAACCTTGTTTTACAGGGGGTTCCCAGGGCCGAGCCAGAGGAAAGCCCTAGTAGTAAGTGCAAACAGTGTGGGTACTTATGTGGTGTATCAGGGGTATTGTGAAAGTGATTATTGTGTATTGTTCTGGCCACTAGTAAGGAAAGAGGGGGGTTACAGTGCCCCAGAGGGCTGTGCCCAGGTTAGCTTGACCACTACTAACCCTGACCTCTGGGTGGAGGCACCCATTTCAGAACTCAGGCCCCTTAACCTGCTACTAGCCAAGCAGGAAGGGGTAATAGCTCTTGGGATACCACAACCTAGGGGGTTACACGAGTCTACACAGCACAGACAAGTTGATATTGCCAGTCCCAAAAACCAGCAAACAGAAATCTGATCGCTTCACTTCTCATTCTTCAATGAAAGTTAGTAACACAGAGCAAATCAAAATAATAAACAGTAAATAAATCACATGTTGGTCTTTGCTTGCCTAGCTCTTTTTTTGCAGAGCAATTCTATTTATTCTTTGGTAACACCAGTAAAGCCCCAGCCACTAGGCACAAGTGCCTCTTTTCAGGGGTGACCCAGGAGCACTGGGGCGGTCAACACTTGACTTGCCCAGATGCAAACACAGTAGCATGTCAGTGTAGGTTATAGGAATCAAACCCAGGGCCAGGAGCCTGCTGGATGGGATCAGTACCAACATGCTCATTTACATCACATCTCGCTACTCTAACCTCTACTGCCAGCACCCAATCTCACAGACTTTAAAATAAAATAAATTAATAAATATAGCTCTCCATTTTTTCTGTAACCCCCCCTGCACAAGTGCATGTTTTCAGGGACAACATGGGAGCACTCAAGTGGTTAAAGAGTCACTCAGAGTCACACAGTATGCAAGTGAGATTATGTGGGAATCAAACCTAGGTCAGCTGGATCTGTACCAAGCTCATTCACATCACAGCTCTAACCTCAGTCATTATTGCTACAGCACCAAATCTCCCAGACTTTAAAATAAAAAACACAAAACATAAATACATGTTGCTGTCCCCATTGTTTCAGTAAAACCCCCTGACCCTCCCCGGCATAACTGCCTGTTTCCAGGAACAACATGGGAACGCTGCAGTGCTTAAAAACTTCCTTGCTCAGAGACACACAGTATGCAAGTGGAGGTTATGGGAATCAAGGCCCTTACCTAATGCTGTTCTGGCTCTGGCTGGTGGACTTCACTGGTCTGGACCTGGTGCCATGATGATGGCTTTTCTACTCTTCTTCTCTTGACTTTTGCTTGGCTTAACTCGAGTCTTATCTCGGTCCTGGTCCCGACTCCAAAGTTGGACCATCCTGGCCCTGAATCACCATCCGAGTGACACAAAATCTATCCGATCGACCTCCTGCTCCCTCTACCAGGCGAAGCTGGTTACAGTAAACTCACTGTGGCCAAAAAGTTGTACAAAATTGCATTAAAAGGCTCACTGAAATGATCTCGAGGGGCTCTAATGCACAGAGCATGGCTTTGCAGCTACCTCTCTGTTTGTGAAATGGTGAATGGTGCCCAACCAGCCAGACTGCATGCTTCAACTCCACCTTGAGACTCTGTCTCCTTTACTGACTCCTCCAATCAGGAATTGTGACGCTAACCAGTTCTGGCCAATCAAAGTGCAGCACACATCAGCAGCACATGGCTGTCCACATGCCAACCCCCTAGCCCCCCCTGGATTTGTTGGGAAACGCTTCTATAGAAAAAATGCAGCAGATTCGCAAAGTCGGCAAAAGTAATATGCTGAAGTAATGGAGAGGTAACGCGTTATTTAGCAGAAAATGAAATCAATAACTACCCTATATTATATTTTCTACTAAGTAATTCATTACTGTTACCCGTTACACACATAAATAATCAGATTACAGTAATGCATTACTTGTAATGCGTCACTACCCAGCACTGCCTACCAGGAATCTCTGAGCACTTTGTGCTAAAAAGAAAGGCTTTTAATCTGTGTTAGCAAAGAACTAATTCGCTGTACCTGTTAGCAAACAACTAATTCTCTGTACCATGAATGGCTTAATTGGTTCAATGTGCTTACGCAACTTGGTATGATGTATGCTTATATGACTTAGATACATTGTGGCTGTTTGCCTCTCTAGCCATGGGATATACACCACCTATAGGGGTATGACAGCGAGGCACCCTAGATTAGGGTTCCAATCCTATAGGTGCCGCAGGAATAATTACCTTGGATATAGGTAGCTTAGGAAGAAGCCAAAACAGAACACCAAAAAGGGTGTTGAGCATCGAAGAGGTGAGAAATCAGAATATATCGAGACTGGAAATTAATGTGACAGAAGTAGATGGGAAGGACAGAAAAAGAACGAGACAGGACGAGGATGAGGAACAAAAGGAAATCTGACAAGATGCAGAAGGGTGAACTTCCTAAGGACAGAGGGAACAGTCGGGGCCACCATCCGACTCCATCCAACAGCAGAACCTAACGACGGAACCTATGAGAGCACTAACCCTGACTAATATTATGACCATCAGCATGAAGGAGCGGAAAAAAACCCTTTTAGGAGGAAACCTCTGGGGATCCAAGGCCTAGTTCACCTTCCCTCCAGGCTGAAGGATGTCTTGGTTAGTGCCGGCTCAGCTACTGCAATTTAGAGTCAATACTGAGGGAAGAGGAAAAGATTCCAATTTAGATGACGCTCTCACTCTGTCCTTCTAACGGTAATGCTGTTGAGGGTTGCGAATGACATCTCTGCAACTAGACACCCAAAATCAAAGGAGGAGAGAAAAGACTGCTGAGGCACTCAGCCAGCCTTTATGAGCCTATGACATAGACCAGGTGAACCAGAGGTGGTCTTGATGGAGAATAGCATGGAGGGTGCCTCTGAACCCACTCGGGCAGCCAAAGGGGCCCTGATGATGACAGCCCCACCCCTCACAGCTTGAAGTCATAAATTCTACATCCAGAGGTTTCGCTGAAATGAGGGACAACTGAAGTTCCACCCGAAGTGAAGACATTCTCACTATGATCCAGAGAGAAGGACCCCGCTCTGAGCTTCGCATGCTCTAGATGCAGACTTCATAGGTGCAGAGCAAGACCATTGGCTACAGGCTAGCCCTGAACCATGGAACAATGGACACAGAAGACAAGTCTCCGAGTGGAGAGCAGGGTGAGTTGAGGTAGCATAGGGCCCATAGGAAGGGTATGTTTGATTAGGTGATGTGAATGAGTAGACCTAATGATAGGTCAGATTGAGCAAAGGAAACCCCAAAAAGGGTCCGGAGGAGGAGGCAGATCACAGTAGCAATCACGAGAGTGCATGCCAACCAGGTCCATCGAGAAGCCAAATCAGGAGTGAAGCGAACCTGATGAAAGTAGTAACGAGAGTGACCGGGTGAAGCTCACAGCAGACGGGGGAAGTACAAAGTACTAGGAGTAGTGATAAAGGAGCTACAAAGTCAGAATGGATGAGCAGAGGATCAAGAGGAATATACAAGGTTCGATGACAGAGGAAAGCTGAGAAGGTTGGCATGGACTGCCGAATGGGAATGAAGGACAGAAAGGGAGAGGCGAGGACAGCCTGGTGAAGCCTGCAGCCTATGATGAGTGGAGAAGTTGATGCAGGAGGACAGAATGGTCTAGAACGAATGAACGACAAATGATGGTGGATTGAAAGCCTTGAAGGCCTGAACGTTTTAAGATGAGGAATGAAATGGATGATGTACGATAATGAAATAAAGCCTGGAAGGCTGGTACGGTGAAGGAGAGATATGAAATGGATGATGTATGATAATGGAGTGAAGCCTTGATGGCCGGTATGGCTTAAGGTGAATTATGAAATGGATGATGTACGATGATGGAAGGAAGCCTTGAAGGCCAGAATGGTTAAGGTGAGTTATGAAATAGACAATGTGCGATGATGAAGTGAAGCCTTGGAGGCTGGTACAGTGAAAGTGAGTTATGAAAGGACGAAGTACGATGTTGAGAGGAATGAGGGTAGGAAAGCTGGCAGGTAGGGTACAAGTAAGCACTAGGTATGATGGCAGGTAGAGTATAGGAGGGATGAGGTTCGATAACGAATGGAGGTCGATACAAAGAAGAGGGAGATATGAGGTGAGTGGTCCAAAATGTAGGATAAGGGGAAGAGAAAGAGATGAATAGGTACTGTGGTGGCAGGCTAGGGGAAACACCCACAAAAGGAAAGATGATATGAAAAAGGAGAGGAGGTGAGGGAACAATGGCACTGAGAACCAGTAGAGCTGAGCAAGATAAATTACATTAAGAATAATGCGCAGCTAGCAGTGCAAATGGTGCCTGGAGGAGAAACACATTGAAACAGGAAGCCGTGGGCAATTTAACCCTAAGGGATTTACCCCAAATAGGGACACAACTTACTGCCCCAGTCTGTCATTCCAGCACTGTGGTGCCCTCCTTGATCAGCATTCTCCTGACGAGTAAGGCAGGAGCAAGCTTAAGTTGCGGTTGCAGGTCAGTGGGACTGTAGTTTGGGTTCTAGTTCAGTTTGGAATTGAGGGGAGTTCTGGTTTCCGGGTTTGAGGATGGTTCTGGTGGTCAGAAAATCAAACAATTTGCAGTAGGTTTGGGTTCGGGTCACTGCTGAACCCAGGGTACAGGGCAGACAGAAGTGAGAGCGAGGGAGTGGAAGCACCATGACAGCAAATAGCTAATCAAGACTTTAAGACTGAATAACTCGATTCGATGCCAGCAGCTGAAGCCAGGCCACCAAGTGAGGGAGCAAAATGCATAGCAGATAATCGTAGGAATCATAAAAAACGATGGTAGGCAGGAAATCCCAAAGGCACAGAGCAGATGAGCAGGAGGGAAAGAGTCGGTGATGACCAGAGAAACACTGCCAGAGAGGTATGAGCAGACCAGCCCAGTAGGAAGGGCGAGCATGAATGGGGTACTGCCTGAAGAGCAGGTGGTAGCAGCCCATGCAGCAAAGCAAAGCAAAATAAAAATGTTGGATGCAAGGCAGAAGATGAGTGAGAGACTCCACAGAGCACCGACCAAGAAGAACTGGCAGGCATTCAGGGGGACGTCATGCCCCAAGTGCTGGCGGGTTTGTGGCAGGGATGAACGGGCAAGTTCCGCCCGAGGAAATCGACAACCAGAGGAAACAGCTGAGAGAACCACGGCAGCAGAGTGAGGAGCTGCAGTGCAGAGAAGAACTGGCGAAAGAAAGAAAGAAAGGCTATCGGAGTGGGTTGTAACATGTTGGAGCACTGAAGACTACCAACAGAGTGGGGGACAGGATGCCGGAGAACAGCTGCGGCAAGGGCAGAGGAGAAAAGGCCCCTTAACAGGATAAGCAAGGAAAGGGAGAGTGAGCCACAGAAGCAGGTATGTTGGGGGGATGGAGAACAAGAGGAGGGGAAGAGGAGATGAAGAGCCATGGTACAACAGCTAGGAAAGCGGAGGGAGCAGGGCAGCAGTAGAAGGCGAAATGGGCAGAAAACAACAACAAAAGGGGGAGGGGAGTAAGAATGAAGCAGCAGGAGTTACTTAACGATAGGAGGGCTGATGCGAAAGGATTAAACGGGAGATCAGTACAGCGAGGTAAACGGAAGGGAAACATGAGCTCAGAGAGCTTAAGGAAAGACACCTCCGCCGCAATGGAGAAATGAATCCTGAACAGTCCAGGAGGAGTGGCTTTAAGGCCTGATGGGGAGTGACGTTGTTGCTCCGCCCATTGAACCACAGGCATAGCCTTTGCAAATATCTCCTTTGGGTGTCTTATTTTGCAAACACTAGATTCTGGGAATTCAAAAATGTTGCCTAGTGTGAGACCAGAGGTGCAAACTCAGTAGTCCCTTTACTCTCTTTTAAGGAGGAAGTTGGTGACCCAGGCTCAGTAGAATGAGTATATTTGTTGCTACAGGATAAGTGGAAGGTGAATGGATGGCCACCTTCAGAGCAGTCCCTTAATTAAGGGTTGGTCCTTTCCAAATGTACCTCCCCCCCTTGCTAGGGCAGATGCTTAGTGTCTGTAAAGAAATGAAAATAGTTAATGTTTCAATTGCTCAGCTGCAGCTGTGAAGCACCTGCGTGATGGTAGCTGTGGGTGGAATAAGGACAAAGTGACCATTTGTTTGGTACTCTAGCAGCCTCTGCCAAAGCTTCCAGCCAATGATAAATTGCAACTGAATGAGATTTGAAGACTCAAATAAGTGCCTTTCTGCTTGACTAGGTATAGTGTAGACAACTTCAACTCCAAGTTTATTAAGCAAGCTCATTCACAAGGAGGTCCTGAGGCATGTATACATACAAAGGAAATTACATACATGAAACCACAGTACATGAAAATATATAGTACATGTAGTACATAGTGCTCAATTAAACATGAAAAGGTAATTATAAACGTAACCTGGAGAAATCATTACAAGTAGAGAAAGTGCCGCTGAAGTAGTTAGGACAGGAGCAATAGGAAGCATAAGGTGAAGGGAGAGTATAAGAAGGAGCGGGGGGAGGTGGAGGAGAAGAGAGGAGGATCTTGAGGGGTGGGGGAAGGAAAATGAAGAAGGATGCGGAGCATTATCAAATGCAAGGGTGACAGAAATGAAGACTAAGAGAAGAGCAGGGAAGGGAAGAAAGAGGGGAGGAAAGTAGGAATAGAGAATTAAATGGAGTCGGGAAAGGAAGTGAGTTGTTTAAAAAGGTCAAATGATAAGTAAGGACTAGAAGCAGCTGCAGGTATCTTTTAGTTTAGTCACAGCAAGGGTTTTAAAGAGCTTGACAGAGACAATGCTAGAGAGTTTCAGTATAGAGTACAGCTGGTTCCAGATAGTTGGACGTGCATATGAAATGGTGTGTTCAACAAAGGATGTACGAGTCCTAGACATTGCCTTCGTGACTCCTTTTGTGTTATCGGGAGCCTCTTGTGGGATCACACCCCATGGTCTGAACCCTCCAAACCCTCCATAGCCATAGCAAAATATAAATTTTCAATGTGGTGCCCTCTCCTCAGAAACTCGCTAGCTGCAATCATTAGCAGGGGAAGGGACTTTACTTGTAGACATTAATCTGCTGCTCAAGGACGCGTTCTAACATGTAATGGGTGGCATTCTACTGACTTAATAGATCCTGTTTTTAATTACATAGTAGTTGTTGTTTTGCCTGCTGATGACTTCTCAGAGCCTTTCTTTCATGCATTCACCAAGGAGGAGAAATGACCCAAACTTTTTTCCGCTGCAATAATAATGTTGTTGGCCTGGCAGCTCTTGGGCAGAAAATAGGGAAGGAATCACGGTCACTAGTGCAGAACAAACACAAATTTCTACTGTAGAGTAACATAGTACAGTACTGTGATGACGGAAGGGACTTGGGGTCCATCATGTCCCCCATTGGGTAGGTAAGGTAAAAGTTTATTGTTGTACCAAAATTATTGACTAAAAACAAACTAAAATGTACAGATATAAAAAACTTCAGCACAATACATTTTGCAGTGTTCTTTTCCAAGCTATTGCTAAAAAGAAACCCACAGCATTCATGATGTGTTCCTTATTCACAGATAAAATCATTAACAATTTAGAATATTCTGAGTGCATAGCATGACTACAGAAGAGTGGAGCAATCCATTTGGATCTCAATAGTTCATAGTATTGACAATGAAACATATAGTTAGTGCATTAGACAGTTTTCAAGTAACACAATTTCACCACATCAACATACAATTGCAGCTTTTTGAACAAACAAAAGTTAATGGGGTTATTTTAATCTGATTTGCGCAATGGCTTTTCTATGTTTATTATTTTTACAGTAATCAGGGAATTGTTCTCTGCCACAAACAGATTTTATTTTCTCATGTTCCACAAGCATTTGAGAGACCCCTATTCTTTTCATATCAGCTCGTATATCAATATTGAGAATTTGTTGTTTACAAACCTGTTCAAAGTGATTCAACACAACTACAGTAAAGGAGTACCAATTTTGATGAATATTCATGACTGTTTTGAGAAGAATTCATTTTCTCCACCAGTTGTTTCGAGTCTGCCCATTGTCACTTCTGTTAATGGCTTCAAACACGGCTTTTTTTGGAAACCTATGCTCATCCAATTTTAGTATCCTTATAAAATACTCTAATTAACCTTAGCATGCATTTAGAATAATTTATTTATTTTCTTTTGATAACTGGGTAAGTGCACTAGACAAACACTTGCCTATTTTCAGGTACGACCCAGGAGAGTACATTAAAAGCAACAAGAACATTACAGTAAACATGATTTTGTACAAGCAGGGAGCTACAGTGGTAGGAACGAGTACAGTAGGGTAGCAACAGGAATAGCAATAGACAGTTAACAGAGATAAAACTTTGGTTTCTACACACAGTTTCAGTAAATAGGATCAGTGCAGGCACAGATTAAAACAGTGGTATAACAGCAATAGCAATACAACAGATAAACAGGGATGCTAATATTAGGACTATAGTACAATACAGATAGTAACTTATTTCAGCACAGTGGATGCCAGGATCAGGACAATGTGGATGCCAGGATCAGGACACAGTGGATGCCAGGATCAGGACACAGTGGATGCCAGGATCAGGACAATGTGGATGCCAGGATCAGGACAATGTGGATGCCAGGATCAGGACAATGGTGAATTAAATGCATTAGATTGCAGCCGCCAGCAGGGTCAGGGTTAAAGAAAACAAATACAGGCTAGAGTGTAGAATGGAAATGGCTTGGGATAAGCTGAGAGGAAAGAGAACGTCAAATAAACGTTTGAAGGGGTAGGATATGATAAGGAGGGAGAGTAGTTAGAAGTGTAAACAAGTAACAGCTTTGAGGTTAGAGCAGAATAGTTGTAGGGAAACTATGTTTAGCAGCAAGAGGGAGGAGTAGAGCAAGGTAGGAAGGGTGGCATAAAGAGCAAGAGCAAGTGCCTAATGCATTCAGATATGAAAAGAGGTCATTCTTGAATACATTGTTTTTGGAGGCAAAGTGGGCAAACGTTTGGTCACCCATCTTGATGGTGCAACTAGGAACTACAAGGAGGGCCTAGGTTGAGGACAGAAGTTGGTGAGAATGTTCAGCAGGGACAAACACTGAGGCCAGTGAGGCTGGTAGAGAGGACCTAATAATATTATCAGGCAACCAAGGGTATAGATTCACCAGGAGAGGGAAGACAGCCAGTGTTAAGCTGAGTAAAGCTTGTAGTGATGGATGAGATGAGGGGCAGGCAAAGACAACCTACATGTATGCAACATCCCATTTCTGAAGGACACTGGCATTGGCCTGGGAAAAAAACAGAGAGCATGTAGCATAGCCCCAGAAGTAAAACACCCTGGGCAACTGTAACTCTGGCTGCTGGGGTGAGGGCATGGTGGACCCAATAAGCCATCCATATTTTAGAGTTGAACAATTTGCAGATATTATTTAAGTGAAGGAAGAAATCCAAGGCTGGGTCAAGTGTGAACCAAAGGTATCTAAAAGAGGGAGTTACAGAGACCTGAGAACCATCAAGACATTAGATATGTAAGTTCTGAGACAGGGAACGAGACTTTTTGAGGTAACCGGAAAGCATAGCTTGGGTCTTGAGTGACATTTAGGACCAGGATATTTGAAGTGAGCGAGGACTGGATACTTTGAAGGTCACAGGTGAGCTGAGAGTTGATAACATCCATGGACCTAGAGGCTGTATAGAGTACAAGGTTGTCAGTGTACAAAAGGGTCTGGCACTGTGATTTAGTTCCTGTCTCTGCTCTGAGATTTGCACCTGGTATAAAGTTCGGTAGACTAGAATTCTTAGGAAAAAGTTCTGTGTGTATTCAATTGTCTGTATATTCCTATCCACCCCCCATGTTTCAAACTGGATGAATTCTTTAATAGCACAAGGACATAGGAATCACCAAAGAGACTTCTTGGCACAAACTATTGTCTCGTACCTAACTTATGAAACTTATGAAACACCATATTGCATACTTGCATTGATTTCGGCTTTGCAGACATTCATGATAGAAGAAAAAGTGCTATGTGAGAATACCATGTAAAATTTTAATATACCATTTACATCTGGTTTTAATTTTGTTGCAGAAGAATCCTAGTGTAATTTTCAATTGTGACTAAGGGGGACTCCCAAATATTTATAACATTCTATAGCCTCAAGATGGTGACCACCGATCTGAAAACCCTGTCTTATTGATCCTTTCACTCAAAAGTCAAGAATCTTGGATTTCTCAACATTAATTTTAAGCTTCAGTACATACAATTATAAGAAAATATACTGAATGTTTTTTTTAGTCCTGCAGGTGTAAGGGAAAGTAACATGACAACATGCACATAAAGCAACAGGGAATTTAAGCAATATACCACGACAGGTGTGGGTTATGTTAGGATTTACCATGCCTGTTGTGTTGTTTGGTCATGAGACTGCAGGCATTACCCATGCCCTGAAGTGGTATAAATTTGCAATTATACAATGTCCTCTTTTTTTTGTGTTAGAAAAAAATTTAAAAAACATTCGTTTTTTGACATTTTAAATGATTTCTCTTTGTTGTTATTGCTCCACCACAAAAAAGTAGTACACTGTTGGTAGGCAAAATCATGTTCCAGGAGAGCATGCACACTTTTTTTTATTAACCTCTAGCCCCTCCGCACTGTTGAAGTGAGTCAGTCATAAGTGTACTAGCAGAGAGAGCCTGTGAGGCTTGTTTTTTTTTTTCTGTTGTTAACAGAACCGTTTCATTGGACACTTG
Source organism: Neoceratodus forsteri (assembly GCA_016271365.2). Classification (NCBI taxonomy): domain Eukaryota; kingdom Metazoa; phylum Chordata; order Ceratodontiformes; family Ceratodontidae; genus Neoceratodus; species Neoceratodus forsteri. Next base: position 815,630,310 of record CM057453.1, on the reverse strand, counting down.
CTACCCCTCTCTACCTCCCCCAAGTGAGAGTGTGTGTGTGGCTTCAATTTAGTGCATTGGACTCTTGCCCCGTCCCCTCCCTTCAACTCACATGGTTTCATAGAGATATATAGGTTTTTGATCAATATTGTGGAGCTGCCATGAGGATTTGTTTACAATACAGAGCTCTCGTAACGGAAGCTGGAAGGAGTGAATGTGTGAGGAGTAAATTATTAACGGAAGGTGGGAGGGAGCAACTATCATTAGTAAATGCAGTGTTTTTATAGTTTTTTTTCCCTTAAGTTGTTTCACGAGGTCAGTGTCTATCAATAAAAAGCATCAGTGCATGTTTAAAATTTGGGCTTCCCGGCAAGGTAATGTGGATTCTTCTGGCTGTTAGCTAAGATATGTAGGATTTAGAAGTTTATTTAAATGGTTATAGCGATGGTGTGCATCAAGGTGAGAAACAACTGCTATCCGGCTTTTGCTCAGGGGGAAAAAAACTGTGATCATCATCATAGAGTCTTGAAATGGATTACATTCAAGGTGTGAAGAAGCGGAGTTGATCTGAAAAAGTGAGACACAGCAGGTGAGACAGTTGCCAGCGGTTACTGAGTAACTGCTTTGAAAAAAGAATACTGCTATACATATTTGGGACTTAAGACGAGGTTACGCGGGTTGTCACGGATAACATTGATTAAATGATATTAGTAGTCAATTGTTTTGAATTTCATGCAGGATTCAGAGTGGGAATGGCTGGTAGTGAATTGTGGAGTTCTGTGACTGGGATCTCGACATCTTTGCAAGTCTTGGGTTTGTCGTTGTCAGAGTGATTTTGGGGGGGGGGCCTTCATGTGGCTGCCTGGTGACTGGCACCTTTTCCTGTTGATATATCATAGGATTCACAATGGGGGAAAAGGTGCCAGTCTGCCAATCAGAAGGCAGGAATTTCTATGCCCACTGTATAATATATGATTATCTATTGATGGTGATGCATAATCTATATACTTACATAGAAACACAGAAACATAGACTTTGATGTCAGATAAGGACTGCTTGGCCCACCTAGTCTGCCCATTTCCCTACCTACAGGATAAGCTGCAGATCCTATTTAACCAACAGCCTGTTTCTTTCTACCCCCCACAAAAATTGCCTTATGTCTGTCCCATGCATTCTTGAATTCTCCCACAGTTTTAGACCCCACAACCTCCTCAGAAATGCTGTTCCATGTGTCCACCACCCTCTCTGTGAAAAAATACTTCCTCACATTGCCCCTGAGCTGTCTCCCTCTATCTTCCAATTGTGTCCCCTTGTTCTTGCACATCTCTTTTTCTGAAAGATGCTACCCTCTTGGACTTTGTTGATTGCACTGAGGTAGGAGCAGCAAGTTTCTATCATGTCTCCCCTCTCACTCCTTTCCTCAAGGGTATACATATTAAGCCCCTTAAGTTTCTCCTCATATGGCTTCTTTTGCAGACCCTGCACCATTTTAGTTGCCCTCCTCTAGACTGCCTCCATCCTTTCTATGTCCTTGCGGAGATGGGGTCTTCAGAACTGGACACAGTACTCCAGATGGGGTCTCACCAACTGTCTGTACAAAGGGATGACAACTTCCTGTTTTCTGCTGGTGATGCCTCTCTCTATACATCCCAGTATCCCCCAGCCCTCCCTACTACCTTCTCACATTGCTTGCTAACCTTAAGGTCATCTGATATGATTACCCCCATGTCCCTTTCCATTTTTGTTGTTGTCACTACCTCTCCCCCATTGCGTTATCTTCCCCTGGGTTTTTGTTTCTCAGGTGCATTATTTTGCACTTCTTTGCACTGAATCCAAGCTGCCATACTTCTGACCATTCCTCCAACCTTGCCAAGTCCCTTTTTATCCTTTCCACGCCTCCTTGTGTATCAACCCTGTTGCTGATCTTTGTGTCATATGCAAAGAGGCATACTTTTCCTTCCAGCCCCTCTGCAATGTCACTTATAAAGGCATTAAAAAGGACTGGACCCAGTACTGAACCCTGCGGTACCCCACTAGTAACCCCTCTTTCTTCAGAGTGGAATCCATTTACAATTACCTCCTGTGTCCTGTTGTCCAGCCAATGTTTTAGCCAGGCTACCACCCTGGGACCCAATCCCAGGCTGGTTAATTTGACTATTAATCTTTTGTGTGGGACTGTGTCAAATGTCTTGCTAAAGTCTAGGTAGGCCATGTCCACAGCCCCTCCCTGGTCTACTACTTTGGTCATCCAGTCAAAGAAATCAATTAGATTTGTCTGACATGACCTTCCTGACAGAACCCATGCTGCCTTGGGTCCCAGCCCACTGGCCTCTAGGTACTCAACAATTCTTTTCTTCAGAAGTGATTCCATCACTTTCCCTACCACAGAGGTCAAACTGACAGGTCTGTAGTTTCCTGCCTCTGTCTTGCTCCCACTTTTGTGAAGGGGAATCACATCTGCCTTCCTCCAGTCCTCAGGTACCACACCATCCTTCCATGATTTGTTAAAAAGGGTAGTCAGTGGTGTCACTAGTTCTCTCCTTAGTTCTTTAAGAATTCTGGGGTGAATTCCATCAGGCCCCATTGCTTTGTCCACCTTCAGTTTTAGGAGTTCTTTCAGAACCCTTTCTTCTGTGAAAGGATTGGGATCGACACCCCCATCCAGAGTGCTTCTGTTAATTAGATTAGGCACCTCCCTCCTCCTTTTTATGAATACTGAGCAGAAGCATCATTCAGTACCCTGCTTTTTCACTGTCCTCTCTGCCCACCCACCGTCCATTCTGTTCAGCCTCACTATCCTCCCTTGTCTTTTCACGCCTGCTATACCTATAAAGGTTTATCCCTCTTAAGCGAGTTGGCTATCTTTTCCTCAGTTTGGGCCTTTGCTATTCTGACTACTGTCCCTGCTTCCTTCTGCCTTAACTGGTACAGTTCTCTGTCCTGCTCCTTCTGTGTTTCTTTATACTTCCTAAATGCTATCTTTTTCTCCCTAACCTTCATTGCCGCCTCTTTTGAGAACCATAGTGGCTTTTTCTTTCATTTTGATTTGTTTATTTGCTTCACACAAAGGCTTGTTGCCTCTGTAATGGCGGTTTTGATGTTTCCCCATTGTTGCTCCACCCCTCCTTCTAGAATGTTTGCTAGTGCTTTTCTAAGGCACTCTCCCATCTTGCCAAAGTCAGCCCTCCTGAAGTCCAGAACCCTCACTTTTGTATGGCTTGACTCTGTAGCTGAGTTTATCGTGAACCACACTATTTGGTGGTCACTTGTTTCCAAATGGCTACCCACTTCTAGATCTGAGATCCTCTCACTGTCCCCATTTGAGAGTATGAGGTCTAAGATTGCTCCCTCATGAGTAGGTTCCAAAACTAGCTGTCTGAGGCATGCCACCTGAAGGGCATCAGGAATGGCCCTGCTTTTGGATGTGGCTGCAGCAAAGGTGCTCCAGTTAACATCTGGCATATTAAGGTCCCCCATCTGCAATATCTCTCCTTTCTCTGCCATCCTAAGGATGCCTTCTATCATATCCTTGTCCATTCCCTCCCCCTGACTTGGGGGTCTGTATACAACCCCTGTGCAGATTGTGGTGCCATTTCCAGTCTCTAAGGTGACCCACAGTGCTTCCTTTCCTCCCTGTTTACTCTTTTGTTCAGTTGCTTTTATCCCTTCCCTTACATAGAGAGCTACTCCACCCCCTCTTCTCCCCTCCCTGTCTCTCCTGTGGGTTGTGTGCCCTGGTATGTTAACATCCCAGTCATGGTTCTCTGTGTACCATGTTTCTGTGACTGCTACAATATCCAGGCATCCCTCTTCCATCAAGACCACCAGTTCAGGGAGCTTGTTGCCCAGACTACAGGTGTTGGTACTCATTACCCTCCATTTCTTGATGGTCTTACCCTTTTTTGCCCCATCCCTGTCCTTATTGAGTTTGTCATTTTCTCCATTTACCCCTGCCCTTCTCCCTGTCATCATCTCTATCTTGGTATTTACCTCAACTTAGTACCCTGATTTTCTTTTGGGGGGAAGGCTAGGATTTCCCTGCTCCTCTCCAGTGCCTCCCCTCTTGGCTAGTTTAAATACTTATTTCTATCACGGTATTAATATATGTGATGAACAAAAATGGTGCAAAAAAAGCAACCTTGCTTCACTCCTTGATTTATAGTTTTTCTATGCAAAAATTGTCCATATTTCAATGCCAAATTCTGGCAATATTATTATTATTTTTTTATATATATATTCTTTTGTACTCCTTATCCCAGTTGGCCCTTGTTCATGCCAGTCCTCTCAGCTCCATCACCCCGACATCTCCCAGGGCTTACCTCTCTTGCAGTCCCCTCATGTGCCCTTCAATGGCAGGGGTGGTAAGGAATCCCTCTACCCACCAGGACTGATCCAGAGTCTGGGAGCACTGGAATCATTGGGTGCAGGGCCTGCGGAGGCCGGTGGTCATTCATCATGACCGTGACCATTTTCCAATTTCTCCCTTTGGGGACATGGCGTGTGCTGACATCAAGGTGCGTGCACCGAGGTCTACCATGTCCCCCACCTCTTAGAGCTCAGGTTGTCATTCCCCCGGTTTCCACCAGGGGCCAGTCCAGCAGCGAGCTCATCCCCACCATCCCCCCTGGAGCAGGAGAGCAGTCCTTGGAACACTTAATCCTCCTCCTTCCGGCCAACCCTCTGATTCCTGAGGTCGCTCCTGGTTGTTGGCACCACAAGTGGAAACAGTACTGCTGCGCCAGTGGGCTGGTCCCTGGCAATATTATTTTTATGTAACACTTGTATAATTTTCATAAGATGACTGTCTAAAGTAGTTGTCATAAGGGAATACCATAATAGCTGTCTAGTTATAGTATTAAAGGCACTACTTATATCAATAAAAGGTGCAAAAAGGTTTTTTGAGTGCCCAAATACATATTAATCCTGTAAGTAATTCAGGACAAAAATATGGTTATTTGTTGAATGATTTTTTTTCTGGAACCAGCTTGTAAAAGTAAAGAACCATGTCTCTTCTGCCCATTCAGTTAAAAGCGATAAGATATAACAAGTCGTATCTTCATTAGAATATTTAAATAATGAGGTTGGCCTATAATAGCTAGGCTCTGACTTCAACCATTTTTATCTTCACTATGCATGTGTGCATGCAGCGAACATATAACTATAATACTGCTTTTTGATGGGTGTGACACTGTTTGTCCAATGCAGAATAGTGTTTTAGGGGCGAGTCAGTGGCACACCAATCATCAATGAGGCAGATCATGATGGAGTTTTGGCTTGCTGGACGGACATAGCACCAACTTGAAAAGAAACAGCTGACCAAATCATGGGTCAGCTCTTCAATTGATCTATGCTGCCCAGCAAGCAAAGCTGATTTGTCATGGTTAGCCTAAAATGACTGGAATGTCTACCAGCTCTAAGAGGAAACCATCTATCAATGTCTGTGTCTGGTAGTCCCGTGACTGTCCCCTACCCCTGACCCTCCCTCTCAGCCCTCTCCTCAAACACAGCACTGACACTTGGGGTGCCCAATCCCCCAGTGTCACCACCTCGTAAATTTATTTATTATTATTTATTTATTTAGCTTTTGTTTACCGGGTAAGTACACTAGACAAATAGTATGCCTATTTTCAGAAATGACCCGGGAGAGCACAAAACATACAGTATACATACATGGCAACATTGGAGAAACAGCATGATACAGTAAAAAACAGCTATAACAACGCTTGTATAAGGGCAGAGATACTGACACACATAGTACAAATTGTTACAGGACATAGATAGACATTAGAATCACTGAATACATATTTCATAGACCATCATGGACTCAGAGTGGACAATAGTGGACTGCAGAGTATTACATTACAGAGACTAGGAGCAGTCACATCTTGTCGTTTGTTTTAGGTGGGACCACAGGGAGGAGCGAAGGTCCCATGGGAAGGGCAGAGTGAACAGAGTCCGAATGGAGTTCCAGAGCCTAGGGCACAAAGCGGCAAACTCACGATCCCCCATAAGGGTCCGAGTAGGGGGAACTTTAAGCAACTCGGCGGTCTGTGACCTGAGCTGGTAGGGGATGGCGTCCAGTTTTGGGAGGAGATGCGCCAGTCCTGACGGGATGCCTATGGCAAGCACTTTCCTGGTGAAGTTTCCTACACCAAGGATCAGGAATTCTGCAGGGGGGAGCCAGTTGAGTTTGTCATAGAGCTCACATCGGTAGGTGAGTTTGGGAGCAGCAAGTGCAAACTGACAGATATCATTATATGCCGTGTTCCACCGATTAAGATGGATTTGGGGTGACCTGGCAAATAGGTGGTATCCATAACTAAGGGAGGGGGGAGAAGCACTCCCCTTGCAAGTGCCAGCCTCGCTCCCGGAGTCAGGTTGTATTTGGCCCTGTAGGCAAGGCCAAGCTTACACCTGGTGGCTCTGCAGATGTTTTGGATATGGCTTCCCATGTCAAGTTGTCGGTCAAGGGTGACCCCAAGATATTTAATTGAGCTCGCTGTTGGCAACAGGGGGGGCCTCCATCACAAGCTATTTTGAGCATAGCTGATGGGGCTTTTAACTTGGCCGTGGAACCAAAGAGCATGGCCTGAGTTTTGTTAGGATTCAATACCAGTCTATGGTTGGTAATCCAGGCCGAGACTCTGCTGAAGTCTTCAGATAGGCACTGGTTAAGGTCAGCAGCATTATGAGCATGGGCCACTAGCACAAGGTCATCTGCATAAAGTGTGACTTGGCAATGAGAGGTCACCCATACGAGTTGATTAATGAAAAGTGAGAATAGGAGAGGTCCAAGTACCGATCCCTGGGGAACTCCCATGGTCACAGCCCTAGGCTCCGAGAGGACCTTGTTAAAGCAGGTGCGCTGCTTTCTACCTGTTAGGTAGCCCATCATCCAACTCATGGCATGCGGAGAGAACCCGAGAGCTCTGAGCTGCTCCCCCCAGTAGGTCATGGTTGACAAGGTCAAAAGCTTTTGACAAGTCAATAAATATAGCACCTGACAGTTTTCCCTGATCCATGGTGGATCTAATACTAGAGGTTACAGTAATCAGGGCAGTAGTGGTACTATGACCCTTCTGGAAACCATGTTGGGCCCCAGAAAGCAGCTCATGGGTATCCACATACTCCGAGTTGCTCCGCCACAACCTTTTCCAGGAGTTTACCAAGGGATGGGAGAATAGCAATAGAGCCGATAGTTGTCAGGAGTTTGGGATTTCTGTTTCCAGAACAGGGACTATCCTTGCCTCCTTCCAGATGTCAGGGATTATCCCGAGCTAAGAGATAGGTTAAAGATATGGGCAATCAGAGGGGCAATGTAAGCTGCTCCCAGCTTGAGAAGCCTGGGCTCAAGGTTGTCAGGCCTGCACTGGAGTGCTGGGAGAGGCAGCCATGCGGTTCCGAGCATCAAGGACAGACACAGCCTTAAGATTAAATACTCTCCGAGGAGGATGTTCACTCTGCATTGGAGGGATATTAAGCGAGCGACCCCCATCGGTTGTGAAACAAGAGGTGAGGGCCGAAAGGTCGGAGAAGTGGAGATTGAGGTGGTCGGCTATAGTGTGGGGATTATTGCACGAGACTCCATCAATAATCATGTCCACAACACTCGAGTGAGAGTATGAACTCCCACAGTCCACTACCATGCTGCTCCCAACATGCGGTCACATCTCCTTCGCTGTTTTTTTATTTTTTTCCTGTGACTGTTCCGCACACCCAACCCTCCCCCTCAGCAACCCCTCCCAAATATAACACTGACAATGGAGTGCCCAATCGCCCAGTGTCACCACCTCATAAATGGAACTCCCACTGTCCAGTATCGCGCTGCTCCCAATGCGCGGTCAGATCTCCCCCGATCAAAATTTTGTTTGTTGTTTTGCTTTACATAATCCAAAAAACAAATAAATCAGTGAAGATGCCACACAATATTACAAGATTTCAAAGAAAGACAACTTTGAGGCCATATGAAATGAAGTAACCGCATGGAACTAGGAAAATGATTTTGCTAGTGTATCTGTAGAAGACCAATGGTGACTGTTCAAACCTAAGTAAGCAGAAAGACATGATGGGGTGTGTGTTAAGACAGTTTTAATGCATGGCTAGGGGGCATAGTGAGGCATGAGACTGCAGGCTTATTGTGTTTATGAAATGGCCATCTGAAGTGCAGATGTATTTGGTAAGTAAAATGCATAGTATTAAGTGAGAACAAACATAGATCTTTGTCTTAATTTTCAATAAAATAGTTCCTCCTCCTCCATCAGTTTCCTGTGTGTGTTTTTTGAGTGAAGGACATTTGTTCTACAAAGGCTTTTGTAGTTTTGGTCTGGTTGTCATGGCAGTATCCCCCCCCCCCCCAGCAGTATACAGTGTGAAAATGCTGAAAGTGGAGACGATTCAGATGAACTATGTTTTTTTTATTAGTTGTATGAGCAGTACCAGGGAAGACACAGTGTGCTGTTTCAGTGGAGCAGGGAAAATGGATATGGACGTACAGTGGAAAACTGCACTGTAAGTGAGAATGTGGGCAGCATTGTTGAAACAAATGCCTTTATATTTGGATAACATGAAAAAAAAAGAAAATTTCGAGGAGCTGAGGGGATAAGGGAGAGAAGTAGCAAGGGATAGGCAGATTGTTTGTTGACGAGGCGAGCGAATGAGTGGCTGGAAGGGGAGAGGCTACAAAAGGCTGCTTCCACATTCTCCTTCAAATCAATACTCTTAAAAGAAGTAGAAGACCTACTATTCCAACTAGATACAACTAAAAGCTCAGGTGCAGACTCCCTGGATCCCTACTTTCTAAAAGTAGCATTGCACGCCTTAGCTGCCCCCCTCACTCACCTTTTAAATCTGTCCCTAGCCGCTGGTTCTATCCCTCAATATGGAAGACAGCTCAAGTGTTTCCACTACTGAAGGCAGGTGATCCCATGGACCTCAACAACTATAGGCCCATTTCCATCTTACCAGTACTGTCCAAAATGCTTGAAAAGTTAGTGAACTTTCAGTTAAGTGCCTACCTTGATACCAATAATCTCCTTAATCCAGCTCAATCTGGGTTTAGATCTATGCACAGCACCATCTCTGCCTTAGCAAAAGTTACAAATGACTGGCAGACTGCCTTAGACAAAAGAATAACACCTGTGCTGTGTTCCTGGATCTAAGCAAAGCCTTTGACACTGTGGACCATGAACTACTAATCTCCTCTCTGAACTCCATAGGCCTTGACTCACTCTCTCTTAAATGGTTCAGATGCTATCTCTCTGGAAGAATACAACTGGTAAAAAATGAAGGTGACCTATCTACCTCTAAACCACTCCTAAGAGGTGTACCGCAAGGTTCCATCCTGGGCCCCATCCTCTTTGCCATTTACATCAACAATATTGACTCCAATCTCTCACAATCTAATATTCACCTCTTTGCAGATGATACTGTACTATATGTCAGCAATCCCTCACCATCAAAAGCCTGTGAGCTTTTACAGTCTGAGTTCTCCCTCCTACAGCACAACTTACTAGAAAAGAAATTACTACTAAATGCCAAGAAAACGAAAGCTATGTTCTTTGCCACCAAGAGCTGCTCTTCTACTGTCCCATCATTCACCCCCCCACAATTATCTACCATCCTTGGTGAAAATCTGGAATATGTGGACAAATTCAAATATCTTGGAGTCTGGATTGACAATAAACTTGACTATACTAGCCACATTGAAGAGCTCCTGAAAGCTTAGACAAAGACTTGTCCTATTTTATAGGATCAAACACTACCTGACCAGAGATTCCAAAAAGGCTAATCCTGGCATCATTCCTATCCCTCATTGACTACGCTGACTTCCTTTATGGTCACTGTTCCCTCCCATTTAAATAAATTAGACACCTTGTATCATAGAGCTATTAGATTCATTACAGATCTTCCTCCAGCACCCATCATTGCTCTCTACAATGCAGTCAGTTGGACATCCCTACAACATAGAAGAAACAAAAATGCTGCTGTCTGGATCTACAAAGCTCTGACAAACAAACTCCCTTCCTACATCTCAGATTGTTTCAACCGGATCACATCCAGGCCTTACACCCTAAGGATAATAAACTCATCATGCTGAAGATTCCTATCACCTGCACCCGGTATGGAAGGGCTGCAATCAGCTACTCCCTAGCACTTATCTGGAATTCTCTTCAAAAGACCTTGAAATTGGATACCCTCATTCCTTTAACATCCTTCAAAAACTGTACACTAATCTATTCCCAGAATCATGCAATTGCTTCCATAAGGCCTAGTCCTCTCTCACCCTCCTTCCCTACCCCTTTTATACTACTCCCTATTTCTTTATTGTTCTTCTAGCTTGTTCTCCAACCTACTGCATAAAAATGCCCTACCAAGTCCCATTACTCCTAGCTTTATCCCTACAATACTGTTTGTTTCTCTCTTTAATATGATCTAGGTCCAATGTCATTTTGCCTTGTATATATGTAAATATTTGTACACCTTGTCTCATTCTTAAATCTTTGTATTTGTGTTCATTCAGTACCATGCTTTTGTGTAAAATTTGTAACCTTATATTGTTATGACCACTCAGGTCCATCTTGTAAATGAGCTATGCTCAATGATGTTCGCCTGAATAAATAAAGATTTTGATTGATTGATTGATTTTTGAGAGACTGTGCTTGCCATGGCTTTCTTTTTTGTATGCACTGACGAGGAGAGTGACCAAGCTGAGTGCTGAGCGGGGGAGAGATCATGTCTGGTGTGGCTTTCTCTTTTGTATACGCCGTTTCTTGGGTTGACGTTATTTAGTAAAAAAAAAAAAAGAAAAAATGAGAAGGATGGTAAAAGTGGTAAAAGTGCAGAGTAAAGGACAGAAGTAGTGAGGGAGCAGTGTTTGAGGATGGCAGCAAGTGTGAGTGGTCTGGTTGGAGAGAGCTCCTGGCAAGCATGCATTTTTTTAAATGTGCTGCATTCAACAGGAACTGAAGGAGTTTTTTTTTTTGACACCGCTTGTAGTTTAGTGTGAAATAACTGATTGTTTTTTTTTTTTGGTGGTTAGACTGACAGTAAGGGTGGCATCATTTGTGGCAGAAAACAAGATGGCGGCTATCTGTTTTCTGAAAATTCTTGGTGGGTAGCATCACTCATATCAATGCCCAGTGGACATTGCCAGGCCTTATTCTTGTGCGTTAGACACTTTAGCGCACAGATTACTTATAAATTGAAAGCCATTTCATGACATTGAGTAACTACAGTGAAGCCTGCCAGGATGAAGCGTGGTGTCACAGCTTCCTACATGACAAAAGGGATTATCTCCTATTGAAACTGCATTTGTTTCCTGCAGTAACTTGGCTGCAGAATGCTGCAGAATTGGGTTTCATCCTGGTGGGCTTCACTATAATAGCTAAACACAACCCAACCAAACAGAAATACTTAGCAAAAGGGAAAAATGCAATGTGGATAACTAGTAAAATCAGGACATTATTAAGAAAGAAAAAGAGAATCTAACATAAACTAAAAATGAACAAAACATCCCAAAGGGAAACACTATGCAAAAATGTTACTAGTGAATGCAAAACAATTACTAAGAAGAGAAGAACCTAAAAGAGAGAGAGAGAGAGAGAGACTTAGCCACTAATATTAAGGATAATTACAAACAACTCTACGCTTGTAGAAGTACAAAAAAAAGAGAAAAGTGTTGGACCCTTATTAAACAAGCATTTGTCAATGCTGACTGTTGCTTGCTTCTATGTGCTGTTTAGGGATTTGGAAGTCATTGGAGTGTAAATATTGAAAATTTGCGAACTTACAAGCGTGCATAGGAACTGCGCAACGCACGTTCGTAAAACAGTCATTTTTAGGATTTTTTTCACCAAATTTTCAACATAGCCATTTTAAGACCTCTGGTCATGAACAGCATCACTGTGATTTTGTTAATGTGTCCCATACATTGAGTTTGCACACCGACCGCGCCATTGTGCTACATGGGCGGAAACACGCTTTGGCAGGATGTGAAATGACAGCTGTACTGTTCATAAGGAGGTGTGGTAAATGGCAATGTTGAAAATCTGGAGGAAATATTAAAATTTGCAAACCCACGAGCGTGTAGGAACTGCGCAACGCACGCTCGAAAAACAGTCATTTTTAGGAATTTTTTCACCAAATTTTCAACATAGCCATTTTAAGACCTCTGCTCATGAACAGTGTCACTGTGATTTTCTTAATTTGTCCAGTACATTGATTTCGCACACCAACTGCGCCATTCTGTGCTACATGGGTGGAAACACATTTTGGGTGAGATGTGAAAAATGACAGCTATACTGCTCATAAGAAGGTATGGTAAAATGGCAATGTTGAAAATCTGGAGTGAAAATATTGAAATTTCGCGAACTTACGAGCCTGCGTAGGAACTGCACAACGCACGCTAGTAAAACAGTCATTTTTTGGAATTTTGGCACCAAATTTTCAACATGGGAGTTTGGCCCCCTTCTCATGAATGATATCACTGTCATGGTGGTATTTAGGGACCAGGTGATTTCGCAGTCACTGTGCAGTCACTGCGCAAAATCACCCTTTGGGCCAGAATAACGCCATGACAGTGACATCATTCATGAGAAGGGGTCCCAAAAACCCCATGTTGAAAATTTGGTGCAAAAATTCCCCAAAATGGTGAGATATGCAATAAAGTTGAAACCCTCCTATCTAGCCCATTATACAGCTTACCGCATTTCCTCAGTTCACGGGTCGGCTTTGAAGAGTGCAGACGGTTCCCGGTCCAATCAAGATCGCTGTTCGAGTCCGGAGGTGAAGTATGGTGAGGGGTTGTGGGGAGGCTGGGTGCGCAGGGTGGGTGCGGGTTGTGGAGGGGGGTCGGGAGACGATCGCTGGACCATTTTGTCTTACAGGTACAAAAATAAAAAGACGTCGTGGGACCGTTTGCCACACTGGGGTGGGCTCCCAGCATGGCACAAGGACTTTGGGGGGGTGTTCAGCCGACGGGGGATTGGGCACCTCCGTCGGCAAAATGACTGATTGCCACGCTGGGGTGGGCTCCCAGCGTGGCACCAACTACTGGGAGGGGGGAGGAGACGACGCAGCTCAGCTGACGGGGACTGGGCACCCCGTCGGCTATACAGTGCATGTGGGGTGCGACGCTCCAGGCTGGGGGCCGCGCGTGAGCAGCTTCTTATCGCTGCTCACTGAGCTAGCTCCCCTTTCAATCAGATGTTACTGCATTTTGGAGCGCACAGCAGACAGCCCAAAATGCATTGGCTACAGGCCGGGCCTGCCAGGGCACTGCCTGAATTTGAGGAGGAGGTGACACACCTCCGAAATCTCCGATGATGGCACTATGTTTCTTGCACATGCGTGCAAGCAACATAAAAATGACCAAGAGATCAGTAATGATCTAGAAATGGCAACAGAGTTCAATAATTACTTTTGTTTCATATACTAGGAAAAAGACAAGGCACAACAGTAGAACCTAACCCTAATGGGGATAAAAAAAAAAAAACTTCAAAAGTACCCAACAGAGAGATCCTCAGAAACATACAGAAAATTAAGGTTAACAAATCACCAGGACCGAATAACATGCACCCAAAGGTTCTCATAGAATTATCAAATCAGGTTGCAAAACCACTACATATATTGGGCCCTATGAACTAAAGGGCAGGTTATATGTGCCTCAGGCATGTATCCCACCCATGTACCTGTGCAGCCCCAGACAGGGGCAGGGTGCACGGTATGCATGACCGCATGCACCTGTGGGGCACCTGTCTGTGGCCACACCCCCTCATTTTGCAGGGCCATGCGGGTGTTCAGGGAGGAGCCGGGTGGCCATCCAACTGGATGCCCATACCGGGTTCCTCAGTGAATCCCTTGCACCCATGAGGAGGGCACACAGTCTTGGAGTATGCCGTGTAATGCAGCAACATTAGCCCACCTGCCGGGCACTTGCCCAGCCGCTGCCCCAGCCCTCCTCTGCAGTCCAGTTTGCTTGGGAGGCACGGAGGTCCATAACCCTGTACCGCTGAGCCAGGCAGACAAGGAACATGGGGACGCATACCGGGTTATGCCTGGTCCTGGCTGGTGTAGCTGGTGCCCCCTAAGCCTGGCACTGTGCATCTTAGTGAATGCCTCGTAGTGCAGGCATGCCTCCAACACGCCCCCTGAGCGGTGTTCCCCGAGTGGCTTGGAGGGTGGGTGTGTAAGTGCCTTGCATGCCCTTGGTGACTGCTGCCAGGGTCCGCTGGACCCCCACTGTGTGGCATTCACACTTAAGGTTGCCTACACACCCTGGATATGCGACACGTAGGCAACTATTCTGTTATTGCATAGGGCCCATTCCATTAGGACAGGTACAATACCAGAGGATTGGAGAAATGCAATCATTATACCTATACATAAACAAACATTTGTCAATGCCAAATGTTCGCTGCTTGCATTGCTATTGTAGTGGGCCTAGCTTGTACACATTTTTACTATATGCTCAGCCATGCTTCAGCGTCTTTGTCTCAGAAGCTTTCACACTGTATACTGAGCCATGGGATTTTAAAGGTAAGCACTCACTCACAAACACGGGGTTTTCAACAGTAGACACTAACTGAAAAACTGGAACTAGGATTGACTTAAGGCACCACTGATTCTCATCCCTCTGACTACTCACAGCATTCAAATCTGGCTTTTCGCACTCTGTTACGAGCCATGGGGGTTTTAAATGTAACGCTCACAAATGTAACGTTTTCAGTGGTAGGCACTAATTGAAAAAATGGTACTCTGATTGATTTCACTTAAGGATACTGGGTCCAGGTTGCCAGCTCAATATGGTGCGTATTCACAAAGGAGACGTAGTTACATGTGGGTGCAACATAGGGGTGGCGAGTAGCTGCGCACAAAACCATGCATACACGGCATGTACAAATTAGCATGTAATGCCCCTGACAGGCATGGACATGGACAATGTAGGCATGCAGCAATGTGCTGGGGTGGTTCTGAGGATGTGTGGATGCAAGGGAACGCCCCTTGACCTGCCATATACGACGATATGGAACTGCAACACGCCAGCACAACAGACAGCACGGAAGAGGCATGTTGGTGGAAGAGATGCCAGTGATCATGGAACTGAGCAGCAGACAGCCCCCATGCCACCGCAGGCCACACCTGCCACAGAAGGAGGTGCACCGGTTTCAGGCACAAGTAGGCGGTCACATTCCACGAACTTCAGCGGAGCTCAGGTGGCCATACTGGTTACAGACATACAGATGCACTATGACATGCTGTACTGGAGATGGTCCCTATCAGCCCCTGCTGAGACTAAGGTGAGGATATGGCTGGACCTCCAGGCGACGATCAATGCTGAGGGACCGGAGGCCTGCACACTTGCTGCAAACAAGCACAAGTGGCGGGACCGCCGGTCACAGGTGAAATAGAAACTGAGTAGGGGAGGGCAGTCACAGGGTGCCATAGGTGGCAGACACCACCACCAGTACCAACACTGACACCAACTAAGAAATTGGTTGCTGACACCATCAGTGATGTGCTGACAGACGGTGAGCCCAAAGGAGTGGACAGCATGCCAGGTGAGCCAGATGCACAGGGGCGCACACACACAAGCCCCCTCAACATGAACACACCATGAACTGACCACCCGTCCCCACCACAACAGTGCAGGATGAAGACAACCCCGATGAGGGACCCTTGGGTGGCCACGGAGGTGCAATGCAGAAAGCACCCAATGATGGTGAGTACCACGACCCATGCTGAGCCATGCACCATGCCTGCCACAACGCATTGCTAACTGTTGTGTCCCACTCACTCACCCCCACAGGAATGCAGTGGCAGGACATGGACAGCACTCAGGAGGATGCCGCACAGCGGCCAGAACAGCCTGACAATGAGCTGGGATTGGAGATGCGACCATCATCAACGGGGTATCAGATGTGCTGGGGACACATCCACCCAGACACCCACAACAGTGGCAGGGTGGATGTCGGAGGGCATGGAGGCAGCAGGAAAGGAAGCAACACCATACAATGACCACAGCGACACAGAGGCTGGCCATCCAGATGATGGCACACTGCCCGGCGAGTCACCCCCACACCTGACTAGGATGAAGACAGAGGGACAGTGGAGGGGCCATCGACTGCAAGTCGTGCACACTGAGTGACACCAGGTGCCCTGCTGGCCATGTACTACCCTGATCTGTGGAGGCTTGAGTGGGAGAGGCTGCAGGCAACCAGGGACAATATGGCGGCCGTGGGTTGGCTCATGGAGGTGGTCCACGATTCCATACATGCACAGGAACAGATTGCCACACAAGTGGTCACTGGTGTCAGGGCCCAGGAGAGGCTGGCAGAGGAGGTTGCCACCTGCGCATGTGCGCAGTAGCGTGTAGCGGATGAGGTGGCTGCAGGTGTATGTGCCCAGGAGCATGTGGCCGATGCTCTTGCAGCCATCGCTGCACACCTAACAGCCATGGATCCGCCGCTGCCTGCACACATGGCTGGCATTGTGCAGGGACAGGCAACAGTGGTACCCACCACAGCATGTGAAGCATGGGCCACCCAGCCCAGTAGCATGCCAGCTGATGGCAGCGGACCACCCAGCAACCAGCATGGTGATACACACATCAGTGGTGTGCGGAGGACACGGAGTACCACACAGGCCCTGGTGGCACCTCCATCACAAGCACCAGAACAGTGCGGTGCAACAAATGGTAGGGGCTGTGTCTGTGGCCGACACAGCCAGTAGCTGGGACACCCATGTTGGTGTGGTGCCACCCCTCCCACTCACACCACACCATTTCACACACACCACCATCAGCATGCTGCAGCGTGCACACATGTGGTGGTGACACCACAGCAGACATGGCCTGGGACATGCAGTCATGAACATGATGGCCACGTCATGGACCCCACATGCCCCCCTTGCAGGTCCACATAGTGAACACTGGGTGCACATCTGGGCCATGGGTCCTGTTGCATGGCACCAGTTGCATGTATGCTCAGTCCACCAGTCTCATCATCACACACAAGGGCCCTGCCCTAGTGTCCAAAGTTGCCATGAGCATGCGGTGGTGTATCGCCTATGCCACCATGCAGTCAGCAAGGGGGGGGCCCCAGGGGCCTCTCCTGGCCACCCCTGCACCATGGGGCTCTGCATGCCCTGGGCCATGTGGCGGTGGTGGGCTGTCAGGGTTCGCAGGTGGCTGCTCATCAGGGAGCACATGTAGCCTGCAGGACATACAGATGTTGTGCAGCATGGCACAGGTGGTGAACACTCTGCACGCCATGCCTGGCACCAGCATCATCATGCCTCTGCTATGATCCAAGCAGCGGAAACTCATCTTCAGTAGTCCTATCGTATGCTCCATGATGTTGCATGCCTGTGTGTGTGCTGCATTGTAGGCCTACTCTGCAGATGCTGTGGCACCAGGTAGGGTGTCAGTAAATATGGCTGCAGTGGGTGGCTGCTGTCACCTGTGGGGAGAATGGGAGAACAATTAGTACAGTGGCACAGACACACAGAGATGCATCTAGCAGCACTGGCTGTGACACTTGCATATCTAATAGCCATCTGTACGCCTCTGGGTGACGTACAAGGTGGTGCTAAAACTCGCTGTTGTTGAATATACAGGCATTGTGGCACACACCAGGGTACTTCACAAACACATTCATCAGGATTCCAGTCATGTCACCGATGACCTGACAAATGATACTGTGGTACCCCTTATGGTTCTGGTATGCATCCTTGTTAACCGCTGGTGTCAGGACAAGCATGTGCATACAGTCTATTGCACCCACCATGTTTGGCATGTCATACATGTCATAGAATGCCCACTTGGCTGCCCTGACATCACCCAATGTTGTGGGGAACCAGATGTGGCAAGCCCAGTGGTGCACCAAAGCCTCTGTCACCTGATGCAGTGCCTGTGACACAGAGGACTGGCTCACACCCGTGACGTTGCCAGTGACCCTCTGGAAGCTCCCTGTGGCATAATATTGCAGGATGCAGAGTACCCTGGTCTCCATGGTCATGGCCATGGAGTGCTGTGTGCATGGTTGAACAGCATCCTGTACAAGGCCACAGATATACTGCAGCGTGTTGTGGTCGACATAGTATCGCTGGAGGCATTTGGTGTCTTGCAGCAAACAGAAGGGAAGTGGGGACATGACTGAAACTATCAAGTACCTTAAAAGTATAAACAGGGAGCCTCTTCAGCCTTAGTGAAAACAAGACCACTAGGGTAACAGTCTGAAGCTGGTGGAAGTAATGCTCAGGAAGGAGATGAGAAGGCACTTTTTACTGTAAGGGTGGTAGCTAAGTTTAATGAGTTGCCGGAGGAGGTGGTATCCCTAAAAAATGGCGGATAGCTTCAAGAAAGGTTGGGACAGAGTGAGGGTGAAAGTTGCAGGTGGGGGGGGAGAGGAGTGGAGGGGGTATTTGAGAGGGGTCACAAGGGATTTGAGAATGGAGGCAGTTCCCTATGTAAACACAGTGGGAATTCCACACTCAAGCAGATAAGATAAGACTATAATGCCTTTATCTGCTGGCACATTCATATGTTCGTATATAACCCCTCCTAGCAACCACACAGGGAGGTGGCAAGGTCTTCGTCTCTTGGATGGGGACACTCAGGCTCTTAATGAAATGTGCCACTAAGAATATTGCACCCTACAGAAATGCTTCCAATGTGACTGGATTTACAACACATGGAAGGCAGGTGCTCAGACTTCATCTGGAATTAAATACATCCAAGAGCTAGTCTTTTCCACGAATGAGTTCCATAGAAAATGGGGGTGGGGGTGAGGAGGGGTTAAGAATTCCTGAATTATTTTATTATCACCTGGCTTCACACATGATTTATCCATGAATGGGTTTTTGGGAAAAGTGGGGCGTTGGGTTTCCTTGGTGGCTAGTGAGACAGAGTAGACCTTGCAGCACATCTGATTCCTGGGGCCTGAAGGCATATAAAACAAACTCAAAAATAGTGAACTGGTAACACATACACTAAAGACCTGGGAACTTTTTACCCCACTCTATACAAACCTGAACTTCCTGCCAGGCTAGGAAGAAATAGCATTTGGTTTCTGGAGGGAAGGGGGTCATGGGTATAGCCAGGCATACTCCAAGTACTCCATGGTGTGCAATTTTATTTAAGGGGTAGCAAACAGGCTCTGAACTGCTTCCTTTTTCCATGAAAACTAACAAAGAAAATGTTGAAACTTTCTGTAATTTTATTTACAGGAGTTGAAACTAGAAGGACTGGTCACTAATACTGTCTTTGCATCCCAAGGACAATACAACTTTACAGACCCTGGGCTGGTATGTGGGTGTCTTAGGGAGCAATGCATGGCATTTGTATTTACCCATGCATGGCAACAACCATTGTCATGAGATACAAAAGTTATTATTTATTGTGCCAAATGAGGCAACAAACACGGTCCTGGTGTACATTGTTATATTGTCTGGCTACACGGGGGTTGGGGGTAGCACACCCTAACAAGGGGGGGAGGGGTAGCAATGAGTCTACTTGGTGTGCAGATCTGAAATCCCTGGCTACACCCCTGAAGGGGGATGAAATATTTAGGTGATCTTTTTGACACAGAGGGGTTTAAATACCTTTAGACTGTTATGGACTGAATATACCCCAGAATCACAAATTTAGGTGTCTCCAAGCCTGCTGCTTAGTGCAGTGAATGGGAATGCTCAACTCGATGGAATTTCCCCTGCATGATATTGAATGGATTCTGATGAAGGTGAGACTGAATCCAGAGTGTGTGGGGGCCAAGGTAAATCAAATACTCTGAGATAAGTCCCCTAATATCTCCCTTAATGTCAGGCAGTTATGGGAAAGAGACCTGCCATGTCCCATTTCCGAAAAGGCCTGTGGGTAATTTGTGAATCCTATATGGACCTTTTTATATGCAACCAGTACAGTATAAATTTCTTCATAGATTATACATGCCTCCCAACACAGTAAGTAAATTCAATGCAGGGGTATCTCCCATGTTTGAGAGGTGTCATCAGGCAAGGGATACATACAGTACCTCCATTATTTTTGGAGCTGCCCCATTCTGAGGCTGTTCTGGATGTAGGTGAGTCAATGGGTATTGCAGATTATGGGCTTTGATGTACAGGACACTGGTCTTCCTTTCATTCAGAACTGAAGAGGAAGAGGGTGAAGAGTTGGAGGCCTATCCAAGATATATATATTTATATACTGCATATAGGGCCAGTATAGTTAGGGTTGCACAGACACTTCTATGTTAAACCTCAAAGTTTGCACTTTAATAACTTTGCAACCATGTGTCCAGTTTGCCTGCAGTTTGGCATGCTCAACCGCCTACCATAGATCTCTGGATCTGGAAAGTTTAATTCTGGTTGAATGTACAGTTGCGGAATTGTCAGGCGCTCAAAAAGTGAAAAATCACGCTTTTTGCAAATTCTTTGGTAAGCCACAATGGCCTGAAGAATGCATTTCAGTGACTTCAAATTTTTTTGTCTACATGTGGCCTGGGTTGAACCGGTGCCTATTGAAGATTTGGTGAAAAAATATTGCTCCGTTCAAAAGTTATTCTACTTTTTCCATGTCCCATTGTAGCCTATGGGAAAATTTATATGTGCACTGTGAACATTTTCGCGATTATACTTTTTGTTGTCGAGCTGCCTGAATTTGTTTTCGTGCTGCCACCATCTTCTTTTCAGTTAGCGAGAGAGAAAAACATTGTAATTCAAAAAATAGTGCACTTTGGTAAACACCAACAGTTGTGCTTACCTAATTAGCTATGAGGAACATGACCCTGGCATTAGTTTTTCACCAGCTGGTCTGGAAATGTGTCTTTCAAATTGTTTTCACCCTTTTGCCATTTTTAGTTTGCGGCAATATTTTATGTTACTGCGAAAATAATTGCGATCATAAGAAAAATAACCACGGCAATATTTTTTGTGTTCGAGGTCACATTCCCATTATACAGATAGGAGTGTCGTGAAAACATTTAAAATAATCATGGTAACACTGCACAAACACATTTTTAAATGTGTTGTTTTCTTTGTCACTTTATTGTGGCAAGGTGGGTTGCGCTATTGGCCTGAAATTTTCAGGGTGGCAAGCCCTGGTCCCACATATGACTTATTTTGGGGCTGACTGCTTTCAGAGCACAAACCACCAGGCTGTTTTGGGGCTGGGGAGGTTTACCTGTGTCTGACTTGGATGTCTGGATTTTTCTCTGTTTGATTAGCAGGGTATTTTCTCTGTCAAATTGTTGTGTAGGGCATCTTGCTGACAGGAAGGCACTCATCGCAGCGCTGGGTCAGAGCTTTTAGCTGATTGTTTTGTGAGGGCAACAGTTTAGGCCCAACCCCTTCACACACCTCACCCCACCCACCCCTGGAAATAGTTCCTTATACCTGGGGTTCTGACATCATTCTCAAGAGCGCAAGGTGCATATCACTGTCATATCTCTCTAGCACACTGCACTGACAATATAAGCATACACATTGTATAATATATATATTTCTATATAACAAACCAATCACACACACACAAAAAGAAAAAGTAGATAAACATGGGGAGTAGTACAATGTAATGGCTGTGGGCAGCAGTCTTCCGGGAGTCTTTCTGAGGCTGAGATGCTGCCCTATTTGCAGACAACTCTCTGCCCTGAGGGAGGAAGTTGCCCGTCTTCAGGCCATGCTGGACAGTAATAAGTGAACCTTCCCCCAGGCCACACTGGATGGTAGGAAGGGAAACTCCCCCATCCAGGGAGCACCAGAGCCACCACCACTACCTCAGAGGTTGCGAAGAAAGCACAGCAGTTGGACCACAGTGGGCTCAGGAAGGGTGAGGATGGTGGAACAGAGGCACACCCAGTCAGTTGTTCCACTGCACAATCCATACACCATTCTGGGGGAGCATAGCTCCCCTATGGATGCACCCGCAGAGGAGACTAAGGAGGCTGAGGACAGCTGTCACATGGGAGACCCACAGGAAGGAGACAGAGGACACCACAAGGAAAGGAAGCAGCTCCTGGTGGGGACTCCAATTATTAGGGATAGAACTGGGGAGGGAAAACTGAGTAAGGTGCCTGCCTGGTGCCATGGCTTGAGGGACAGGAAGCGATCCTCAGGATCACAAGAACAGCTGCACAGGAGTCTGAGCTGGACATCATTATCCACCTAGGGACAAATGACTTGGCTCATCATGAGATTAGAGCAGTGCAGGAGGACTTGGTAGAGTTGGGGAGGGGCCTAAGACAAGTAGCACACACAGTATCCTTCTCAGAGGTGCTGCCTGTCAAAGGCATGAGTGAGGCAAGGGTACTTTGCACCATACAGTTTAATGAATGGTTGAAAAATGGTGTGGAGCACAGGGTTTGGCTTCATTGGGGACTGGGTTCACCTGGAGGAACACCAGCCTATACTGGCAGGATGGTCTGCATCTGTCCAGGAAGGGAACAAGTCTTTTGAGCAATCAGTTTAAATGCTTCATTGGCAAGCTTTTAAACTAGTCAAGGGGGGAGGCACTGACAAGCAGCAGGAAAATCCCAGCCTCTCCCTACAAAACAGGGTACTAAATGAGAAAAAGACAGAGGTAGAAAGTTCAGTGGGGGATGCTGCAACAGAAGGTAAAGCCATCAAAAAATGGAGAGCAATGAGTACCAATGCCCATACTCTGAGTAACAAGCTTCCTGAATTAGTGGCCTTGATTGAGGAGGAACATCTGGATATCGTGGCAGTCACAGAAACATGGTACACACAAAACCATGACTGGGACGTAAACATACCAGGATACACTATCTACAGGAGGGACAGGGAGGGTAAAAGAGGAGGAGGAGTAGCTCTTTACAGAAGGGAAGGAATCAAAGCAACAGAACAAAAGGGTAAACAGGGAGGAGAAGAAGCACTGTGAGTAAATTTGGAGAACGGCAATGGCACCACAATCCACACAGGGGTTAGATACAGACCCTTCTCAGGGGAGGAAATGGACAAGGAAAATGATAGAAAGTATACTTAGAATGGCAGAAAAAGGGGAGATATTGCTGATGGGTGATCTGAATATGCCAGATGTTAACTGGAGTGCAGTTGCAGCAGCCACTTCAAGAATGGGGTTATTCTAGATGCCTACAGGGGCATGCCTTAGACAACTAGTATTGGAGCCCACTCGAGGGGAGCAATCTTAGACCTGGTTCTCTCAAATGGAGATGAAGAGAGATCACAGATGTAGAAGTGGGTAGCCATCTGGGAACTAGCGACCATCGAACAGTATGGTTCACAATAAACACAGCAATAGAGTCACCCATACAAAGACAAAGGTACTGGATTTAGGAGGGCTGACTTTGCTAAATGGGTGAGTGCCTAAAGAATGCACTAGCAAATGGGCAGGAAGGAGGGTGGAAGAACAATGGGGAATAATAAAACTGCCATCACAGAGGTAACAAGCCTTGTGTGAAGCAAATAAACAAAATGAAATGAGGTAAGAAACCACTATGGTTCTCAAAGGAAGTGGCAGTGAAGGTTCAAGAGAAAAGATTCAGGAAGTACAAGGAATCACAGAAGGAACAGGACAGAGAGAACTGTATCAGTTAAAGCAAAAGGAAGCTGGAAGGCAGTCAGAACAGCAAAGGCCCAAACCGAGGAAAAGATAGCCAACTCAGTTAAGAAGGCGGATAAAACCTTTTATAGGTACATCAGGGAGCGAAGGAAGACCAAGGGAGGGATAGTGAGGCTTAATAAAGGTGAGGGAGGGTGGGCAGAGGGTGACTGTGAAAAGGCAGAGATACTAAACAAATATTTTTGCTCAGTATTTACAAAGGAAGAGGGGAGGTACCTAAACAAACAGTAGAAACACTCTGGATACAGAAGTTGATACCAGCCCATTTACAGAAGAAAGGGTTCTGAAAGAACTCTAAAACTGAAGGTGGACAAAGCAATGGGCCTGATGCATTCATCCCAGAATTCCAAAAATAACTAAGGGTAGAACTAGTGACACCACTGACTACCCTCTTTAACAAATCATGGGATGATGGGGTGGTACCAGAGGACTGGAGGAGGGCAGATGTGTTCCCCTTCACAAAAGTGGGAGCAAGGCAGAAGCAGGAAACTACAGACCTGTTAGTTTAACTCGGTGGTAGGGAAAATGATGGAATCACTTGAAGGAAAGAATTGTTGAGTATCTAGAGGCCAAAGGGCACAGGACCCAAGGCAGCATGGATTCACAGCGGAAGGTCATGCCAGACAAATCTGATAGATTTCTTTGACTGGTTGACCAAAGTAGTTGATCAGGGAGGGGCTGTGGACATGGCCTACCTAGACTTTAGCAAGGCATTTGACACAGTCCCACACAAAAGATTAATATACAAGTTAGCCAGCCTGGGAGTGGGTCCCAAGATGACAGCCTGGGTAAAGAATTGGCTGAGAATAGGACACAGAAGTAAATTAAATGGAGTCCACTCTGAAAAAGGGGGTTAGTAGTGGGGCACCACAGGGTTCAGTATTAGATCGGTTCTCTTCAATGTCTTTATGTTTACATTGCAGAGGGACTGAAGGAAAAGTATGTCTCTTGCAGATGACACAAAGATCTGCAACAGAGTTGATGCACAAGGTGGGGTGGAAAGGATGAGAAGGACTTGGCAAGGTTAGAGGAATGGTCAAATGTATGGCAGCTTAGATTCAGTGCTAAGAAGTGCAAGGTAATGCATCTGGAAACAAAACCCAGGAAAAGAGTACACAATGGGGGTGAGATACTAACAACAACAAAATGGAAAGGGACCTGGGGTAGTCATATCAGATGACCTAAAGGTGGGCAAGCAATGGAGAGGGCAGCAAGGAGGTTTGGGGGATACTGGGATGCATAGGGAGAGGCATCACCAGTAGAAAACAGGAGGTTATTATCCTCTGTACAGACAGCTGGTGAGACCCCATCTGAGTACTGCATGCAGTTCTGGAGACCCAACTCC
The DNA here is from genome assembly GCA_016271365.2 of Neoceratodus forsteri. Classification (NCBI taxonomy): domain Eukaryota; kingdom Metazoa; phylum Chordata; order Ceratodontiformes; family Ceratodontidae; genus Neoceratodus; species Neoceratodus forsteri. The sequence continues at coordinate 815,605,396 of CM057453.1, read as the reverse complement.
GCAAAGACATAGACAGGATGGAAGCTGTCCAGAGGAGGGCACTCAAATGGTGCAGGGTCTGCACTGGAAGACATATGAAGAGAGACTTAAGGAGCTTAGTATGTATAGCCTCGAGGAAAGGAGGAGAGGGGGACATGATAGAAACTTTCAAGTACCTCAAGGGAATCAACAAAGTCCAAGAGGGTAGCATCTTTCAAAAAAAGAGGTGTGCAACAAGGGGGCACAATTTGAAGATAGAAGGGGGTGGCTCAGAGGTAATTTAAGGAAGTATTTTTCACAGAGAGGGTTGTGGATGTATGGAACAGCCTTCCAGAGGAGGTTGTGGAGTCAAAAACAGTGGTGGAATTCAAGCATGCATGGGACAGTCATAAGGCAATTCTAGGGGGTGGGGGTAGGAAGAAGTAGGCTGCCGGTTAACTAGGATCTGCAGCTTATCCATCAGGTAGGGAAATGGGCAGACTGGGTGGACCAAGTGGTCCTTATCTGCTGTCAAATTCTATGTTTCTATGTTTCTATGTTTCTATATGCCTTTTGATGGTTTGGTATGAAAACATTGAACAGGTCCATAGTTACAGCATTACGAAGTTCAGAAATTTTCCCATAGGATAACATTGCGGCGCCTGTGACGCTTTTTGGTGCCCGTATCTTAAAAACGGTTCGAGATACGAATGTTTAGTTGCAAAAAATCTTAGTCCCCGCAGAAGTTAGGTTGAAAAACCATGAATACCATGAAATTTGAATTTTTTTTCCAGCTTGTACAGTTACTGAGATATTTGGAAATTAGTATTCCCATTGCTCATTTTCATGTCCGTGGGCCACTATTACGCCCACAGAGTTAGCACTCACAGTGCCTTTTGGTACCCATATCTCATAAACGATGTGAGATATGAATTCAGTCAATTTATGCTGCATGGACATCTCACTGTCATGATTACAACGGCACTTGAATTTTCTTCCTAGCTGCTATGGTTCCCGAGATACTGGCAAATTAGTGTTACAAGGGTTCCTTGCCTTAAAGGGCTGCTATATGGCTCCATAGTTATGTGTAAGTGGGAACACAGGGCCTGGAGTGCCAGCGCTCCCAGAGACACATATCAATATGCACAAATGGGCAGCTTGGTGGGAGCGTGGGGCACACATACCATTTACTACTTATATTACACTTTTTCAAAAAGAATGGAAATTCTTTGCAAAAAACTTCGTTAATGCATCAGTTAGGGTTGTTTCCACAGTGACAAAAGTGTGGAAATTCAACATTAGGATTACCACCCCACCACCCTACCCCCACGCCCCCATCCTCAAAACCCTAACTCCACATTCTCCCCCCCACACACACACATATGCAAAATTGTAAGACACAATACGACTCTATCACATCAGTAAGCACAGTAATCACTACACTGTACTCCTTTCACATAACACTATGTAATAAAAAACAAATACAGTATGATCGATTCTATACTGCCAGCACAGTATGATGACACATTACAGCTGCCATATCTTTTTCATACAGTGAAACTTAGTCTGTACAAATTTTCTAAATATTGATTTTTATCTGTCATAATTCAACAATTATGACACATAAAAAAACCCCACACAGAACAAAAACAATTGGCTCGCTGCAGGTATGGCTGCTACCACATAAGCATGTGGTAGCAGGAAAGATAGTGCTGACACAGCCATAGTACTTTTCACATACTCCTTAGGTATGAAACTAGCACCATTACATGTTGTTATACTGCTGCGTTACTTGGAAATACTCATTAGCAGGATGTTATGGTTAGCTTTGGATGTTACAACTGTTGCTGTCACATGTTGCTTGTAAACTATACTACAAAACATTACTTTTATTAGTACTACCATTTGTTTATTAGGACTGATTCACTCTGTCAGAAAACAATAGGCAAACATCCAATGACTGTTGCTAGGGTTATCCAAACTCTTATTTCCAATACAGCTACAGTATCTATAGATAACATACTGTGTGTTTCATCATTTGACAATTAAAATATAGGCATCTGCCTAAATCTTGTTATTAATGTTTGTAACAGAAACATGCTTACTGTGGGCCATCTCCCATGGTTGCCCAGCATGCGTGTGTACCCCCAAGGCATTCTGATGGCATCAGAACTCATACAGTTGGTGGACCATGACGATGGATGTGTCTTGTAGTACGTTTAAAAAGTTTTATATTATTTCTGTTACCTGATGCTGGTTGTCTGTGATTGGTTGTGTTGCCTTGGCCTTCCCTGTTTGCATATGTGTGTGTGGGGGTGGGATGGGAATCGGAGTTAGGGTTTGAGGATGGGACGGGGTGGTGGGGTGGTAACTCTAACGTTAAATTCACACTTTGTCACTGTGGAAACAACCCTAACTGATGCATTAACAACGTTTTTAAAAGAACACATATACATATATATATATATATATATATATATATATATATTTTATAGTGGCACAATAGTGCCACTATAGTTAGGGTTGAGTACCCCATTTAAGGTTAAAGTGTGAAATTTTGCAGCTTAATAACTTTGCCACTATATAATGTATTTGCCTGAAATTTGGCAGGCATGGAGCGATATCACAGAATCTGCCAAGTTTTGAAATGGTCAGATATACGGTTATGGAGCTATAACATGCAATAGAAATACACACTTACGCATTTTTGCACATTCTTTGCTCACACCTACAGGTTGCATGGTTTGTGATACTGGTCTGAAACCTTCAGGGAACATGCAGCCAGCATCCCCAATGTGTCTTTCAAAGATTTTGTGAAAAAATATTAAACAGTTCAAAAGTTATTCAAAAAACAAGTTTCCCATTATAGTCAATTGAAAAGTTAACAAAAAGTTTGACAGTGTCGCAAATGCAGTTTTTAGTGTCGCAAATGACCCCTGTAGTGTTGTGAGTCAGCCATTTTTTTTCAGTTATTGCTCACAGAAATGCTTGGCATTTAAATTTGGGACCTTCTAGGGACACGGTTATTTTTGTGTTCACCTAGTCAAGCCCTGAGGATGTTAGTGATGTCTTTTTTTGGGGGTTAAACACCTCAGAAATATGTTTTTCAAATTTTTGTAAACTGTAGTGTCGCAAGGTAGTGTCGCACTTGTGACACTTACGTGATTTTTTTTTTGCGGAAATGTCATGATTTGCGACACTACTTTGTGGCACTATGCCCAAAAGAATAGGAAATCTTTGCCACCCTGCTGCAAAAGAATGGGTTGGTCTTTTGGGCTGAAATTTGGAGGGAAGAAAGCCAAGATCCCACATATGTGCCTTCTGGTGGGTTGGTGACAAAATATTAGAGGGATGCAAAGTTACGGTACTCCAAAGTTTACTATTTTTCCCAATAGACTAACATTACGGCATCCGCCGCACCTTTCAGGGCCAGTATCTTGGAAACGCTTCGAGATACAGACTTTTTGTCAGAAAAATGCTTAGACCCCCATTAGGGAACTAAGTGCAAAACTAGCCAGGAAAGTCATAAATTATATAACATTTTAATTTTTTTTCTGTGTCGTACAGTTCCTGAGATATAAGCAATTCAGTATTCCAAGTGCTTATTTTCTGCTCCGAGGCCCATTATTATGCACACATTCTTTGTATTCACTGTGTTTCTCAATGCAGCTTTTGGGGAAAAAAGGGTGTGCGCTTTTGTTACTGTTACAGTTAGTGTTTCCACTTGCATTTCCATTACCATTTGCATTGGTGTCCCTTTCTACGCTACTGTGTGCATTACCCTTTGCATTTTCATTTGCGCTTTACTTTCCATTACTGTTACCATTTGCGTTTTCATTACTGTTTCTGTTTACATTTCATTTTGCGTCACCGTGTGCATTACCATTTGTGTTTGCATACGCGCTTCTGTTTGCATTTCCTTTGGCGTTATCGTTAGTGTTACTGTTAGCATTTGCATTTCCAACTGCGGTACTGTGACTGTGCGCATTACCATTTGCATTTCCATATGCGCTTGCATTTGTGTTTCCATTTGCGTTACTGTTCGCTTTGCTGTCATTGTTACTGTAACTGTTTATGTTTCCAATTGCATTAACGTTATTGTTTACGTGTTTGTCACCATTTGCGTTTCTGTTGGCCTTAGCATTTGCATTTTTGGTTGCATTTCCATTGTCGATTGAATTACTGTTTCCTTCTGCGGCACCATTGCATTTACCATTTGCATTTCTGTTTGCATTTGTGTTACTGTTTGCATTTTTCTTACCATTTGCAGTTCCACTGGCATCAGCGCTTACATTACTGTTTTTGTTACCATTTGCATTTCTGTTGCCGTTAGCATTTGCATTACCATTTACCATTTCTGTTTTGATTAACGTTTGTGCTTCCGTTTCTTTTACCATTTGCGTTACCATTTACGTTTGCATCAACATGTGTGTTACCATTATCGCATCATACCACTGCTAGTTGTTTGGCGTCATACAAAATTATGATTGTGGGAGCGAAGAGGGCTCTTGGGTCCCAAGGCCCACCACTCACATTCCATTCACTATTTATAGTGCTCATTCTCAAAAGAAGGGTAATTCATATGGCAAAAAATCTGATTTAGTGCATCAGTTAGGTTGCTCCACAGTGACATGAGTGAGTAGCCTGTAAAGGTTGCCACCCTGTCCCAAGCCCACCCGTCCCCACCAACAGGCATCAGGGTGCGTTGAGGTCGGGTCCTAACTCATACCCCATTCTCCCATACTGCACCACCTCAGCTTGTTTGCTATGGGATGGGGTGAGAGTTAGACTGATGACCCCAACGCATACCTGATGCCTGTTGGTGGGGATGGGGTGGGCTTGGGTCGCAAGGGGTGGCAACCCTAACACCGAATTTCCTCACTTTTGTCACTGTGGAACAACCCTAACTGATGCATTAAACTGATTTTTTTGCCATATATATATATATCTATAGGGAATACATGATGGGTGACTGTGGAATATGGAAAATATTAGCACAAGTACAGAGTGAAGTGTGATAATATCACAAGTGGCAAAACCACAAGGGATATTATCGCAGTTCACTCTGCACGAGTGCTAATATTTGCCACGTTGCACAGTCACACATCATGTGTGTGATTTATACAATAGGGGCCCTTATTTCTTATTTTTGTTACTTTTAGAGTGATTTCTGTGTTATTTTCTGTTATGGGGTACGTCCTCCCTTCCTTGTACTTTTGTTTGTGAATGCAGAGTCTATGGTTACCGATGAATGGAATAGTGTAGTTTTCTATAGGTTGGATTTTGTGACTAGTTTGGTTTCCGGGGTTTAGATAGTGGTCTTGTAGTGTGATGCGTGTGGCATGATTGGTTTATTTCTGTGTGGTGGGTGTGTTTTTTGCAGAATGGAGTGCTGGGGTTTTCGTACTCTTTGGTTGTTCTGCGGAATAGTTTTTTAGCTAAGTTTGTTCATTCTGGGCTTTTTAGGTAGTTCTGTGGATGGAGTTTTGTTAATAAAATACATTTGTTTCATCTGCTGATTTTTGGCTTCTCAGGGATCTCTCCTGCAGTGCTTGCCACGTCTGAAGGAGCACAGCAATCACAGGCATTTTATTTTGCTTTGTAGATGGGTTTTTTGGGTTCTGGTGGATTTCTCCTGTACTGGTGTTTGCAGCGTCCGAAGGAGCATAGCAATGTCAGGTGTTTCGTGCAGATTGGAGGTATGTGACAGGTGAAGGGACTTTTTGGGCAATAAAGGTGTGTGGCAAGTAGTTACTACTTTCAGTTTGCAGAGCTTTGATGATAAAATGAGTGTGTGAATATTAGGTGCTGACATAGACAGTGTAGGTACATTTGTATCCATATACCACACTGTCTACGTCAGCACCCTGTTATTCAATGGCTGTGAATATAACAACATTTATTCATAGTGTTATTCCTTCACCCCTATTGTGTGTACATATATACATATATATATATTATAGTGGCACTGTTGTGCCACTATAGTTAGGGTTGAGCGGCCAGTTACATACTAAAGTCAAAAGTTTGGACATTAATAAATTTGGACATGTTCAATAGATGTGCCTGAAATTTGGTACACGCGTTGGAGCACACTATATCTCTTGATTTGCCAAATTGTGCTTGTGTCGGAGTGCTGGTCTTCGTGTACGAAAGCACTGAAAAATGCAAAATTATCCATTTTTGGAGGCACCTTTTGGCATTCTTAATGTGGTCCTGCACGGCCATTGTGTGGTATGCCACTCTGCAAGATGGCTCATTTGAAAGAGCTTTGGTGGCCGAACATGCTGCTTTTTGTTTGGTGAAAAAAATATTAAGGCATTCAAAAGTTATGGCACTTTTAAGTTCCCATTATAAGTCAATGGGAAAATTTAAATGTCTATCTTGCGATCAAAGAATGGGGGTTCTGGCCATCAGGTCTCACCTGGCGATCAAAGAATTTGTAATCTCACAGTTCAAGAGTCTTTGTTCCTGAGAAATTTTCAAAATTCTTTGACCACGAGGTCCGCCATCTTGTTTTCAGTTTTCCAATCACACAAACACAAATATCTCGGCTCAGGGGTCGCTTCTGAAGTAAATCTTTGATGGGTTTTACTCTGGAGACCTTGATCTATCAAGCCATGGCATTGGTTCCATCCAAATCAGTCAAAAAATAGAGTTATAAGCTTTTAAAATCTTAATTCATGGCTCGCTAATGATCTTTGATCATGAACCTGCAAATTCTTTGATAGTGAGATTCTTTGATCGCAATCTTGCACCGTGACCTAAAATACTAATATCTCGGCTCAGGGGTGGGCTAGGGACACAAATCAGGGCTTGTTTTGCTCAGGAGGGTCTGTTCTGTCGAACCATGTCATTGGTTTGGTTCAAATCGATGAATAAATCGTGTTTCACCCTTTTTTTATTCTTTGATCATGAGCCTGCAAATTCTTTGATCGTGAGGCTGCAAATTCTTTGGTCGTGAGATTCTTTGATCGCGATCTTGCATCATAAGCGAGGGACGAGATGGCCTAATTTAAAAATAATTTTTCTTAGCCCATGGGTGCCCTAGAAAGTCAAATGAGGGTGGGTTTTTACTCAGGGGGCTTTGTTCTGTCAAACTATGGTAGTGGTTTACTGCAGTTCCTCAATTTTTTTGATTTATTACATTTTTATTCTTTGTTCATGAGCCTGCAAATTCTTTGATCGTGAGGCTGCAAATTCTTTGATTGTAAGATTCTTTGATAGCGATCTTGCATCGCGAGCGAGGGACAAGATGGCCTAATTTAAAATTCAATTTTCTTAGCCCAGGGGTGTCCTAGGAAGTCAAATGAGGGTGGTTTTACTCAAGGGGCTTCGTTCTGTTGAACCATGGTGGTGATTTACTGCAATTACTTCTATTTTTTGATTTATTAAATGTTTTATTCTTTGTTTGTGAGCCTGCAAATTATTTGATTGTGAGGCTGCAAATTCTTTGATCATGAGATTCTTTGATTGTGATCTTTGATCGCAAAATAGGGACAAGATGGCCAGATTTTTTATAATGGAATAGATAGGGAAATCTTGCCAATCTTTGACATTGAATATCTCAGAAATGGTTTGGTCTTTTTACTTGACATTTGGAGGGAAGAAAGGCAACATCCCACAGATGTGCATTTTAATGGATTGGTCAAAAAATATTACAGGGTGGCAAAGTTACTGCACTACAAAGTTGGCACTTTTTCCCATAGGATAATATTACGGTGTCTGCCATATTACAGGAATTCTTTGCCGCTCTGCTGGAAAATAACGGTTTAGTCTTTTGGGCCGAAATTTGGAAGGAAGAAAGCCAACATCCTACAAATGTACCTTTTGGTGGTTTGGAGAAAAAATATTACAGGGTGGCAAAGTGAAAGCACTCCGAATTTGACGATTTTTCCCATAGGATAACATTATGGCGTCCATTGCGTCTTTCAGGGCCCGTATCTCAGAAACAGTGCGAGATATGGACTTTTTGTCAAAAAAATGCTTAGCCCCTCCAGGAAAGTAATAATTCATACAAAATTTAAATTTTTTTCCTATGTCATACGATTCCTGAAATATAAGCAATTTAGTATGCCAAGTTGTACTTTGCTCTGAAGTCAACTAGAATGCATACAATCTTTGTTTTCAATTAGTTTTTCCAATGCAGTTTTTGGGGAAAAGAGGGGTGTGCCCTTTTGTTAGTGTGACAGTTAGTGTTTCCAGTTACGCTTCTGTTACCATTCGGATCACCGTTCCCGTCTACGCAACTGTGTGCGTAACGGTTTGTGTTTTCACATGCAGTTGCATTTCTGTTTCGGTTGTCTTTACTGTTGCTGTTAATGTTACCATTTATGTTTACTATTGTGGTACCATGACCTTATGTGTAACAGTTTGCATTTTTGTATGTGCTTGCATTTTTGTTTTTATTGGCTTTATTGTTGCTGTTACCATAACCATTTGCATTTACAATTGTGGTTCCGTGAGTGTGTGTGTTATGGTTTGCGTTTTTATATATGCTTGCGTTTCTGTTTACTTTGGTGTTATTGTTATGTGTTACTGTTACCATTTACATTTACAATTGTGGTACCGTGAATGTGTGTGTTACCAGTTGCGTTCTGTATGCACTTCTGTTTGATGTCTCTGTTTACGTAACTGTTTGCTTCTGTGTCACTTTGCGCTTGTGTTTCTATTAACGTTTGCTTTGCCATTTACGTTTACTTTGCCCTGTGCATTACCATTGCCACTTGCGTTTACTTTGCAGTTCCTGTTACTGTGTAACAAGACATCATATGGAGCGAGCGTGTGGTCCAAAGAGCCCCGCGCTGCCACCACTGCATTCCTTTTCTTATTTATCATCCTCATTCTCAAAAAGAAGAGAAATTAGAGGCAAAAAACTCCATTTAATGCATCAGTTCAGGTTGTTCCACAGCAAAAAAAAGCTAGGAAATTCGGGGTTAGGGTTGAAAGCCTCCCTTGGACCCCCCAGCCCATTCCCCCAACCAGCATCAGGGTGCTCGTTGGGGTCGTCGGTCCTAACTCTCACCCCATTCTCCTATACCTCAGCTTCTTTATACATGTGATGGGGTGAGAGTTAGGGCCAATGACTCCAAGGCTCACCCTGATGCCGGTTGGGTGAGTGGGCTGGGGAGGTCCAAGGGGGGGCTTTCAACCCTAACCCCAAATTTCTTAGCTTTTTTTTTGCTGTGGAACAACCCTAACTGATGCATTAAACAGAGTTTTTTGCCTCTAATATATATATAATGCTCCTAATGGCTAGGAAATGCCTCCAAAACACTGGGTCATCAACAACCCACATTAGCTACATTAGCTATGTGGTAGGACCTACTGCTTAAGGCACTACCCCCTAGAATGGATGATATGCAGCATGAATTAAGAGGCTAGACAGAAGAATTTGAGAGACAGTGAGGCCTCTATCTGGCCTCACTTTCTTCCCTGAAGGCAGCTGCTAGAATAATAAGCTACAGTATGTACAGACAGTATAACTAATGATAATAAATATAATCCGGGCATTAAAGAGAGGTATTTGTGAATAGGTGTTAATGTTTTTATTTGCTTATGATTTTACTGTTTTTTTAATGCACTAAATATTGTTGAATGTAATCTCTGTACCTGTATTTGCCACATAACCAACTCATGACCCACTGTGTGGAGATCATGCAATGTGTTTTGTGAACAAACCAGAAGTGTTATAGTGATATATCTGTGTATCTTATGAAACTTTAATAATCAGAACAAAAAAAAAATGCCTGTCCTACTTTCCTTTTGCAACCATTTTCTCAATGTCCAAAGCTAAAATTACTACCAGCCATTCTGATTTTGTCCCATAGATTGTGATCAAGGTCCTCTATCTAGTCAAGGGTTCTATATCATGCTACCAGTAATGCTTTACATCTATTTCCCTCAGTTAACTCCACTCACAAGAATTCAGTTTACCCTTCTATCCACATAATATCCTCTTTCCACCAAACCTCTAATTCATGTTTAATATACTGTATAATGATACTCATTCCCCATCTTCCTTTTTCAGTCTCTTCTAAATAATTTACCCCCTCCAGGTTAGCATCCCACTGGTTGGAGTTATTCTGTCAAATCTCAGAACTCAAACTTCTCTCTGTGGACAGTCTTTGAGGAGACTTAAAAGTGGATAAGCACAAATGGCTTTTTCTATGCAAACAAACAAAGAAACTGCACCAAGTACCGGGTGCTCCGTAAAGGCTATGCAGCCTGTAAAAGCATAAAATGGAGCACTCAAGACTGGCTTGAAAACATATCACCACACTGCATTGTGTGCAAAAAATACTTTATGAGAAATGCATCAGGTGCTTGTGTCTAGTGGAGCCTGGGTTTATTGGTTTTTCAGACATGGACTACTAATAAAATAATTTTTTGCGAACAATTCAGTGTGGTGATACATTTTTAAGTCGGTGTGAGTGCTCTGTTTTATACTTTTACAGATGGTCTTCTCTTAAATAGATTGAAAACCAGGTCAATGCATTCTACTACCAAACAGGTGCAAGGCATTTCTTTATGCATCTCAGCAGCAATGGGCGCCCCTCAGAAAGCGCAGCAAATTTCAAATATCTTGCGATATTGCCAGATTGAAAACTATTTTTCTATGGCCATATTAATTTGCAAGGTCTAGACAACGCTCATATTAGAAAATTGGACTGCTGTACCATAGTTGAAGCTGCCTTGACTTTAGAACCAGAAAGATGGTACTCCTCTAGTCATTGCTTTATGCCCTAGATCATGGAAGTAAAGCCTACAGACAGCTAGTATCACACTACTCCACAAGGCTGATGTAGCTTTCAATATCTATAGATCTGCTTAGGCTGCGGCAGGCTGACTCACTGTCGTGTGATCCACAACAGATTAGGTATTCTACCCTGTGAAAGGAGGGACCTCAGGTGGGTCTCCCTAATCTACAGATGTATCTACTGTATGGTCTACATCCCAAATATCTCAGTAAGTTATTAACCAAGGTAACCCTGACATACCAGTTCAGATTGTATTCCATACATTCCCTCAAAGTCGCTAGGACACATAAAGCCATAGGAGACAAGGCTTTTGCTGTGGCCACCCCAGTTAGCTGGTATTCACTTCCAGATATAATTAAAGATCCAAGGTCTATCTACACCTTGAAGAGAGCCAAATACAATCATCTTCTCTCTCCCTGCACTTGCTGATCTGGTCCATTCTGCCCAATATCCTCTTCCTGATCTATGCTGCCCTTCTTTTCTGTGCTTAAGTATTATTATAGTACCTATTGCAGCCAAATGATGTCTGAAGACTGCATGTGCTTCCAGTTGTACCAGTATAGTGTATCTACCTGGATTAGTCATGCTTTTGATTTAGAATTTTTTTAACAAAGCTGTAACTTCTCTGCTGCTGTGATGCCTCCTGACCTTGTTGAAAAACAGGTGTTGAACCTAAAACAGGCTATCCTGGAGCGCAAAAATTCAAAATAAAATAAATAAAATTGCCAGACCCATCTACCTAAAGCATCCCAGCATTGCCACATGACCTTATAATGATAAAGCAAAAAAGCCCGGGAGGAGCCATTTCAAACTGATCAGAAGAAATCCTACTCGGTATTTCGAAATCATGACTTTACTCACCAAATTTAGAAACAAAATCTGATCCGGTGGGCATGACTGACAGCATCTTTTCACTTTTACCCCACCCACCTCCTCACCTAATTTAAAAATTCTCCCATCTGTGGTCCAGTTGGAGCAAATGTCAGGCTATCAAGCCCAGCTGTCTCTAGTGTTGATGTTACTTTCAATTCCTGCATTAGAAGTTTGCCTCCCCCCCAGAGCATTGATATAATTTATTTATTTTATTTATTTGTAATTCGGATACAACCTTTGAGTATACACTCTTTTACAAAGGTTCCACGACAGGATGTAAAACAGCAGAGACATAACAAAAACTTGACAGTTAACACAAAGCATAAGATTGCTATGTAATACAGACAATAGATAAATAATACATTTGAGTAACCTAGACAACTGAAATTAAACAGCAGGAGGAGATTCCCAATTGGCAACATTATGGCATAGCTGCCCCGTGGTGGGTGGGGGCCTGTCAAGGTAGAATATTGGAAAGGGTAGGAGAAAGAAAAGGGGAGAATGTGAATGAGGTTTTCCAATTAGCAACATGCGGCATAGCTGCTCCAAGGGGGCCTGTCGAGGTAGAGTATCGGAAAGGGTAGGAGAAAGAAAGGGGGGAGAGTGCAAAAGAGGGGTAGATTAGAGACAGAGATAAAGAGAGGAGGAGAAAGAGAGAGAGAGGGGGAGAGAGAGAGAGAGAACAGGACTGGGAGAAGGAGAATATTTAGGGGGGTGAGTGGGTAGAAAAGGGAGGTGTTGGGAGTATGGAGGGGAGGGAGCTGGAGGGAGCTGGGGGGTGGCAAGGGATGGCAGGTGGGGGTCCAGGGTAGGTAAAACAGTAGGAAAGCTTAGACAGATGAGGGGGGTATCCAGGTTGAGGATATGGACTCAGGTAAGGGAGTCAGAGGTGTTTAAGAGCGGGTATCCAGGTTGAAGATATGGATTCAGGTAAGGCAGTCACAGGAATTTGAGTTCAGCAGGTATTGCTTCAGTTCTCTTTTAAAGGACTGAACATTTGTTGTATTAAGAGCTGCAGCAGGAATCTCATTTAGCCATAGTGGAGCTTGGTACATGAAGGATCTTTGTCCTAGGGAAGTTCTATGAAATGGGACATCAAGCTGGGTTGTCACTGTTCTTCATGTGTTGTATTTGGAGCTTGCTTCCTTTACCAGGTCTGCAATGCAGGTAGGGGTTAGGGACAGCATGGCCTTGCCCCTTTGGTATCTGATTCTGGATTGAAGTGGTAGTATGTGGGCCAGACTATACAGGGTACAAGTGTGCATGAAGCGGTCAGCATTTAGCAATAGTCTGCAAGCCTTGTTAAGGGCAGTGGCAACCCTTTTGAGGGCTGTATCAGTGGCAGCACCATAAACCACCCGTCCGTAGTTGATCAGAGAGAGGACAGAGCTGGAGACTGAGAACCGGAGGGCTTCAACAGTTAGGTTTTTCTTGTGCCTAAACAGGATCCCTAATTTAGTGTTCACAGCTTTCACCACCATGTCAATGTGCTGAGCATATGAGAGGGTATCATCCACAATGCCACCCAGGTTCTTGAAGGAGTGACCCTGTTCCAGTGGAGCAGTCAGGTGATTTGTGATTGTTAGTTCTGGGCATCTCCTTTTTAGTTGGGAGCTAGAGAAGAGCATTGTCTTGTTTTTTTTTTGTAGTTTAGTAGCAACCTTTGGGAGTAGAACCAGGTCTCCAGTTGCTGGAAGGATGATTGTAGCTCAGCCCGTAGGCACTCTATACGAGAGTGACAGCTAAATAGGACAGCATAATCGGCGTATAGAATGACTTCGCTAGTGCAGGCATCGGGTAGGTCATTCAGAAACATGCTGAAGAGCAGTGGACCCAGGATGGACCCCTGTGGCACCCATAGTGAGACTTCCTTGGATGCAGATCTGGAGTGACCTATCCTGACCCTTTGAGACCAGGAGGTTAGGTAGTCCTTGAACCATAGAGCGGCATTTGGGGAAACACCAAAAGCATGCAGTTGAGACAAGAGGAGTGGGTGGCAGACTGTGTCAAATGCCTTTGTTAGGTCAATGAAGATGGACCCAAAAAGTTTCCCCTCATCCAATGCCTTATGGACATACTCGGTGAAATCCACCAGTGCAGTGTCCATACTGTGGAGTTTCCTAAAGCCGTGCTGCTGGGGACATTGCAGCTGGTATTTGTGAATATAGTCAGTAAACTGGTCTGCCACAATCCTTTCCAGTGCTTTAGAGAGGGGGAGAGGATAGAGATGGGCCTATAGTTTGCCGTCAGTGACCTATTGCCTCCATTATGCATCGGGGTCACCAGCGCTTGTTTCCAAGGAGAAGGGAATCTGGCGAGCTGGAGGGATTTATTGAAAACTGTAGCGGTGGGAGCGATGACTTCGTTGATTGCCAGCACCAGCAGTTTCATGTCAATGTTGTCAGACCACATTCTGTTTTTTCCCAGGACCTTTTTAACATTACCCAGTGCTTCTTTGACAGTGACTCTCTTGAAGTAAAGTTGAGGGTGCAAGCTGATGTCCGGTGGGTGCCTGTTATCAGCTTTGATGGGCTTGTGGTATTCAGCTGGTAGAACAGAGCTAAGATCAGCGAAGGTGGAGTTGAACTCTTCAGCAATGGCGTGGGGGTCCATGTTATTTGTGCCATTAATGTTTAGCAGTGATGGCCGTGTTTTTTCAATATAAGGTTATATTCTGGCAGCCAAGAAGGCTATCGCATGCCTATGGATGACACCCACAGTCCCAATGGTACAAATGTAGTGTAAAAATAGCTAGGGAAATTTGCATGATGGAAAGGATGACAGCAGCCCTCTGTGACCAGTCTGACCAATTTATTTCCAAGTGACAGTGCTGGGTGTTGTATATCTCGGACACAGATTTGGATTTTGACCCTTAGTGGAGTGAAAAGAAAAACATATATGCATCTAAAATGTTATTATGAATGGGGCTCTAGGACCATTGGAATGAATTATGCCCTACAGAGTACTTCTAAATAGGTGGCGTTGGATGGGTTGGGGCTGGCTAAGCTTTAGCTGTTCATGGTTTGAACATTCAAGTCAGTACTGTACCGGTAGGATCAAATACTGTACTAGTAACTGTACTAAGTGTATTTTTGTATATTTACCTGTTTTGCAATTGTACCTGTATATGTTTGGTAAGTTCTGTCTCACTAAGCTTCAATTAAAATTTCAAATAAAAAAAAAACAAACAAATTATCCCATCATTCTGTTTATGTGAGTGAGAGTAGGGGAGCCACTGGGGTGGGGAGCCACTGGGATCCAGCGACCATAACTCCATTTGGCTCAGGCTGGTCTTTAGGGCCAGAATGCTCCTATTAAAAACTGAAGTCCTAGATTTCAGAAGAGCAAACTTCAACCAGATAAATGAGCTGGTGCGAGACTAATTTACCAGGGTGGACAGTATCAGAGGTGTGCAGGAAAGGTGGGGGGCAATCAAGGGGACCATTCTCAAGGCAACAAAGTCATGCACGAGAATTG
The DNA here is from genome assembly GCA_016271365.2 of Neoceratodus forsteri. Classification (NCBI taxonomy): domain Eukaryota; kingdom Metazoa; phylum Chordata; order Ceratodontiformes; family Ceratodontidae; genus Neoceratodus; species Neoceratodus forsteri. The sequence goes on along the minus strand of CM057453.1, from coordinate 815,590,331 downwards.
TCACAAAACAAGAGACCAATATGGTTCTCAGAAAGGGTCAGAGAAGCAGTGAGGACCAAAAAAAGACTTTCATTGGGTACAAGGGAAAGTAGGAATGCGGAGGGTACTAATTAAAAACCTAGGGAAGCAAAGAGGACGGTCAGAGAGGTAAAGGTTGACAGGGAGCTGCATATTGCAAAGAGGGTCAGTGGTGGGGAAAAACAATTCTTCAGATATGTATTTAGGAAAAAAAGAGTCAGGAAGAGTGTATTATTAGGCTACAAGAGGGAGGAGGGTACTAGAGGAAAATGAACAAAAAGCAACCATCCATAACGATTACTTCTGCTGTCTTCACAAGGGAAAGCAGTGGACGTCTGCTTGAAAATGGCATCAAGGTGGCCATCAGAAGCATTCCTGAAATGAAGCAGCCAGTATTTATCAGAGAAAAGGTCCAGAAGGGGCTTGAAGCCCTAAAGGTAGATAAAGCCTCAGGGCCAGATGGAATGCACCCAAGGGTGCTCAAGGAATTGGCTGTGGAACTGGCTGAACCCCTAGTAGGGGTGTTCAATAACTCAGTTCAGACAGGGGTAGTTCTGAAAGACTGGAAGGTAGTGGACATAGTCCCACTCCACAAGGTGGGAGGGTACAAGGAGAAACCGAGGAATTGCAGACCTGTCAGCCTTACCTCTGTAGTGGGTAAACTGATGGAATCACTCATCAGAGGACCTTGTGGACTACCTAGAGAGCAGCAGTCTACAGGATAATAGTGTAACCCCCCTGCAAATGGGGGTTCCCAAAAGACTTCCAGGAGCTTGCTTGAATGCTCCAAGCCTGAATGGTGTTTGGCATTTAAGCCATTTATCAGTGAGTGTTTTTAGAGCCTCTGGTACTGTCTCTTTAAGAGCTGTCTGCTTGCAGACATAATTAGTTTGTATGGGGGGGACTGTGCTTCTCTGAGTACCACTCGAGCTGCTGCCAATTCACTTCATTTTTGCAGTCACTAGGAGTGCAAAGGGAACCTATCTGAAAGATGTAACTGTTTGCCAGAAATTATTTAGAGTAATAATGAAATTACAGTTTGTCTAACCTGCTTTCTTTGCAGTCAGAACTGTGTCTGCTAGTTCCCATTCTAGTTTTGAACTGCTGAACTGGACCAATCAGTGTGGGTAAGCTAGCTCTAAAATGGTGCCTTGGACGAATCAGAACTTGACTCATAATCTGAGCCAGCCACAAGAGGATTGTATGGGCAGTGACTCTGGGAGATGTAGTTTAGACTTCAGTGCCTTTTGGACCAACAGCAGCAGTCTATTGTGAGTGACAGCCAATCCAGTCAAGAACTGGGAGGAACTCAAAGGAAGTGCCCTGTTTTGTCGGGTTGGAGTTTCAGTTGAGCTTTGGCAGTGAAGGAAGGAGCCCTGTGCTTTTCAGTGTGCAGTTTTAGTCAAAAGCGTGTGTAAGGCCCAGAGTTCCGGTCTGCAGCTTGTGTAACAGCTTGTTAGGACTGAATCTGTCCTGTGAAAAGAATCAAAGGATCTCTGAAGAGTAGAAACCAGGCTCACCCTGTAGAAGACTGGAGGAATTGCTGAAAATTGCATCGGTCTGTCAGGAACTGAATCTGCTGTGTGTTCTCCGGGTATTGTGCAGTAATTGCGATCGGGATACAGATGCAGCCTGCCTGGTATAGTGCTTTCTTTTGTATGGATGTGTGAAGAGGTTTGTGTACCTCAAGTGAGCCTGCTGACATTGAAGGACCCTATCTTATTTGGAGGTCGTGAGTACTAATTCAGGGTCGCTCCCTGTTGAATTGCCACATTAAATCCAAATGGAATTACTGTACTGCTGACTGTTTAATTCTCCTTTTCTCTGTGTGAAAGGGCCCTACTAGCTGCCATGGTTTGGACTAGCCACTAGGGCTTGGGTACCCAGGGACAGTAACTGATAGGGATAGGCCTGTGCACAGAGCCATAGGTAGATTATTAGAGTGATAAGCCAATTAACCTGATTTCCCTGTCCTTGTTATATCCCCTAAATAAATCAGAGCTGCTTGTTTCAGCAAAGTTATACTGCCTGAGGTATTTGTTATGTTAAAGTACTGTACTGTGATTGTTGCACTGTATCTCATTTCACAGGAGGTCCCAGTGCGGAACCAGACCTGGGGGTAAGTGTATACTGTGAAGGTAATTCTAATATATTGTGTGGGCCACTAGTGGGAAGAAAGGGGTTGCAGTGTCCCAGAGGGCTGTGACCAAGTTAGTTTAACTATTGCAAACCCTGACCTCTGGGTGGAGGCACCGCCATTGGATCCAGGCCCTCAACCTGTTAGTGGCAAATCAGGCAGGGGTAGTAGCCCCTGGGATAGTGCCTTCTAGGGTTACATCTTGGAGGCTCACCGCTGGGATTGTGTGTCCTCTAGTGGCCATATTTAGAACCACTGTTAAGAAAAAATGGGTACCCGACAGAAGTGGCTGTGCACGTTGGTGGAGTGGTGTACTGGGGAGGAGATCGACCCCCAAAATGCTATGCTTATCCTGGACATCCCCTGGGTATCAATACGGACACTGTGCAGGGAGTACTTTCCAAGGTGGAAGGTTTACAAAACCCTGTGGTGGTGGGTCGCGTGCTAATCTGCTCACCCACACTTTCCTGGCCCTAGTAGAGTTTAAGGATCCCATAGATAGCTCCAAAGTGCCACAGACCATTACCCCAGAGGGAGCCCTCACTGCTTGAGAGTGATAACTAAGGACAGTAAAGACCGGGGAAATCAGCCCCACCACTATCTGAAACTTTTGAGGAGAAATTTGCTGAATGGTTTGCTGGAGAGGGAAAACTGTGGAGGACTTGAAGAAACTATTCTTGCCACCTGGGGTGTTCCTCCCAACACCCTCTCCTGCTCCAGTGCCCGTAATGGTGGCTGAACCAATGCAGACTCCTATTTCTGCACCTGCCATTAGTCACGACTTTACAGGGTTGAGGATCTTCTCTGGCACCTCCCACCCCCAAGGGGAGGATGACTGGGAGACCTGGATAGACTATGTTGCCCCCAAGTGCTAGAATGGCAATGCTCGGAAGGCGAAAGCGAAGAGGGTTAGTGAGAGCCTCCAGGTCCTGCCCTGGCTACCATCCGTGCTAAACGGGCCAGTAACCCTGAAGCGACTGCACAGGCTATCTTGAGGCCTTGGAGAAGTGTATGGGAGCCCAGATTCTGGATGAGGACCTATGGTGGAGAGTAAGAAATGCACAACAGTACCAGGGAGTTGTTGTCTGTGTATGTCTCGGCTGGAAAAATTGTTGCAAGAATGCCTCAGAAAGGGTAGTTTGCCAGCGATTGAACTGGACCGAACCAGACTGGACAGAATCCTTCAGTCTGCCCTTCTCAGAACTGCTGTTGCTTCAGTTATGCCTGGCAAATCGACTGGAATCCCCACCTCCTATGATGAGTTAATGAGAGAAATTCGAGGAGTTGAGAAAGGCCACCTCGGAGGTACCTACACCAACAGCTGTGGCTACGACCCGAGTGACTGAGGGTGACCCATCAAATGAAGTTCAGGGGCAGAGGTTGACAGTCAATGAGTGCTCTGACAAGGAAAAAGATATGCCACAATGGGGCGAACTGTTGAGAGAGATCCGGGAATTCAAAAACAGTCCCTTTATGAAGCCACGCCTGCAAGTCTGGCCCTGACCTATATCCGACTGCATCTGCTATGGGGGTGGGGGTACCACCCATGTATCTCCTGCTGATAACAGCTCCAAACTCAATTCCTTGACCATGGAAGTGGAGAAACTGACGAGATGTCTCCAAATGCTTATCACACCGCAGACAGAGATGGCACCCAGGTTTCCAGTTAGTAATACCCGCCCTGGCTCCCAGTGTACCGGCCAGCTCAAACTCCAGAAAGTATGTTTTGCTATAATTGTGGGAAAGATGGGCACATGAAAAGGGAATGCCAGTCCCAAAAGACACTGACAAAGTTGCATATAGGCTACAAGGAGAGCTTGGAGAAGAAAATCAGTGGTTAAGAGGTGCTACATGATCCCAGTGAGGGCACCAAAAATGCTAATTCACGTCCTTTTGTGGCAAAGTCAGTTGCCCAGGCCCCCACCACCGCCTCTCCAGACTGGTCCAGAATAGTGGGTCCCTCCATGGAGACCACTGTAAAGGTGAATGGAGTGTCTAAAGAGCTGTGTAGACAGTGGCTCCAAGTGACAATTATGTTCCAGGATTGGTATCAGAAGCATTTGTCAGACGTACCCTTACAACCATTAGAAGGACTGCATGTATGGGGTTAAGTGAGAAGGCCTACCCTATTCCGGGTATATCCGATTTGGCTGTCTTTCCCCACCTCCGTGGCTGGAGGGCCGAACAAGTAGAGACCCTAGCCTTGTGTGTCCCCCACTGGACTGTATGATGGTGTCCCTTTGTTGATTGGAACAAATGCTCATATGTTCGGAAGGCTGGCACAGTTGTGTTATGAAAACAGGGTCAAAGACTAGTAGAGCTTTAAGAGTTCCGGCTTTAATTAAGAAGGCCTATGAGGCACAGAGAGATGCTGAAAAAACAGAACCAGAGGAACCGGTCGGAATTGTATGGAAGAAGGATCCTGAGTCTCTGATCCTGGCGCAAATGCCCAGTGTACCTTACAGGAGAGGTCCGATCAGAAAGGATGTTAAGAATAAAATATTAATGTTGGATGCACCAGGCGATGGAAAATTGCCAGAGGGACTGCTGGTCAAGCCTAGTATTTTGCCCGCTAGAGCCCATGCTTATGCCAGAAGGGTAATGGTCCAAGTTCATAATGTGTCTGAAAGAGACATTCGAGTAAACAGAGGTTGCATCCTGGCTAATGTGCATTGTGCAGACACTGCAGTGCTACCCAGCAGCAAGAGTTCAAGAAGAATGACAGAGTAACGCCTGACTTGTTTGATTTCGGCGACTCCCCGCTGCCAGCTGAATGGAAAGTGAGGATCAGTGAGAAGCTTGCCCAGAGAGACCAGGTGTTTTCTTTAAAGGAATGGGATGTAGGATGCGGCAAGGAGCTGAGCACAATATCCGCTGCATGACGAAAGACCATTTCGTGAGAGGTCTCGACGCCTAGCACCTGCTGACATAGATGATGTGAGACGGCATCTGCAAGAGATGTTAGCTGCTGGTGTAATACAAGAATCCAGAAGCCCTTATGCTTCCCCATTGTGTAGTGAGGAAAAGAATGGAACAGTAAGGATGTGTGGATTATCGCATGCTAAACCGGCGGACTATCCCTGATCAGTACACAACTGCCCCGCATTCAGGATGCTTTGACTGCCTAAACGGGAGCAAGTGGTTCTCTGTGCTGGATCTCCGAGGGTACTACCAGATCCCCATGGCCCCAGAGGACCGTGAGAGAAGCGGCCTTTATCTGTCCGCTATTTCTATGAATTCATGAGGATGCCTCAAGGGATTTCAGGTGCCCCAGCCACTTTTCAACGATTGATGGAGCGTGCAGTGGGGACATGAACTTACTAGAGTGCCTGGTATACCTAGATGATGTTATTGTGTTTGGCAGCTCACTGGAGGAACATGAGAGCAGATTATTTAAGGTATTGGACCGACTGGAGGACTTTGGCCTTAAACTGTCCATTGATAAGTGTCAATTCTTTCAAACATCAGTAAAGTATGTGGGACACATAGTATCCACCGAGGAATAGAGACCACCCAAGTAAAGTTGAGGCCTTGACCACCTGGCCACAGCCCAAAAATCTAAAAGAACTGCAAAGATTTCCTGGGATTCTGTGGTTATTATCGCGCTTCATCAAGGACTATTCAAGAGTGATCCGCCTTTACTTAACCTTACTCAGGGTATCCCCCAACCCACAAAAATACTCAAAAGTCAGCTCCCTCAAGACTGAAAGAGTGTATTTTCATCCGAGTGAAGTATTTGGGGCCGCTGGACTCCTGATTGTGAGACTGCTTTTCATGAGATCATATATCAACTTACCCATGCTCCAGTGCTGGCCTATGCTGATCCAAGAAAACCTACGTCCCCTGCACACTGATGCTAGCTTGCAAGGGTTGGGGCTGTGTTGTACCAAGAGCATGAGAATGGCCTGAGACCAGTGGCCTTGCCAGTAGAAGCCTGACCCATCCGAAAAGAACTATCCTGTACATAAGTTAGAGTTCCTAGCTTTGAAGTGGGCTATTGTTGACCAATTCCATGAGTACTTGTATGGGGCTAAAATACTAGTAAAACTGACAATAATCCTTTGACCTATGTGCAGACCTCAGCTAAGTTGGATGCCACTGGCCATAGGTGGCTTTCTGCATTATCTACATATGACTATGCTCTCGAATACCGAGCAGGTCTGAACCACATAGATGCTGATGCTCTCTCCCGGAGGCCTGTTCCCAGAATGATTGGGTCCGATTGGCAGAACCTGACATTCGGGCACTCTGCCGGAAGTTTGACAGGAGGAACAAATGTCCACGGACGTAGTGGACTGCATGGTGGATTGCTTGGGAGCCTCTGAGAATTGCATACCTGCTGCTTATTGCCACTTTTCTGCATAGACATTGGTGCACTGCCTCAGCTGGACAATGACAGTATTCGCGGCTCAATCACATCCCATGATCAAAGCAGCTTTAGAAGCCCTATGCAGGAAAAGATGTGTCCAAATTACGCCCACTGATTTGAGAACTGCACTGTTCTACAAGGAAGGTCCTAAGTTGAAACTGATCAATAAACTGTTATACAGAGAAACAGTAGACAGAGGGGACAAGTAGACAAACAACAACTGGTGCTGCCCACTGCCTTCGAGACTCAGTACTGAGGTCCTTGCACAACCACATGGGGCACCTTGGTATAGACAGAACACTTGACTTGGTGAGATCCAGATTCTATTGGCCAAGATGGGGCTGATGGAGCAACACATTCTGGAATCTAGTCGCTGCTTACAGAGGAAAATTGCCCAGAGGTGCTCCCCCTTGTTAACATCACCACCAGTGCACCCATGGAGCTGGTCTGTATTGATTTTCTGAGTTTGGAGTCAGATCAAAGAAATATCAGTAATGTGCTGGTGGTCACTGACCATTTCACGAGATATGCCCAAGCTTTCCCACCAAAGACCAGAAAGCATCCACTGTGGCCAAAGTACTTGTAGAAAACTTTTTTGTTCACTATGGGGCTCCACAAAGAATCCATTCTGATCAAGGGAGAGACTTTGAGAGTCGTCTGATCAAAGAGATGCTTTCTCTGTGGGGAGTGCGAAAGTCCAGAACCACTCCTTACCACCCCCAGAGGGACCCACAGCCTGAACGTTTCAACCGCACTTTGCTAGATATGCTAGGCACCCTGCACCCAAAGGACAAGCCTAGATGGAGCCAACAAATTAGCACCCTGGTACATGCTTATAACTGCACCAAAAGTGATGCCACTGGATTCTCCCCTACCGCCTGATGTTTGGAAGAGAAGCTGACTACCAGTAGATGTGTTTTGGGGTCTCTCCTGATGGGGTTCAAGCTGACAACTATTTACAGTATGTGCAAAAGTTAAAGGCCCAGCTAACTCATGCGTACCAACTGGCTCAAACCATGGCTGCCAAAAGAAATCTGGCCAACAAAGAAAGGTATGATAAAAAGGTGAAAGCACAGGAACTCCAGGAGGGAGATCGGGTATTGTTAAGAAATCTGGGACTGCATGGCAAGCACAAGATTGCTGACAGATGGCACCATCTCCCTCACATTGTAGTGGGCAAACTAGATGATCTGCCAGTGTACAAAGTAAGGCCTGAGAATAATTCAAAAGATGTAAAAACAATGCATAGAAATCATTTACTGCCCATTGGACAAATCAATTGAGTCTGAGCCCCTAGAAGATGCCCCTGGACCAGTGACTAGAGCTGCTGCTAAGAAAAGATCAAGAAAGTCTGCACCTACAGAAGCAAAGTTAAAGTGTTCCCTCCACAAGTCCCAGTTGAGCATGACTGTCAGTCCATATCGGAAGAAAGTGAGAGTGACTTTGAATACTATCCTTTACTTAACTGAGTCAATTGTTTCAGGGCAATCCCCTAGTCAATACTGGAGATGAAGCTGGGCCTTCTGGACTGTCCAAGCCCCCAGCTTCGTCCCTGGAACCAATGCTCCCAGAAAGTGAAGTGCAAAGCATCAGATCAGATGAAATGGAATCATTGTGCATGGTTGAACTGTTTGAGCTTTCAGGGGAGGAAAATGATAGATTGGGGCAGACTGGTGATACACCAGAACAAGAAGAGTATTTTGAGTGCCCTGAGAGTCCACTGCCAGTGTCCGAAAGCTCTCCATGCGAGCCAAATGTTGTGGACTCAGAAACTGTAACTCCTGGAGCTGAAAGTGCCCAAGTTCTAGCCTCTCTACCCCATGGAGACTCCCTGACAAGTGAGGACAATGCTGAAAGTGAGGCTCAGAGTGCAGAGACTATAACAGTTCCCCTAGAAAGACTGGTCGAGCTGTAAAGCCTGTGGTGCACCTCAGTTATGATTCACTTGGGAGGCCTGTGGACTGCCTCTCAATGTTGTCCATAAAGGAGTGTATGTGTCCCCGAGCTCATTGCCCAAACTGAGCATCAGTGCTAACTCCAAGTTACTTGTGTTGCCCTTTTATATGGTGCCCTTGCCCCATCCAGCCCCAAGGTAACTGATAGGGAAGGGCCCTCTCTTCAGGTTTCATGTACAAGAGGTAATAACTTGAGTTATGGTACAATGTGTATGTAATACTGTGTAAAGAGTGACATACTGCAATGTTTCAGAAATGTGTTCTTGGTAAAATGATATATTGACTGATGATTACATGTGCGAGTCTAATGCAAATGTATATGGTTGCAGTTGAAACTTATGGGGGTACTTGCTTGACGCGGACGTCAAGCTTTCCCAGGCCAGGAAGGGTGTAACCCCTGCAAATGGGGTTCCCAAAAGACTTCAGGAGCTTGCTTGAATGCTCCAAGCCTGAATGGTGTTTGGCATTTAAGCCATTTATCAGTGAGTGTTTTTAGAGCCTCTGGTACTGTCTCTTTAAGAGCTGTCTGCTTGCAGACATAATTAGTTTGTATGGGGGGACTGTGTGTTCTCGAGTACCACTCGAGCTGCTGCCAATTCACTTCATTTTTGCAGTCACTAGGAGTGCAAAGGAACCTATCTGAAAGATGTAACTGTTTGCCAGAAATTATTTAGAGTAATAATGAAATTACAGTTTGTCTAACCTGCTTTCTTTGCAGTCAGAACTGTGTCTGCTAGTTCCCCATTCTAGTTTTGAACTGCTGAACTGGACCAATCAGTGTGGGGTAAGCTAGCTCTAAATGGTGCCTTGGATGAATCAGAACTTGGACTCATAATCTGAGCCAGCCACAAGAGGATTGTATGGGCAGTGACTCTGGGAGATGTAGTTTAGACTTCAGTGCCTTTTGGACCAACAGCAGCAGTCTATTGTGAGTGACAGCCAATCCAGTCAAGAACTGGGAGGAACTCAAAGAGTGCCGGTTTTGTCGGGTTGGAGTTTCAGTTGAGCTTTGGCAGCAAGAAGGAAGGAGCCCTGTGCTTTTCAGTGTGCAGTTTTAGTCAAAAACGTGTGTAAGGCCCAGAGTTCGGTCTGCAGCTTGTGTAACAGCTTGTTAGGACTGAATCAGTTCCTGTGAAAAGAATCAAAGGATCTCTGAAGAGTAGAAACCAGGCTCACCCTGTAGAAGACTGGAGGAATTGCTGAAAATTGTATTCGGTCTGTCAGGAACTGAATCTGCTGTGTGTTCTCCCGGTATTGTGCAGTAATTGCGATCGGGATACAGATGCAGCCTGCCTGGTATAGTGCTTTCTTTTATATGGAGTGTGAAGAGGTTTGTGTACCTCAAGTGAGCCCTGCTGACATTGAAGGACCCTATCTTATTTGGAGGTCGTGAGTACTAATTCAGGGTCGCTCCCTGTTGAATTGCCACATTAAATCCAAATGGAATTACTGTACTGCTGACTGTTTAATTCTCCTTTTCTCTGTGTGAAAGGGCCCTACCAGCTGCCATGGTTTGGACTAGCCACTAGGGCTTGGGTACCCAGGGACAGTAACTGATAGGGATAGGCCTGTGCACAGAGCCATAGGTAGATTATTAGAGTGATAAGCTAATTAACCTGATTTCCCTGTCCTTGTTATATCCCCTAAATAAATCAGAGCTGCTTGTTTCAGCAAAGTTATACTGCCTGAGGTATTTGTCTATGTTAAAGTACTGTACTGTGATTGTTGCACTGTATCTCATTTCACAGGAGGTCCCAGTGCCGGAACCAGACCTGGGGGTAAGTGTATACTGTGAAGGTAATTCTAATATATTGTGTGGGCCACTAGTGGGAAGAAAGGGGTTGCAGTGTCCCAGAGGGCTGTGACCAAGTTAGTTCAACTATTGCAAACCCTGACCTCTGGGTGGAGGCACCCGCCATTGGATCCAGGCCCCTCAACCTGTTAGTGGCAAATCAGGCAGGGGTAGTAGCCCCTGGGATAGTGCCTTCTAGGGGTTACAATAAACAGCATGGATCTGTGGTAGATAGACAATGTCAGACCAACCAGATAGTTTTCTTCAACTAGGTAACAAAGGTTGTAGATAATGACTGCACTGTGGATTTATTCTACTTAAATTTCAGCAAGGCTTTTAGCTCAGTGCCACACAGAGGACTGGTGCGGAAGCTTAGGACCTGGGTGCAGTTAAGGACATGGATGGGTAGGAAACTGGTTGAAGGAGAGACAGCAGAGGGTACTGGAAAATGGGGTCAAATCGAAAGAGAAGGAGGTCATGAGCGGGGTGCCACAGGGTAGGAGCCTTCAATAGCTCAGTTCAGACAGGGGTGATTCCGAAACACTGGAGAGTAGCAGACATAGTCCCACTCCACAGGAAGAGACAAGGAGATACTGAGGAATTGCAGACCTGTCAGCCTTACCTCTGTAGTGGGTAAGGGAGTCACTCATCAGAGGATCTTGTGGACAACCTAGAGAGCAACAGTCTACAGGACAGTAAACAGCATGGGTTTGTGTCATGGAGGTGACAAGAATTTTATTTGATTGGGTAACAAAGATAGTAAATAAGGATCATGCTGTGGATTTACTATACTTTGATTTCAGCAATGCTTTTAACCCAGTGTCACACAGAAGATTGGCAAGGAAGCTGTAGGACCCGAGCACAGTTATGGACATAGATGGATAGGAAATTAGTTGAAGGAGAGACAGCAGAATGTGTTGGTAAACGGTCAAATCAAAAGAGAGGGAGGTCATGAGTGGAGTGCTGTAGAAATATAGAAACATAGAATTTGATGGCAGCTAAGGACCGCTTGGCCCACCCAGTCTGCCCATTTTCCTACCTAATGGATAAGCTGCAAATCCTAGTTAACCAGCAGCCTACTTCTTCCTACCCTCACCCCCTAGAATTGCCTTATAACTTTTCCATGCATGCTTGAATTCCACCAGTTTTTGACTCCACAACCTCCTCCGAAAGGCCGTTCCATGCATCCACGACCTTCTCTGTGAAAAAATACTTCCTTAAATTACCTCTGAGCTGCCCCCCCATCTTCAAATTGTGCCCCCTTGTTCTTGCACATCTCTTTTTTTGAAAGATGCTACCCTCTTGGACTTTGTTGATTCACATGAGGTACTTGAAAGTTTCTATCATGTCCCCCTCCCTCCTTTCCTCGAGGCTATACATATTAAGCTCCTTAAGTCTCTCTTCATATGTCTTCTGGTGCAGACCCTGCACCATTTTAGTTGCCCTCCTCTGGACAGCTTCCATCCTGTCTCTGTCTTTGTGGAGATTGGGTCTCCAGAACTGCATGCAGTACTCCAGATGGGGTCTCACCAGCTGTCTGTACAGAGGGATAATAACTTCCTGTTTTCTACTGGTGATGCCTCTCCCTATGCATCCCAGTATCCCCCCAGCCCTCCTTGCTGCCCTCTCACATTGCTTGCCCAACTTTAAGTCATCATATATGACTACCCCCAAGTCCCTTTCCATTTTTGTTGTTGTTAGTATCTCACCCCCCATTGTGTACTCTTCCTCTGGGTTTTTGTTTCCCAGGTGCATTACCTTGCACTTCTTAGCATTGAATCTAAGCTGCCATACATTTGACCATTCCTCTAACCTTGCCAAGTCCCTTCTCAGCCTTTCCACCCCACCATGTGCATCAACTCTACTGCAGATCTTTGTGTCATCTGCAAAGAGACATACTTTTCCTTCCAGTCCCTCTGCAATGTCGCTTATAAAGACATTGAAGAGGACCGGTCCTAATACTGAACCCTGCGGTACCTCACTAGTAACCCCCCCTTTCTTCAGAGTGGACTCCATTTACTATTATTCTCTGTGTCCTATTCTCCAGCCAATTCTTTACCCAGGCTGTCATCTTGGGACTCACTCCCAGGCTGGCTAACTTGTATATTAATCTTTTGTGTGGGACTGTCAAATGCCTTGCTAAAGTCTTGGTAGGCCATGTCCACAGCCCCTCCCTGATCTACTACTTTGGTCATCCAGTCAAAGAAATCTATCAGATTCATCGGGCATGACCTTCCCACTGTGAATCCATGCTGTCTTGGGTCCTGTGCCCCTCTGGCCTCTAGATACTCGACAATTCTTTCCTTCAGAAGTGATTCCATCATTTTCCCTATCACTGAGGTTAAACTAACAGGTCTGTAGTTTCCTGCTTCTGCCTTGCTCCCACTTTTGTGAAGGGGAATCACATCTGCCCTCCTCCAGTCCTCGGGTACCACCCCATCCTCCCATGATTTGTTAAAGAGGGCAGTCAGCGGTGTCACTAGTTCTACCCTTAGTTCTTTTAGAATTCTGGGATGAATCCCATCAGGCCCCATTGCTTTGTCCACCTTCAGTTTTAAGAGTTCTTTCAGAACCCTTTCTTCTGTAAATGGGCTGGTATCAACTTCTGTATCCAGAGTGTTTCCTACTGTTTGTTTTAGGTGCCTCCCCCTCTTCCTTTGTAAATACTGAGCAAAATATTTGTTTAGTATCTCTGCCTTTTCACAGTCACCCTCTGCCCACCCTCCCTCCCTTTATTAAGCCTCACTATCCCTCCCTTGGTCTTCCTTCGCTCCCTGATGTACCTATAAAAGGTTTTATCCCCCTTCTTAACTGAGTTGGCTGTCTTTTCCTCGGTTTGGGCCTTTTCTGTTCTGACTGCCTTCCCAGCTTCCTTTTGCTTTAATGGATACAGTTCTCTGTCCTGCTCTTTCTGTGATTCCTTGAATTTCCTGAATGCTTTCTTTTTCTCTTGAACCTTCACTGCCACTTCCTTTGAGAACCATAGTGGTTTCTTACATCGTTTCATTTTATTTGCTTCACACAAAGGCTTGTTACCTCTGTGATGGCAGTTTTTATTATTCCCCATTGTTCTTCCACCCCTCCTTCCTGTCCATTTGCTAGTGCATTCCTTAGGCACCCACCCATTTTGGCAAGTTAGCCCTACCAAAGTCCAGTACTTTTGCCTTTGTATGGCTTGACTCTATTGCTGTGTTTATTGTGAACCATACTGTTCGATGGTCGCTAGTTCCCAGATGGCTACCCACTTCTACATCTGTGATCCTCTCTCCATCTCCATTTGAGAGAACCAGGTCTAAGATTGCTCCTCTCAAGTGGGCTCCAATACTAGTTGTCTAAGGCATGCCCTGTAGGGCATCTAGAATAACCCACTCTTCAAGTGGCTGCTGCAACTGCACTCCAGTTAACATTTGGCATATTCAGATCACCCATCAGCAATATCTCCCCTTTTTCTGCCATTCTAAGTATACTTTCTATCATTTCCTTGTCCATTTCCTTCCCCTGAGAAGGGGGTCTGTATTCAACCCCTGTGCGGATTGTGGTGCCATTGCCTGTCTCCAAATTTACCCACAGTGCTTCTTCTCCTCCTCCCTGTTTACCCTTTTGTTCTGTTGCTTTGATTCCTTCCCTTATGTAAAGAGCTACCCCTCCTCCTCTTTTACCCTCCCTGTCCCTCCTGTAGATAGTGTATCCTGTTATGTTTATGTCTCAGTCATGGTTTTGTGTGTACCATGTTTCTGTGACTGCCATGATATCCAGATGTTCCTCCTCCATCAAGGCCACTAACTCAGGAAGCTTGTTACTCAGAGTACGGGCATTGGTACTCATTGCTCTCTATTTTTTGATGGCTTTACCTTCTGTTGCAGCATCCCCCACTGACCTTTCTACCTTGGTCTTTTTCTCATTTAGTATCTTGTTTTGTAGGGAGAGGCTGGTATTTTCCTGCTGCTTATCAGTGCCTCCCCCCTTGACTAGTTTAAAAGCTTGCCAATGAAGCATTTAAACCGATTGCTCAAAAGACTTGTTCCCTTCCTGGACAGATGCAGACCATCCTGCCAGTATAGGCTGGTGTCCCTCCAGGTGGAACCCCAGTCCCCAATGAAGCCAAACCCCTGTGCTCCACACCATTTTTTCAACCATTCATTAAACTGTATGGTGCAAAGTACCCTCGCCTCACCCATGCCATTGACAGGCAGCACCTCTGAGAAGGATACTGTGTGTGCTACTTGTCTTAGGCCCCTCCCCAACTCTACCAAGTCCTCCTGCACTGCTCTAATCTCATGATGAGCCAAGTCATTTGTCCCTAGGTGGATAATGATGTCCAGCTCAGACTCCTATGCAGCTGTTCTTGTGATCCTGAGGATGCGCTTCCTGTCCCTCCAAGCTATGGCACCAGGCAGGCACCTTACTTCAGTTTTCCCTGCTCCCCCCAGTTCTATCCCCCTAATAATTGAGTCCCCCACCAGGAGCTGCTTCCTTTCCCTTTGATGTCCTCTGCCTCCTTCCTGTGGGCCTCCCTTGTGACAGTTGTCCTCAGCCTCCTTAGTCTCCTCTGCGGGTGCATCCATAGGGGAGCTATGCTCCCCCAGAATGGTGTATGGATTGTGGAATGGAACAACTGACTGGGTGTGCCTCTGTTCCACCATTCTCACCCTCCCTGAGCCCACTGTGGTCCAACTGATGTGCTTTCTTCGCAACCTCTGAGGTGGTGGTGGTGGCTCTGGTGCTCCCTGGATGGGAGAGGTTCCCTTCCTACTGTCCAGTGTGGCCCAAGTTGTCTGCAAATAGGGCAGCATCTCAGCCTCCAGAAAGACTCCCAGAAGACTGCTGCCCCACAGCCATTACATTGCACTACTCCCCACATGTTTATCTACTTTGTGTGTGTGTGTGTGTGTGTGTGTGTGATTGGTTTGTTATATAGAAATATATATATTATATAATGTGTATGCTTATATTGTCAGTGCAGTGTGCTAGAGAGGATATGACAGTGATATGCACCTTGCACTCTTGAGGAAATGATGTCAGAACCCCAGGTATAAAGGAACTATTTTGAGGGGTGGGCAGGGGTTGGGCCTAAACTATGCCCTCATGAAACAATCAGCTAAAAGCTCTGACCCACCACTGCGATGTGTGTCTTCCTGTCAGCAAGATGCCCTACACAACAATTTGACAGAGAAAATACCCTGCTAATCAAACAGAGAAAAATCCAGACATCCAAGTCAGACACAGGTAAACCTCCCCTGCCCCAAAATAGCCTGGTGGTTTGTGCTCTGAAAGCAGTCAGCCCCAAATTAAGTCAGCTGTGCTTTAAACTCTTCCTGCACTGAAAATCTTAAAAATTGTAACAAAACTAAAGCTAGATCCACCTCCCTCTGTTGCTTGAAAAACTGTCTTTTCCTGATAATTCTAAGTTCCTTATTTCACCTTTCAGTTAGAAGTAGCCTCCACCTGCAGAATATCTGCTACAAACCAAAGACAATTGTAAGGTTCACCTCCCTCTGTTGTGAGCACAACTCGCTTTCTTGCAAATCCTAAGTTCAGTATTGCAGCTTCCAGCCAGAGGTAGCTTCACCTGAAGAATATTCTGGGTCCTGTACTTTTACTCTTCAATATGTTCATCACCGACATTAAAGAGGGCATCCGGGGAAGTTGTGTCTCTTTGCAGATGACATGAAGCCCTGTGGTAGAGTAGATAGTGACAAAGGGATCAGGGAGATGCAGAGGGATCTACAAATGCTAGAGAAGTGGTCTAAGGTTTGGCAGTTGAAATTCAGTGCCAAAAAATGCAAGGTTATACACCTACGGGAAAAAACAGGACATGGTACTGGATGGGAGGGGTTTAAATGAGCACTAAAGCAGAGGAAAGGGGCCTGGGAGTCATTATTAGTGACTCCCTCAAACAATCAGGCCAGTGTAACAAGGCCTATAGTAAGGCTACAATGATGCTGGGGTGTAGCAGAAGGGATATTGTCAGCAGGAAAAAGGAGTTTCTAGTACCTCTATACAGGTTGCTGATGAGGCTGCACCTGGAAATACGGTGCTCAGTTCTGGAGTCTTCATCTAAGGAAGGACAGGGACAGACTGGAGGCAATGCCACACAGGGTGATCGAGATGATTCAGGGCAACAAGGCAGATCTTATGAAGATAATTTCAAGGCACTGAACATGTACTCACTGAAGACCAGGCAAGAGAGAGAGAGAGAGGGAGACAGAGAGAGATATGTTATAAAGAGAGAGAGGGAGGGAGGGAGAGAGAGAGATGATATAAAGAGAGAGAGAGAGAGAGAGGGAGGAGGGAGGGAGGGAGAGATGATATAAAGAGAGACAAAGAAGGGAGAGAGAGAGAGAGAGAGAGAGAGAGAGAGAGAAGGAGAGAGAGAGAGAGAGAGAGAGATATGATGTAAAAAGAGAGAGAGAGATGATATAAATCTTCAAGTCCTGAAGGAATAAACAAGGTGAACTGCAAGGAACTATTTATGAGGTCATGAGCGAAAACTGGCAGGGGGAAGGTTTAAGAAGGATGTGAGGAATTTCTATTTTATGGAAAAGGTGGTGGAGTCATGCAGCAATCTACCAGCAGAGGTGGTGGGCACCAAGACCATAAATGGTTACAAGCTTGGCTGGGACAGAATTAAGGGTTTGGTGGTTGCTCAGGTTGGTAGCAGTAGGGATGGGAGCAGGGATGTAGACCAGGAGGGATAAAATCCCCATATTGACAATAATATTGGTAACAGGTCCTGGGGCAGATAGGGAACTCTGGGTAGACTGGATTGATCTTCAGTCTTTTTCTTCCATCACTGCTTATGTTTCTCTGTTTTTTCTTACTCAACAGGTTGATCAGCCCTCTTTTTTTCAGGTGGAACCCATTTCTTTATTTATCAGCTTCTATCCTGCAGTACATAAGGCTTCCCAGTGGCTTAGGAACCTAAACCCTGACTCATTACAATATACACTTAGCCATGCATTAGAGCATCATTAGACACATTGCCATTACTGGCTAATGCATGGCATGGTTACTATCTCTGAGAATAAGTATCCCAGAGATCCTGCTCTTGGATGTTCTCTCCACTTCCCAGCAGTTCTATTGGAGGATCTCTGGCGTACACCTCCTTGTATTGTTTATATCAGCATGGATGGCAACCATTGGCTTCTTCCCCTACACTCTGGAAATCTATCCATCTAGAATGTGAGATAATTGACCCTTGCACGCGGGAGGCAACAGATCATCCAGTTCTCATGGTTCCAGCTGCATAGAACCCTACCTTTGAATCTAGTAATTGAATTTTCTGCCACCGCAGTCTGTCTTCTGTGTGCACTACGCCCACTCCATCTGAGACAGCTGAAGGCCTAGTCCAGTGCATGACCTGCCCTTGTTTTCTATAGTTGCTTCTTGTACTTTCACCACATCACTGTCCTGTGGCGAGTATCTGTTCAGGAAAATAAGGAATGGCTGCTCCTACATCTCTCCTGACTATGGGGCAGACATTTAATGCTTCACTGCTGCACAAAATGATTTTGCATTGCACAAATGAAGACTTGTATTTTGAGACTGGACTTAGCATTGGGCTTCACATATTTGAAGTATCCATTTATGTAGTACAAAGTTCGTGGAGTGGTGGCACAGAGTTAGGGATTTTGCACATGCAAATGAGTGGGGGAGGGTCTGCATACAGGGCACTAAGCCACATTGAAAGTGTTGTGATGGTGATAAATGTAGTTTTGCACTGCACAAATTACTGCTTTTGAAATGCATGTTTTAACTTAGAATGCAGTATGGAGGACACTTTCAAACAGCTCATACTTCATTTCTAAGGCTCAGAAGGCACAGAAAAGCACAGACATAGGTCGGTATGTAATAGTTCTTACTGCAAGTTGGATCTGTGTGTAACTGGGGGTCAGCCAAATGATTATGCATGTTCTGATGTGCATGTGTCATTAGGATATGGTGCCACAAACCCTAACTGCATTACATGTACTGACAAAAATATATGATTTAAAGGCACGCACTTCACTACAATCACAGCACTAAAATACCTGATATAATGCTGCTTAGTAGTGTGTTGTACTGCAGCTCCACTACAATCTGTTAACATTTGGCTCTGGTCCAGCCTTCCCGCAATCCATGGAGGAAAGTCCTGGTAACGAGCTTGAAGTGGCTGCATAATGAGCTGGTAATGATCCATTAGTGCCTTGAATGGCGAACGGGATCGTTTACATAGGGGTGTTCAAATATAGCACATTTGTGCAACAGCACAAACCCATTTGGGCTTGCTAATGGGAGGGCTTTAGCCCGTGGTTCAATGTGAGGGAATAGCTCCTCCCACATCCCTTATGTAAGCCAGCCTCCTCTAGCAGTTCTCTGCTTAGCAGGTTGTGAAACACAGCATTTCTCCTTGCAGTCGGAGACTCTCTTGGTCTGCTTTCTCTCCTGGGTCTCCTAGGGCTTTGCCACCCCCCCCCCCGGTGCATGCCTGGACTCTGCTTTGGTTGTGCTGGACTCCTGTTTTTCTGCTTTTGGTTTGTATTACTTTGTGCTTTTGTGTGTGCTGTTCCCTTCCTTCTCCTGTCCTTGTGTTTGCCTTGTTTGTTTCTTATGGGCTTTCTAGTTTTCTAGTGCCCTGTCTATACATTGCTACTTGTGCCTCAGGTTATACTCTGTGTTACCTTGCCTCATCCTACTGTACCTTGTGTCTGTCCCCCAGGCTCCAGTCTTACCAACTATTGCAGCCCTCTGTTCACTGCATTGTTCTCTGTATGATTTAGCTCACCCTGCTTTCTGCCTAACAAACCTCAATCCCTGTGTAGCCCCCCTACAAATGGGGGTTCCCGAAAAGTCTTCCTCAAGCTTGCCTAAATGCTCACTGCCAGGCTGGTGTCCTGCGTTTTAACAGTTTAAATGTGATTGCCAGAGAGTGCCTGTATAGTCTCTGTGTACTGTCTCTTTAAGAGCTGCCTGGATAGCAGTCATAAGTAATCTGAGACGGAGCTCTGTTGAAAGATGTAACTATTTGCTGAAAATCATTTAGAGTGATAATGATAATGTAGTTTGTCTAACCTGCCTCCTTTGCAGCAAGGACTGTTTTGTTTATCTCCACTATCTTGGTCCTGGACTGTGAATTGGACCAATTAGTACTGGTGGGACCTAAAATGGAGCTGGACTATAGGAGCTGTCTGGAGTCAAAATCTGTAGGAATTTTAGTTTGGGGCTTTTTGCACCTGGGGGGGGGGGAGACCTTTGTTGTGACAGACAGGAGGATCAGCCAACCGAACCTTTTGGATCTTGAGGAATTTCCCGGGCTGCTGCAGCTAGTTTCAGTTTTGGGATGAGAAGTGAAGAAGTAAGAGCTCAAGTGATTTTGAGCAGCAGTTCTGTGTAGTTTTGCATGGGAGAAATGTGAAAGGGCTGAGTTTTGGTCTGCCTGTCTGCCTGCCTGCTGTCCCTGAGAGGGAAAATAGAGTTTATTCAGACTGAATACGAGTTGTGAGGACTATTTAAGCCACTGGACTGTGGCCAGGCTTTAACCTGAAGAAGACCAAAGATTTGCTGAATGCGATCGGCCTGTCAGGATTTCCAGCTGCTTCTGAATCCCTGGTTTGTGCAGAGACTTTGCGATCGTGACCGGAGAGCGGTTTGCCTGGTACAGTAGAATTTCCTTACATGTAAATGTGCTGTGTACTGAAAGTGGGTTGTGATTTGGTTCCCCACTGTGAGAACTGTGTTCTGCTTGCTGGAACTGTAGAATCCTTTACATGTAAATGTGCCGTGTATTGGAAGTGGGTCGTGATTTGATTCCCACTGTGTGAACTATGTTCTGCTTGCTGGAAGCTTTATCCAGCCTATCGGACTGAATCTGCATTCATCTCCATTCAGCCTTGGCCATGCCATGCTGGCCCTGCCAGACTACCCCACTGCACAGAGAAAGCCACCAAGAGACCTGCCTGGGGATCAGCCCCATGCTCCACACTTGAACAGGAACGACGCTCCGGCGAATGGTGTGGGCTCTGCTTCACCTGGCACTCCAGATTAACCATCTGCTGTCTCGATTTTCGTCCAGCCTGTGTCCAGTCTTGGGTATCGTGAGTAATCATCAGGGTAGCTCCCTGCAACAACAGCCTAATCTAAAAGTGTGTCATCTCATTGTCTTGTTGTTTTCTTTTCATGAATTGAGCCCTCTGGCTCCAGATTATAAATAGTGTGTGTTGTGCATGTTGTTTTCTTCCATCACAGGGCCCCAACCAGCGGCAACGTTCCTGGCTAGCCCACCATTGTCCATCTGGGTGCCCAGAGTGTGTGACTGTTTATGGACCCTGAAGTGCATGCAGAACTGTTTGATTGATAGAGCCTTTAAGCAAATTAACCTGATTATGCCCCTCCCTTATTCAAGCACCTTAAATAAATCAGATCTAACTCTTTTTTGCATTTACCCTGACTGTGGTTCCAATTTGCGCAAGAGTACTGTACTGCTGTTATTTCCTATGTATAACCTTGTTTTACAGGGGGTCCCCAGGGCCAGGCCAGAGGAAAGCTGTGGTGGTAAGTGCAAACAGTGTGGGTACTTGTGTGGTGTATCAGGGGTATTGTGAAAGTGATTACTGTGTATTGTTCCGGCCACTAGTAAGGAAAGAGAGGGGTTACAGTGTCCCAGAGGGCTGTGCCCAGGTTAGCTTGATCACTACCAACCCTTACCTCCGGGTGGAGGCACCCATTTCAGAACTCAGGCCCCTTAACCTGCTACCAGTCGAGCAGGCAGTGGTAGTAGTCCTTCGGATAGCGCCACCTAGGGGTTATATCTGTTATTGTCATTGTCTGTTTCATCTCACTCTGCAATCTGCTGCCTTGTTCCCCTTAATTGATTACACCTGTTCATATATTTGCTGCTTAGCTACTGTAACAACTTTTTCTGTTTTACTTCTTCACTAGTACTTAATATCTAGTCTATGGAACTCATTCCTGCTTCCTGCACTTATACGAAGCAAATACTGCTGCTATTTTCAGTGCATTGCCTCTCCCTACAGTTTCTTCATTCAGATTGCTACTCATGCAAACTCATACAAACGATTGTTAATTGCTGCTCAATTACTTTTGCAGCCCTGCTGCATTACTCCTCACATCTCTGTTTGTGTTATTTAGGCTCATTGATTGTTATTCCCACCTTTACCAAACTTTACTCATACCAAACCCTTTGCAGTTTGTTTCTGATGATAACCTACTCCTGCTTTCATGGCGGGCATGTATTTAACTTATTTCATTAGCTGCTTGGTCTTGTGTCATTCGTGACTTCTTTGTTTTTCCTGTGCCAGTGGACTGAAGAGTCACATCGGGCATCATGGCTGAAGGCAGCGGAAGCAGCTTTTAACTTCTTATATGTTCTATTAGTCACTGGCTTGCCCCAGTCTTCTATTGCTGCACCACACTGCTGCTGTGGCATTCTGCCACCAGCTATTCCAGGCAACTCTCAACCTTAGGGCAGCTGGCTCTGCCCAGCCTTCTAACATCCTTTCCCTGCTATTCTGCACCTGATTTACAAAGTCATCCCAGCCTTCCTGTGCCTTGCAGTTCTCCCAGCCTTCCTGTGCCTTGCACTACCAGTACTGCTCATCAGCTTGCAAGTCCCTTCATTCCAGGACCTTTCCCCTTTCCATACTGGCATCTCCTTTCAAGTCGGAGAGCATATCATGTTTAGTTGCTCTGAACTGCACCTCCTGAATAAAAAAAAAAGACACATTATAAAATTGACCTTCTATGCTCCAGTGGCCACCGCCCAACACCTCCACCTCCACTCCAGTGTAAGCTTAGTTCATTTGGAAGTCGTCCTCCCCAATTCATCTACTGCCCTGTCTGTTCCCTCTCCTGAGGCTGGCTTCTCTCAAGCCCTTTCTGGAAGTTCACCCATTGACTATGACTCCTGAAGGCGACATCTCACTTCCCAGTTGCCCCCCCCCATCCCTGGCTGCTGCCCTTGTCCAGTGCTTTCTGGTTTTCCTTTCAGGAATTTCGCCCTTCATACTGTCATTCCATCTCCACTTACACCCCTTCTCCTGTCCTGACCTGTGCTACCTCTACCCCATGTCTTGTGACTGCACCCCTTACCTTATGGCTCCCAGCACCTATACCCTGCTCAGTTTTAAAATGTTTGTTTCCTCATTTTCCCCTTTGTGCTCCTCACTTTCCACCATGTCTGTTACCACTAACATTTATACCTGCTCCCTTTTCCACACTCCTTGCAGCACCCCCTAGGCCTGCTTCATTGGCTCTCCTCATAGTTTTCCATCATTCATTGCATTCCTTCGCTACTGTCTATTCCTTCCTGGATTGCTCTGAACCCCTCTAACTGGCATTTCTTTTTTTTTTTTTATCTGTTTTTATCCCCTTCTCTCCAATGCGGTGGAACTTCTTCTGGGAGCCACTAGACTGATATTCCCCCAATCCCTCCCCAGGTACCTCTCGAAGTATCACTTGGACCTATCTCCATCATGTCTCGGCCTACCCAATTCCCCTCCAGTCCATTAGTGAGCGTCAGAAGGTCTGCTGTGGCATCTACCGAGAGCCCGGTTATGGGTTATCTGGAGCAGCCGTGTCCCATCTACGTCCGCCGCAATGGGGTATTTTCCTTGTTTCTGGCCCACCCCTCAGGACATCGGCACACTAGGAAAGCCAAGGGGCAGAGCACATCATGACGTGTGTATGCTCCGGCTCCCAGACGACGTCCTCCCTCCCTCCCTTCTTCCAGCTGTCCCGCTGCACCTCCACCCATGGTCACCCAGGAGGCAGTAAACAGCGGAACAAGCAGCCCACCATCCTGGAGGAGGAGAGCAGCATCTGGGAGTTCAATCCTCCTCCCCCCAGCCAGCCCTCTGGCCGCCTGAGTCCATTCCTGAACCTGGGTTGCTGGCCCCGCAAGCGGTAACCCTACTGCTGTACCGGCGGGCTGGCCTCTTACTGACGTTTCTGATGACTCCTCCTCACATTATCCTGCTCTGCTTTGCTTCCTTCCCATTTCTGCTGCCTCACAGTTTACCTGCCCATGACTATGCAGACAGCTGCCTTTTCCTTGCTCAGTCCATACCAGCAGTTTTTCCGGACTCTGTCCCTTACTCATACCTAATGTGGTACTGAGCAAAGGTAGGCTTGCCCTGTCTACTGGGGATTGGATTTCATTACACAAACTACTACCTACTATTTACAAACCTGACACCCTTTGTCCCTAACTCTGCCTGGAGGCATCGAGTGATGATTAGCTCGCCCCGACTACCAGGGATGGGAGCCATGTCTGCAATCTACCATGTCATACTTATGCATTCTCTACCTGATACCGGTGCGCTTCCCTTTGGGAATGGGACCTCTTTACCCCATGTGCCTTCAACATTCTACCTATGCCTAGTGGTCTTGAGTCAAGGTAGTTTCTCCTCAACTACCAGGGATGGGAGTCTGAGTCTACATTTGACTGTTTCAACTTTATGCATTCTCTATCTGTTACCTGGTTGCTGCTTCCCTTTGGGAATGGGACTATACCCCATTTGCATTCAACATCCTACCCCTGCCTGGGGGCATTGACTGCAGGTTGTCTCACACTGACTAGCAGGGATGGAAACCCTTATCTGCACTCCCGTTTCAACCTTATGCATTATCTACCAGACTATCCGATTGCTGCTTCTTTCAGGAACAGATTCACTTTACCCCATTTGCCTTCACTATCCTACCTCTGCTTGGCAGCATTGAGTAATGGTCTTCTCGCATCACCTACCAGGGCTGGGAGACTGTGTCTGCATTTGGCTGTTTCAACCTTCTGCATTCTCTACCTGATAACCGGTTGCTGCTTCCCTTCGGGAACTGAACCACTGTACCAAATTTGCCTTCCATGATCTACCTCGCCAGTCTACATCCTGCACTTCCATGGACTCACTGTACTCGTCCCCACCTTGGCCTCCTTGCACTCTGGACTTGAACTCCACCTGCTTGTTCAGTCTCTACCTCCTTTTTGACTGCCTCCTGGATTTCCATACTGCTGGTTGCACCTTCCTGTCTGCCTTGTGAGTTCACCTTCTCATTTGGAAGTGGGAACCTTGTGCCTCATCACTGCAGTGCCTTCTGTTCTCTGCACTTGCCATTCACCATCTGCTGTGAACATGGAACTTTCGTGCATCGACTTTATAGCACTTGGTACCTGGCTTCACTTCTGGTCTTCCTTGGATCTGCCACTTGTGGTCTGCAGTGGCTTTGCTAGATCCTTCTTTGGTTTGCTGTGGTGCTGTCCCAGTCCTGTTCCTTTCTACACCTGCGATGTCCATATGGCTTGGCCTCTGGTGTTTTCATCTAGGACTACTTCCTCCAGTCCACTGACATCCCCATGTAGACTTTCTCCTCCATTCTTGGACAGCTGCCTTCTCCTCGCCACCCTAGCGGCTTGGGGCTTCATCCTGTTTGCCGTGGCTCTTTTTGGGCATTTTACACCTATCACCAGCCAGTATTTACACCTATTACTGGCCAGCATTCCTACCTGGTCAACTACAGCATTTCATTACTGAACTATGTGCTCCTCGCTGGATTAACCTATCAATGCCCTAATGGAATTTAAGACATTCCTGCAACTCCTTTCAATTCATCATTCATGCAATCATACCTGCTCACTATTTTTGCTGAAACTGTAGCATCTAATGCTTTATGTAACTATCATTGCTCCTTTATGGAACTGGTTCGGCAAGAATATACATAATACAGCCTGCTTTATATGCAATGTATCACACTACCTATATTGCATCCATCTTTTATTGCCTTGAATGCAGCCACAAATCCTGCTGAATATCCCGCCTGCTAAACCTCATCAACTCATGTTATGCTGCTCTCATCAATCCACCCATGGCTTTATGGTCTTCCACTGCTCTATCACCTACCTTGCTACCTGTTTATTTATCTTCTACTCCTACCTCGGCCGTCCTAACAACTCACATCCACCACTCCTTGCACCATCCATTTATCTCACCTGAGGAAGACTTCTATCGACAACCCTTGAACAGCATGCTTTATAGATTCTTAGTCATCAGAGAATTATCTATACTTCCCAAGTATCCCCCCAAGACCAATTCTGAAATCATAATCAACTGGACTATAGGAAGATCTCATTCCTCAACCGACTCTACAGGATGTTTCTTATGTACCCGTTAATTCAGCCGGTACAGCATCCCCATCACCCATGTCTTATAGGATCTAGGGTTTAGTGGAAGCTTCTTCACCCCTATCTGCTTACCTGGAATGATTACTCTAATTACCTCTGAGAGGTACCAACATTTTTTATGATTATCGTTGTTAGGCATAACTGGAACTGTAAAATACCTCACAGCCATATTAGCATCATGCATTTTCTTTTATAACCTTCTCCCATGAACTTTGACTCAGGTTGGTCATGTTACTTGACACCTAATTTCTCAATGGTCATAAGATGTCTTACGACTTTCCCGGTTGCCATCTCAGAATTCACATTGTGGAATCCTGCATCATGGAATAGCTGGTATCTAGCAGCCTAGCTGAAGTTACTCTCACCATTCCTGGATACCACCATAATTCATGAAGTCATTTACATTCCTTCATCATATTACCATCAATCAGGTCAATTACCCACCCAGTGGTCCTTCTAACTCATTCCTCAGAATTGCCTCACATACTCCCTCCAGCATAACCTTCCACTGAGAATAGACTTTCATTGATTCCTCAAATCTGCACTTCTGCAACTGACCTGGCAGTCTCATTATCCCAGTCATGCCCCTCATCAGGCCTATATTCGACTAAAATGCTATGCACCCTTGGCATTCTATGCCGCTATCAAATTCCATTGCCCCTTCAGTCTCCTTCAAAGACTCATTATCGAGCTTCCTTCAGCATTCAGACATTGGATCAACCCATAAGTCAATGCAATCATGGTCACCACAGCTTACATCACCGACAATCTCACTACAGCACTACCCATGTCTACCAGAAGCCTAATGAGAGCTTTTACAAGTATCATTACAGCATCAATACCCAAATAAACTCTGAAATTCATCACACTGAACTTCCAATTATTTCCATATACATTCAATTACCATCTCGACAGCATATAACTTCATCTCTGTAATCCAATGGAAATCATCCATCATCACCTTGGAAACTGGACTGCATCGCCCCTTTGCAACTGGATCTACTCCATGTCAGGATTTGGATGCTCCTGCAGAATAGACCTACCTCTTCAACCTCAGAATCATCATCTCTCCATGCAGTTCACCTTCCTCAAAATTTAGTGTTTGGTTGATAGAACCTAGATTTATCTCCTCATAGTATGCCCAGAGGATGGGCAGGTCAGTAGCCATGGGTCCTTAGAGGTTTCCTCCACCTGGGGGGGGTTTCCTATCCTGTGTGCTATCGATCATACGCTCTGTGAGTTGGAGGAGGTAATCATACTCTTTGCACATTCATTGGTAAATTCTTTTTGGGCTTTCTATTCCCTACTCACTACCCAGCTTACCTCCCAATGGTGGGAATAGAGTAAAGCCACAAGAAAACTACAGTTACATAAGCACTACTATCCCCATATCCCATTCATCCAAACATTGAATGGGAGGGCTATAGCCCGTGGTTCAATGTGGGGGAATAGCTCCTCCCACATCCCAGCCTCCTCTGGCAGTTCTCCGCTTAGCAGGTTGTGAAACACCCACCTTCCACCCCTACCTCCTCCTCCTTCTCTGGTGCTCTACTCACCCTTGGTGCTGGGTTTTCTATTACCTACTCACTACCCAGATTACCTAACAAGGGCAGGAAAAGAATAAAGCCACAAGTAAACTACAGATACATAAGCACTACTAACCCCACATGCTATTCACCCAAACATTGAACTGATACTTTGTGCTTCTCTGATCTCTATCCAGTGTCTTTTCTTTTGCTTAACTTCACTTGATGCCTCATACATGTGAAGCCCTCAGACACTGCTCATCATACATGCCTGCCTTAAATACCATGCACCCTGCTCAACGGCTCACTCTGCAGTGCAGGAATCTTTGTTAGTCCCTTGCCAGATGAAGTACTTAGTTTACACCTACTCACAGCTCACCCAGGAAAAGGACAACTTTTAATATTGCAACCTGAGTTTAGATTTACACACTGTATTACAAATCCCAAATAAGTGCCTCATAGCTCATGAAGTTTACTTAGGCCACTTCAACCACACATTCATTTAGTATGAGTACTATGAGAGCTTTTGTTACAGTGCCAGCTGCAATCAGTATCTGCTCTTAAGCTGAAGATCTTGTTTGCTTGATGAAAAGTCTAATTTATATCTGTTTCTGCTCTTTTCACACTTCCGTTTGTTTTAAATGTCATGGCATGCTTATATTAGCAGGCAATCCATACATCCATGAAGCCAACTTTATGTTTGTTTTTTTTATTCAGTGCACTTTATGTCCCACTCACTCGACTAGCCTTCCATCAGCCCCTTTCTCTGCCCCAGTGCTGACACCCACTGTCCCTGGGACTTACCTCCAACTGTACAGTGCCCCATGGTTCCCCCATGGTGGAACCTCCCAGGTTCCCCAGGTCCAGGTGCAGTTGTAGTCTAGATGTCAGTTGACAGCCAAGTGAACGGTGTGGGACTGTGAGAAGAGAGGCAGCATCATCCTGTGGGTTGAAGGCCTTTTCCTGTTTTCTTGTTCACCTCTCCTGGGTGCCTCCCAGTGAGGTCTGAAAACAACTTCTGCATGTGGGTGCGCTGACATCCTTAGTTGGGATGCACCCACCCTAGCACTGCAGCTCGACTTGCACTGCACTCTGTGGTTACCCAGGTGGCAGTATTGTGGTGGAACTCACAGAGCCCCCCTCCCTGAAGGAGAACACCCTCTGGGATGCTCCGTCCTCTTCCTCCCCTTGACTGGCTCTTGATCACTTGAGCTCGCTTCTGAACCTGGGTTGCCAGCCTCGTGACCAGTAGTGTTACCACTGCACTGACATGCTGGTCTAACTCTAAGGTATTGTTATTTTACCATTCATAATCAACACAGTGATGATGATGATGATGATGATCTCTGTAGCGGCAGCCCCTCATCCACCTAGGCTCCCAACCAGCGTAAAGGTATGGCCATATACTGTAAACTCTGATATCAGGGTGAGGAACAGGAGGAACCTGAGGGAGAAAAAAAAAAGCCTTCCGACCCCCACCAAAAAGAATAATTTCTGGTAAAGAACCACAACTGGACAAATAATTCCTTTGATTGTACTTTAATTCCAAAAGAAGTCATGCAATACCATTTCTTGCAGTGTTTAACACATAGTGTTTATGGCACTTAACATCTGAAGTACTATCCACGTAACTGAAGCAGCACCTTATATCTATATGAAAAACAAAAATGTAAAAAAATAGAATTGACCTTTATGGATACATCATTGATACACAACTGTTGAAATTCAAACCTTAAGGTAAGCCTGTCAGAACCAAGTTTCTAAACTTTGAAAAAATATTGTTTAGTAAAATTAACGGAGTATAGGTTTATACTTGTAGTGCTGCTTATCATGGTATGTGGTACTGCTGGTAATTAACCTTGGTGTGTATTAAGTACATGAGATGAGTTCATTAGCCCTGTAGTCCATTATCTGATGGTACAGCCAAGCTCATCAGGAACCGTTATCTTCTTACTGCACTGGATATCTGTACTGCATCACATGCCAGACTGTACCACAATAACACACCCTAGTAGGAGAATCCATGGACAAGGTGGGGGGGTGAATTATCCTGGGTTTGTCATCCATCTAGGTTTATGTCTCTCATCCCATTCTGGGACGTGACTTCTTCTGATTATCTGGCACTTCAGTTTAAACAGTGTTTGAAATGTAAATAGAAAAGCAGCAGAAAGATGGGACTCAGCACAGCAGTACACCTGCACTGCAATACTTCAGAAACAGAAACCCAGAATAATTGTCAGCGGAGCTACAGGGTGAAGAAACACCAACAGCTGGCCCAAACTATTCTAGTACTGAAACTTTTAAAAAAAGAAACTTCACTCAACCCTTTCCTCATTAACATTGTACTGAATAATCTGTTTTCTATATCAAGTGCTTGAAGGTGAACTGCAATAACCTAAAGGGCGTGCCTCGGTCTGGTAAGCAGAAGTGAAAAAGGCTGAGGAATTGCATTTCCCAGTCAGATCTCTAGAATATAGAAAGGATATCTGCTGTAATATGTGCTAAACAGTGCATTCACAACCCAGACATCATGTCCAGCACAGAAATAAAACACTGTTACTGTCAATACAGTCCCAATACTGGATATGTGTCATCTGTATACGGCCCTCTAAAGGTCCACTGCAAAAAATGATTACATTTTGGTGTCAGTGCATCAAAACTGTGTGGTTTTCATGTTTGATGTACATACGCAGATGCTTTATGATTGTAAATGTTCTGGTTAAATCTGAGCTGCTTTGCAAACTGTAAGACAACCCACAACATAATTTTCTTAGTTTCAATATTTTGCATCAGTTGGTTGATCCCACGTGGAACAAACTTGGCAAATGGAATAATTATCTGTGCTGGATTTGGAAGATGGTGTGATCACCTATGCAGGATTTGGAAGACGGTGTGGTCACCTGTGTTGGCAGAATGGAATAAGAGCATGATATAGCATATTGATCATGCTATAGGCTGAACAGATTTTAGGTTTATGAAAATGTGAAAGAAAAATGGCCTGGTGGCGCTGAGGGTTGAGGCGCTAGATGCCACACCTCGTGCCACGCCGATGACCCGGGTTCGGGAGTGACCTCAGGTGTTGGTGGGTCGGCCGGAGGGAGGTAGGGTAGAGCATCCCCAGGACTGCTCTCCTCCTCCGGGGAGTGTAGGGAGGGATTCCCATGCTCGTGCTGGCTCCTAGCGGTGGCTGGGAGCTGGTGCACTAACGCAGCTGCACAGGGGGGTTGGAGCAGGCAGACGCCTGACGTGTGGTGCATGGAAGCATGCACCTCACTGTCACTGATGTCCTGCATGCCTGCTTCAACAATAGGGCTCACAGACAAAGAACTTCAGCCCCAATCCTCCAATACGAGTGACGGTCACCCCGTGGCGCTGCACCGAGCACTCCCTCATAGCTCCCTCTGGTCCAGACTCCCCGGATGGTCTTCCATGCTGTAAGGGAGTGCAACGCGGCCAGGAGGTTGAGGGGATAAGAGGTAGGCAGTTTGGGATTGATGGTCAGTGCATGGGCCGCTAGGGTCGAACTTGAAGCAGGGGAGAACCATAGGACCACCCCTCAGCTGAGGAGGTAATGGGCTCAGAGAAAAAAATGACTAACAAAAAAAGAAGAAAATGTGAAAGAAAATAGCCGTTGTGAGAAAGAAGAAGGCCACAGGGTCACACCAAAAAGTCCCTTTAAAACCTTTTTTTTAAGTAACTAGTGGTTTGTTACATTAGTTTCCACATTTATTTCACAACACTTTGCTTATTTGATAGTGTAACGCTGTGCTAGCGAGGGACATAGTATTAAGTAAAGGCCTAGCTGAGCCGGCCCATTGGCACAGGGGTAGTGCTGCCACTCAGAGATGTTGGGGACCTAGGTTCTAGAATGAACCCAGACCTGCAGAGGGCTGGCAGGGGGAGGGCATGCTGAGCATCCCAGAGGATGCTCTCCTCCTCTGGTGGGGGAAGGGTGCTGCCTCCGCCACAGTGCTGCCAGCTAGTGGAAGAGCAGTGGAGGCAGAGCACTGGGGGGCATTTGTTGGGCTCACATGGTGGATAATGAAGCTTGGTAAATAAGGACTGTGTGATGCAATACAGAGACTCAGGGATTGCCCCCCCTTCACATCCTCGCTCTGTGCATCAGAATTCTTCCATTTGAAAATCCACTCCCCAGTCTTTTGTATTTTCACAATTCCATATTTTGATCTGCATGCATTAATGTTTCCTTCCTCCTCTTTATCCTGGTGATCACTAAGTGCATACAAGGACAGGATGCACAAACTACAAATGATGGCTTTTACTTTACCATAAAACAGGGGATGTTGTATTGTATATGAGAAACAGCTATCAGTGCAAAGAAACATAGAAATTGACAGCAGATATGGACAGCTGGACCCATCCAGTCTGCCCATTTTCCCTACCTGCTGCAAAAAACACAGACCTTCCTTGATTTCCGGCTTTACCTTCTCATTCGAATCGCTAGGGTCCCCCTATGCCTGTCCCATGCATTTTTGAATTCCCTTACTGTGTTTGCCCCCAACATCTCCGTTGGGAGTCTCTTTCATGCATCCACCACCCTTTTAATGAAGAAATATTTCCTCACGTTACCCCATAGTCTACCCCCTTCCAACCTCATGTCTTGCCTCCTTGTTCCTGAACATCTACTTTTCTGGAAGATGCTACCCTCTGGTATGCTATTTATGCCCTTTAGAAATTTGTAGGTTTCTATCATATCTCCCCTGTCTCTCCTCTCCTCTCCTCTCCTCCTGGGTATACATATTGAGGTCTCCTAGTCTCTCCTCATATGACTTTTGGTGCAGGCCCTGCACCTTCTTTGTTGCCTTTCTTTCAACTGCCTCCACCCTGTCTATGTCCTTATGGAAATGTGGCCTCCAGAACTGGACACAGTGCTCCAAATGAAGCCTCACTAATGATCTGTACAGTGGCATCACCACCTCCTTCCTTCTGCTGGTAATACCGCTCTCTATGCACCCCAGCATCCCACTGGCTCTCCCCAATGCCATTGCACATTGTCTGGCTGCCTTTAGGTCATCAGATATTATTACCCCCAAATCCCTTTCCTGTTTGGTGACTGTCAGTATCCCCTTCCCCCATCATGTAATCCTCCCCAGGGTTCTTCACCCCAAATGCATGATTTTGCACTTTTTTGCATGGAATCTCAGCTCAAAGCAGTGACATCCGGTAGTGAAAGCTGTATGTAGCAGTTAAAAGCAATATGTAGCTATCTAGTAATATTCCATGGGATAACAAGCATGAATATAAAACAGTGCTCTAACATACCAGCTTGGGGGAATTACCATTCAACTAAACAGTTAGAGCTGCTGTCTTTGGGACTTGAGGTCACAGGTTTGATTCCCAGCAATGGCAGGAGGATTGTCTTCCAAAGCAAAAAGGACAGACATGCAACTCTCCCTCACTTTTATGGGGCTTACTATTGGATTTTATAGTTTCTCAGGGTCTCGGCTGCACGCCACCACCAAAGGATGCTGGAGTGCTTATCTCATCTTTTTACCTGCAGCCGGCTGACCTGACAGTTTGCTACAACAGACTCAAGTGTATTCTTGTGGACCCTAGGGCAAGCACCAGGGACATAAACACCGTACAAAGTACTGGAGTGGATTGTGAGGGACACTTTGAAAATGTAAACAAAGTCCTATAGCGCAGGCATGTTTGATCGATGATTGCCCGCATGAGGTCAGAGGGCAAACTGAGAGTCATCTGGCCGAGAAGGTGCCAAGAGGGACAGTACTGAAGCATGCTGAACATCATGAGACAAACGGGCACTGAAAACAGCATGAGTGATCCAGCAAGCCAGGTGAGAGATCCTGTGACCCAGCTTCACCCCCTTTTATGACTATATGACTGGGAGAGCCTTATCAGCCCCTAGGCTTTAGCCCACATGTTTAGGGTGGTGGGGTGGTCAGGTTAGGATGGTGGCTCAGACTATGATGGTGCTGGATGAGGGAGATGCTGGAAGGACACTGGTAGGGCACCATTAATGTATAGGCACACCTCTCGGTTCCCTTCCCTGTCATGGGGTCAGGGAGCTCAAGACTAGTAACACCGAGATTTATCCTATAATCCTATCCTATTTATCCTATAACTCAGAAAGATGGCGAGTGTGTTACGGAGAGTGGTGGATTAGAAGAAATAGTGTTGGGTGGGTGGAGGTGCTGGCAGGAGTCCAGATATTTTAATATTATTAGGTTATTTAGTCTTTATTTACCAAGTGAGTGCAGTAGACCAAGGACTTGCCTATTTTTAGACACAACCTGGGATAACATTTTAACATTATTATTTAGTTCTTATTTACAGGTAAGTGCATTAGACATAGGACTAGCCTAGTTTCAGACATGACCTCGGATATCAATATATTGTTATAAGATTATCCGCATGTATGGCATCCTGTCAACATCCTGTCCCCTATTCTTCCACAGTCTGGTGTCTTGCCTGCCCCCTCATTCTTTCCACAAATGTTTATCAAGGAAAAGTTCTTGGTCAAAATGCTGATTTGTTTTTGTTTGTTTGCTTATTTGTTTTGTTTTGCTTCCTTGCACACTTTTGGCAGCTTGTTTCATGTTTGCTTTTAATATAGGGGACTAGCAGTATAGCCTAGAGGCTGAAGTAACAAGCTATGAAAGAGCTTGGTACATCCAGCAGACCTGGGTTTGATTTGTACAACGTCCATCTGCATACTGTATGATCCTGAAGAAGTCACTTAACCCCCCCAGTGCTCCTGGGTGGCCCCTGAAAACAGGCCTTGTGCCTAGAAGGCCTTACCTGGTTACCAAAGAAAAAGGTATAACTAATTAACAGTTCAATCAGATTTTTACAGTTCCTACACTTTAACATATTGTACCAATGTGCAACAACACTGTATGTCAATGGCGAGACCTTTAAATTACTAAACCTTTGGATATGCTATGAACTGTAGTGAAGCCCACCAGGATACAACACAATACTGCAGAATTCTGCACCAGAGTTACTGCAGGAAACATGTCACTTTCAATGGTAGTTAATCCCTTTTGTCAAGCAGGAAACTGTGACACTGCATTTCCCCCTGTTGGGCTCCACTGCATGTATCACAAGAAACACTGGGAAAAGTTGCTGTTCTGAGATGGTTCATCTCTACCTCACGGACAGCAGAGGTGTAAAAAATAGGGAGACCAGGGAGGGCTGGGGACAGAGATGACTGAGGTTGTGGGGAAGCCATGAAGATTAGTCCTAGCCACCTGAGGGATGGCCATGTTTTTGTATTTAATTTTTTAAGGGGTGCAATCTGAGTATGAATACTATTGAACAAAGCCAATATTCATTATTTCCTGTCTTGTCAAACTTTCCCTGGCACCACCCCCAGATTGTAAGGATGCGATTGATTCATTCTCCAGAGCTAAGCGGGCAATAACTCTTGAAGGGGTGGTTGGATCACAACAATACTGTGGGTCGTTATCACTGAAGGCCTCTACCTGCCTTCCTGGGTACTTGGAGCTTCACTCAGTGGGGCTGCAAACTTAGCATAGACAAAAAGTTGTCACTGCAACAATCTTGTGCTCTCATTTACAGCTGAAAATCAGACCCTTCATTTTTGTTCTTTTTTTGATCCAAACACTCCATTTTCCCCACGCTCACACCTTAACCTCTATTTGACAGAGAAGTCAACTAGTGTGATGGGACACATCTGCCTAAATCCTGAATGCCGGCAGATGTGGGATTGTTTCTTTTGAGGAGGGGGTGATTTAGTTTGTACCTCAAAATCTCTCCTCAGAGTTGAATTTGCTTTTTTTGTGCTTTAGTCTTTTTCTAGTCTTTCCACAGATATTTGTCAAGGAATGGCTTTTAGTCAAAATACAGATTTGGTTTTGGTTTTGTTTTCATGTGCTCTTTTTGGCAGTTTGTGTCATGTTTGTTAGTAGCAAAACTAGTAAACAATTCGATCCAATATTTACAGTTCGACACTGTCTGCAACATACCAAGGTGAGGCAGCAATACTGTACACGTCAGTGGAGAGTTTTCTGAATGCTTACTATATTTCGCTACGAGAGCAGGCGTGTATGAAATATCATATGAAGAACAGAGCAGAGTTGCTGATCTGAGATGGGTAATATCTACCTCATGTGTGCAAGTTCTAAAATGTTTTACAAACACAGACTTCCCAGTATCCTCTGCATCTCATTTGGAGAGGGTGCTGCTCCAAATTCATGGCAAATGTTAGGAAAATGAAGCATACTGTAGATTTCTTCAGTATTCTGAGTTTGCATCACCATGATTTGATGTTGTGCCCCATATCTGACTTACTTTTTTCACCATTTTGAGGACAGTGTCCCACATCTAGATGATCAGAGGTTGAGAGATATGGGTCGACGATGGGCAGGTAAGGGTCGTTTGCTCTGAGCACCTACAATATACAACAGGTTTGTCAAAACCATTGATCTGCAAACAGTAAGCTGTCCCTTGCAGTGCTTACTTAGATACTGCATAGTAACTTTGCTTATGTCCTTGGAAACCAAGAAAGAAAACAAAAGAAATGATCGATCCTATTGTTCTCAAGAAAGATACCGTTTCTATACAGTGCTATTAAAAGGTGCTATATATAATTATGTAAAAGTGTTCCATAAAGCAGTTTGCTAACTGAACCACTTGGACACAAATGAAGTGGGACAATGATGTAGTTTACTGTGGATTTTTTTTTTTAAAGTGAATATTCATCAAATGCCTGCATATTCACCTTCCATCAGGAGGTAAGCCTGCCTGGACTGTACAGTGACATCCGCAATTCACACTGTGGGCTTTGTTTCCTGAGCATGTTAAGGTTTTTGATTAAAATGTCCCTGTTGAAGAAACAATGTGGTTAGCATTAATTATGGAACTGAAAGGATGACCATGCAAGTGCTGCTGCATTTACGCATGCAAGCAGCCCAGGGAACCATACGTACATTAGAATACTGCTGATTCAAAGAAAGAGGTATAGCTAGATTTTCTCATCTGACAAAAAAGATGAGTTTATTTCAGCTGGCAAAAGTCCTAGCAGTCTGGAAACAGTGGGTGAAGCTAACAATTTCAACGGAAAGTTCAGATTACTTTGCTAGCTGAACGGAGGTGACTGTCATTGCTGTTTTGTTTGTCCACTTCCTCCTACTGTATAGTCATAAAAAGCATGTGGTCCATGTTGCCTTATAAGTGGTGGTGATTTGGCCGTCCTTAAATTCCACTGTGCAGCTTAGCCTAAGAAAAACAACATGAGGGAGAATGAGACAATGTAGACAACATTGAAAGAATTCACACTTAGACATCTAGACATTTGACAGAGCTCTTAGAATACTCAATCTTGTTAATTAAAAGTTCCGCATTCAGTAGATTTCTTCCTCCTTGCCTGTACTGTGGCCAGAAAGGAAGCCTGGACAATACCATTCAGCAAACTTTAAAGGGGAAGTATGGCACTGCAACATTTTGTAATTCACATTCTCTTACCCCTGTTCCCTTTCCATCTATAACGTATAGTTATTTTTTACTTTTCTGTCCTTTGGTCTTTAAAACCAGCTGTATAACGCCCCGTATTGCACCATTTTATTTTTCCAGTCAGTGACATCATCAGTCAGGATCAGTCAGTGACCTCTAATGCAGATGCTGCTACTTGCATAGGTCACTGCTTTAAGGCAACCTGATAACAGCAAGGGGCTGCTCCACTTTCATTAATGCAGCAACCCATGCCAGTTGTGCTATCAGCAGCCACAGATTGGTTCTAACCGATGATTTCACTGGTTTAAGCAATTATAATGTTGACAGGGCAGCTTTATACAGAGCTGGTTTAAAAGTTTAGAGAGATAGAAAACAGGCAGAAAACAAAACGATAAAAAATGTATATGAATGTACAAAAAGAGAACAGGAGGTATGTCACTACAAATTAGAAATGTTGTAGTGCGTCTGTTCCCCTTTAAATGACACTTAAGATAAATGACAAGTGTAAAATCTGTAATCTAAACACAAAGTCCTCAAGTTTAAAGCATGTTTATACGCTTCCTTGCATCACTTACCTTATTTGCTAGCATTTTTATGGCATTTCATCATAGCTAAAGTTAGTAAACAAATCATATTTTGTAAAATCTTCGGTCGACAGGCAACCATAAAATGGCTGCAGATATCATTAGTGAAGGCATTGAAGGAGGGAGAGTGCTCTGGGTGTATTACTGTAGCCATAAGGTACAGTATAACTATACATATCCTATCACCCTTTTCATCTACCTCATCATAAAAAGCAGTACTTAGCTTGTGTATTACACAGCACAAATCTGGTTTTGTCTTCATCAAGGGTAAGCCCTCTGAAGAATGTCCCTCTTAACCATGTCTACCCTGAGCTTGAAGCTTACTGCTACTGCAGTTGATTTTGACATGGTCCAATGCAGAAACTGGGCTGCAAAACTGAGTCAAAATATGAGTGAAGTAGAAAAAATGTCCCCTTCCGTCAAGTATTTTCTCCCCAGAGATCCTTTTTTAAACCTCTTAAGAGCAAAGAGGTCTCCAATTACCTTGTTTAGGTCACTTGTAACATACATTTCATATTGGACTCTACTTGCTTGGTTTTGAGTTATTCCCTATTAGACAGCCAATTATTTTGCTTACCAACTTTCACTAGCTAGAACTTAAGAAGAGCATGAAGAAAACTGCCACAAGGGCAGAAGAGTCACTTTTTTTTCTCGCAAGGTCTGCATTCAACTTGCTTTGCGATCCTCTGTAATGCAAGCTGCAAATGGTTTGCACTGTTAGGTTTGTTTCACCTCTCACTATACACTGGGAATGACAGATTACAATTTGTTAGCAATGCATTAGCAATGCATCTGCAGTACACCCAACCATCTTCTGCTAGCTGAGTTGTAATTGCATTTATTTTTTAAGCACAAGCCCATTACCGGTGAAATTTTTGGGGAAGGTGACAGGCAGACTACTGCAATGCTTCTCACCCCCAACAGTATTTCTTTTCTTGCTATATCCCATGCTCACGCTACTGTGGAAAAGTTAGGTTTAAAGTTTGTTTTTTTTCATTTTTTTTACTGTTTATTTCTAAAAGTGCAATTTCAATATTGATCAATGCGCTTGTACAGTAAGATAAAACAGAATGATAAACTAGATAAGAACACTAAAATAAAATAAAATCAATGTTTATTGTTCAGCTTTTGCTTTTAAAATTACAATAATTATATAGAAATATAAAATCATAAAAACATTATTGCACAAAATCCACATTTTCATTCTTTTACAAGCCAGAGATATGATATATAATTGGATAAAATGATTACCATTCGCATTATGATTATAAAACATTATTGCACATGTTAATTTATTACAGTTTATATGAGTTCAAAACCCCCAATAAATCTCTTTGCACTATTTGATCTTTTGATTTCAACAGGGTTAAAAGTATTTGTTCAAGTGGTGCACTCATATTTCCCCAAGATATGACCCAACTGTTTTTTCCTGTCTTTTGCAATTAGAGGCAGACCAGCATTACATGTTTTAAATCATCATTCAAGTTCGTATTACACCTGCAGAATTAATTTGTGTTGTTGTTGTGGTTCTGTTTGAATAATATATAATTACTCCTAAACTGTTCTAGTCTAAACATGTCATAATTCTTCTTTGTTTTAGAACATTAAATGTTAATAAATAAGATTCATAGTTATGATCCTCCTTAATTTGTTTATACTAGAAAAAATTTTTTTTATTTCTTTATCTGTTCCATATCATAAGAATACTAGATAAATAGTCTAAAAGTAATTAATACTATCTGAATAGACTAATCAAAGTCTGAAAAGGCTTGGCTAAAAAGTTGATCTTTAAGGTCAGATTTAAATCACTCAACAGTCAGGCACTCTCTTATCTGACGAGGTAGAGCGTTCCACAGGGTCAAAGCTGCAAAGGCAAAAGAATAAGTGCCAGAGGTCTTAAGTCGGATCCTGGGAACCTCTAGCAATCCCTCGTCTGAGGAGCGGAGAGATCGGAGGGGGCGATAGGTGAGAATAAGTTCTTGCAGATAACTTGGTCCCTGGCTGTGTAGGGCTTTGTAGGTCAGTAAACCGACCTTGAAGGTGATCCACCAATGGACTGGCAGCCAGTGCAGATCACAGAGTATAGGCGTGATGTGACAAGATCTCGGTAAGCCTGTCAACAGCCTGGCTGCTGCATTCTGGACCAGCTGTAGTTGGCGGATATCAACTCCCAGTAGTCCAAGATAAAGGGCACTGCAGTAGTCAAGACAAGAGGTCACAAAAGCATGAACCAATACTGTCAATACCAGCAGGAACATCTGCCAGAACTAGACACATAGTGGATTCCCTGCAGGGGGAGGGCCTCAAACAACTGGTACAACAACCCACAAGAGACAGGGCTATCCTAGATCTAGTACTGACTAACAGGGAAGGGATCACAGATCTCCAGGTAGAAGGTCACCTGGGGGCCAGTGACCATCACATGGTATGGTTCAATTTGGCTACTACATCTAAATCATCCCATTCCAAGGCAAAAATATGGGACTTCAGAGAGCGGACTTTGATAAGATGGCCAACAGAGTTAAGCTAGCCCTGGCAAAAGAAACACAGGTGAGGGTACAGGCAAAGTGGGCAAGCAGTAGGATGCAATACTTGAAGCAACATCCCATTGTGTTAGACAGAAAAGGAAGTGCAAAGAAGAGGAAACCACTTTGGTTCTCAAATACAGTAGCAGAAAAGGTCAGAGCTAAAGGCTGGCCTTCAGGAAATATAAGGGAACACAGCGGGATGAAGATGGGAGGCATACCAAACTGCCTTAAGGGAAGCAGGGAAGGCAGTAAGGCAGGCAAAGTCCCAAACTGAGGAAACACTGCTACGAACAGTAAAAGAAGGTGACAAGACTTTCTATAGATACATTAGTGAAAGGAGAAAGTCCAGAGGGTATTACTAAGCTTAATGGAGAAAAGGAGCATGTGAGGAGGAGGACCATGTAAGCATCTATCCTAAATAGATACTTTTGCTCACTATTTACTGAGAGAAGGTAGGGCAGGGCCCACAGCTCAGCACCATGGACACAGGGAGGAGGAGGTGAGCACTACTCCCTTCACAAAGAAAGGGTCCTACAAGAGCTTGCTAAGCTCAGGGTGGATAAGGCAATGGGACCTGATGGCATACATCCCAGGGTACCTAAGGAGCTAAAGATGGAACTAGCAGAGCCATTAGCAGAACTGTTTAGTGAGTCTCTGAGCACAGGAGGTCCCAGAAGACTGGAGAAGGGCTCATGTGATCCCGCTCCACAAGAGTGGTAGCAGGAGGAGGCAGGGAACTACAGACCAGTCAGTCTTACCTCAGTAGTGGGCAAGATTATGGGCACTCCTTAAGGAAAGGATAGTGCAACACCTGGAATCCATAGGGGCACAGGATCCAAGACAGCATGGGTTTACAAAGGAAGGTCCTGTCAAACTAATCTCATAGATTTCTTTGACTGGGTAACCAGAGTGGTGGACCAAGGGGAGCAGTTGATGTCGCCTACCTTGACTTCAGCTAAGCTTTTGACACTGTTCCACATGAAGATTGATAAATAAGCTGGGTAGGCTCGGGGTGGGTCAGAAGTTGGTCAACTGGGTGGCAAACTGGTTGTGGGCAGAAAACAGAGAGTGATGGTAAATGGTATACAGTCAGAAGAGATGCAAGTCACAAGTGGGGTACCTCAGGATCAGTCCTGGGGCCAGTCCTCTTCAACATCTTCATTAGTGACCTTGCAGATGGACTAGAGGTAAGGCTTATCTGTTTGCAGATGACACCAAGATCTGCAACAGAGTAGATGATCCAGATGGGTGGGCAGAATGAGAAGAGATCTGGATAAACTAGCAAAATGGTCAGAAGAGTGGCAACTGGGTTTAATGCAAAAGTGCAAGATCATGCACATAGGGAAGAAACCCTGAAGCCACCTATAGGCTGGGAGGAGTTGCTAGCAGTCACAAAGGAAGAAAGAGACTTGGGCATCATCATCACTGATGACCTGAAATCATCCAAGCAGACCTCTAAAGCAGTACGTAAGGCTAGGTGGGTGTTAGGGTGTATTAGTAGGGGTATCACAAGTCGTAAGAGGGAGGTAATAATCCCTCTTTACAAGACACTGGTTAGGCCCCATCTGGAGTACTACGTGCAGTATTGGAGGCCACATCTTCACAAGGACATTAACCAAATTGAGGCAGTCCAGAGAAGGGCAACCAAAATGGTGCAGGGACTGCATCAGAAGACATATGAGGACAGATTAACAGAGCTCAATATGTATACCCTTGAGCAAAGGAGGGAGAGAGGTGATATGATCAAGGCATTCAAACACCTTAAGAGCATTAACAAGGTGAAAGAGTCTAACATGTTTAAATATAAGAAAAATAGCAGGACAAGAGGACACAGCATGAGATTGGGGGACGATTAAGGGGGAATGTGAGGAAATTCTTTTCACAGAAAGGGTGGTGGATGCATGGAATGGCCTACCTCAAGAAGTGGTGGCTATGAATACAGTGCAGGGCTTCAAACAGGCATGGGATAGGCATAAGGGAGCAATACAAATGAGTATGAATAGATAGGCCACTGACAGAGCAAAGGCCGATGGCACATTTATAAGGTAGAAAAATAAATGGGCAGACTGGATGGGCCTTGCGGTCCTTATCTGCCGTCAAGTTCTATGTTTCTATGTCTATGAAGGTCGCTGGGGGGAATCAGGTGCTTAACCCAGGCAATATTACTCAGATGATAAAATGAGGTTTTTATGACTGCACACACCTGAGCCTTTAACGTCAGGTCACTGTGGAGAACAATACCTAGGTTCCGCACCTGGCTAGAGGTAAGTAACTGGGTCCCATCAAGGTATAGCATAAATGGTTCTATGTCATAACGGTGATTGCAGAATAGCAATCACAGTTTGGGTGAGTGTACATCACCGAAAATTAATCATGGCGATGTACACTCACAGCGACTAGAAAATTGGCTACTGGTTTTCTATGTTATGTGGAGGGCTGCACCCCCCCGCACCCCCTTACTTAAGGATTCTCAACTCCGGGGGAGGGAATGCATGTCAGGGGTGTGTGTGTAAAACTTAAAAAAAATGAAAACCCCAACCCGACACAAAGAACAAACGTGCCCAGAAATGAACCTGGCACCCTTCCAAACCCAGCCTGCCACCTACCCACCACACCACACAGCCAGCTCGTCAGCCGCCCGCCGATCTACATCCCACATACCCTCCCTCTCCCCTGTCATGCAACGTGGTCCCTTAACCCTGCCACGTGTGTATATATAGCAACATCCTGTTGCTGTACTTTCCTACCCCTGTATCTGGTCGCTATCCTACCAGGTAGCCCAGAACACAGGCACTGTAACTGAGTCACCCTTTTTGGAAGTGCTCAATCTCGGTCACCTTTTTCACTGGATACCAGCCCGAACGGCTGGCCAGTCCCTAAACCTTACCCCCCGGTGGCCTGGGTCCACTACTAAAACCTCAGTCTTATCAGGGTTCAACTTCAGCCAGCTGGCCCTCATTCAGTCCCGGATCCTAGAGAGGCAATTATTAAATGCTGAGATAGCACCAGTCTGTTCAGGCACAAAGGACATGTAGAGTTGAGTATCGTCCCGTAACAGTGGAGGCTCAGCCCATACTGCCTTATAATGTCTCCTAATGGCAGCGTATACATCTCAAATAATATGGGTGACAGTATGTAGCCCTGAGAAACCCCACAGGGCAGGGGGAGAGGGGCCGAGAAATACACCCCAGACACCACTCTCTGAGTCCTGCCCATGAGAAACAATTTAAACCATCTGAGGACTGTCCCAGACAGTCCACAGAATAACTGCAGGTGCCCCAATAACACTCCATGGTCCATGGTGTCAAATGCTGCAGAGAGATCAAGTAGGATCAGAATAGAATGGTTTCCCTGATCTCTCGCTGTCAAAAGATCATTAAGTACCCAGACAAGTGCTGTCTCAGTGATATGCGTCTTCCTGAAACTGGACTGAAGAGGCTCATAGATGTCATAGATGGTTAAATGGACCTCCAGTTGCTCTGCTACCGCCTTCTCAATAACCTTGCAAAGAATCGAGCAAATTCATCACACTTCTGTGAAAATGCTCTCTGAGACTGGAGAGAAGCGGAATTGCACAGCCTGCCAACAGTCTTGAAAAGCTGAGCTGGTCGATTTCGTGCAGTAGCAATCTCCCTGGACAGGAACTCTGCCTTCTTACGGGAGATTGCTCATTGATAGTTCTTGTAATGAACCATCAATCTAAGTTTGTGACCCTCTGGGCCGGACATTTGCCAGTGACGCTCCAACCTTCGTCTCACTCATCTCAGCTCCTTTAAGGTCCTATCAAACCATGGGGATTTAGGGAGGACAGTAAGGGAGCGAATACGGATAGGAGCAATGGAATCCAGGGCAGCCATCATGGCCATCACAGCCTTATTATAGGCCAGTACCAGCTCACAAAGCAGCTCAGAATATATACACAGGGCTTCTGGAGTACTTAGAAGCCAACAGAGTAGTCTCATATTAGACTGCTCATTAATTCAAGTAGGCTGAAGCATGTTTTTTCGGAGAAATCAATCCTTGAGGTATCTTGACCTTGTACCATACTTCAGTTAGGTAAACAGTCCAGCTGAGTTACTTGTAG
This sequence comes from Neoceratodus forsteri, assembly GCA_016271365.2. NCBI lineage: Eukaryota > Metazoa > Chordata > Ceratodontiformes > Ceratodontidae > Neoceratodus > Neoceratodus forsteri. The sequence goes on along the minus strand of CM057453.1, from coordinate 815,546,710 downwards.
AAGCAACAGAGTCAGCATGATTCATAACAGGCACAACATCAGCAATCCCCAGTGACCGAGTGGTTTGTTAGCTACTGTTGCCTAGTACGTCTTCTGCATTAAAAGTGCAATGAAACAGTGCCAGGTGGTGCAGCCAAAAGTAATGTGCAAACAGACTGTGGCAGAACTACATTCTGCCAGGTCTTGAATGCCGGTGGAAGGATGTCTATCCTATCATCTTTTTCTTCCTACTATAAATCTGTTTGTTGCGCAACAGTACTTCTTTGCCCTATCCTTTGCCTTTTTCTAGCCCTGAGGTAGGTTGGCCATCTACGTCAGTCTTTTTCCTCCTCTCTATACCTTTTTCCTACTGCCTTATTTTTCCTATTTAATTTATCCGTCCCTCACCACCATTCCCATGTAGCACCAGGTCCAAGTCCAGAATACCAGCTGGCAACAACATTATTAAGGTGCTTGTAGGGCATAAAATGCCTATGAATGAATAAAAGTGCATTTGGAACAATATAAAGTGCATATGTGCATTTAAAATGTTCTTGGGTTAGCTCCAGTATAAAATAAAAAGTCTAAAACTGATAAAATAATGACTGAACCAAGAAGTCCCCTGAAACAACATGTCCTGATATGTAGATAGGAAGATAGCTGCCCCTAGTGGCCTATATCTATAATGAATTGCTGCATGACCAAGCTAACCAGTGGGAGGAGTTTGGTTACATAATGGACCCTTACGTTTAAAATGGTAATAACACTGGCCAGAGAAATGGTTATTTGTATTAGTTTATATTGTTGGAAAGCTCTCTATAATCCAGGCTTAGAAACAACTATTTCTTTTTGTATAGGCCTAGTCGTGAGCCTCTAGAGAGACAAACTGTTTAATTGCCATTTATGGGAGGGCCTAAAATTAAGTGGGAGGGCTATATAAACCCCCAAACCCATGCATAGGCAGATCAGCTCAGCAGCTAGTCTCACTTGGAGTGAAGGGAAGAGGAACCATCTATACCTGAACAGGTATTGACAATTTCGTAGTAGAACAAACTGAAGTATTGAATTATCGTTTGAAACCTGAAGTAAAGGTGATTTTGTTTGATCATAGCATTGGGCTATTTTTCTTTTCTTTTGTGAACATTTTTATTTCTATTTATTTGCTTTTTATACTGTTTTTTGTATAAAAATAAAACCACACTGCGGTGTGTCATTCCGAAGTACTGTGTCCAGAATTATCCTTTCCCACGAAGCTATTACACAAACACTGTGTTTTTCTGAATTGCTGAACCAGGAAAGCCTTTTGTGAGATAAAGGTATCTGATTTCCACAAGTGTGTGTGTGTGTGTGTGTGTGTGTGATTGTGTGTGTGTGTGGGGGGCAAGCACAATTATGGTACATACCTACAAATAACAGTGAGGACCAAAGCTGGTCCTATGATGTGGCAGCAGCATGTAGTCAGGGTTTATTTTAAAGCAGATTAAGTATGGAAATATGACATTGGGGTTTTCTGAACCCTAACTCAGTTTTCTGAACCCTAATTCCCACCCCCTAACTGATCAAATTCAACATAGCACAACATAGTGTCTGACAGGTCAGTTGCTTTTGTGGACACACAAAACAAGCAATAGGCCAAAGGCAATTTCAAAAGCCTCACCAGCTTTGTGTATGTCCTGTCGTTCACAAAGCAAGCTACAGCACCAGGGCAGTGCCAGACACATCAGCTGTTTTGTGTGCAGCCCACCATTCACAAAGCAAGCTATAGCCCCAGGGCAGTGCCAGATGCATCAGCTGTTTTGTGTGCATCCCACCATTCACAAAGCAAGCTATAGCCCCAGGGCAGTGCCAGGTGCATCAGCTGCTTTGTGTATGACCCACCATTCACAAAGCAAGCTATAGCCCTGGGGCGGAGCCAGGTGCATCAGCCGCTTTGTTTACAGCCCACCATTCAAAAAGGAAACTATAGCCCTGGGGCAGTGTCAGACACATCAGCTGCTTTGTGTATGGTCCACCATTCACGAAGACAGCAATAGCTTGGGGGCTGTGTCAAATGCACCAGCTGCTTTGCTACAGGCCAGGGGCAGCATCTGACAGGTCATCTGCTTTGTGTATGGCCCTACTGCTAGAGGTCTGTGGCACTAACTAAAGGGTTAACTGCTATGTGTATGGCCTCCTGTAGACCTGTCAGACACTGTGTTGTGCTTTGGTAGTCAGTGTGGCTGGGTTCGGTGGGGGGGGGGATGGATGAGAGGAGTAGAAGTTAACCCCAACATTCCATTTTCTTACTTAATGTGCTTTAATAATAAACCCTAACTTGTGCATTAACATAGATATTTGCAATGCCTATTTAAAAATATAGTTTTTTTTTTTTTTTTTTGTAGGCTGGGAGTGAGAGCTGGGTGTCATTATCCATCCAAGAACTAATGACCTGGCGAACAGGGAATCTAAAGCAGTTCATAAGGAGTTTAGAAGATTGGGAGGGGTCTCAAGCAAGTAGCTACTTCCGTCACTTTTTCAGAAGTACTACCTGTGAGAGGCATGGGCAAGCGTAGGGGTGCCCGCACCAGAAACTTTAACACATGGTTGAAGAACTGGTGCAGCAAGGAAGAGTTCAGTTTCATTTTGGGACTGGGAAACCACCTGGAGGGATGGGAGCTTATTCAAGCCTGATGGCCTGCATCCATCCTGGAGAGGAACCCAATACTCAATGAAAAGTTTAAATGCTACATTGGCAAGCATTTAAACTAGCCAAGAGTGTGCAGGCCAGCAAGAAGGAAGTTAATTGCCCACTCCCAGAAGCTAGCAAAGGAACAGGGGACCACGGGGGAATGAAACAATGCAATATGCAAAAGATGGGGGAAGGGAAGAATTGAAAGGACACAGGTACCCAAGGAGTGGATAGACAGTCAGAGGGCAGAATACAACAGAAGAGCAGAAGGCAGGGTGGGCCAGGCAAAAAGTTCACTCGGGAAGGGGAGTGTAGAACAACAAAACAAGGGAGGGAAGTTACATCCTGGAGAGCCACGTGTGCCAATGCCAGGAGCCTTAGCAACAAGATGGAGGACCTGGAAGCAGCTATGGCACAGTCAGACCTGGACATTGTGGCCATCACTGAGACCTGGTGTTATGATAACCATGACTGGGAGATTGTCATACCTGGCTATAACCTATGCAGGAGAGAGAGACAGGAAGGGAAGTAAGGTGGGAGGAGTGGCACTGTATGTGAAAGATAACATTAAGGCCACAGAGATCCAATGGGAACAAGGAAGGGGGAGATACTGTGGGTTGAGCTTGAAAGAAAACTGGGGGCAGCTATCCACACAGCAGTAACATAGAAACATAGAATATGTCAGCAGAAAAGGACTGTCAGGCCCACCCAGTCTGCCTAGCAACCGCTAGGTCTTTGCTACTACCTAGTCATCTCTAGACCACCAACTCAGATGGAAGAGACAGATAGGGAATTGATGCTTGCCATCCAAAGAATGGTGGACAAGGAGGAGATGGTGCTGGTTGGAGACTTCAACATGCCAGACGTGGACTGGAACCTCCCAGCAGCAGTATCAGCCAGGAGCAGATTAATCCTGGACTCTCTTCAGGGAGCCTTCCTTAAACAATTGGTCATGGAACCAACTCAGCAGGAGGCAACACTGGACCTGGCGCTCACAAACGGGGATAGTGTGATGGGGGGGTCACAGTGGGGGAGCACCTGGGGAACAATGACCACCAGACACTGTGGTTTGAAATAACTGAATGGATGGATCCCTGCCACACTAAAACACGTATCTTAGAATTTAGGAGGGCAGAGTTTGGGAGTATGGGGAAACGCTTGGAAGAAGCAATAGCTGGAACAGGGAAGGAATTAGGGGTGGAGGAACAGTGGGCAGTATTTAAAACAGGGATAGCAAGGTCAACACAATTATGCATTAAGCAGGTTAGCAAGGGGAAAAGGAAGAGGAAACTCTTACGGTATTCCAAGGAGTTAGCAGGGAAAGTGAAAGCCTAAAGGATTACCTTCAAGCAATACAAAAAGACCCAGGCAGAAGTGGATAGGGAGAGGTATCAGGAGAAGCAAAGGGAAGCAGGGAGGGCAGCAAGGGAAGCCAAAGCTCAGACAGAGGAGCGCATTGTGAAAACAGTGGTTAGAGGGGGACAAAACCTTTTTCAGATATGTAAGTGAAAAAAGGAAGGCAAAGGGAGGGATAGTGAGGCTAAAGGGTGAGGGCAAGAATAGTGTTGAGGATGACAACTGTAAAGCAGACGTACTGAATAGATATTTCTGCTCAGTCTTTACAGTAGAAGAGGCGGGCAGAGGGCCAGAAGGGAGTACAGATGGGGGGGGGAAGGGCACAGAAATGGATACAGGTCCCTTTTCACGGGAAAGGGTCCTAAAAGAACAGGAAGGAATAAGAGACGATAAAACTATGGGCCCAGGGTGCTGAGGGAGCTCATAGAAGTGGCGGCTGAATCTTTGGCGATCCTGTTTAGACTATCACTGGAAACAGGTGAGGTGCCCAAAGACTGGAGAACAGATGATGTCATCCCTTTACACAAGAGCAGGAACAGAGAGGAAGTGGGAAACTACAGACTGGTTAGACTCACCTCAGTAGTGGGGAAGATTATGGAAGCACTACTGAAGGAGAGATTAGTGGAACACCTTGTGGCTAATGGTCTACAGGACCCCAGGCAGCATGGTTTTACTAGGGGGAGGTCATGCCAGACTAACCTCACTGAATTTTTCAACTGGGTGACAAAGGAGGTGGATCGGGGGGCAGTGGATGTGGCCTATCTGGAATTCAGTAAGGCCTTTGACACTGTGCCCTATAGAAGGCTGTTAAACTAGCTGTGCAATATGGGTGTGGGTAGGACAGTAGTGTGGTGGGTGGGGAATTGGCTGGATGGCAGGACACAGAGGGTGGAGGTAAATGGCTGTCACTCTGCAGTGGGAAGGGTGACCAGTGGAGTGCCACAGGGATCAGTGTTGGGTCTGGTCCTCTTCAGCATCTTTAATAGTGACATTACGGATAACATAGAAGGGAGAATTTCACTGTTTGCTGATGACACAAAACTCTGTAACAGAGTGGACATGCTGGAGGGAGTGAATAGAATGAGAAGAGACCTGCAGACACTAGAGGAATGGTCAAGGGTGTGGCAGTTGAGATTTAACACACAAAAAGTGCAGAATAATGCACATGGGGCACAAAAACCCTGGAACAACATATCAGCTGGGGGGGGGGGATATAGCATGCTCCAAGTAGGAAAGGGACCTAAGTGTTGTCATCTCTGATGATCTAAAGGTTGGGAGTCAGTATGACAAGGCAGCGGGTAAAGAAAATAGGATGCTGGGATGCATAGGCAGGGGTTTCACCAGCAAGAAAAGGGAGATCATAATTCGACTGTACAAGACATCAGTAAGGTCACATCTGGAGTACAGTGTCCATTTCTGGAGGCCTTACCTATGTAAGAATATAGACAGGGTGGAGACAGTTCAGAGGAGGGCTACCAAGATGGTACAGGGTTTGCATCACAGATCCTACAATGACAGGCTGAAGGACTTGAATATGTACTCCCTGGAGGACAGGAGGGAGAGGTGGAATATGATAGAGACATACAAGTACCTTACGGGGTACAGGAAAACACTATTTTGCAGAGGAAGAGATGTTCCAGGACTAGGGGTCATGGGATGAAATGGAAGGGAGGGAGGTTTAGAGGTAACGTGAGGAAGTATTTCTTCATGGAAAGGGTGGTGAACAAATGGAACTCCCTGCCAGAGGAAGTGGTGGCGGCTGAAATGATTACAGGATTCAAGAATGCATGGGATAGGCATCGGGGGATCCCAGCAGTTGGGGGAAGGGGATAACTCAGTTCAAGAAAAGCTTGAAGAGGCAAAATTACATATGCAATTGGGCAGACTAGGTGGGCCAAAGGCCTTTATCTGCTGTCAGTATCTATGTATCGATGATAAAATGTTTTTGAACCTTAGAAAGGTACTATATAAATAAAAAATATAAAAATATTACTTTAAAATTTGTAGTTTTTTAACTAAACACTCTGAGTATAAATTAGGCTGAGGTTTGCCAACAAAAACAGTAAATACCAGCCCAATTATAGCTCAAGCCACATTACCTCTTAAATGCTCTTAATCTCTCTCTTTCCCCACACCCCTCCCCCGTGCTGTCTCAAATAGAGATACAAAGGAAGGTAGAGTCTGTTTAGCTTGGGTTTCAGTGCATATACAGAAAGTTGCCCAGTCCACCTATTGTTCTGTTTTTCTATATTCAGTTTGTAGCATGTACTGGTCAGAAACACCTTACACCTAGTTTTCCACTTCTGCAGACACCCTTATTCCACTTTTTTCACTCTCTGAGGCTCTTACTTGGCTTCCTGTTTCGTTTCACCTCTCCAGGCAGAACAATTTCCCCTTTCCCCCTGCCACCTCCTCCCTTACCTCACCCCTCCTTGCTCTTATCCCACTGACCCCCCGCTTCCTGGACCTGTCCAGGCCCTCTGGTCCCCACTCTCCCTTATCTTCTTCCCCTTTATCCGCCATCCTTTTCCCCTCTCTTCCTCCTTCTCCCACCTTAGCCTCCCCTCCCTCTCACCTTATGACAAGGCCTCTGGCTGCCATATTCTCTTTTCCTTCTCTATCTGGACTCTGCCCTCTCATCTCCCCTACCCCTTTCTTACTCTTCCCCTCCCCCCACCTCTGATTAGCAATGTTGCTTCAAATGTACCTTATGGTTTTCTATGCTTGCTTGTAATCTTGAGTGTGTAGCACTGTTCCCACTTAGTTACCAGCTGACTTGCTGTACTCCGATGATACCATGAATGTTGTCTGTACCTCCGTTGTTACCATGAATGTTGTCTATACCACCCTACTTATTGTAACCCTTTCCTTTGATGTGGAAACTTTGTAAATGAGCTGCCCAAGCTCAAATGTGTTTGTAATCCAAGATTTAAATAAATAAAATAAATAAAAAAGAGAGCTTTTTTTTTGTTTTACAAATCTACTTTACAGCTAACATCAATTGTACTCTGTATGAGAACAGTTTCTTTTTACCAAATTTGAGAACTAATACATTACACTGGGTGTTTCCCAGATTACTCAAAAGCTACTAAAATATGTTACCAAAGTCATATGGGACACCATTTGTGCATAAGAATTTTAAGGCCTCGCCACTTTAGCAGAAGTAAAAGTAAAACTGGAAGGCAGTTCTCGATATCTGTAAACAAACTGTACTAGACATACTGTAAGGAATGCTATGGGGATCTCCATTCGAGGAGTGCTTCCGGGAGGGCTTTTTTATTAGGCTTTTGTGGAGTAGTGTACAAGATGCTGTACTGTTAACTAAACTTTTAGGACACTTTCCAAAATCTCCAGCTGCAAGAAATTACCCTATTCAGTTACCCCCTTCAAGCAGTCCAAACTTAACTGGCAATCAGATGGTGTTGTAGTGTCCTAAAGCAACAAACCGATAGGAGTGGATTCCTTATACAGAGACATATATCCAGTACTTGGAGAGAAGATGAAAAAACATGTATGTACTTATTCTTCATACTGTACAAAAAGTGATGGCACCCATCACTGTCTGTGAGTATCTACTCAGTGTGACTCCCACTGGTATCGTTCATTTACAGAAGTGCTTACAGTACCTGGTAAACTATGATTTACAGGGTTTCACCGAGAACAGTATGATTTATATCTTCACCATAAACAGATTACAAGTGCCAAGTAGTGTCCTCGGATACGTGTGTGTGTGTGTGTGTGTGTGTGTGTGTGTAAGTATATATGTGTGTGTGTGTGTGTGTGTGTGTGTGAAAATCAGCTCACCTCATTTGTCAACAATTTATATGTAGGGAGTCATCAAAATTAACCTTATATGGTGTGTCGAACCTCCTCAAATCTTCCAGATAAGAAGACCCCTTAAAATCTATGTGTCAGAAATCTGCAGAGGGTTCTCGTGCTGCATCGCTTGACAAGTATAGTGTTTATGGTACAGGAGCCAACGTTTCAATATTTTGGGTTAGTTCTGCAGCACAGCTTTCAATTTCGTGCATGAAATTCCTTAGGCATTCTTTATGGGGATGCCAGAAGGAGTTAAATGAAGTCTTGCCTCCACATGGAGGAGTTGAGCATGGAGTGTGCTTGCACTCATGGTTCAGTTTGCGCGCCTACAAAGTTACTAAGCCTTACTTTGTTCAGCAGTTCACATAACAATGCAGCAAGCTATCAAGATCACATTTCTCATATGGCTCTTAGTGTTATGCAGAGGCTGTCAAAGTGTATTTCACTGTGGCACTGAACTGCCTCTGACCAAAGAAAGCAATCTAGGAGAATCTTTTTTTTTTTTTTATTTTGTTTTCTGCGTGTACATTTAGTGCTTGTGAAAGGTGCTGGATTGACAACACTGGAAACCAAAGCCAGTTTATCCACATGACAGGTTCAGCAGGGGTGACCACAGTGCAAGCTTCCCCACGCTGTCCTGCCAATGTGCCTCAACCCTGTAATAAAGGGACCACCACATAGGTGAGAGGTTAGTTCAGACTTCATGCTCATTCAAACACTGGCCTCTCATGAGACTGCCAGCAAGGGTGCCAGTTAATGCTAGTTGGGTTGCTGGTTTAGTGATGTGAACGCCTGACCACTGGAAACTGGACTGAGACCACCACATTCTGCACAGATCACTGAGCAGCCCTAAAGGGATAATGGATTTTGATCACTACTGACCTGGGCTGGATTTGAACCAGTGACCTGCTGGTGAAAGGCTCCTCAACTGGTACCAATCCACTGAGTCATCCAGTTCCCCTTTGATCTAATGTAGGCAAATCTTAAGTGCGCTGCCACAGCTGAGAGTATCTTTCATTTTTCAGTTATTCATTTATTCATTACAAATCGGGTTTACAACCTTTGAGTCAGAGACTCATTTACAAAGGCACCTCGTCGCAGGGGGGGGCAGACATCAAGACAGTTATTACAGTGCAGATTAAAACAGATGATAACATTACAGGTGCAGTAAAAAGAACATTTAACATAGATACACTTAGGTTACATAATGAAGTAGTTTGTACTGTATGTTACTTTGGTTACATAATGTTACAAAATTGTGAGTTACACTCATGGATATAGTAGGTCCTCAGAGAAGACAGCGGGTTACATCCCTGTTTGGACCTAGTAGGGAAGGGGTAGGTCTGGGGGAGGGAGAGGCTATCTCTTGTGTGACTAGCTTGGTTTATCACTTGGACCAGTTAAAGTTGCAAATAACTGTATAGTTCTGTGCACTAACTTGGGAAGATGGCTACCAGAACTGTATCTTGGTCATCTAAATGTTAATATTTGACTGAAGGAGCAGCACAGTTTATATTTCTCCACATTTAAAGCTGTCACATCTGATGACACAAAGCTGTGTGGTAGAGTGGACATATCAGAAGGAATTAGAAACATGCAGGAAGATGTGGAGTGCCTCAGACAGTATTAAAACATATTTTTATGTTGTTGGATTGTATGTTAGTTAACTCCGGGTCGCCCCTGAAAATGGGACACTAGTCTCAGTGGGCCTACCAGTCAACAAATTTCAATCAATCAATCGATCAATAAGCACCTGGCAGCTTAAATGCAATGCCAAATAGCTGAAAGGCTATAAACCTGTGGTTCAATGGGGCAGCAGGTGACTCTTGGCGTGCTCCCTGAGCAATGCTTAAAACACGCACGTCTAAGCATCCTTTGGATGCTCATTTTGTTGAAGCAGCCATGCAGCTGCCAGTTTCCTACCTGCCTTCCCCTCCTTTACCTGCACAACCGATGCCTTGTGCAAGCCCACACTTCCTCCTTCTCTGCAGCTGAATCCATATTTTTTTCCCTGGGCTGGCCTCCGGCCATCTGTGGTGACTATTTGCTTGCCTTGGCCTGGTGTCTGTCTTTGGTGGGGTCTACAACTTGGGGGTTTCTGCTGCCTGGAGCTGCACTCTCTGCTTCTAGGTTAGTGCTGCTCCAGCAGCTCCTCGCTTTTCTTCTGCCACTGCTTCTGCTGTGCTCACCCAGTGACTGGCCACCTCTGCCTTCACTGCTGTGGCAATACTTCACCTTTACCCTTTTTGGGTCTCCTACTTGTGGGTTCTTCACACATTACTCCTCCTGGTACTCCAATTAACAGCACTCCCAGGTGGCTGTACAGCCCACGTTGCTCTTGTAGGGCTATATACTCCTTACTATACCAGAAAACTACTATATCTTAACTTCCGTGTCACACCCCAATAACTACTGCGTAAACACCCTAACAACTTCTGAGAACATGACCCAATTACTACTGGGCTCTGCCTCAGTGACTACTTGGCACATGCCCCTATGTTTACTGGATGGGGTACATGCCCCTACGTTTACTGGGAACTCCAGTTCTACTGAACAACCAGCTTTCTTACCCATGTTACCCCTAGGTGGCGCTATCCCAAGGGCTACTCCCCCTGCCTGTGTGACTAGGTGCAGGTTAAGGGGCCTGGGTACTGAAAATGAGTGCCTCCACCCAGAGTACAGGGTTATTGGTAGCATAGCTGACCTTGGTACAGCCCTCTGGGACACTGTAACCCTCCTCTTTCCCCTCTAGTGGCCTAAGCAATGAACAACAGACACAGTTACAATAACCCCTAATCAGCATACAAATCCTCATTCTGTTTGCACTTACCACCAGGGCTGATTCCACCAGGTTGACCCTGGAGACCCCCTGCAAAATAAGGTTAGACACAGCAGGTAATAAAAGTACAGTACTTCTTGTACAAAATGGAACCACAGTCAAGTTAAATGCAAAAAGAATTAGATCTGATTTATTCAGGAGGAATGAACAAGGGAGGGGCGTAATTTGGCTGATTAGTTCTGTAACTGATTCAGTCAGGCAATCATGCATGCACTTTTAAGACCCTTCACAGTCACACACTCTGGGTACCCAGTTGGAAAAATGGTGGTCTAGCCTGACATGTTGCCCGGGGTAGGTCGGGGTTGCAGCTAGTTGGGGCTCTGTGATGGAAAGAAGGAGCATGCACAACCACACACAATTTGTAATCCGGAGTCTGGAGGCTCAGTTCAAAATAACAACTGAATCAGATGACAACACTTTTGATTTAGCTGATGTTGCAGGGAGCTACCCCTGGTGTTTACTCACTCTACCCGATACGAAACACAGGAGGGATGAAATGGAGACTGCAGGTCGACAAGCTTGTATGCCAGGAGAAGCAGGGTACATACGATTCACCAAGGTGTTGTTCCTGTTCGAGATGTTCAGCAGGGGGCTGATCCCTGAGTGAGTCTCTCATCGATGGTGCTCTCTGCATCTGAAGTAGCTGACTGGGCGAAGGTGGCAGGGCCCAGGCCAGGTGAACAGTTTGGATTCAGTTCGATAGGTGCTGGAGACAGCTTACAGCAAGCGTGACACACTTAAGTAGTGGGGAACCAAATCATGATCCACTGACAGCTTACAGCACAGTTATAGTAAAGCAAAACACAATACCACAGGTCAGATGACAGTCCAGTTGCAAATTCAGTTTTCCTGAGCAAAACCGTGATCTCTGTGGTGATTCAGACGTCCTGAAAGGCCGATCACTTACAGCAAACCTTCGGTCTTCTTCAAGTAACAGGGCAGTCACAATTTGGTATTTCTGGTCACAAGCTGGTTCAGATTCAGTCCGATTAATTTCACTATTAGATCCCTCAGAAGGGAAGATGAAGCAGGCAGGCCAGACACAGCCTTCCCACCAGTTTTCTGTGCTACTACGCAGGAACAGCTGCTTGAATGTCTTGAGCAGTTCACTCTCTCTACTTCAAACTCAGACTGATTCTCCACTGCAGGCAGCATCGGGACTTCCTTCTGATCCAAAAAGGGCTTGGTTGGTTGATTCATCTGTCTGTCAAAGCAAGGGCTCCCCCTCCGGGTCTATTTAGGCGCCAAAATGGAAAAACTACAATTCCTACAGAAATTCACTCCCACAAGACCCCTGGGAACAGACTCCATTTTAAGGTCCCCAAAAGGTACTGATTGGTGCAATACAGAAATGTCCATGCTGCAAAGAAAGGCAGGTTAGACAAACTGTAATATTGTTGTTATTAGAGCAGCTAATCAGCAAACAATTACCAGTTCTAACAGAGCTCCCTCTGCACCATTAGCGATGGCGGAACAGAGCAATATTACTGCAGCTCGGGTGGGACTCAAGCCTGGAAACACTCAGCCCCTACTCAGATTAATTATTTATACACTAGAAACATAATGTCTCTTAAAGAGACAGGCAAGGAGGCTAACAGGGCACTCTCATGCAAGCACTTCTACACCTGTAAAGACACAAAACGCCCAACTGGCAGTGGGCATTTAAGCACATCCAAGGAAGACTTTTGGGAACCCCATTTATAGGGAGGTTACACCCATATTACATCCAACAACAGACCAGGTGAGTGCTTCAAGTGCTAAGCTTCAACAATCAACCAGTGGGCCATCTATGTTCATTCTTTTCGGCAGCAGCTGTGGTTCTCCTGCCCCACAGCAAGTCAACTGCTCTGCATCCCATAGTTGCTGCATTGAGTACCCCCCCCTTTGGCAAACCATCTCCTTCGTTCTGGGCTGCACTCTAGCTGTTGATTCACTATACTCACCCTACCATACTTTTATACGTACATTCATACTAGTGTACTCTTTACTACTATGGTTCCTACTGAGGCATACATCCCACCATCTCTAAGTACATGCCCCAATGACCACAAGGCACACGCCCCAGTGACCTTTGGGCTCTTTTCCTATGCTCAGTGCCCCTCAAAGGCTTTGCTCTCTTGTACTGTGGTTCTTTGGCCTCCCTAGCCCCAGCCTGCTTATGCTGTAACTGTGTGGCTGCAGTTCTCCTACCCCCCAGCTAACTGACTACTCGCTGTTCCATGGTTACTGCCCAGCTCTCAGTCACTGCACAGCACTGAGCTGCACCTATATCTGATGCTTCTCACTAATGTAATGTCTACTAGCCAGCCCAAGCAGTTGCCAAGCTCCTTTCCTATGAGCTCAACACTCATACCATTTAATCATACTTGACTACACCCTATTTGTTCATCATACCATACTCATACCACTTCTACAGAGGGTAGCTTTATACACTCAATCACAATCACAATGCAGACCACCCTCTACAGGTTTATAACACTATACTTTGGGTTTATACCAGAAAGACATGGCTCGTATGCAGTATATGGGCCCCAAAATGGCAGACAAGATTTCAGCTACTGAGATTTCAAAAAGTGATGTCCTTACATACAATTAGTACTCGTGGTAGATATAATATACTGCTCATGGTGAGAGAGGGGGGCTTAGGGAGAGTTTTGCCCCCCAAAACTAAATGATCAAATGTGAGTGGGGTGGGTTCAGGGGGCACAGACCCCCGATCTGTGGAGATCTCGTCCGCCATGTTGACGGGACCTATAAATTGCACCCACTCCAAAGACTCTGGGCATATGGTTAAATGACTTTCAGGCTCTCACCCTGTGCTCAGAGCCCTTCAAGGACTTTGTACGTGCATCTCATATGACTTGGACCTTGCTCTTCAAGGGCTCAGCTCCAACATTATTTTCGATAAGGCTTGCACTCAGAGGAGAGAAACAGGGTAACCAAGCCTGAAGCAGCTGTTCCAGCCAAGCCTTTTCCTTCTCCTTGGTGTCTTTGTTATCTGATATTCCTATAGTATCTAGGCTTAGCAAGGACACCTCCGGGGGGGGGCATACGAGTGTGGACTCCATCATCATCTCGCTGAATCCTGTCTCTCCTTCAAAGTCATCTTTGGTTAGAACTTCATTCATCTTAAAAAGAGGGAGTGCTCCTGAGTATGGCCTTTTTTGTCACAGGGCTGTATCCAGCAGCTTCATAGCAAGGTTGGAGATCTCCTACATGAGATGGAGGAGAGTTCTGACATAGTGTTTTCCAATCAGAATCAGTGGGTAGTAGGGGCTAGTCAGGGCATCCTCTTATTCCAAAACAGCATGTTATGTTCATTCTGCTTGACGTAATTAAATTGTAATTAAATTATTCCTCAGCCTGGAGGGATGGAGGCCTAGGCCTAGGGTCCCCATTGGTTTCCTCTTTAAAGGGGCTTTCTTCTTTCCTACATGCTGAAGGTCATAAAATTAAATGATTAAACAGTTAATAATTCTGCTGTGAGTTGTTGGATGGAAGCCTGCTTTCTTACTGGCAGAGGCATACTGTGTGGCTGCCTGTCTTTCTACTTTTGGGAAATAAGTGGTTAGCATGTTCCATTCATCATTATTTTTGGGCCTTCATCCTTAAGGTACCATTGGCCTAAGGGGGCTTCATCCTTGCTGCACCTATAGGGGTGAAACCCTCCTTAAGAAGGTTCCTGTCACTTCACAGCACCCTGAAAGGGTGGTAGCCCCTGCAGCAGGAACGGAGAGTGTGAATGCTAAATTAGCATTGCTCAAGCATTTGAACATTTATTCAATTGAGAAAGATCGCACTAAAATCTTAATCAGAACCTCATCAGCCATTCATCTTTTCAACAATTCCTACTACACTGCACAAATCATTCCAGTTGCATTACCTAAGCATTCTGCTGTAAGTCACCTGACACACAAGTGAAGGTAAAGCTAACCAGATCGGTAAGAGGAACCAGCAGCTAAAACATGGCATAGATGGAGTTATTGTAGAAGCCACAGATGATAAAAGAGATCTAGGTAATTAAACAGTAACCTGAAAACATTACGTGAGGGTGAAAAAGCATACGGGATGCTTGGATGTATCAGACATGTATCTGTACGCAGCAGTGAAAAGGTGATCATGGGCATTATAGGAGTCTCTGGCCAGAAGCCATCCGGAATACTGTGTGCAATTTTTGAACCTTCACCTGAAAAAGATATGGATAAACTAGAAAAATTCAGAGGAGGAGGAGGAGGAATGACAAAATGATCCAAGAGCAGCAGGGAGGACCTACCAGGAGAGGCTGAATACCCTTACTGTGTACTCACTGGAAGAGAGGAGAGAGATATGACAGAGGCTTACAAATATATGGATAATATAATAGGGTAGATACCAGCGTGTTTTTCATATTAAAAGGAAGTACCAACACCAGAGGTCACAACCTCAAGTTGACAGGAATTATATTTAGAAATGACGTGAGGAAGTATTTCTTGATGGAGAGAGCAGTGGACTAGTGAATCAGCCTGCTTAGAGAGGTAGTAAATGCTGTCCTTATCTTACACTTCAAGACCAACTGGGATAGGTACATTAGAGACAAGCAGAAATGCAAAAGTATTGAAAAAGCAGAGACAGTGGATGGAAAAAATTAGTAGCTTTAGGTAGGATACAGGGTAGACTAGATGGTTGTAAATCCTTATCTGACCTTAAACATATATGTAGCTATATGACACCACTTCTTGCCTGTGTAACCCCCCTGCAAATGGGGGTTCCCAAAAGACTTCCAGGAGCTTGCTTGAATGCTCCAAGCCTGAATGGTGTTTGGCGTTTAAGCCATTTATCAGTGAGTGTTTTTAGAACCTCTGGTACTGTCTCTTTAAGAGCTGTCTGCTTGCAGACATAATTAGTTTGTATGGGGGACTGTGTGCTTCTCTGTTTGAGTACCACTGAGCTGCTGCCAATTCACTCCATTTTGCAGTCACTAGGAGTGCAAAGGGAACCTATCTGAAAGATGTAACTGTTTGCCAGAAATCATTTACAGTAATAATGAAATTACAGTTTGTCTAACCTACTTTCTTTGCAGTCAGAACTGTGTCTGCCTAGTTCCCCATTCTGGTTTTGAACTGCTGGACTGGACCAATCAGTGTGGGTAGCTAGCTCTAAAATGGTGCCTTGGACTAATCAGAACTTGGACTCATAATCTGAGCCAGCCACAAGAGGATTGTATTAGACAGTGACTCTGGGAGATGTAGTTTAGACTTCAGCGCCTTTTGGACCAACAGCAGCAGTCTATTGTGAGTGACAGCCAATCCAGTCAAGAACTGGGAGGAACTAAAAGGAAGTGCCGGTTTTGTCGGTTGGAGTTTCAGTTGAGCTTTGGCAGTGAAGAAGGAAGGAGCCCTGTGCTTTTCAGTGTGCAGTTTTAGTCAAAAACGTGTTAAGGCCCAGAGTTCCAGTCTGCAGCTTGTGTAACTGCTTGTTAGGACTGAATCCGTCCTGTGAAAAGAATCAAAGGATCTCTGAAGAGTAGAAACCAGGCTCACCCTGTAGAAGACTGGAGAAATTATTGAATTGCACTCGGTCTGTCAGGAACTGAATCTGCTGTGTGTTCTCCCGGGTATTGTGCAGTAATTGCGATCGGGATAGAGAAGCAGCCTGCCTGGTATAGTACTCTCTTTTTTTTACCATATAAATGTGTGAAGAGTCTCTTGGAGCTCAAGAGTAGCCCTGCTGATATTGAAGGACCCTATCTTATTTGGAGGTCGTGAGTACTAATTCAGGGTCGCTCCCTGTTGAATTGCCACATTAAATCCAAATGAAATTACTGTACTGCTGACTGTTTAATTTTCCTTTTCTCTGTGTGAAAGGGCCCCTACCAGCTGCCACGGTTTGGACTAGCCACTACGGCTTGGGTACCCAGGGACAGTAACTGATAGGGATAGGCCTGTGCACAGAGCCATAGGTAGATTATTAGAGTGATAAGCTAATTAACCTGATTTCCCCCTGTCCTTGTTATATCCCCTAAATAAATCAGAGCTGCTTGTTTCAGCAAAGTTATACTGCCTGAGGTATTTGTCTATGTTAAAGTACTGTACTGTGATTGTTGCACTGTATCTCATTTCACAGGAGGTCCCAGTGCGGAACCAGTCCTGGGGGTAAGTGTATACTGTGAAGGTAATTCTGATATATTGTGTGGGCCACTAGTGGGAAGAAAGGGGTTGCAGTGTCCCAGAGGCTGTGACCAAGTTAGTTTAACTATTGCAAACCCTGACCTCTGGGTGGAGGCACCGCCATTGGATCCAGGCCCTCAACCTGTTAGTGGCAAATCAGGCAGGGGTAGTAGCCCCTGGGATAGCGCCATCTAGGGGTTACATCTTGAGGCTCACCGCTGGGATTGTGTGTCCTCTAGTGGCCATATTTACGAACCACTGTTAAGAAAAAATGGGTACCCGACAGAAGTGGCTGTGCACCGCTGGTGGAGTGGTGTACTGGGGAGGAGATCGACCCCAAAATGCTATGCTTATCCTGGATATCCCTGGGTATCAATACGGACACTGTGCAGGGAGTACTTTCCAAGGTGGAAGGTTTACAAAACCCTGTGGTGGTGGGTCGGCATGCTAATCTGCTCACCCACACTTTCCTGGCCCTAGTAGAGTTTAAGGATCCCATAGATAGCTCCAAAGTGCCACAGACCATTACCCCAGAGGAGCCCTCACTGCTTGGAGAGTGATAACTAAGGACAGTAAAGACCCAGGGGAATCAGCCCCACCACTATCTGAAACTTTGAGGAGAAATTTGCTAAATGGTTGCTGGGAGAAGGAAAACTGTGGAGGACTTGAGGAAACTATTCTTGCCACCTGGGGTGTTCCTCCCAACACCCTCTCCTGCTCCAGTGCCCGTAATGGTGGCTGAACCCATGCAGACTCCTATTTCTGCACCTGCCATTAGTCACGACTCTCACCGAAGGTTGAGGATCTTCTCTGGCACCTCCCACCCCCAAGGGGAGGATGACTGGGAGACCTGGATAGACCTATGTTGCCCCAAAGTGCTAGAATGGCAATGCCTGAAGGCTAAAAGCAAAGAGGGTTAGTGAGAGCCTTCGAGGTCCTGCCCTGGCTACCATCCGTGCAAACGGGCCAGTAACCCTGAAGCGACTGCACAGGCCTATCTTGAGGCCTTGAGAATGTGTATGGGAGCCGAGATTCTGATGAGGACCTATGGTGGAGAGTAAGAAATGCACAACAGTACCAAGGGAGTTGTTGTCTGTGTATGTCTCGGCTGGAAAAATTGTTGCAAGAATGCCTCAGAAAGGGTAGTTTGCCAGCGATTGAACTGGACCAACCAGACTGGACAGAATCCTTAAGTCTGCCCCTTCTCAGAACTGCTGTTGCTTCAGTTCGCCTGGCAAATCGACTGGAATCCCCACCCTCCTATGATGAGTTAATGAGAGAAATTGAGGAGTTGAGAAAAGGCGACCTCGGAGGGACCTGCACCAACAGCTGTGGCTACGACCCGAGTGACTGAGGGTGACCCATCAAGTGAAGTTCAGGGCAGAGGTTGAGTCAATGAGTGCTCTGACAAGGAAAAGATATGTCACAATGGGGCGAACTGTTGAGAGAGATCCGGAATTCAAAACAGTCCCTTTATGAAGGCCACGCCTGCAAGTGCGGGCCCTGACCTATATCCGACTGCATCTGCTATGGGGAGTACCCACCCATGTATCTCCTGCTGATAACAGCTCCGAACCTCGATTCCTTGACCATGGAAGTGGAGAAACTGACGAGATGTCTCCAAATGCTTATCACGCGAGACAGAGGTGGCACCAGGTTTCAGTTAGTAATACCCCTGCCCTGGCTCCCAGTGTGGTGCCTCGGCCAGCTCAAACTCCAGAAAGTATGTTTTGCTATAATTGTGGAAAGATGGGCACATGAAAAGGAATGCCGGTCCCAAAAGACACTGACAAAGTTGCATATAGGCTACAAGGAGAGCTTCGAGAACAAATCAGTGGTTAAGAGGTGAATAATGATCCCAGTGAGGGCACCAAAATGCTAACTCACGCCCTTTGTGGCAAGGTCAGTTGCCCAGGCCCCCACTATCGCCTCCAGACTGGTCCAGAATAGTGGGTCCTCCATGGAGACCACTGTAAAGGTGAATGGAGTGTCTACAAGAGCTGTATTAGACAGTGGCTCCCAAGTGACAATTATGTTCCAGGATTGGTATCAGAAGCATTTGTCAGATGTACTTACAACCATTAGAAGGACTGCATGTATGGGGTTAAGTGAGAAGGCCTACCCCTATTCGGGTATATCCGAATTTGGCTGTCTTTCCCCACCTCCGTGGCTGGAGTGGCCGAACAAGTAGAGACCCTAGCCTTAGTGTGTCCCCCACTGGACTGTATGATGGTGTCCCTTTGTTGATTGGAACAAATGCTCATATGTTCGGAAGGCTGGCACAGTTGTGTTATGAAAACAGGGGTCAAAGACTAGTAGAGCTTTAAGAGTTCGGCTTTAATTAAGAAGGCCTATGAGGCACAGAGAGATGCTGAAAAAACAGAACCAGAGGAACCGGTCGGAATTGTATGGAAGAAGGATCCTGAGTCTCTGATCCTGGCGCCAAATGCCCAGTGTACCTTACAGGGAGAGGTCCGTATCAGAAAGGATGTTAAAAATAAAATATTAATGTTGGATGCACCAGGCGATGGAAAATTGCCAGAGGGACTGCTGGTCAAGCCTAGTATTTTGCCCGCTAGAGCCCATGCTTATGCCAGAAGGGTAATGGTCCAAGTTCATAATGTGTCTGAAAGAGACATCTGAGTAAACAGAGGTTGCATCCTGGCTAATGTGCATTGTGCAGACACTGCAGTGCTACCCAGCAGCAAGAGTTCAAGGAAGAATGACAGAGTAACGCCTGACTTGTTTGATTTTGGCGACTCCCGCTGCCAGCTGAATGGAAAGTGAGGATCAGTGAGAAGCTTGCCCAGAGAGACCAGGTGTTTTCTTTAAAGGAATGGGATGTAGGATGCGCAAGGAGCTGAGCACAATATCCGGCTGCATGACGAAAGACCATTTCGTGAGAGGTCTCGACACCTGGCACCTAAGGACATAGATGATGTGAGACGGCATCTGCAAGAGATGTTAGCTGTTGTGTAATACAAGAATCCAGAAGCACTTATGCTTCCCCCATTGTGGTAGTGAGGAAAAAGAATGGAACAGTAAGGATGTGTGTGGATTATCGCACCTTAAACCGGCGGACTATCCCTGATCAGTACACAATGCCCCGCATTCAGGATGCTTTGGACTGCCTAAATGGGAGCAAGTGGTTCTCTGTGCTGGATCTCCGCAGTGGGTACTACCAGATCCCGATGGCCCCAGAGGACCATGAGAAGATGGCCTTTATCTGTCCGCTTGGCTTCTATGAATTCATGAGGATGCCTCAAGGATTTCAGGTGCCCCAGCCACTTTTCAACGATTGATGGAGTGCAGTGGGGACATGAACTTACTAGAGTGCCTGGTATACCTAGATGATGTTATTGTGTTTGGCAGCTCACTGGAGGAACATGAGAGCAGATTATTTAAGGTATTGGACCGACTGGAGGACTTTTGGCCTTAAACTGTCCATTGATAAGTGTCAATTCTTTCAAACATCAGTAAAGTATGTGGGACACATAGTATCCACCGAGGAATAGAGGACCGACCCAAGTAAAGTTGAGGCCTTGACCACCTGGCCACAGCCCAAAATCTAAAAGAACTGCAAAGATTCCTGGGATTCTGTGGTTATTATCGGCACTTCATCAAGGACTATTCAAGAGTGATCCGCCTTTACTTAACCTTACTCAAGGGTATCCCCAACCCACACAAAATACCAAAAGTCAGCGCCCCCAAGACTGAAAGAGTGTATTTTCATCCGAGTGAAGTATTTGGGGCCGCTGGACTCCTGATTGTGAGACTGCTTTTCATGAGATCATATATCAACTTACCCATGCTCCAGTGCTGGCCTATGCCGATCCAAGAAAACCTTACGCCCTGCACACTGATGCTAGCTTGCAAGGGTTGGGGGCTGTGTTGTACCAAGAGCACGAGAATGGCCTGAGACCAGTGGCCTTTGCCAGTAGAAGCCTGACCCCATCCGAAAAGAACTATCCTGTACATAAGTTAGAGTTCCTAGCTTTGAAGTGGGCTATTGTTGACCAATTCCATGAGTACTTGTATGGGGCTAAAATACTAGTAAAACTGACAATAATCTTTGACCTATGTGCAGACCTCAGCTAAGTTGGATGCCACTGGCCATAGGTGGCTTTCTGCATTATCTACATATGACTATGCTCTTGAATACCGAGCAGGTCTGAACCACATAGATGCTGATGCTTTCTCCCGGAGGCCTATTCCCCAGAATGATTGGGTCCATTGGCAGAACCTGACATTCGGGCACTCTGCCGGAAGTTTGACAGGGAGGAACAAATGTCCACGGACGCAGTGGACTGCATGGTGGATTGCTTGGGACCCTCTGAGAATTGCATACCTGCTGCTTATTGCCACTTTTCTGCAATAGACATTGGTGCACTGCCTCAGCTGGACAATGACAGTATTCGCGGGCTCAATCCCGCATCCCATGATCAAAGCAGCTTTAGAAGCCCTCTATGCAGGAAAAGATGCGTCCAAATTACGCTCCACTGATTTGAGAACTGCACTGTTATACAAAGAAGGTCCTAAGTTGAAACTGATCAATAAACTGTTATACAGAGAAACAGTAGACAGAGGGGACAAGTAGACAAACAACAACTAGTGCTGCCCACTGCCTTCGAGAGACTCAGTACTGAGGTCCTTGCACAACCACATGGGGCACCTTGGTATAGACAGAACACTTGACTTGGTGAGATCCAGATTCTATTGGCCTAAGATGGGGGCTGATGTGGAGCAACACATTCGAACTTGTAGTCGCTGCTTACAGAGGAAAGCTTTGCCCAGAGGGCTGCCCCTTGTTAACATCACCACCAGTGCACCCATGGAGCTGGTCTGTATTGATTTTCTGAGTTTGGAGTCAGATCAAAGAAATATCAGTAATGTGCTGGTGGTCACTGACCATTTCACGAGATATGCCCAAGCTTTCCCACCAAAGACCAGAAAGCATCCACTGTGGCCAAAGTACTTGTAGAAAACTTTTTGTTCACTATGGGCTCCACAAAGAATCCATTCTGATCAAGGGAGAGACTTTGAGAGTCGTCTGATCAAAGAGATGCTTTCTCTGTGGGGAGTGCGAAGTCCAGAACCACTCCTACCACCCCAGGGGACCCACAGTCTGAACGCTTCAACCGCAAGACTTTGCTAGATATGCTAGGCACCCTGCACCCAAAGGACAAGCCTAGATGGAGCCAACAAATTAGCACCCTGGTACATGCTTATAACTGCACCAAAAGTGATGCCACTGGATTCTCCCCTACCGCCTGATGTTTGGAAGAGAAGCTCGACTACCAGTAGATGTGTGTTTTGGGGTCTCTCCTGATGGGGTTCAAGCTGACAACTATTTACAGTATGTGCAAAAGTTAAAGGCCCAGCTAACTCATGCGTACTCAACTGGCTCAAACCACGCTGCCAAAAGAAATCTGGCCAACAAAGAAAGGTATGATAAAAAGGTGAAAGCACAGGAACTCCAGGAGGGAGATCGGGTATTGCTAAGAAATCTGGGACTGCATGGCAAGCACAAGATTGCTGACAGATGGCACCATCTCCTTCACATTGTAGTGGGCAAACTAGATGATCTGCCAGTGTACAAAGTAAGGCCTGAGAATAATTCAAAAGATGTAAAAACAATGCATAGAAATCATTTACTGCCCATTGGACAAATCTTAATTGAGTCTGAGCCCCTAGAAGATGCCCCTCTGGACCAGTGACTAGAGCTGCTGCTAAGAAAAGATCAAGAAAGTCTGCACCTACAGAAGCAAAGTTAAAGTGTTCCCTCCACAAGTCCCAGTTGAGCATGACTGTCAGTCCATATCGGAAGAAAGTGAGAGTGACTTTGAATACTATCCTTCTTACGAACTGAGTCAATTGTTTCAGGGCAATCCCTAGTTAATACTGGAGATGAAGCTGGGCCTTCTGGACTGTCCAAGCCCCAGCTTCGTCCCTGGAGCCAATGCTCCCAGAAAGTGAAGTGCAAAGCATCAGATCAGATGAAATGGAATCATTGTGCATGGTTGAACTGTTTGAGCTGTGGGAGGAAATGATGGATTGGGTCAGACTGGTGATACACCAGAACAAGAAGAGTATTTTGAGTGCCCTGACAGTCCACTGCCAGTGTCCAAAGCTCTCCCCTGAGCCAAATGTTGTGGACTCAGAAACTGTAACTCCTGGAGCTGAAAGTGCCCCAAGTTCTAGCCTCTCACCCCAAGGAGACTCCCTGACAAGTGAGGACAATGCTGAAAATGAGGCTCAGAGTGCAGAGACTAGACAGTTCCCCTTAGAAAGACTGGTCGAGCTGTAAAGCCTGTGGTGCACCTCAGTTATGATTCCCTTGGGAGGCCTGTGGATTTGCCTCTCAATGTTGTCCATAAAGGAGTGTATGTGTCCCCGAGGCTCATTGCCCAAACTGGCGTCAGTGCTAACTCAAGTTACTTGTGTTGCCCTCTAGGTATGGTGCCCTTGCCCGTCCAGCCCCAAAGTAACTGATAGGGAAGGCCCCTCTCTTCAGGTTTCATGTACAAGAGGTAATAACTTGAGTTATGGTACAATGTGTGTAATACTATGTAAAGAGTGACGATTGCAATGTTTCAGAAATGTGTTCTTGGTAAAATGATATACTGACTGACGATTACATGTGTGAGCCTAATGCAAATGTATATGGTTGCAGTTAAAACTTATGGGGGTACTTGCTTGACGCGGATGTCAAGCTTTCCCAGGCTAGGAAGGGTGTAACCCCCCTGCAAATGGGGGTTCCCAAAAGACTTCCAGGAGCTTGCTTGAATGCTCCAAGCCTGAATGGTGTTTGGCGTTTAAGCCATTTATCAGTGAGTGTTTTTAGAACCTCTGGTACTGTCTCTTTAAGAGCTGTCTGCTTGCAGACATAATTAGTTTGTATGGGGACTGTGTGCTTCTGTTTGAGTACCACTGAGCTGCTGCCAATTCACTCCATTTTGCAGTCACTAGAGTGCAAAGGAACCTATCTGAAAGATGTAACTGTTTGCCAGAAATCATTTATAGTAATAATGAAATTACAGTTTGTCTAGCCTACTTTCTTTGCAGTCAGAACTGTGTCTGCCTAGTTCCCCATTCTGGTTTTGAACTGCTGAACTGGACCAATCAGTGTGGGTAAGCTAGCTCTAAAATGGTGCCTTGGACGAATCAGAACTTGGACTCATAATCTGAGCCAGCCACAAGAGGATTGTATTAGACAGTGACTCTGGGAGATGTAGTTTAGACTTCAGCGCCTTTTTGGACCAACAGCAGCAGTCTATTGTGAGTGACAGCCAATCCAGTCAAGAACTGGGAGGAACTAAAAGGAAGTGCCCGGTTTTGTCGGTTGGAGTTTCAGTTGAGCTTTGGCAGTGAAGAAGGAAGGAGCCCTGTGCTTTTCAGTGTGCAGTTTTAGTCAAAAACGTGTAAGGCCCAGAGTTCTGGTCTGCAGCTTGTGTAACTGCTTGTTAGGACTGAACTGTCCCCTGAAAAGAATCAAAGGATCTCTGAAGAGTAGAAACCAGGCTCACCCTGTAGAAGACTGGAGAAATTATTGAATTGCACTCGGTCTGTCAGGAGCTGAATCTGCTGTGTGTTCTCCGGGTATTGTGCAGTAATTGCGATCGGGATAGAGAAGCAGCCTGCCTGGTATAGTACTCTCTTTTTTTTTACCATATAAATGTGTGAAGAGTCTCTTGGAGCTCAAGAGTAGTCCTGCTGATATTGAAGGACCCTATCTTATTTGGAGGTCGTGAGTACTAATTCAGGGTCGCTCCCTGTTGAATTGCCACATTAAATCCAAATGAAATTACTGTACTGCTGACTGTTTAATTTTCCTTTTCTCTGTGTGAAAGGGCCCCTACCAGCTGCCACGGTTTGGACTAGCCACTAGGGCTTGGGTACCCAGGGACAGTAACTGATAGGGATAGGCCTGTGCACAGAGCCATAGGTAGATTATTAGAGTGATAAGCTAATTAACCTGATTTCCCTGTCCTTGTTATATCCCCTAAATAAATCAGAGCTGCTTGTTTCAGCAAAGTTATACTGCCTGAGGTATTTGTCTATGTTAAAGTACTGTACTGTGATTGTTGCATGATCTCATTTCACAGGAGGTCCCAGTGCCGGAACCAGTCCTGGGGGTAAGTGTATACTGTGAAGGTAATTCTGATATATTGTGTGGGCCACTAGTGGGAAGAAAGGGGGGGTTGCAGTGTCCCAGAGGGCTGTGACCAAGTTAGTTTAACTATTGCAAACCCTGACCTCTGGGTGGAGGCACCCGCCATTGGATCCAGGCCCCTCAACCTGTTAGTGGCAAATCAGGCAGGGGTAGTAGCCCCTGGGATAGCGCCATCTAGGGGTTACACCTGCCAAGCACGATACTCATTCCATGAGCTGCTGTTGGGATGTGGTCGTCAGGCCTTCTGGAAGTGGGCTCGAAATGTATTTATTTATTTTTTATTTATTCAATCTAGGATTACAATTACCTTTGAGCACCAGGCCGCTCATTTACAAAGGTTCCACGTCAATAGGAAGGGGATACATACAGGATGGGGAGAACAGACATGTTTCACATAGCATTTAAGCAAATGGGAATAAAATACAGAATATGAAATACAGAAT
Source organism: Neoceratodus forsteri (assembly GCA_016271365.2). NCBI lineage: Eukaryota > Metazoa > Chordata > Ceratodontiformes > Ceratodontidae > Neoceratodus > Neoceratodus forsteri. The sequence continues at coordinate 815,521,287 of CM057453.1, read as the reverse complement.
ACAAAAAACACAATTAAACCCTTGCAAGTTTAGCAATGATTAGAGGCAGGGAGTAGGAAGAGGAGGAATTACAGGGGTAGTAAATACAAAGAAGTGGGGTTTACCAATGGCAGTGCCTCCATCTATGGAGGCCCTTCACTCACTGAACTGGCTGCTACTATTTATCTCAGTGTCTGCTTTCATGGTTCCATTTCGAGGCATGACTTATACCAATAAAGAATCTAATTGCTAAAGCTGGCCACACATTTTTTTTGTCAGGGATGGGGAACATATGACATCTATGAAAATACAGCAGAATCCTGCCATTATACAAATCCACAGCATATCTGTAAAGCTCCCAGCCAATAAAGGTCAACACGTAACTGTGACAGAAGGTAGTTTTTGCAGACACGATTTGCAGTTTTTATGCTTCTCCCAATTTTACAGCTGCATGGGGTGGAGCCCAGCAGCAGTCATTTGGGGATCACATCACTGTAGGAGACAAGCAGACATGATCACTGTGTTCTTCTACAGTGATGTGGTCTCCTGTCCACAGTGCTGAAGTTGCTGTTTCTATATGGCGTTTTTACCTCCCGTCAGCTCCGTGGATGGAGCTCTCCTCTGCAGCACTCGCCCCCCCTTCACCCCACGCACTACTTTCCACAACGGCGGAAGTGACAGCATGAATGAAACTGCATATATGCAAGTATTGCGCATGCACAGTTCAGATGACGCTGCCATCTTATGAGTGGCATACTCTTGCGTTGGTTTCTGCTACTCTCCGCTGCAGCACTGGCACTGCTCTAAACAGCCACAATCTGCTGTCACTTCAAAAACCTCTACCACGGCTCCAGGGCCGCTCTGCACATCTACAGTCTGCCACCGCTCCTAACAGCTCTGCACAGCCGTATCGGCTCTGACCAGAACTTGTTGATAATGGCAGAAGCATAAAAATGTGATTATTTTTTTGGAAAATTACCTTTTCTCAAAGTACCATTTTAGACATGCAGTATATGTTATCCTGGACTCCTTAGTGTGTTTCTTGCAGTTCCTCCCACACTCCAGAAACACTGTCCTGCATCAGCAATGTTAACAATAATTTTTGTTAAAGTTGTTACCAGATCTTCCCCATTTTCTGTCCCCATCTTACTCCCTCTAGTCACCAGTACCACACCTGCACTGTGGGGAGCACCAATGAGTGGCTTCCTATGAGGCCACCTCCAAGTTTCACTCAAGAACAGGCCACGAAAGGTGTTATTTATTGACCCCCTCTCCGGAGATCTGCAAGTGGAAAAGTCATCCAAGCTGTAACTGTCAATGCAGTGCACCCCTTTCAAATCAAGATTACAGAAGCACTCTGAGTGTTTGAAAAACGACAAGCATGTTGGCTTAAAAGCGCCAAGTAATAAAAGAGATTGACATTCTTAGCAATGAGTTTGCAACATCTCATAGCTTAAACAGACAACAGCTTTAGGTGATTATGTGTCAGTAAGATATCCGGCTGCTTATTAGTAGGTGGTGTCTACTTACCATGCTCATGTGACACTGAGGCATGTCAGCTGGTAGATGTCAAGGGCTCACCTGCATAGATGTTACACAAGCAAGTATTAGAGTCAGGAAGAGAAACATACAGATGCTCACGCTCTCTGCTCCTTGCTGATCTTTCTCCTGACTAACATAAGAAATCTCAGTGGTTATATAAGTGGTTTAGTACTCACATACTGCAGTTCTTTGTGAAGAAAATTCCTTTTAGTTGACAGTGGTTGTTTCACATTTTGACATTCACAGCAATCCAAAGTAACATGTAATATTCACCATGCCAGCAGGAATCTCTCAGCTAACTATTCATATACGGTATGTCAAGGACTGCTCTCTGGGGTACCTGTGTGGCCGCATAGCTCACACTGTCCTGTGGCCAGTTAGAACTTCAGTTACCTCAGGTATAATTCACCATTACAATCAATTATATTAGGCTGTGTATACCATTTCCAGCACAGTTTTTCATTACAATACAAAGATTCAGACTGTGACCAATACACTTTAACAGTGGGGTTGTAAGGGGATGCTACAGCGGACCAAATCAGGAAGACATTTTTTCCTGCCTACATTTATCTACTGCTGTATACGTAAAAAAAACAAAACAGTATATTCAGTGTTATATAAGCAATTTGTGCAGCCCTTGTATCTTTTCTTTGTACATATGTATGTTCTAAGCTACAACATTATATATTTTATTTTTAACATCAACTAATTAAAATATGGTGCAGTGCTACCGAACAAACATTTGCTCACTAGCCTACTGTAGACAACTTTTGTTTTCCTTTTCCTAGCCAGTTTTTAGACTCTCCTTATTCGGATAGGCTGCATCCCCTGACGGGGCTGCATGCCTGCATATTTGTGTGGTAAACTGTCCAGCATGGTATCCAGTGATGATAGCAATAATAAATGAATGACTGTAAAAACAGTGACTCATTTATAACATTATCATCTTCGGCTATCTTGCAAAGGTAGCGATGGTATAGCAAGGAAAGTGACCGGAAGGGGAGGGATACGGAAGTGGAGGGGAGGGATAGGAGGGAGTGTTTAGATAGGGAGGAGAGCCTGCTGTAGCCGAGCCAGCCCTGTGGTGTGGTGGGGAGGGTGGCTGGCTGTGGTGTAGTAGATATTGGGTTCGGGACAGACTGGGGATGAATATTTTGCCACTGCTTGCGGGTTGCCTCCCCCCCCCGCCGAGTTTTGCCCCCTCCTCAACATGCACCTCCCTGGAATTAACAATCCAAAAGCAGGGGGTGCAGGAGGGTGAAACCCCCCCCCCGGCAAAAACACTAAGTAATACACGAGATACTGCTATAGCTTACCTCTGAGAGAGGTCCTGTATGATATACCTGAAAACTTTGTTTAGCTGAATTGTATTTTAGTGCTATATATATAACTATTGTGGTACTGTGCTCAGGTGTACTTTCTCCCTTGTACCAGCTCTTTGTTGGGCTGCAGAGGATTGTGGGGTATTGAGGACATCTGTTTCTTGCCATCAGTCCTCCCCCCGATTGTCTATTGTTAAGGGCATTTTTTCTTGTGTTCTTTGAGCACATCCTACCTCTAAACCCTCAATACATCGGGGAAAGCCTTTGTAAAGGCTTTTTTAAAGTGTTTTACAACTTTTGAATTTAGACGCGATACCGGAAGTAGCGTGACTCGCACTTCTGGTTTTCGCCTCATATAAACATCCGCTCTAGTGAACAGGGCGAGCGTGCGTGGGGCCGCGCGCGGAGACACGCGCAGAGACACGTGCGTCTCAGTGCGTGTCCATCGTGGACAAAGGGGATAAAAGGACATCAAGATAATAGTGTTGAATACCCATAAGTTAATTTAAGGATTGTTTAGTGTTTTCTTCTCACATCTCTTTACCATCTGGAATAGAAAATGAAAAAGGCTAACAAATTTTGCACAACTTGTAAAATGTATGCCCTTGGTAAACATACAACCAACTATATATGTGAAAAATGTGTCTTAGTCAATGAACTCCAGGACGAAATTGACAGACTACAACCTAAGACGTCTGTAAAAGCGGACATTAAAGCTCTAGAGGATTATATAGACCAGATGTCCATTTTGGTGGAAACTAACACTTCATACACAAAACTAGTGGATGAAGATATTATCCAGAAGTCCCACCTAAATGTTACACATATCCCACTACTAGATCATCCCACCAATACTTCGACCCCTTTAACTGTACCTGTATGTGACCAACTGCTTAATGTTAACAGGACCAATTCCTGGTCCACAGTCCCCCATTCAAAAAACAAGATAAATATAAAAATCTCAGTTCCCCTTGCCCCATATGCAATTCCTACACACAACTCATTTGAACAGTTGTCACAAGTAATTGATGAAACTATCTCAGTCAGCCCCAGATTTGGCACTACTGTTAGTAATAATACATTACATAACAAACCTTCAAGTGACCAATCCTGTGAGGCCCCCATACCCTCCACAACTACCCCTGAGAAAATAGCTGGTCATAAAGAAGTATTTGTACTGGGGGATTCAGTAACGAAATACATAGATCGTATGGTTTGTAACCCAGACAAGGAACACCGTACCTGTTCTAGTTATCGGGGGGCAAGGATTAATGACATCTCAGCAATGCTCAACACAATTTTGAAACCAGCTGAAATAAACCCTCTGGTAGTCATTCATGTGGGTACAAATGATATCTCCAAGCAACCTCTGCAATGTATTAAACAGGACTTTGTTGCCCTGTGTAACTTACTGGTAGAAAAAGGCTGTGATATCTGCCTCTCTGAGATATTACCTGTCCCAAGGGCAAACGACTTCATTACCTCCAAGATAAAATCCCTAAATGAATGGCTGAGGAAATGGTGCCTCAGACAAAATATTCCTTGTCTGACACATTGGGAGGATTTTCATCTCAATCCATCCCTCTTTTGTTGGGATGGTTTACATCTTAGTAGACGGGGGTAGTAATCTACTGGGACGAAAAATCGCATCTTTTATTCATTCCCATTTAAACTGACTGCTAAGGGGAAGTTTGGGATATGTATCGAAACTCTTAATACGGGGGACTCAGTTCTCTAGCTACAACCAGTTAAATATCCTATCTCTAAACGCCCGATCGTTAAACATTACTAAACATGCTGAGCTCGAACTTAAGGCTCATCTCCTTGATTTATCCCTAATAGCTATTACTGAAACCTGGGGTAATTCCTACAGAAGTTGGTCATCTGAAATACCGGGTTATAAACAGTATTTTAAAAATAGACCTGACATCAAATCAGGAGGTGGGGTTAGTCTGTATGTTAGAGATAGTATTATTTCCTATCAGTCTCTAGTAGATGTAGACTCCGAGAGTGTGTGGGTCTATATTCAACCTAAAGGCCTTCCACAAATTTTAGTTGGAACCTGTTACCGCCCTTCCTCTTCTGACAGCACCCAAAGTTCAAGGTTAACAGAAGATATCTCCCAGCTAGCAAATAATGGCCCTGTCCTAATTTTAGGAGACTTTAACCTACCAACTATTAACTGGGATACTTTGATGGGCTCTAATAACTATGACAACAACTTTCTTACAACCATTATCGACCTAGGACTGTATCAACTAGTCAAAGAACCTACTCGGGGAAGTAACATCCTGGACCTTGTAATAACAAGTCTAGACATTCCAGTGAACAACTTACACATATCTGAACCTCTTGGTAACAGTGACCACATGTCAATTTTTCTTACTATTCCATTATCTCAACGCCCTTTATTAAATAAACATAAAATTAAACATTATGAACGAGCTGATTTTCAAAAGATAAATGACCACCTAGGCAAAATTGACTGGATACATACCTTAGCACCTCTTAACACTAATGAATCATGGGATTTTTTAAAAGCACAAATACAGATACTTGAACATCAGTACGTTCCTGATAAGCATAAGTATAATAGTAAAGGTAAAATCCCACCATGGTTTAACTCCTCTATTAAAAAACAAATTTCACGCAAACGTAAGCTATTCTCTCTACTAAAAAATTCCCCCATAAATTCTAATAACGAACTGTTAACTCAATATAGGGAATCTGTTAAAATCCTTAAAAAATTAATATTGGAGGCCAAAAGAAACTTAGAATTCCACATTGCACATACTAATGACTCGCATAAATCACTTTACGCGTATCTAAGTAGTAAAAAGGGTAATAATAAAACAATTGGTCCCCTAAAAATAAACAATTCAATAATATCCTCTGACCTCACCACTGCTAATACGTTAAATAATTATGTTTTATCAGTATTTACTCAGGACCTGTCCCTTCCCCTATCTAAAAATCTCCCATTAGGAAATATAGATTACAAGGTACTACAAAATGATATTTACAAATTATTACTAGCTTTAAAAAAAAATACTAGTCCTGGACCCGATAATATCTGTTCCAAATTCCTCTTGGGAGCTATAGATACAATTACACTACCACTTACTATTATCTTTAATAAATCTCTCCAAGAATCCATGGTTCCCCTTGACTGGTTAACGGCAATAGTAACCCCCATTTTTAAACAGGGTTTGCATTCTAAAGTTGACAACTACCGTCCAATCAGTCTAACCTCGATTCCTGTAAATTACTGGAGAAAGTAATCAAAACACTGTTAGAAAAAGAAATTGAATCTCTAAATATTACTGACATCACCCAACACTGATTTAGAGTTGGTTTATCTTGCACTACAAATCTGTTGTCCTTCTATAATTCCATAAGCTTGAACCTTGACTTAGGCATTCCTTCGGATGTCATTTTGTTAGACTATAGTAAAGCCTTCGATAAAGTATCCCATGCTATTCTGATTAACAAACTTACCCACTTAGGCTTTTCAGCAACATTGGTGTCATGGATAAGAAGCTGATTGACTAATCGATCTCAGAGGGTCCGGGTCAATGGCACTACGTCAGACCTAGGCAGAGTGACGAGTGGTGTTCCCCAGGGCTCTGTCCTGGGACCCACCCTGTTTAATATCTTCATTAGCGATATGAAAATCCACTCATCTAACATTCTTATGAAGTTTGCAGATGACACTAAGCTAGGAGGAGCTGTTGATAATGCGGTCAACATGCAGGCAATGCTAACTGATCTTGCAGCAATTGAATACTGGGCTCTTACCAACAAAATGGACTTTAATGTGTCTAAATGTGCTGTTTTACATATGGGGAAAAATAACCCTAAACAGGCATATACACTGAACAATATTTCCTGTCTCGAAAAAGATCTCGGGATTCAAGTAAACAATAAACTTACCTCATTTTCACACTGCAATAAAATCGCTAACCAAGCTAACGTTCTTCTTCGAAGGATCAATTCCACATTTGTATCAAAAACTGAACAGTGCATTATTACCTTGTACAGATCTCATGTCAGGCCCTACCTAGATTATGGTTCCCCTTTCTGGAGTCCTTACCTCATTAAGGATGTAAACAGAGTTGAGAAGTCTCAGAGTAGAGCTACAAAAATTATTCCTCAGCTGGCACATGTGGACTATGAGACCAGACTACAAAAGACAGCTTTGCATTCTCTTGAATTAAGAAGAACAAGAGGTGATTTACTACTACTTTTTAAGATGATCAAATCACCTATTTTGATGAGACAATGTGGCATATCAGTCTCCTCCAGAAAAATCGGACCAAGGCTAAATAATAAACAGTTGGATATCACTAAATGTAACACTAATAAGAGACAAAACTTTTTCTCTATAAGAACTCCCCGTCTATGGAACACTCTTCCACAAGACATTATTGATGCAATTACTATAACGTCTTTTAAAATGAAAATAGATAAATGGCTAACCAGATAGAATCATAACAATGATCCACACATGTGGAGGACAATCTTGATGGGCCTCGGCCTTCTTTTGTCCTTTCAACCAAGTAATGCTGGAAGTGGTGTTGCCGAGAATTGTATATTGCCGAAATGCTTTTTGGCAATATACACGCGCCATAATAGTGAGCGCTATTATTTTTTAGTTGTTTCACCAGGAGTAGCACACTAAGCTGAAAGCTTTTTTACAGGTGCAAGCTGGGAGCAGGAAGTTAAGTGACTTGCTCACAGTCACACAGTATGCAAGTGGAAGCTGTGGGATTCAAACCCAGGTCTGGCCTGCTGGATGTTAGCAGATTTGCAGCTTAGAGCCTTAAGCCACTGCGCTATACTGCCTCATTATTATGACATGCCAAAATTATGACATTATGACATGCCAAATTATTATGACATGGAACCATTCAGCATCATCTAACTGAAATGTAATTCTTTAAGGCTGGCCAGCAGAGCGCAGACATCAGACATTTCATGAACTCATGAAGTGTGCTCTGACAGGAACTGGAAATAGGAAATGTGTCTGCTACAGTAGTGTTGCTACGATGTTCGTCAAATCGTAGGATTGACAGCATCAGGTCTTCTGTGGTGTAGGGGTCTATGAGATGGGCATGCTGAATGGACATTCATATACTTGGTGTGTGCACTTGTTCACACAGTGGGTATGTAAATGTGCATTCACTGCCCAATACCCAAGACCCAGAGAGATTAACCCTCATGGTGGCATTTAAATATCTTGGCCCTAACTGGGTCAACTTTGAGCTGACACATCAGGCATCATGTTTAAATGGCCAGACCAAGCTATTAAAACTGCCAGTCACTGGCTTGTTAAGAATGACCTAAATTGGGTATCTATCAGCTGCGGCACTGTACGGTAGGTTAACATGGCCATGACTAGATCAACTGCCAGCTGATGCCCTGGGTATCATGTTAAAATGGCTAGGATGAAGCCAACTGCTAGCTGCCGCATTGGGTAGCATGTTGAACTAGCTATATTGGGCAAACTGCCAGCTACTGCACTGTGTGACATGCTTAAAATGACCTGATTGGGCCAACTGCAAGTTACAGTACCAGGTTGCATGTTAACTTGGTCATCACTGGGACAACTGCCCACTGCCACACATGGAGGCATGTTAAAATGGCCAAAATCAGGCAAACCATCAGCCGTTGTACTGGGGGACATGCTGAAATTGCCAAATCAGGCCACCTGCCTGCCACCACACCAGGCGTCATATTAAAATGGTCATGACTGAGCCAACTACCAGTCACTGTACCATGTGGCATGCCCACTGCCGACTGCTGCACTGGTCTCACTGGGTCTGCAAAGTGCCTGCAAGCAGAAGAAGAAGGACGAAAACAGGGAACTGCTCTTTCTGTGTCTGCACACTTTCATTTCCCTCTCCAGGAATGAAAAGCCTCACGCTGATAAAGAAAGTTTTGTTCTTGCTTTTTCTTTTTTTTGACAGGGGCTGGACGGGCTTTCTTGTTTCGCAGTGAGTGACTATAAGTCTGATATCAGGAATAGTGATGTAGTGTAGTTGTGCATTACATAAATCAGGTCAGCAGTGCCAGCACATCGCAGTAGGATGATGCATCAGGCGATCCATTAGTGTGGGAGTCAGGGAGATTGGCTGGACTAAACTGCAAGTGCAGCTGGCACTGCTGCAAACTGGATTCCAGACTGCTGGTTAGTGGGGGAAGCATTTCTGTGCAGAGTTTTATTATTTTATCTTAAAAGTTTTACCAAAAAGACATACTGAGCTGGTAACAGCTTGTCTCCAGAGGTGTCCAGGGGAAGAAGGCAAAGGGAACGGGGTCAAAATGTTGTGGCAAAAACAGCACAGCAAACAATGCTGCAGTCAAAATACTGTGTGCCACAAACAGAGTTGACCAAAACAAAACAGCGCACACAGCAGAAATGAATGGGAGACATTGAGATTTTTTTGTTTTTGAGGGGGCTCTGCCCCCCTCCCAAATCCCAACATGGGGACTTTCCCCCCCACACCCGAAACTAAAATAACTAACTCCGAGGTGGTGTGGACCGAGGAGATAAGGGGAAACTCAGGAGGGGGAAACTTAGTTTCTGGCAGCAGAAAAAAAAATAAAATTATTGGGAGACAGGGAACCAAACCCTGATCCTCAGGTCTACACTGCCTCAGGTGCTTATGCCTTAGCCACTCCACCATGGGAGCAGCTTGACCAGGTATAGCACCTGAGGCTTCTTTAGCCCTTCCTCCAGTCTGCAGTCAGTGACAGGGGTAGCGGTAGTTCACTACTACTATTATACCCCTGTTGCTCTAAATGTTTCTGCGCTTTACACCATGCGGTTATTTCTGCGCTGTTTCAGCAGTGCTATATTGACCCAGTACCAGGTAAAGATACACTAAGAACAGTAAATAAAATTAATACAAGTAAGAAACTAAGCATTATAAATAAAAGTGCAAGGACACAGATTCTGTGTCAGTAAAATACACTGCAATACAATAAAGCGCTGGAGGATAACAACACTTGCAATGTGCAGAGGGCAATACTCAGTTTAGGGAGGAGGCCATTTATTGTGGGAAAGGAAGGAAGGACAAGGGGACTGCACTGTTGTAGGTGCAGGGTGAAAGGGGGAGTGATGGGGGGAGCAGGGGTAGGAAGGTGGAGGGGAGCAGTCTTCGGTCCAGTACTGATGCAACTGCAGGAGTGAGTAGTGAAGACACGGAGGAGAGAGCTAAGTGATGGGGAACAGGCAGAGCAGATGGCAAGGGAAGAGAACCCCAAAGTTTGGGGAACCAGAAGAAGAAGAAGAAGGCAGTTTGAGCAGCAATGGATGTCCTTGAGGGGAGTGCTTCCCCATGAGGGCGTTAGTGGCTTACCATTAAGGGCCAGTCTCGAATCCTGGGTGTACCACTGTCTGCACATACCCCCTTCATGTCCTGGCCATCCAGCTGTGGGATGTTGGCTTGGGTTCAGCTTTAATGTTTGAGCAACTCAGTATCAATTTAGTGCAGAGGAAAATAAAGCACCAGCAATGAGGGGCTCCATACACAGTCACAGTGGTAGGTAGCGATAATTGGGAGTGCACTGGGCTCCCCACACTGCCACCCATCAAAACTGCCATACACATCAAATGCTGGTGTCTGTAGTGGGTTGGAATATCTCTAGTGATAGTGGTACTTCCTACACTTATGCAAACTGGTATTCCAGCTGTTAGTGGTCACATAAAGATGGTACAACCACTACTAACATGGAACTGTTCAAGCACGCAAACTTTTACTTATAAAGCATCCATTCCCATAGGCTCTGGGTACTTTACATTATAAAATACCATAATATTATATTCAGAACAAGAAGATAATAAATAATTACAATATTAAAATGAAAATGAATTTAGACCAACAAATAAATAAAACTCAAGTCAGGATAATTATAATTAAACAGCCAATAAACTAAAGTAAACCAAAAGTTGCTGTAAGAAAATGGGACTTCGGACCCCTTTTAAAGGCTTTCAGTGAAGAGGCGTCCCTCAGTGATCTAGTAAGTGAGTTCCATAGAGTCAGGCCAGCAAAGTCAAAGGTCCTCCCCCCCAATGATTTCAACTGAACCCTGGAAACCGCAAGAAAGCTTGCCTCAGAGGAACAGAGAGGGCAGGAGATCTGGTGAGGCAACAGAAAGCCCTGCAGGTAGCTAGGACCCAATCCATGTAGGGCTTTATGGTCAGCAAACTGACCTTGAAGGAAATCCACCACCTCACTGGCAGCCAGTGCAGATCGTGCAAGACTGGGGTCATATAACAGGACTTAGATAGGCCCATCAGCAACCTGACCACAATGTTCTGCACCAGCTGCAGACAACTTAGGGTCCCTCCATTCAGACCAAGGTAAAGGGCATTGCAGTAATCGAGTCTGGATGTCAGAAAAGCATGTATTAGTGAGGGCAGGTCATTGGGTGGGATAAAAGGTTTAATCTGAGTAATATTCCTAAAATGGTAAAAACCATTCTGGACCATGGACGACACCTGAGCCTCCAGTGTCAGTTCACTATCGAGGACAATGCCCAAATTCAAAAGAGGAATCAGGCACTAGTCCATTCACCTCTCCCACCACTCCAGCTCTGCATCAATGACCATGCTCAATCACCAATAATTCTGTTTTATCTGGATTAAGCTTTAGCCAGTTAGATGACATTCAATTTTGGATCTCGGTCAGACAGGAGTTCAGGGTAGAGACCACACTCTGTGTCCCTGGTGCAAATGACATGTACAGTTTGGTATCTTCTGCATAGCAGTGAAAACCCACCCTGTAACATTGAATGATATCCCCCAAGGGTAGCAGGTACACCGCAAATAACATAGGTGAAAGGATCGATCCCTAGGGAGCTCCACAGGACAGGGGCTTTTGGCAGCAGGAATAATTTCCCATCACCATCCTTTGCATCCTACCTGTGAGAAAGGACTCAAACCAGTTGATGACACTGTTGGCGAGTCCACAGAGCTCCATTAGGTGATCCAGCAACACACCATGGTCCACGGTGTCGAATGCTGAAGAGAGATCGAGTACAATGAGAACTGACTGTTCACCTCTAGCTCTCACCCTGAGGAGATCATTATGCACCCTGACCAGTGCCATCTCTGTACCATACTGTGCCTGGACGGGAAACCAGACTGGAATGGATGTCAAAGGCAGTGAAATATGTCTCGAGCTGCACGGCCCCCTACTTTCTCAATAACCTTCCCCAGAAAGGGGAGGTTAGAGACTGGTCTACAGATCACAAAGTAATCTGGGTCCAAAGTTAGTTTCTTCAAAAGAGGTTTCATCAGTGCCTCTTAAAGAGCACTGGGGAGTACCTCCTTCAAGAGGGAGCATCGGATTATGTCAGCAAACAGTGGACCCACGGACTCTACACATCTCATTAGGAGACATGCTGGGCCCGGGTCCAGTTCACAACATGTAGGACGCAGCTTCGAGATTATCTATCTGACCTCTTCCACCCCCAAAAAGCTAAACTGACACCAGACATGAGGATTGCTTCTACTGATCCCAGATCCAACACTATGTGCCCAATGAGACCCCTTTGGACAGATACTCTCCCTGCTGGAGGACACCTTGTCATCAGAGAACAGAGCAAACTCTTCACATTTAGCAGCTGACAATGCTCTCACTGGCTGGAGACAGGAAGGATGGATAAGACTGTCTACTGTCTGGAAGAGATGAGCTGGTCTGTTTTTGGCTGCAGCAATCTCCTTGGACAGGGAACTCTGCCTTCTTATGGGAGACAGCCCTTTGGCTGTTATATGGGTTGACTCATGACATGACATCAGGCGCACAGTGCCATGCTGTGGTCAAAACCTTCACCTTTTTGTTTTGTTTTTCTACTACCCCTCCCCTCCTCATTACTTTTTAAGCTGTGCATTATGAATGGTTAGACACATTAACTTATAGTCATTCGGATACTGTGGGCCCAGTTTTAGAAGGGCAAACTTTGGTGCAAGGTGCCTGTGTTAAATGGGTTTGATGCAAGTGGCACCTTGTGTCAAAGTCTGCGGCAATCCTGATTTTCGAACGCAGGCTGGGTTAAAATTGGAATGCCTCATGCCCAAACTGCCCAAGCCAAAGTTGTGGCAGAATTGCCCTTGAGCGAGGCCGCAAGGGAGCTTGGGCCATGGTGGGGCTGCACCATTCTCTTATTTATAATTCTGCAAGCCCCACTGTGGATGCAACAGGGGGCTCAGGTTAGACCATCCAGGAGGTGGTCTAAGGGACTTGAGCAAATCCCAGACATTGTGGTAATTGGGGGGGGCCTGCAAATAGTGGGCAAGGGCAGAAGGAGAACTGGGGGGGTGCCCTGGGGGCATCAGGGAGACAGCAGCAATGACAAGGTTTTGATGTGGCACCTTGCGGGGTGCCATTTGCAATGCCAGAAAGCTGATCAGATGGGACCACTTCATGGGGGGTTTGCTGGGACAGACAGTGATCTGATCCCAGGTGGGCACAACTCTGGCACCTGCCCCATAAGTGGAACAAATCTCAACCCTGTAGGCGGGAAGCTGTGGCTGCAAATTGAGGGCTGCCAGTGGTGGCAGGGAACACTCTCCGGGCACCACAACAGTCCTCTAGTAACCCCCCACCCCACATTATTTCTATATTAGGCTATGTAGTAGGTGATTGTTGATGTACTTTATTTTGTAATGGCACCCTATGCCTCCAGGGAAGGGTGCCATAAATAAATAAAGCTACTACTACTTGCATCGCTCTAAGGGCTCTTTTAAAATTGAGCCCTGTATCTCTAAATATGAATTGCCTATTTGCACATTTTTGTGTCATCATCCTGCATTAATAATCTATAGTTGCTGATCTTTTGTAAAAATTACCAGCAAATCAGGCCATTTCTGGTGATTTAGTGTTCTAATTTTTAGGTATCTTGGATGTGACTGTATGATATTTATAAATGAAATATGTCTAACATGATTTCATCCTTGAAATAAGGTACTATTTAACACTGTATCTTCTACTGCCATTAGTAAATGTATTTTTATAAGGATTTTATGTTTCATTCATTGTTAATGTGCACTGTCTTTTTTTCTTACATTTTTCCTCTCCTGCACAGCCACTACTCCCCCCCCCCCCACTGGTCTCCCACTTCCATCACACACCATCTCGGGGACTTACGTTTTTGGGGAGAAAGGTTCCCCATGGATATATCCCTAGTGGTGGGGTCAGAGGAGGGAGGACCACCCTCTCCACCCCCTGAAGCACAATCCAGATTTCTTTCCCAGAGCCCTGTAGGTGGTGTGAGAGCTGCAGAAACTGGGTAGACTGGGGAATTATCCTGCAGCCACTGCAGGTGTGTATATATTTTTCTTCATGATTCCACCCGGGCCAAGTCACATGCAATGACTCACGCACATATTTTGATGTACGTGCACAATACTGGTGTTCTGTTGGGTCCCTTCCCCAGTACACTCGCTTATCATACCACCCAGACTCTGCTAGGTGGTAATGGTGCAGCAAGCTGCCACACATCCATCCCTGAAGGAGGAGAGCAGTCCTTGGGGAACTCAGTCCTCCTACCCTCGTCAGCCCCTGCGCATTCCTGATCCATTCCTCAACCTGGGTCACCAGTGTGGCAAGGGGTAAGGCATCCAGTGCCTGAGTCCTCTATGCCACTGCGACGGCTTGTGCACCATGTCTTTAAAGACTCTGGAGTGGATTTTTTCCAAGGGTTGCACAGGGATTGCGTTCAACCCTGCGCAACCACACTTAGTTACTGGTTGTGCACTGAATCCTTTGCTGCAACTGCACCTGATTTTACAATCTTGGGTGCAGTTCTGGCAATTTCAATGATTTATGGCAGCTTGCACCAAATGTTAAGCTCCATAAAACAGCTCCCAGGATTGATGCACGTTAGACCAGAAAAAGTTGGTCAAACTTGTGGCAATTGCCAGCGTGGGATAGAAAATTCCATTAGATCGCTGCAAGCCCCATGCACTGTATCATCGGCACATCGTGGCTTGCAGCAATCTAAGTGTTTTGAAAATCCTGCCCACTGATAAAATGCTAACTCTGATAGACAGACTTAGCCCCATGATGACCTAGTGCAGGTCGAAGTGCTGGTGCATCTGCCTCCATGGATTTCTGCCATAGATGCAGTTTTTCTATTCTGTATATCTGTCCTGTCTCTAGCACCTTCAGAAACCAGTACCGCTTCCACTTACAACAGCTAGCAGTATGTACCTGTTCCTAGGCTTTGTACTATGACTATTTGCCTATGTATATTATAGTCCTGCACTTCTCCATTCTGTACTCATGCTAATGTAGATTGTACGTTCATACAGTACCTTGTGCATTACCTTGTTGTATTATTTCTCCTAAGTTGTCATTGTTATACATTGTACTGTTTATTGGTTGTACTCTCCCAGGTCATGCCTGAAAATAGGCAGATGCTTCTTTAGTGCACCCTACCTGGTTAATAAAAAGGAAATACACTAAATAAATGTGTAAAATCCCCCCCTCCGGAAATGATGCGCTGCATCTCAGCTGGGATACCTTTGGTAAATACATTCTGTATGTGTAAAAACACATTCTGTAAGTGTGTAAAATCAGGAGACCCCCGCCCTCGCCCAGAAATGAGGTGCAGCATCTCAGCTGTGTATCCTGGGTAAACACATTGTAAAAATGGGTAGAAGCAGGAACCCACTGGAAATATCATGCTGCATCTCAGCATTAACCGCACGTGGGTGTTACTGTCCAGATATCTTCTGCATGCTTTCCATGAGATATTAAGCTAAAACATGGAACACTATTTTATTATTTGACAAAGGATGCCCAAACTTAATTGATCTTATCTTTGCCTTGGTGTCAAAACAATTTATGCTTAAGGCTCTAACATAGCTTCTGGTCTCAAGAAATTTAGCATAGGTTTCACGTCAAATGACTAGAGACTTCGCATATTGGGATGGACAAACCTAAGCATGCTTCAGCTCCACTGGTAATTTTGAGGACAGCTAAATCAAAATACTTTTTTTTCCTTTTTCTTTTTTTTTGAATATAATTTTTATTGTATATTTACATTATGACACACATACTTTTGGTTAACATTTAGTCATGCAATGTACAATCTTTGAATATGAAACAAGTTAGTTACCAGGATTAAACAATATAGATAAGTTTCCAGTATTGTTATAATTCTTTCAAAGTATATTATATTTCTTTAAGGACATTTTTGAACTAACATTGTGCCTTGGTTTTATGCAGAGAGGGGGGAAACCCCTCTATAGGGTGGTCAGAGGGCTCGGTAATATGGCCCGCACACCTTTCCTCTCCTCCAGTGAGGACAGCACCTCTTCCCCCCTTCCCACTCGCCTGGAAGAGACCTAATAGTTATTATGGGAGGAAATTTGGATGGATTTGTGCCATGTACCAAATCCAATGTTTCCTATTTGATGTAAATGAGTCAGACTGGTCATGGATATATGCCGTTAGTTTTTCCATTTGGTATATATTCATAACCATCTTTCACCAATCTGGAATTGTAGGGACCTGTTTTGTCATCCATCTTCTGGTTATTGCCTAAACCCAGATACTTGACACTACCATAACAACAATTGCACCCCCTCTCACTCTGGAATTTGACTATACTCCTCCTCCCATGGTTCAATCTGAGGTCGGTAACAGCTAAAATTAGTTGAGAATTTCAAGCTTACAGTTCTGATCTAATTCTGATTCAACTATGTTAAAAGCCTTCCAATTGTGAAAACATTTAATTTCATTTGAACAACATATTGGAAGCTTGATGTCTGGGGTCTGATATTTCTTGTGCAAAGTGGAACACACACATTTGTGCCGCAACTTGCGATTGCCAGGGTGCCTAAAGATGCTATATTGAGTTGAACAGTGCACCAGCACTATTCGACTGAATATATGGCCATGTCAGCCCAGCATTAAGCCACTTAGTGCTCCCCTGACAGGGCCCCTAAAGTACGCTGCCAGAATGGATAGCGATGAAGGACTATTTGCAATATTCAAAGGGAACCATGCAAATGAGCCCATTGGGCATGCAAGGTGCTAAGAAGCCATTTGCATGCCCATTATGGAATCAGCTGCATGGGTAGTGAAGCAGGTTAACATGGTGCCACCCCCAATTGCTCAGTCCCACATGTGCAGGTATCTCTGGTGCTAGTGTGTCTCCCCCCCTGCCGATTGCTGGTCCGTTCTGTAAAATAATATACCCCTGGTGCCAGTGGTTCCCCCCCCTGCTGATCACCATCCCAGTCTGTAAAAAAATATATACCTGGTGCTAGTGCCACCCCCGCTGATTGCCTGCCTGTTCTGTTAAATAATATGTCCCTGGTTCTAGTGGTCCCACCCACTGATTGCCAGCCCATTCTGTACAAAATAATATCCCTGGTGCAATTGGTCCCCCCTCCCTCCAATCACCAGCTCTGATGTTAATATTATTTTATCTGGTGGTAGTGCTTCCCACCATTCTGATTGCCAGCTCCAGCATAAATATTATTATCCCTGGAGTAGTGGTCCCCTCTCCCTCCGATCACCAGCAGGGAAGTATGAAATAAACCTCCCTGGCATCCAATGGTTCCCCCCGTGGCAGCGGGCATACCCCCCCACTCATCTTAGCATTATCCGATGGTGCTGTGGGAGCACACGGCAACCGGAACAGCCCTCCTCACATCTCCTTGGCTGGCCACCATAGGTACAGGCAGGGAGTATGCCTCTTTTTTGTATAGGACGGGGGTGTCACCTTGTCTTATAAATAAGAGGTACACTCCCTGCCTGTACATATGGCAGCCAATTGAGGAGGTGTGAGGACAGCTGTGCCAGTTGCTGGCATGCACTCATGCACCATGGATAATGCTTAGGTGGAGTGAAGTATGCTTATGCCATGGGGGAGGGGGACCACTGGACACCAGGGAAGTTTTTTTTTTGTATTTTCAGGCTGACAATTGGAGAGAGGGGGGACCACTACCATCAGGGATAATGATATGTACTTTGGGGCAGAGAATCAGAGGGGGTGGGAGAACCACTAACACCAGGGATATATTATTTTACAGAATGGGCCAGAGATCGGCAGGAGAGGTGCCAGGGACCACAGGTGGTGGTTATGCTCCCCCAGTGGCCAACTAGCAGATGGCTGCATTACCTCCGGCAGCTGCTAGGGTTACCCAGAGTTAAGGTGGGGTTTCATTTGGCGGTATTTGAGCTGCACAAAAGGACTGCACTAAACCCTTTTACACAGCGCAAATCTGCCGAATATGGGGTGGCATGGCTATTGATGGCCATGCTCTCCACTTGCCCGTATGCATACATTATGTTTTGTGTGGGTGCCAACCCTCTTTGCCCATGCACCAGCCCCTTTTGAATATGGGGATCAAGTGCAAACCTCGGTTTGTGCAAGCAATGACCCATTTGAGGCTGTGCAATTTTTTTGAATTTCAGGCCCCTGGAGTCTGCTGTTATGCTCCCATGGTTATTATACAAGATTGTTTCCCTAATTTTAACCATCTTCCATAGGAATAACTAGTTAAATATATTCTGAACACATGGAAACTTCGGACATATTTGAAAAGCAGTTTGATGATCACCACAAATCCTCAAGTTGATAGTAAACTGAATCTGCTGAATGGCATTATGTGGCTTCATACATCTTCTCTTATTTCAGACTTAATCCATGCTAGTTAAATGCCATACTGAGCCACGTCCTGGACTTAGCAAAAACATATACCCAAAGATGTTACATATGGAAGAACCATGTACAGCTCCCTCTAATTATATTGCCCTCTCTATTTCCATTACATGAACACTGGTGCCACATTCAATCTGCTTCATTTTCACACAGGACCCGATTTATACATGCCAAAAGTACTTCAATAAAATGCTTGTGTTTTAAAATGCACTTAATTCCTTCTGACCTTTATTGAATTTTCCCAGCTTAATCTATAGGGACGTTTCCATTGTTGATTATAGGCATCAGGGTAGAATGGGGGGCAGCCAACCTCTACTGCACTGATCTATACTGTGGCATATCACATTCTAAGGCAAGCCTCCTTTGCATCTGAATGACTGAAGCAGTGTGAGGTGCAGCCTTTTATTTGACTATAGAGAACCTGGCATAAGCTCCTATCATACCCGAGACACACCTCACAGGTGGTACTTATCATATGCAGGAACTGTATCAATGCTTCATACTGGAAAGCCGGTCTAAAGATCATAGATCCAGCAGGGTAGATCCCTTTAAATGCAAATAAATATGCTCAGACAAGAATCCTGGGAAGTCAGGATGGCTTGTCCTGATCATTCTTGAATAACAAGACCCTTCTGTATCTCATATAACCATTCCATATATTATTGCTGAAACCACAGTCAGACTACTCAGACTGTCCATTTTCTTGGGCCAGTATCACTTAATGACAGGTTGCACACCATTCAAGTTGTAATTACTTCAAATTTAGCTGGAGTTGAGTATGTCATTGTGGGATCTTTATACAGTTCTATACTCCACCCCCCCCCAACGTATTTGGTGCTGAATGTGGTTCATTTCATTGAAATGCATCAAACAAGTTTATTAGTGTATGGTTTAAATCTCTTTATACTTTTTATGTAACACTTCAGAGGATTATGAAATATCACTAGAATAACTTCCTTATTTTCATCCACAGGTGATCTTTTACTGTAATATATTATACTGGAAGTTCCTGCTACAACATATGACATAGGTATTAATACAAAGGTGCAATAGTCATGCACTTAGGTAGTGGAAAGAGTTGGAAGTAGCACCTTGAGAGGTTTTTACCCTTGGTGGTTTTCACTGTCAACTTGCATAACTGAGTTAGTTAGAACAGTTTATGAAACTAAATAGTATTCATGTAGATAGTTAGGTAGTACTTGTTAGTAGCTGATAGATACTTGCATTTGCTGGTAACTTGAAAATTACCTCATGTCAACCCCATTTAGCAACTTACAAACTCTTCTAAAATGTTTGTTAAGCTTTCAGGCTTGGAAGTAAATTGAAATAAATCAGAGGATCTTATACCGAAACCCTCCCCTTTCTGAAGAAAAAAGGTTGACGGTCTTTTATGCATTTCCTTGGGCAAGTAATGAATTAAACTGTCAAGGCACAGCTATTCACAACTATAATAAAAAAATAATAGATACAAATTTTGCATCATTGCTTTCAAAAATTACTAAAGACCTAGAACAATGGAAGAAGCTCCACTTATCATTATGGGGGAATATAAACTCCACCAAAATGATCACCACCCCTAACATTTTCTATGTAATAAATAATATTCCAACTCACATCACCATATTTTGGTTTAAAAAGATTGAATGCCTAGTGCTGAAATTCCTTTGGGGAGAAAAAACTCCAGAGTTAAATATTAAAAGACTTGGGACAACCCATAGACACAGAGGTTTTGGTTTGCCCCGGTGTCAGGGATACCACTGATCATTTCTCTTGAAACAAACTCTACTCTGTTTCAACCCTATTGAAGTTCAGAATCCTCTCCTATTGATGACAGTAGCATAGAATCTCACTAAACCTTCAGCAGTTACTGACCTTTTCTTTACCCCACTACCAGCTGGTCTGAAAAAAACTCATTCCACAATCCCAGCTTCCATTTGGCTAAATTACTAGATCTGGAATCTCTTCCCCTGAAATACTCTCTTCTATGGAACAATCCTTCAATAAATCAATTCAGCAATAAACAATTGAAAGACATAAGTTGAAGGAAAACAGGAATTAAAAAGGTGGGAGATTTGATTCTTCCAAACGACAATCGATTAATGGCCGGTTGGAGATCTGATTCTTCGATACAATAATCGAGTAATCTTCTTTGAAGAGGTCAGGCAAAAATATTAAGTCATAAATTTAAATTCTGTTTTTTTCCTATGATTCAGGGAAGCTCTCCTGCAAGAGACATTAAATGCCAACCATCAACTCAGGGAAAACTCAGGATGGGACCAACAAGACCTCATCATACTTGATTACTGTCAGCAACATTAACTCTTAAAAGGTTGATGAGGAGACTGAGGAACCGAGCTACTGACAGACTTTGCATGCTCTGATATTGCTTCTGGGCCTAGTCTACAGCTGTTTTGAAGCTGTCTTGTAGTTTGTTACTAACTCTTAAAAGGTTAATCCTTAAAAATGGGAAAAAATGCTAAATCGCCCTCTCTAAGGAAATGGACTGACCTGATGGCCTCCACTGCCAATAATGAAAGGATAAGTTATACAACTCCGAATAAGTCAGGTCTCTTGACTAAAGTATGGGAATCCTTTCTGAATTATAAAGCCTGACCTTATATAGCATGTTGTGAATTCTACAGGTTGTATGTAGTCTTGCTAAGTTGATTGAATAAGCTATGCTTGGCATTAATTTTTTTTCCTGTATTTCTCCTTTCAAGTACATTTCTGGAATTGTTCCATGTTTTACTGAATGTGTTCTGTATGGATGTACTACATATCCTGTTTTCTTTTTCTCTTTTTCACCATTGTGGTACTGTCATGTAACAAATGAAAAAAAAAACATATGTTGCAAAAAAAAAGTGATTACAGGTTCAAACCTTGCTAGAGTCAAATACTTGCTGGGTGATATTGAGCAAGTCACTTAACCTCTCAGTGTGCTAGTCAACCCAGCTGTGGAAATGGGTAGAAGCAGGATTTCACTAGCAATGAGATGCTGCATCTCAGCTGGACTATTCGGAGAAATAAATTATAAAAAAAAAAATAATAAAATTACCAGCAGCCTCTGGCCTTTCTGTTCCCCAGTCCCACTGCAGGTAGTGTGGTCTATTGTTTAGAGCATCACTGGGAACTGGGTGGTTGAGGGTTCAAACCCTGCCAGAGCCAAATACTCACTGTGTGACCTTGAACAAGTCCCTCAACCTTCCAGCACTCCAGTCCACCCAGCTGCAGAAACTGGTAGAAGCAGGGACTATGTGTATACCTGCCATTGCCAAGCGATTCCCCCCAGTAGCAGCTCCTCTTCCCAGAGGTGGACAGCAACATCTGGGATGCCAGATGTGCTTCCCTCAGGCTAGCCCCAAACAACCCAGGCTCTGTCTTAAAACTGGGCTGCTGGAGAGTTCCAGTGACATCACTGCCCATATTGACTGCATGGTTTTGAGATCCTGCTTATTGCTTGAAAAAGCCAAATGTCATCAGCCTTATTTTGAGCACTAGATTCCACAGTACTGAGCAGAACAAAGAGAGGAAATGGGGCAGCCTCAGAAACCAGTGGGGAAAGACAAAAGCTAGTGCTCACCATGAAGCTCCACAACCACATGTCACAGCCACAGCAGGGCCCCTCGAGGGTCTCAAACAGAACCACAAGCCCTGGTGTGGAGGGTGATGACATCCGGTCAGGGACAAGCTCAGTCTTATACAAGGGAAGAGCAGTGCTCGTTATGAAAGTATTGCATTGGATGTATGTCAATGTCTCTGACATAAATAGAGATTTTAAAAAGACTAGAGCAAAGGATGTCAGTGGTAGAGGAGGCAATAAACAAGCTCACAGAGGAAAACAGCAGCATGGGGCGCACCATATTTTTCACTGCCAAAGAGAGCAAAATCATTCAAGGAGAGCTGAGGGTGTCAAGGAGCATGGAAAAAAATCCAGTTGTTCAACTTCCCTGAAGGTATGGCGCAACCTGATTTGACATCATTCTTGAAATGTTAACTGACTTAGGAGCTTGGCATACCAGAGGAGACAACAATAGACTGTGAGAGGTGCTCACAGGGTGTTAGGTTACATGGCAAAGGTAGGTCCCTCCACTGTTTGACTGTGGGGAAATTCAACAAGTTTCCAGTGAAGAAAATGCTCTTGAGAAAAGCCTGGCAAAAGAAAGAGGTAAACATGAATGGACAGCGAGTGCACATGGACCAGGACTTTCCAACTGGGATCCTCCACAAATGTAAACAGGTACACTCAGTGATTAAACTGCTAAAAGAAAAGGGGATGAGGGCCCAAATGAAATACACTATGAAGCTAGCAGTTTATTTGGATACTGGAGTCGAAACTTATGACTCCCTCCTGAGTGCTTCCAAATGGCTCACAAAAATTGGGATTATATTCCCAGATCTACAATAAGAGGCATTTGAGAAGGAGCTGGCAACCATGGTGTGGGAGATGGTGGGGAAAAGAACTGGTGCAAAATGTAGCTGGAGAGTTGACTCACTAAAAATGATGCAGGTGGACTCCCACAGATTCAGCCATACAGTGGTTACCGAAGGCTCTGATTAAAGAAACATAGCAATTATTTCTTCTCCCAAAAGGTATGCAGGAAAATGAGACATGGTATGTGCTGGTGGGTGGGGGGGCTGTAGAGACACTGGACACCCTCGACTCTCCTTCTAGACTGTTGATCAGTGGAACAAACAGACCTAGACATAGACAAACTCTGGAATGGTAGACACAGACCCAGTATGTTCCCCTGCAGGGTTTAGCAAGCACCCCCTATATTTCTCCATCCATCATTCATGCTACATAACTTTGAACCCTGCAAGCTGCATGGTTGTGGGCGGGTTAGTGCATAGTTGGCAGCTCCTTTGAGGATGATCATAACAATATCCTACTGTTTGAATTTTGTGCAAGAATGGCCAGGGGCTACTGCATGCATACATGTTTTGCAACACAACACAGTGCTAGCTGACCTTTCGCAACAGCGAAGGGACACGTTTTTTTAGAGCTGCAAGTGGATCAGCAACTTGAGGGACTGGCCCATGAGTTATAGTGAGAGTCCAGGCCAGCTGTTTCATGGACTGTAGTGTTACTGGGACTGTTAGACAGGGTGGGGTACATGTACTATGGGCACAGCATAGGTAACAAGGTACCTAAGGAGCTGGTGTACATGCTTATGGAAAGATATGGTGGGACTGTAAGAACATATCTGATAGCAGAGATAAGGACAGAGGGTTATAAACTGCCCATGTACAATGTCTCTCTCATCCCTTTTTGCTTTTTCCCCTGTTACCTGGTCACTGATGCCTTACCTACTACAGCAGGGAAGGGGGAAGGATATCTCAAACTTCAAGAGGGACCCTCACCAAGACAGCCTCCTCTGGGTTGGGGACAATGTTTACTGCTCTGTTTAAATGTTTAGGGGGTTGATGGGAAGGAAAGAGTCTAAAGTTCATTTTAATTCATTAGCTGGTGGTAGGTGGGGTGGGAGGAGGGCAGTACTGGAAGGGTGGCCCAAATCCAGAGGCTGCACTGCTGGTAGGATCCAGATGACAGGAATTCAACTAAAAGTGTGTGCTCCACCAGGAGCTTTAGCCTCAGAAGGAAGGGAGGGAGAGATTAAGAGCTCACCTCAGGGAAGGACACATAGGAGGCAGTATAGCGCAGTGGTCTAAGGCTCTGAGCTGCAAATCTGATGACATCTAGCAGACCAGACCTGGGTTTGAATCCAACAGCTTCCACTTGCATACTGTGTGACCCTGAGCCAGTCACTTAACCTCCTTGTGCTCCCAGGTCGCTCCTGTGAAAAAGCTTTCAGCTTAGTGTGCTATACCTGGTTAAACAACTAAAAAAAAAAAAAAAACATACCACAGCAGAGACCTTCCTTTGCACAGCAATGTGCTGCTTTCTATGAGGACCCAAGAGTTGTGTTATCTCTTCTGACTGGTTTAATATATTTTGTATTCTGTGCTGTGGGCACTTACATATTTACTTAATGCAATGTGTTTCTCAGGTCAAGACTGGAAAACTGGTGTACACTGTACAATGTCTGGGGTAGGGGCAAACGGTAACTGATCCTATGACAGGTAAGGCTGACTGCAGCACTGAGGTTATGATTTTAAAAATATAGTGTCATGCAACGTAAAAGGGGTCAATAATGAAATTAAACAAAAACTAAATAAATAAAAATGTGCTAAAATTATCAAGGATCTGGGGAGGTTGCACTGCAAAGTAGGCGTACTACAAGAAACACATTTATTACTGACAGAGCATCAAAAACTAACAAAAGGATGGGTAGACAAGGTAATAGCTTTATCACACCAGTCTTCAAAGGAAACAGGCATGGCTATGTTCTTCTGCAAGGGTCTATCTTTCAAAGCCGTGGACACCCTTGAAGAGGAGGCTGGGAGACTGGTGGCTGGCTTGATGGGTGATAGGAAGCAACTGTACACCTAGTTTATTTATGTTGCCCCCTGAACAGCAGAATTATTCATCACATCTTTGTTAGAATTGTACAGCTAAGGGAGAGTCATGTGATAATTGAAGGAGACTGGAACTGGACAGAAAACAGAGACTTAGAATATGTCAGGCAACCCCTAAAGGGGACAGGGTAGGAGCAAAAACCCATGCATCCTGCAAGAGGAAGCTGGGCTGGTGGATCTATGGTGTCAAAACAATCCTAAGGTAAAAGACTACACTTTTTGTTTACACCCAAACAATAGTTATTTTTGGTTGCATAGATTCTATACCAGAAAAGATAGATGAGACTCAAACCTCAGTGTGAAGTATGTTTCCGTTTTGCTTTACTCAGCTTAATCAATGAATGCTCCTTTTCCATTGCTTATATATGACTGCATTCACACTGACTGAATCATTCCAATTTTACAGTGACGGTAGTTCTTTCTCTTTTAGGCTCTTCCTGGTTTTCCGTTCTCATGTAGGTGTGCCTCCGGCTGCTGGTGTCATAGCATCCCGGATGTTATGACCTGTCTTGTTCATTGTAGAAGGTACCATGGGTTTTGTCCCCTTTTTCCCTTCCTGCCTTCACCCTCCATATACTTGATTGTGCTGCTAGAGCTACTCGTGGTCTTAGAAACCACAGCACATCCCCTTGGGAGAGCAAGCTGCCTGGATCTCCACTGGGGTAACTGGCACCAGAACCATCTCCTCCCCTTCCCAGGCTACCCCCTTCTCTATCCACCCATCTCTAATGAAATAAGCCAAGGGATAATATTATAATATACAGCAGTACTTCTAATTATATAATAATTTTACCCATTTTTTCTTTTACAGAATCATTTAAACATTTACCAATAAAAGTATCTCATTAATATAACACTAGCACCCTTGCAGAATATCATATTGTTTACTTACTAAATTACTAGAATAAAATAATTAATGCTACCATCCATGACTAAAACAGCATTCTACAGCTCGTAAGAAAAATCGAAGGCAGCCATTGCTGGCTGTAAGTAATATTTTATTGATTAAGTGCCCTTTCCCTATACGGGATACAGACAAAGATAAAGTAATGCACTTTTTTGCAAAACTAAAATACATGCCTAAGACATTCTGATAAAACAGCATCACAGCAGATTAGGAAAGACTGCTAGAGGGAGAGGTTAAAAAGTTCCAAAAGCCTCCCTAAAAAGATGTGCCTTCAGACCCTGCTTGAAGGCCTCACCCAGGGGGCCTCCCTCAAGGGCCTTAGGAGTGAGTTCCACAGAGCTGGTCCTGCCACCTCGAAAGAATGATCTCCTGATGTTTTAAGCTGAGTCCTGAACCTCTAGGAGGGCCTTCTTGGGGAGAGGAGAGAGAGCGCTGAGAGTGGCCAACAGTCAGGAGGCTGCACAGGTAGCCAGGGCTCAGTCCATATAGGGTTTGTAGGTGAGAAGACCCACCGTGAAAGGCCTAGTGGCATGGTAGGCTAAGGTCCTGGATGCCTTACCTCCTCCCATGCCAGCAACCTGGGTTTAGGAACAAGCCTGGGGTGCCAGAGGTCATTTGGGGGGGGGTGTGAGGAACTGGATTGAGCGGCTGCAAGGCAGCTCTCCTCTCCTGGGAGGGATGTGGGTTTCCCAGCTCTTGGCTGCCTCCTGATGGAGGCTAGGTGGCAGCACCAAGCTATAAGGAAGCCAGACATTAGGCCGGGTGGGAGGAGGGGGCCATCACCGAAGTCACAGAGCACGTGCATGCCTCCACACGCATGCATGACCTTTTTCCTGCAGTCCTTCGGATAATAGGAGAAAACAGGAAAATGGGGCACTGGAGGAGGCTCAGTGAAGCCCTGTGTGCAGGACAGATCAAGATCCTCCAAGGAAGGACCACAGCATGCCTGCCTCAGGAGCCCCAAGAGAAAAAGCAGGACAGGTGTCGCATGACAGGACCTAGGGAGGCTCGTCAGTAATCTGGCCACCATGTTCTGCGCTAGCTGCAGGCAACACAGGACCCCTCTGCTAACCCTGAGGCAAAGGCCGTTACAATAGTCGAGTCTGGATGTCATGAAAACATGCACCGGTGAGGGAAGATCATTGGGTGGAATTAAGACTTTAATCTGGACAATGTTCCTAAAACGGTAAAAAACACTCCAGACAACAGACGACACCTGATCCTCAAATGTCAGTCTATTGTTCAGGATGATGCCCAGATTTTTCACCTTGGCAGAGGCTGTAAGAGGGGAGGGGCACAGCATCAAACCTGCTGCCACCCCAGTAGTATCTGCATCCTGTCAATGACCAGGCTCAGTCACCAGCACATCTGTTTTGCCTGGGTTGAGCTTCAACCAGTTAGAGGACATCAAGTCCCGGATCTCAGCCAGACATTTGTTTAGTATACACAAGGGACAATAACTAATCCTTTTATGCATATATAAGCAAGCAATAATACCCAACTGGGTGAATGGTATTCAGCAATACTGGACCGCCGAGAGGCAAAATGAGGCCCAACGCCACAGGTGGAGGGCCTTATAGCCCCTGGAAGATTTGGTATTGCCCATACCACCCACCCTGTCAGGTATTATTGCACTTAGGAAATGGGATACCGTATTTTGTACGCTTGAAAATAAATAACTTTTATGTTTAGATATTTAAACTCTTACATATTTGATTTATTTTATCATAAAATAGTTCCTCTGTCTATGATGGGCTTTTTTTTTAACTAGGGACTCATGTTACAGTGGAGCCTCCCTCGTTTTAACCTTTGGGCTGGCTCTCATGGTTACCTCCCCTCTCCCCCCCCCAACAAGTTAAACACTTTTTTTTCTCTCTCTCTCTATCTCTCTCTTTACATTTCTTCTGATTTTGTATTGATTGGGATGCTTGTTCCAGTGGAGCCTCCCTAGTTTTCACCTTTGAGGAGGTTGTCATAGTGACATCGTCCTCCCCCCCCCGCCACAGACTTGAGCACATGTTTTAATTTTTTTGTTTCTCTTTTCATTTCTTCTGATTTTGTATTGATTTTGATTGCTAACAATTGCATCACTGGTAGATTTTCCTTCAGTGGGACACGGCCGGAATGACCATAATTATATATGCAGGGCCCTCGAGCAAGCCGGCAGCAAAAGAAATGTAAGTGTGCACCGGGACAGAACCAGATATTTCTGTGGTCAGATTGGGTCTGCCGTAAACTTTGTGCACCCACAGCTCATGAACAGTGGCCCGAGGCATTAAATGAGATGTTGCTTCCAGACCTGTTCTACCCAGCGCCAACTGTCAGCAGAAGAGCAGCAAAAGAAATGTAAATGTGAAAAAAAATAGAGCTTTTTTTGTGTCTTGGTAACAAGGAAGAGAGCTAGGCAATCGAGCTGGCAGCAAAGAAATGTAAGTGTGCAAAAAGGAAGAAAGTTACTCTCGGAGTAGTGAGATCGAACTGCGGACACTTAGTTGTGCAGTGGAGCTAATGTTCACAGACGTATCAGGGATAGCAGAACAGGAAACTTTTTTTTTTTAAAGTTTCCATGACAGGAATATTGTGGTGTGAGATCTTGTATAGTTATGCATGGGGTACAGAGTGGGGCTGCTGATGTGAATCTCACTAAGCAAGATAAAAACCAGACTGGGCAGTTTGAACATTTGGGGTGCCCAAGACTACCTTAAGTCAATCAATCAATCAAAATCTTTATTTATCCAGGCGGACACCATTGAGCAAACTCATTTGCAAGGTGGACCTGCGTTACACAAGGTCAAGTAACAATACATTTATATACAAGCAAAGAAACAGTAAATGAAAGTATGTATCAATCTAGGTGGACCTGCGTCACACCAGTCGAGTATTAACACATTGTGTATAGACAAGGAGACAGAAATATTGATATACATAATAATATAGCAGTAAGATGGCAGATGAAATGATGATTAATACTGGATTCAGCTAACAAACACCTCGGCAGTATTCATGGAAGGGATGTGGCAAGATTGGACAAGAGGAGAGAGAAGCTAAGGAGAGTGTTGCCAGAAAAGGGGGATTTATTGGCAGTTAACAAAGACATATACATTATGAATGTAGTCGTATGAAGGGAGGAGGTGTTAGACTGGGGGGAGGGTCTGGGGCTGGGATAATACAACCAGAGGAGATAAGTTCACTGGCTGGAGAAAGAGGGGGTGGGCAGGTGTGTAAGGGAGGACTGAGGACAGAAGGTAAGTAAGTGAATCGAGAGCAAAATTGTGTGAAATGAAGATCGGAATAGGAGGTATCAGAGGGGCAGGCATAAGTGAACTATGGTCGATCGAAGCAATTGCAGACTTCCGTGATATATTTTGCATACAGGGTCTTGAACACATCAAGACTGACCGGAGTCCTTAATTTCAGAGATTTCTGAAGCTCATTCCATAGTGATGGCAGCACGAAACCTATGGCAGTTCTCCCAAAGCGCGTTACGGCCCTGGGCACTTTCAGAGAGGGCAGGGAGCAACTTCTTAGAGTGTAAGTTCCAGGCACATTGGAAGGCAGATAATCAACAATATACTGTGGAAGTTTGCCAATAATAGTACCGTATGTCCAGAAGGCCATATTTCTGTGTCTATACTGTAGGGAGGTCCATCCCACAGCCGCATATAAGGAGCAGTGGTGAGTGGAGAAAGGGAGACCAGTAATGAAGCGCAGGGCTCTGTGGTATAGAATATCCAGTTTTCCAAGGTAAGAGGCAGCACATTGACTGTAAATGAAGTCAGCGTAGTCGATTAGGGAGAGGAACGTGGACTGAACAAGCTGCTTCTTCACCTCTGTAGTTAGTAGGCTGTTTTTCCTGAAGAAAAGACCAAGTCTCTGCTTCAGTTTTTTTAACAGCTCCTCCAAGTGATACGTAAAGGAAAGTTTGTGGTCTAGCCACACCCCCAGATATTTGAATTCCGGTACAAATTCCAAGTTTTCCCCTAATAGAGTGGAGATGGGAGGGATAGTACCAACAGCAGCAGAGTATGTCACATTATTAACAGGTGAGAATAGCATCGCTTTTCTTTTTTGGCATTAAGTAGCAGCTTTTTGCTTATTAACTGTTGTTGCAATA
The DNA here is from genome assembly GCA_016271365.2 of Neoceratodus forsteri. Lineage (NCBI taxonomy): Eukaryota > Metazoa > Chordata > Ceratodontiformes > Ceratodontidae > Neoceratodus > Neoceratodus forsteri. The sequence continues at coordinate 815,491,259 of CM057453.1, read as the reverse complement.
AGTAGAAGTCAGCTTGCAGGTCTCTACAGGCAGTTTCAGGAGTAGTACGGCTTAGGTAAATCACCGTGTCGTCTACAAACAGATGGATTTTTGCCTCTTTGATGGCAATATCTATACCGTTAATGTAGATAGCAAAAAGAAGTGGTCCCAGGATGGAGCCCTGTGGGACACCTCATTTTAACGGATTGGAAGTAGAAATCTCACCTTCAGCCTTGACCTGCTGGTGCCTGTCCATGAGGTAGTCTTCAAACCAACACAGGGAGGTAGAGTCGAGGCCAATTTCTTTTAGTGTAGAGGGAAGTAGACTGTGGTTGACAGTGTCGAAGGCCTTGCTTAGATCTAAAAAAACGGCACAGACAAATTTTTTGTTCTCTAGGTTGTGTTGCCAGTCATTTGTCACCTTGGCTAGGGCCGTAATTGTACTGTGTTTGGATCTGAAGCCAGACTGCATGGGGTTTAGCAGATTTGTGTTATTTATGAAAGATCTCAGTTGGGCATTCACAATTTTTTGCAGTAGTTTTGATAAGGTGGGGAGGAGGGAGATCGGCCTATAGTTATTTAGGTTGAAGGGGTCCCCAGATTTGAATAACAGAATAACGTGTGGTTTTCCACAGGTGAGGGATGGTCCCTTGTGAAAGAGACAGATTGAAAAGATGCGTAATAGGTACAGCCAAGACATGGTAGGCAAACTTTAGGTAGTATGGATCAAAGGTGTCAGCGCCTGCACTTTTCCTGGAGTCCAGCTGGAGTAGAAGATCTTCCACCTCTTTCAAGGAGGCAGGAGAGAAGAAAAAGACTGCTTTTGTGGAACTAGATTCTGAAGGTTGTATAGTCAGCTGAGAATGCAGCTACATGCAGGCGAATTCTCAAATGCTAGCTCTGCGTTAACAAAGTGGTTATTAAAGGCTTGTAGTATCTCTTTTTTGTTGTTGATAGTTACATTGTCCGAGATAATTTTTGTGGGGAGCATGTTACCAGTCGTGTGACCAGATAGTTCTTTTATCGTAGACCAAAACTTAAGTAATAGGGTACCCCAAACTGGCACTTGTTTTGCAGCAGGCGTCTATCAAAAGTTAATGTACCCCCTTGCTGTGGCTCTCAGCCAATGAGAGAGCTCCTAGTATCTAGTCCATTTTCTAAACAAAAATAGAAACTCACCCAGAACGGTTGGACCCATACTATCCAATGGTACCACTATAACCAAGGATAAACAAATAGCACATCTATTTAATATATATTTCTGTTCAATCTATAATCATAATAGTACATCTATTTAATTTATATTTCTGTTCACGCTATAATAATAAAACACCAAATATCAAGCAGTTGAAATTTACATACAACATTAAACAGCACTTCACTGAGGCTGAGGTCATGTTCGTATTATATAATATCAAAGGGAACACTTCACCAGGTCCAGACAACATACTTCTGATGTTCCTAAGGGACATGGCAGACATTTTGGCTTACCGTCTTGTAATATTATTTAACAAGTCCCTCGAGTCTGGGGTGGTTCCAATGGCGAGAGAGACTGGAGAGAGGCAGTAGTTGCCCCAATTAACGAAAAAGGAAACAAAAAAAATGTCACAAGTTACAGACCAGTTAGTCTCACTTCCCTATGAAGCAAGTCATTTGAAAGATTAATAAATAAACATTACATCAGCAAGTAGAATCCTTGGGATTGGAAGACTGCTCCCATAATGGTTTTAGACGAGGTTTGCCATGCACCACCAGCCTGATCACCTTTTATAATAGAATCAATACGAGTACAGACAATGGGAATCCAGTGGATGTAATCTTGTTGGATCTTGAGAAAGCATTCAACACTGTCCCCCATAATCTGTTAGTCATCAAACTGAACAACATGGGTATTCGTCCTGATATAGTGAGATGGATATATCACTGGTTAACAGATCACACCCAGAGTGTTAAAATAAATGGTGAATTTTCACATAAGAGCATTGTTGGTAGCAGGGTTCCTCAGGGATCCATTTTGGGCCCTACTCTCTTCAGTCTCTTTATAAGTGACATGAACCAAAATGTTAAAAACATACTAACAAAATCTGTAGACAACACTAAACTGGAAGGTGAAGTAAATACCTTAGATAAACATCTGACCTTGTCTTGTGACTTAAAAGCAATATATCATTGAGCAACCCAAAATAGAATGAAATTGAACCCACATAAGTGCACAGTCTTACATTTTGGGAATAAAAAAAATCCTAAGTACTGGTATTACTTAGATAATGTGCAACTACGTATGTGACCAAGGATAGAGATTTAGGAATTATAGTAAACAGCATGCTATCACAGACTGGCCATTGTATTCAAATTTCCAAAACAACAACTAGATTATGAAGATCTATACAATGTTCATTTGTTTCCAGAAATAAACAGTGTCTATTACCAGTATACAAAGCTTAGTTACAATCCCTCATTTAGATTTCAAGTTATCATTCTGGAATCCATATTTTAAGTGGGACATTAACCTGATCGACAGGACGCAGATGAGTAACAAAAATTATACATGGTTCGGAGTCCATGAGTTATGATGACAGATTTGCTGCAATGGGGCTATTTAGTACAGATGAAAGAAGAAGAGGGTATCTCTTATTATTGTTTAATACAAAAAACTCAGACCTTATGGCTCAGTGTGGTCTTGAATTTAACACCAGGACAACACATTTGAGATCCTGTAATAGACGATTGGTTATCCCCAAGGTCAATACTTATAAGAGGAACAATTACTAGACTGTGCATACAGCCCATTTGTGGAATAAACTCCCACGTGATTTGGTTAACAAAACATTATTTAGCAGTTTCAAACAAGGGCTTGATGATTATCTGTTACTAAACAGAAACAAATACAGTCCAACCCCATTTATCCCTACTGTGTGGGGGACATCAAATTTGGCTGGATAAACAGGAGATCGGATAAACGGAAGTGCATTAACAGACCTGCACAGTAGTGGTGTCAAACAGTAAACACCACACGCACACATATATAGTGCCTGACATTAAGTACAGTACCACAAAGGAGAGATATACAGACAGAAAGGCAACAATGCATAGTGAATCTTTAAACAAACTTCATTCAATCGCTGTTAAAAATAAAAAATCCGCATTGTCGTGTACTGTACATTCTATGCTATGGATATATGCAAGCTGCAACTACACATAGCACACATGCAGCCATACCGCTTAAATTGTTAAACAACTTCAAGAATTAAAAAAAGTGCACTTTGCAGATTGCAGTAGTAATCTTTAATGATGTTTGCTTGAGTGAATCAGACTTTTTTCTTGCTGCTCGCTGCCTGAGTTACCTGAGCAGCATTACCTGAACTGGATCACAGTATGCTTGACTTTCAGTGTAAAGGAGACACTGGTCAAAAAAAGCCTACTGCCTCAGCATGTGTGGGCACTATTGGAGCAGGTTCTTCCATTTCTGTATCATTTTCAGTTTCCAACTCTGGCTGTATGTACTGCTTCATTATTAGCTTCACTATTCCATCATCTGAGAGCACCTTGTGACCCTGCTCGTCCTTGTCAGACTGTAACCATGGCAAAGCATCTTCCTTGGATGGAGGGTCTGAGAAGGAAACTGCAAGTGCTGTGAGCTCTACAACAGAGATGCTGTTCTCAGGGAGGCCAACAAGGTCTTGCAGTTCAGGTGCCATGTCTTGGTGAGTGCTCTGAATTCTGGATTTTTCCCAGACTTTTGGACAGATTCAGGACGCAGACTGTCCCATGCCTCCACTGCCATGTAGACAACATCTTTAAGATTTATTCCTTTCATTATATCTCCCAGTGCTGTGTCTGCATTCTCCTCAGTTAGAACTGTCTGTAGCAGCTTTTTGTGATAACAACGTTTAAAGATTTCCAGGATGCTCTGGTCACAGGGCTGGAGCTTTGTTGTTGTTTTAGCTGGCAGAAATGAACAGCGGATTACTCTGTCCAGAGTTCTAACATTCGGAATATTGGGGTGGGCAGGTGAATTGCCCACAAATAACAGTGCTTTTAGCGGCAGTCCCTTATATCGCAGGTACTGTGTAACTTGTGGGACAAAGCTGTCACTGAACCCCCTGCTGAAAATGCTGGCATTCATCCAGGCACGATGCTGTGCCTTATAGTGCATGGGCAGTGATGCCATATTCAGGTGCTTGAAGCATCATGGCACCTGTGATTTGCTAACAGTTACAAGTTTTAGTTTATGACCAGCTGTATGAACACACCCAAGGACAGTGACATGGTCCTTTTGTTTTTTAAAGTTGGGGGCATCTTTCTCTGCCCCATGGGCCAGCATGCATTCAGGTAGTCTGCACCAATACAGCCCAATCTCATCGGCATTGAACAGCTGCTCAGGGACCAGATCCTCCACTTCTATAGTGTCCAGCAGCTGTTTAATAAGGAGCTCAATCTCGTCATCTGTGGCACTAAGATGTTCGCTGCACAACTTGAGCTGCCGGATTAAGTGTCTGCGCTTGAAGAGGGTCAACCACCCTTGGCTGGCACAGAGCTAATCATTGCTGCTAAAACTGGAGCACTTTTTCTTTTAAAAGTGGTCCAGAAAAGGGGATTCCCTTTTCCCTTTCTTGTCGGAACCACAACTAGAGGGCAGCGTCTCTTTGTTCATCACTGCAGGACCACATGTTTTTTCTTTGTTCTGCCCCTGCTACACTCTCCATACAACCAACAAAGTCCCAGAGCTTATCTTTAGCAGCTTTGATGTCGCTGATAGTAGATTTTCCCACTCCATACTCCTCTGCCAGGACCACAGCTGTTACACCATTCTCAAGTCACTTCACAATTCTTATTTTCTGCACTACGGTGAGTACAACACGTTTCTGCTTTCTAGATGGAGATTCCACTGTTGCTGACACACGATGGAAGGGGGAACTGGGCTAGATTTAAAGAACAACAGCAGGAACAATAGCACCTGCACCTGATTAATGCTATGATTAGCTGCAATTAGCAGTGTTGCTGTCTGCCATCAAGCACGATTAACATACAGTACCTGTGACATTCCATTCGACTGAGTTAATCGGCTGTCAGCTAGAACAGTGGGGGACACAACTGCAGTTCATTAGATAGGGAGGACTGGATTATCAAGGGTCAGAAAATCATGGTTGGATGTATTAATTCACCCACTGTGAGTGGGAGACAATCTTGCTGGGCCCCATGGCCTTCTTTTGTCTTACCAACCCAAGTAAACCAAGTAAGTAGTACCTCCACTGTGCCACCCATCCCGGGTGCACACAACATATACAGCTGAGGGCCTCTGCATAACAATGAAACCCCACACTGTAACGTCTAATAATCTCTCCCAGGGGAAGAATTTATACTGTGACAACATGGGTGAGAGGATCGAGTCCTGAGGAACTCCACAAAGCAGGAGCTTTGGGCATGAGGAGAAACTCCCCATCACAACCCTCTGCATCCTGGCCGTGAGAAAGGACTCAAACCAGCCGATGACAGTGCCAGTGAGTCCAAAGAGCTCCCTTAGGCAATCCAACAGTGCCACATATTCCACAGTATCAAATGCTGAAGAGCAATCGAGGAGAACAAGGAGTGATCATTCCCCTCCATCTTTAGCCCTGAGGAGATCCTTATGCACCCTCACTAATGCAGTTTCAGCACTGTCTGGACCAGAATCCTGACTGGAGAGGCTCATAGATGTCAAAGACTGTGAGGTGTGCCTCGAGCTTCAGAGCCACTGTTTTCTCGATAATCTTACCCAAAAAATGAAAGTCAGAGATTGGTCTATAATTTGCTAAAATGTCAGTGTCTAGACACGGTTTCTTCAGGAGGGGCTTCTAGCGAACTCTTGTTTGGTATTGCAGCAACTAGTGCTGTTCTTGTAGCCAGTAGTAGAAAAAAGTGAAGTTAAAAAAAATGAAATAAAATTACTGTAATTGCTGGTCTGCTGTTGCTGTTTCAGTGCCAAACTAGTCATCCAGCTACTTCTTATTCTGCTCTCTCTCAGTTGCTAAGACTAGTGGCACTTCTGGCTTTGGGTAACCACAAACATAACAGAAAGGCTGATACTAGTAGTATCAATTATGATCCAGTTGGGATTAGTACAAGAGCACCACTTACTAGTGAAAAGCAAGCTTTTGGAGGGCATGGGGGGAGATTAAGTATAAGTGCCAGAAGTGGAAATACAAAAGAAGCAGCATGCGCCAGTCAGAGGGGAACTACTAATTTTGCTACAGTTTCAGACTGGGCTACAGACCCAGTCAGACTCTCCCAATGAAACTGAAGGCAAAAGTTAGAGTAGTTATTGGCAGACAATGCAAGACAATTTTATAGCATATAGTGCTCTTTTCCAGGTACTTGGAGTGCTTTACATCAAACTTGCATAAAATATATCTTCATTTTAAAACACCATAAACTAAACAAATAGTATAAAAAACTTAAATCCCTGGTAAAAAGTCATGAATGCCTATAGGTATGCCTGTGGAAATAAGTGGGCCTTAAACTCCACCTTAAAATGCTCATCTGAGATACGAGATCTAACAGTGAAGTTTACACTCATTCAACACGACGTCAAACTGGTTGGTGAAAAAATACCAAAGTGATACCATACTACTTTTTAAATGATCAGTCTGACATTCTGCTGCAAACCACATGGCATGTCTAACTACTTCATGTGACATGCTGAAGTGCCTGTGAATGATCTCATACTGTATGTAGTATGAAGGCAGCCTATTCCAGAGAACTGGAGTTAGCCTGCAACTCTGAATGCCCAGTTCCTTTAGGTTTTCTGCTGGTATCATGAAATGACTGGGATGTTTAGCTCAGCAGAGTGGAGGAGATAAGATGGGGCGTACAGTACCAGGATGTCCTTTGGGTGGTGATAACCCAATCTCTTTAGGCCCTTGTACATCAATAATCATGCTGTAAAAGGTGATGTGCCAACTTACTGGCATCCAGTACACTTTGCACAGCACAAGTGTACTATCAACTGACAGGTTTGGTGATGTAATCAGTCTGGCCACAGAATTCTGCACTTGTACCTGCTGCCAGTGGCCCATCACACCCCCAGAAAGCCATAGTGCAGATTGTTTAAGTAGTCAAGGCGTGATGTCCCAAAGACATACACTAAAATAACCAAGTCCTTGCCTGAAATATATGACTTCAACCTACTGATGTTTTTCAAATGGTAAAAGCTGCAACAAACTACTACTGCTCCTCAGGTTTCAGGGACAACATGCAGTCACATGTAACTCCCAGGTATTTGGCTGTATCCACAGTTGATAGAGAAGTGGCATTCAGTGATGGAATGGTAGCACTAACCCCAGTAATTGCCAAAGATTAGGAATTTGGTCCAATCTGCAGCACCTCCATTTTGACAGGGTTGAGACACACTCAGTTTGGGTCCATAAAGTCTTTTACATCAGACAAGCATCAGTTCATCTACCTACTGAGTTCGATCTGTGCTGTGCAAAAGGCAGGTACAACTCAGTATCTTCTGTGTAGCAGTGGGACTCTTTAAGTTATGCCATCTAACAATCTCACCCATTGGCAGCATGTACACTGCGAGCAACATCAGAAGTAGGCACTCCAAAACTAAAAGCTGCAGACTCTGCTGAGAACTTGCCCATTATTACCTACTGTTCCTTGCAGGAGAAGGGAGGACTCAACTAGGACCATGCTGTCCCAGTGAGTCCCCTGAAGCACTTGTGGTGCTCTGTCAACACTCATTGGCCGACGGTGTCAGTTGCTGAAGACAGAGCAAAGAAAACAATTAAAGAATGCGCACCCACATTTCTCACCAGCAGGAGACTGTTCAGTGTAATAACCAGTCATCTCATCGTTGTGGTGAGGTCTGAAACTCGACTGAAAACAGAAATAGAATTTGACGGCAGATAAGGACCGCTTGGCCCTTCTAGTCTGCTCATTACTCTCTACCTACACTATTATCACAGACCATGCCGATCTACAGCACTTTCTCCCTTCCCACTTCCTTTCCAAAATGACTCCCTTGTGCTTATTGAACCCCACCACTGTTTTCGCCTCCATTACCTCTGCTGGAAGGCTGTTCCAGGAATCCACCACTCTTTCTGTTAAGAAATACTTCCTCATATCTCTCCTGAATCTATCCCCTCCAGCTTCATAGTATGTCCCCTTGTTCTTGATCACTTTTTCTTCTAAAAAATATTCCCTTCCTGTACCTTATTTACCCCCATGAGGTATTTTGAGATCTCTAATATGTCCCCCCCCCATTCCACGGTATACATATTGAGGTCCTTTAGTCTCTCCTTGTAGGGCATTTGATGTAGACCCTGCACCAATTCAGTTGCCCTCCCCTGAACCGCCTCCACTCTATGTCCTTCCAGAGAGGTGGTCTCCAGAACTGGACACAGTACTCCAGGTGGGCTCTTACCAGTGATCCATAAAGAGGCAATACCACCTTCCTCTTTCTGCTGGTGATACCACTCCCTATGCACCCCAGCATCCCACTAGCCTTCCCTACTGCCTTGTCACACTGCCTGACCACCTTTAGGTTATCTGATATGATTATGCCGAGGTCTCTTTCCTGCTTGGTGGTTGTCATTGCCTCTCTACCCATTTTGTACTCCGCTCATGTGTTTCTATTCTCATAAGTGCATTATTTTGAACTTTTTCACACTAAAACTCAGCTGCCATACCCTTGACTCTCCTCTAGTTTTCTCAGGTTTCTGCTCATCCTTTCCACCCCCCTGGAATGTCCACCCTATTGCAGATTTTGGTGTCATCTGCAAAGAGGCAGACCTTCCCTTGCAGCCTGTCTACCATGTCACTTATAAACACATTAAAGAGGATCAGTGCAGTGGCTTGTAGATGACAACCTGCTCCAGGTGAGACTTGAGCTGTGATGCTACCACCTTCTCAATTACAGTACCTTACCTAGGAAGGGAAGATTTGATAAATTACTGTCATTTGTCAAGATTTCAGGGTCCAGAGAGGATTTTTTGAGAAAGGGTTGTACCACTGCTCTCTTCAGGATGGCTGAAAAATTACCTTCCTTAAGGGAACTCCCAATGATTGTGGAAAAAATTGGTGTGACAAATTCTTCTGGGGGTTCAATATGCAGCCTGTCTGACAATGGACCTGAGATGGGGGGGCAGCCTCTGTTATACTGAAAGATGGAGTCTGGTAAGTTTTGTTTAGACTTTAATAGACTTGCACAACTCAGCATAGTACTGATTGTGGTGAGCTACCCCGCTGCTAGTCCTCATTTGTACACATAATTATATTGTATATATTTTTTTTATGTAATTCTGTGTATCTGTACATCCCACAAGAAATGCCAGTGTTAAAGCAGCAGTAAAACGAAAATGGGTTAAAATTTGACCCATTTTTTTTCTTAATTGATGCCAGATGTCTTCCAGTTTATTTTGGTGGTAACATTTTCAATTTTCATTACCATTTAAGAATTTTATGAAAGTTCTAAAATAATTATTTCTCAAGAAAAAAAGATGGCCACCTCATTTTTGCATAGAAATAATATTGAGGACCTGAAGATGGTAAGAGTCCAGACAAAAATTTAAATGTACAGTACACAGCACAGGAAGCATCCAGAAAACCCAGGTCAACAGTTCTGTCAATATTTTTCATAACCATAGCAGAAAATTAGCTAACTTTTTTGTTGCACTGATGCTTTAATACAAAGGCACATAGAGAACAGACTGTATTTAAAAAAAAAAAGGTTTTGACCTTCCTTGGACCTGCAGGCCAGTAGCTTGCCAGAAATCTGACAAGTTATTGTTAAAGGCTTTGGAGATAACTGATCAAAGGGGTATTTCTAATCGTAACTGACCAAGGGAAACAGAGGTGAATAAAATGTTCAGGAGATAGTAATTTTTTAACTTCAGAAAGCAGGATGCTGTGATCCAAGGTACTGTCTTTGATGAGATGAAAGAAAAAAACAGGAAACATCCTTCTAACAGTCCTGTGTGAGATTGCAATGTCAGGTGTCATAAATGTAGGCTGGGTGACATCACCAGGTGGCAGAACCTTGTGCTGGGGAAGTTCAAGAATGACACCCAGTGGCCTAAAGTGGAAAGGTCAACCTCCATCCAAAGACAGGTATAAATAGCCCCAGATCAGGGCATTTGAACGCACACATTTTCATCTGGACACTTTGCTTGATACACACCAGAAGCCAAACTGCTGAGACCCAGTGTGGCTGCCAAGGACTAAAGAAACTGAGAACTTCCATCTACTTTTCTTGGACTTCAATTCACTGCAATATTAAGGTGGACACTTTAGCTAACAGTTGTAGTGCAGGTACATGTATATATTTTTTTTAATTTGTTTCTGCACACTGTAACTCAAATTAGTATATTCTCTTTTTAGTTGTAACTGTATTTATTTAAGTATTTTAGTAAAACATTCATTTTTCTAAAGAAATTCTGCCTGTGTGAGAGTCATATATAGATTTATATATATTTGTGTGTGATTTGGAAAAAGTATTGATAATCTGTGACAACTGTTAATTGCTTAGAAGGGGTCACCAATAGCAACCAAATTGAAAAAGGGTCTGTAAGGGATCTGGAAGGATAGCGAGAATACCAAAGTCTCAGGGATGAGTCTGCAGGGATTTTGAACCAGGCTGTTGCAGATTCTGTAGGGAGAAGGCCAAATCAGGCTTATACTGCTACCCCAAAGAGAGTGTGATGCCTGGGTCTTCTTCCTTTGTGTAATGGCCAAGAAAAGCGTTCATGCCTGCGGTGGCAGCAGCTGGATAAGCCAGCCGGCTGTGCCACCCACCCACAGATCCACAGCACCAGGGTAAGACTGCTCTCCAGCCCCGGAACTCTTTCCTGGATGCCAATTGGCCAAGGGACTATAGCCCACTTGGGATTGGCTACATGCTTTACGGATTTCTCTCTGATTGGACAGCTACTTTTTCTCTCTCATCTCCACATACGGCTCTGTAAATCTTAAACTGCTGATAATATCTGAACTCTGTATTTTCTCCCGCCCACCAGCCCCAACCCTGGCCTCTATTAAATACTCATGAAACACCACCCATCCGCTGCTGCCCCTGCTTCAGATCTCCTACAGCTATTGGCCCAACATTAAAATATAATACCTGTTAGCTGCCTATTTGGCTGTTGCCCCTGCCTCAACTTTCCTTCTTCTTAGTAACTTAACTCTCCTTTTTTAGCTTACTTTCCCTTCAGATAGTGACTAAACCTTCTAATCTAGCCTCTAATCTCCTGGCTAGAACCTTGCCTATTACAGGCACTGTACTGCCTGCCACTTGTCCCATACTAAGAGCACCTCCCCTGTGTTGCCTTAAGCTCCTTTCCTCTGGGTTTTTACACCCTAGACTGAACCTTATCATGAAAAGTATATATGTTATATCGTCCCTGTCTTGCCTCATTCTCCTCAGTTACTGTGTAGATATGTTTATTGCTGAGGCAATATACCACACCTCCTTGAATACCCAACCCCCAGGCCTCCTCTGGCTAGAATCTACTCTGGTGCTCCCTCACATCCCTGTCTCCCAAAAAGGGACACTGCTCTACTAGAGTTCTGGCTCTATAAACACCTATGTACATCTCAAGGTCTAACCATCCTTGGAATGCTCTCCTCATGTGTCTCTCTAGGGCTCCACATTTCAGTCCTCCTACTGTTTGTCTGTGTAGGCGACACTGAAGCTAACCTTGGGCCAGCCTGTCTTACTCCTCTGCTGCACACTACTCTGTCTATACCAAAGATCAAGGGACTGAAAATTGCACATCTCAATATCTGTAGTATTTGCCCCAAGATGGCGGAATTGGATACCTGGGTCATGCAGATGGCTCCAGATATTCTATGTATATCTGAATCCTGGCTCAAGCTGGCCATCCAACAACATGAGGTGTCCCTACCCAGCTACAGCTGTCTCAGAAAAGATAGGATAGAAAAAAGGGGTGGTGGTGTACTCCTATACTTTAGGTTGAATCTAGATGTCACTGAACTCCCTGATCTGGGTGGGGGGGGCATCTACTGCTGACTCACTCTTTGCCTCCCTAACATCAAAAAACTGGCCATTGGGTGTGTCTATGTGCCACCTAGTCAAGCCTCATCCAGCTTGCCCCCCTCCTAGATTCCATAGCCAACCTCCCTGGCCATGACCTCATATTCTGTGGGGACTTTAACCAAGACTGGCTTCACCCCAATGTGATGAAATTGCATGCCATGCTGGCAGACTCATGCCTAACTCAGCTCATACAAGTCCCTACATGTATCAACACTAAATCTGGGAAACACATATTACTTGATTGAATGGTCACTAACTGCCCTATGAGGATTAAAGCAGTTGGTGTGCTCCCTGATTGCTTAAGCGATCACTCACCTACTTTTGTGTGTGGAGAAACAACTGCCCAAACCCCCCCTCTCAAGATATCCTTAGTCCGTGACATGTCTAGATTTGATGTAAGCCACTTTGTCACCTCCATCACTAGCATGGACTGGTCACCCATTAATTCATTTCCAGACCTAACTCATGCCCTAGACTTTTTCATCACAACCTTCACTCAGATAATTAACCAAAGCACACCCCTGAAAAAATGTAGGTCCAAGGGTGTTGAGGCTCTGTGCCTCTCTAAGGAAATTAGGAAGCTCATGTCACACAGAGATAAAGCCTAGCGAGTCTATAACAAAAGTGACCTCCCCGCTGACTGGCAAACCTACAGACACCTCAGGAACAAATGTAACCAGTCCCTTCACAAGGCCACGTACTTGCACTTTAAATCCCTCCAAACTGATAACCTCTGCAATCCAAAGAAATTCTGGTGGCAAATTAACTCACTTGTAAAGGGGAAATCTATTACAACCCCTAGCTCAGTCGTCACCAATAGCTCCACCCTCACTGACTCTGCATCCATTGCAACAGGACTTAATAACTTCTTTACAGATCTTCACAAATATACTTCGCTTTTCAATAATTCCTCCTCTCCCGACTCGGCCCCACCTAATAAAATTGCCCTTGATGGTTGACCGGAGTTCCATCTGAAACTTGCCACTCTTAAAGAGGTCCAGAAGCTCCTCCTAAACCTAAAACCTGATAGCTCATGTGGACATGACTCTCTAAAAGCAAAATTTCTTAAGCTGGGTGCATCAGTCCTTGCTTGCCCTGTCCAAGACATCTTCAATGGGTCATTCCTGTCTAATACAGTACCTGATAATTGGAAGGTAGCAGTGGTGGTACCATTACATAAGGGGAGATCCAATACTGCTGTTGACAACTATAGACCTATATCCCTCCTCTGCCGCTTGGCAAAGATACAGGAGCGCATAGTGTACAACCACCTTCAAGACTACCTTGAATCCCACAACCTACTATCCCCCTATTAGCACAGATTCAGAAAGAATCACAGCACTCTAACTGCACTGATAAAAGTGACAACAGACATATACCATGCCATGGATGAGGGTCATGCTACGGGTGCCATTTTTGTTGACCTTACTAAAGCATTTGATCTGGTAAACCATGATCTCCTGCTCCACCAGCTGCATGCTCTAGGTCTGGATAATAATGCCTAGAACTGGGTAAAAAGCTACCAATCATGCTGCTCTAAAAGAGTCAGATGGGATGGCTCTCTCTCTGAACCCAGGCCCATAACCCATGGTGTACCGGAGGGCTCCATCTTAGGACCATTACTATTTTCCTTCTTTATAAATGACCTCCCACGTTCTTGTGGAGGTGCCTCAGTGCATCTTTATGCTGATGATGACATCATCTATCGTTCCTCATCAAGTACCGTGCAAATTAATTGGGAACTTGCCAATGACTTTGCTTCCCTTGAGGAGTGGTTCATCTGGCAGCATCTGGTTTTTAACACAAAGAAAATGAAATGCATGCTTTTCTCCCGTAACTCCTCTAAAAAGCATCCTCCACCCTCTCTTAATATCACATCAAGCATGGGTGACACCCTGGAGACAGTCCTGTCCTTCAAATACCTGGGTTTCACCTTGGACCCTGTGCTCTCTTTCAACATTTATGCCTCCAACATTGTCAAAACCATGAATCAGAAGCTTGGTCTACTCTATCATATCCACCCATTTCTCACCTCTGCCTCCTGCCTAAGAATTGCCTCTGCGTCGCTTACTCCTCTCCTGACCTATAGAGCCCCTCTGCTGTTGTCTACTAGTTCCACCTCTCTCTCTCTCTCTCCCTCCCCTCTCACAGGCCTACCATAGGATTGGGAGGTTCTCTCTGGGAGCTAACTCACGATCACACCACTGCAAAGTCCTCACCTCTCTGGGCTGGTTACCCTATGACTCTAAATTGAAGCACTTCTCCATGTGCCTCATGTTTAAACTTGTCCACTACTTCATGCCCCCCTGCCTAAGGGATAGAATAAGCATAAGACAGGCTCCATGCACCCTCTGTTCAGCATCCCTCCCCTTGCTAGCTATACCCAACTTGCGCCTAACCTCCACTAGGAGGTCCTTCTCCTTTGCTGCTATCTCGGACTGGAACTCTCTTCCTCCTATTGTCCTGAATAGCTCCTCTCTTCCTCTATTTAAGTCCAATCTATATGCCTCCCTTGCTTCCCCTACTGACTGCTCCTGTTTCCGCTGATGAACCCCAACTTCTCCTATCCCTTCCCACCCCTGCTCCTACCCCACCCAGCTTCTTCTTCCCTCCCTCTCCCTCCCTCCCTACCCTAGTAAACCATAACTATAATTCCTCCTCTCTCTACTCTTTACCCTAGCTTTCTCCTATTACACATTGTTAGCACTTTGCTTGTGTCTACCTGTTATATCACACATTATATGCATGCAGCACGTATGTCTATGCATAACATTCTATGGCTATATACCTATTGTACAATGTCTGTCGATGTTTACTGCTGTCATGATATACCTCTCTGGACTTTGTACTGCTCTGTAATATATTTGTACTACTCTGTAACACTTGCAACCCTGGGTTGACCCTGAAAAAGGGACTGTTATTGTCTCAGTGGTCTCACCCGGTCAACAAAACTCAAATAAATAAATAAATAAATAATCATATTTGGCCACAAGACTAGAGACTGGTATTGTGCCCTTATCCAGAGCTAGAGGGACACCCTGGATCCTTGTGGCAGAGGTGCAGTCGTGACCTTGACGAACATTCAAAAAGGATGAGGAGGATAGCCCTGTCCCCCCATCATGGATTGCACTTAGGGTGGGCACTGTGAGCTCAGTGGGCCTGACCCCCAGGAATGGGTTCATGACACTGATTAGCACAGCTTATCTCAGTTAACCCAGAGCAGTACTGGTGGGCTATTACCCCCAAACTCATACAATATATAGCACATACAAACAGAATGACGTAATGCTACATGTCATTCATATCCTTACATCTCCCCCTGTAAGTTACTTGGAACCCCCAAACAGACAAAATAATAAAAAAATGTTTTTAGGTGTTTTTCTACTGCATAAATTGCAGTGTCCATATGGCAGGTCTCAGCTCCATTCTTAACAGTATCTGGCAGGTTTTTGGAGTGTCCATCCACTGACCTGGCCCCCCACAGTGTGCTTTTTAGTGGCTACAGACTTGCTGCGCCTGCTCAGTGAGTTCTGTGAGACAGCTGACATAACTGGTGGCGGGTGTGGCAGGTCCTCCGACTGCTGCGCCTCTGCAGCTGTGCCATGCTCCAAAAGCATATTGTCCCCCAGTTCTTCTGACTCATCAGGTTATCCCTCTCCCTCTCTCTCTCTCCCCCTTGATGGGCAAGGTATCAGGTGCCAACAGTGATGATCTGGGCAATGGCCTGAGGTCTCAGGATGTCTCTCTGATTCCGATGGTATTTTTTTATCATTAGCTTCCACAATATAGGAACAAGGTTCCTTAGCAGGCATAAGGACAACAGTGGACTTCCACTCATTTTCATTAGTGTGCAGAAACACTGGCTGGCCAGGAGTCAGGCCATGGAGTGGGCTTGCATGTAGGTTGAAATAAAACTGCTGTTTCTTTTGGTATTCTTGTAGCTGTGCTCGAACGTCTGTCTCTACTAATCTGGGTCTCAACAACTCTGGTCTTGTGGGAATCAAAGTTCTTGTCCTTCAGCTCATAATTAGTTGAGCTGGTGACCCCAGGCCTTCTGTAGGAGTGTTTCTTAAATCTAGCAATGTAAGCTAGGGGATCCTTATGGTCTTGCTGTACTTTCTTGAGTACATAAATTCTGTACAGTTTGAATAGCTCTCTCCACCATACCATTGCTCAGTGGATACTTGAGTGATGACGAAATATGTTTAAACTCATAACATTTGGCAGAAAGCTCAAATTCAGAACTTGAAAATTAGGGCCGACTGTCTGTAATAAGCGCTTTGGGTATGCCACGCCTTACATGCTGCAATTTAATATGATTAATAACAATCTCATTAGTGGTATTTTGCAGTCATGAAATTTCAATGAACTTTGAATAATAATCATTGCCAAATAGTTTTCTCTTGCAAATTCAAACAAGTCTGTGCCTACCTTTTTGCTAAGGTCTGTCTGAAATTTCATGAAGCTGCAGTGGTTCTCTCAGTTGGGCCTTCCTGTAACAATTGCAGAAGCCACATTTGGCAACCATGTCACTTATATGGCCATTCATGCCTGGCCAGAAGATAAAGTCTCTTGCTCTCCTTTTGTATTTCGCGATGCCTAAATGACTACTATGTATTTTTGAAAGCATGTCCTTTCTCAATGATGCAGGCAGAATGAGTCTTTCTCTCTTTAGTAAAAGGTCATCCTCTATGGTGATTTCCTTTCGGAACAGCCAGTGCTTTTAGAGGTCTGGGTCAATTTGGGATCTTTCAGAAAGCCATCCTTGCAACACTCTTAGTTTTTCATCATTAATTGGTATCTTGTTAATTGTATGCACCTCATATTTATCTATGTCACTTTCTGGAATTGGCCTTTTCTTGACAGCCCTGCTAAGAGTGTCTGCAATATGAAGTTCTCTTTCTGCTTTATATTCTACTCGCAAATCATATATCTGAAGCTTCAGCATCATGCACTGAATCCTTAAAGGGGCTGTATACAGTGTTCTTCTAAAAAGACTCTCCAATGGCTTGTGATCCATTTCCACAAGTACCCTTTGTCTCCCATAGATGTACTAATGAAACTTGGTGCAGTCAAATACAATGGCCAGCATTTCTTTCTCAATTTGCATGTTGTTTCTTTCAGCTTTGTTAAGTGACCTTGACGCGAATGCAACAGGTCACCCATCTTGCAGCAGGCAAGCCCTCAGCCAACCTAAGGATCCATCAACTGAAAGGACCACTGATTTGTTTAGATCATAGTATGCTAAGGCCAGGGGTGAGTAATAACCCTTTTTAATTCCATAAACACTTTGTCATGTTGGGCCTCCCAATGCCATGCAATCTCTTTCTCAAGTAGTTCTCGTAATGTTTTATTAATGGAGGAAAGGTTGGGAATAAATGAGAGAACCACTGCAGCTTCATGAAATTTCAGACAGACCTTAGCAAAAGGTAGGCACAGACTTGTTTGAATTTGCAAGAGAAAACTATTTGGCAATGATTATTATTCAAAGTTCATTGAAATTTCATGACTGCAAAATACCACTAGTGAGATTGTTATTAGGTAGGGAAATGGGCAGACTGGGTGGGCCAAGCGGTCCTTATCTGCCGTCAAAATCTATGTTTCTATGTTTCTGTAAGATAATTTACCATCCCCATGAATCTTTGCAAGTCTGTTTACATTACAGAGTGGGCATGTCAACAATCGTCTTAATTTTATTCAGATCTGCTCTTTTATTTTTTATTTTATTTATTGAGGAATCAGAAATACCTTTGAGTCAAAGGCTCATTTACAAAGGTTCCACGTCACAAAAATTAGGTACATAACAGACTTTACATAACAATACAGTGAGTACACAATCAGCAATGAGTACAAGGAGAGAGTGAAGGCTAACAATCAGAGACTAGGGTGAACTAGTACAGTCAGAGATATATGGTAATGCCCAGAGAAAGTTTTGGTTTTAGAGGCCTAGGAAGACAGGCCAGTGGCAAAGGTCAGTGGGGAAGGGGAAAGGGTTGGGGTTAAGTGACAGTCACAGGTATTAGAGGCCTGGAGGTGGTGCCTAAGATGTGTTTTGAAAGGGCCAATTCTAATTTCATTTACAAGCCAGGTTGGGAGGCTGTTCATGACAGATGGGGCTCTAAAGTTGAAGGACCTTTGGAATTGTGAGGTCCGGCAGGATGGAACAGCAAGGAGTGGTTTGGCAGAACTTCGAGGGTGCTTAAGCTTTGGAGCCGGGTGGACATGGGGGGCCAGGCCGAGGGTGATTTTTTTAGCCATAAGACGGTATGGAACTTGATCCTTTTGTCAAGGTTGAGCCAGTTGGTGGTGTTATAGAGGGAGCAAGTATGGGTGCGACGATCACATCCCAGTATGAGGCGACATGTTTAATTTAGTGTGAAACGAAGTCCATGGAGGGCTGAGGAGCTAGCGGCACTATAAATAAGTATACCATAGTCGAGCAGTGAGAGAACGGAGGAGGAGACAGCGAGCCTAAGGGCATCAGTGGTAAGGCAGTGCTTGAAGCAGTACAGAAGTCCCAGCCTAACATTAAGGGCGTTAGACAGGAGATGGATATGTTGGTGGAAGTTGAGCGCAGGGTCTAGTGTGATGCCCAGGTACTTAAAGAAGTCCACTAGCTCTAAGGGGGTCAGATTATCAGTTAGAACTTAGGGGCAATGCACCTTCTGGGTATTGAGAGGGTGAGAAAAAGGCATAATTTTGGTCTTCATATAGTTGAGGATAAGGCACTGAGCAAAGAACCAGTTTTCGGCTCAGCTAAAGGTGGATTGCAGGGAACGATGGAGTTGAGTGGGGTCAGGGTCAGAGGAGAGTAGGACAGCATCATCTGTGTATAGAAACACATTACCAGGGCAGGCCATAGGGAGGGAGTTGAGGAAGAGGTAAAAAGTAGAGGTCCTAGTATGGACCTCTGAGGGACACCTGAGAGGACAGAAAGCCTTTTGGATAGGATGTTACCAATTTTGACCTGCTGGAAGTGGTTAGAGAGATAGTCAGAGAACCAACCAAGGGTATCCTGGGAGAAACCAATGTTGGATAGGGTGGTTAAGAGGAGGGAGTGATTGACTGTGTCAAATGCCTTAGTGAGGTCGATGAAAACCGCACCAGTGCTATGACCCCTGTCCAGGGCAGCGTGTATGTGTGAGGTAAACTGGAGGAGGGCAGTGGAGTGCTGTGACCTTTCCAAAAGCCATGCTGTTGCTCGCAGAGCAGGTTGTATTTGTTGAGATGGTCAGTGAGCTGATCAGAGACAATCCGCTCTAAGGCCTTGGATTGGGGAGGAAGAATGGAAATGGGGTGGTAGTTATTGACAATAGTACAGTCTCTGTTTTTAAATATAGGGGTGATGGAGGCTGATTTATGCCCTGACATAAGAAGCGGTTCAGTATATGGGTGAGGGGGTGGAGAACCTCATGCAGAGTGAGCCGCAGGAGTTTTAAGTTGAGAGTGTCACTACTGTAGCTGGAGCGACTTAGGGCTTTCCTGAGGTAAGGCTCCAGAACTTGGGTGAAATGTGGCATAGGTGAAGGGGGGCTTTAGGGGAGGGGAGCTGACTGGGGAGGTCAAAGAAATTGGGGGGAAGCACGATCAAGGTTAGTGAAGGCGTTATTGAAGGCCTCGGCCATACAGGTAGGATCAGATGTCAAGCACCCATCAACCATAATCTGGTTAGGGACTGGGTTGGGTTTTTTACCACAGATATCCTTGATATCGTTCCAGAATTTGCGTCCCGAGCCCCAGGTAGAGGTTAAGGAGAATTTGTAGTACTCCGCTTTTGCTTTGTGAAGGGCCCATGTGCATTTGTTCTGGGCCTCCCTGTACTTTTGTCTATCGTCAGGCAGACCAGTCTCATTGGAGAGGTGCCACAGTGAATCTCTAGTCCGCATCAGGGCCAGGATGTGAGCAGATATCCAAGGCACCTGGTTGCCTTTGATCATCCTTTTGGTTGGTGGGGCAAATTTGTCACATATGGCATTGAAAGAAAGGATGAAGACGTCAAGGGCCCTATTAGGGTCAAGCGTGTTCATTAAAAGGGACCAATCCATACAGCTGAGGTGTGATTTAAGAAGGGCAAGTTTGCCAGGGTCCAGTTTACGTTGCATGGTTATTTTGGGGGGAGGTCTGGGTGCTTTGCCTGACCAAGAGCAGAGAACGGGGGAGTGGTCGCTAAGAGCATTTGGGAGAACGGTTGTGCTTTTAATTTTGTGTGGGCGATTGGTGAACACAAGGTCGAGTAGGGAGGACGACCCTGTAGGCTGGTTAAGGCAGGTGGGAGACGTGACTGAGTTAGGTCTTGGGCAGCAGCAGCATCAGCTAATGGCTCGGCGGACTTATCTAACCAAGTAAGCAATAATGCCCGACAGGGTGGGCGGTATTGGGCAATACCGACCGGCCAGGGGCGTAATGAGGCCCGACGCCGCAGGCGGAGGGCCTTATAGCCCGGTCAGTATGCCTATACCGCCTAGCCGAACCGGTGGCACGATTAGCAAAAATGGGCACTGCAAAAGAAAAAAGTTTCATTAAAAGAAGCTAAAAATTGTTTAACAAAAGTTTTGTAGTCATTTTTAGTAAAGTAGTTCCTCCTCCAGTATGGATTTTTGTCCTATTGCAGATTCCATGGGGGGTTGATGTGCAGTTTGCAGGAGGGTCTACGTTGTTGCGATACCGGGACTAAAGAGGAAGCTTAGAGACTCCATGGGGGGTTGGTGTGCAGTTTGTGTGAGGGCTCTGCTGGTGTGGTTGCGATACCGGGACGGGAGGAAGCTAAGAGAAGGCGGCGAGGTGGAGAGTCAGCAGTGCGATGGTACTGGGCGCCGAAATCAGCTGCCAGAGCCGGAGCGTGAGTTAAAACAGCAGACCGGAGGATAGGGGTGGCTGCATTGTGGAGATACGAGTTCCGTAATGTTAGATTTTTATTTTAAAATGGAAGCGTTTTTCTGTTGGCAAATGCGGAAGAGGCAGCTTTATGTAGTGGCACGCGCTGCAGTTTTGAATTACTTGTTGGTGACTGCGGTGATGTATATGAGACGGACAGCTTCACTTTTATTTAAAAATATTTCTTTTTTTAAATTGTGATACTTTCTTGATGTGGCCAGGTCTGGGTTCATGTGGCAGGTGGCACTGAATTGGGGAGGGTAGGGGCAGGATCTCTCGCTAAGCGAGTGCAAAAAATGGCGTCAATTTCAAATGGAGATGAAGCATTTTGTCCAATTAGGAGCCGAGGTGGGTACTAGGATACTATAGTGGTTAAGGGGCAGTATAGGCTGGTACTTCTTACTTGCTGGTCATCTATTGAAACTTAATGTACCCCTATCTTGAGGGTACTGACCAATCAGATTGCAGCAAGTAAGAAGCCAATTTTCTAATTAATATTAAAGTCCCCAAGTATGATTTTTTTTCAGTACTGGATGGGAGGGTGGACAGGTAGGACAATACTGAGTGGAAGGCCACCTTCTGGTCCTTGGGAGGAATGTACACAGCTGTACTAAGAAGGGGGGTTAGGGAGCGTCCCAGGGTGAGTTTAAGAGTAAGGGCCTGGGGTCCAGGAGCCAACAGAGGGGTGGGGAGCAACTGCCTGCGTATCATGTCCCTGGCGTAAATAGCGCAGCCACCACCACACCTACCCAACTGATCAGCACGGTAGACATTATAACCAGAGAGTGTTACAATTGAGTCAGAAATTCGAGGGGAGAGCCAGGTTTCACCCACGGCTATAACATCAGGCTGATGTTGCTATACCCAGCACTGGAAGGTGTCCCATTTTTTTAGTAGACTGCATACATTATGGGTGGCAAGGTGCAGCCCACGGGCAGGGGAGTGGGCTGGTCCTGGGGAAGCAAGAGGACCAGGGTTAGGGTGTAAATTTCCTCAGATGAGAAGGAGGAGGAGGATGAACCTGGATACAGGGTTCCGGTGTAACCTTTTGTGGTAAAGGGATTTCCTAGTTAAGTGCCCTTTCAGGGTAGAGAAGGTGGAAATGGGGAGGTTTAATATGGGGGGGTAGCATGAAGGAGTCGATGTGAGTGGGGGAGAGATTGTATATAGGGTTGCTGGTTATGTGGCGGCCAAGAGTAGCAAAGCAAGCCTAGGGTAATACCACTGGGATGGCACTCATTTGAGCAGGTATAGGGGAAGTATGCCGTAGGTATGGACCCCGTAGTGCACGCAAAGTTGGTCAGGGATATGCTACTTGTAATGGTCACTGGGGTAGGTGGAGGGATAAGTTGCTGATTAGGAATTAAGATACAAAGTAAAGTATAAAATTGTTTAACATTGCTGCAGGGGGGCTCTGTTTCGGGGGTAGGGAGGGGGCAGAGTCAGTAGGGGGTGTGTGTGTGTGTGTGTGTGTGTGTGCATGGATAGCAGGGTACACAGCAGAAGAGTTAACGGGAACATGTTCAGTGTTAACTTGAGTAGAGTTAAATCAGGTTCAGTGTGCAAGGGAACACCAGAAAAAATAGCGAGGCAAAACAAGCAGCCACTGGTAGCAAATCCACACAATCCGCAGAATGAGAGTAAAAGGTGAGCTGTGGACGAAGTGTGGAGGGAGAGAGTTGTAGTGAGTGAGCCAAAGAGGATGTGGGAGCCCTCTGGTGGTGGAAGGTGATAAACTGCAGAGGTGAAAGTGGGTTGATAGGCTCAGCGCGCCACGTGACCACCACAATAAAAACAGGAGTTCACCAAGGGTGGTGGTGGGGGTAGTGGGTCATCCTACGCATAGCGTCGGCGGGGCAAATCAGCTAAGCAAAAGACTGAGAGAGGGAGAACTTCCTCATGCTCCAGAATGCCACCTTGCAGTACCTGAATTTGGGGAGTGAGCAGCTGGGGCCCTCGCGGTCCTGATGCTTGGCCTGACTGTGGGAAGAAGAAGAAGGTGAGTTCAGTTTATCAGGAACTTAATGCAGGGTAAGTCAGGGTGAGATTGGAGGGGGTTGGGGGAAGGAATGCAGAGAAAAGATTACTTAGAAACACAGGCTTTTCAAATAACTTACTTCAGCTAAAACCCTAGTTTTTCACATGAAATGCATCCACACGCAGGAATCCTAACCCTGGTTTTCTATCTAAATTAAGGCTACACAGGGAAACACAGTTTTTTTCAGAGAACAAGGCATAAAATATAGTGCAGAAAGCCTGGTTTTCTGTCTAAATTAAAGCTACTAAAGCTGCACAGAGAGACCCTGATTTTCTATCTGAATTAAAGTTACTAAAGCTGCACTGAGAAACCCTGGTTTTCTATCTAAATTAAAGCTACATAGGCGAATACATTTTTTTATAGGAAAAAAGGCATAAAATATAGTGCAGAAAAACTATCAGTGGGCCTATGCCGACATTTATATCTTTAATTCCGACATTTATAGCTTTAATTTAATTTTTAAGGTTTCACTCAGCCCTGTTGCGAAGGAGAACAAGTCCTGATATTTCACAAGATGGTGCCAAAATTCAAATCAGCTAAGCAAAAGACTGAGAGAGGGAGAGCCTCCTCGCACTCCAAACGCACTAGTCTTGCAGTACCTGAATTGGGAGTGAGCAGCGGGAGGCTTTTCCTTTGAGCCCTCACGACCTCCTTGCTGTCCCGATGCTTGGCCTGACTGAATCTGGAGAGTGAGCAGGTGGGGGAGGGCTTCTTCCTTTGAGCCCTCATGACCTCCTTGCAGTCCCAATGCTCGGCCTGACTGAATTTGGGGAGTGAGAAGCTGGGGAGGGCTTCTTCTTTGAGCCCTCACAACCTCCTCGCGGTCCCAATGCTTGGCCTGACTGCTCTTAGTTCAGTTTGTGCCCAAGGTATGGGACTTCACTCAGTCCAGTTTTGGATTTTTTTTAATTCAACATTAAAAGGCATTCCCAAGCTCTCTTCAAAACTTTCTGGAGTTTTTCATTGTGCTGATGTGTATTATAACCCCAGATTAGGATATTGTCCATGATACCCATAGTGCCCTCTAGTCCTTTAAAGATCTGGGAAATCTTTCTTTGGAAAACCTCAGGTGGTGAACAAATACTGAATGGCATGTGTTTGAACTTATAGCGCCCAAATGGTGTATTAAAGGTCACTAATTTAGAGCTGGACTCGTCAAGCTTAATTTGCCAAAATGCACGTCCAGCATTCAGCACAGAAAAGATCTTGGCTCCTGTGAGCCTGGCTGCTACCTCCTCCACTGTCTTAATGAGGCAGTGTTCTGTTTTAACTGCTTTGTTCAAATCCCGTTGATCAATACAGATTCTGACTTCATTTGTTTTTTCTATAACAGCCATCAAGTTAACCCAAGTCCTGGGCTTTTCTATCACTCCCAGCTTCTCCATTTTCTCAAGTTCAGCCTTGACTTTGTCCTTTAAAGCAAAGGAATTTTTTCTTGGCAGGTGAATTACAGGGCTCACTGATGTATCAATCTTAATATGGTGTTCTCCTTCTTCTAGTGCAATACCCAAAGCTTATGAGGCTTTGCTGTTGCAAATCTCTCTCCATTTCTCTAAACCTATCTTTGTAGCAGGTGCCTACTGCCGTCCTGGCTCACAACCTAAAATTGCTACTGACCTCATAGCCAGCCTAGCTAATCACTCTTCTACTGGTGAATTATATATTATGGGCAACTTCAACTTAAACTGGTCTACCATACCTAGCAAAGTGCTAAATGCTATACCTGCACTCAACCTTACCCAAATTATCCAAGATCTGACTAGGCTAAACCACAAGACGGGAAACCACTCCCTCATCGACTGGGCCCTTACCACTCACACCCATAGGGTCATAAAATTGGGTACCCTAGCAGATGCCTTCAGTGACCATTGCATGACTTTCCTGGTGCGCAGAGTTCACAAAGTCAAAGTCCCCTATAAAACTCTACAAATCCGTTCTTACAAATCCCTGAACACTGCCCCACTTCTATACGACTTGACCAATGCAAATTGGGCACCCATATCTGCTGCAAGCAACCTAGATGATGCAGCCAAATACTTCAGAAACCATATCCTTGACGTCTGGAACCAACATGCACCGTTACGCCAGGTTCGCGTCTATGGAAATCACCTCCCCTGGATCTCTCCAGAACTCATTGCTTGCCAAAGGGCGCATGATGCAGCCTGGAAGCTCCAAATAAACAATACTGTCATCTCTGACCACCCTAACATTGCTGTATCTTTCAACTCGCATTTTACCTCCTGCGCTTCTGCCCTGTTAGGCTCCCTCCTGACCATTAACCAGTCGACCTCTGCATCTACTAGAAGCTCACCAGCTCCTCTGCTCAGGTTTCCTTCCTAAAAATCCTGACAACTGACATGCTTACAGCCTTGGAAGCCCTTAACCTGAACAAAGGCAGCTCCCCCAATGGTTTGGACCCGAAGTTACCAAACCTGTCTGCCTCGGCCATTGCTCCCCCACTGACTGCCCTTCTCAATCTCTCATTTCAATTGGCGGAAATTCCCCTTGATTGGAAGCATGCTATCATCCTCCCTCTCCGAAAGGGTGGCGACTCCTCCTCCCCCGAGACCTACATCCCTATATGACTCCTCCCGATGTTAGCCAAACTGCAAGAACATCTAGTCCTTGACCAACTATCCTCGTACCTCTCTGACATTAATTTCTTCACCCAATTTCAATCTGGGTTCCGTAAACACCACTCTATTACTACCTCGCTACTCCGACTCACCGATGCCATCCTGACAGGCATGGACTGCTGTCACATCACCACTGCCATTTTTATTGATCTAGCTAAAGCTTTTGACACAGTATCCCACTCCCTCCTGCTCTGCTCCCTCTCATCTGCTGGGTTGTCAGAACACGCTATAAAATGGTTCAGCGTGTACCTTAATGACCGCTCACAGTCTGTGAAAATATTCGACCACATCTCCCCTCTTCTACCCATATGCACTGGGGTCCCTCTGGGGTCCATACTTGGCCAGATTCTCTTCTCCATTTTCCTAAATGACCTGACATCCATCTGCACCTCATCTTCTATATATATGTATGCTGATGACACGGTTCTTTTCTCCACTGGGTCCTCACCTGTGGATGTCACCTCCAGGCTCCAATGTGATTTCAGTAATGTCCAGAGCTGGTTTCAATCTCACCAACTCTTCCTAAATGCCAAGAAAACTCTGTCCATGACATTCGGCATGCGTCAGAAACTGTCAAGGCTCCAATCTGCCCCCTCTTTCACTACCCTCGATGGGGCATCTGTACTTGCCACCGAGTCGTTCAGGTGTCTGGGTGTATGGCTGGATCAACACCTCACTTTCTAGGCCCACATAGCTGCCATTATAAAAAAGCTTTGCCCCAAGCTCAGCGCCCTGTATAGAAACCGCTCCTGCCTCCCGCCTCAGGCCAGACGTGAACTGATCCAAAAAATGATCCTCCCGATTTTTTACTATTGTGATATTGTCTATTGCTCTGCTCCTGCCACCTCCCTAGCTAACCTAGATACTCTTTTTAACTCCATCTGTCGGTTTGCTCTGGATGCCCCTCCCCTTACCCACCACTGTCACCTGTACTGAGCTCTATCCTTCCCTTCCCTTCCCTAACAAATAGACGACTGCACCACTGTGCAAATTTCATCTCTAAGTCCTGGCTTGGAACACCCCCCCATCTAAATTTCCTAATCTCCCCCAACCCACTCCCTCTTAACTTCTAAAATCCCATGACCACAGAACTCTGACAGTTCCCTGGAGATCCACCGCTAGTGGGCAGGCCTCCTTCTCCTATCGCCTCCCTAAACTGTGGAATATGCTTCCTACACAAATCCGAACCTCTGCCTCACCTGGCTCATTAAACCAAGCTCTACGTAACTTCCTCTCTGTAAACTGCACTTGCCCCTAGCTCCAATCCCCTTTTCTTGTCTCACACTTTGTTTGTGGCTCTGTCTGCCTAGCTACAACCAAATCGATGCACTTATAGTCTCGGAGACCTATCCTGGCTCCAGTTGTGTGTAGCTGCTTCTTATCATATCTCTCTCTCTCTCTCCTTCCTCCTCCCCCCCCCCTCTCTCTCATTGGTCTAATCTCCTTAGCCTGCTGACCTAGTGCTAGACCCTGGCTCACCTCTCTACCACTTTGATACCTCTCCATCACTTGTTTGCACTGTGCCATTTTTAATCTGAAGCATGCAAGGCCATAGGTCCTCTTTGCCGTTACGTTACCTGCTATTTAGTTGCTTTCTTGCTAATATGTTGTTCACTTACAGCCTATGTTTTTTATGTTATTGTGTAATGTGTGCGTACTCATTGATACTATGTAACTCCCATCACCCTTTCCCCCCGGTCGTACTGGGAGACGAGCAACTTGTTGTTCAGTGTATCTTACCTGGTGAAACTTTTCAATAAATAAATAAATAAATAAAACAGCCCAGTTCTTGAAAGACATCTACAAAACTCGACAGTATCTCCTCAATAGAGTCCCCTTGTTTATCAGTATCACTAGTTATCAAAAATATTTTCTTTACAAGTCTAATTTCTAAGCAAGTCGGCAGTCCCATGCTTCCACTACTTGAAACATAATGAGATGGTACTGTTTTTTTAAACACGGTTAAAGTAACTTTACCGCGCACTTTTAACTGATGCTCAGAATAAGAAATCAGTGCTGCTTTCAATCTCTGAATTACCTCTTTTGACAAAGTCTTGTACATCTTAAAAGGTATTACATTACATTGTGTCCCCATATCCAACTTAAAGTTCACATTTCTACCATTTGTATTCAAGACCACTTTCCAATCTATCTCCACCGCATTAATGGTCAGAGTCTCCATACAAAAGGCACTCTCACTATGGGATTCTTCTTTAACTACATGGATATCAGCACTCTCTTCTGCGTGGCACATTTTGGTGAAGTGATTTTTTTCGATTATACAATTTGCACTTTTGTCCAAGTGCGGGACACCTCATAGGTTCATGATCTCTACTGCACTTTCCACATCTGTGTACTTTATGCATTCATACAGGCAAACTTTCTCTACTTGTGTTCATGCCTCCTCATTCTCTCCCTTTCTGGAAAGATGCTACAAACACATTATTTTCCTAAGGGATTGTCTCACTCTGACACTTTATTTGTTTCTCACTGAGCTCTGCTGCTCTACAGATATCTATGGCTTTAACCAGGGTCAAGTCAACTTGGAGCAGTCTGTGCCTCACTAGATCAATCTGAATGCCACACACAATTCAATCCCGAATTAGTGAACCACACAGGCTTCCAAATTCATATGATTTAGCTCTCAATCTTAAGTCAGTGACATAGGCATCAATAGATTCACTCAAGTTCTGGTTTTTAATATTGAAAAAGCACCTCTCATATGTCACATTTTTGCATGGATTACAGTAGCTCTCAAAATTGTCCATAATCTGTGACAAGTTCTCCTTATCCTCTTCCTTCCCCCATTCAAAAGTGTTGTACCCCTCCAGAGTCACAGGGCCAGCCACATGAAGAAAAGTCATAGCCTGTATCTTCTGCAATTTCTCAGCGATGCCACTGGCTATAAAAAAGATTTGAATTTGTTGCTTAAATCTCCACCAGTTCTCAGCTAGATTGCCTTGTAGATCAAGGGCATTGGGTGGTGACAACTGTTCCATTCTGACACCATGTAATAATAGATGGAGGCTGGTGAGTTTTGTTTAGGCTTTGCTTTAATAGCCTTGCATAGCTCAGCACAGTACTGATCAGCACAGCTCATCTCAGTTAACCCAGAGCAATACTGGCGGGTTGTTGCCCACCAAACTCATACATTTATGTACCACATACACACGGAATGAAGTAATGCTACACGTCATTCATATCCTTACATCTGTGAGGTCATAGCCTCTGACCCATTGTGAAATGGGGGGATGAGCAAAGCCTGTGGAATTCTAGGAGAAATAAGCCTTATCCTGGACAGCAGACACTCAAGTTAGTAAGGCCCAGGATCTGGACAATGCTGCTGTGAAACCTGTTTATTTATGTGTTTATTTGGTTTTTGGTAACCCTTCAGATGTACTAGACAACTGAATTCCTATTTTCAGGTACAACCTGGGAGGGTAGAGAACAAAATTCTTTAAACAAATACAGAGAAAAATTAAAGCCATGTTTACACAGCGGCAGCACTCTGACCTTTGAGCTGCTCTATTTCTGATGTGATCTCTGTTTTCAGCTCAGTTCTGTTTTTATACAGCCCACCCTCGTACTGATGCAGGTTGCACTGGAGAGGGGCTGAGGGACCAGGCTGGGAGCAGTGGAGGAGCCTGAGAGCAGCTGCTTTTTATAGGAGCAACTGTCACAGTACATTAATTTCGCCACACACTATGCTTGCTCTGATATACATACCCACTCCTATGCCAGTACAGAAAATGGACCCAAAGCACTCCTAGCATGAACCAGTGAGTGTCCACGCTGCTGACTTTGCAGTGCTTCAGCACATGCGCACAAGTTGATGCACTGCAGAGGTGGTAGTGTAAACATGCCTTTAGAGAGCTCACAGCTCCAAGGTCAGGAAAAGTACATCATGAAGCAATTACAATGACAGTTAGTGCACAGAATACAAAATATGTTGATCAGGTACATGTTGGGTTGTAGGCAAAGCTGAAGCACAATAAATTATTCAAGAGTACGCGCAAGTAGGGAAGTAAAGGATACACAGTTGGAGGAGGACATTGCTAGGGTGTAATGGAAGTGTACAGAAGTTGGGGCTAGAAGCAGTTGCAGGTCCTAGATAGAAACATAGAATTTGGCGGTAGATAAGGACTGCTTGGACCACCTAGTCTGCCCATTTCCCTACCTGATGGAAAAGCTGCAGATTCTAGTTAATCAACAGCTTACTTCCTCCTACCCCCCACTAAATAATGTGAGATGAGACTAAAGGACAGTTTTGAAGGATGACAGGGTGGGAGAACTGTGGACATTGGAGGAGAGGGAGTTCTAAAGCCTGGGTGCAAACGAGTAAAAAGCCTGGTCACCCATCTTGGTTGAACATGTAAAGGTGACAAGTGAGGTAGTGTAAGAGAATCTGAGAGTGTACGTAGGACAAGCACCATGAAGTAGGGAAATTGGGGTGGCTGGGGTGTTAGACTGGAATATTTCAAAAATGAAACAACCTTGTGCATACGATCAGGATCATTTGATCCTGCGACCAAGAGTAGCCTGCCTTAAGTCCTATGTGGAAAGTTCTTCCTTTGAGAAGTAAAGCTGGGTGAATTATACGATATGGACAGAGGAAACTTAAAATTGAGTTCATTTTAGACTTTTTTCATGTTTTATTATCCCTCTCTCCCTCCCTTCCTTCCCATGATTTTCCCAGGGTGTTTTCTATTTCCCCATTTGTTGTCTGTTTCTTGTTAAATTTAATTAATCTGTGATTGTGCAGTGTTTTTAAAAGGTACAGACAATGTATTTAACTGGTAAACTATGTGTCTCCATCTCCGAAAGCATGTACCAAAGTAAAGTGATATGGTTCTATTACAAGAGCAGGTTCTGAAATGTCTGAAAGTGAACTGTGATTCTTCTGGTCTAGGACCTTTTACACTGTGAGCAAGTGCCTAAAGTGGGATGAGAAGGGAGAAGACAGTGGTAAATCTGCAGTAGGCTGACGGCAGCATTGATGGAGTGAGGCAGTTACACCATGTGAACTGGGTGCAGGATGTCCCGGCAAATGACTACTGGCTAGGTCAGTTCTAGCTCCAGCATACAAGACATGGGTCACCATCCAGCTACAACCCACAGCACGTATAAGTGACTGGCTAAAACTCCACCCATACAGTTAAATATTTGTAATGTTGCCTCCTGAACCACCACTGGTCAATTATTGAGTGACTTTAGATATTCTGGCTCTGAAGGTCGTCAACCTGGTAAGGAAGATTCTGTCAAACTCTTTACACCTTTCTGAATTAGATGCTTAGCCTAGACCACAGACAGCCAGAATCTAATTAAGCAATAATGCCTGACAGGGTGTGTGTCATGCTGGGATAACGTCACACCTCAGGTGGTTAGGCACGAGGCCGCAGGCCGAGTGCGTCCAATAACTGAGGCGTGACGTTATCCCAAATGACACAAACCCTGGAGGGCATTATTGCTATTACACAATGGTTTGTTGTTATACAGAATAAAAAAAATCATTTTAAAGATATTTTTGTGTGGAAAAATATTTTTGTTTTTTAAAAGAAGATGAATCAATGAAGCACATCATCAAGCAGCACATAATCAAGCAAAAAATCATCAAGAGGTTCACAGTGAGGCTGAGACTAGACCTGTGATGTTGTACAGGGATAACATCACGGGTCCAGCCCAAGCCTGACAAATCAGAGTCCAGGATTTTTTCTTGCCATTGTATAATAGACTGTCTATGATGATGAAGAGATGATCTAGCCTGTTCCTCCTCACATCAAACATCCCAGGCTGATACTCTGCCTTCCTTGTAGAGACTGCCCTTTGATACTCAAGGTAGTAAGTTCTCAGAGCTAGTATGTTGGCCTCTTCATGCAATCTCATCCAGCTACATGCCAACCTCTGCAAAAACCAGGATCTGCACATAAGCAATAAGACATGAAGGGGTTGTACATTAGACATTTCTAATGCACTGCCAGAGGCATAGTAAGGTATGAGGCCACAGACTGAGTGCCATCAGCCCCTTGCCATGTGTTAGAAATGTCTAATGCACACTCCCAGAGTATCTAATTGTGCTTATAAAATAAGACTCTGTTTTTGAATTTAAAGTGACAATTAAAATGAAGAGGTTTAAATAGAAAAAGAGTTAATTTTTTGCATGTACGTTTATATTAAATATATCTTACTTCAAGGGCATCTCTTGCAGTAGGCCATCACCAGTAGGACTAAGCCTTCAGTTGCCAGGACCACACAGAAACCTTTCTAACTAGCAGTCTACCAGAGGGGGTTGCCCAACTCCGACAACAGTGGCTGATGTCAGCCCATCCTATATAAGGTGGGTGGCCCCCACACCCTCCTCAGTTCTTTCCTGCCACCGACCAACGCATGTCGGACCACTGACACCACCGTCAGTCGACTGCCATTCTTCCCATGTTTTCTAAGCTTTATTTTCTTGTCTTACAAAGCTAAACATCACATTTTTCAGTGTTCATTTCTCACATATGTCTTCTCAACCTTCCTCTTCTTCTGACCACTCCCTAAAGTGTTCCTGCAGTAAACAGATCCCGGACAAGAATGGCCATTCTGCTTGCATCTTCTGCCTAGGTGCAGACCATGACATGTAAGCCTGCAAGGTCTGCCAGAAGTTTAACCAAGCTACCAGGAGATGCCACTAGAAGATCCTGGAAAGTCATCTCCTCCAGCATAAAGTCACCCTGAGAGAGCTGCAGGCCTGGAGTTCCTCTGCCTCCTCAGCCCAGTCCTCGGGCTTTCCTTCGTTCAAGTCCAAGGACAATTCTTCGGGGAAGCACTAGCATCGGGACAAGGACTGGGATCGATCCACGTCTGCTTCCCATTTGTGGTCTCCACAAAAAGCTACACCGACCACGTCAGGATCTTTCTCCCTTGGGGGAGTCGACCTCCTTGGCCTCGCAAGTCCTTACTCCATCAGGGCTGCCGGTGGTCCCACCACCTGCCTGGGTCTTGTTTATGAATGATGGCTCCTTGGGGCAGGGTCTTCCATACTCTGCCCCACAGCCCCGGCTTTTCCAGCCCTTGTTTTCTGTGGGCTCTTTGGCAGGTGGCTTGGGCAGAGCTCCTTCAACCAGCATGGGTGCTGCTGGTGCCAGTTCTGTATCTGCTTCCCTGCCATCTGTGCCCACGACACTGGTCTTATCCTCCAGGACCCCTGTCGGTCCTGCCCCACTTTTGCAGGGGCAGGTGCTGCAGGGCATCAGCACCTCCCAGAGCCTGGTCTCCCCTCAGCCTTCATCAGTGGGGTTCTCCTCTCCAGTGCCAGCCTCACCTATGCAGGCACCTGTGGATCCCCCTCTGGCATCTCCCAGACCGATGCCAGCTGGGTCTGCTCTTTTTCTCCTGCAGCCCACAGGTCCTTTGCCAGCCCTGCCACCTGTAGTGCCACCAGGGGCTTCACCAGCACTCCCGCTACTGATGCCTGGGGGACCTACACCAGTTCGCCTGCTGCCACTTCCAGGGGGAATGGCACCTGTGCCACCTCCTGCTCCAGTAGGGCAGCAGCCTGGGTATACTGCTCTGTCGCCTGGCGGTCTGACGATGCCGGCTTACACTTATCCAATGCCTGGGGGACTGGTGCTGGCTTACCCATACCCTGCACCTGTGGGATCCCCACCAGTCTATAACTACCTGACACATGGGGGGCCAGCACCCTGTGGATTATCATGGCTTGATTTCTGCTCTATGGGCCTTCATGCAGTCACAGGTCCCTTCTCCTGGTGGGCCACTCCCAACTCCCCCCAGTGGCTTCCTCGGGACCCTCTGCCACTGGCCCTGGCCCACCCAGGCCCGAGTACCCCTCATAGTCCCAGGAGCCCAACTGATGTGAGCACTCCTGCTCGCCTGGTCAAATGCCAGCCTGATGACAGTGGGGACGATGTCTCACCCACTGATGACAGTGACAGTCTTGGGTCTTCCTCCATTCTGGCAGACTCCTCAAGAGATGAAGGGGAACCCAGTAATTTCCCCAAATTCCCTCTGGATGACTCCACATTCATGGACATCATGAGGTATATCCAAGTCACTATGGGGTGGGAGACTGAGGAACAGGACCCTGAGCATCGCCGCCTGGCAGTCTACCTTTGTCAACATGGTGCTCCCCCTTTGGTGGTCCCCCCCTTCATCGAGTCTTATGAGGACATTACCAAGGCCACATGGCAGCACACCTATACGGTTCCAGTGGTGTCTAAGAAGGCTCACCGACTTTACCATGTTCAAGCTGGCAAATCCTACTTTGGTGAACACCCAAAAGTGGATTTGGTCATCATTAATGCGGCCCATGACTGCACCAAGAGGCCGAAGCACCTCAGCACCCTCCCTCCAGACAGGGAATCTAGACAGCTGGACCAAACGGGCAAGCGAGCCTTTGCATCTACCACCCTAGCCATCTGGACCCTTAACTATTAGGCCCATATCATTCAGTACCAAAACCTCTTGTAGGATCAGGCCAGGGAGACCATCATCACCATGCCAGATGACCTCTCAAATCAGCAAACCCTTCAGGCCCATAAGACTGGATCAGACATCGCTACCCATGTCCTCATGGTGGCTTATGATGCTGTGGCTGCCTCAGGCTGGGCAGCTGCTGTCAGCATTAGTATGAGGCACCATGCTTGGCTCAGAGTCTTGGACTTTGATCCAGATGTCCAGTCTAATATATGGATGCTCCCTTTTGGGGTCCTAAGCTGTTTGGGGGAGATGTTCAAGACATTATCTCAGAGCTCCAAACTTCCAGGCAGGCCCTGAAGTTGATCCACTCCATGTACTACACCCAGCTGAAGTCAGATCAGAGGGCCTCCTTTCACCGCTCCACCCATAGACAGGCCCAACCCCCACCCAAGGCCAATGGCAAATACAAAGCAGGTGCTGCCCTTCCTGCTCCCTCCCTGGCCACTAAAAGAGTGACCGTAGCCCAGACAGGGGCTGCCCCCACTTTCTGACTGCTTGCCAGACCCCCTCTCCTGTAGGGCTTCAGAAGGCAGTGGTCAGGGTTGTTTCTCCCTCCATCTGGACAGGTGGGGTAGGTTACTACAGACAGCTAGGTGCTGCAGCTCATCGAGCATGGCCACACTCTATAGAGTTCTTGGAGTGGCCTCCAGAAAATCCTCCAGGACTGTCTGCATATCCTCCAGACCATGTGCCCCTCATATGGGCAGAGGTTTGGGCCTTACTTCAAAAGAAGTTTATAGAGCCCATTTCCCAGTCCCAATAGGGAAGGGGCACTACTCCCATTTCTTCCTCGTACCCAAGTGGCCAGAAGAACTCTGGCCCATCCTAGACTTGAGCAGCCTCAACCTGTACATAGAGTACAAACGGTTACGGATGGTCACCCTTCAGGAATTGCTGCCCCTGCTTCACTAGGGGGACTGGCTCTGCTCTTTGGATATGCATGATGCTTACCTGCACACCGAGGTTTTTGCTTCCTACTGGTACTTCCTATTCTTCCACTTCCAGGGAGAGCATTACCAGTTTTGGGCTCTGCCCTTTGGCCTGTCTTCAGCCCCAAGGTTTTTACCAAGTGCCTGGTGGTGGTGGTCACTGTCTTGAGGTGACAGGGTTTTTATGTCTTTCTCTACCTGGATGACTGACTATTGGCAGCCCCATTCAGGGATCAGCTGCTACAAACTCTGACAAGTACCCTGCAGCCAGTTCCAGGTTTTCAGCAACACCATCAATCTGCCCAAATCCTTCCTCACTCCTTACCAGTACCTTCTTTACATAGTGGCAGTGCTGGACACAGCTCAGGGCAAGGCCTTCTTACCTTCTGACAGAGTGAAGTGCCTGACGGCTCAGGCCTGCCTTCTTTTCTCCAACCCCCCATGCTCCGGCGAGGGATTTCCTGAGCTTTTGGGCCTCATGACTGCAGCTATTACTACAGTACCCTTAGCCAGGCTGCACATAAGGATCCTTCAGTGAACACTGTGGGTCCAGTGGGATCAATGTATGGATACTTTAGATCAACCAGTGCTGGTGTCGGGTCCAGTCAAACAGGTGCTGTTGTGGTGGCTGGAGCCCGGCAACCTGTTTCAGAGGATTCCCTTTTCTATACCTCCCCCTCAGCAGATCCTTATGATGGACACCTCCGCCCTCAGTTGGGAAGCCCACATGGGGGACCCGTAAACTCAAGAGACTCGGCCCGAGATTGAGAGGGGTCACCACATCAATGTCCTGGAGATGAGGGAAGCTCTATATGCCCTGCAGGCCTTCCAGACTCCGCTCTCCCCGAGTCTGATCTTAGTTCAGATGGACAACATGTGTGTATTTTGTTACATAAACAAGTGGGGGAGGACTCATTCCTATCCTTGAGCAGGGAAGCGATGAGAGTCTGGTATTGAGCCATTAAGCACGGCCTGGAACTCTCAGCCATCATGTTCCCAGCTACCAAAACATCCTGGTGGACAGCCTAAGTCACTTGCAGTCAAGAGCTCATGAAGTGGGAACTTCTGACCTCAGTGATAGAAGACCTCTTCAACAGATGGGGTCAGCCCGAGTTGGACCTTTTTGCATCCCCACTCAGGGCAAAACTGCTGCTTTTCTGCTCGCAAGATTCAAGGCCTGGAGTTTTCTGGTGAGACACATTGTTCCTCTCCTGGATGGGGAGGTTTCTGTATGTCTTCCCTTCCTTCCCGCTCCTTCAGTGAGTTCTGATCAAACTCCAGATGGAAAAGCCTACAATAATCCTCATCACCCCTTCTGGCCTTGTCAGTTCTGGCTCCCCTTGCTACAGCAACTGGCAGTGGAACCTCCGCTGACCCTGCTTCTGTGCACAGGCTTGCTCTCCCAAGAACAGGGCATGCTGGTCCATCTGGACCTCAGATCCCTCAAGCTCTATGCATGGCTCCTGTGGACATAGCCATAACAAGATTCAGGGTCTCCCCTAGAGTGGCTGATGTTTTGGTGGTGGCCAGGAGGCCCATCACCATAGCCACTTACTCTATGAAATAGAAGTGCTTCACTCTTTGGGATGCCTCACACCAGTTGGATTCCTTCACCTGTCCAGTGGATCAGATTTTGGGGTACCTTCTGTCCCTCTCAGACTTGGGTTTACAGTACTCCTCTATTAAGGTACATCTCTCTGCCATCTCTGCATATCATGTACCTGTGGATGGGTGCTCAGTGGCCCATCTCGACATGTCCTGCACATTCTTGTAGGGCATTTTGCACTTGAAGCCCCCAATCAGAGACCCTGTCCTACTATGGGATCTTAATTTTGTGTTGGAAAAACTTACGTTGACTCCCTTTGAACTGGCCGCGTATCGCGAGCTACACTTTCTGTCGTGGAAAGTATTATTTTTAGTTGCCATTACTTTGGATCAAAGGATTTCAGAGAATCAGGCCCTCATATGTAAGGAGCCTTATTTAATTTTTCACAAAGACAGGGTGTCTTTGTGTACAAACTTTAAGTTTCTTCCTAATGTGGTGTCATGTTGGAGTTTACTTTGAATCAGTCCATCCTTATATAGGATAAGCTGACATCAGAAGTGGGCAGCCCCCTCTAGTAGACTGCTAGCTAGAAAAGTTTCCATGTGGTCCTGGCACCAGATGGCTTAGTCCTATTGGCGATGGTCTGCTGCTAAAGATCCTCTTGAAGATCTACTGTTATGGTAAGTTCTTACATAACTGTACTTTTCCCTTCCTGTAATAGGTTACATGCATTTTTTTATTTGTCCTTAGTAGGCTTCCACAGTTGTAGTTTTACATTGTCTCATGTAGTTCATAGCCACCCCTCCAGAAGAACGCATTTTTTATTCACGTATTCTTCATCAAAATACTGCGACTAAGTGAATGAGAGGACAGTCCCGGAAAGAAATGCTTATAACAGGCATGCTACTTTCTGCATGACACAGAGACCAGAAGTAGGCGATGGTGGAACAAAGGCAGAATTAGGAGCTGCGATTGTGTACAAATGGCTGCCATGCTGGCACATTGGGAGTACAACACAAAATAAAACAAGGTGTGTTTTTATTACCCCCTCAAAAAAGTTATCACTGTTAAACAGTAGGGATGTGAGCAAGCGGCGGGCAAGCAAGTAGGTGGGTGAGCAGATCGGGCCATCCCAATGATGTATCAGCAAAAAAACAGTATATTGAAGTAGAAGACTATATTTGAAATATAACATTCACTTTTTTTTAATGAAATGCCTCTAGTACCATGCAGTACTGCATTTAAGCATTTTGTCCTAGGGGTTCGCACACAAAAGGGATCCAGTGACTGAGATGGTGGGGGCAGGGGACTTCAGGAGCCACGGCTGAGGTCGGGATCACAGCTTTATAAAAAATATCAATGTTTTATCATCAGTAGTGTTGTATCACACATATAAAAAAATCAGATTAATAATAAGATTTCCTGTAATGCAGCCTTTACATTGACTCTAAGTAACTGAATGGAGTATGAAATGTGAAACTGCATTAGATATATGGGCTAAGCAAGGGGTTAAAATGGCGACTGTAAGTTTTTCAACATTCCAGTGGGTCATTGATTCACTTACAGAAATGAGTCCAACTGGCTAGCGTTTGTTTTCAGCCATGCATTAGACACTTCTAATGCATGACTAACCACAGATCAGCTTGCAAGATTTTCCTGTCCCATTTTATAAACTCCAATAGTAAACAGAAAGACCCAGTATAAAGTCAGCTTGTAAATTTATGTTCAAAACCGTGGTCATTTATTTATTTTAATTTGTTAACCAGGTAAGACCGAGGGTCCTTTTTAAGGCTCAACCTGGGCAAATTATGTAACACAAAAATATGCAACATACAGCAAGAACATTCAGTTACAAATGCATAAATTGAACAAATACAATTTTAGTCACTTTTTAAAAACTTGAAAAGAACAGTTTGTACATAAACAGTCAGGTACACTATTCCAGAATCGAGGAGCAGCTGCAGTAAAGGCACCTAAACCAGCTCTAGTTTTACATGGACCAACATTAAGAACAACCCCAGATGACAACTGCAAACTAGACAGCAGATCCCTGATTAAAAGAAGATCAGAGAGTTTATTTATTTATTAAACATCTTGGAATTGCAAGCTTTGAGCTAGAAGCTCATTTACAAAGGTTCCACGTCATGACAGGTACAATATTCAAGTACAGGTAGACACCAGATTAACAGAGAACAAGACGTATTATAAAGCTAAGATTACGTGTTTATACACAGCGAAAACTTGAGTTGAAAGCAGTCAGAGGTTGACTTTGTCCTGAGGTGGTAAATGGGTAGAGAAGGAGTGTATGGTGAGGTAGTGACTAGGAGGGGGTGGTAGGTGGTTGAGGGGTCAGGGGAAGGAGGAGGAGGGGTTGTTACTTGTACTGACAGGAAAAGGAGAAAATGCTGTTCATGGTGGGGTGAAGGGAGTGGGAGTGGATGGTGGGGATAGTGAGGTAGGGTGCTTAGGGCTGACAGTTGCAGGTGCTTAGTGTGGTCAAGTGTTGGAGGAGTTTGTGTTTAAAGGGTCCTAGCTTAGGTTCCACAATAATGTCCAGGGAGAGATCATTGAGACAGTCTGGAGCTTTGCAGACAATGGAGCTCTGGGCTATGGCTGTGCAATGAAAGGGGATGTTTCGGACATTTCTGGCCTTACCTCTCATCTGGTGCCGGTTTGTTGCTGGAGTAAGGAGGTTTTTGGTGAGACCAAGGATGGCTTTTTTCCCAAGGAGGCACACCTGGTACTTAATTCTCCCCTGAAGGTTAAACCAGTTGGTCTTGGCATATAGGTCGCATGTGTTGGTAAGCCTATGTGCTCCTAAGAGCAGCCTGCATAATTTATTTAGGGCCATTCTTACCCTTTTTAGAGCCGTGTCAGTGCCATACATGACTAACCCATAGTTTGTGACTGACAGAACTGAGCTTTTTATAGCCAGTGACAAGGCTTCAGTGGTCATGCTATGCTGGAGTCTATAGAGTAGGCCTATTCTGATGTTGATGGTCTTTACAACATAGTCTATATGTTGGGCACACGATAGGGCGCTGTCTAGTGTGATGCCTAGGCATTTAAAGGTGTTTACCCAGTTGAGTGGGTCCTGTTTGCTGTTAAGTATTGTCAGTTGGTAGAATTTGTGTTTATGTTGGGGGTTAGCGAACAGCATTACTTTTTATTTTTATGATTCAAGATGAGTTTATTTTGTTGAAGCCATTCTTCAACGGTGGCAAAACTTTTCTGTAGGTTAGGCTTCTAGCAGGTATGGGAGTGGGTTCCTGGAAAAGATGACCGCATCATCTGCATACAGTAGGATTTTTGTCAGGGCAGACTAGAGGAAGTTGGTTGAGGAACAGGCTGAATAATAGAGGATCAAGAATGGAGCCTTGTGGGATGCTGGTGGCTACTTGCCTGCTATCAGAGAGGGTGCCGTTTATTTTTACTTGTTGTGTTCTTTGGGCCAGGTAACTTTGGAACCATCCTAAAGTTTCCGATGAGAGCCCAGAAGCACAAAGTTTGTTTAACAAAATCCTATGGTTAATGGTGTCAAAAGCTTTTGTGAGGTTGATGTATATTGACTCCACTATTTGGCTCTTGTCAAGTGCCTCATGGAGAAAGTCAGTGTATTTGAGTAATGCTGTAGTGGTGCTATGTGATTTCCGAAAACCAAGTTGTTGGGAACATTGGGTACTGTACTGGTTGAAGTATTCCACAAGTTGGTCAGTGATAATCTGTTCTAAGGCTTTGGACAGAGGGGGAAGGATTGAGATGAGTTAGTTGTTTGAGTGCAGGGCCCGGTCTCCATCTTTGTGAACCGGAGTGACTACGGCGGCTTTCTACCTCTTGGGAAACTGACCAAATCTAAGGGATAGGTTGAGTATTTTTGTGAGCGACTGAACTACTTCTTCGAGGGAGAGGGCAGTCAGCTTTAGGTTGAGGGAGTCATTACTATTCGTGGTTTTGCCAAGGGTATGCTGGAGGTACTTTCTGGCTTCATGGGTGGTGAGTTCCTTAAAGTAGAAGGAAGGGATGCCGGAGGAGGGGTGTCATGGCCATATGTTGTGTCCTCCATATGGAATGTACTGCCATCAGGGATGTCCAGTGGCAGAATGTTACTGAGATCAGAAAATGCGACACTGAAGGCGACTGCTATCGTTTTGGGGTCTTGTGTGATTTCTCCATTTATTAGGAGCATGAAGGGAGAGGACTTATTGTCTTTTCCTGTGAAGTCTTTTAAGTTACTCCAAATTTTGATGCTATCCTCCCAGGTCTTAGTGAGGCTGTCTTTAAAGTGTTGAACTTTAGCTAGTCGGATCTCCCTGGTACAGGCTTTCCTTGCTGCCCCATACCTCTGGATGTCAGCTGGTTTGCCAGAGGCCTTTGCTTTATCACACTGATGGTTCCTTGTACCAATGAGGTCCGGGAGGGGAACCAGGATCCTAGGTGATAGGTTTAAATGCTTCATTGGCAAGCTTTTAAACTAGCCAAGGGGGGAGGCAGTGGAAAGGAGCAGGGAAATCCTAGCCCCCAAATAATCACGGTAGTAAGTGCGGCAAACAC
This sequence comes from Neoceratodus forsteri, assembly GCA_016271365.2. Taxonomy (NCBI): domain Eukaryota; kingdom Metazoa; phylum Chordata; order Ceratodontiformes; family Ceratodontidae; genus Neoceratodus; species Neoceratodus forsteri. The sequence goes on along the minus strand of CM057453.1, from coordinate 815,450,188 downwards.
CAACATAGAGGTGTCGATAGGGAGAAGGGCAGGGGTAAATGGAGAAAGTGACAAAGGCAAGAAGGACAGGGATGGGGCAAAAGGGAGTAAGGCCATCAGGAAGTGGAGGGTAATGAGTACCAATGCCTGTAGTCTGGGCAACAAGATCCCTGAGCTGGTGGCCTTGATGGAAGAGGGATGCCTGGATATCGTAGCAGTCACAGAAACATGGTACACAGAGAACCATGACTGGGATGTTAACATACCAGGGTACATAACCTATAGGAGAGACAGGCAGGGGAGAAGAGGGGGAGGAGTAGATCTCTATGTAAAGGAAGGGATAAAAGCAACTGAACAAAAGAGTAAACAGGGAGGAGAGGAGGCACTGTGGGTCACCTTGGAGACTGGAAAGGGCACCACAATCCGCACAGGGTTGGGTAGACCCCATGTCAGGGGAGGGAATGGACAAAGATATGATAGAAGGCATTCTTAGAATGGCAGATAAAGGGAGATACTGTTGATGGGAGACCTGAATATGCCAGATGTTAACTGGAGCACATTTGCTGCAGCCACATCCAAGAGGAGGGCCATTCTTGATGCCCTTCAGGTGGCAGGCATTAGACAGCTAGTTTCAGAACCCACTCGTAAGGGAGCAATCTTAGACCTCGTACTCTCAAACGGGGGCAGTGAGAGGATCTTTGATCTAGAAGTGGATTGCCATCTGGGGACAAGTGACCATCAAACAGTGTGGTTCACATTAAACTCAGCTACAGAGTCACGCCATACAAAAGTGAGGGTACTGGACTTTAGGAGGGCTGACTTTGGCAAGATGGGAGAGTGCCTCAGAAAAGCACTAGCAAACAGGCTAGAAGGAGGTGTGGAGCAACAATGGGGAATCATTAAAACTGCCATCACAGAGGCAACAAGCCTTTGTGTGAAGCAAACAAACAAATCAAAATGAAAGAAAAAGCCACTATGGTTCTCAAAAGAGGTGGCTGTGAAAGTCAGGAAGAAAAAGATAGCATTCTGGAAGTATAAGGAAACACAGAAGGAGCAGGACAGAGAGCTGTACCAGTTAAGGCAGAAGAAAGCAGGGAGGGAAGTCAGAATAGCAAAGGCCCAAACTGAGGAAAAGATTGCCAACTCAGTTAAGAAGAGGGATAAAACCTTTTATAGACATCAGCGAGCGTAGAAAGACAAAGGGAGGGATAGTGAGGCTGAATAGAATGAACGGTGGGTGGGCAGAGGGGGACAGTGAAAAAGCAGGGATACTGAACGAATATTTCTACTCAGTATTCACAAAAGAGGAGGGGGAAGTGCCTAATCCAATTAACATAAGCACTCTTGATAGTGGGGTTGATCCCAGTCCTTCACAGAAGAAAGGGTTCTGCAAGAACTCCTAAAACTGAAGGTGACAAAGCAATGGGTCCTGATGGAATTCACCCAGAATTCTAAAAGAATTAAGGGAGGAACTAGTGAAACCACTGGCTACTCTTTTAATAAATCATGGGAGGATGGGTGGTACCCAGGACTGGAGGAAGGCGGATGTGATTCCCTCACAAAAGTGGGACCAAGACAGAGGCAGGAAACCAAGACCTGTCAGTCTGACCTCTGTGGTAGGAAAAGTGATGGAGTCACTTCTGAAGGAAAGAATAGTTGAGTACCTAGAGGCCAGTGGGGCACAGGACCCAAGGCAGCATGGGTTCACAGCGGGAAGGTCATGTCAGACAAATCTAATAGATTTCTTTGACTGGGTGACCAAAGTAGTAGACCAGGGAGGGGCTGTGGACGGGCCTACCTAGACTTTAGCAAGGCATTTGACACAGTCCTACACAAAAGATTAATAGTCAAATTAACCAGCTTGGGAGTGGGTCCCAGGGTGGTAGCCTGGGCAAAACATTGGCTGCACAACAGGACACAGAAGGTAATTGTAAATGGAGTCCACTCTGAAGAAAGAGGGGTTACTAGTGGGGTACCACAGGGTTCAGTATTGGGTCCAGTCCTTTTTAATGTCTTCATCAGTGACATTGCAGAGGTACTGGAAGGAAAAGTATGCCTTTTGCAGATGACACAAAGATCTGCAACAGGGTTGATACACAAGGAGGCGTGGAAAGGATGAGAAGGGACTTGGCAAGGTTGGAGGAATGGTCAGAAGTATGGCAGCTAGGATTCAATGCAAAGAAGTGCAAAATAATGCACCTGGGAAACAAGAACCCAGGGGAAGAATACACAATGGGGGGGAGGTAGTAACAACAACAAAAAAGGAAAGGGACCTGGGGTAATCATATCAGATGACCTTAAGGTTAGCAAGCAATGTGAGAAGGCAGTAGGGAGGGCTGGGGGTATACTGGGATGTATAGGGAGAGGCATCAGCAGCAGAAAACAGGAAGTTGTTATCCCTCTGTACAGACAGTTGGTGAGATCCCATCTGGAGTACTGTGTCCAGTTCTGGAGACCCATCTCCGCAAGGGCATAGACAGGATACAGGTAGTCCAGAGGAGGGCAACTAAAATGGTGCAGGGTCTGCAAGAGAAGCCATATGAGGAGAGACTAAAGGAGCTTAATATGTATACCCTTGAGGAAAGAGAGAGAGGGGACATGATAGAAACTTTTAGTACCCTAGTGGAATCAACAAAGTCCAAGAGGGTAGCATCTTTCAGAAAAGAGACTTACAAGAACAAGGGACACAATTTAAAGATAGAAGGAGGGGGTTCAGGGGCAATGTGAGGAAGTATTATTTCACAGAGAGGGTAGTGGATGCATGGAACAGCCTTCCTGAGGAGGTTTGGGGTCTAAAACTGTGGGAGATTTCAAGAATGCATGGGACAGACATAAGGTAATTCTTGTGGGGGGTAGGAAGAAATAGGCTGTTGGTTAACTAGGATCTGCGGCCTATCCTGTAGGTAGGGAAATGGGCAGACTAGATGGGCCTAGCGGTCCTTATCTGCCGACAAAGTCTATGTTTCTATGTTTCTATGAGGTCAAGCAGGGCTTGGGTAATCCAGGAGCTATTGATGCCTTTTAATTTTCATTTCTTTACTGGGGTGTAGACATTACATGCACATGCCACATTAAAGGTGGCAATGAAGTGATCAAGTGCTTGGTCAATATCCCGGAAGGAATTCAGGGGGGGACCAGTCAATTTGTATCAGGTGGGACTTGAAAGCATTTAGCAGTCCTCTTCTGAGGACATGACTAGTGGTTAAATTAGGGGCAGGTTTAGATGTTTTGTTGGACCAATGTCAAGTGACTGATGAGTGGTCACTTATCGAGTCGGCAGAGACTGTGATGTCTGTGATCCCTTTGGGGTGGTTTGTGAGAATCCAGTCAATCAGTGTTTATGTGCCATTTTAGTTGGTCCTAGTTAGGGTATCTATCATTTGGGAAGTGGAGGTACTAGACAGGGTGTCCCTCAAGGGGGCTACATCTAATTGATATTAAAGTCTCCTAGCACTACAAACTCCCAGTTTTGGCATAGGCTTTTACATATTCAATTACCATACTGAATCTGCAAGATTATTCTCAGAGGGGTAAGCAGGCCAGGAGTACATTGAGGGATTTGCTGTGGGCTCCGAGCAGTATTCTGACAGCTAGGAGCTGTACATTTTTGCTGGTATCTTTTAAGGGGAGGGCATGGCTGTGGAGAATGTCTTTTTGGTAGACTAAACAGCATCCACACTTTTTTTCAAGTCTGTTCTGCCTAAATAGGGTATACCTATTTAGAGTTATGGCCAAGTCTGGGATATTAGGGGTGAGCCATGTTTCCACAATAGATAGCGTGTCCAGATTGTGCTGGGTAACCCATACTTGGAGATGGTCCATCTTAGCTAGTAGGCTACAGGTATTTATAGAGGCTAGTTTAAGTTGTTCATAGTTATTTACACTGCTCTGGGTCATTGGAACAGGGCCAGGGTTGGGGAGATATTACCAGAGAGTACTAGGAGCATCAAAGTGCAGTGCAGAAGGACGTTTTTTAGTGCTGTGAGTGTCACTGTGTGGGTAGGCTTATTTGTTTTCCTACAACTAATCTGTGGTGATGTAAAAGCGAGACATGGCATTTGGGGAGTATATACTGGAGTGTTGTAGAATGTGTGACTTAGTGGTTACTGGGCAAGGATTTGGTATCGTTCATACCACTATCTGTGGCAGTCTTGTGTGGTAGAGTTAGATCAGTGGATGGGGGGGGCAGGTGTCCTCCTGTGTGTGTTCTAAGGGGAATTTTAGCAGTGTAGCCAAGAGGAGGAAAATTATAGTGGGCCCATTGCATAAGATTGCCATCATGCTCTGGTACCAGGTGGTGGGTAGGTTATTACCTGGAGTCAAAGAGGGATGGGTAGGAACTTACTAAAGATGTGAGTTGCAACGAGTTTACTGAGGGAATGGTGCAACTGTGTAGTGGTCGGTGGAGGGGAGATTGGGCTGGAGAGACCACTGGGTTGAGATCGGCAGTGGTGCAGAAATCTACTGATTTTTTTCAGGGGTAGAAACTCACTACAGGTGTTAGTAGTAGTGAATATGCAGAGGGATGATGCAACTATGTTATGGTCTGGGGGGCTGGGCAGGAGAGACCACTGGGTTGAGAGTTGCAGGGGTGCAGAAATAGACTGATTGTTTCTGGAGACACCAAATAAAAGGTGGATCACCTTTGGGTGGGAGGGTAGCACCCACTATCTGGTGCCACGTGAAGCGTGGTGCCATTCAGAGCTCTGAAGGAGCTGAGGCAGGTAGGCTGATGCAGTTGAGCTCTGTACTACCTGTGGTGTGGAGTTGTAGTTTCAGGTATGGGGAGGGGTCCCTGGTCCCTCTAGCCTTCACGGACTGGAGCAGAAGTCCAGTAGCACACCAGTGTATCAGTGGCTGGGGTGCTGCCAAAAGAAGAGCGAGGCGGGCAGTAGAAATCTGAGAGCAGGCGAAGGGGGGGTAGAGGATGGAGGGGATAGAATGGGGAATTGAGTGCTGCGGGGAGGTGGCAAAGAAATGCCATAAAACAGATAAGAGGAGGTACAAGGTAAAAACAGAAGCAAGATGTCACAGCATGATTCAACCATAGTTCCTAACAATGTGTCATGCAATTAAAACAGCCGGCATGCACAGTTAGCAGAGATAGCATTTCAGAGAGTGGCAGCCACAGTGTTTGTGAATTATTTAAACACTACATGCAGGGAGGACACATTCAAGAGAAATGTTAGCATACCAACTCTGTTTTGTGGCAGTATTAACTGTAGAAAAGACTGCAATTAGGCCTGCTTCTGTAAACAGGGAGACTGCAACAACTAACATCATCCCTTTAAAATCTGCCCCAAACATACTGCTACACATTAAAGCAACCACAGAACAGTCCCTAAAAATCTGTTATTTTGCAAACATTAGCTAATACAAAACAATAAGGCATACTACACCAAGAATCTACCCCCCAGTGGCCACATGGTCTGTTGTAGCACTGAAAAGAGTCACACAAGATGGCACCGAGCTCTGGAGGAGCTGAGGCACGTAGGCTGATGCAGTTGAGCTCTACAGTATCTGTGGTGTGGACTTGTAGTTTCAGGCTTGTAGAGGGGTCCCTGGTCCCACTAGCCCTCACGCACTGGAGCTGAAGTCCAGTAACACAGTGGTGGATCAGGAGCTGGGGTGCTGTGGTGTGGAGTTGTAGTTTCAGGCATGAGAGGGGTCCCTGGTCCTGCTAGCCCTCACAGACAGGAGCCAAAGTCCAGTAGCACAGCGGTGAATCAAGGGCTGGGGAGCTGTGGTGTGGAGTTGTAGTTTCAGGTGTGGGGAGGGTCCCTGGTCCCCCTAGCCCTCACAGACTGGAGCTGAAGTCCAGTAGTGCAGGGGTAGATCAGAGGATGGGGTGAGCGGCTGGGGAGACTGATAAAGGGGTAGTATATTAAAAACTATACAACCCAAAATATATTGAATACTTTGTACCGGGGATAACCAACCAATCTCTGAATTTCAGTGACAATGGTGGGTACGAGAAGGAGCAAATAAAACAAAACAACAAATGTTACTGTAGACAACAGAAAACTTTTGTAACTCCTTAGAACCCAATTTAAAAACAAATTCTGGCCAGAACCGACAGGGCTGCAGCTGAAGAATTTGGGGTAAAAATATTGTAAATTACCAAAGTTACAAAGAGTGCATTTGCAAAATGTAACATAGGCTCATAAATGTGTTGTTTTGTAATATGTTTATACCAAATTTTCAAGATAGCCTCATGAAGACGGGCAGACAAAATGTTCAACTCCTGGCTTAAAGGTGATTTTGCACAGGCAATGTGAAATATCAACTTTCGGGACACAAAAACACATTTTAGGCAGGAGATGAAACAATTCAGCTGTCACATCCATGAGGTGCTATAAAGAAATGGCTATGTTGAAAATTTGGGGTAAAAATATTGAATATTACTGAACTTACAAGCCTACATGCGCAAAATTCTACGTAGGATCAGGTTGCTTTTTAATATTTTTGAACGAAATATGATGCAGTATAGTGCAGTGGTTTAAGGCTCTGAGCTGCAAATCTAGAGACCTGGGTTTGAATCCCACAGCCCCCAGTTGCATATTGTGCGACCCTGAGCAAGTCACTTAAGTTCCTTGTGCTCCCAGGTCATACCTGTAAACAAGTTTTCAGCTTAGTGTGTCTCTCTCCTGGTTAAAAAAAAAAAAAAAAAATTCAACATAGTATTATAATCCCACCTCATGAATAAGGGCAGAGAAAATTTTCAACTGGTGCTCAAAGGTGATCTTGCACAGAAACTGCCAAATCATCTTTCGGGATGTAAATAAACATTTTGGACAGGATTTGAAAAATGACAGCTATCACATTCATGAGATGCTGTAAAGATATGGTTACGTTGTAAATCTGGGGTCAAAATATTGAAACTTACCAAAGTTATGAGCCTGCATTTGCAAAATTCAATGTAGGCTCATAACTTTGTTGTTTTTCAATATTTTTACACCAAATTTTCAACATATCCATCTTATGACCCCACCTCATGAACAAGGGCAGAGAAAAATTTCAACTCCTATCCGAAAGGTGATTTTTGCGCAGGGACAGAGAAATCACCCTTTGGGACAGATCTGCCTGACAGTGACATTGTTGATGAGGTGGGGTCCCAAAGAAGGCATGTTGAAAATCTGGGTCAAAAATATGTAAAAATGCCCAAGTTATGGCACTAAGTTCAATCCCCACTGAAATACATCAGACTGCATACCTGTGTCTTCAGTTCAAGGTCCGGCTTTGAAGAGTGAGACCGACAATCCCCGATCATGACACTGGAGAACTGGGCAATCACAGTGTCACAGTTATGTGGGGAAGACATCTATGGACGTTTTTTGTTTTTTTTTACGGGTGAAAACAAAAAAACAAAAAAAAGACAGATGATCCCCGATCGTGACACTGGGGGATTGGGCACCCCCAGTGTCACAGTTATGTTTCTGGGGTGGGCTGAAGAGTGCTGAGAGGGAGGGTTGGGTAAGGGAATTTTATAATATGAAAAAGTAAATAAATACAATAGGCGGTCATGGCTGAACATGACCTACTCTGTTGTGACCAAGATGGCTGCCGCATGCTACTGTGCATGCACGACTGCTAGCACATGCACAACAGAGAATGGTGGCCATCTTGGACATGACGGAGTGTGCCGTGTTCTGCTGGTGCTGTAAAATAATGCAGTGCTGCATCAATAGGGACAACATGGGCGGACTGCTTCACAAATGCGGAGGCGACTGTGATGCAAATTCAACATGTTGTTCATTCGGAAAGAATGCAATGTCCTTTTTCTCATAGCAAAGGGTCTACAGGGCTTTGCCCACTGCAACCCTAACAAGCATTTGTCAATGCCGAATGTTACTTGCTTCTATGTGCTGTTTAGGTATTTGGAAGTCATTGGAGTGTAAATATTGAAAATTTAGAACTTACGGCGTGCGTGGGACGCCTGCATCAGCCTTCATAAAACAGTCATTTTAGGATTTTTTCACCAAATTTTCAACATAGCCATTTTAAGACCTCTGGTCATGAACAGTGTCACTGTGATTTTGTTAATGTGTCCCATACATTGAGTTTACATAATCGACTGCGCCATTGTGCGCCATATGGGAGGAAACATGTTTTGGGCAGGATTGAAAATGACAACTGTACTGCTCAAAAGGAGGTGTGGTAAAATGGTAATGTTGAAAATCTGGAGTGGAAATATTGAAAATTCGCAAACCTACGAAATGCATGCGGAACTGTGCAACGACACTGGTGAAACAGTCATTTTAGGAATTCTTTCACAAATTTTCAACATTGCCATTTTAAGATCTCTGTTCATGAACAGTGACACTGTGATTTTCTTAATGTGTCCCTTACACTGAGTTACTTGCTTGACTGCGCCATTGTGCTTCTACATGAGGCGGAAACACGCTTTGGGTGAGATGAAAAATGACAGCTGTACTACTCATAAGAAGGTGTGGAAAAATGGCAATGTTGAAAATCTGGAGTGGAAATATTGAAAATTCGAAAACCTACGAGCGTGCGTAGGAACTGCGCAACGCACGCTCGTAAAACAGTCATTTTTAGGATTTTTTCCACCAAATTTTCAACATAGCCATTTTAAGACCTCTGCTCATGAACAGTGTCACTGTGATTTTCTTAATTTGTCCCGTACATTGATTTCGCACATCGACTGCGCCATTCTGCGCTACATGGGCGGAAACACATTTTGGGTGAGATGTGAAAAATGACAGCTATACTACTCATAAGAAAGTGTGGTAAAATGGCAATGTTGAAAATCTGGAGTGAAAATATTGAAATTTCGCGAACTTACGAGCCTGCGTATGAACTGCATAACCTGCTAGTAAAACAGTCATTTTGGAATTTTGGCACCAAATTTTTCAACATGGGGTTTAGGCCCTCTTCTCATGAATGATGTCTGCTCATGGTGGTATTCAGGCTCAAGGGTGATTTAGCAGTCACTGCGCTGAATCACCCTCGGCCTGAATAACGCCATGACAGTGACATCATTCATAGAAGGTCCCAAAACCCCATGTTGAAAATTTGTGCAAAATTTAAAATGGCTGAGATATGTAATAAAGTTGAAACCCCCTATCTAGCCCATTATACAACTTACCGGCATTTCCTCAGTTCAAGGGTCGGCTTTGAAGAGTGCAGACGTGTTCCCGGACCACCAAGATGGTCGCGCCGGAGTCCGAGGGTGAGTATGGGGTGGGGGGTGTGTGGGGAGGCTGGGTGCGCAGTGGGTGGGTGCGGGTTGTGGGGGTCGAGACGCCATGGGACCATTTTTGTCTTACAGGTAAAAAAACCAAAAAAAGACATCGTGGGACCGTTTGTCACGCTAGGGTGGGCTCCCAGCGTGGCACAAGGACTTTGGGGGGGCATTTAGCCGATGGGGGATTGGGCACCCCCGTCGGCAAAAAGACTGATTGCCATGCTGGGGTGGGCTCCCAGCATGGCACCAACTACTGGGGTGGAGGGAGATGACGCAGCTCAGCCGACGGGGATTGGGGCACCCGTCGGCTATACAGTGCGTGCAGGGGCGCGCGCCTGCAGGTGGGAGGCTGCGTGTGAGCAGCTTCTTATCGCTGCTTACTCAAGCGTAGCTCCCCCTTTCAACTGTATGCCACTGCATTTTGGAGCGTGTCATAGACAGGCCCAAAATGCATTGGCTTACAGGGGCCGCGCCTGCCAGGACACTGCCTGAATTGGAGGAGGAGGTGACACACCTCCGAAATCTCCGATGATGGCACTATGTTTCTTGCACATGCGTGCAAGCAACATAAAAAGACTAGATACATAATTAAAATGAGGTAAAAGTGAACCAACAGCAATGGCTCTATGTGATTCAAAAGAAAAAAACTTTTCCACTTATAAAGAACTCTAGTTTTTTGATTATTATTATTACAGACAGGCCCATCTGAGAAATAAAACGTAAACCACAGCACAACAGGCTAGAGGCTTGCCTACTTAGTGATACACTCCATTTGACTCACAAATATGTTTAAATCCATTTTCAGTATGGTTTAATGCCCCGAAGAATGTAAACAAACCCTGATTCTTACTTAAAGATTATGCATAGGTAGGAGCCTAAAATGGCCGTGATGTCCTTAATGTGATGACTTCATTTTAGTGATACCTGCCCTATGAACATCCATGCAGTGAGAAATGACTCTTTTTATGTAGCAATACACAGCAGAAGAAATGTAAAACAAATAACCTGCCGTCTACATACTTTATTCAAACGGGGGCTTGCAGTGTTAAATGGTATTTTTTTTTAACCATAAAGTAATCAGGAACTGAGCAGATGTTATGCACAGTAACACACTTGAGTGAGAGCGCTCCAGAGTGATCATGCAATCTGCATAGGGACCTCGTACATAAACTAGTAAAATAAGCCTAACAAAGCGCTTCTCCTCCAAATGCTTTATTGTGCATGCAAGGAAATAGGTTCAGGGGCAATGTGAGGGGGCGTGTCTTCACAGAGAGAGTGGTGGAGCCCTGGAACAGACTGCCAGACAGAGTGGTGGGGGCTAAGATGGTGAAGGAATTTAAGAGGGCATGAGACAGGCATATGGGACTGAGTATTGGGGGAAGGATGCCATCAAATTTTTATGATTCTATGAGCAGTGTCAAACTAGCTCTGAATAGGGCTTGTCAATTAGTTCTTGGTGCAGACAAGCTAACACACACTTGCACCCTCTACGCCCAGACCAAATAGCTCACCCAGTAGGACAGAATAAAGTTCCAAACCTGCCTCCTTGGCAAGAAAGCACTAGTGGGCCTCACACAAGCTGGAATTCTGAACCTCCTTTGTCCACTCCCAAATCATCACTCCACTAGGAAAATAACCAGGAATGCGCTCATTGTTCCATATCACAAAACAACCCACGCCTCATGCCCTTTTGCCATTAGAGCACCAAAATGGTTAAATGAGCTACCAGAATCCTTAAGAAGTATCCCCAAAATAGTACAATTCAAGAAAACTTTAAAACAAGTACTCACCCCTAACACCAACAGCAATTGCCATTGACACATCACCTCTCCTGCATAATGCTCCACCACTGCACTTGACAATACTCATGAAGTTGCTACTTCCCCCATACCCTTAACCCCTTATCCTGAAATACTACCTTTTGTCTAATTGTACCCTGACAATGCCACATTCTGTGTGCTGCTCCCTACTGTTATATCTCTTATGTATCATGTGAATATCTTGTTCAAATGTTTAAACTCTGTTATGTGTGTAATATCACTTTAAACGAGATTTCGAACATGAGAGCACACAGCAATTTCCTATGTTCGTATGTTCAAAGTCTCATTTAAAGACGAGGAACCTTTGTAAACGAGCTCCTCTGGCTCAAAGGTGTTGCATCTGATAACTACAAATAAATAAATAAATAAAATGTCAAAACTGTGTACACGCCCCCATTATCCTGTTCACCTTGCTGTATGCCCTATTACATTGTGTGGAGACTTTTAGACCCACTGATATTTACCTCCAGATTTCTCTCATCCCTTGTCTTGGCTATATTAACCTCCCATCCAGTATTCCTTGTTTGGGATTTTTCTTGCCAATGACTATTACCTTGCACTTCTTAACATGGAAACGTAACTGCCAAATCATGGAGCATGTCCCCAGCTTTTCTAGATCCTGACTCACGTCCCTCACTCCCTCTTCATTCTCCGCCCTGCCACATATTTTTGTGCCATCCACAAAGAGACATCTTGCCCTTTATACCCTCCCCATGTCACTAATAAGCACACTGAACAGGACTGACCCTTGAGGAACCTCAGTAGTGATCTCCTTGCCTCCAATTCTCTCCCATTATGATCAACCTTGGTTGTCTCTTCCCCTAATCCAGCTACCTACTGAACTAGTCAGCCCCTCCCCTTGTCCTAGCTCCTCCTTCTTTTTTATTGGCCTCTTGTGCAGTACAGAATCAAAGGCCTTGCTAAAGTTGAGGTGCAGTCCATCAAAAGCTTGACCCCTATTGACTGCCTTGGCAGTCCAGTCAAAGAAGATGATCACGTTTGTCTGGCATGACCTTCCTGCCACAAATCCATGCTGTTTGTTGTCCTGTAGCCAATTTGCTTTCAGATATTCCATCATATGTTTTTTTAATTATGGTTTCTTTGAGCGTCTCGCAATTGAGGTAAGACTGACTGACCTGCAGTTTCATGGATCCTCCCTGTCCCCAGCTTTGTGAAGTGACACTACAGCTACCTTCCAACAGTCACATGGCATCCCTCAGTCTCAACAGAGCATTTGAACAGATCCAATAGTGGGCAGCCAGTTTCAAACCCAGCTCTTTCAGTACCCATGGATGTAATCCATCGTGGCCAAGTGCTTTGTCCTGCTTGAGTGCTGCCAGCCCCTGCCTTACCTTGTCCTTTGTAATCTGAACAGCCTCAGTCCTCCCTCACACTCCTCTTAGAAGGCTTAATGCATTTTTGTGGAAAAGGCTCCCTCTGTTCTATCGTGTATACCAGACAGAAATAAGTTTTCAATAAATCTGCTTTCTGCCTGTCATCTTCCACCAACCCCCTCCTTCCATAGTTTAATAATTCCCTCTTGTTTCCCTCTTCTCCCTAATATACCTAAAACTATTTTTTACACTTTTCTTTTTCCATATAAATTTTGTGGTGTTTTTGTCTTTTTCTCCCCAATCCTGGCCCCCCCCTGCCTTGAACATAAGCGCGCATGAGGAGGTATACGCATGCCGTGTCTCAAGGTGCCCTCCCTTCATGTCACCCCCCCACCTATGCTAACCACTGGACCTCCACCCGTGGCAGCAGGACTACGGGGTGGGGGCGGCGACAATCCCCAGGTGAGGAGAGCTGCCTTCTGGCTTGCTCAATCCTGCTCCAACCCTCCCCCCCAGTGCCGGCACCCCAATGAACTGAGTCTGTTCCCTAACCTGGGTCGCCAACATAACGCTAGGTAAGGCATCCAGCGCCTCAGCCCTCAGCGCCACCAGGCCAGCTCATTTTTTACACTTTTTAACCTCCTTCATGGTTCTTAACTGTGTACCTGCCTTTGCCTTCCTGACTGCACTCCTTGCTTTTTTCAATTTCCCTTGGTATTCTTCCCATTTCTCCTCATTTTGCCCACCCTTCTATTTCCTGAATGCCATCCTTTTGACCCTCACTTCTTTCCCCACTTCTTTGCAAACCCAGAGAGGTTTCTGGTGTTTGTTTTTCTTGGTTAGTTTTTCTCATGCAGCTTCTTGTGACTTTCAGGGTGCCCCTCTTAATGATCTCCCACTTGGCTTCTACCCCCACTGCTTCTGCCGTCCCCTTTAACTTCCCGCTGATTTACTTCCTCATCTTACTAACGTTAGCTGTCCTAAGGTCCAGAACCACTGTTTGTGCTGTGGAGTGCCTGCTCTCGTTGTCCATTTTAAACTGCAGTGAGTTGAGGCTGCTGTATCCTAGTGGCTCTCTTGCTTCTGCCTCTCCTACCATTTTTTGCATTGGTTAGTACCAAGCTGAGATTGGTTTTGACTAATAGGATACAAGATCATTTATATAGGAGACAAATCAAAGAGGGGTCCTAGAACAGAAAATTAAAATTAAAACTGGGCAGAGATCCCAGAAGTGGAAGAAGAGTCAGATGTGATTATATAACTCTTCCTACTGGTAAAAAAAAATTAGTTCACATGCATAAATAACAGTATTTATTTCCCAAGTTCCCCTAAAAAATGCAGAGGCATCACAATTAGAGACAAGGAAGCAACAGAACTAATTTCTGATGCACAATAAAGTTTTGCAATTTATTCCCACCTTCTTAGCAGGAAGTCAAAAACGATTACTTTGCAGATTTTGAATTTTGTTTTCCGCAGCATGGCAGAGGGGTTTTCTGTGTGGAGGCACGTGTCCTTTATTTAAAAACAATATAGTGACATGTCTCAGTACGAATATTTTAACACATCACCCAAAGGGTTGCCACCATCCATTATCTTTGTAGACTCTGACAACACTGATGGACTAATAGCTAGTCTCAAGGGTACCCTCTCTGCACATCAATCTATTTAACTTTATTATAGGTACTGTCACAAGTACAGTACAGTATGCCATCCTTATACACCAAAATAATATTTATACAATAGGGGTGAGCACATGCATGGTGGCATAAATCCGTGTATTCTCACCCCCATGGAATAAACGGCAGATGACGTATGCACTGTGAAAATATCGGACATTTATTCCACGGTGAACGTGTCATCGCAGTTTATACACATAGGCCCAGATATTCAAAAGGGTTGCGCATGGCACAACAGTGTTGCGCCATGCACAACCCACTGATGTGCCCCGGCGCGATATTTAAAGGGAAAAGCGCTGCACAAATCCCGGCGTCCGGGCGCATCAGTACGTATGGCACAGGTGGGGGCGCGCCCATGCATAAACTGCACAGACCGATATTCAGCCGGGCCGTGTAGAGTTATGCAGGCGCAACCCCTACCTGCGCCTGCACAACTTTACGCCAAAAAAAAAAAGGATCGAGTTGAGGGCCACCCACTGGTGAGCTGCCGCACTGCAGGGTGCAACACAGCAGCTTCCACCTGTGGGTGGCCCTCCACTTGTTCCCGCCGCACCTGGCGGCGCCCCCCCATGCCCCGATCGCAGGTTGAAGTCCCCCCCCGTAGCCCGATCGCGGGCAGCACAGTATTCTCTCCCCGGTAGCCCGATTGCGTGGCATGAACACAACGCCACCACCCCAGTAGCCCGATCGCGGGCATCAGACCCCAATGTCCAATATCCCTGGTGGTCCAGTGGACCTAGAGTAGCCTGATCGCGGGCATCCTTCCCCAAGTATGTTATCCCTGGTGATCTAGTGGCCCCACCCCACCCTCCCAAGAAGCTCCACCACCCGCTTCCCTGTCAGCCGGCAGGCGGCAGCACCCACCTGCCTGCCGCCCCACCGCCCATTGACTGACAGCTCAGTAGGGCTGCATGCCCATTGGTTCAGAGCATTCATTCACATATCTGGACTGCCTTATGCGGTATGGGCTGCGCCCATTGGCTCATGCTCTGAACCAATGGGCATGCAGCTCTACACCGGTTGTCAGTTGGCGGGCGGCAGGCGGGTTGGGTGCTCCGCCCGCTGGCTGACGGGGGGTGGGATGGTGGGACTCCGTAGGCGGGTGGGGCCACTAGATCACCAGGGATAACATACTTGGCTGGGGAAGGATGCCACCCTGATCGGCTACTCTAGATCCACTGGACCACCAGGGATATTGGACATTGGGGGTCTGATGCCCGTGATCGGGCTACTCGGGGTGGGGGCGTTGCATTCATGCCCGTGATCGCTACTGGGGAGGAGCCAGTCATGCCCGCGATCGGGCTAAGGGGGGAATGCACTGTTATGCCTGCGATCGGGCTGGGGGGGGTAGCACTGTTATGCCCACGATCGGGCTGCAGGGGGCATCGGTCCCCGACGGCTGCTACCTGGCAGGGCGCCAGGCGCAAGTCGTCAGGGATCGGTGCACCTGCATGCTAATGGCATGCAAATGGGGCCGTAATTAGATGCAAATGGCCCCCCGTGCGCCTTGCATAAATTATGGCCCCATTTGCATGTCACCTTTTGAATATCGCAGGTGCTGTGCATGGCGCAATGGAACTTGCACCACTGCATCTGAATGCTCCACTCTGACCACTTTTGCGCCATGCACAGTGGGTGTGGCCAGGAGGCGATATTCAAAGAAGTTGCTCAATAGCGCAACTCCATTGAATATACTTCCCTGGTCACACCCCTGCGCAACTTTTTTGAGCAGCGCAGGGGCTTACACCACAGAATGGCGCAGTTTGAATATCTGGGCCATAGTCTACACGCCACCTACCCCCTCCCCGCCAGCCGGCACTTCATGTACACTTCATGTCTGTGAGTTCACATCCACTACAAAAATCTTACAAAAACAGCTGGAGTCCATTTCATACTCTGATCCCAAATCCCTACTTCAATACTCTCCACAGACACAGCATTATCCAAAATAAGAACTTTACTTTGAGGCCTTTTTCTTCAGTTACAAGCCACTAACCTATACAAAAGCCACAGGGCTCCAACAACATCCGAACTCTCCTGACACAGCTCCCTCCAGTCTTCAGCGGCCTCATGTTGCTGCCAGGCTGCTCACACAACCACAACCTCATTTGCTCAGCCACCCAGCGGAACAAAAAAAAACCCAAAAACTTAACAGTACTACATGCATTAAAAAAACAGAACAAGCTGCTGGTAACACACGGCGCACCCTGCAAGTCTCGCGACCGCCATGTTTTGCAAAATCTACAGCCCACCCGCATGAAAATTACAGCCTATCACACTGCACACTAGGAACCATCATGACCCCAACTAACCAATAAAAACCTACAAACCCAACCCCATTGAAAAAAAAGAGTTCACAAGGCGGAAGAATAATGCAGATGAACCAAAACAAAAATAAAGTAAATCTTTTTTTAAACACATTCACATGCTGCTTCAAAAGTAAACACAGCACATACAGGCAGCCTTATTGTATAAATCGTATACCTGATGGCTGCCCGTTGAATACACAAGTTATGCAAACTCACTGAGAGTCACCTCGGGACCATCACTCGTGGCTCTGCTACATTCTGTTACTCGTGAGGTCACCCGAGGTCACTCTCAGTTCATTTACATAAATTGTGTATCCAACGGGCAGCCACCAGGTATCCCCTTTATACTACATTCTCCACATAAAAAAATCAGCTTTCTGCAGGGAATGTGATTTTATCTTTCACAACTCACACTTCAGGAAACAATGGTGTCCACACCTGGGGCAGTAGCTCGAACTTGTATAGCAAAGGTCCTAGTTGTAGACCTTCTATATTCCATCACAGCAAGAGAAAACTTGCCAAGAAGCTCCTGGGTGCAGAGTTGCATTGCCATGTAGTATCATGGAAATACAGTATTTGTCTGCTGTAGATATATCAAAACTTTAACGAAATTCTTAAAAACAAAGTAAGGCAGATACTGACACATGTAGAGAGCAAAAGCGACAGACAGACAGATATAAGGTCCTGCTACTCATCTTCCCCATTCCAGCTCTCAGGTAAAGTACCAGCTGCTCCCTATCTGAAGATTGGTGCCTACCTGGGGAGAGGGGAGGAATGTTCATTCAGGAAACTACTGCACTAGAGGGGAATGGATCAGAAGATCTGTCACTAGTCAGGTCACTCCAGCTGTGTGGGGGCAAGCTTATGGATGAAGGCGACCTAGGCCCACAGTGGAATGAAGGATACAATAGTAAGTAAAAAATGTTTTTCAATCACTTACCTTTATGGGATTAAATGACTAGTGTGTGCCATGCCAGTGCACGTAAATCCACGAGTATGACAAAAAACTACAATACCTTTATTAGGCTAAGTAAAACTGTCTCGTCATCAGTTTTTTTTTTTCATACCATTCTGATGCTGTCCTTTGCACCCAACCAAAATGATAACAGGGCTGGGGAACAAGGAATATGGGGCAAGACAGGAGCAACTTGGCAAGGTTGGAGGAATGGTCAGACATATGGCAACTTAGATTCAATGCAAAGAAGTGCAAAGTAATGCACCTGGGAAACAAAAACCCAGGAGAAGAGTACACAGTAGTAGGGGAGGTACTAACAACAACAAAAATGGAAAGGGACCTGGGAGTAGTCATATCAGATGACCTAAAGGTGGGTAAGCAATGTGAAAAGTCAGTAAGAAGAGCCAGGGGATACTGGAATGCATAGGAAGGGGCATCACAAGTAGAAAAGGAAGCGGTTATCCTCTCGTACAGACAGTTGGTGAGACCCCATCTGAGTACTGTGTGCAGTTTGGAGACCTCATCTATGCAAGGACATAGACAGGATGGAAGCAGTCCAGAGGAGGGCAACTAAAATGGTGCAGGGTCTACATCAGAAACCATATGAAGGGAGACAGAGAGAGCTTAATATGTATACCCTGATGAAAGGAGGGACAGGGGACATGATAGAAACGTTCAAGTACCTCAGGGAATCAACAAAGTCCAGGAGGTAGCATCTTTCAGAAAAGAGATGTAAGAACAAGGGGCAGTTTAAAGATGGAGGGGGGACTGCCTAGGGTAATGTGAGGAAATTCTTTTCATGGAGAGAGTGGTGGATACATGGAACAGCCTTCCTGAGGAGGTCGTTGGGTCTAAAACAGTGGGGGAATTCAAACATGCATGGGACAGACACAAAGCAATTATAGTGGGGGGTTGCAGGAAGCAGGCTGTTGGTTAACTAGAATCTGCAGCTTATCCAGTAGGTAGGGAAATGGGCAGACTGGGTTGGCCAAGTGGTCCTTATCTGCCGTCAAAGTCTATGTTTCTATGTTTATGTTTCAACTTGGGAGGTTCTCAATGGAACACAGAAGATTAAGAAGTAATATGATAACAGTGTACAAAAATAATAATATGATAAATTAAGGTAGACAAGTGTTTTCTGGGATATGATAGACCATGACTGAGCTCAAGCACATAGAAATGTGCAGGGAGACATAGACCAGTAGTTGACTGAGTCTGCCCAGTACCCTACCTGTCCCGTACCAACCTACTGTTGGCTGAATTCCGACTGAGTGCCCAGCAGCAGGTTGTGACCTTTATGCCCCATCCCCTTCTCCCTTATTTTTATCTTCACCAGCCCCTTGTATCTGTCCCAGCCTCTCTTGAAACCTGTTACTGTCTCAGCACTGATCATTTTTCTGGGCAAGCAGTTCCACACATTCACCACTGTCTCTGTAAAGAAGCACTTTCTTACATCTGTTTTTTAATCTCCCCCTCCCAACAGCTTATATTTGTGCCCCCTGGGTGTTGGTCCAACGCACCTCTTGAACAAGTCCTGACATTCCACCCTATTGATCTCCTTCAGGAATTTGAATGTTTCTATCATACAACCCCCTCTGTTTTGGCCTCCAAAGAGTACATGTTCAGGCTTTTCCAACGTTCTTCATATAGCACCCCAGCTGGCTCTGTATCATCTTCGTTGCTCTCCTTTGGAATGCATCCATAGGTTCCCTATACTTTTTCAGATACATAGTAACTGATAGCAGATAAGGACCGCTAGGCCCACCCAGTCTGCCCATATTCCCTGCCCACATCAGTGGCCGCTAACCCTACTCGGTCATTGGCTTTCGCTTCTCCTCCCCAGATGTGGTCCCCAGAAATGCACACAGTGCTCCATGTGTGGATTCACCAGGGACTTGCAGAGGGGCAACAGCATCTTTTCCCTCCTTTTAGTGAAACCTCTCCCTTATGTACCCCAGCATTCTGCTGGCTTTCACATACAGTAAATCCTAATTTTATAGGAAAGTTGACTTGAGACTATCGTTTATGATGACCCCTAGATTCCTTCTGTCTGCCATCTGTATAACTCTTTCACTCCCCCAACACAGTTATTCTTGTTTGGGTTCCCCCTGCCCATGTGCATAACTTTGCACTTTTTGGCATTCTATTTGAGCTGCCAGATCCTAGACCTGGACCACGTCCCCAGTCTCGCTAGGTTGCTCTTCCCTATCCCTGATCCCTTCTTCAGTGCCCACTTGGCACAGATTTTAATGCCATTTGCAAAGAAGCCAATTTTTCCTTTGATCCCCTCCCCAATGTAACAGATGAACACGTTGAAAAGTACTCGTCTCAGGACCGATCACTGCAGCACTCCACTCATCACTTCCCTGACCCCTGAGCATTCTCCATTAAATATCACGGTCTGGATCCTTCCCCCAAACCAGATTGCTACCCACATAGTTTGTTTATGTTTCCCACTCCTGAGTCCCCTAGCTTTTTTAATAGCCTTCTATGTGGCACTGAGACAAAAGGCATGCAGAAATCCAGATATAGTATATCCACACCTGACCTCTGCCCACAGCTCATGAAACTGACCCAAAGAACTAATAAAGTTAATTTGTCGCAACCTTCCCTTCATGAACCCATGCTGCCTCTTAGCTTAAAGAGGACAGGAAGCCATTTCTAACTAGCAGCTGTTTATAATGTTCCTGTCTTCAGAAATGATATTCATACCCCTAAATGATCCGTACGTAACTGTACTTAAATAAAAAGCGATGTGAAAAGCTTTTATTTTGCATTGTTTTCTTTTCATGGGCGGCATTCTGTGACAGCTCTCTTGACAGAACCAGTGATCTGGAATTTTAACTACGTTATGGTTTGAGCTCAGAACTCTGAGCATGGTTCTAATTGGACAATAGCTCGTGCTTAGCATTCTGTACACAAAACGTTACAGAGTAAAAACTCCAGATTACTAATTCCATGACGAGAACTGTAACTGAATGCTGCCCATAAAAAGGAAACAATTGAAAACAAAATTTTTCACATCAGTGCTTTTTCAGTTCCAGTTAAATGTGGATCATTTTGAAGTGTGAATGTCATTTCTGTAAATAGGAGCATAACCAACTGCTGCCAGTTAGCACTCATTTCCTGTCCCATTTAAAGCCCCTTTTTTCCTCTCTAGAAAATCTACTGTCTGCTCCTTAATGATAGACTTTAGCAGTCAGTGACAGCAGTAGGGGTCCAAAAACATGAGTCCAGTTGGACCCGCCAGTGTTAAAAATGTGGGTCAAAATTTAAAAAAATTCCGGTACAAAATGTAAAAACACCTGTAAAATACTGTTAAAAGAAAAAAAAGTTATCTTTAAGTTTACCATTGTTCTGTTATGAACAGCACTGCTGCCATGAGCAATACTTACTCTGCAGGTATGCAGTCTCAGACAGTGTTCCACACATCTCTAGTCGTTTGATGTTTATATGGAGAATCATGCTTAGGCTGGTGTGTGCTGTGATGTTTTTTTACACACTCGAGGCGAGCGAGCCATAAACCCCAAGAGCAAAGCTAAAGAGGTTTAGGGCTCATCACTCACCGCGGGTGTGTAAGAAACACACCATCAACACACACCTGACTAGGCTTTATTTTTCATAAATACTGGTACAGTTCTTTGTTCCAAAAAAAAAAAGAGGACACACGAAACACAAAGATGCCAGTTTGTTAAAATTTTCAGTCAGAATATTGCCAAGTTCATGGAGTGTACTGCACTGACTGAGCTGGAGAGAATGTGCACACAGTAAGGTGTTTTTAGTCTTTCAGGGGGCTTGTGACTGTGGCTTCCAATTGTGGAGTTTGTGAACAGTGGAGTGCAAGCTTTCAAAAGCCATAGTAACTGCTTATTACAGCATGTGGAGGTTATTACCACATTTCTTCACTACTCAAAAATGGTGATAATGAGGGTTACCAGTAATTATACAATGGGATCCAAAATGAAGAATTCTGATTGGATAGCTGGCACCTTTTCTGTGTTGTAAAATCTAGCATTACCCCACAGGAAAAGGTACCAGTCACCAGTCAGCCACATCAGGGAATCCCCTAGAAATCACTCTGACCACGGCAAACCACAAGACTGGCAAACAAGGCAGAGGACAGCGTCCCCGCTACAGCCCTGTGCCCACAAGTAACCAACACACAAAAGAAAGCACACCAATTCCCCAAACCACGAACAAAACTAACAATTGGTACAACAACTTCCCCAAACACTCTGCCAAACAGCCTGATGAAACAGTATTTTAAAAATACTTTCCAGGCAACTCCTTCCATGTGACTTACCTCCAAAACTGTTTCCGTCCCTCAGATTCCACTCTGTTGCCACCCTGATCACCACCTTCCTCAAAGCATGAACTGCTTGCTCCACTAACAACTCTCTTTGAGACCCCCCCCCATAAAAAGCTGTTTGCCCGCAAAGCCCGTAGCTCTTGGCCAAATCAACGAGGAATCCAGTGACAGCCCGAGCCAGCTCGCTGCCATACAGTCACGTCACAGCAGTGCACCATCTACATCCTCACCAGACAGATACCGCAACTGTGACAACAAGTTACCCACTGTTTACCAGACTAAATCTTGGCATGTGAAGAATGCAGGGGGAAAAAGAGCAGAGCAGTGTCTCTGTAGTACCATCACCAATTACTGAAGGCTGTCCCGGCTCATACAAGAAAAATAGAGCCGGGACACAGTCACAAAACGCAACCTGGGCACACATTTAAATATTTCCTGGCCTCAACAAAAGCACCGGACCAGAAAGCACAGACCAGTACTGCACATGCTCAGTATCACCACAGCCCCAGAAACCAAGGACTTCTTCTTCTGGCTGAGCAATACAAACATAAAAAAATAATTTAAAATGGAAAAATAATTTTTATTTACTATTTTTCTCTATAGAAAAAAATGACATAGTATAATCGCAATATGCCACTCCAGGGTGTGGGGTAATGACAGGATTTACCTATGCCTGGTGTGGTTTACTCACTCGGCCTATGGCCTCATGACCGACCCACACCAGGCATGGGTAAATCCAGCATTACCCCACACCCTGTTGTGGTACATTGCTTAATTATATTTTCTTATAGTGCATGGGTTGACATTGCTGTGTATGGAAATCCAGACACTCAAAACGTTCAGTTGCAGTAGTGACATAACTACTACAGCAGAACAAATTTTCTTTCTGCTGTAACAGTTATGTCACATTACAGTTATCCCGATCAGCTGTTCCTCATTCACACTACTGCAGCTCCCACTCGAGTGAAGTGCACTGTCAGTAGCTTTAAAGAAAAAAAGTAAATTAAGTGAATGTAGTGTCTTTTAAATAAAGTATAGAGAAGGGGCGGGAGTGAAAGACAATGGTAGTAGTAGTAGTAGCAGCTGATCGATTCAGTCAGGATCAGTGGGTTGGGGGGCAGCGTGTATGATCATTGTCCAGTCAGGGAAATGCTTGCCATCTAAAGAACTACCAAAAGACAGAAAATAACTACCATTTTTAGCAGGTATGTGAGTCAAAAGTGTGTGTTGCCTCATTCATTCAAGCTGCTATTGAAACCAACATTTTTTTGATGTTTTTTTTAAATTCCCAAACACTATATAAAATAAGGTATGTTATAAAATGGGCAAAGGATTTCAAGCAATCTGATTGGTTGTTGGCCATGCATTAGATGTGTCTAATGCACAGCTAAAACTAGAACCCCCATTTAGAATACACAGGCCCATTTTATAAGCACAATACGCCACTCCGTGGATGTGCATTAGACAGTTCTAATGCATGGCTAGGGGACTGGACGCACTTGGCCTGTGGCCTCGTGCCTCACTACATCCCCCTCATCCCCATCGTGTCTTATTGCTTACGTAAACCATACACGCAAAGGCCATTTTCCCATATCGTGGTTACCATGATGACAGCGACCTCTCCAGATTCATCAAGATAACAACCTGGTGGGAAACAGCATTGTTGTGTATGGTTTACCATGCATTATTTTATACACTGTAATTACTAGAAGAGTCACCATGACCACATAATCACAGACAGACAAACACACACATGCATGCATGCGCACGCATCCCCCCCCTACCACAAACAGTCAGACCACCCACCGGTACATGTTGGTCAGTGAACTTTTCTGTTCTGCTGTGTTGCTGACTATACATGAGATGACATTAAAAACATTTTTAAATCACTGTCTGATAGTTTTTCAATACACGTCACTGCTGCTGTTGTATACTATGTATGTGTGTATATATATATATATATATACATATATATATATATATATACACACACATTTAACATCATTACATTGATTTATTGGCTGCTGACGTGAACTGAGCAAAACAAAACAAACAAACAAAAAAAAGTGGCAATAACAGCATACCCTAAGAGCCCCAAGGTAATTTTTTTTAATCAAATTGGGCAAAAACACATCGAAAAAACTGCTACTGGCTTTGCTGGCAGCTGCCCCAGGCCTCAGTCCCATAGCTCTGATATGTGCAGGTGTTGTGGCCCACTGCCACTGTGGCTCACACTGCATGCATCACTGCCATTCCAACACTGTTGTACCATGCAGTTGAAGTGAACACTGTCTGTCACAGAGGCACCTTCTGATGAGGGACACAGAGGTTCAATGTACTAATTTAGGAGGGGTGTCCCTGGCCCTCCTCTTGATGTTCAGAAGGAATGCTTAGCTGTCCCTGATTTTGGACCATATTTCTTCACTCCCTCCCACCCACCACAGTTGGTGCCTTTAACCTTTCCTCCTTTGTCACTGATGATGAGGGTGGGAGAGAGAGAGAGAGACACACATTACTCACTTGCATGATGCATAATTAACATCATTTATAACTCTTAAGTACCAATGGGGAACAGAGGTATGGCAGCAGCATAGAACATGTTCAGAGTCAGCTCATTAAAATACTTATCTGCTAAGTGCTGACTTTGTTATTTTATAGTTAATGCATGATGACAGGACAGACCACGCACACAAATTATTTTACCAGCAGATAGCTCCTATAGTAACCCATTCAATTCTACTACAGCTGAGCTTGAAAGACAAACCCCCCCTCTTAGTCTTCCAAGTGCTATACAAAATGGCACGCGTGTGTGTGTGTGTGTGTGACTTTACTGCTGATTGCAGGACAAGGCTGGCCAAACAACATGCATAAGTGATGCAGGGAAGACAGGCAATGAGAATGACTGACTGCATCACGACCGTCTGCACTGCCATCTGCCACACCAGTCTTGTCAATCAATCACTCTCAAGTTCTTCTCAGATCTCACTCAATTGCTTACCTGCAGTATTGGATGGAGACCGAGTGCTGATCACCACTCCCTACCTTGTTTACTGTGGCCATCTGTTATCCTCCTCCATGCTGGCTACAGCTAAACTAGCACTGCTCTTCTAATGTCCAAACTGCCACTGGAGGCAATCGTGTGAGGGAGGAGGAGGGGGAACAGTGCTGAGGGGCAGGTTAAGGCTGGCATTCAGGACAGACATTGGATGTGACAGGCATGGTGTGATCAGACCACACCAATCGGTTCTACTCTTCACTGAGTCAGCTCTCCTGCTCCTCCTTTATTCCCCCACCCACCGACAACATGCGTGGTTCAGCATTCTGCTCTGAAGTGAAAGAAGCAGGAACATTTAGAAAACGAACAGATGCATGGCCATGTAGGGAAGGGCATAGACAGCATGGTATATGGATTACAAAAAAAAAACAAGCAGGCTATTCTGAATGCACGCCCATTTGGACGTGCGGTCTTGGCAGGAGTGCGCCTGAAAGCATGCATTGCTGCAGTCACTGGTAGTAGTTTTCCCACTATAGAGGTCAAACTAACTAGTCTATAGTTCCCAGGGTCCTTCCTGTTCCCACTCTTGTAAAGGGGATCACATTTGCAACTCCTCAGCTGGTTGCCTCCCCCCATCTCTAGGGAACAGTTGAACAGATCTACCAGGGGTGCTTCCAGTGCCTGCTCTAGTTCCTTCAGTACACTAGGGTGTAGCCCATCTGGGCCCAGAGATGCGTCCATCCTCAAAGCCCTTAGTTCTCTGAGTACCCTTTCCTCTGGAACTAATCCTAACTCTGATGTCTGCATACCTTCCCTCTTGTGAATTACACAACATTTTGGAAGTGGCCCCACACCTCAACTGTAAAAACTGAGCAGAAGTATTAATTTAAGATGTTATCCACCTTCTCATCTTCCTCTTCCCAGTCACACACTGTTTTCAGATTTTTTTAATACAGCTGTTTGCTCCGCCGCTGCCACCCGGTGCCTGTCTTTGGGCCCTGTACCAGATCGCCCCCAGTCCCATCTGCCACTCCCCCACCATCCAGCCAACAGGGATCCACACAGAGCAGGACCCAAAAGCATTAGAGGCCATCATACTTGGCGGTGGGGAGACATGGGTTTTTCACAGTTTTCTCCCTGGTCCCAGAGCTGTGGCTGCGAGGAGGGTGCATGCGCGTGTAGATGCGCATGCGCTCCTGGAACCAAAGCACCTTCCACCATCCTGATATCCTCCTACCATCAGCTCTGACACCTGGCCTCCACCTGGTGGCAGCCTAGACGGGATAATTCACCACCTCTATCAAGGACAGAAGAGCTGCCTGGCAACTGCTTAATCATATCCCAGCCCCCCGCAGACCCCCAGCAACCCAAGCTTACTGGCGTGACACAAGGTAAGGCACTTTACAGCATCTCAGCCCTCTGTGCCACTGGGACGGCTGTCTGTTTTTAATCTTGCTATACCATTTTTGGTTTTCCTCTTCTTTACATCTAAAAGAAGGCGCTGATGTTCACTTTTACATCCCCAGCTATCCTGAGTTCAGTCTCTGCCTTTGCTCTCCTATAAGTTTTGTTGACCTTCTTCAGCTTGTCCAGATATGCCCACTGTTGCACTCGGACTGATCACCCTTGTACCTTTCAAATGCCTCTGTCCTTGCCCTGACTGCATTTCCCACTTCTCTGGAAAAACAGATCCGTTTCTTATGCTTCTTGCTTTCTCCTACTTGTTTCAGACAGGCTTTTGTGACATCTTGCAAACCCTGTTTTATGATTATCCACCTGTTTTCTACTTCACATGTGTTAAGACTGAAAGCAGGCAGTTTCATACAAACATACAAAAACATCAGCAGAAACAGGCCTAACGGTCTATTGAGTCTGCTCGATTGTACTGCTAGCCCCTCAACTTGTAGCTGCCCCGCCCTCCTTCCCGCTCCTCTTAATTACCATTCCCTCACTCTGTTCCACCCCCTCTTAAAATCCCCAACTGTAATACAGGCAGCCACCTCCTCAGGCAGAGCATTCCACCTATCCATCATCTGTTCAGTGAAAAAGTGCCTCCTGATTTCCCTCCTGAATCTGCCCCCACCAATCTTAACCTGTGCCCTCTTGTGTCCCTCTCACTTCTAATCTGGAAGATCCTCTCTGTATCAGTTTTGTTAATCCCGTTTAAGTATTTAAAAGTTTTGATCATATCCCCTATCCCTCCTCTCCTCCAGTGAATGCGTGTTCAGCTTGCCCAGCCTATCCTCGTAGGACTTACCCTCTAGACCCTGTATCATCTTTGTCACCCTGCGCTCTACCCCCTCTAATAATCTGATGTCTTTCTTCAGGAAAGGGCGTCAGTACTGCACACAGTATTCCAGGTGCGGTCTGACCAGTGACCTGTACTGGGGAAGTATCATCTCTCTATTCCTGGAAGAGATACCCCTCGCTATACACCCCAGCATCTTGTTGGTTTTTGTTGCCGCTCTCCTGCACTGTGCTGAGTTGTTCATATTCCCTGTTATAATCACCCCGAGATCTCTTTCCCCCCAGTGCTTTCCAACTGATCCCCCCCACAGCTGATAGCTCCTCCCCTGGTTCCTAGTTCCAAAGTGCAGTACTCTGCACTTCTTGGCATTGAACCTCAGCTGCCGTGTTCCGACCATTCCTGTAGTTTGGTCAGGTCATCCTGCAGCTCTTTCCACCCATCAACATCATCATCTACCACAGCTCCCATTTTAGTATCGTCTGCGAACAGACTGATCTTACTCCAGATCCTGTGTGAGATATCTGCTATGAATATCCCAAACAGCACTGGTCCCAATACCAATCCCTGTGGCACTCCACTCATCACATCCCTTGGTGATGAGAGCTCCTCCCCCGCCACCACCCTCTGTTGCCTTCCCTTCAGCCAACTGGTGATCCATCTGACCATTTTTATTCCCAACCCGGTATCCTCCAGCTTCTCCCCCAGCCTCCCATGCGGCATCAAATCAAAGGCTTTGCTGAAATTCAAATACAGGACATCCACTGCATGGCCCTTGTCCAGTTCCCTGGTCATGCAGTCATAATACTTGACTAAGTTTGTCTGGCATAATCTTCCCAAGACAAATCCACGTTGCTAACTGTCCTGGAGTCCATAGTCCTCCAAAAATGCCACCAGCCTCTCCTTTAGGATTGTCTCTATGAGCTTTCCCACAATCAATGTGAGGCTCACTGGTCTGTAGTTCCCGGCTCATCTCTAGGGCCACTTTTGTGAATGGACACCACATGGGCCATCCTCCAGTCTTCCGGTACACATTCTGTATCCAGGAAAGTATTGAACAGGTCAGCCAGGATCTCCGCTAGTTTTTTTAGCACCCTAGGGTGAATGCCGTCTGGATCTGGTGTCTTGTCCACCCTCAGTGCCCTTAACCCCTCCAGAACCCTGGCCTTCGTAATCCCTGCATCAGTCACCCCTTCCCCTGCCAGACCCCCTTTCCTCCGAGGTATCTGCTCCCCTTTCTGCTTCGTGAGCACAGAAGTACTCATTCAGTGCCTCTGCCTAATCCCCCCTTCTCCACCTAACCCCATCCTTCTTAATCCTCGCAATCTGGTCCTTGTTATTCCTTCTCTCCCTAATGTAGCTGAAGAAGTCCTTTTCACCATTCTTGATACCTTGTGCCAGCCTTGGCTCTCTTGAAGCCTTGGCCACTCTGACCAGCCTGCTTACCTCCCTAGATCTCTTTGTATACTCCTCCTTGTCTCCTGTCCCTCCTGATTTCTTGAGTCTCTGGGATGCTTTCTCTTAGCCCTCACCCCCTCCATCACCTTCTGGGTTAACCAACTGGACTCCTTTGCCCTGCCCTTTTTGCTGCGTGTCTTTGTACATGTCCCAGTAGCTTCCGCCAGCCCTGTCTTAATAATCTCCCACTTTTGACAAGCATCCATGTTAAGCTGAATACCTGCCAAGTGCCTACCCACAATCTCCTCCTTCCTTTTAAAGTCCGCCCCCTTAAAATTGATCACCCTGGTTCCCGTACCCTCCCCTTTTTCATTCCCATACTGAGCGTGAACCACACCGTGTGGTGGTCATTCCCAGCCAGAGGATCCTCCACCTCCAGATCCCTAACAGCCTCTCCATTTGATAATACCAGGTCCAGAGTTCTTCATTCCCTAGTCTTTTCTCTGACCAGCTGCACCAGGAAGCTGTCCAGAACCGCATCTAATATGACCTGTTCCCTTTTACTCGTGGTGGTTGGGGTGCTCCAGTCCACCACTGGTAGATTGAAGTCCCCCACCACCACTGTTTTCCCCTTCCTACAGACACTTCTAATCTGATCAGCTAATTTCCTGTCTAGATCCTCCACTTGTGCTGGTGGTCTGTACACTACCCCCATCCTCAGTGTCCTTTTCTTTGAGGCCTGGAACTGCATTCATAGGGCCTCAGTTGTGCTTTCCTTCCCCTCTGCCCTTACACACTTTACCCCTTCTCGCATATAGATTGCCACACACCCCTTCCCTCCGCTCTATCCTTCCTGAATATCCTATACCCTGGGATCATGTTATCCCAGTCCTGGTACTCGGTGGCCCATGTTTCCGTGATAGCCACAGTATCCACCCTCCCCACTGCCACGAGCACCTGCAACTCAGCTGATTTGTTTCCTAAGCTTCTTGCATTCAGTGAGACCACCCTCCAACCTGTTCCCTTCCTCTCCTTGCTTCCCCTATTACCCCCTGTGCAACTTCCCCGAATCCTTTTCTGATAGCTTGGGGGGCAAGCTAGGTTGGCCCCTCTCTTTGGGATCTCTGCCTACCAGCTGTCCACTCACCACCCCCCAACCTAGTTTAAATCCACCTTCATTGCTATTTACCCCTCTGACTTCTGCTTTAATACCCCCCCTTCCCCTCCCCATATTGTTTCATATTAACAAGTAGGAAAAACTGCCTTACAGATAGAATGAAAAGGCAATGAAATTCTCTACTGCAGACAGCTGTTTATGCAGAGATTATGGTGACATTCAAGGTTGGGGCTGGATGTATTCCTTACAGAACATGGAACTGTTGACCGCAGCTGTTGAGTGGATGATGGGATATGCTTGATCAGCTCTGCCTGCTTCTTTCCTGACTAATGTATTATATCATATTGTATTGCACATATCATATATATCAATAATCTCATATATCATATCAACAAAAAATGATGCTTTCGTGTTTCTATATGGGATTGCAATCCAAGGCTGCATTCGGTCCATTTGTGAGTAATAAACACCCACAGTACTTACAAAGCATGTCTTCACTGTGTTGCATGGTGTCATTGATCCTGTCTTCTTCTGTCTCTAAATGATAGAGAAAATTAAGTTTTATTTAAAAAGCCCTCATTTTATTAGCCAGCTTTTAAAAGATCTACAAAATGAAGGTACTGTAGAAAAACAGAGCAACAAGCAAGACATTTGTGAAAAAACAAACACTGCAATACCACAGATCTCATTACCAGAGCCCATTTCCTCCCTCATACTATAGTGATATGAATCCTGATCCTTAAAAGGTTGAACACACCCTCTTTTTAAAAGAAATGCATTTTCACAGTTGAATAGTATTGAATGATAAGGATTTGCAGAATTAATCAGAAGGCCTCTGTTTACCGTACCTGTCACACATCAGTACTTTTAGTGCTGTTTGGTAACGCCTACACTCACAGTCCATGAAAAAGGTAAAGTTTATTAGAAAGCAAGATGAAGCTATCTTCTTGCTTTCAACTGCCCGGATCACGTTCAGAACGCAGTTAACTGAAACCTAAAGCCATGTGATGATGCAAGGTGCTTCTATTCCATCGGAGAAATGTCTTCCTCAGTTCCATTTGTTGCCCAAAACATAAGACTTTTAAAATATACTGTGCATCTCATTTACGGGGTAGGGGTGCGGGGTGGGAGTCCCTGGCAAGATGGCAGCAGTGATGTAAAGTTACTATACATTCAGCACATCCATACAAGCAATGCAACAGAGGAATAAACTTCAGATTTAACTACCGAATTCACAGCCTGAACAAATTTTCATTATTAAATTTGGTTTTGTACTTTACTTTCAATTTCATCAAACAGCTAACCCTTGAAGAACACTTTAATAAGCCATGTTAATCGCCTTACATATATACATAGTCACTGTCAGCAGATAAAGGCCTAACAGCACATCCAGTCTGCCCACCCTACCTAACTCTTCTGCCCTAACTCTAGTGTCCATCCTGACCCTTAGTGTCTGCCCTCTCCTTTTGACTATGTCCATGTGGCTGCCCTGTCCTTCCCTTGAAACTGTGCTTACAGATTTGGCCCTTACCACTTTTTCCGCTGGCTTGCTTCACTTGTCCACCACTCTTTCTGTGAAAAAAGTGTTTCTGGATATCTCTTTTGAATCTCCCTCTTATTAGTTTGAGTGGATTTCTCCTCATCTCTGTATCTGACAGCAAAGAAAAAAATGTCCCTTTCGTCCACCCTGTTTATCTTGTGCAGATACTTGCATATTTTTATCATGCCATCCCCTTCCCTTCTGGAGGATATGTACATTGAGGTCTTGATGTCTTGCCTCATATGATATTGCCCTTAGTCCTTGGACCATCTTGGCTGCCCTAATGCCCACCCCCCCAGCTCATAGCCTCCTGTCCAGAACATAAGGTACATCTCCAAGCCAGTACCTCAAAAGGTATATATTCTTTGGCGGTAAAGAAGTATTTCTTGCTATATGTGACCAACAGACTCAGTCATAACTTTCTTCATGCAGGGTCTGCAGGGCACTGCATGAAGCAAGAGATCATGCTTGTTTGCTCAGGGGAAGGGGTTGGCAATAGGGTTGATGACCTCAAGTAACACCACACCACTGATTTGCCAAGACTCCAAACCCTAATGTTTTTCCTTTCCTTACTTTGTCCGCTTTGCATTCTTCAGCCCCAATGTTTGCATTAATATCGTTTTTTTAGCAATACATTTCCCTTCTTTTTGTGATACTGGAATTGTATCCTGCTTCAAGCAGGTCCCTTTGGACCTATGTGAACAGATGCAGGTGTGCAGGGCCCTCTGGGCCCTGTGCCAAGGTAAGAGTTCTGCACTTCCATGTGGCTACTGAAGCAGAAAATCTGTGGGGCTGTTTGTGGGGCTATGCAAGCCTCCATGTTGCTACAAATGCAAATATGCACAACCAAGAGTTCATCTGTCTGCAAAAATGCAGGGCCCTTTGGGAGCAGTGATGACGTGTAGCTATGGATGCTGAGGCGAAGGGCCCTTTTGGCAGTATACCAACTGTAGGCTTCTCTTCACTATATGGTTACTTGTTATCTGTATGGCCAACACTGCATTGTTCCTCCCCAGGCTGGAAGTGTTGCCACACAGCAGCACCATCCCCCTCAGCTTTGGCGCATCCTGCTGGCTCACTGAGCTTGCCCATAAACTCAGCTAAGCTGCACAGGAACACAACACACTACCCACTAGGCCACAGGCTGGCCCTGCATACATTTCTTTATAACTTTTTTTTTGTTTACATTTTGACCCCAAATTTTCAACATTGTGTTTTTATGACCCCCTTCTGAACATGACAGATGTCACTAATAAAACACTAGCTGAAACTTAATTTCATGCCACAAGTGCAAAAACACATTTTGGCCAGGATTTGAAAAATTATACTTGTCATACTCATGAGGTAGTGTGAAAAAATGGCTATGTTGAAAATGTGAGGGTCAAAATTTGGAAAATTACCACATTTATGAGTGAACACTGAAACATTTCAATGTACCTTCATAACTTTTATTAACATTGTGTTCCCAAATTTTTAACACTTCTTATGACCTCACCTCATGAACCTGGTAGGTGAAATTTTTCAAACCCTGCCCGAAAGGTCATAGAAACATAGGCGATATTGGCAGAAAAGGCTATTGGTTCATCCACTCTGCCCAGTTTTACCCTAATCCACCCCATGACCTATTGTCCTGATGGGGTTTTTACCCTCTTCACCCCCTTCACTCCCTGCCTAACTGCTGCCCCTCCGAGTAACATTTAAGTCCTTCACTCTGGCCCAGCATTGCTTAAATCCATTATTGGTTTTATGCCCACCACTTCTGCTGGTAGACTGTTCCGTGGCTCAACCACTCTCTCGCTAAAGGAAAACCTTCTTGCAACCCTTCTGATTCTCCTTCAATCAATATACGTTCATGTTCCCTTGTTTTTGATCCACCATTCCTGCCAAAATGTTTTTCACGGTTTAGCTTGTTCATTCAGGAACTTGAAAGTCTCTATCATGCCCCTCTCCCTTCTGGCCTCCAGTGAGAACATGTTCAGTGCCCTAAGCTGACACTCATAGGACCTGCCCTGTTGGCCCAGAATCATTTTAGTTACTTTACATTGCACTGTTTCCAGCCTCTCTTTGTCTTACCTCAGGTGAGGACTTCAGAAATGGGCACAGTACTCCAAATGGAGTCTTACCAGTGATCTATAAATTACCTTTTTTGTCCTGCTAGTAAAACCCCTTCCAGTACACCAAGAATACTGGTTGCCTTACTGTAGGCCTTGTTACGTTGACTAGATTGTTTAAGAGAGTCCCTTATGATGACCCCTGGGTCCCTATCCTCTGAAGAAGTGGCCATGTTAACCCCTCCTATCCGTATTCCTTCCTGGGGTTCCCTGTGCATCACTTTGCACTTTTTGGCATTGAATTTCAAATGCCAGACCTTGGACCACCTCTAACCTTTGCAGATCCTTCTGCAACTCACTTACCTTCTCCTCACTGTCCACCCCTGCCAGAGATCTTAGTATCATCTGTGAAGAGACACCGCTTGCTCTGTATTCCTTTTCCTGTGTCACTGATGAACATTTTGAAAAAGACTGGTCCCACGACTGACTCTTGCAGTACCCCACTTGTAACCTCTCTTTTATCTGATTTGATCCAGTTTGCCCGTTTACAACCACCCTCTGTCGTCTCCACCTAACTAACTTCGCACCCATTTAACTAGGTTTTTTGTTGCTCCCAGATTCTCTCATTTCTTCAACAACCTTCTATGTGGCACCTAGTCAAATGCCTTGCTGAAGTGGAAATAGAGTAAATCCACTGCTTGTTCATTACCCACCACCCTTATCAACCCAGTCAAAGAATACTATCAGTTTGGTCGGAGAAGACCCCAGTGCCACAAACCCATGCTGCTTACTATCCTGGAGCCCATTTCTCTGTAGGTAGTCTACTAGATCCTCTTTAACTAGTGTCTCTGTCAATTTACTTTTAATGGGGGAAGACTGAAGAGTCTGTAATTTCCAGGTTACTCTCTGCCCCCTCCCTTGTGGAGCAGTACCATGTCTGCTATGCTCCAATCTCTTGTTACCACCCCTGACTGTAGTGAGCTACTGAATAGCCCTGCCAGGGGTTCTGCCAATTCTGATGCCAGTTCCCTGACTGCTGCCAGGTGCATTCCATCTGGCCCTGGAGCTTTGTCTATTTTTAGGGCTGCAAGTCCTTTTCTTACCCTTTCTCCTGTAATTACCACTTATCCCATTTCTGAGATCCCCCTGCAGTAGTGTTTATGCCACTTTTCAACACAAGCTTCCTATCCTCGACTGTGAATACTAAGCAGAAGTAGTCATTTAGAATGTCTGCCTTCTGTTTGTTCTTCTCTACTACCCTGCCCCCCATGTCAGCCTAACAATTAGTAGAGTGACTTAAAAATCATGTTTCAGGCCAGATTTGAAAATTTTCATCTACCTTGTTCATGATGTGGGGTTCCAGAAAGACTATGTTGATAATTTGCCGAAAAAAATATTACAAAATGATCAAGTTATAAGTAAAAGTTCAAAACGCATTGAAATGCATTGATTGCACTTAACTTGTTTCATCAGTTCCCAGTAGGCATCAGTAGCAGCAGAAGATGCAGTGATAAGGAGATGGTGGACTTAAGACTGAGGGCTGTGGGAGGAGTGCTAGTGGGGTGGGGTGGGGTGGGTGGGGGACAGGTGGCGGAGATGTTAATGGATGGTTTTCTTCTTTGCAGGTACTATATTGAGTAAATAAAAAAAAAAAGATGATGAGGGATGGCTGGACACTGGGTATTGGGCATTTGAGTGTCATATATGTTTGGTGGCATCGGGGAGGCATCCTGGTGTCCTCCTACATTAATGGGGGGTTGGATCACACTGCTTATTGGCACTGGGACTGGGCATCTGTTGCCAGAAGAATGGGTTGGGGGGTGACTACTGGCATTGAGAGAGGGGATTTAAATTAATACTGATGGTGAACTGGGCATCTGCCATCAGCTGGTTTGTTCATTAAATAGAACCAGAGTCCTATGGGAAGGAAATACCAGTGGCGGCAAAGAGCAGCTGCCGACATTTAAATTAACAAAAAATATCTGTGTCAGATGGGAGGGGGATACCAGCAGTATGATGGAAAATGATTTCTTTCACACTAATTTCATCAGCTGTGAATCTCGACTGCCGAAAGTAGTTGAAGAACTAACTTTTGCAAAAGTACAGTTACTTGTAGAATGTTCATTTTTTAAACTGAGCATGTATACTATACAAGTAAAAATTTGCCAGTTGCAAAACTATGCGCCTTAGACCAAACTCTATCAAATCTGTGGGTTTCAGGCTTCAAAACTAAAAACATTTTTGAGTTGTCAGTGAGCAGTGGGCTCTTCTAACTGGATTTAGATAGCTTCCTCATAGAAGTTGGAAAAAAACCCACTGTAAAGCCTAGCCTTCAGCTCCTTCATGGGGGGGGGGGGCACAAAATTAAGATGGAGAAGGATAGGTATGAGGAAGGTCTTAACCATATAAACTCACTTGGCCTTAGACATCAGGCAGTTATTCCCAACAGAGATTTTACGCTCAGCAGTCATCAACTTGTCCTCCCAGCTAGTCTTGGCCATGTTACCCTCTCCAAATTCAATGCCCAGAATAGGAACAGGATCTCTCCCAATTTGAATACCCAAGACAAAAGTGGGGCAGGTGCCCTTAAGTGGACCTGAAGGCAACCCCTTGCTTTTTTGGGCAGACTGACCCTTGCCCCAGCAACCCTTGAGAAGGACTCCCAACGCACATAGTGCCCTGTCCATAGATTCCAAACTCTGAAGCAATAAACACACACATCATCTCGCAAAGGCCATCACAGTGGGAAAACCAAGGCTTCCAGACAGAATTCCTAGGATACCAGTAGATTCCTTAATTTTCTGAATTAAAGAATCTATATCAAAAACATATAGTAAGGACCTCAAGGGGCACCCCCCGGCAGACCCTCTCTTCTTGTTTTTGTAAATAATGATTTATTAACTATTTCTATCACATTTAACAGACAATACAAGGGTCCAGTCAGACCATTTCATATTGTACAAAGTACCAACGAAAGTAAATTATGCTTAAACAGTCCAGTCTCTGTACTGTCATTTCTTCATACAGTCCAGAACTGAGTTTTCAGCCTGTAGCTATTAGGTCTAGAGTACAAAGAAAAGTAACAACAATTGATCAGACTTCCTCATGTTAAGCAGTACATCTAGTATTTTCAATTGCTAAGGTTATGATACTCCAAACTAACCCTAAACACACAAAGACAGAAAAAAACAGGTATATTTCCAATGCATATTCGTTTTAAAAAAAAAATGTAATGACAAGGGAGGGTCCGCTAGGAGAGGGGGACAGCACAGCCCCCTCCCCCCGACAACACTGATGTTTGTTGCTGTTTCCAGCTTTTCCAGGGAGACCATCCTGATGCACCATCCTGGCACACTTATTGCTGGGTCTATAGGGCATGGTGGCACAGGGGAGGGTCTTGAGGGGAGGCACCCGCATTTTTGTTTCCAGTATAAGGCAACTCTATCACAATCACATGCCCAGCCAGACAACCAGTCTCTAAGTCAAGAACTCACGGCACAAATGTAGGTTCTCTCACCATGATAAAGAGTGTCCAAGCCACCCATCTGTCTCAGAACTGTGCTGACCTGTCATTTAGCAAGTATGTAATATGTTACATTTTACAGATCATGTTTACTGTTATCTCTCCAGGCAGTTATTTTGGGAGGCACTGATAGCCAGTGACATGTGACAGCCTTCTTACAAGCTATTACGTATGTGCCCAGAATATAAGTGCTACGTGGGGCTCTGCAGCCTGTTGGGTACTAATGAAACAGGTATAGGACACTGT
Organism: Neoceratodus forsteri; assembly: GCA_016271365.2. NCBI lineage: Eukaryota > Metazoa > Chordata > Ceratodontiformes > Ceratodontidae > Neoceratodus > Neoceratodus forsteri. The sequence continues at coordinate 815,413,483 of CM057453.1, read as the reverse complement.
CTAGATCTACACTCACTCCCATGGCCCCTCAGATTTCTTTCTCCACTGCCTTCAGAAAAGATACATAGAAACATAGACTTTGACGGCAGATAAGGACCGCTAGGCCCATCTAGTCTGCCCATTTCCCTACCTACCGGATAGGCCGCAGATCCTAGTTAACCAACAGCCTATTTCTTCCTACCCCCCACAAGAATTGCCTTATGTCTGTCCCATGCATTCTTGAATTCTCCCACAGGTTTAGACCCCACAACCTCCTCAGGAAGGCTGTTCCATGCATCCACTACCTCTCTGTGAAATAATACTTCCTCACATTGCCCCTGAACCGCTCCTTCTATCTTTAAATTGTGTACCCTTGTTCTTGCAAGTCTCTTTTTCTGAAAGATGCTACCCTCTTGGACTTTGTTGATTCCACTGAGGTACTTAAAAGTTTCTATCATGTCCCCCCTCTCCTTCTTTCCTCAAGGGTATACATATTAAGCTCTTTAGTCTCTCCTCATCACGGCTTCTCTTGCAGACCCTGCACCATTTTAGTTGCCCTCCTGGACTACCTCTATCCTGTCTATGTCTTTTGGAGATGGGGTCTCCAGAACTTGCACAGTCCTCCAGATGGGGTCTCACCAACTGTCTGTACAGAGGATAACAACTTCCTGTTTTCTGCTGCTGATGCCTCCCTATACATCCCAGTATACTCCCAGCCCTCCCTACTGCCTTCTCACATTGCTTGCTAACCTTAAGGTCATCTGATATGATTACCCCAGGTCCCTTTCCTTTTATGTTGTTGTTACTCTCCCCACCCATTGTGTATTCTTCCCCTGGGTTCTTGTTTCCCAGGTGCATTATTTTGCACTTTGCATTGAATCCTAGCTGCCATACTTCTGACCATTCCTCCAACCTTGCCAAGTCCCTTTTCATCCTTTCCACACTCCTTATGTATCAACCTTGTTGCAGATCTTTGTGTCATCTGCAAAAAGGCATACTTTTCCTTCCAGTCCCTCTGCAATGTCACTGATGAAGACATTAAAAAGGACTGGACCCAATACTGAACCCTGCGGTACCCACTAGTAACCCCTCTTTCTTCAGAGTGGACTCCATTTACAATTACCTTCTGTGTCCTGTTGTGCAGCCAATGTTTTACCCAGGCTACCACCCTGGGACCCACTCCCAGGCTGGTTAATTTGACTACTATTAATCTTTTGTGTGGGACTGTGTCAAATGCCTTGCTAAAGTCTAGGTAGGCCATGTCCACAGCCCCTTCCTAGTCTACTACTTTGGTCACCCAGTCAAAGAAATCTATTAGATTTGTCTGACATGACCTTCCCGCTGTGAACCCATGCTGCCTTGGGTCCTGTGCTCCACTGGCCTCTAGGTACTCAACTATTCTTTCCTGCAGAGTGACTCCATCACTTTCCCTACCACAGAGGTCAGACTGACAGGTCTGTAGTTTCCTGCCTCTGTTTTGGTCCCACTTTGTGAAGGGGAATCACATCTGCCTTCCTCCAGTCCTCGGGTACCACACCATCCTCCCATGATTTATTAAAAGAGTAGCCAATGGTTTCACTAGTTCCTCCTTAATTCTTTTAGAATTCTGGGGTGAATTCCATCAGGACCCATTGCTTTGTCCACCTTCAGTTTTAGGAGTTCTTGCAGAACCCTTTCTTCTGTGAAAGGACTGGGATCGACCCCCCTATCAAGAGTGCTTCTGTTAATTGGATTAGGCACTTCCCCCTCCTCTTTTGTGAATACTGAGCAGAAATATTCGTTCAGTATCCCTGCTTTTTCACTGTCCCCCTCTACCCACCCACCGTTCATTCTATTCAGCCTCACCATCCCTCCCTTTGTCTTTCTACGCTCGCTGATATGCCTATAAAAGGCTTTATCCCCCTTCTTAACTGAGTTGGCTATCTTTTCCTCAGTTTGGGCCTTTGCTATTCTGACCTCCCTCCCTGCTTCCTTATGCCTTAACTGGTACAGCTCTCTGTCCTGCTCCTTCTGTGTTTCTTTATACTTCAGGAATGCTATCTTTTTCTTCCTGACTTTCACAGCCACCTCTTTTGAGAACCACAGTGGCTTTTTCTTTCATTTTAATTTGTTTATTTGCTTCACACAAAGGCTTGTTGCCTCTGTGATGGCAATTTTGATGATTCCCCATTGTTGCTCCATACCTCCTTCTAACCTGATTGCTAGTGCTTTTCTGAGGCACTCTCCCATCTTGGCAAAGTCAGCCCTCCTAAAGTCCAGTACCCTCACTTTTGTATCTCACTTTTGTATGGCTTGACTCTGTAGCTGAGTTTAACGTGAACCACACTTTTGATGGTCACTTGTCCCCAGATGGCAACCCACTTCTAGATCTGAGATCCTCTCACTGCCCCCGTTTGAGAGTATGAGGTCTAAGATTGCTCCCTCAAGAGTGGGTTCCGAAATTAGCTGTCTAATGCCTGCCACCTGTAGGGCATCAAGAATGGCCCTGCTCTTGGATGTGGCTGCAGCAAATGTGCTCCAGTTAACATCTGGCATATTCAGGTCTCCATCAACAGTATCTACCCTTTCTCTGCCATTCTAAGAATGCCTTCTATCATATCCTTGTCCATTCCTTCCCCGCATGGGGTCTGTACCTAACCCTGTGTGGATTGTGGTGCCCTTTCCAGTCTCAAGGTGACCCACAGTGCCTCCTCTCCTCCTGTTTACTCTTTTGTTCAGTTGCTTTATCCCTTTCTTTACATAGAGAGCTACCCTCCCCTCTTCTCCCTGCCTGTCTCTCCTGTAGATTATGTACCCTGGTATGTTAACATCCCAGTCATGGTTCTCTGTGTACCATGTTTCTGTGACTGCTACGATATCCAGACATCCCTCTTCCATCAAGGCCACCAGCTCAGGGCTTGTTGCCTAGACTACGGCATTGGTACTCATCACCCTCCATTTCCTGATGGTCTTACTCCCTTTTCCCCATCCCTGTCCTTCTTGCCTTTGTCACTTTCTCCATTTACCCCTGCCTTCTCCCTATCGACACCTCTATGTTGGTGTTTGCCGCACTTACCATGATTATTTGGGGGCTGGATTTCCTGCTCCTTTCCAGTGCCTCCCCCCTTGGCTAGTTTAAAAGCTTGCCAATGAAGCATTTAAACCTATCACCTAGGATCCTGGTTCCCCTCCCGGACAGATGCAGCCCATCATGCCAGTATAGGCTTGCATCACTCCAGGTGGATCCCCAGTCCCCAATGAAGCCAAATCCCTGAGCTTCACACCAGTTTTTCAACCACTGATTGAATCCCATGGTGTGGAACACCCTAGCCTCTCCTATGCCATAGATGGGCAGCACCTCCGAGAAGGTTACCGTGCGTGCTACTTGACTAAGACCCCTTCCCAATTCCCAAACTCTTCCTGCACTTCTCTAATCCCTTTCTTAGCCAGGTCATTTGTCCCTAGGTGGACAATGACATCTAGCTCCCAGATCTTATAACTGGACAGCTCCACATTGTATGGGTGTGTGTAGCTCTGTGCACAGGACCCAGAAGCCAGCAAGTGGTGTGCTATAACCATTGGGGTCTGGAAATATCTGAGTAGCTGCTTCCATTTGTACTCATGCAAGATGTGTGATGAGGTCACCCTTGCCACTCTCTCAGAAGTTTTATGCCACATCTCTTTGCTCAGTTCCTGGCCTGTTTGATCAGCCCATTTAAGTGCCATCTGCACAGTAGTGTCAGCTTGTATTTGTTGCAAGACAACATAAATTGGAGAAATAAGGTGACCAGTGTCTCCATCTCTCAAGAAGAGCACTAGTGTCTGCATCTCTGGTGGCCATGCTGTGGAATCTCTAGGTTCTGGTGCCATTGCCTGGAGGCAGCTACAAATCTGAAAATATCTATAAATGTCTGACAGTAATAGTCCAAACTTCTCCTGTAGAACTGGAAGGAAACCACTTCCCCCTACTGCAGTAGATGGAATATATAGATCAAACCCTGGCTGGGCCATAGTCTGAATCTATGATCCAATCTCGCAGGAAGGAAAAGGAAATTTTCCAAATACTCAATAGGGTACAGGAGTATAAGCCACCTGTTCAGTGCATAGTGGTGGGTGACCCATTCCCACATTTTTAGGGTGGCAGAAATCCACCAGTTAAGTCATGGACCACCACCGACTGTCCTGCCTCTGTGTATGAGTGAACCTGTGCTGTACTGGATCGGCAACATGGCTTGCTCAGCCTCGACCAACTGTACCTGAGGGCTAGTAGGGTGCCAGAGCCTGATTGCCCTGAGTTGTGCCACAACATAGTACAGTCTAACATCTGGTAAGGATAAACTGCCCCTGTTTTTCAGCAGGTCAGTGTTTTCAACCATGCTCTCAGTCTTTCATTTGCCATACATACCCAGACACCAGCCTAATCCAGCTTCTCCACTCCTTCTCCCTGATCTTCACCAGTAGGTTCTGGAATAGGTAGAGCAGGTGTGGAAGTTTGACCATTTAGACAGAATCTATTCCCCGAACTAGCTCCAGCAGGAGGGTACGCCACCTCTGGAGATCCTCCTCCATCTGCTTTAAAACCTCTGGGTAACTGGCTGTATATGTGCCTCCTGGGTCTTTCGTCAGGTGGATCCCCAAGTATTTTATGGTGGTGAGGTTCCATTTAAAAGGACAGTGTCAACCCCTTTAGACCTCAAATTGTCCCTAGTTCAAAAAACACATTTTATGATTGCTGACTTTCTGTATAGATTGCTGATGTAATCGGGTGTTTGATTCTGATTCTTTTTTCCTTTTCTTTTTAAAAGTGAAAAACAGATTCCCACCATACTGATGTTACCACACAAAAACATGTTTGTTTACATTCCTTGATCAACTCCCACTGCATCTTTCCTGGACTTGGAACCATCCCCACACAATCTAGCCACTCATGATGCAGTGGGAGGAGAGAAGACTACTGCATCATAAGTGGCTGCATAGGAGCAGTTCAAGAACTGGAGACAAAACAAAGTTGGGTACAGTATAATTTACCATTATCATGCATTTCAATTCTTCTAAGAAAGGAAGCTGATAAAACAACAAAAGATATTAATGAATTTTGGAGAAGACAAGCAATCATAAAATGTTGTTTTCTAACTAGAAGTAACATGGTGCAAAAATGGTTGACAGTGTCCCTTTAATTGGAAACTGACCCATAAGCCTCTCGGTGGGTTGGAAGTTATAGGCAATCACTTCTGTTTTCTTAGTATTGATTTTGTGGCCTAAAAGGGTACCAAAGTGCTCTAGAATTTAAAACGCTGCAGGTAGTGATGTTTCAGTTTTCCGAGGTACAATATGATATTGTCAGCATACAGCGCCAGTGTATGCTCAGTCCCTTGTATTTCCACCCCTCTAATTTGTTCAGATTGTCTGATGGCCTGCACCAACAGCTCTAAATATGTAAGGCAAAGGAGAAGCGGGTAGCGTGGATAGCCCTGAAAGCAAGGGGCAGTTTTTTGCACTGCTTATATTTGCACTCAGTAAATTTCTGATACGTGAACCTGAGACCCACGGCCGGTTTTCTTGTGCAATTTACAGAGTGGACAGCCCTGTTGAGTCCCTCTTCCCAGATCAATATAGGAGGAGACATGGCCAATTGCCTGCACTGCAGCCCTAGCAGCCTGGTAAAGGTTACTTATCAGCACCTGAAGTGGTCAGGAAGAACTCAAATACCTCAAGCACCCAAGAGAAAAGGCCCAGGAGATATGACAGAATGCCTTCTCTGTGTCAAGGCTTATGAGGAGAGAAGGCACTCAACTGGAGTCCATCTGTGCCATGACATGCAGCATTTTCCTTACATTATCTGCCATTTTCCAGGATCTTACAAAGCCAGTTTGGTCACTGTGGATAAGATGTGGCAACAGCCTGTCTATTCCAATGGCCAATACCACCATGAAGAGTTTACAAGCTATGCTTAAAACAGATACAGGACAATAAGAGTTACATTCAGATGCTTTTTTCCCTCAAGTTTTGGGATTGTTGATATTATGGCATAATGCCATGTATCTGGAATCTGATCCACTTCAGGACCACACTGAATACCCAAAGCATTAGGAGGGGATAATCCTCCCAAAAGATTTTATAAAACTCAACTGGGTACCCATTAGGTCTTGGGGTCTTTTGAGTCTTGGATTTCTGCAACACTAGGAGTATCTCTTCAGACAAAGTCAGGGCAATCACCTCCTCTCTTTGCTCCTCCATCAGAGTTGGTAGGGCACGGCTGTCTAAAAAGAGGCTGATCTCCTTCCTGGGGGTGAGGGAGGCATCTGGGGTACACAGTATTGTTGCTCAGATAGTGCTTCTGTGGGTCCTACCACTATCTGTCAGGTAGTGCTGGTATCCTACCTAGGATCCTACCAGAAATCCTACCAAAGATAGATGTAGGATCCAGGGTCAGAGAGTGAAGGATCCTAGGTCAGATCCAGGGATCTTAGGTCAGATAGTTAGGTTCCGGGGTCTGATAGCGATGGATCCTAGGTCAGATTCAGGGATCCTAGGTCAGATAGTTTGGATCCAAGCTGGATCTGTTGTCAGGATCCACAGGATGCACAACATTTGTTTCTAGGATCCACAGGATCCACAATGTTTGTAGGATCCATTCACTGGATCCTAGATGGCAGGATCCATGGTCAGATAGCCACAGCAACTATCTGGCCAAATGGGAGACATCTGTTGGAATCCTAGTTGCTAGGATGCTATCTGAGCAACACTAGTATACAGTGTGGCATAAAAGGAGCAAAAGGCCTCAGCTACCTCAGAGATTCTGCCATGTAGGATGCCATCAACTGAGTGCCAGGTTTCAGCGATTGAGGCCTTAGGTCTTTGGTGTCTAAGGTGAGATGCCAACAATTTTGTGGCCTGGGGGCCAACTTTGTAATATCACTGTCTTAGATAAGTTAATGAAATTTCAGTTAACTTTAGATAGTACTCATTCAAGTCCTTCTTGGTCTTAGTGAGCCGAAGCAGAATGGAGGAGTCTCCCTGCTTGTGTGCAAGCTCAAGGAAGTGCAAAGTATCTTCCATTTGCAGCCTGTATGGCTCCTACATCTGTTTCTGGTTAGTGACATACACAATTATATGACCCTGGAGGATCATCTTGATTGTGCCCCTGTTCCCCTTTATTATTTTGTATAATTTCTGCCATTGTATGTTGCACCATGTCCTGGAAGTCAGAAGACTTGAGATGGAAAGTGTTTAATTGTCACACCCCGATCTTGTCCCTTCCCTGAGGTCCCACTTTGCCAGGACTGTGGACTGGTCAGACAGTCCAATGTCTCCCTACATATCCGGACTCTATACAAATCCTCCACTGCCTTGATATAATAATTAATATGAGGGTAGGACTGGTGAGCTGCTGAGTAGCATGCACAAGCCCGCTGGGAACCACATAGCTTTCTCCATGTGTCCACCCAGCCGAGCATCTCCAGTCTCCTCTTAAAGTATTTCTGCCTTGTAGAGTGTGTCTGGGGTGGGGTTGTAGGTTAGAGGTATCCAGGGTCTGCGACATTAAGAGAATGGAGTCCCTCATCAGTATTAGCACTCCAATCACATTTGAAACAATCAAATCTAGAAGACTTTTCATCATTGGCATATCAGCACCTGGAGGCAAATACAGACTACTGATGGTGACCTCTATATTGTTTAACCTGTCTTGAACCAACATGAGGCAGCCTTCCTTGTTAATTATCATGAAACTTTCCACAAAGTTCATGGCTCTCAGAATTAAGATGGCAGCTCCTCTTTATCTCACTGATGGCAAAGAGGAGGAGTACACCCGTACACCTGTAGGAAGGTGAACTTCCTGAGCTTTGCATGCTCCCCTGGGGTCAGGTGCATTTCCTAGAGGCACACCAGGTCTAGCTGAGATCCTTTAATGTGTGCTGTGACCCTTGATCTCCTGACTAAGCTCAACAATCTGTCAATGTTCATGGAATGAACCAAACTTAACTGTGATGCCATTATTTTAATAAGGTTTCAGTGTCACCCCCATTTCCCCCACCAGCTGGAACCCTCTCACTGCCAATAGGAGTACTCATATGAGCAGACAACATAGAACGTAAACAGTACATAGTAAAGCTGGGAAAAAAACATGTGTTTGAACAGCCTACCAACTCTGTGGGGGGTAATAGTAACACTAGTAGCTCAAACAGAAAGCTTAACTCTTGTTCCTGATGAGCCTGACAAGAAAAAAAGAGAAAGAAAATAAAATTAAAATCTAAAGAAAAACAACCTCCAAGGTAGAGACTCCCATTTTCAGAGTCTTGAACCTAGCCATGGATGTGGGCTAGCAGAGGATATCACTGATGCTCAGGGGCCTCCACAGGTTTTGTTGCAGGTGTAGGGTATTTAGGGGAAACACAAGCCGACTGGTCTCACTCTCCAACCTCCTTGTCAGTACTCCTCCTGTGAGGATATTTGGGGTACACTGTGGTCAGGCTGGTCCACCTCTCAGGACCAGATCTCCACCCATCTGTCATGCTTGATGGCTAAGGTCTCAACCTTGGGGAGGGAGGAGCTCCTGCTTGCCTCCTTCATTAAGACAGGCTATCATTACCCTTGGTTAGCCTGTGGTGGGTACATATTACAACAGAATATATCTTGGTCCCCCCTCCCATGTACATCTCCTGCATCGACTTTTAAGGGGGGGATGCGCGATGGCTGGGGGTGCTTCCTCACTCACGAAGTGAGCCTCTCCCATTGTGGGGCAATACCAGGAGCCCCTGAGTAGCAATTAAGGTCAGCCTGTTGTAGGCAGTAAAAGCATACATATTACAATACTTCATTTATACCAATTCACACTTGGGAGAGAAGGGAACATTTAATAAGCACATGTATTGTATTTTGATGTGACAAATTGGGGGAAAGATTAGGCCTCCTACAGCTGCTGCCCCACTCTGCCCACAGCTGGCTGTAAACATTGGAGCTTTGCAGCTTTACTGATACATGTTGCCCCACTATATTTAACCCTTAAATTGTTCATTACAGTTCATCATAGGTGGGTTTTGCTACTGGCTCAATTTTATCAGTGGCACAATTCCCTGGACTCTCTGTGTCATTGAAAGGGTGGCAATGTAGCTTGTAAAGTCTGGAGGGGGACACAGAAACTGATACATCTCCAATTACCCAATGGCCCACCGCCACATCTCCCCCCCCCCAACAGAGCACCAGCCCTGTGACCTACACCCTATGAGGCAGGCACCCCCCCAAGATCCAACCTTTGCCCCAGCTGTAGGCCCCACTGTACCATTCCATGGATTCATACTGCTAACTCTCACGGGGCACCACGAGGGAAGAGGAGGGCTGTGTGTCACCATATATAGCTCATGTATGTGCTATACAGCCCAGTTAGCTTTGCTGGCAGATTGACTGGCACAGACTGTAGAGCAGCATCCCTCCAGGCTGTATCTCATTAAGATACTCCATGAGTTGGCCAACTTCCATAAACTCCACTTGCAGCCCTTTAATTCATGACCACATACAGGCAGAAACAGAGGGCTACAGGGTTGAAACCCTGCTCACACACTCCAGCCCCCACACATTTGCTCTGTACCACCAGAACACTGCACCTTCCTGGGTCTGTCTAGTGCCTGAGTAACTAGGCCATGGACACTTACTAACCTCTAGGCAAACTGCTCACTTTCCAGTCAGTACACCTCGGAGATGCCCTGGTACCTCACACTGTTGCCCACCAGTGCACCTAAAACCTCACCCTGTATTTAGTTGAGTACACTGGGGAGGCAAAGCATACTCCATTAGGGTTCTTCATGGGGGGGGTCACCAAACCTCCCAGGTCAATGTAACTGCAGTCATCGTACCAGATCTCAGGGGAGGGAGTGCCCAACGGAGAGATATCCAACAGCATGGGAAGTTACACCACAGGGGGAAACAACAGGTAAGGATGGGGAAACACATGACAGCAGGCTAATTTAAGCAGAGTGAAGAGGTACCTGGCACCGAACTTAAGTGTCTGTAGCTGAGTGGGAGGATGTCACAGTGTGTACAAATCTGAAATGTTCTACAATTTCCTTCATGGTGGTGATGGGTTGTTTTGAGACCTCAATGGTGTGTTTGTGTTGTCAGGCCATCATGGCTAGTTGGTCTGCATTCAATTTCAGAATGGTCCAGGGGTACTACAGGCATCCACTTCCATTCCTCACATCACTAGCTCCTGTCATGCCTCTTCTGTTGTCAGGTATGTTTTCTTGCCTTCCGGGTGGTCTACAGTCAGTTTAGCAGGATAGGGTGTGCAGAACTTTAACTTCTTATCTCTGAGTATTTTAAGGGTAGGGGCATATTCACATCTTCTGGTCTGCATCATGGGGGGATCATTGTCGAAAAAGACCCAGTGCTCTTGGCACCGGGCATTCTGCTGCCAAGCTTTTGCCAGGACTGTCTCTTTTTCTGGCCACCTGAGGAATCTGACTATAATCGATCACGGCCAGGCACCTGGGGTCATAGGATGGGAACTAAGTGCCTGATGCACATGTTCAATTTTGAGAAATGGGAATGTTCAGGTCCTCATGAAGGAAGGCAGTAAGGAAGACCATTATCATCATGCCTTCTGCCCCTCTGGTATGTTGTACAGCCTGTTGCGACTTTCAGCATCAAGTTTGTTCTCTAGGGTGCCCACCTTTTGATCTAATTGCAGAAAGGCTGGTTCCAGGACATTGTACCTTTTGTCCATTATCACCGGCTTCTCATCTACTTTGTCACAACATTTCTCTAGTTTTAAGATGCCTGTATGGATACATGCTTTCGTTGATCAGACCTTCTTTAAGGAGTCCCTTAATTTGTTTATTAGGAAGTCCATCTTGCAGCCAAAACCTGCAAGGGAGAGGGTATGCTTGTTCTGAGTTCTGCAGAGTGACTGGGTTGTAGCCATTGAGGACTGGGATCTGTCACTCTCCGATCCTGCCTCCAATAAGCCCCCTCCATCATCTGACTCTGTCCCTGATCTCTGGTCCCCAATGCACCTCATCTGCTTCAGGCTACCTTTGATGCTGTTTTCGTTGAGTATTTGTCAACAATATTCAAACCGTAGGAGGTGTTTATGGAGAGTCAGCTTCAGCGCTATGAGTTCAAGTTGCCATCTTTAACTGGGTCATCACTGGAAGTCACCTCGAACCTCTCTTCCAATAGCAATCATGGCCCCTGCCATCCTTTCAAAATGTTGGTGTAATAAGCACCATGGAATATAGCAACTGAATCCATGAGACCAAATGGTCAGTGCCGGAGAACCTGTAACAATTTGGAGGTTAGTATTTTAGTTAGAATCTTTAGATCAGTATTCAGGAGACTAATATTCCTCCAATTGGTAATGACAGCTTTGGCCCCCTTTTTATGTAAAAAGACCAGAAGTCCCTTCTGTAAACTGGGACCCCATCCCCCACGGAAAGCAGATGGTTAAAAAGTAGGGCATATTCGTGTTGAAAGGCCTACCCCACAAGACAGTGTAGTTCTACTGGGAGCCCATCCAAACCAGGAGTCAACCCAGAGATCAGGAAGCCGATAGCAGCCAGAACCTCAAAAGGAGAGATGTCTGCTTACAGCAACTCTAATTTGACCTGTGAAAGTTCTGGAACGTGAATATACCTAATATACCCATTACATTCTTCTAAAATGGCTGCCAAAGGCATAGGAACACCAAACATAGTTCTGGTGTGTTGTCCCAGGATAGCCAAATGGTCCACAGTGTTTATCAAAAGATTCTCATCATCATCCCTCAAATGTGAAAAGGAACGGGAATCTATACACTTTTTACAGTCTTCAAATGGATTTGTTTGAAACCTCTTATCCTTGGTGTTATATCTGTGTCCCATTATTAAGGGTGACATCCACTGGTACTGAAACAATACCATCTCTTTTTTCAAGACAGGCTACTGGACAGAGAAATCATGCCCCGTTGTAAGAGACAGGGATAACAATCTCTGAAAATGCTGATGAAGTGTTAAGTATTTATTATACTTGGTGCAATTTTCTTTCCTTGGGAAACAAAGAAGGATTTTAAATCAAGTTTGAAATTCTCCTACCATTCAAGTGGAGAATCATAAAGGACAAAAGTAGAATTTTTTTTGCCTGCAGAAAGTGGCCCAGTTTTATTCGTATACCCTCATCCTCCAGTAAAGAGATATTCAGTCTCCAGAAACCAGGCCCAAACTTTTTCTGTGACCTGTCTGCACAGGAGACCCACACCATCTTGTGATATGTGGTTTCCTTGCAATACGGCAGCTCACCTGTGGGTGGCCAACTGTTGTTCCTTCTTTTTTGGCTCACCTGTGAGCAGCGCAAGTAGGGGTTGCGCATGCATGGACTCAGCACATCCCAGCCTGGATATCGGGATGTGCGGAATATGCATGGGCACACCCCCCCACCTGCGCCGCATACATTACTGATGTACTCCGGCGCATCGGGATTTGTGCCGGGCACAATCCCCATTTCAATATTGTGCCGGGCGCATCAGTGGGTTGCGCCATGTGCAACCCTTCTGAATATCCAGTTCCAGCTGTAATAATCACACCAACGTGGAGTGACCTGGTAAGTTCACTGTATGAAACACACACTTGAAACAACTGCAGAAATGCGGTTTATATATATATATATATATATATATATATATATATATATATATATATATATATATATATATATGTTAACATACGCTTTAGTAAAGCATACACAAATCCGTATGCTAATTAACTTCCTTACATCTCCCTTCTCAAATGAACTTCCTCCCCAAAGTAAAAATATGTAAAGTTCTATGTAGCTAAACGTTTTTGAGTCTATATAATTACAATGCCAGGTGGGCCTTTGGTTCTCTCGTCCACTGACATGGCTGATTCTTGGGCTGGAACTGGTGCCAGTCAATTGGTCCCGACTACTCAGGGGTGGGGCCAACACCACAGGCTCACTCTGTAACTGCTCCGGCATCACTTGTGGAGGGACTTCCATTGCAGGCACCTCAGGGATCCCATCGTCCTCCATACTGTCATCCTGCTCATGTCCCTCTTCCTCGCATCAGATATGCGAGTTTTATGGGCCATGGGAGTGGTGTGGCTTAGGGGTTAACAAAAGGTCTCTCCTGTTTCTGCGATACAATTTGCCATTTGCTTGGACTACACAGGAACGTGGCTCTTCAGTAGGGCATTCCAGAAGTGTGGGGGTGCAGGTATTCTCAGGTGTTTGCAGGTAAACGGGCTGTCCCGGCTGTAAGGCTGGGAGTGGTCGGGCATGCAAATTGTAATAAGATGTCTGCTTTTCTTGAGCCCTTTACAATGTAGCTTGCACCTCAACTTCTGGTACTTTTGATTTAAGTAGCTCACATCCGGCAGGCATTAAAGTTCTGGTTCTGCGGCTCAAAAGCAGCTGTGCTGGAGATCCTAGCCCCTCCAGTGGGGTATTTCTCAATTTCAAAAACGCTAAGTAAGGGTATTGATGGTCCTCTTGTGCTTTCTTTAACAGTCTCTTTATTGTTTGAATTGCCCATTCTATCATGCTATTACTCTGGGGGTATCTTGGTGAAGACATTACATGTTTAAACTCATACCTTCATTGAAAGTCTCTGAATTCAATGCAGGCAAATTGCTGGCCGTTATCTGTTACAAGTATTTCTGGAGCAACATGTCTTGCACATTGAGATTTAATATGGTTAATCACTGTTTCGCTTGTTGTATTTTGCAACTTGGATATCTCAGTGTACTTGGAGTAGTAATCAACCACTGCCAGATAATTTTCCCTTTCAAATTCAAACAGGTCAGCCCCAACCTCTTGCCAAGGTCTGTCTGGTATCTCATGTGGCTGCATCAGTTCTCTAGCTTGTGCTTTTCTGAACTGATGGCAAATGCCACACTTGGCCACCATGTCACTAATCTGACTGCTCTTCCCTGGCCAGAATAAAAGATCTCTGGCCCTGCGCTTGCATTTTTCAATGCCCAAGTGGCTACTGTGTAATATGTCTGATCTCACTGACGTGGGGACTAGCAGTCGCTCCCCCTTCAGCAAAAGTCCATTTTCTATTGAGATTTCATCCCTGAACTGCCAGTACTGCCTTATCCTGGGGTGCACTGATGTTTTCTCCAGGAGCCACCCATTCAAAATAGTGTCTCTCAGTTGGACCACTGCTGAATCATTAGTCATCTCACGCTGAAACAATTTCAGTTTTTCATCACCGATTGGCAAATAGTCCACAGTGTGAACCTCATATTTGTCTAGTTCAGTTTCTGGTGCAGAATGTTCTCCCACAGCCCTATTCGGGGCATCTGCTATATGGAGTTCTTTACATGCTTTGTACTGTACTCACAAATCATACCTTTGCAGTTTTAGCATCATGCGTTGAATTATTGGTTGGGCTGTGGCCAGTGTATTTTTCAAAAGGCTTTCTAGGGGATTGTGGTCCAATTCAACATGGACCCGGGGTCTGCCCTAAATATATTGGTGGAACTTTGAACAACCAAACACAATAGCAAGCATTTTCTTCTCAATTGGTGCATAATTTCTCTCAGATTTATTAAGTGATTTGGAAGCAAAAGTGACAGGCCTGCCTTCCTACAACAGACAGGCACCCAACAGTTCAGAGGATGCATCAACAGATAATTCAGCAGGTTTCCTTAAATCATAGTAGGCCAGCACCAGGGGGTTAATAACAACAGTTTTCAGTTCTTGAATGTCTTGTTGGTGGTGCTCCTCCCAGAGTCATGTTATTTATTTCTCTAGTAACTCTCTCAATGGCTTATTTACAGTTGATAGGTTTGGAATAAATGTTGCCAGGTAGTTTACAATGCCCATAAATCTATCTAAGTCAGTCTTATTTTGGGGAACAGGCATCTAGGTAATTGCTTTAATTTTCTTGGGGTCTGCCAACAACCCGTTGTTACTTAACTTATGTCTGATATATTGGACCGCTGACATTTTGATTTTGGATTTCTTTAGATTTAGAGACAAATGTTTATTTCTGGCACTTTATAGAACATGCCGTGACCCCTCACTGTGCTCTTGTACATTAGCTCCCCATATTAGGATGTCATCCATAATGACCTCTGTGCCCTCGAGCCTTTCAAAAATGCGTGAAATTTTCTTTTGGAAGACTTCTGGTGCTGAGCAAATCCCAAAAGGGAGATGCTTGAACTGGTACCTCCCAAAATGTATATTAAAAGTCATTACATCAGAGCTAGGCCCATCCAGTTTAATCTGCCAGAAGTCATGCCCAACATCTAACACTGTGAATACTTTTACCCCTGCTAGCTTGGCTGCAACCTCTTTGACTGTTTTCATTGGATAATGTTCCCTTTTAACTGCTCTATTAAGAGCTCTGGGATCTACACAGATTCGTACTTTGGTTTTTCTACAACCAACATCGAGTTGACCCAGCTTGTGAGTTTCTCTACCGTTTCAATAACCCCCAATCTTTCTATGTTCTCTAGCTCAGTTTTCACTTAATCTTGTAATGGGAAAGGTATTTTCCTAGGGGGGGTGGATCACAGGGCTGACTGTTTTATCTATTTTAATGTGGTAGTCACCTTTTATGCATCCCAATTCCTCAAATACATCAGCAAATTCAGCTATTATTCCTTCTGTGGTTCCCCCTGCACTTCCATTTGCAGCATCTAACATACTAATTGCCAGCAGATTAGGCCTTACGGTCTATCAAGTCTGCTCGAACCTCAGATCACTAGTTCGGTGACGAGGCCCTCCCCCCCTGTGTTCCAGAAACCCCCTATCATCCATCCCCACCCCTCTGGGCCAGGCCATTATCTGATACATCCACTTTCTGTATCTGTCCCATCCTCTCTTGAAGCCCTCTACTGTGGATCTCTGAACCAGCTCACCAGGCAGTGCATTCCAAGGGTCCACCACCCTCTCAGTGAAAACCTCCTCCTCTTCCCCCTCACCCTTCCACCTTCCAACTTCAAACCATGCCCTCTGGTGATACCTCCTGCTGTAGTCTAAAGATCCCTCCATGTTTACTCCTATTTATCCCTTGAGGTACTTGAAGACCTCAATCATGTCCCCTCTCTCTCCTCTCCTCCAATGAAAACAGGCAGAGCTCCTCAAGTCTGTCCTCATCGTCAAATCCCTAGTCCTCGTATCATCTTAGTTGCCCTCCTCTGTACCCCTCTCTAGGAGCTGTATGTCCCTCTTCAAGGTGGTCTCCAGTACTGTACACAGTACTCAAGGTGTGGTCTAACCAGTCCATTGTACAGCGGCAGAATCACTTCCTGCTCCTAGAGGTGATCCCCATCGATGCATCCCAACATCCTGTTTGCCTTGCTAACCGCTCTCCTGCACTGCTCAGAGTTACTCATACATGCATCCACCATGACCCCTAGGTCTTTTTCCCCTATTGAGGCCTCCAGCGTCTCCCCTCCCAGGGTGTACTTGTGTTTAGGGTTTTCCCGCCCAAGATGTAACACCTTCCACTTGGTGATATTGAAATTTAATTTCCATGTGTGAGCCCAGCTTTCCAGGGTGTCCAGGTCCCCTTGCAGGGCCAACCTCCCCTCTTCCCCCTCAACTACTGCTCCCATCTTGGAGTCATCAGTGAAGAGACTCATTTCACACCGTATACCCTCCCTGATGTCTGATATGTATGCATTAAACAGGATCGGACCCAGGACTGAGCCCTGTGGTACCCAATTACTGACCTCTCTAGGGTTTGAGAGCTCCCCACTGACCACTACTCTCTGGGTGCATCCAGCTAGCCAGTTTTCAATCCATCTGACCATCAAAGGGCCTACTCCCAACCCCATCAGTTTCTACACCAGACCATTGTAGGGGACAGAGTCAAACGCCTTGCTGAAGTCCAAGAATAATACATCCACAGGCTTTCCCCTGTCCAGTTCTGATGTTACCCATTCGTAGAACTCCAAAAGATTGGTTTGACATGATCTACCTGGCACAAACCCATGTTGCCGACTATCCAGACCTCCCACCTCCTCCAAGTACACCCCCAATCGTTCCTTTAGTATACTCTCCATTAATTTTCCCACCACCGAGGTCAAACTGATGGGTCTATAGTTAGCCGGTACTTCCCTTGACCCCCCTCCTTATGGATTGGCACCACATGTGCCTCTCACCAATCCCTAGGTACCCTCCCTGTCTCAAGCGACCTGTTGAAGAGCTCCGCCAGGGTTGCAGCCACTATGTCCACCAATTCCCATAGTACTCTCGGATGAATGCCATCCGGCCCACTATTGAAAATCCCTTCTTTATAAGCTTCATTTCCAAGCAAATAGACAGGTCCAACACTGGGGTCACGTTTGCATTAACCACTTGAAATGGCAGCAGGTAATACTTTAGCTTAAAACATGTTAGCAACATCACTTTTACATCGAGTTTATGCCCGGAACAGGAAACCAGTCTAGCTGATGACCTTCGAACAGCTTCTCCAGATTGTATCTTATACATCTGAAAAGGCATTACATTACACTGTGCTCCTGTGTCTAATTTGAAGGTCACCATTTTCCCATTTAT
Organism: Neoceratodus forsteri; assembly: GCA_016271365.2. Lineage (NCBI taxonomy): Eukaryota > Metazoa > Chordata > Ceratodontiformes > Ceratodontidae > Neoceratodus > Neoceratodus forsteri. Next base: position 815,396,023 of record CM057453.1, on the reverse strand, counting down.
ACTCAGATTTACTTTCCAAACAGTCTCTGGCTTATTGTTAGTCACAGTTTCAATGCTGAAAGTACTTTCATTCTGCTGAGCATCTTCTCTGACAACATGGATCTCACTGCATTTGCCCACACGAAATACCCTAACAAAATTATTTTTCCTGTGGCACAATCTACAAAACTGTCCATATGCCGGGCATTTATTTATCTCATGCTCATGACCACACTTTTCACATTTGACTTCATTCGCTTTGGGGGCATAACTCCCCTTGCTCACATTGGCACTTGCTTTTACTCTTTCTTCCTAGACAACTGCTACTTGCACTGCTTTTTCATCCTGAGCATTCCCACTTAAGCATTTTATCTGCATTTCACTCAGTTCAGCGGCCCTGCACATATCTATGGCATCAACTAATGTTAAGTCAGCTGTTCTCGACAGTCTGCATCTCACATGCTCACTCAGTATGCTGCATACAGTTCTATCTCTGATCAACGATTCAGTGAAATCTTCAAATTCACAACGTTTAGCCTTTAGCCTCAGTTCAGTTACATATGAATCAATGGACTCACCCAGATTCTGGCTCCTAGTATTGAACAAATATCTTTCATAAGTCACATTCTTTCTTGGGTTACAATACCTCTCAAATTGTCCCATAATTTTGCTCAGCTGCCCCTTCTCCTCCTCATTTTCCCCAATGAAAGTACCGAATACCTCTACTGCATCAGGGCCTGTCACGTGCAAGAAGGCCATAGCCTGGATTTTCTGGGATTTTTCAGCGAGTCCTCTGACAACTGAGAAAATTTCAAATTGCTGCTTAAATCTTCTCCAGTTTTCAGATGCATATCCATGTAAACTGAGAGCGGTGGGAGTCTGCAGGCTGTCCATACTTACACCATGTAATAATCACATAGACACCAACGCGGAGTGAGCTGGTAAGTTTACTGTATGAAATACACACTTGAAACAACTGCAGAAAACGTTGGCTACTGCCTGCCAAGCAACGGTTTACATATATGCTAGCGCATTAGTAAAGCATACGCAAATCGCATATGCTAATTAACTTCCTTACACCAGACAGAGAGATAACTGCAAACTGCACTTTTAATCCACTGCACAGTGAGGGAGATGCCTTTGTTCTGGAACCGTGAGTAAACCCAGGGCTTGCACCTCTGACAAAACCTGTAAAATAGTTGGGATGTGTTTACTGGAGTTGTCCATCTGACTAGCAGTTAAAAATCCCACAGCTGGAGGTTTTCGATTGAATGGCCTTTGGGTTTGGGGTTTTCTGTTTCGCAAAGCATTGCTAACTTTTCTTTAAATGCACCCCTGCTGGCCAATCACATGCATTGCCATCAGGCTTTCACCCTTGTCATGACTGGGTACCCAGTGAAGCAAGGAAGCTCCATAGATAGACCTAAGGATAAAGCACTGGTACCAGTGAGGGTAGTGCCTCCAGTATAGGAGGGTTGACGCAAGCTACTGTGCATTGTGGTGTGGGGGTGGGCACGGTTTGAGTGCTGGACCTGGAAAGGCACATAACCACAGCCCATGCAATAATCCAGGGGCAGCAGGGTAAGATCTATGAGGAAAGGTTGACTCATCTAAATACAGTATATCCTTTCTATAGGATAGGAGGGAAAGGGGGAATATGATAAAAACATATATATATATATATATGTTGAGCAACAGCACAACCATTGGGAGAGGGGTACAATCTTAAGCTGGGAGGGGTAAATTCAGGGAGGGCATGAGAAGGTATTTCTTTATAGAGCTGGTGGTGGATAGGTTGAACAATCTTCCAGTAATGCGATCAGTGTTGGGACTACCTAAGGGTTCAAAACCTTTTTATTTTTATTTACTGGATTTTGATTTCAGGGTAGGTCCACTGAGACCAAAGATTCATTTTTCATGGGTGGCCAGGGGTTAATTACAAAGAGCAATCCTAAAAACATTTGGGAACACATACATACAGATGGTAGGAACAAGGCATGAAGTGAAGATAAACAGGAGCAGTGGCAAACATTACAGCATAGTAAGTACAGAAAATGCTGGCTTACAAGATCATCATTAGTTACACAACACGTTCCAACAGTACAGACTTTGATGAGCTGGCACACCCTAAGGAATTAAACAGGTTTCGCGAAAGCACCCATATTACATCAGGAAGTATATAGCGACTGCAGTTACAGTGACTCCAGAGATGTAACCTGGGCACCATGTAACAGTGGGCTACTAACCCTGCCTGTTCGGGTTCAGTCAGGTTGAGGGGCCTGGGCTCTGTTCTGATATTGAAAGGGGGATTCTTTTCCAAATAGAAATAAATAATAGCACGGGGCCTCCATCCAGAGTGAGTAAAATGGGATAATTGTTTCTAGAGTGCAAACTCCTGGGATGCTGTACCTACCCACCTCCCGTTCCAGTCACCCCACACACAGAATACCACATGCCACAATAATACTCTATGTCGCATGCAAGTAATAGCTATCACTAATAATACACTCACAGACAGTTTTAAACAGCAACAACAATAACCAGTTTATTATTGGGGAAAGGGGGACTAGGGAATGTAAAAAGGGTAACAGCTGAACTTATCTAATAAACCGGTAACTTCATAAACAATAATGGCAAGAGTGCCCACCCCCAGTGGCAATACCATCAACAAGCCCTCTCCCGACTGGCACCAGTGTCCCCAAAGAGTCTACCTGGGTACTCAGATCAAGGTGTAAGCCTCAGCATTGCTGCAGGTTGGCCGGCGTTGGAGCATTTTAATTTTTTACTTTGTATTTTTTGCTCCTTCCCTGCCTCCCACGCTCCACTCCATTGGGAGATACCTGACCTCTGCCCTTGCTCCTACCTGCCTGGAGCTCCCAGTAGACCCCGCCATGTAGCCTTCGCTTCCCCCCCCCCCGAGGCGGGGATGAGGTAGGAGCCCATACACCCCAAAATCTATGACTTCGTTGGGAGCCACTGGTGAGGCAGGCAAGGGCATCTAGGGTCTGGGTTGGCGCTCCGTCTTCCTGGAGCGTGGTGGCTGATTTTTTTCCTCCAGTTTCTTTTGGGCGTGACGTGCACCCTGACGTCCAGGCGGAGGTCTGCCAATGTCCACCATACTCCCTCCTTCCAGCAGGGTGCTTGCTGCACTTCAGGCCTCCGCCTGAGGACAGCCAAGCACAAAGCTGCATCCCCCCCTCCCCGGAGAAGGTGAGCAGTCCTTGAATGCTCAAACCTTCTCCCCCCCGGCCAACCCTCTGACTTCCCAGGCTCATTTCCAAACCCGGGTTGCCAGCGTCACGAGTGGTAGCGCTACTGCTACGCCGTTGGGCTGGCAGGAGCACTTGAATTTTAAAAGTGAAAACTTTAAACAAATAAACTGGACTCCCAGCTCAGGGCAGGCCCTGTGCTTGCTCACGGTTCTGAAGTTCAGTGGCACAAGGTATAAACAGGGTCAGCAGATGCAGTTTGTCTCTGTTGAGCTGGGGCCCAGGATGGCCAACACTGGTAGTTATGGTGGCTGACACTGAAGTCTGGCAGCTTGTTGCCTTTAGGTAGTTGCAGGCTCTTGCAGCATGTCACCTTCAAGCTGTTCCTCTGTGGATGTTGGATTAGGCCAGTCTTGGGGATCAGGGCCACTCACCCAGCTCACATGTCAAGGCTTCTATTTCGCAGGGGCAAGTATTTGGTACTGCCTAGCAATGACAATATCGGGCTGACTCCCCAGACCATCCTGAATGGAATGTAGTTTCCTCTTGATCTGGTTTTCAAACAGTCTCTCACTTTCTGCAGGCAGCAGACACAACTTTGTGGCAGATTTGGTGCACTCACTAGTAGGCAAGACAAAGAGTCTCTCAGCAAGATTCCAAACTTGTTGGCAGTAATCCTTACTACTTTCTGGTTCCCCAGGCAATAGAAACCCAGCGAGCTTCTCCCAGTGCTGGTCTCTGTCACTGGAAGACACTCCAGGCTCTGGATACTCAGTCCCAGCACCCATAATGGCTAGGACTAGTATTCAAAATGCCAAATTATCTTCTTGCAACTGGAACTGGGATTCTGTCTCTCCCAGGTAGTGGAAGACTTCAGCAAATCTCACTGCAGCCACAAAAGAAGCCAAGATCTGACTTCCCAAAGTGTCTCTCTCTCTCAGTGAGCCTCAGCAACAATCAGCCACAAGCAGCCTTCTCATCAATCACCTCTGGGGGGGGAATGCCACTCCACATTGAGCAATACAGCTGTCCATCACAGAAATTAATATGCACTGGGCTCTCTTGATAACTCAACAGTTGTCACTAAAGGTGCCAAGAACATCATCCGCACCCTGTACTCAGGAGCCATAGCTACAGTCCTTTGTGCTCCTTGATCATTGATTGGGTAGTGCAGGGTCAGGGGTTGCAAATATGACGTCCATGTAAACAGTTTATACTAAGGCTCTACTTTACAATCTTGCTGCAGGCAAATCAAACTGTTCTAGCACACAACTGTCCTTTTGTCCGATAGCTGCAGCTGTGCACTGTTATCTGGTTGAGGAATGGGCACTGATAGAGTCCGGGTCTTCCTGTTGCTAATGGAATAGTTCTAAGCCCCTACTGTGGCAGGCAGAAACATTCATAGAGCAGTCCTAAACATTTAAATCAACAGTATACATATTTACAGTTTACACATCATTCACTTAACTCACTTCCCTCAGCTTCCCATTCGATGTGTCCGAGCCCCTACTGTACATATGTTTCGGGATTCCAGGAGTCAGAACACATTAAAGGCATGCCTTTATAGACAACAGGAGCAGAAATAGTTGGAGCTAGGCAGCATCATTAGTGCAAACTGCACTGTGCCACTAGATGGCAAAGCATCAGGTATTTACATAGCTCCTCCTTCCCTTGCAGCAAGCAGGTTCACAGGATAGCAGGAGCATCACTGGGCACCATGGATCCAGTGCTGGCAGGACCAGACACCAGGAGGCAAAACTAGTAAGCTCTACCCGCGAGGAGGGGGGATTACACTTACCAAGATACAGGTCCTTCACTAGTCTTTTTTAAACTATATTTTATTAGATTTTCAAACTTTATGACATTAAGACAAACAAGACATGAGTACAAGTATCACATTGGAAGGCTTTCTGGAGACAATATTCCATATGACAGTCCAAATAATTATTACAGCTACACTGTTTCCACTCTGAAATGTTCTAGTATTACCAAGTCAGCCCTTGTATGTGAAGTGTATAATAAACAACAGGACACCAACAAACTTGTGTGATTTTATTGGCCTCAATAAACATCAGAGCTTTATCACGGTATACTTAAGAAGCTATGGTACAAAACAGGGGTCAACGTCCATGACATTTAGTACCAAGAGTTGCCAAGTGACCATAAACTGAGAAGAATGATTCCTTACACAGATGGTCAACTGTTCTGTATAGTATAATCTATCAACTATGTTTATGCATTGTTTAAACATAGGGGCCTCAGCCCAGAGACATAGCCTGGAGATGGCCTTCTGGGAGGTTATTGTAGCCCCCCTTCCTCTAGGTCTAGAAGTATCGTGGATGTTGTTGGGAGGGGTGCACCCACAGACCAGAGAACTCTCCTAAGTTATTTCTTAGCAGCAAAGAGGAAGACGAAACGAGATGGCCTACTTTATGACATCTTCAAGAATATGGAAATGGCTCACCTCGCCCCTGTCAGCAATCAACTTCCGAGCCTAGCGGCGATGGAAAATTATGGAGACAGTCATTTCAGGACACCTCTGCTACTACAACCCCTATATGATGGGGTGTGGGTCTTGAACCTTGATCTCTCAGGAGCCCACCACCATAGTTGAAGCACAATAAAAACAGAATGCATTAAAGGACATCATCATTGCAATCTTAAGCACCACAAAATTTCCAGAGCCATGAACTTTATTCTGAGGCTGAAAATGATTAGACCCAGAGATATAATCAACATTAAATGGAGCAGTACCATGGGGCTGAGAGACAAGCAGAATTACCAAACGGCAAGTTCAGGTCCGGCCTTGACAAGCAGAATTACCAAATGGCAAGTTCAGGTCCAGCCTTGACAAGCAGAATTACCAAACGGCAAGTTCAGGTCCAGCCTTGACAAGCAGAATTACCAAACGGCAAGTTCAGGTCCAGTCTTGACAAGCAGAATTACCAAATGGCAAGTTCAGGTCCAGCCTTGACAAGCAGAATTACCAAACGGCAAGTTCAGGTCCGGCCTTTTTTTCTCTTTTCTATTTCATTGTTTGGCTCTGATTTCTCATACAGCGTGCAGCAGCAATAGATCTTTTTAATCAAAGATAATCAGACAGCGTTGCTCATTCCAGTTTTATAAGCTTCTCCCACAGAAACCCTTCCCAAACGCTTTGTTCACAATTGCACTTCCTTTATTCTCTAGTGTGGGAGTGATTTACTCCTACCCATGCCAGCTGAGCCATTTAGGCCTCAGGGTAGTTAGCAGCCTAAGTCTCTGCGGCTGCTCTAAAATGGACTTGCAAACCCACATAACGTTTGAGCCAAAATGACCACTTTAAGTGGGGCTCTTCCTGCTACCCCAGCATAAAAACTGTAGCAATGCTGGCACCTTGCCCTTATCCAAAGTTACCGCTTCCTACAAGAAACCCAGGCCCTTAATGGGTCTGTTGGACCTACCCCAGATACGGGCATGGTAGGTCCCAGGGCTTGCCCCAGACATGGGCAGGACAGGCCCCATAGCAAATCCCAGGCCCAGGCCTCCCTACCACCAAATGTTACCTTCAGGTAATGTGCCACCTGGGTACTGGTGTCCCAGAGCTACCACCTCCAGGACACCCTGCCTTGGCACTGACACCACTGACACAACCCCACTACCTGAGCACCCTATACCTTAAGAGAGCTCCGGGGTTCCCTCCTTGTTCCTTTTCTGCAGTACACCTGATGACCAGGGATACATCTTCATTTACTTCCTGATGCTGCAGCAGATGTCCAAACCTGACCTGGCCATCCCCACCTAAACCCTCATGACTGCTGCTATGTCTTCTTGCCCTCCCAGCAGAGTACCACCCTCCCGATGCTCCAATGCTGCCACTTGCCAGCCTGACTAGGTCAAGGGGGGGCACTTGGGACACTGTCCCTAAACCCACCACTGACTCCTGCTCTCTCTCCTCCCTCCCGAGCAAAATCAGGGTTTTTATATCCTCTTCCCCGAGGCTGCCCTCCCTGGTGGCAGCAATATCACTCAAGGCTGGTGGGCTTCCCACACTAGAAAAGCTAACCAAGGGAGGAGGAGGGCCAGAGAATGCCAAACGGCTAGTGAGCTCTTCCAGGAGGGGGGGCTCACATTATTAACAGCACGAACAGCAGTGTTTTAGAACTGCCTTGTAACCTGAACCCCCTAGAAGGTATGGTAAGGAGTACCAAACTAGCCATAAGGGCTGGCATGTGCACAGTCGTTGCAGGTGCATACTGACCTCGCTCCAGAAGTTTGCCAGATTAGGGCATAACCCAAAAATATGGGCTTGATCAGCTCTTTGTTTACCACAGAGCCTCCAAAATGTCCCCCCCCCCAGTGGTCCCCCATATTAGTTTCCTGTATTACTGGTATTCAGAAATACCTAATCCATCACTTCTAAGAAAATTCTCCCCGAAAAGGAGAGGAAGTAACTTTTGCTGTTAGTGTCCAGGTGTCATAGCTAATATCCAATTGAAGGTCCCGCGACCATCTTTTCAATATGATCTTTGTATCAATATGGCTTAACTCCTGAAGTCCTTTATAAAATGTCCTATCAGGTGGCTCCCTCTGTTGCTCCCAGATGGCGTACACGAATAGCTTAAACGGTAAATCGGGTGGGTCTAGAAGTTTAGCTCGATCTCTGCCCTGTTTTGACAAACATGCTTGAACCTGTAAGTATCTAAAATGTTCCCAGTTTGTGAGCCCATATTTGGCCTAAAGCTCCTCAAATGGAAGAACACCATTTTCATCTAAAAACTGAAACACGTGACCCAGTCCCATCTGCCTCCACTTGCAGAATGTATGATTAGTGTTACCTGGTGTAAAATTAGTGTCATTGTTTAATATTTTCAGTGCTAGTCTGTTCAGCACATCCCAATACTCAAAGACTTTTTCTATCTATCCAATCCGTTGCTGTCATCTATTACCTGTTCTTCTCCCCTTCCACCAATTGTGTGCTGCTGTCTTGCCTGGTGTAACTGTATGCTAATTAGTTAGCATAAAGTGGTCTGTGCTATGGTCGGCACCCTCTCCACAGACTTCAGTTGCCGTCATGCCACTGCACTTTGTCTTGAGCACTAGAGGGCAGCCTCATCTGTCTCATGAGGGATATTTATACAGTAAGGAGCGCATGTATGGGTCCAAGGAGTATTGTAAGTGCCTGCAGTACGATGCTTTTAAGTGTGCTGCTTGGCTGCACACTGCACATGATTAAATAATTAAGTATATACAGGCGCACAACCATGTACCAAATCCTGCAGATGCAGAGGTTCGCAAAGTGATAAATGACTTGAAGGAGCAAGCTGGGAGCTTGCAGTAGACAACACAGCAGGTTGTCACAAGTGCCACTAGTGACATAAGCCAATCAGTAAGTGGCAAACTTCCCTTTTTTGCAAGTTTGAAAAGAACAGCACAAAGAGCATGGCAATCATCAGCTGTTGCTCCCAGTCAGCCTTTATCCCTGAATGATTTACAAATCCCACCTGAGTACTCTAAAACAGATCGTGGTGAACTGTTCCTATTGCATGATTCTGGTACAAATGGCCCTGAAAGTTTTATTCTTTTTTCCACAAGGCAAAAGTTACATTACATGTGCAATTCATCACATTGGCATGCCAACAGAACTTTCAAAGCCACACCAACACTGTTTTCACAGTTGTATACCATACATGGTGTTCGTTACTCGGCAGTTATACCATCAGTTTTTACATTTTAAAAAGTTATTGTATTCTCTGTTTTTATATTTTATTTATGTTTGTACAGCACCTTGGTTTTGAAAGGCGCTATAAAAATAAAGATTGATTGATTGATATATTAATGGCTGACCGAACATATGGTAGTTATGTAAGGGTGCTGGCAGAGTTAAAAAAATTGTGTCCTGAACTGGCACCACAGACAATCATGACAGATTTTGAACTAGCAGCTGCAAAAGCTTTTGCCACTGAATTCCCAACGACAGTCACACAGGAGTGTTTTTTTTCACCTGTGCCAAGCTGTCTGGCACAAGGTACAGGAACAGCATGACATACTGTACTAAAAAATTAAACAACTGATTCCGATTTTGCACTTCATATTCGGATGTCACCCTCTCTAGCATATGTTCCTCTGGCTGATGTAATCACTGCCTTTGAACACCTATGGGCAACAGAATTCAACACGATTCATGATGACCAGCTGGCACTCCTCGTTGATTACTTTGAGAACACATGGATAGGGTGGCCAGTTGGTCATCGTAGACCGCACTTCAGCACTGATTTTTAGAACTGCTATGATGCAGTACAAGAACGTTTGCCCAGAACTATAAACACTGTTGAAGGCTGGCACATAGACTTCAACAGTCTATTGGGGCTAGCCGCCCCACTATATGGAAGCTCATAAAGGCACTAAATGTAGAACAAGACACAAATGAAATAAAAACAGAGCAGTACCTTGCAGGCATAGACCCACCTGCTCCAAGGAAAAAGCACAGGGACACTGCCAAACAAATCGCTGCAGTGGTGGAAACATATGGAACAACTGATTGCTCCGATTATCTGAGGGGGGGTCGCACACATTTCCAGTTGGAGGTCTAATCCTAAAATAAGGCAACTGGATGTATTCACCCAGATGTGTACATAAATTGTCTTTATTTGTATACAAGTTTTTTAATGAAATTTCATACTGAAGCAAAAATGAACTAAACTGAATGTTGCTCCACCCATTACGTTTCTACTGGTGACGTCTTCTGCAATGTCATGTAATCAGGAAGTGCCCTACGCTCATTGTTCGACATGACAAATAAATGCTTAGTAAGGTAAGAAATTAAAATTTACAATGCTACACACTATGTTTATTGAGACAGTGCAGATAAAAGCAGCTTTCCATGCATTAGACTTGTCTTAGCTACACGCTATGTTTATTGAGACAGTGCAGATAGAAGCAGCTTTCAATGTGCTATACTCGTCTTCGCTACAGGTTTCAATGTGTTACACTCGTGCTGAATGCTGTAATTAGGAGCTCAATGCACTGTACTGGTTGTGCGCTGAATTGCTGTGTTAGCTGAAATGTTTTTCGCTCAGTCTGATGCGCTGAATTGCTTGTGTTTAAATGTTTGCACTGAACTGATGTGATACCCATATGCCAAGTTAAGACACAGGAATTGGAGTGTCTGAAATTTTGAAATACCCCACAACTGGTTTCAAAAGTTTTAAGGTTCCTGCTGTTCCCATTAGAAAGTCCCATATGGGTAGGAGAACTGACAGACATGTGAACAAATATTCAGTGATATCATGTAGGTCATTTAAATGAAACTCTACGTGCTTCCATAAAGGAGAATGAGTATGGGCCAGCTAATAACAGAATATTCTGAGGTGCGAGGGAGTTTGGGTGGTTGAGTCTCCCTTTTTCCCTCAGGAGTTAAGATCATAAATCTGATCCTGAGAGGTTTATCATTCCATACAAACTGAGGAATTAATTTATTCCAGGATCTAAAATAAAATGGAGCGGGCATCAGTGGTAATGTTTGCAGATAGGATAATCATGGTAGAATGTTCATCTGGATTGTCCCTACCCTTGAAAATAAACCCAAGGGTAAGAGCATCCGGCCTTCCTAATCTGGTGATATTTTTGGGGTTACAGGTTCTAAATTTAACAACTCCAGGTATGCCAGATTTTGCTGGAGGATCACCCCCAAGTAATTGATAGCAGTTTTATTCCATTTAAATTGAAACTTTGCCCAGAGTTCTGTGCTAGGGTGATAGTTGTACTGTAGCAGTTCTGTCTTATGCATATTCAAGTTAAAACTTGCAGCCTCTCTGAAACTCTCTAGCTCCTCCCACAAGCCTTAGACTGCAGGGAGGAAGATACAGAGGCAATGTGAAGGACAATTCTTCACAGAGAGGGTGGTGGAGGCCTGGAACAGACTACCAGAAGAGGTAATGGGCTGAACTGGTGGAGGGATTCAAGAGGGCATGAAACAAACATATGGGGCTGAGTAGCAGGGGAAGGGTGGGGGCCGGCAGAAGGGGAAGGTGTAGGGGGGGAATTAGGGCAGACTAGATGGGCCGGTGTGGTCCTTTTCTGCTGTTAAGCTTCTATGGTTCTATGATGCCAGCACTGAATCCTTCAGAGACAACAGCATAAGCAGTATATTGTCTGTGTATAATTTGAGTTTGAACTCTACTCCTTCAGCTGGGATGTCCTCTATGCTTTAGTTCTATCTGATTGCTTCTGTTAGCAACTCTGTATAAAGTGCAAACAATAACTGGGACAGAGGGCATCCCTGGCGGGTACCTCGCTCCAGTCATATTGGCTGAGATAAAGAGCCATTAACACATATCCATGCTTGTGGAGAACTGTATAAATGTCGCAGCATTGCCATGAAGGGGCTGGGAAAATCAAAGTTCAACAGGGTGTCCCACATAAAAAGGCCAGGATGCCCTGTCGAATGCCTTGTCTGTGTCTAAACTGATTACTACAGCAGGCATGGCTCTTTGTATGGTATGTTCTACTAATAGGAGGATCTGGCTGATATTATCCAGGGTTTATCTGGCTCTTATAATTCCTGATTGATCTTTTCTAATTATAGTCAGGAGTATGGGGCAGTCTTGTGGCACAAACTGCTATAAAATGTAGTCAGCAGTTAAAGTTGAAATTGGCCTATACAAAGAGGATTGCGCTGGATCTTCTTCTGGTTTCAAAATGGCTGATTTGGTAGCCCAGCTCCATGAAGGAGGCCGGTTGTGGCCATCCTGCATGTCTCTGAAGGTTCAAGTAAGGAGTGGGAGGAAAAGAAGCATAATGGATTTATCAAATTCTGCTACAAAGCCATCTGGGCCTGGAAATTTTGCTGTCTTAGTTGCCCTACTGGGATCCAAAATCTCCTCTCCAGATACAGGTACCAGAAAGGCTGCCTTCTTGTCTTCCTGCAGAACTGGCAAATGTAGGTTAGAAAGATACCGGGAGGTGAGTCACTCAGGGGAGAGTACCAAGTATAAAGCTCGGTAATAACCCCACATAATAGAGTCAATCTGATCTTTGGAGGAGAGGTCCTGTAACCAAGGGATACAGGCATTCTTTGGTTTAGCCCCAAGTTGTCTGGCTAGGTGGTAAGTTCCCCTAGCAACCCCCCATGTGGTAGTACTGTTTTTAGGTAACTAAGAGCCAATTCCATTTTTTGGTCTAGTACTCCCTGGATCTGCTGCATCACCCTCCGAATTCGCTATTCTACCTCTAGCCCCCTCCGCCCGTTGCTGCTGCAATGTATAGAGGATGTCCATTAGATTCTGAAGGTGTCCCTCTCACTCCCTAGCCCATCTAGCTGAGTAAGAGATAATCCCCCCCCCCCAAGGACTGCTTTAAGGGAGTCCCAGAGTATGGATTCAGAAACCTCCCCTGTGTCATTGGTGGTCGTAAACTGCCTCACCTCATCTTGTATCAGGTCCTTAATAGACTGATCCCTGAGCAAAGCTAAACTGAGTCTTCAGGTGGTTCACTTTCTGATTTTCCCCAGGTCTAATTTGAGGATAATTGGAGAATGATCAGACAGCACCCTGGGGCCAATCACCATGTCCTGTATTGTGCCCAGGTGTCCCAAGGAGACAAAAACATAGTCTAGTTAGGAATGACTGGAATGACAGGCTGAGTAAAGATCATAAAAGGGACCATCATACTTCTGCCCTCCCCAAGTGTCCCAATGTGGTTTTAGAATAGTTTTCAGCTGGGTACATCCAAAATCTGCTTAGATATGTTATATCTAGATCTGCTTTTAAAGTAAGATTGATGTCCCCCCCCCCCCCATTATCAGCTGTCCCTACAACATAGAAAAGATGTTATCAAAGAAAGTTTGCATCAATTTTTTTTTTTTTTTTGTGGGGTGGGCAAGTACACATACACTAATGTTACCAATGTGTCATACAAGACCCCACCAAAATCACAAAGTGACCTCCAGGGTCTGAATAAGTATCTTGGAGGTGAACTCTTGTACAGCATGGGGAAGGGTGCACTCCCCTCCATTTTCTTGACAATAAGCAGATGCTACCACCACTGGGAAGTCCTATTTACCTAATTTTGCATGTTTTTCCATGGATAAGTGGACATCCAGCAGAAAACTCATATCTGGACAATCTTTCTTTACATATTGCATTATCCTAGCGCATCGTTTTGGATGTTGTATTCTACTGATATTAAAAGATAAGATTTTTACTGGGACTAATGCTAGATGCCACTGCAGAGGGGAAAGGTGGTCATGCCATACTGTTCAAACTGCACAGGAGAAAATACCACCACAGTATTGACCTGTAAGTACATGCTGTAGAGACCCGAGATCATGCTTAAGAAACAAAGAAGAAACACAGTAACATAAACCTCAAACAGTAACTAACATTTTGACACAGAGAAATAACCATGACCTATGAACTACAAAAACTTAACAATGGTCTTGAAGGCTTTAAGCATTGTACAGTGACAGACCTCAGGAAGAAGGTAGTTCCATGTGTTAGAGGCTAACAAGGCAAATGATAGACTACCAGAGCCAGACTTGATTTTAGGGACTTCTAGAAGAGTGCAGAACGATAGGTGGAGATGTCTTTGCTGTGGTTTAGGCTTTGGGATGCCTCAAAGGCTGGGGGGAGGAACCCATTTCTATTTTATGTGATAGGCGCAGCAAAGGGTAGGCCAACCTTCCATCAAGAGAGGGACAATTTAACAAGGGAAAAACTTCACAGTGATGTTATCTGTTCAAGGCACCGACTGCAAACTGGCCAATTTTATTTGATAGTGTTCTGAGCTTGCCTAGCTCGGTATCCCTGACCGAGTGCAGAAGTGGGGCATTATACAATAGACAAGGATGCAGAGTGCTATTTGAGACTGCCAGTCATGCTTCTTGTGAGAGGTAGGCTGTGAGTCGATACATTAAGTCCAAGTTTTTGTTGAAGAGTTTTGGACAGGTAATCAATATGGGGCCTGAGGCCTAGTTCCTGGTAAAATACGACCCCCAGGTACTTCAGAGAGCCTACAACTTCAAGCTGGGATCCTGCTGCAGTGTGCAGCTTGAGTAGGTCTTTTCTTTCAGTACCTAAATACCTTGTGCCAAACAATATATCACTGGTCTTATTGGCGTTTAGAGTCAGTTTATTCATTAAGAACCATTTTTCCAGCTGTTTGAAATTCTCCCCAAAGCAGGAGTAAGCACTGTTAACAATCTGAGCACTGAGTATATTTGCACATATATAGATTTATGATGTATATACAGTATACTGCCTCAGTATGTAAAGGTCAAATCAGAGTGGCTTTTGTAGAGCACCACATCATCCATAAGCAGTTGCAATGTAGCTTCACCACAGTTACCAGCCATATCAGCCTCTGAGGCCAGAAGATCAGAAGGTGGTGGGTTCTAGCCCCCACACCGGGAACATAGGATAAATACCAATATTGACACTGTAGTGCATCAAGAAGGGAATGCTGCACTTCTAATGTGCTGCCTTTTGGATGAGACATTAAACTTGAGGTCCCGTCTGCCTGTTCTGGTGGTTATTCAGGTGGATGTTAAAGATCCCATGGCACTTCTTGATAACAGTAGGGAACGCTTTTATTAGAAAGAAAAAAAAACAATACAAGTCAGAATAGTCAGGAAAACAAAACCAAAGAATGTAAAACAAATCACAGTTCCTCTGTTCAAAGCACAGGAAGAACAAACAGAAAAAAGGGGGGAATACAGAAAATGCAATAAATAAATATATCACATAGTTATCTATATAGAAGAAAGAAAAAAAAAAGGAACTGGGAAAATAACTTGTTAAACAAATAGACAATATGTAATCAGTTATACAAAGCACTGATAAATAACTGAAAGGAAACTTAGAAATAAAACCAAGCACTACACATCCACCACCCCCCAAAAAAAAAAAACAGTCAGAAAACCAGAACAAACGTTCGCTAAATGATCGCAGGGAAAACTAAACAGCACCAGAACTCAAAAAAAGGAGAAAAAAATTAAAAGGAGGGGTCCCAGAAACCCCACATACAGTGATCAGGGAAGCCAACATCCTCAAAACACACTGACAGTTTTCCATCACGGAATGAACACACCTGGGGGAAGCTGCCAGCTTTCCACCCAGAACATGGTAGACACTTCCGTGGTTACCATTTTACAGAGGGCTTCAGGTGGTATAGTTTGTTGTTGAAATAAAAGTGAATAGCGTGAGTGCCACGAAAAATATTTCGCAACAGTCATAAGGAGATGAAGGGTAACAGGATCATAGTGATGTACAGAGGGGGAGGTGCCAGAAGAATGTCCAGATACGAGAGTCACGACCATCCTGGATCCCTTCATGCTGAGGCCAACAAAGTCCAGAAAGCTCCAGCATAAGGGCAGTCCAGAAAGAAATGGGACATCCTTTCCTGCACCTGTGCACATCCCACTCTGGGGCAGTTGTGTTTGGACAGGCTCTCATGCTTGGCATTCGCCTTAACACTAAGCCTGCCATGGGCGCTCAACCAAAGGATATCCCACATCTTGGGAGAAGTGTGGGGCATCCCATAAGAATGCCAAAAGCAATGGACATTGGGACAGGGTGACCCCAGGAAAGTCAGGGACAGCCAAGAAATTGCTGGACATGATAAAGACATACAGGATATGAGGAACCATGGTCTGTACCAAGGAGGAGGGCATCCGCCATCATTTAAGTTTCTCCACTACTGTTCAAATGAAGGGTGCTGGACTAGAGAAAATCGGAAATGGCAGCAGTCTCCATCTGTCCAGAAGGGGATCCAACCAAGTGCCAACCAACGGGGCTCAAATCTTGGAAACTCCTTGCAAATACGGCAACACATTCCATCTCGAGAAGTGACTGAAAGTGAAGACCAGTGGGTTGTGCAAGTCAAGACCTCCCTGCTTAATAGAGAGGTACAAAAACTTACCTTTAATGTGGTTCAGGTGACTGCCTCATACTATCTGAAAAAACAAACTATAAAAGCGTGTTTCCAATGATTTTGGAAGGGGGAAAAGGAAAACCATGCTTAAATGAGAGAATAAAGGTAATAGAAACAGTTTGACAACAGCCACTTTTTTTCAGTTTAGTTTGTCACCATCTTTTCCAAAGCTGGACTCTGGAATCGAAATATCCCATCTTCTCCTCCCAATTCTTGCAAGCCATATCCCTCTCCCCAAAAGAAATGCTTAACAATCACAGTGAAGAAGGAATAACATCGATACCCCCGATGTTATCAACTGGATTCACAAGGGAGCCAATAGTCATACCATGGCACTTATGTAGGTTCAGGGAAGCACCCAAAACCGAGGTTTGGGACTGGAAAGGATCCAGAGCGAGGCAACCAGAAATCCGGTCTTGAACAAAGAGGGTCACATCATCTGCATAGGCAGCGATCTTCACCTCGCTGGTTCCTGCACAGTCCAGAATACCTCATATGTGATTGTGCTGCTGGATTTTATGGAGGATGGGATCTAAACAAAAAATATACAATAAGGGGCCATTGGACAACCTTGATGAGCTCCTCAATGCAGTTGCACCCTGGCACCAACATGCCCATTGGTGTTTGGGACTGTGGTCGCTGCTGTGTATAAAGCACACAACCAGTCACTAAAGACTGCCGGGATACAATAGTGCTCCAGAACAGCAATAGGCAATGATGAGAAATCTTATCAAAGGCTTTCTCCTAGTCCAACGACAAAACGTAGCCATGCTCATTGTGGCCGGCAGCGACAATTTCCCAGAGGAGGATCAAATTATCAGCAATGTGCCGACCAGGGATGGCACACGTCTGAACTGGGGAGAGGACAGAAGTCAAAATCTTGACCAGTCGAGCCATCAAGACAGTCATCAAAATCTTCCAGTCTCTATTCAGGAGACACAAATATCTTCAGTTATTAAGATCCTCTGCCAGGTCTTTCTTATAAAGATCTGTGTCGCCTCAATGAACGTCACTGTTGGTATGCCGTCCTGCAGAATCCTGTTAAAGACCATCATCAGAATAACAGCCAGTTGGTCCATAAAGATCTTATAAAACTCTGCCGTGAGACCATCAGGCCCTGGCGCTGTATTGGAATGCAACTTAGAAATGGCTAGGAGGACTTCAGGAAGAGTAACAGGGTCGGACATACTATCAAATACAGGTTGAGAGATCTCAGGGATCAGAACGGTTGACAAAAATTAATGCAGGGGTGTCAGGGCATGGGGCATACCAAACATATCACACAGATGGTCCTGAACCTGGGACATGATACCCTGCTTATCTTGGACTATATAACTGTCACTCGTCCGAAGCCAAAAAAATTTCCGACATCTCACTCGCTACCTACAACCTTCATAGGGATCTTCAGCACAATGGGATCCTTGGGTTCCAGCCTGGTGTTCTAAAAGAAGGGTATGATCCCTGTCATACTGGAGTAATTGCATCTGCACTTTCAGGGCAACGATCAACACTGCTTGGTCTTCCTGACCAGCATTCATACTGGAAATAGTCTGTGTCAAGTGGGTCTGGAGCATGAGGTATTCAAAAATGTACTTTGTCTTATGAAGCAAGCATGAGCAGCGCTGAAAAAAGGACCGCACCTCGCATTTGGTAGCATCCCACCAGGTGCCCAGGTCATCCACGAGGCAGGTAATGGATTCTCTGGCCCGGAGGAGGTCAATCATGCACCATTGAATATCCTGGTCCACAGAAGGGAGTCACTTAAATGTGAAGGGCCCCAAATGGTGCGTAGGGAACCAGTGCCCCCAAACTCACCAAGAAGAAGCATGTGTTCTGAGGATTCAGTGGGAATTACCTCCTTATGATGGGGACTGAAGTGAGTGGGAACAAAAAGATAATCGATTCTTGTAGCAAGTGTACCTCTGTGGTACGTGCTACTGCCAGTGGGATGTTGAGGCCTATATGCATCCCGTAAGGAGGCATCACTAAATACCTTAGCAAAGGATGCCGTGTCCCAAAACCATTTGGAGGTTTTAGCCCCCCATCCTCTCTAGCCAAGCTACAATTAAAATCCCCCCAATACCACATGTCAGGAAGTATGAAGGTAGGGTCAGATGGCGGAAAAAAGATCTACCCTAGATTTTTTCTGTTGGGGAGCATACAAATTAATGAAACAAAAGGGGGCATCTTGGTATAAAACATCCAACAACAGAGCATGCCCCAGATCTATATCCACCAGCTGTTGTATCTGGAACAAACAGCTGGTAAATAAGATGCCCACTCAGTCACATTGATCAGGTACAATGGACCAGCACAAGGGACCCCAACACCAGTGTGACCTGGCCTGCATGAGGTCAGAGAACATGGCAAGATGGGTTTTCTGTAAAAAAAATAACATCAAGAGTTAAATCTTACAGAAGACTAAAAAGGAGGGTCCATCTTGCCACTGCCTTGATGCTATTTGCATTAAGGAAGGCTACTCGCAATGAGGGGGCCATAAAGATGTTATTTAAGAAAGAGCAAAATTGTCTAAAAAACAAAATAGACTAGGAAACAGGATCCTCAGCTGGTACTCTACTGCGCGTGGTCCTCTTTTGCTTTATCCTTTTCTTCATCTTTGCAGTCTTTTGCGACAAGTTCATCTCCTCCTCCGGTGCACAGTGAACCGGGGGTTTAGAGGATGCACATGAGAAGCCATCCGAGTCCCCTCCCCTATTTGGTTCATCCACATAACTGGTCAGGGTCGCAAACCTGTTCTCCAAGGTGACAGGTTGTCCCTGAGAGCCCAGAGGCAACACAGGGTGGGTCTGACTGTGGAACTGGAGTGACCATTTCCTGCTGCTCAATGGGAGAGCCGGGCAGGGGGGGCATGTCTGCATCACCTGAAGGAGACAAATACATGGCAACTGATGTGCAAGTGTATAAACAGCCAGGAATAAGTGCACATGGGCAATCCATCAAGTGAAAAATAATTACCACAGAGAAATGCTAGCAAACTCTTTGGGTAACAGTAGGAAATTCTGGTATAACATAAAAGACGTCATTGAGAAGGATCTGAAGGCAGCACCCACCATGCTCAGCATTAATGAAGCTTCTACCCTAGACCCCCTTAACATTGCCAATATCTTCAACAATTCCTTCATGGACATGAGCACCTGACTTTTTTAATGATACCATCTCAAGTAGTGCTCAATGCCCTGAAGACAGTCCTCCTGCCCAGCCCTCATTCTACTTCATGAAGGTCACTGTGAACCTGGTTAGGAAGTACCTGAACAAAGTATTGGGAAAATCAAGGCACAGTGGGGACTCGCTAGACCTCAAACGTATTGCCCTGAGCTTGGAAGTAGTGCTAGTGCGAATAACAAAGATTCTTAACCTCTCGCTAAATCATTCTCAGTTCCCATATATCTGGTAATCTGCCCTAGTAACCCATTCACAAATCCAGTGACCGTTCTCTTCATTCAAACTACAGACTGACAGCAATCCTCCCCCATTTTCTAAAGTACTAGAGCGAATAGTGGCAGATCAGTTAGTGGACTACCTCAACAAATACTCTGTCCAATGCCCGCAGCAGCATGGCTTCCAAAAAGGGCATAGCACTACTACTGTGCTTCTGGAATTCAATGGCTTCATAAATCAATCACTTGACCAAGGTAACCTTGTAGGTGCGGCCTTCATAGATCTAACAAAGGCCTTCGATACAGTTAATCACTCACTTCTACATCAACTAATCTCAGTTGGCCTTTCCAAAGAAATGATGCTCTGGTTCAAAAGCTACTTAGAAGACCGATCTCAGCAGGTGAAAATTTCCGACGTCACCTCTGATCAGCATGTAGTCTGCTCTGGAGTGCCGCAAGAGTCAATCTTGGGTCCCCTCCTCTTCAGTATCTTTCTTAACGGCCTTCCTTGCTTCCGTCATCAACAGATGTATATGCCAATGATGTGATCATCTTTACAAGCCATCCCAACCCACCCAACTGGAACACCATCCTCAGCGCTGCTTTGATGAAGTAGAAGAATGGTTCACTGCTCTTAAACTGGTTCTTAATTATAAACAAAAGTTATGCTGTTCAGCACCTCCCGTAATAAGCACAATGCTCATGCCCTCACCATAAGAAACCGCTTAGGCATCCCTCTAGAACAGATTCAGCACTTCAAATATCTGAGAGTAACCTTGGATTACCACCTTTCCTATGCTCTATACATTGAGAATGTTACCAGGGCAGTGAATGTAAGGATCGGGCTTCTTTTCAGGCACAAACGTAGTCTGACACCAGAAGCTCTCAAGCTTGCAATATATAGTTCCGCCTTATCAATCATTAATTATGGACTGGTCATATATGGCTCGGCCATATCCACCACACTAAGGAGGCTAACTGTTGCACTCAATAAGGCATGTAGACTTCTCACAGGTACTGCTCGCTTTTACCCTCACCTGCTATCTGTATGGTCAAACTGGCTGGCTTCAACTAAGTGGAAGGATTAAATATCAAACATGCCTACTTACTAAGAAAGTGCTTCTTGGGCTCCTGCCTCTGGGAGTTGTCAACCTTCTGAGCCCACATTGCAACTCCCAGCACACATGGGCCTCAGCTAACCAACTTCTCCTTGTCCCTAGGTGCTGGACAACGCAAGGTCAATGGTCATTCACCCACAGAGCACCACTTTGGTTTAACTCGCTGCACAATGAATTTTCAACTTTACCAAAGCTTGGACAATTAAAACTCTTGCTCCTTCAGCAACTCATATTCAACAGCTCTGTGACTGCTTCACCTAATGCCATGCAGCCTCCCTGCTGGTCCTACTGGGTGTTTAGTCATGACTGGGCATTTGGTAACTCCTTTCTCTCCCCCCCACCCTAGTTCCCCAGGTTCCAACCCTTGGCCCTTTACACATCACCCATCCCCCTACTTTCCTGTCTATTTTCATCCATTCTCATCCCTCTCTACCCAGCTCACCTTCCAGCTGTCTTTCACCTCTTAGCTCCTTTTGACATTGGCCCCTTGGCTACTATCTCTCTGCAACCCTGAGTCCCTAAAATCTCTCCCTCCACTGGTCGCTACCTCCGACCTCCGATTTTGAATTCCTTATGATTCATTCTTAGTTTGGTAATTGTTTTGTTTCTTATTATGTTAGAAATCTAGTCCATGCATTGCTTTGTATTTATGTAAACCACCCCACCCCTTGTGGCTCACTCCTAACACCTTGCCCATTGCAACAGTCCCCTTCCTTCACTCCATGTTTCTACTTTGTGACAAAGCCCTCTCTGACTGTTACCTTCCCATTACCTTACACTTAGCAACAGATGGTTTCTCAAGTGCCAGTTTCTGTATTTTTGTGTTTCAAGCATTAGAATGTCCTTAATGCACTCCTAAATAAATGTAACTATTATTGTCAAAGTACCTGCCTACTTGTTTTTGCTTATTCAGCTTTGTACCTAACTGTTTTCCTTGATTTGTTCATACTATCTGTCTTTGAAATTATTGTCTTGCATCCACTCAACATGGAACCTTTGTAAGAGAGCCATCTGGGCTCAAAGATATTAATCTGCAACAGAAATAAATAAAAAATAAACTGGCTCAGAAGGGAGTGGCAGGGGTGGAGGATCCAGGATGGGTCCGGCCACCACTGTTTCAGAAGTCTAACTCAAGGGAACAGTAGGGGTCTCTGAGAAATGTTACAATGGAGGAGAGGCCAGCGCCAAGACAGGGATCAAACTGTCCTCCCAGTCCTCCTGGTGTGCCAGGGCTGCCACCTGGGATTTACGAATCTTCTGTTGCACTGTTTTCCTTGCTTTATCCAAGAGACGATCTTGGGAAAAGTCATCCTCATTGTTGTGCTTCACCCACTGACACTATCTGTACAAGTATCCAGTTTCTTCAAAGATTGCAGCACAAGTTGTTTGTGCATTGGGAACTGGCATGGCCAACAGTTAGGCACAAAATGCAGTGCAGCATGTCACAAGCATTGCTGAGGTGTGTATCCGAGCCACACTAGAAACAAGACAGAGGTTTCGAGGGGTAGTCTGTTGATGGAACTGGGCTGCCAGAATTGGCAGAGGAAGCAGAGACGTGACTGGCATCAGAGAACCTGCAATTGATCCCAAAACATGGCCCATGGTGCTGTCATGGACAGCAATCACACAAACGCTCTGCAGGGGCATCGGAAGAATACTCTGCACAGTAGCCAGCGATGACCAGGAGCCAACAGTTCAGTGCCAGTCATCAGAACCACTCAGTGTGCCCGTCCTGGTCACAGACTTTAAAATAAATAAATATCATTCGCAAATAAAGAAAAAGAGCTTCAGACCCAGTATTGACCCTTGTGAGACCCCATTTTTTTTGTCTGAGAGGGGATGGACTGCCCCTCCATTTTACCTTCGGTTTTCTGCCAGAAAGGTGCTATTTGATCCAAGGGCAGGAGAGCTTGTCGAGGCATAACAGCTGTAACTTTGACAATAGTAGCTTATAGTTAACCAAATCAAAGACTTTGGTAATATCTATAATGATGGCACCAGTCACAAGCCCAAAGCTCAAGGCATGGCAAATATCTGTGGTCAGCAGAACAAGAGCAGTGTCATTTCTTGATTTTTTCCTGTGTCATACTGAACATGAGTTATGATAGCTTGGGCCTCAAGAAACTCTTGGAGTTGGTTGTATACCAGTCCCTCCTGTATTTTTGCTAGTGGACTGAGGAAAATAGGGTGATAGTCTTCAACTGGTTTGTTGGAGCCTCTCTTATGAACAGGCACAACTAGTGCAACTTTCCATTTCTCAGACAGTACCTAAGAGTAGAGGCTTATTGTAGAGGTCCTTAAGAGGAGTGGCAATGATTGGGGAGTAGCCGGAGATCAGGTGGAGTCTGCCGTGATAGTATGGGGGGGGGAGGGCAGTGGTCATTATCTGCTAACAAATTCTATGTTTCAGATTGAGCAACTTAGACTCTAAGTTGTCATAACCATCTGAACAGTGAATTCTGAGTTTTCTGAATTAGTCAAAGACCTCTGTTCTAGTGAATAGTTTAAAGTGGAATTTAATGGAATGTACTTGGGAGAAGGCGTGGTCATGGGTGTGGAGGATGCGCAGAGAAACTCCACTGGGGGGGGGGGCCTTTGATTTTTTGGCGATCACTAAAGAAAGCATTAAAGGCTGCAGCTGAGGATGCTTGGGTCAGTGAGTTGCTTCCTACCAGGAGTAATTTTATTAGTTTGAGCTCCTGGTCATCCTTTAAAGAGATAGTTAATCTAGCCCCAAAAATGTTTCTGATCAGATTAAGTTCCTGTCTTGCAGGCTTTTTACATATTGAAATCTTTGCCCTTTTAAGAGTAAACTTACAGATATTTCTAAGCCTCCTGTAATTTTGCCAATCAGATTGCAGGCCAGTGACCTTATAGAGACTCCAGGCTTTATCCTATAGTTTCATTGACTTTCAGAGGGTGTTGGCTAGCCATTTTGAGCAAGTACCCTTCACCCTGCTCTGTACTAGGCAGTGCCTTGAGGTAGTACACTTTTACCATCTAAAGATGGCTGCTATGATGGGCTGGTTGTATGCAGGAGAGAAAGAGAGAGGGAGGGAGGGGGAGAGAGAGAGAGAGAGAGAGAGTTAAATCGCTCTATTAGATTTTAAAGTTTTTGTTGTAGTTCCTGCTGTTAATTCACTAGAGTAGTAGGGGTTAGATAGGGAAAACAGTGAGGTTAGCTAGCATTAGTTGTTTATTATTTTCAGTCCCAGTCTAAGAGTTCTGCCTCTATTAGCATCATAGGTTGAAGCACTGAAGCAGTGTTGTGTATTTTCTTCACTTTGCTTCACTTAGGTCACCCGTTTTGCTACAGATGGCGCTTCTGGAGTCTTTGGGTGTACAGGCCTTTTGTTTGGCAGCTGAGCTGCTATGTGGGCAAAGGACAGCTGCAGTGGGAGAACTGGGTCTTCTTCTTTTGGTGATCCATCGTGTTGAAAATCTTTTGGCTTTGCCGGCCTAAAAACTTAGCAAGTTGCGATTTGAACTATTCTAGAAGCATTCTTACCCCTCTTGTTAATTGGTTGGATGTTTTGCCATTTACCAGCATGCCATAAAGAGCAGCTGGAATACGATGAGCCTTGTAAGCATTCTGCTGGTGATGTTGGAATGTCAGGACTATCTCAGTATCTGGCTGGTCTAGATTTGTGTGGTGGCCAGTGGATTTGATTCAAGAAAAGTTAATGTTTACAATCGGAACTGAAAGACAATTTACTTCTTTACTCTGATTTGTTGCTGATACTGCTGAAATGAACTGGTGTAGCCTGGCTTGGCCCATTTAACAAAAGGTTCTGGGGCTAGAGGTGCAGAGGAGTGAGATATTGTTGGAAAGATAACAGTGACGAAGAGCTTGGTCCCTGGATTCTAGTGAGAGTAAGGATCCAGTAGAGCCCTGAAAATCAGAGCAGAAGCTGTACTGTGGCAGTGGATTTATGCTACCAAACTATATTGGGAGGGCTTTGCTAGAGGTTCAGTGTGTGGGAATAAACACCTCCCACTATTCCTATATATCCAGCTTCTTCTAGCAATCATCACTCAGAGCATTTTTGAGCTCCTGAGCAGCTGTGTGGTATGTGTGACTGTGCCACTTTTCCCCTTTTGCCTGCTCATCCCTTCCTGCCCCCTGCTGCTTTGTTGTCCCATCCCCATGCCCATTTTTCTCTGAACTTCTGTCTTTCCTCATTTCCTGTTTCTCCTGTTTACCTCTCCATTCTTCCCCGTTTCCCACATTATTTTCTGTCTGCCCCCCATCTCCAGCTTGCTTGGTGCCTTGCTTCATTCCCAACCCCCTTCCCTCACACTGCCTTGGCTGCCTCTGCAGGCTCCAGCCGGTGTTGTCTGCCCCCACACCTCTCTCCTTCTGGCTTCTTTTCTCTCTCCCCTCAGCCCACACCGTTTCTCTGCGTGCTGATACTTTTTCTTGTTTTGGGGGTCCCTCAACTATTTGTTCTGTTCCTGCTCATCTCTCCTAGCTCTGACTTCCAGTTCATAGCACACTGATGTCACCACCTGGCATTCTGTGACTGCACCTCCGAACACTCCTTTGGTTAACCAGCAAACTCTGTGTTATTTGGCAGAGTCGAGGCAGAGACTTCAACCAAGCAGCACTACCTTTACTCATTATATTGGGCTCCTCATTCAGGACTAGCGGTTCAACATCAATATGCTGTCACAGTTTCCCCTGGCTCAGAGCAGATCTGCCTGACTGCATTGATCTGATCGCCACTGACTGAGCTAGCTTGGCTCTGCTGCACTGCTAATGTCTGCTGGAGTTGACTTGCCTTGGCTAGGCCACTGGATACCTTTATGACTTCCTGGGCTAGCAAGGACTGACATTAAGACTACCTTCATGCTGGCTGGCACTGATCTTTTAAATGTTTATAAAGCATCCAGTCCCTGAGGATCAGGGCACAGTAATGGGAAACAAAAACTATATAAAACAATAAATACAAATACATTTTCAATATATAAATTAAAAAAAAAATCTGTCTCTGTAGTTACCATGTTTCCTCAGGATTGATATGTAGTCAGGGTGCTAATGGAGAACACATATATACATTCCCATATATCTCTAGTCCTACTGTCTATTATTGAGCCATAGTGAAAATAAATG
Source organism: Neoceratodus forsteri (assembly GCA_016271365.2). Taxonomy (NCBI): domain Eukaryota; kingdom Metazoa; phylum Chordata; order Ceratodontiformes; family Ceratodontidae; genus Neoceratodus; species Neoceratodus forsteri. The sequence goes on along the minus strand of CM057453.1, from coordinate 815,370,297 downwards.
ACACCCAATACGTTCACCAGTCACTTTGCCCTACAGCGTCCTAATGAGACCCCAGTCATTCTCCTGCAGGCAGCAGAAGTTAAAACTAAACAAAGGTCAACTACATTAAACTAAATGCAGAACTCCTCCAGCTAACTGGTTTATTCACTCTGTAAGAGTCTCTTAAGGAAGCACCATGTTTCAGATTTTAATAGAGCCTCACTCAGTATTAAGCCTTCAGATTCTCCTCTTCTTCAAGCCACAGACAGAACCTCAACTAATCAAACATGTTGCTCATGCTCAGAGAATTCTAACTACTCCCTTTCCTGCTACATCTCTCCATTAACTCCTTCTTTCCATGCAGCATCTGCCTTCCACTCCTCCATATCCTGTCACTCATGACTCCTATCAGCTTCTTAGCTTTCAGTTCCAACCTTACTATTCTTCTACTCTATCTTCATCATAATTCCTGCTGATGGTCTGCTGCCTCTTATTTCCTTTCACAGCCCTCACCAGCAACATTTGTAAGACTCCATCTCCCTAACTCGTACTTTTGAGAGATTGATGAGTGTCGGTAGGGTTTGATTCCTCCACCAGAGATGGGAGTTTGCAACTTCAGTCCATTTGAAGCCTATTCAACTCTCCTAAGGCTCAACTTGTCCTCTGATGTGTACTCTTGCAACTCTAAGCCATCTGCTATGAGCCAACTCACCTAAGGACTTAACTTTGTCCACTAGTCAAGCAATTCAGCAACTTTCAATCCTTCAGCAATGCACTGGAAAAATTCTCAGTTCCTCATTCTGGACATTCTGTAACTGACATGAGTCAAGGTTCAACTTTTCCTACCAAAATATGAACCTACAACTTAAAAACTTCCAAGTATATACAGTCCACAAAAGCTATTCTCGTTTTTGTCAATGTCCAGCAACTCTTGCTAGCTGCTTGGAGTCAACCTCTTTTCTATATTACCAGTGGCAACACCTCCCATCAACTTGTGAGTGAGTAAGTTCATCATTCTCTGCTGTACTAAAGCTTTAAATGCCTCAAATTCCTTTACCTGTAGTTTGCTCCCCTGAAGTGCTATCCCAGCAGCATATCTACTCAGGGCTTCTCTAATCCTACTTATTCAAGATTCCAAAGAAAGTCCACACGGTCCCATGAACTACTCTGGTCATGATCCTGTCTCAAAGACTCTGCATAATCTACAAAACCTTTCCACTCCTATTGGTTGTGCATCTTCAGATCAAAGAAAGTCCTTAAGAGTCCCCTCAACATCTTCTAACTCACATTTATATGATGCAAAGCCTCTGTCATACTACCATTCAGCATCCCATATTCCAAAGATGGTCTACAGGCTCCATTTCAGTCACTCTTCTACCATGCTTCCATCTTGCAAAGATCTCCTTATGATACTCCACAAGCCTTATATTTCTGGATCCAGGCTCTTCTTAGACTTCTTCAAAATCATTCATACTCCAAGATCTTTACATGTTTACTTCATGAAGCTTCAGAAGTTGAGGAAGGTCCTCAGGATTCCCCTTGGACTTCTTCAGGCACCATCAAATCCTGAAGTCTTTCACATCCATATTCCTTGAAGTTTCTACCAGTTCTACATTGTCAGATTTGAAAAAGATCCCCAGGGTCCCCTTCAGGCTTCTTCAAATGTATCTATCTCACAAGATGCTTGCAATGCCTTAACCACCTTAGTTCATCATCAGAAATGAAGAAAGGTCCTCAGGGGTTCCCTCAGACTTCTACATGCACATATCTATATTAAAAGAGTTCTGAATATATACTACATGAAGTTTTCATCACTTCTACTGGTTATACATCGTCAGCTTTTTCAGAAGATCCTCCAGGTCTACCTCAGCCTTCTTCAAAATGCATTCCTCTTGCAAGGTCTTCACACACACACACACACACATACATATATATATATATATATATATATATACACTCCATGATGCCTCAGATTTTGGGGAAGGTCCTCAGGATTCCCCTCGGACTCTCTCAGTTACATATTCATTTAGAAGATCATCACATCCATGCTCCACGAAGCTTCTACTGGTTCTGCTTCAGCAGATTTGAGGAAGGTCCCCAGGGTTCCCCTCAGACTTCTTTAAAAAGGCATCCATCTTGCAAGATAATCATTCATTTACTCTAGTGAGCCTGAGCCACTCTTAGTTCTTCCTCATCAGAATTCCAGGAATGTCCTCAGGATTCTCTGTGGACTTCCACAGGCGCGCATCCATTTCATGCTGCTGCTTCATCAGAGATTAGTGAATTCAAGCTCAGCTTGCGTTATCTACTTTGGCCTTCAGCCTTGCAATACGTGCAGTCTATCCACCAGACATCACATTCTATTCATGTGTTGCCCACCAGAAGCATTCCTTCCTACTAAGATTCAGTTTAGACTTGAGGAACTCGATTCATATTCATATCTTTTAGTTGACCTAGACATCGATACGGGTTGCACTCCTGATTATCACATGTCCTCCTCCGCATATCTGCAGTAACTTGGGCTTACTTCAATTCCAACTATGCCATCCTCAAAAGCAGTTTTGCTCTGGGCTGCCCGACACCTAACTGGCAAAATTCAGCACTGTCCCCTCTTCTAAAGTCCTCCACATGGAAGCGTGCATCACACTGAGATATCCTGATCTACCTTTATCTAAATTTTCAAATACTCAACCATTAAAGGACATAACGTATAAGGTTGGTTTCCATGGAGGCAGAACTACTTATCGGTATCACTTCTAAGATCTGTCACATCCATACCTCAGTAGGCTAGAGTCATAGAATTCTTCATGATGTAACACATGTAATCCATTTTTTTTGGCCTGCTCCTAAAAAATTCATGTCTCTGCTTTGCAGAAGCCTTCTTCATAACTGTCATGCAATCCCTCTCATATTGAATCTGTATTCATATTCTCCATTAAGCCTCAAAGCAAATCGAGCCTCCACACAGTCCTCCTTTCTTAATATTGCCACTTAGAAGAAGTCTATCCTATTTGTCATCCAATCAATCCATACTCTATTCCTCCTAAGGTATCACCTTGATATTACCACAGTGAACCACTGAGCAATCCATCCAGACTCCAAGTTTCCATTAATGCATCCACTTATTCAATGTATCTGATGTCTCAGCTAAATCCATCCTGCTTGAAATCCATATAACATCATCCACTGAACCTCCAGACGTTTCCCTTTCAGAGAGTCATAACTTAATACTTGTTGGATTTTCTGCATACCTTGCAGATGAACACTGGTCTCATCATCATTTTCTGCATCTTCATGAATAATTATTGCACCAGCTTCCTCCTGCTGGGAACCTCATTATTGCCTCTATATGAAACCAATCAATTTATCCTAATTCGAAGACTAATATGCTATGTAAAGAATTCAGAATAACATTCTGACTCATATGAACTGGCACCTAGCAACTCCTCTGATCAACTCAGCATTTCAGTTGCTCAAAATGTTCTAATCCCTTTTGACTTGTGAAACTTATACACCAGTGCCTACTACATAGCCTGTGAAGCACTAAGATCACTCCTTCCCCATTTAAACTGAGTTCTTATACCTTCTGAGGACTTCAAAGCAACATCTTCAACAACTCATGTCACCAAGATCCTGGAAAATGGACCTATTCAAGCCTTTATCATTCAGCTAAAGAAATTAGCAAGCTTTAGGATCATCTCCTCTAAGTATAATGAGAGGATGGGCAGTTCAGTAGCCACAGGTCCTCAGAGGTTTCCTTCACAGGTATTGTTTCCCTTCCTGTGTGCTATGGATCACAATCTCCTTGAGTTGGAGGAGGTCATCTTTCTCTTTTGGGCCTTCCACTCCCTATCACTGCCCGACTCCTCTACTGAGCGTGGGGACAGAGAAAGTGCAAAGTTAAGTTTACACAAGCACCATACACTATTCACCCAGCATTGAACTTATATTATATGAGTGAAACGCTGACTGTGGGAGTGAGGAGCTGAAGGGGATCTGGACATTTTGAGACCTCATTTTCCCCAAACTCTTTAAACTCAATATATTTGGTGGAACTCTGGTTACTGGGACTGCTGTGTATATAGTATAATGGTGGAGATTGTATTTACAGTATTTATTGTTAATGGAGAATGGCGTGTATGGGGGTGTTTGGATGTGTGAGTGGTGTGTGATTGTGTCTTCAGTGATTTTATTAGGGGGTATTTGAGTTATTATTTGGGTATCATTGCTGTTATTGTTGGTGGTGGGGGAGGTCCCTTCTGCTAGCCATCCAACTCTCAGTAGATCTTCTCTGCCAGCCATCTACTAACTCTGGCTACTGAAATAAAGCCGAGGACTGGAGTTATTGTTTCTCAAACCTAATTATCAGGCGTAATACCTCTATCCCTGAAACCTGGCTCCTAAAGCTTATCCCATTTGTTAGTATAGCTGACTACCCAAGCCATTCCCCTTTTTATATACCACTGGAGGGCAAACTCCAAACCTCTCTCATTGAGACCTGGGTACCCCTATGTCATCTCTTTCTGTCTCTCCAATGATATTGAACCTAACCCAGACCCTCCTGATGGCATCGTTCCCAAGAACCCATCTTATTGGTTCACAGTAAATGGGGCTTAGGCTTGCACATATGAACATTAGAAGTCTGTCAGCTAATTTTGTGCAGCTTGAAGCCTGGATTGCTCACAACTCCCCTGACATCTTAGGTCTAACCGAGACTTGGTTAAAACCCCATATACCAGAATCATTGAGTAGGATCAATTGATATAAACTTCACAGATGTGATCATTCAAATGCTAAAAAGGGTGGTGGTGTTTTGTTTTATACCAGAAAGGACTTTGACATTATGGTCCTCCCGGTCAACACTACCTGTCTATGTGAAACTATTCATATAGGTCTTACTAAGAAGCTAAATGTAGTGTGCATTTATAGCCCTCCTAAAAATGGACTAACAGGCCTGACTAAGGTAATTGACCATATTTCCTTGCTAAAGGGTAGACAGAAGCTCATTGTTATGGGGGACCTCAACCTGGTTTGGCTAGGGAAAAATTATAATCTCTATGCTGCTGAACTCAGCAGGTTACACCTGTCTCAATTGCTCACTCTCCCGACCAGAGAGGCTAGTAACAGCAGTCTCCAGTCTCTTCCAGACTAGGTCATCTCCAACAGGCTTGAGTTTTACCAGACTCAGTCAGTGACCACTCCCCAGTTTACTGTGTTTGGAATGCTAGGGCCCCTAAACCACCCCCCCAGAGAAATTCTTTTCAGGGATTTTTCAAAAATGGATAAGAGAGCCCTAATCTTGGAGCTACAGAACATGGACTGGGCACCTCTGTATAATACTTGTAATATGGAACGTGCTGCTCAAGACCTCCTTACCACACTTTTGAACCTTCAAGACAAATATAACCCAGTAAAAAGGCACTGTATCTGGGGATCTGCTACCCGCTGGTTAAATTCTTCACTCCTGTCCTCTCTCAAAAAGAGGGATAAAGCCTGGAACAAAGCTAAGCTAACCCAGTCCCCATTGGATTGGGTGGAGTACAGAAGACTCTGAAACCTATGCAAGGTTTCCATCAGATCTGCTAAGGGCAATTACTACCATCAGCTCCTTAGTACCTCTATCAGTGACTCTCATGGTTTTTGGAGTCATGTTAACAACATCATGGGGAAAAACAAATGCAATACCATCTCTGATATGGTCATGGATGGTTGTAATTGCAATAACCTGCTCACCTATTGCCGAGGCTCTTAACTCCAGATTCACTGACCTCTCCTCCTATACTGCACCTCCTGGGCCTTTACCTGACTCTTTGCAGGATAATCTTAAACCTTCCAATCCATCTTTCACCCTTTGCCCAGTCTCTGAGAGTGAAATCTTATGGTTACTTAAGTCCATCTCTCCTGCTGGATTGGCAGGGGCAGATGGACTCTTACCAAAATTCCTAAGTACCATTGCAACATCTATAGTCTCTCCAGTGACTAAATTTTCAACCTGTCTCTTCTTACAGGACATGTCCCTTCCCTCTGGAAGATTGCTTGAGTTGTACCGGTCTACAAAAAGGGGGACACCACTCACCTGGGTAAGTACCGCCCTATTGCCATCCTCTCCACTCTCTCTAAAATACTGGAGAAGATTGTTGCTACCCAGGTCTCGGATTACCTCTACTCCTTCAAACTCCTTACCCCTGACCAACATGGATTCCATCGTGGGCACAGTACATCCACTGCTCTCATACAGTTTACAAATTATGTCAGACTCACTATGGACAAATGCTCTCTCACTGGGGCTGCTTTTGTTGATCTTACAAAAGCGTTTGATTAAGTTGACCACCCGCTGCTCCTAACAAAGTTGTCATCCCTAGGATTCTCTACCTCTGTCACCGCCTGGTTCCAAAATGATCTTTTGAAGCTTCAACAATTTCTCCAGATCAGAGATGCTAAGTCCCCTCTTGCTTCTACTTGGACAGGAGTGCCCCAGGGTTCAATTCTTGGTCCTCTCCTCTTTACAGTCTTCATAAACGACTTCCCACCGCTCACTGGTGCTTGCTCAGGTCTGTTATATGCCAACGATTTTGTTCTTTACTCATCCTCCTCAAACCTCTCAGATATCAACCTGAATCTCAATAGTAACTTCAATACCTTTCAGAGGTGGCTATTTCAAAACAAGTTTGTCTTAAACAAAAATTAAACGGTGACGATGCTCTTCGATTCAGGTTCAAAAATTCGGTCCTGCACCAAGCCATTAAGTATCAGAGCACTAGATGGCTCTACCCTTAACACAGTTACCTCTTTTAAATACCTAGGAGTAACCCTTGATCCCACCTTGGATTTTGACCTGCACCTAGCCTCAGTCATTAAATCTGTCAAAATTCAGCTTGGGCTGGCATATAAGGTGAGACATAGCCTAACATCCACGGCGAGGATGGCCATTGCACAGGGGATCCTGAGACCCAAATTAGCATATGGGTTAATAGCCTTTCCGGCAACTACTGGAGGGCTCCTCCGAACGTGGGATGTCTGCTACAACAGCATTTGTCGTTTTGCTCTGTCTTTACCCAAACTTACTCACCGATGCACACAATACTCCAGTCTGGGATGGTTTACCAACTCAGCCTTCTGACAGTTTACTTCCTACTGTTTTATAAAGAATATAATCTCCTCCCAGATACCTGACAAATTGGCTCTACTGCTCAAACCTGTGACCTCTGCCTACCCACTGAGAGTTGAGCTGACAAATCCCTTCTTGTCCAACCAAGATGTAAAACCAAAATGAGGGAGAATGCTTTCTCTAGCTGGGCCCCTAAACTATGGAACTCCCTTCCATTGAGCCTAAGACTCTCCCCTGCTCCACACAGCTTCAAACAGGAGCTTCGTATGGCTCTTCTAAGCTCTGAACCCTGCACCTGTTTTCTATCCACCCACTCCTGTACTGGTTCTTCCTAGTTGCCTACTGGCTCCAACCTCTACTACTCTCAAACCTGCCTGGAAATCTTGCTATTTCCTCTCTTCTAGCACTTACTCACTAGTTGTAGGACTTATGACTGTTAGTTATTTGCACTTGTATTTCTGTTTTGTTACTACATATAGATTCCTGCAAATGTACTGTCATTGCTCAAAATTTTGTATAAGTGTACTATGTCTGACTTTTACTTGTTCCCATGATGTTTTCTTATATCTACTATTGTCTGCATACCCTTTGTTGTAATCTCCTGGGTTGTACCTGAAAATAGGCAGCTATGCTGTCTAGTGTACCTACCTCATTAACAAAAACTAAATAAATAAAATAAATAAATAAAGTTTTAGTGGGTTTCATCTTTAGTCAGGATGTACTTTGGGATAAATGGGATTCTCTGTATCTCCTATTCTTTGGAACTGTGCCAACTCCGCCCAGCACGTGCTTTAACAAGGTCCTCTCAGAGCCTAGGGCTGTGACCATGGGAGTTCCCCAGGGATCGGTACTTGGACCTCTCCTATTCTCACTTTTTATTAATCAACTCCCACAGGTGACCTCTCGTTGCCAAGTCACGCTTTATGCAGATGACCTTGTGCTAGTGGCCCATGCTCGTAATGCTGCTGAACTTAACCAGTGCCTATCTGAAGACTTCAGCCAGAGTCTCGGCCAGGATTACCAACCATAGACTGGTATTGAATCCTAACAAACTCAGGCCATGCTCTTTGGTTCCAGGGCCAAGTTAAAAGCCCCATCAGCTATACTTAAAATAGCGTGATGGAGCCCCCTGTTGCCAACAAGGAGCTCAATTAAATATCTTGGGGTCACCCTCGACCACAACTTGACATGGGAAGCCATATCAAAACATCTGCAGAGCCACCAGGTGTAAGCTTGGCCTTGCCTACAGGGCCAAATACAACCTGACTCTGGGAGCAGGCTGGCACTTGAGGGAGTGCTTCTCCCTCCCTTAGTTATGGATACCACCTCATTTGCCAGGTCACCTCAAATCCATCTTAATCGGTGGAACACGGCATATAATGATATCTGCCGGTTTGCACTTGCTGCTCCCAAACTCACCCACCGATGTGAGCTCTATGGACAACCTCAACTGGCTCCCCTCATGGAATTCTGATCCTGTGTAGGAAACTTCACCAGGAAAGTGCTTGCCACGGGCATACCGTCGGACTGGCGCATCTCCTCCCAAAACTGGACGCCATCCCCTACCAGCTCAGGTCACAGACCGCCGAGTTGTTAAAGTTCCCCCTACTCGGGCCCTTATGGGGATCGTGGTTTTTGCGCTTTGTGCCTAAGCTCTGGAACTCCATTCCGGACTCTGTTCGCTCTGCCCCTTCCCATGGGACCTTTCGCTCCTCCCTGTGGTCCCACCTAAAACAAACGACAAGATGTGACTGCTCCTAGTCTCCGTAATGTAATACTCTGCCGTCCACTATTGTCCACGATGGTCTATGAAATATGTATTCAGTGATTCTGTTTATCTACGTCCTGTAACAATTTGTACTATGTGTGGCAGTATCTCTGCCCTTATACAAGCGTTGTTATAGCTGTTTTTTACTGTATCATGCTGTTTCTCCAATGTTGCCATGTATGTATACTGTATGTTTTGTGTTCTCCCGGGTCGTTCCTGAAAATAGGCATACTACTTGTCTAGTGTACTTACCCGGTAAACAAAAGCTAAATAAATAAATAAATAAATTTGGCTGTCCCTCTGTACCTTTACTGGCTCTCCCCTGGGGTGGGGAGATGGGGATCGCAAGAAGGCAGGGTTACCAATGCAGACTTACTCCTGGAGATGGAGAGCAAGGAGACAGGATCCAGGATCAAGAGTAGGATAAGGAACTGCCCCAGGCCAAAATGGAATGAGGATAGGGGAGTACCCTGCCTGGTTCCAATTAAAAGGGTTCCTGAAATGTCACTAGATGAGGTAGCCTATGAGCTCACCAGCATGGCTCTTCCTTGTAGGGCAATTCTTTGTAATGTCAGGTCACTTAGGAATAAGACCACCATAATAGTGAACTTTTTCATGAATTCCTTGGAAGACCTGCTGGGCATAGACTATACCTGGCTGGGGATGATGCTGGCCCTGTGGTGGAAGTGGCTATTCCTCAGGATTATATGGTGGAGCACTGCCCAAGGTGGGAATGCAGGGAGTATGACCACCTGTTTTAGATCTGGCCTGAGAGTTGCAGCGTATCCAGTGGGTCAGACCAGGTTGTTTGAATGTGTGTCCATTAAGGGTGAAGCAAGTGTTGGGGGGGTAGGATTTTTCACATATACCATACTCCAGGGTGTGACAGTGGATTTGTGTAGGAATTTGGGGAGTTTATTGCCAGCTTGACGCTGGAGTACCCCACATGGCATGTGCAGTGGAACTTCAGTGACTTCAGTATCTGAGCCAACAATGAATTCCTTTTACCTGGACTGCAGTTCCTCTGACAGATGTAGCTAATGGGCTTCAGACAGGTGGTTACCTTTGTGACTCACCAATTTGGTCACACCTTGGACCTGGTGTTCTCACTGGAGCTTGGGTTATTTAATGTTGGGGTTGATCCAATCAGCTGATTGGATCATCACATTGTAAGTTATCAGATCAGAGTTCCCAGGAAGCCTACAAACCCTTAGGTAGAGTTATTTTGGTACCAACCTTTAATTAAACTGGAACCCTCGAGGTTCCTGTTGGTGCTGAACTGCTAGAGCCTCTTGCAGGTATGTGCTAATGTGGCTGAGATCACGGTGGAGGCTCATAATACAGCTTTCACTGGGGCCTTTGACTCGCTCACACCATTTCATGTACAACTGGAAGTCTCCTGTTAGAGCCCCCACCCCCCATTTTAATGAGGAGCTTAGAAGGTTGAAGGCCAAAGGGCAGAGATTGGCATGCAACTGGCAGAGACTGGGATCAATGGAAGATAAACCAACCCTGAGAACTCACTATACGGAGTATCAGGAGACAATAAATTTTGAGAAAGGCAGTGTTCCTGTCATAGATGATTACTGTAGGGAAGAACAGGCCAGCTCAGATTTCTGCACTGTGGACAGACTGTTAAATCTGGCCTGTCTACCGTCTGGAGGAGTGTTTTTAATTATTATTTTATTGAGAAGAAAAAAATCCCAGAACATACAACATACAAAGAGATATAACAGTCTGAACACAGGCACTGCAGGTTCTCGTTTTCCAGCTTTTATTAAAAAATTATTACAGCTAATGAACAAATATAAGAGAATAGAGAGCACTATTATTAATAAACTAGCAACCATAATATGGACTATCACAGTGAACTAATAGTTAAAACTAGTTTCTTTCTTTTTCATCATTTCTTTTTATAACAAAAAAAATGTTAAAAATAAAAGTAAAGTAAGCTTGAATATGTTTTCTTCAAATAATCTTCTTATACACCTAACTGTGCTGCTTGAGTAAATGGAGTTCAAATGTTATAAAAACAGTCTAGCCTGTGGGTAGCCAAGTGAGATAGGTGCTCATATTCTGCCAACTAGACAGCATCATCATCCAGTCAGCTAATGGGGGTGGGGGTGGGATTTGGACCTCCATTTCAATAAGATTTGCCTTTAAGCACCTACAGCTGCAGCAATATCTGACTTGAAATGGGAGTATGTGTGTGTGTGGGGGGAGGGGGGATTGTCTAGTAGCCAGAACAGTGGGTCCGGAGGGATGTTTAACCATGTGATATGATCGCATGACTTCCAGATCTGGGACCAGAATGAGGTAAGGGAGTGGCATGACCAGAGGATATGTGTCAAGTTCCCAGTCTCCTTGTGACACCGCCAGCAACTATTGGATTACATGAGGTCCATCTTCTTAAGAACTTCAGGTGTATGATACTACTGATGCAGGATCTTTTTTTTAATTATCTGGTATCTCATATCCCTAAGATCAGTATAAGCTTTGGCTATCATACTGGCCCATACCTCTTCTGGGATGGAGAGACTAAGCTCTGATTCCCAAGCCTGTAGCTGCTTCTGCAGAGAGGGATTCACGGGCTGTAGGAGGAAGATATGGATCCTACCTCTTAGCCTGGAGGGGTGATGCACCCATTATGAGATAGCCTCTGGTAAGCGGGAAGGATGTGGATTAGAAAAAGGCAGGTGTCTAGAAGCAAGGGAGTGGTGAAGCTGGAGGCATTTTCAAATGTCCTGCTTAGGAAGTGAGAATTTGGTGGCAATACTGTGAAAACTATACCGTGTTCCAGACTTTTGTTCACAAAGATGGCCTACCATTAGAATACCTTTTAAAGCCCAAGAGGACCAAGATTTAGGCTTGTTTTGTATGGTTATATATGGGTTATTCCACAGGGGGCTCCCACTTGCCCAAGTATACTTGCAACCACCTATAAATATTTAATCATGACATTCCAGGACTGGCAAGCAAAGCGATGCACTGGTGATGTTGGGACCTGGAAGGTCATCTAGTTATGGTGTGTGATGTGTGACGGGGAGCCATGGAGGGCTTGAAACAGGGCAGCCTTCCAGGGCACACCATACAAGAGTCTGAGGTCCTGTAGTATGGAGCCAGAACAGATTCTGGCAGATATCTGCCTCTTGGTGGTAGGCCCAAAGCCAGGGGAGAGCTCAGCCATCTAGTTTAGAGCGTGCTCTGAGTTTTTGTAGGCTGGATCAGAGGTTTTGTTTCCCTTCCCACAAGAAGGATAAAAGCAACCTTTCAAAGTTGTGATGCTTGGCTTGTGATATGGGAAGAAACATAGAACATGACGGCAGATAAGGACCACTAGGCCCAACCAGTCTGCCCATAATGAGGCAGACTATTTGGGTAGAAAAGAAAACAAGGAAAGGCCATAATTTTATGAGCGGCAATCTTCCTGGTAAGTGTAAGCCGGAGTTTCTTCCATCAGTAGAAATCCATCTCAAAGGCGATGTGGAGTGGGGCTAAGATAAGTTCCACCACTTTGGAGAGATCAGGCTGGAGGAGTTTGACACTTGAATTATGTGAGGAGTTTAGCCAATTCTTCCTTGATGGAGTGTCTTCTATTCACTCCTTGGTCTCCTCAAGTGAGTTGTCAGGGCCCAGCTTGGTCCACTCTGTGACTAGCGAAGGCCTTCAGTCAGTCTGGGAAGAGTTTCATCTGGTGCTGACAGAAGAGATCCTCCTCATGATCATGAAGCTATGGCCCATCTTCCATTCATTGGATCCTGAACCCACCCAGTTGTTGGAGGACTGTTGAGAGTCTCTGGGGCAAGTGATTGCTGAGATTGTTCAGTGCTCACTTGGGGAGGTATAAAGGGCTATGGTGAAACCCCTTCTCAAGAAACCATTGCTGGACAAGGATGTCTTAGCTAAGTATTGGCTTGTCTCAAACCTTCCCTTTTTGGGGAAGGTGATAGAGAGGTTGGTGGTGACACAGCAGAAGGTACACTTGGAGGCTGTTTCCATCCTTCAGCCATCCCAGTCAGGATTCAAGGGGCATCACATGGAGACTGCACTCATCAGGGTGCAGAATTATCTTATCTTAGCTAGAGGTAGAGGATAGTGTTCCACCTTGGTTCTCTTCAACTCTTGTCAGATTTTAAGCCTAGATCATGGGATTTTTAGCAATTTGGTTGAGGGACTTGGTTGGCCTTAGAGGCATTCTGTTGAGGTGATTCAAGTCATTTCTTTCCCGTAGGGTACAGTGAGTTGCCTGGGGAAATTTTCTCTCACACCCAGCTACCCTGACCTGGTGAGTCCCTCAATGTTTGATCTCGTAGCCCGTGTTGTTTGTGGTGTATATACTGCTAATGTGTGAGATTATTCATAGGCACAGTCTGCAGTTTCATTACTATGCTGAAGATAGCTGCAAAAAGAAGACACCAGGTGTCAGCGGTTATCAGTGGTGGATTTTTCCATCTTATGAATACTGGGTGGGTCAAGCACTATCTAAGTTCTCAAGACCTAAAATCACTGGTGCATACCATTGTGACATCAAAACTGGACTACAGTAATGCTCTGTATCTTGGGCCATCTGGAAGTTTGATGCACCACATGCAACAGGTGCAGAACACTATGGCTTGACTGATAGCTAGAATGTCTCACTCAGAGCATATCTCTCCTGTTTTGCAGGCATTGCACTGGCTGCATGTGAAGTGGTGCATCTCCTTCAAGATAGATTTCAAGATAGATTTATTAACATACAAAGCCCTACACGATCTGGTCCTGGCTACCTAAAAGAGCTCCAACATCCATATGCTCCTGACCTCCCCCACCAATACTCTGCAATGGGTCTCCTGAGAGTTCCCAGATTGTGCTTGAAGTTGTCAGGGGACCATGTGTTCGTGGTGGCAGTGCCTACTTTTTGAAATCAGCTGTCCTATGAGCTACAAAATGCCTTCCTCTGTTGAATTGTTTAAATGGGGACTAAAACGTGAACTATTTTTAACAGCACATATCTCTTATATCTAAGCACCGTATCAAAGAAAATTTTAAGAATGTATGATTTATTGACTGGTAGTGCTGTTGAACTGTGTTATTAATGTTCTTTGCAAGTTGCCCAGAGTCTGTGGGACTGGGTGCCTAAGAAATAAAAATACTACTACTATTATGTGCTTGTTTACAACACTCATGAAATTATTCAGGAAGAAATCTGGGGCAAGGTCAACAATCTCTAATTGTCCTATGTCACCACAGTGGACTGCAGCAAGACTACCAAGAAAAGCAGACTCATCAAAATTTGTATAATACCAAACTGCTATTATCCAGGAGAAGGGGTTGGTGCATTATTTTTCCATGAGCAGAAAACTGGGGAGTGGTCATTCAGTGAGTCAGCAAATATACCAGCAGCTTTAATACATTTGCATGGAGGTAATTAGAAACACCGACATAAGGGCAGAATAAAACAGTGTAGGAACCTCAGGGCAGACTCGAGGGACTCGTTGTACAGGATTTTCAAAGGGCCCACGACATGCACCCATAGGCGCCAGAATAGGGGGGACCACTAGGGCCATGGCCCTACCACTTTCATAAGTGGCCCTATCAGTTTTTGCAATCACATTAATGTATTTAATAGGGGAGAATTTATCTCTTACATTTTTGGCCCTACCACTTTTTAAACCATTCTGGCACCAACGCATGCACCGATGACTTGCGCTACATTTGTAGTGCAACCACAACATAACACTAGATGATTTTAAACATGGTCTAATGGTTTGTTACAAGTACCATACTCTGCACAAAAAAATCCATACATAAAAAGAAAAAAATGATTCTACTACAGAAAAATAGTTGCAAATGCGGCAACACATTTGAAAATAGCATATAAACATTTTGGTGCATTAATTACGAGGCAAACACTTCCCAAAATAGAGAACTCCACTTCCATTAAAACTTTTGACGAGCCTAGACCTGTTTTCTTTCTCACTATAATTTATGTTGTTAGCGTGCATCTCTCTCTAGAAACTTTCTGTCACATCCTGTAAAATGATAGCACAGTGGCAGAGCATGAGGACAGCCATGGAGGGGGAGGTGAGGGGGTGGGTGGGTGTCTGATTTTAATTCCCAGTTGTGAACATTTTTTCTTTCTGACTACATACAACCCATTCCCTGGCCAAGAGCAGCATCTGGCAACTGGGACCCCCCCGACTTGTACACAGACAAGGCAACAGGCCACAAGTTGGCATAACAATAGGCATCGCCCCTAGCGCTGGGGCAAATACGTGGCTCGGCAGTCTAAAGGGGTCGGGGGTTTAGGGTACATAACAACATTTATATTTATTCCAGGTTCTGGGACAGAGGTGCCAGGGCTATGCTATGTCTGACTTCTGAGATGGCTCCACAACAATTCACACTCAAGAAGCATAAATACAGTGTCCACCACTGAAGCTGGGATTCTACAGTATGGCTTTATGCTGACAAACGATGGTATATATGTGGGAGTGGCCCCCAGGTTTAGCACTGTACACACAGGAGCAAAATACATTTTATTTCCATAACAACAGCTGTTTGGGCATTTTAGAACATGTTTTCCAAACACACACACACACACGCCGGGCACCCACACACGCACTTGAACTGTCCATCAATCTGACTAAGAATCTGGACTTTTACTTTCTAACAAGGTGTATATCTTATGGAAGTTGCCACACACTTTAAAAACTATTCCTAAATTCTCCTGGCATGATGACATTCGTTAACATGCCCAGTTTAACCTGGTGCCTATACATGAACCGGTTAGTCCTGACTGAGGATTAAACTGGAGTTATGCCCAATTCTGCCCCATGCCCAGTGTCTGCCATTCCTTCTGTGTTACACCAAAATGATCCTTCATCTCCCATGAAATGCTGAAGAACTCCCAAACTTTAAATTTAAATATTCAGCACATTTTTGTGGTGAAGCAGGAGCCCTGACAGATGCACTCTAGCCTTATCTCTGGGCACATACACTTCAGACCAACCCCCAAGAACATTCCCATGAACCTGCACACATGACTTTGTTTGTCCCTTTGATACAGACATGGAAACAAGAAGAAAACATATTTTCCTTTTTACTGGTAGCATGTCATAGCATCAACTGCATGCTCTTTCTTTCTGGGCAGCTGACACTCTTTAGGATCTTCAGGAGATTGCCCCTTGGATCCACAGAAACACAGCCCAAATCACATTTTCTGTGGAAATGACCCACTGTAGTCCTGCAGCCAAATGGTCTCCACCACTTCTGCTGGTACTGCTGGGTCCCACACACTAGAGTGAGAAACTGACGGAGGTCCTTCACCCAATCTCAAAGGAGACTGGCAGGCACCCCCACACTCTAAGCACTGCTGCTTACTCAGAGCTCTGCATCACACTACTGCTGACTACCAACTGACTGACTCCTGTCTGAACATTCTAATCTTCCCCAGGGCAGCTGACTTCAAAGTGTTTTATTATGCTGTGAGAATTCTAAATGACAGAATCCATTCCTTGCTCAGCCTAGCTGACTAAATAATGATGTCATCTGCTGCAGAGCTTCTAATAAGCCCTCTTCCTTCCTAGGGCTAACTTGATGGGATTCTCATAACCCAAGAGGACTGGGTGGTTACATTAAATTTATTTTGACAGAAACTGATAGATGTCATTGCTGATATCAGTAATAGGGCTTTCAGGGCTTGGAGTAGGGTTTCAGGCTTAGTGGCCCAGGAATGAAGATGGGAAATACAGTATAACTGTCCACTCCATCAGGATTAATCATGCATGTATGGGTCCGTATTGTGCAAAATCTGTGTGTACATTGTTTAGCATGTATACGTGTCTTTTACTATACAAAAAAGACATATCCATACCTGACACCGCTCAGCACCATTGACACTGTTATTAAAACTGAAAATGTACACAGTCAACAGGGTGCAATACAGGGCTACCAAAATAATCAGGTGTATGAGAACAGAAACAATGAGAAGGGGCTGGTGACCATTAAAGAGCCAGTGGAACCAAAACAGGCAGACAGGAAAATGATAGAAAGTTTAAGAAGTAGTCAGTTGTAACCTTTTATTTCTGTTGTCTTTTTCTTTTTGCTCATTAGAAAGTTTTCTACACTACAGTATTGTGCTGGATGCGTGGAACAGCTCTTAGTCTGGCAGCTGACATACCTGTATTTATCCCCCCCCCCACATCATCAG
Organism: Neoceratodus forsteri; assembly: GCA_016271365.2. Taxonomy (NCBI): domain Eukaryota; kingdom Metazoa; phylum Chordata; order Ceratodontiformes; family Ceratodontidae; genus Neoceratodus; species Neoceratodus forsteri. Next base: position 815,353,251 of record CM057453.1, on the reverse strand, counting down.
CAGTGTGATCTTACTGACAGTGGCATCGCATGTGACTGACATGGCAGCTACTGAATGGCTGTTCCTATGTGGCAGGGATGTTACAGCAGTGAGATCAGAATGCTGATGATGTAGTTGGGGGGGAATAGATATAGATATATCAGCTGCCAGGCAGCGTGCTGTTCCACACACGACACCTACTAACATCAGGCAAACAATCTTCTAATTAAACAAAGGGAAACAAAAAGCACCCTCAGATATGGAAGTTAATGGATGACTGCTTTTAAAAGTAATATTAGTTTTGGGCAGCACACTAGCTCATTAATATGTTCACCTTGGGGAAACAATGGTCTCCATTCTCTATGATTCCTCATGCACCACTACTATCTGTGCCGTCTATCGTTGCTTGTCTTTATCTACTGCTCCCTTACTCTACCCCTTCATTCCCCTCCAAACACCTGGCCTCCTCGGATTCTCCTTACAAATGCCCAGTGCTTCACTTCCTCATACTCGCTCTACTCCTGCTCTCCTCTGTGGACATCCATCCCAACCCTGGCCCTGTTGCCTCCAGCACTTCTGGTGCTCCCACAGCTGCTGCCCCCTCCTCTGCTCCTACAGCCCTCCCAAGAGGCTTCAGGATCCTACATCTAAATGTTTGTAGCCTAGTACTAAAAATTGACCTCCTGCAAACCATGGTGGCCTCTCTAAAACCAGACATCCTAATCATTACAAAAACATGGCTAAAGAGCACGATTCTTGACCACTCCGTCTCCATTCCTGGCTACTCCCTCTTAAGGCAAGTCCAAGCTGGCAGGGGTAGCAGTGTCGCCATGTACATCCTTACCTTCCTCCAATACTCCATAATTTAGTTATCCTCCAAACCAATGACCCATGGTGCTCTAGCTATTCATGTTACCCTTCCCTTTACTCTTCCTGTCTTTATAGATAGTACCTATTGCTGCCCAAACATCCAGCCCTTTGCCGCTCTTGACCTCCTAACTTCCATCACTGCCCTCTCTCCCCCTGGGGAGCTGTACATCCTAGGTGACTTCAATTTAAACTAGCCTTCACCAAAAACAACCAAAATACGCAATGAATTCTGTGCCTATAGCCTCACACAGCCAATATCAGAACCCACACATCCCAACTACAAGACACAAAAGCACTCCCTACTTGACTGAGCTCTTATCTCCCACCCCCATAGAGTCATCATCTCTGGAATCCTTCCTGATACACTCAGTGACCATAATCCTGTATTCATAGCCAGGAAGGTTCACAGACCCAAATCCCAGCATAAAACCTGACAACTATGCTCTTTTAAATCCTTAGAATTGGAACCTCTCTTGTGCAACCTAGCCCTCTCTGACTGGTCTCCCCTAGCCAACATCCCATTGGCTGATAAGGCCCTTGCTTATTTTACAGATATATTCCTAGAGACTTGGAATACCTTTGCCCCATTCAAACAAGCTAGGGTTAGCGGAAAACACTTTCCTTGGATTACTCCAGAACTACTGGCCTGTCTCAGGGCTAGAGATCGCACCTGGAAATGTCATAAAGCAACCCAGCTTCCTAGCGATCTCATGACTTACCGCAAGCTTCGAAATACCTGTACCAGGGCCACAAGGCTAGCAAAGTCCGAATACTTTAACACCGCCTTCCTCACAAACATAAATTCACCTTCCAAGTTCTAGAAGGTGGTTCATATCCTCTTTTCTCCCATGTCTTGCTCACCCCCTCCGTGCTTAAAATAAATGGCACACTTGTGTCTGACCTGGGTGCCGTAGATGCTGAATTTAATTCCTACTATACCTCCTGTGTCACTGAGCTACTGAAATCCCTTCCTTCTACCCACACTCCTCTCCTCTCTCCAAAGGTACCTCTCCTCCCCCCTCCTCCTCCCACCCCCAATTCTCCTTTGATACGGTCTCCCCAAATGACATGCTACAAACACTCCTCACTATCAACCCCTCAAAAGGCTCCTTCCCAGATGGCCTAGACTCCAAACTCCTCTCTCTCTCTCTCTCTCTGCTGCGGCCATTGCTTACCTCCTTTCTCTAATTCTAAACCTCTAATTTTCTACTGCCTCAGTTCCTGCCCCATGGAAACATGCTGTGGTCCACCCTCTTCCCAAAGTGGTGACCCATCTTCCCCTGGAAATCACAGCCCTATCTCTCTCCTCCCTACCCTAGCTAACAGAATACCTTGTCCTCTCCCAGCATACCTCATTTCTAACTGACACCTCCTACTTCACCCCTTTCCAATCTGGTTTCAGGAAACATCACTCCACCATTACCTCCCTACTTAGGTTCACTGACTCTATCCTTACCAGGATGGACAAAGGCCAAATTAACTCAGCCATCTTTATTAACCTCGCCAAGGCTTTTAACGCTGTTTCCCACTCCCTCCTCCTTGACTCCCTCTCAACAGCTGGCCTTTTTCAGCCACTGGCTGGTTCAAGGCCTAACTCACTGGTAGAATCCAATCAGTCAGGATCTATGATGTTATTTTCCCCTTCCCTTCTGATTAATACTGGAGTCCCTCAGGGCTCAGTGCTAGGGTCCCTATTGTTCTCTAGCTTTCTAAATGACCTTCCATCTGTCTGCTCCTCTGTCACCACCATACACATGTATGCTAATGATACGGTCCTGTATGCATCTGGCTCTTGCCCAGCTGAGGTTACATCCAACTTGCAGCAAGACTTTGACAAGGTTCAGCTCTGGTTTGCTAACCATCAACTTTTTCTTAATGCCAAGAAGACTGTCTCCATGACCTTTGGCACAAGGCAGAGACTGTCTAGGTTTCCCTTCCTGCCCACTTTCCACACCCTTGATGGGACTTTACTTGAGGACACATTCTCCTTCAGGTACCTAGAAGTTTGGCTGGATCCACATCTAAACTTCTCCAGACATAATGACGCCATCCCCAAAAAACTGTGCCCCAAACGTGGTGCTCTGTTCAGGAATCATAGTTGTATCCCTTCTACAGTTAGGCGTGAAACTGTTCAGAAGATGATCCTGCCCATCTTTGACTACTGTGATGTAGTCTACGGTGCTGCTCCCAAGTCCTCCTTGGCAAATTGGATACCCTCTTCAATTCCTTCTGCTGTTTTGCCCTTGATGCTCCCTCTCGCACCCACCACTGTGATCTCGATCGTGTCCTATCCTTCCCCTCTCTTACAAACAGACAACTCCCCCACTGCACTAGATTCACCTTCAAGTACTGGCTGGGTGAACTCCCCTCATTTATAACACTGCCCACTTCCTCTCACTCCCTTAGATCATCCGACTCCCATACTCTGGTGGTCCCCTGCAGAGCCACCTTAATCGGCCAGTCCGTTTACTCTCACTGCCTCCCAAAAATGTGGTTTTCCCTTCCCACTCAAATTCATCACTCATCCTCCTACTACTCCATCAGTTCTGCCCTTAAAAACTTCCTTGCACCAAGCTGTTCCTGCTACAACCCTCCCTAAATCCCCCCTCTAAGCTCGACAAATCCTACTCCTCTTAGTACCCATGCAATGCCCATGCTGCAGCTCCACTCCCACCTACCTAAAAACCAGCATTCCTTCCCTTCCCTTCCTCCAATTCCTTCCCTTCAGATCTTCCATTGTTCTCTTACTGTGATTTCTGGTAACCCGTGAGGTGGGCACATGAGGAAGGGCGCCGTCCATTACAGTGACTCCTTCCCGGCGCAATCCCTCACGGTGATGGGGAAGGTTGGGCAACTTGATCAGGCTGTGGGTGAATTGGGTGACAGGATGTTGCTATGCGTACGTGCGCGGGAGGGGTGGGAGCGAGCACAGCGAGTGTGGGCTTGGAGGGGTGGAGAGGCTGTAGGGGGTGGCACTGAGGTGGCTGGCTGAGCTGCTTCGTGGCATCGGGGGTTGGTGAGTGGATGCAGTGGGAGAGGTACCGGGTCCGGGTGCTGGTGAAATTTTATTGTGCCCAGCTCGAACCTTTTTTTTTTTCTGCTTTAACCCCCCCCAACATGCATTCCCCTGGAGTTGAGAATCATTAAGTAGGGGGTGTGCGGGAGGTGAAGCCCCTCGTGAGGGTGTGTGTTAGTGGGCACAGCATCCCCACAGAAAGCAGTAAAATAGTGTCCTGGTGCCATTGTCCTGAGGCACCGGTGTTGTCAGAGTGCCGAAAATGTTTTCGGCACTCTGAGTGATAACGGTAATCGCCTTAAGGCATTCGCCGATATCACATAAACCCATGATTCCTCTATCATCCAAAGTTGTACCAAGGGCCAGTCCCTACCCTATCCTTACACCATTAATCCAACTCTTCCCTCCACTGAAGGGCTGAGATCCTGGCCGCTCCACTCTCTCACCTTTACCCTCTCTTCTGTCCTTCTGAAGCCTACTCCCCCATGCTGCTTACAACCTGCTTCCCTCCTATGGTACTCTACTTCTCGCTGCCACAACCTGCTGCCTTCCTGTTGTGCTTGATCTCTGCCTTGTGCAGGCAGAGTCCTCAGCATACTGGAGAAGTCAGGCCTCAGCAGACCTTTCTCCTCCTACCTCTTCCTTCGCCTCCTTGTTCCATCCCCTTCCACCACCACCCTGCTCTCTTCCTACCAACATACCTATTGCCTGCTCACCTTCCCTTCTCCCCCTTATGCAGCCCTAGTTATGGCTGACCCCTAATCTCTACTACACTTGAGTTAACTTGCACTTCTGTTATACCTTAGCCAACCTGTTCTGCCTGTGTTTACTCCTCACTAACTTCCCTAGATCAAACTACAACAATTCTATTCACCCATTTTCTAGCTACACAGTTATGTGTCATTTAATGTATGCCTAAATGTCATTTTGTGTTGTTGTATCTATCTAGTGCAAAAGCATTGGTGTAGTATCTATCTAATTCAAAACTGTTAGCAGCCCACTATTCCATTACTCCTGTACAGCCTGCTCAAATTTTTTGAATGTAATGTACTGTAAATTTATATTGTGTACCAAATCTCTGTAAACTATCCTTATGTTCCCCTTCCCCCCAGGTTGCACTGGGAGACGAGCAACTTGTTGCTCAGTGTGCCTTCCTGGTGAAACATTTCAATAAATGAATAAAAGGGGACTAAGAAGGAACATGCACATGATCTTAGTCTTCTTCACACTCAGGAGTATCAGTGAGCTTGAACAGATGGTGAGGTTTCATCTGGCATCCTCCCACAAGCTGGTGGACATACTCTGACACTCAGAGGTGGGGAATTCTGGGATAACGTTAAGAGGCATGTCTTCTCCTGAATGGGGGCGAGCCTATGACTGGCATACCAGCTGTAACAGTGGATGTGAAACAAAGCAGGTCTTTAAGCTGAGGCCAAACTACTGCTTTCCAAGAGAATCACAAGACAGCAGTGTGGGTCAGGAATCCCATTAAATTAGTATACGGCTGCACAGCGTGCTCATTCATTCCCGATTATGAAGCGAGGTGGGGCAATCCTGATGCATCTACAGTCTCTTCTGACTTTAAATTACAATATTACTATGGCTTTCATTCATTTCTGAGCTATTACGATGCTGCCTTCATTTGGTTATTGCAAGAAACACATCCTCCCACTATCCTGGCCCAAATACTTACAAAACGTTACTTCATTGTAAACTTCCTGCCCCTTTCAACAATAAGTTCAGCCCAAATATGTTCTAAAGGAAAGAGGACTGTTTTAAAGCTACATCTTTATTTTGTCATATCATAGTCCCAGCAAGGTTTCAGTAGCTTTGGGCTACTAGACTGCAACTAGTCTTGATTCTTGTCCCCTCCCAATGTCAACAAATCCGAAACAGGGTTTAATGTTTAAAACAAAAACAGGATTAGCATGTTTCATCAATTTGTGGTTGAAAACATACCTTTTCTCTTGCAAATATTCATACAGGATTTTCTTCTTGAGCAGGCCAATGCAGAAATGCAAGCAATAGTTAGGGCAGTCACAAGAACGATCGAGATTATTAAAGATGATGATTTTTCTAAAGATTGAGATATTTCTTCAAGACCTGTAAAACATTGTAATTTACTTTTCAAAAGTCAGTTACAGTTTCAATACTTGCATATACTTTTATAGTTCCATTATACCATATAGCCCATTTTTTATATAGTGTCTTTCATGAAAAAGCATTCCAAAATGCCTCCAAATATGCAATGGTAGTATGAAAGATAACTTTATATCTAAAAGGTAGAGGAGAATAAGTGACATTTTAATTGTGATATGGAGAGAGCCAGGCCAGCAGATGTAGGTTGGAAGGCCATTCCAGACTGTAGGTGTAGCGCAGTAATAATACCTGCCACCAAAAGGGAAACATTTCATCATGGTAACCTTAAGGAGATGAGTGTCAGAAGAGCAAAGAAGTCATGTCAGAGTACAAATGAATGGGTTTAGAAATACAGGACAAGTCTCTGAAAAGTCCTTAATAATAATACACGGTTATCTCATTTTGCTGGTGGTTTCAAAAAGTAGTTCTTAACACCAACTGTTAAGAATGACTTTTTGAACCTAAATCAGTTAATCATTTCAAGACAGTTGAGAACTATATTTGCCCCATAAATCTATCAATCAAAACTCTCCTTATTGCATGAGTGTACACAGTTGCCATTTCAAAGCACAACTGAAAGTTTTTTTTTACCTCAGTATCCTTGTTGTGGTTTTCTCCACTCTCAGAAACAATATGTTGATATGCATTCCCTGATTCAGGTTGCAAATTAAGACAATGTATTATGCGAAATAAATAACCCTAGATTTTAAGAACAAGATGAATCTAAATCATCTTGTGGGTTCTGCAACATCAGGAGCTCTCAAGCTCACATTATGTCATAGAACCTCTTGGTATTACGCATCAGCCCATTCAGAACACTTGGGCATTGATTATTCTTTATATAACATTTTAAAGAACTACTGATTCCTCTGGAAAACAATTGGAAATTAGAATACTTAGTCATGACTCATCTTATATATAACTACACATGCTACACCTGTTTACATTGACTAGTGATATGTGTTTTTTCTCATGGTGTAACTCTCAACTTAATGTTATGTCTTGTTACTTACTGACGTGGAACCTTTGAAAAAGAACACTTTGCTCAAAGGTTTTTTCCAAATCAATGAAATAAATAAGAAATAAATATAATCCATATTTCTTTTTCTCTTCATTTTTATTATTATGAATAATGACATCATGCTTATCCAGTCAGGACTGTTGATTTTGAAACATTCCAGGTATTCCTATAACCAAAAGAGGTTATCTTATGCATATTGTTCTAAAATTCTAGTTTTAAATTCAGTTGGCAGAGTCCATTTCCAACAAAGGGGATTCACTTATATTCTGCAAAGTAAAACATGTTGATTTTAAATTCATATTCCAGTTTTTTTTTAATAAAGATCTTTAACATTAGTTAATATGTTTACACATACAATTCTGGTGTCCCTTTCAGTAGTAAGAGTTTCTTCTCAAGTCCTTTGTGTACCAGAACTGCTCAGATTCACTTGGCAGTTCTCTCATCCAAAGAACTCAAGAATGCACTTTTATAATCATTGTCGAGTGAGGGACCACTCCTGACCAATCGGAGTGCTCCTTTCCTTCATGCGTGAGATGCTCTTATTCTGGGAAGAGTGTCTCACATGTGGGTGCCCTGGAAATGGGCAGGTTTGGGGGAGTTTTTTAAAAATATATATATATTATTGATTGTTCTCAATCAGTAATATATCAATACATACCCCGTCGCCACTCGTTGCCGAAAACAAGTGGTTTCATTTGTCTTCAGTTTGAGCCAGAACAGCTCAGCTTCGCTTCACTGTTCTTGCTCAGCTGAAGGCACGTGAAAACACTTGTTTTCAGCAATGAGTGGCTTCGGGTGACATAGTAACACATATAAGAGACACAGTAACTGTACATATAAACATATACTAAAGACATTTGCATGAGAAAGCATGTTTATTCTTCAACCTTATTTTGTTAGTGAAATTATAATCTTTTGTTTATGATATCAGAATCAGTTGCTGTGGAAATAAATATGATATGACAAGCAAAGAATTATGACTTTGCTTGTAGGCAAGCAACCTGCAGCCAGTGAACATCATGCCCACACTGGTAGGTGACTACCTGGTAAAGAAATGTGTCTTTTCACAAATGCCACTAAGCTCTGTAGCAGGGCAGACAGCGAGAAAGGGGCTAGGGAGCTGGAGAAGGACCAGCAAAGATTAGAGTGGCGGTCCAAAGTTTGGGAGCTGAAATTCAATGCCAAAAAGTGCACATTGATGCATATTTTTATTTATTTATTTAAAATTCGTGACCTGGGAAAGACACACTGAGCCAAGGCTCGTTTCTAGGTACAGCCTGGGGATAAGGTATATACAGGAGTAAACAAATATTTCAGTCAGTTAATATATAAAAGTTACAAGAGATTAACATTGCTTGTGTACAATATATACAAAGTATGATACTAAATATAAGGCAGAGTACAATGCATGACAAGCAGTAATATACTGTGACAAGTTAAGGCAGTGGTTTAGCTTGAGATCAGGAGGATAGCTGACTCAGGCTGACAAGACCTGTGGATACAGAGCAGGAAGCTTGTGTAAGAAAAACACAGAGGAGATGGAATGAAGGTGGCAGCGGGGGGTTAGGAGCATTGGAGGCACGGAGGGGAGGGGGAGAGTCTGAGGAGTTTTTTGGAAGATGAGAGAGGAGAGACAAGGTGAAAGTCAGAGGGTAGGTTATTCCAGAGTAAAGGGAGCCAGTACATGAAGGTGGACTGGCCAGCAGTAGAGTGTGAATGGGGAATGGAGAAGGTCCGTAAATCCCTGTGGCTGGGAGAGTAGGTTGTGGGCATGGCTGGTGAGAGGCGGGATGAGAGATAGGAGGGGAAGGAGCCAAACCAATATTTAGCAATGACAGAGGTGCAGTGGATCAATATCCTGTGGGAAAGCAGCACAAGGGAGAGTGGAGCATATAGGAGGCAGTGACGAGTAAGGGGGAGGAGGCAGTGGCAAAGCAGCAGAAAGAATTGAGTAAGGTGTCAAGTTTGGAGAGGGAAGAGGCTGCGGCAGTACCGTAAACTATGTCAGCATAATCCAGCAATGGCCAAATTGTCTTGAGTACTAGTTCACATCGAGTTGGGAGAGGGAGGCAGGCTTTGTAGCTGTAGGGGACTGCAAGTTTGGGTCAGAATTTGGTTCAGATGGTGTTGATATGAATAGAGAAATTGAGGTGACTGTCCAACCAAATACCCAGGTGCTTGAAGGCAGGGACCAACTCAAGGGGAGAACCATCCAGGGTGGAGATTGCTTGGGGGGAAAGGGCAGGCAGGGAGGGAGGACAGCTTCTGCCTAGAACCAAAAAACATGGTAATTGTCTTTTTGGCATTGAGTTTTAGCTGGTTTGAATGGAACCAAGATTGTACTCCGTTGAAATCATCTAGGAGATTAGGAAGAACACTGTCGTAGGAGGGTCCAGAGGCGTAGATGACAGTGTCATCTGCATACATGTGCATATTAGAAGAAATACAGACAGAGGAAAGGTAATTTATGAAAAGAGAGAAGAGAGTGGGGTCAAGGATAGAACCTTGAAGAACTCCAGACAGGATGGGGAGGGGAGAGGAGTAGAGAGTGCATCACCTATTTAGACCGACTGTTGTCGATTACGGAGGTAAGAATGAAACCAATCAGCTGTGGGTTTGGCAAGGCCGAAAGAGTTAAGTTTATGAAGAAGAAGAGGGTGAGAGACAGAATCAAAAGCTTTAGCCAGATCAATGAAGATAGCAGCAGTGATTTTGCTTTGGTCCATTACAGTGAAGAGAGTCAGTGACACGCAGCAGAGAGGTGATAGTTGAGTGCTGTTTCTGAAAACCAGATTGCACAGGAGATAGGGATTTGTTGGAGGACAGGAAGTCAGACAGCTTAGCCAGAATGAGGGATTCCTAGACTTTAGCAAGGGAGGGTAGGAACGAAATTGGCTGATAATTTCCAGGAGAATATGGGTCACCACCCTTGTGCAAAGGGAGGACTTTGACCGATTTTCAGGCATCAGGAATGGAGGCTGTTGAAAGAGAGTGGTTTAGTAGATATATCAAGGGGGTGACTATTGTGGGTGTGGAGATATGGAGCAATCTAGGGTGGAGGCTGTCAGGGCTAGATTTGGAGGGGTCGAAAGAGATGAGCACAGAGTGAACTTCGAGAGAAGAGAGGGGAGGAAAGAGGAAACCAGAGGAGGAAGGGAGAGATTCAGGAGGGCATGGAGAAGAGCCAGGTGAGGAGGGAAATCAGGTAGGACACAAGAGATGAAGAACTTGTTAAAAGTCTTAGCTATGGAGGCAGGGTCAGAAACAGGGCAGCAGTCAATTCTGAGGATGGGGCAGGCTTGTTTGGAGGGGGGGATCCAGGAATGAGTAGATCATCTTCCAGAAGGAAGCTGGGGAGTTGTGGCTCTGATCGAGTTTGGATTGGAAGTAAGAGGCCTTGGACTGGCAAATGGCCTTGTTGTACCTGTTTCTAAGTTGTTTGTAGAATTGGAGGTCGCTTTGGGTGTGGAATGCTTTGTATCATCTCCAGGCTTTATTCCTGAAGCAACACAAGGCAATGAGTTTGGAAGTGATCCGGGGTGGTGGTAGCGCTTCACCCTTACTTTCCAAAGGGGTGCGTGTAGGTCCCAGATGCTATTAAAGATATTGTGGAAGTGGAATAAGGAAAGGTCAACATCCAGAGTGGAAAAGACTGGTTGCCAGTCAACATTTGTGAGATCATGCAGCAGGACGGCTTCGTTGAGAGAATGAAGGGATGGGACCATATGAATTTGGGAAGGGAGTGGGGAGTATAGATTCTGCAAATGCAGTAGGTAATACAGTGATCATTGAGGGCATCAGAGAGGATGCCCGAGGCAGTGATGCGGTGGGGGTGGAAGGATAAAATCTGATCTAGAAGGGAGTGGTTTTTGGACCGAGCGTTTAGACGGGTAGGTTATTGGATAAGTTGAGAGAGGCTGAGGGCTTCAATTGATAGGGTGGTGGGCTTGGCAGATGAGGAGAGCCAGTTGAGATTGAAGTCACCTAAGAGCAAAAGTTCACCTTTGGATGTGAGGGTGGAGATACTGGAGATGGTCTTTATGATGGATTCAGGCGAGGCCTTAGGTGGGGCATATAGGGCACCAATGTAGAGGGGGTGGAGGAAGGAAGGAATAAATGGGCAATAATGAGTTTGTGGGATGAAGGTCTGGATTCTTTGAAGATGATAGAGCTCGAGCTGAATTGCCTGATGTACAAGGCTACACACCACCTCGCTTGCCTCTATCCTGGCAGTATAAGTTAAAGTCGGGGATGGCAAGAGAGGAGTAAGGGATTTTGACAGATGACCAAGTTTCTAATATGCAGAGTATGTCAGGGTGATATTGGGTAATCCATACATTTAGGGCATCCAATTTGGGGAGTAGGCTTCTGGCATTGAGATGATAAATACGGAGGCCTTTAGGTAGTGAGGACGAGGTCTGGGACGAGGTCGACCCTGTGAGGGATGTGGACAAGGTGAAGGTGGATTGGGGCATGGGGGACCAGAGATAGGTTGGATGTCATCAGCGAGGAGCAGAAGGAGGAGGAGGGATAGGGGCAGGAAAGGAGGGAGTTTTGATTTGGCAGAACGGTGCATGGAGGTGGAGCAGAATTTAAGCAGCAAGAGTCTGAGTTCAGAGGAGGCACGAAGGAAGGGTAAGGGGCGACATAAGAGAAAGGAGAAGGTGCAGGGGATGACAGTGTGGGGCAAGCTGCGAGGGGTTGGAGGAGGGCCAAAGTGGAGGGTACTAAGAGAGAATGGGGTGGAGGGAGGGAAGCCAAGGCTGTGCGAGAAGGAGAGGGCAAGGGAGGATGCTGGGGTGGGGGGGGAAGGAAGATGAGAAAGAGAAACAGGAGGGGATAAGGGAGGAGAGGGGAGGGTGGGCAACATAGTCGGGTGAAGGAGTTCAACAGGTTAAGTTGAAAGGGAGATAAATGTGGCTAATGAAAGTGGTGAGGTAAGGCGTGTTAGCACAGACAGAGCAACAGTGGAGAAAAGGGGAGAAATCTGCTTGGTGTTGACAAGTGAACGTAGCTACTTGGGCTTTATGCAGGCAGCCACAGAACGTGGTGGGCAGAACTGCAGGCAGCCACAGAAAGAATTCAAGTTGGGAGAAAAAGTGGGGTAGATTTCAGAGTATGAATACTGGCGTGACTCAATTGGATGAGTTGCACTGTGGGGAGGATTTGGAGGTGCAGCAAGAGGATTTAAAGAGTGATGGGGTGGGGGAGGGCGGTGGTAAAAATTTTGAGTCAGAGAAAGCAGGAGAAAAAGCTGAGTAAAGCAGAGCTTAAATCCAGCAATAGTCCATGTGGCTCACTGTAGGAGCCAATCAGCAGGAGTGCAACACAGTTGTGGCCAATCACCGGTAGCAGGAAAAGGAGCCAAGCTTGAAATTTCCAGCATAATCCTGGTGGAGCCATACCTTGATTCCTCAGTGGTTCAGTGGAGGGTGAGGCAGGCAGCATCTGCTGGGAAGTTGCACCGTGGGGTGAGCACACTTTGGTCAGGTGGGCTTGGCTCTTGATTCCTCAGTGGTTCCATGGAGGGTGAGGCGGGTGGCATCTGCTAGGAAGTCGCACCGCAGGGTGAGTGCACCCTGACCAGGGGGACTCGGCTCTAGATTCCTCAGTGGTTCCATGGAGGGTGAGGTGGGCAGCATCAGCTGGGAGGCCACACTGCGGGGTGAGCACACTCTGGTCAGGGGGGCTCCTCGATGGTTTTGTGGAGGGGGAGGTGGGTGGTGTCTGCTGGGAAGCCGCACCGTGGGATAAGCGCACCCTGGTCAGGGTGCTCGGCTCTTGATTCCTCAGTGGTTCCGTGGTGGGTGAGGTGGGCGGTGTCTGCTGGGAAGCTGCAACGAAGGGTGAGCGCACCCTGGTCGGGTGCTCAGCTCTGTAAGTGACAAGTGACACTGTAAGTGTAAGTGCCAAGTATCAGTGACAAGAACTTCATGAAGGGCTATTGGATTGGAAGGGTTAAGTTGGACACTACCACTAAGGACAGGGACCTGGAAGACATAATAAGTGACTCCCTAAAACAATCTAGCCAATGAAACAAGGCATACAGCAAGGCAACCAAGATGCTGAGGTATATCTGGAGGGGGTTTAACAACCGGAGGAAGGAGGTGATATTGCTTCTCTGTAGATCACAGGTGAGGCCTCATCTAGAATACTGTGCCCAGTTCTGGAGCCCCCACCTAAGAAAAGATAGACAGGCTAGAGACAGTACAGCGTAGGGTAACCAAAATGATTCAGGACCAGCATGGCAGATCCTATGAGGACTGGCTTAAGGCCCTAAACGTTGTACTCGCTGGAGATCAGAAGGGAAGGGGAGATATTATTGAGGCCTTCAAGTTAATGAAAGGAATGAATGAGGCAGATTTTGGGGAAACATTCAGCTGGATTGGTAAATCAAGAACATGGGGTATGAGTGGGAGCTGACTGTAGTTGAGATTCAGTAGGGATGTGAGCAAGCTGAGCTGTGGAATAGCCTACCAGCAGAAGTGGTGGGTGCAAGAACCATTAATGGCTTCAAACACAGCTGGGACCAAGTAAGAGGCTTAGTAGTTACATGGGGGAAAGCAGTAAGGCAGGTGGCAAGGGGGAGATGAGGGCAATAACACTGACTAGACAATAGGTCACGGGGTAGGATAGGGTAGGGGTAGGATATGGTAAAACAGGGCAGACTTGGTGGACCGATGGTCTTTTTGTCAACATTTCCTATTTTTCTATGAAACCAGATAAATCCTAAGATGGAGGGATATACCCCAGGACCATAGTGGAGCTAAAGGAACAATTGGCAGGGATGTATGTAGTAATCTTTCACGTGTCTGTCTGGACAGGTGTACTACCAAAAGAACTAGAAAGTGGCCAGTATGGTCCCTATGTTCAAGAAGGGGGCAAGACATGGGCAACTACAAGCTAGCCAGCCAGTCAGTGCTGAGCAAGGTACTAGAATGCACTATCAAGGACAGAGTAATGGACAACTTGATTGAAGCATAGGTTTTCTCACCCCTTCTCATGGCTTTATGAGGGGTGCATCATGCCAGACCTACCTGATCACTTTCTCTGAGGGGGTGACCAGGGTAGAGGAAGGAGACAGGGCCATAGACACATAGTAGTCTATTCAGACTTCATCAAGGCCATTGACACTGTGATGCATGATAAGCTTCTGTTCAAAGTTCATTGGTACAGTATACACAATGTATACATTAGGTGGATTGCTGGCTGGTTTGAGTCTTGGGGTAGTAAGTGAAGGGTCAAGGTTGGTGGCACTATGAGTAGAGGAGGTACTCAGCAGTATCCCTCAGGAATCAGTGCTGGGGCCACCGCTATTTAAGATTTTCATCAGCAATCTGGAAGCTGGAGGTTCCAGCTGCTTAAGTTTGCAGATGACATTAAGTTGGCCAGGATAGGGTACTCCCTTGAGAAAGGGTATAAACCTTAGGAGGATCTGTCTGAACAAATTAGGTGACTGGTAGAATGCCTAAGTCTTAGATTCAGTATAGCACATTGCAAAGTGTTTGCATTTGTGTAACTGTTATTTATGCTGTTTTGAAATTTGTATGTAAAAGTTTGTATTTTTGTAAACTTGTCACATATGAAAACGGGTAGTCATGCTCATTATGCCTACAAGTATAAAATAAAGGAAAAAAAAGTGCTACACTTGGAGAGGAAAGGCAAAGGTTGGACTTGCACACTGTGTGGGGCACCTCTTACTACAGAGGAGGAAACAAACCTGGAGTGATTGATTAATTTCTTTTTTTTTTGAAATTGCAATTTTTATTATTTCCTTTTTCCAAGTTACAACAGGGTACAGAAGAAAAAGAAGGGAAGAAAGGGACATATGGAGGCAAAAAACATTTTGGCTGGCCTGAGAGGAAATATATACAATCACCAAAAAGAAATTAATCCGGCCCATCCTATACTAGGAGTACATTCTGGACAGCTTATCAGACTATGACCCAACAAAACTCTAAGGCCGGTGGTCTAATTTCATAGCCCCTTTAAAGTCAGGCCCAAAAGCCTCCCAAATAAAATAATAACAGAACCAGAGAGGACTATCCCACATCCGGACCATCGGAGTGAGGAGGCCCGAACACAGGGAAAACAGGACAGAAAAACTACATACATATACCCCAGACCACCCCCCAAAAACCGTCACCCCCATCCCCAGACCCGTGGTGAGAGTACTCCTTCTAATTTTATAATTGGGTTCAGGCTTTTTATCCAGGATGCCCTTTACCTTTGGGTTCCCCCCCATCGGCTCATATCGGCCCCCTAATCCAGAGCTTCTCTAGCCAAAATTTCAACAACTGTGGTTCCCTCTTCAACACCCAGGTACTCAAAGAATGGGAGCCAGCGAGATCTATGTAAGTCAGACTTTAGGTTTAGGTTCGCCGTGAGCCTCTCCATTACTTTAATTTGGTTACAGCAAGATAACCAATATTCTCCACTAGGAGGGGTCTTAGACAACCACAGCCTGGTAATTGCCTTCTGGGCCGCGGCCAAGAGGATTGGGAACAAATAATAAGCCTTAGGCCCTGTTAACCCTTGTGGGGGTTCCCCTAATAACAAATGGCGAGGATGATCCAAATTCCCCACCTGTAGAATCTGTCTCAATCCACTTTTAATACCCTCCCAATAACTTTTAATAATCGGGCATCCCCAAAAAATGTGTTCGTGCGTCCCCATCTGCCCACAGCCCCTCCAGCAATCTGCTGAGCGAGATTGACCAAAGTGTTTGGTTAGTACTGGTGTCCTGAAAAATCTTGTAAGTACTTTCCACCTGAATTCCCTCCAGGAATTTGACGCCGCAGTTCTGTATGCCATCTTCCAAATTACCTCCCATTTTACCTCCCCTTCTCTCAGTCCCAGTTCCTCCTCCCAGAGTTTCTGAATCCTCTGCCTGGGTTTCGACTCCAATGGTTCCCCTGCCTGATAGATCTTGGAGATCAAGTGGGTCATTTGCGGCAATTCCCTTGACCACTCTATGAACGATTCAACAAGAGAATCCTTAGGCACAGACCTATGGTTCCCCCTCTGTCCCTCTTCCACCCGCAAGTAATGTCTAACCTCCAAGTAGGCAAAGAAATCGGATGAGGGGATTTTAAATTCCTGCTGAATCTGTGTGAAACTTTTCACAATGTCCCCACTGAATAATTGAGCGAAATTGCCCAATCCTAACTTCTGCCACCTCAGGAAGACTGGGTTTTCCACCCCTAATTTGAACTCAGGCCTTTCCAAAATTTTCCCCTGCCTTAACACCAGCGCTTGCACCTTAGACCCGGATTCTTTCACCATCGGGAACCAGAGCGTAATTAGTGTTTTAAGTCCCGGGCTGGGTAGGCTGTGGATTACCCTGGGGTTCTTTCTATTAAAGAGGATCGATGACAGGGAATACAGATGCATACGCTGAAAGTCCATTCTGGCCCAGCTCTGAACTGGCGCAGGGGACATGTAGACCAGCAAGAACTGCAGCTGGGCTGCTCTAAAGTA
Organism: Neoceratodus forsteri; assembly: GCA_016271365.2. NCBI lineage: Eukaryota > Metazoa > Chordata > Ceratodontiformes > Ceratodontidae > Neoceratodus > Neoceratodus forsteri. The sequence continues at coordinate 815,336,746 of CM057453.1, read as the reverse complement.
CCTCTTAAAGTCTGGAACTCCCAGACCCCCCTTCTCTTTAGATAACCTCAACAGTGCCCAGCTCAACCTCGGCTTCTTTCCCGCCCAAATAAAATTGCTTATCACCTTTTGTAAGTCAGCCCAAAATTTTTTAAGGGGACTTAGGGGGATGGCATCAAACAAGAACAGCATCCTTGGGAGGACATTCATTCTTACCGACTCTACCCTGCCAGAAATACTAAGCGGTAGGGACGCCCACCTGGCGCAATCCTCCCTCACACAATCTAGCAGTCTCAGGTGATTAACCTTAAAGAGTTTACCTGCATCCCTCAGAATATATACTCCCAGATAGCGGAAATGAGTGGTGTTCCACCTAAGATCCGTCATATCCCTTACCTGGGCCGAAACTCCTACTCCTAAAGTGATTACCTCTGACTTAGATTCATTAATCTTAAAGCCTGATACAAAGCCAAACTCCCTCAATATGTTCATCATAGCTGGCAAGGAGTGTTGGGGGTCACCTAAATACAAAAGGGTGTTGTCCATATATAGAGATATGCGGTTGTCCACTCCCCCCACTGGAATCCCCACAATGCCTTTGTGGGACTGGAAGGCTTCGGCCAATGGCTCCATACTCAGTGCGAAAAGAAGAGGTGAGAGGGGACATCCCTGCCTCGTACCCCTCTTGATATAAAAGGGCCGAGAGAAGAGTCCATTCAGTCTGACCCTAGCTGAGGGTTTAGCATATAGGGTGCCCACCCATGCCTGAAACTTGGGGCCGAAATCAAACTTCTTCAGGACCTCATCAAGGTAACCCCACTCTAGGAGATCGAAGGCCTTTTTGGCATCTGATGTACTCACTATTGCTTGCCTTTTCTTCCCCTCGGATTGGACATGGGCCAATATAGTGAGCAACTGCCTGACATTGCCATGGAGGTGTCTACCTGGCATGAAGCCCGACTGGTCCGGATGGACCAGCGTGGTCACCACCGACTGAAGCCTATTTGCTATCATTCTAGCAAAGATCTTAGCATCCAGGTTCAGCAATGATATAGGGAGGTAGCTGCCACATAGGGACAGGTCTTTGTCCGGCTTAGGGATAACGGATATTAAGGCGTGCGCCCAGGTGTCTGGGGCGTCCGAGGTTATGTGGGCTCCATTACAGACTTCGAGAAGTAAAGGATCTATCTGTTCACTGAACTTTTGATAAAACTCTGCTATATACCCATCAGGGCCTGGGGCTTTGTTATGCTTCAATTTTTTGATCACTTCTTTTAACTCCAGCATGGAAAACGGTCTGTCCAATTCTTTTCCGAGGTCTTGCAAGAGCTTAGGCAGTTTGAGACCCTCAAGAAAGTGCTTGGTCAGGTCTGACTGGTTCGCCCCAGCCTCGGATTTGTACAAATTTTCATAAAAATCCCTAAAACAATCCGCTATCTGGGAGGCTGCTGATATATGTTTCCCCAGGAGTGTGGGGTCCTGCACCCCAGAAATGAACCTGTCAGCCTCTTGTTTCTTCAATCTGAAGGCGGGTAACCTACCCACTCTATCACCCCCGCTATAATATTTTTGTGCCGTAAACCTGAGGGCATTTTCAGTTTTTGACAACAGGAGGCGCTGTAATTGCTCCCTTGCCACTTGAAGCTCCTTGAATACACTTCTTGCTCCTCCTATTTTATGAATCCCCTCCAACTCCTTAATTTTCGGCTCCAGAACCTCTTGTTGTTGCTGTCTGGCCCTCTTTTGTTGTGTTGAATATGAGATTACCTCGCCTCTCACCACTGCCTTTAGCCCATCCCAGAGGTACTTCACCTTTGACACTGACCCCGTATTCCCCTGAGGTAATTTACTATCACCTCTTTTATCTTGGATACGAAGTCCTTGTCTTTGAGGAGTCCAGCGTTTAAGCGCCACAAAGACTGCTTACTCTGCTGGCCAAGAGAGATGGATAGGCTGCCTTTAGCATGGTCTGAGATATATATGGGGTATATCTGTTGGTCTACAATTGACTCCACCTTGGATTTAGGCATGCAGAATCTGTCCAACCTTGAATAAGAGTCTTGCGGGTGGGAGTAAAAAGTGAAGTCCCTGCTGGTGGGATAACTATCTCTCCACGTGTCAACCAATCCCAACTCCCTACGCAGGTGGGACAATGTCCTGGGCCCTGCACCTTTCTCCTTACCTCCCTGACTTCCTGATCTATCCAGCCTAGCCTCTTCCACACAATTCCACTCCCCTCCTATAACCAAGTGGCCCTCAGGGAGCACCACCACTACCCCGAATGCATACCTGAAAAACTCTGGGTTGACGGGCGTGGGAGCATATATATTGACAATATGGATTACCCTATCCGCGATCCTTCCTGAAAGGACCACCATTCTGCCTTCTTCATCTGAAAACAAATTTAGCGGGACCAACCCAAGTCCCTTTCGCACTAAGATAGCAACCCCAGCCTTCTTGGGATTCTTGTTAGATGAAGAGAAAACTTCCCCTACCCACATGCGGCGCAATTTACTGTGTTCCAGTGTCGACAGGTGGGTTTCCTGCAAGAGGCCAATGTCACAGTGCACCTTCGCTAAATCTTGCAAAATACTATGCCTCTTAGCAGGAGAACCCAAACCCTTGACATTATATGTCAATAGTTTTAGGGTCCCCATATTGGTTTTTCACCGATTTCATCCGTTTCCACCTTCTCCTTTGCCTGATGTTCCAACCCATGTCCCCCTCATCTTGGAGGGCAATGAGCAGGACCTCACGAGTGCCTTTAAGATGGCCTTCACCACGGGTCACCCCAGTATCCCCCACCCTCCCATCCCAACCCACCAATTTTAACAAACCATGTACAAACATACCACAAGAATGCATTACCATAGCAAAATTATATACAGTGTAGTCCAATCGGACTGTGGTCAGAGAGAAGCTCCCTCCGCCCAGGAGCAAGGGCTGCTGCATAGCCCTCAACCTTCCCCCGTTCGGTAAGGCGGCAGGGGAGGTGATCTTCCAGGGTGTTGTTACAGCAGGAAGGCTAAAGCCCCTGGGGTGTCGGCACGATCCACGGGAGAGGCAGATTACTGGATCGCGGTCGACCAACTACCGCAGGGATGCCTATCCCCTGAACTCACTTCCGATGATGGTGGTGCCGTAAATTTGTCATTTGAGACTGAAGGGTCGGTGAGAGCAACGCTGGGCTGCATCCGTCACCGCCCACCAGACTGCAACTGAAACCGGTGCATAAATAAGTAATAAAATAAGAATGAGAGGGGAGACAGACTGGGAAAAGAGAAAAGAAGGACAAAAAGGGGGGAGTGGGACCAGGGATGGGGAAGACAAATACGAGGAAGCTGGGGAAGGGGAAACTAACATAATGACATAATGAACATTATGGGGTGGGGGGCCTCGCACAGGCTCGTTAGAGCCCCACTGTTAATGTCACAGCATGTCCTCCAAACATCAACCTTCACGGCCTAGCAGAGGACCCCCCCCCACAAGGCATAACTTAGCTTCTTTGCGTCCACCTCCACCTATGCTTCGAGAGGGAGGATAAATGAATCCAGGACCAGTCAGCATGAATCCCGGGAGTGGACATGGATCATACCTGATTCGCAACCAGGTACATGACCAAACTCCACCCTCCCGTGAGAGAGGCCTATCTGATAATTTATCTCCGAGGCTCTCCCGAATATGCAGGCCCGGATTCAGGTCCAGACTGATTTACCTTGACCACTCACCAACCGCCCCTCACAGCTGGGCTGAGACCCAAGAACCGCGAGCAGAAGGTTCTCCTGCCCTCATATTTATCTACATGGTAAACGGGTATAACAGTTTAGATCAGTCTTTCCGAAACAAGTAGTCCAAAGAGTAAACCCCAAAGTTCAGCTCAGTCTCTATCAGGTTGTCTTCTTAGCTTGCAGGCCTTTCCCCAGCTGACACAGATCCTTGCACAGTTGATCATCCAGGCCCCCGGTCTTGATCTCCTTCCCTCCAGCCTCCTTACTTATCGTCGACCAATTCAGGTGCAGCAAAGTCTGTTCCCGAATATCTGGTTGCAGGTCTGGGAGTACAATTCCAGCTTTTTGGAGTGGCCTTCTCGCTTGTAGGAGGGAATCATACAGCTTGCTGCCGGTAGACCATTGCACTAACAATTTTGCTGGGTATCTCAAAAAAGCTTTTATCTGCTTTTCTCTCAGCTGTTTAATGACTGCCAGGACCCTTTTCCTCTTCTGCATGGTAACCGGGGGGAAGTCGTGGTCCAAGTAAACCTTTTTTCCATCCAAATTTAAATCTCTCTTACCCCAGGCTTTGCGCAATACCATTTCTTTAACTGGATATCGAGTGACTTTGACCAGGATAGAGCGAGGAGGGGCATCACTATTCGGCTTGGGGCCTAAGGCCCTGTGTACTCTTTCCAACTCGAGGGGTTCTGTGTCAGGGATATCCAACTCTTGGTGGAGCCAAGATTTAACGAATTCGACCGGGTTGTCTTGCTCCGCTCCCTCTGGGAACCCAAAGATTCTGATCGTCTTCCTCCTCCCCCTCGACTCCGCATCCTCAGCTCTGGCCGTTAGCTCTCTTTCCCTTCTGGACAAGTATATCACTGCCCTGCTAAGTCGAATGGAATCCTCACGGAGCTCCCCAAGGCCCATCTCTAGATCTTGCGTTCTTCTCTCCAACAGTTTTAAGTCTTGCTTTATGTCTTTGACATTGCTATCAATACGTTGAAGCATTTTCACAATATGGGCCATCGCCCGGCCATCCATGGAGCTTCCCCTTGAAAATGTCTCTTCATCCTCCTCCCTCTTGGTGCCTGCCGCCGATTCTGAGGCCCTAGGCGAGAAACACTCGAACTACGATCCACTCTAAATCGACGCTTAGTCTGGTTTTTTTTTGCACTTCTGCCCCGAGTATTTGCTGCCTGGCTCATTATTATAACTGTAGGTTTGGCAAAGAATAAATTTAAGTATCTTTGGGCACCGGATTAACTTTGATTCTGCACCACACTGCGGAGCCTGGAGTTAAGCTGCCATTCAGTTCGGTGACGTCACCGGAAGTCGATTGATTGATTTCTATTTGAAATTTGTCTGCCAGGTTGAAGCACTGGATCAAGGCCCTTCTTCAGGCTCGACCTGGGCTGAAGCAGGTGTAACATTCAAAAACACACATGAATATAGAGCACATAACACCAAGGGCATCGTGCAAAGCTAAGTTTTGGAGGGGCACAAAATTTAAACCTATTTGAAAAATTGAAACCAAATTGTGCATTTGGTGGCTTTCAGCAAGCTGTAACACAGCCTAACAGCCTACTAAATGACAACAGAATACTGTGGCACACGTAAAGCTGCAACGGGATAATAGTGTGTCACACATCTTTTGCACGGAAGAAAATTTTGAAAAATTCAATCACAATGGTGCATTCCAGTGGCTTTTAGCAGGCTGTGACGCAGCTCGACTGCCCGCTAAAAGGCAGCAGAATGCAAAGTCCGGTGTACATTCTGATGGGTTTGTTCAGGCTGTGAAGGAGTTCCACAGCCTCCTAAAAAATAGAATGCTGAGGCTCGGTAATAATCACTTTTTATACAAACTTGCATCTGGAACACCATACTTACGTACCTTGCGTAGTAAGCCCCTGTAAGCCCCCCATCCCAGCGCGGCACAGAGAAATCAATTTGTTAACAAACTTGAGGCTCAAACCCCTCATCCATAGCAGCCCCCCCCCACCACCATGGTCTAGTACTGTTCTTGTAAACAAATGGTAATATAATTATTATGATCTTTTACTCTTCTACCTGTCTATGGTCTTTCTTTGCTTGAATGTCTGTTCTATTTTTATCACTGTCCTTTATCTATCTGCTCTAGACTCTCTTTTCTGTGCTCATTTTTTCTCCCTGTTGATTTTGTCTGTGTTGTCTTGTAGGGTCTTATACTTTTCTCCTCCACTCTTTCTTTCCCATCCGAGGCAGTACCATGAATGTAATGTCATCTCTTTTATTTTTTCTTCTCTGTCCCTGCTCTTACTAAAGGCCACCCTGACCCTTAGAGTTTATATCTCTCTCCCTGTCTTCTTTGCTCTTTTGCTGTATATAGTTTGTCACTTTCTGTTTCTGACTCTCAACAACCACTTCACTTGCTTCACTGTACCTCATTTCATTCAGTTTAAATTTCCTGTCTCTTTTATTCTTTCTGTATGTTGTTTTGATCTGTTGATCCAAGTCCCCCTCCAGATTTCTGCTCTTCCATTCTCCTACCAGTTTATCTTTCCTTTTTTTTTTCTTCTAGTATCTCTATTCTCCAGAGCCCTGGCAGGCGGCTTCGGCCCTCCTGATGGAGGGACTCTCTCTTTCCGGTCCCGCTGCTCTTGTACTTGTGGTCCTTGGTAGTACCTCCACAGATTGCCCCCTGCAGCGGGGTCAGAAGGAGGTTGCTGGCTTCTTCCCCCTCCTGGAGACCCAATCCAGAATCCAGGGACAACCCCCAGGAGCATCGGACCATCATCAAGCCTACCAGGCTACTTTTTTCTTTATTTTTGCCCATTCTTCCTCCCTCCCTTCTGACGTGAAGACGTCATATCAAGTCTCCTGACCCATACTGCCCTCCAGCTACCACCAAAGGGCAGTCAACGAGCAGGACAACTAGTCTCCCTCCCCCTGAGAGAGGAGAGCAGTCCTCCAGATGCTCAATCCTCTCTCTCTTCTCTCTCTCCTTTGCTAACCCCTGGTGGCCCAGGCTCATTCCTGAACCCAGGTCGCCGGCATGGCGTGAGCTGTAGCAACCAGTGCCTCAACCTCCAGTGCCACCGGGCCCACCCAGTTTACCTTTCCAAGTCCAATGTAAAATCATGCAGTCAAGGACCACTGACTAACTGTGGCAGCAAGTCCAGAACTGGCCTGCCACTGTTCTTCCTGACCCAAAGTACTGCCACTGAGCCAGTCATTCTCCAGCCCAACATTCATTTGGCTGGAACACTCACCTTGGAGTCAGCTGAGGAGTTCTTCAGCCAGCTGCCCAGTGTAGAAACACATGTGCACAGGACAGGTTACTGCATGGGTGAAGGAGGAGAGCTGAACAGGCAGGATGGTCTCTGGCCACAGTGATACACAGAGGTTCGGTGTGTGAACCACAGTCTACACAGGCTGACCAACAGTTAATTTTATTGGCAACGAGTGACAATTGCGACAGTTAACAGCAGATCAAGGTCTATTAAAACACAGAAACAGCGGAATATTTAACTAAGAAAAACAAAATACTATGCTGACCTCTAGCAGAATTTAAAGGGGCATATGCCTCCCCAGTGCCCTATGGACATGATGTCATTACATAATACAAATAACAGATCCTTCCACTTGCACATCCTGTATTGTCTATTCCCCCCTCTCATCCCTCTGGACACATCTGGAAATGAGCTGTTATAAGCTTAATATGTCTTTCCTGGTGAAACTTGAAATAAATAACAAAATAAATAAATAATTCAAAATCTTTGACCATTACAATTTGATACATCAAGCAGATGTTGTTGCGGAGAATTTTTAGAAATTTGGTATGACCTTTTTTTTTATTCTTTGGTAACCAGGTAAGTCCCACTAGGCATAAGTGCCTATTTTTAGGGGTGAACTGGGAGCACTGGGAAGCTTAAGTGACTTGCTCAGAGTCATACAGTATGCAAGTGGAGGTTGTGGGAATCAAACCCAAGTCTTCTGGATGAACCAAGCTTATTCACAGTTAATCTCTATGCTAACCCCTAGGCTATACTACCAGCCCCAGAAGATGATTTAAAAAAATAAGTGCAGAAACCAAAAAAGCACATTCTACCATTTTAGATTTACAACCAACTGAGGTCAAAGAAAACTTGTAGCCTATCAGAGATTGCTATTAGACAGCTTAGTTAATAGCAACCCACTTATGGCCATCACATGGCCACTATCGTTCTAGACAACGGACTACAGCATTTATTTATTTGTAATTTTTAACTAGGAAATGCAAACTAAGCTGTGATAGTTTGTTTCCAGGTGTGGTCTGCGGGATGTGTTACATGGATCTGTTTTATATTATTGAGAGGGGGAATGCTGGCTGTGACACTAGGGAAATTCCCCTACTCTTGGAAGGGGGTGCTGTTGGCCCTGGTTGTTCCAAGATGGCGGAGGTGAAGGAGAAGGAGGTAGAGGTACTGCTGGAGACTGCTGATGGATTGCCTTGTCCTTTTGAAAGAAAATTTGTGGATTTGAAAGAGGAAAGTTCTGATAGTTCCATGGATGAGGATGATGAATCCAAATTTGCCAACATCTTTATTGCAGGATGATACAGATGGATTATCAGAACATACTGATATTGCAGCAGCAGCTGCATTGCTGGAAAGGGACATTGATGAGAGAAGAACTATATTGTTGACTATGCTGGCAGAGGATGAAGAATGGGCATCAGAAGATAAAACAAAGCCACAAAAAACAAGGTGTATTGCAAACTGGAATACAAGAGGTGCACCAAACGGATGGCACAGCAGAGTGTGTGCAAGAAAATAGCACCAGGAGCTTAGTAGCTGCACAATTTGGTTCAAAATCTGTACTCACCCCGCCGGATACCTGGTCCCCGGACAGAGCGCTGGGAGAGGCGGGGTCGTCACAAACTAGCACTTGGTCTTGGATTCCGGACCCATCGTATGAGGAAACTGCAAAAAATAACAGCATTTTTCCAGCTGTATTCCAGGAGGACTCTGGATGCACTTCGACCAAACAAGCAGAGGTGGCTCCCGAGCGAGATAGAACTGAGAATCCCTTGAAATGGCGACCCGAAATTACTCTGAGTGACAATATTTCTTGTGATGCTTCTTGTGCTGTTGCAATAAAGGGAACTGAAGCACCAGGACTAGTGCTGTTGGAAGCATTATGGACATCTACTGTTAATAGCTCAAGGGAGAACAGGCCTGATGATCGTGAGGAGCTGGGAACTGACATCCGGGACTTGGAGTCTGCACTGAGTGACCGACCTGTCTGGAATCTGAATAATAAGGTGGAGAACTCACGGATGGAAGGGACAGAACCTTGGCTGGGGGAATCGGGTGATACTGAATCTGGAAGCCGGCCCAAGCTGGGGGTGCAGCATGATACATGGGTAAGAAGCATTTTAAATCCTTTGGTGGAGGGCTTTTCTATGCGGGGGCAGGTACAGGATGGTATAGACACTGGGACAGCTGTATCATTTGTACAGGAAGAGCCTTTGCCACATGTCCTGAATTCAAGCACTGGGAAGCGGCAGGCACATGAAGGGGCCTCAGATATGGGAGAGCAAAACTCGGCAGAAGAGCAACACTCAGCAGGAGGTTCTGCTACCCCCTGACCAAGGTACTTGGACCTATTTAATAAAATGGAACCCACTCCCTGCAGGAATGCAGTACATCTGGGGTATAAAGTGGGCTTGAAGGCTTGGGGGCTTGGGGTATAAAAGGGTCTGGACAGATTGTATGTGGGCAAAAAACTACTAAAAGAGTTATTGCGGTTTACTTCACCGGATGTCTATGTCCTGATACACATATCAGGAGAGGACAACTTTGATATAAGTTTTAGAACACCTGCTGGACTAGAGCATTTATGGATGTTTTATAATCAATGTAGGTTTGCTCCACTGTGGACTCCCTTTTATGCCATCCCCCTATCCAAACCATTAATAAAAATGGTAACAATTATGTTCCGAAATGAGAGTATTCATATTTGTGATATACATCATTGGTTGCAGCAAAGATGTGAAGTGCTGAGTGCCCCAGAAACACTCCTTGACTCAGAACATTTCTGGACAGGGGGTTGGCAATTTAAAATCAAGCTACGACAAACAGCGTACGGGATCATGCATATACCAAACAGTTTTTTTGGGGGGCAAAGATAGAGGTGTTTGCTTCTACTCGGGCCAGCCAAAGGCCTGTTACAAATGTGGCTCCCATACACACCTGTCCAATGTTTGTGATAAACTGAGATGAGGTATATGTTGGGAGTTTAACCATACTAGCTCCCAGTGCTGCAACTTTTCAAAATGTAACTTGTGCGACAAGCAGGAACACATTTTCAAGAATGTCCTTGGGCTGCCAAAAACAAAACCAGGACAGTGGATCCTGATGATCTTATTTCTAGGGCACAACAGAAGGCCACCACTGCTGCCCCTGGGCCGGCGCCTCAGGCTCCTCAGTCTTCTGAGAGAAGGAGGAATTCAAACGAGAATTCAGGTCATACATTCCAGACTGAGGCACATGAGGGAGAGTCTGTACCCCCAACCCCTGTACCAGTGCAGACCCCTGATACAGTACCAACAACTGAAGAGATAATAGATGTTACCCCTGAAGGTGGAATGGCGACATCTGTGCAGAAGGAGCTTGAGACGGCCCATATGCCCCCCAACAGGAACCTTGGTCCCAGGATGAACCAAGATGAAGTCGGAGATTGGCAAAGGCTGAGATTGTGGAGGATAAAGAAATGGACAATCCTTTTTTACCTTTATCCCACAAAAACTGGGGGGATACAGAACGAGAAGAGGGGTTATCGGATGGGTCCTCTCAGTCAGGGTCTTTGGATGTGAATCCTGAGGGTAACAGAATGGGAACCAAGAAGGATAAAAAGAAGAAAAGCAGAAAAAAAAACTTCTTGAACAGGTTTTGATTATTATGGGGACGTAGAATCACTAACATATGACTTCCTTTATGGTGCGTTCTTGTAACATACATAGTATTAGGAATATCAGGAAGCAAACTGCTGTTGTTTCCCTATTTCATGAGGCAAAATTTGATGTAGTTTTCCTGCAAGAAATGTGGATGAGGTCATATACTGGCATGTTAGGGGCTAAACATAATTGGGTTTGGGGGCCATCACATTGGTCATTTGGGCAGGATCAGGCTGATGGGTGGGAATTTTATTTTCTGGATATAAGTTTAAATTACAAAACTGGTAGACATTATTCCTGGGAGGGCATTGTTAATTGATGGAATTTGGCTACATGACTCATACAGATTTATAACAGTTTATGCCCCCAGATCAAAGCAGAACGAGTGGACTTATTTACTTTATTGAAACCATAGTTAACAACAGCACGAGCAGTAGTTCTGGGGGGTGACACCAATTGTACCTTGGAGACGACTGATAGGAAATTGAAAGAAAAAAATTTATAGTGATTCAACGGCTTTTAAAGCTCTCATTGATACAGCCGATTTAGTAGATGTTTCTTGTAACGCTTCCCCATTAATTACACGCATTTTTGTGAAAAACCAGTTAACATCTAAACTTGATTATGTATTTATTTCCAAACAATTACAAATGAGATCTACAAAAGTGTTGCCAATAGAATTTTCTGATCATTTAATTTTTTTTTTACCATTATTTCGGGGTCTTATGACCTCCACTAGGTGGAGATTAAATACTTCAATTGTAAAAGATCAGATAGTTCAATATAATGTTACCTCTATTTTGCTGGCCAGAGTTTCGGTGATGGGGCTTTATGAAGATTTTGAGAGGTGGTGGTTTGAGACAAAGCAGGATTTGACGGCATGGTTTCAACACTATGGGAAATTGTCAGTAAATGAGAGGATTTTTTCAATATCTTTAACTTAGGACACAGTTGTTGAAACATCTGTCACTTACATATATTACAAATCAGGATAATTTGGCTCAAATTTCAGTTCTCAAATGACAAATGGGGGTCTTACAGCATGACAGGGCTAAATCATTGCAAGCTGAACTTTCTTATGGTACACAAAAGACCCCGTATGGGGACCCCTGTGAGGCGTGTAAAGAACGGAGAATAAAATCTCATTTATTGGAATTAAAGACCTTCCAAGGGCAGATTGTAAGGACTACAGGGGAAATAAGGCAAGAAGTGGAGACTTTTTGGGAAACTTTATTTAGGCCCTGGGACACTGATAGGCTACAGGTTATTAAATATTTGGCTGGGGTGAGTGTGCCAGGGTTAGACGTGGTAGAAAAAAATGGATGACAGGAGGATATAACCCCACAGGAAATCCTGGAAGTCATTAAAAGTTTAAAGGAAGGTACCTCTCCTGGGAGAAATGGGATGTCTAACACTTTTTACAAAATATATGGTGACCTAGTGGCTCCTTGCTTTGCCAAAGTACTGACATTTTGGATTACCAAAAATATAATACACCAGGACTTTGCTAAAGGATTGGTGGTTAAAAAGCGGGCTAGACAGGAACTTGACAATTGGAGACCTATATGTCTTTTGAATTCGGATTTCAAAATATTTACCAGTCTGCTGCAGAAAAGACTTAGGAGGGTGGCACTAATTTTGATACATCCAATAAAGACCTGTTCCATTCCTAGTAGGAACATAAAGGAAAATCTTTCCATAATTAGGGATGTGGTAGAATATAGTATTAGGCAAGGTCAGATGGGATATGTTGTTTCATTTTATCAGCATAATGCTTTTGATAAAGTTAGCCATGATTTTTTGTTTGAAATTTTAAAGTTTTATGGGATTCCTGAATTTTATGTTGGATGTTTGCGACTGGTTTATACACATGCTATGGTAACACCATTAATAGCAGGTAAAGAAGGGAAATGGATACAGGTGAGGTTATGGGTCAGACAGGGGTGCCCCCTGAGCCCATTATTATATACTTTTGTATTAGACCCATTGATTCAGAGAATATAACGAACCAGAAGGTACAAGGGATTATAATAATAATAATAATAAGCTTTATTTATATGGCGCCTTATCAATACCAAGGTGCCTAACAATTTTAAAATCATATCAAACATCAGTACACATATAATAATAAATTAACAGCATACCATCCAATCAGTCATGGAATGCCTGGTGCCACAAAAAAGTTTTTAATTAGGGGGGAATGTAGTCCTCAAGAAATTAAATGGATTATGCTGATGATTTATGTGCATTCATTAGGAATTCACAGAGTCTTTTAGAAAATATTACAGGAGATGAAACAATATAGCAGACTGTCGGGGTGAGTCTGAATATCCATAAATGCAGAGGACTTCTGGTAGGTGCCACAGAGGTGGGGGAGTGTCAGGTGGGTGGTATTACTATTTCAAAGGACCCAATCAAGATTTTAGGGGTATGGTTTGGGGAGGAGGATATACCTGGTAGAAACCGGGAAGAAAATTTATTGATCTGTGAAAACAAGGTAACCAGATGGAAAAGCTGGAAGTTTTCTAAAACTAAAAGAATTTTTATTATTAAGCAATTCTTGGTTCTGTGTTTATTATATATTAGTGCAGTGTTTCCTTTGCCTTTACAGTTGGAGACAAAATTGTTGCAAATTTATTTTCAAATATTATGGGGATCTCATCTCAATCTGGTCAAAAGGGAAATTACATATCTTCCCTTAAATAAGGGTGGGTTGAACATGGTAAATCCAGTGGTGCTTTTTCACACCATTTTTTGGTCTGGGTCCTTTCAGGTACTTCTGCATAATAAAGATTCATTGGTCAAAACATGGCTGACCAATAGTTTGAAACCTGTTTTATAGCTGTGGGTGGAGCAGCCAGTGAGATTCAACCATAGATGGAATGTTTCCAAGTGTTTTAGACCTACATTGCAGAAAATACATAAGTGGGGGAATCTGTAGATCACAGTTAGCAGGTAAATCAAGAAAGACATTATATTGTCAAACTCTAGCCTTGGTAGGATCAGAAATGTCTAACTTTAAAGGGTGTTTACCTTCTGACAGTAACTTAGTAGTAAATTGATTAATGAATAAAAGAATACCGCATAGAATGTGAGATGTGGTTTGGTTGGTTTCCCATTGGAGGCTGGGGGTTAGGGGAAATAATAAGCATAAGGTTCTAGATTAAAGAACTTATTTATACCCTGAATGTGAAAATCAAACAGAATCAATGGAGCATTTTCTCTTAGATTGTCCATTTTCAAGGGGGGGTTGGAGATATTTAGCAAATGGATGGGGTCTGATATGGTTGCAAGTACTGACATATGAGCAACTGGCTTTGGGGAATTACTCATGCCTGTTGGTTAATGGGGTGGAGACAACTTTAAATGTGTTTTTTTGCTATTTTACTGTTTTATTTATGGCAAGCTAGGTGTCAGTTTATATTACAACAAAAGAAAATGTCTTATGCTTCAATATGTAGGCTTAGTGAAGCAGCCTTGAGAGAGGTGTGTGTAGAGGATGTACAAAATTATCCTAGATCTAAGGTACAAGCTTGGTGGAAAGGTTTTCCTTTTTTTCAGAAATATGGTTGATTTTGAGGGACTGTGATTGGTGGGGGAAGATTGTTTGGTGGGAAGAAGTAGGTAAGACGTTATGGGGTTATGTTCACTGTGTGCAGGATAACACGGGTTTTGTTTTGGGATTGTTTGATGTGTTGGATTCTATTTTCTTTGTTTAATGTAATGAAACACTGTGGACGTAAATATGTTTTGGAAGTGTTCAATAAAAAAATTCCCCTACTCTTGCTGCAGAGGGCGCTGGTGCGCTGCAGGAGAGATGGAGGATCACAGTAGACCTCGAGAGAGAGAAGGGGACGATCAGGTTCTAAGAGCTCCAGCAGAATCTTTAGAGCTGAATGTAGAGGAAATCCAGGGAGCACTAGATCAGTCACAAGAAATAACTATGGTTGAACCTGACGTGCCTTCTTTGATATCTGGTGAGGAACATTTAATGGAAGATGAAGAGAAAATATTGCAGCTGGAGATGGATGCCAAAAAGATACAACTCTTGGCAATGATTTTGACAGCTGAACAAGAATTTATTATAAGCAGAACTAAACTGGACGAAGAGAAAAAAAAAGGAGGAAGAGATCAGGAGTGAGTCCTTTGCAATGACATAGCAAATGTCTACCTGTGGACACGATACCTGCACAATTAATGGAGACAGAAGGAATACAGGAGAAGGATCCTGATATGGAGGTGAAAGAAGGAGAGAAAAATATGGACTTAGAGGAGTGGTCCTCTGGAGAAGCTTTGCAATGAGCGGGCAGGTTGTTTAATGGTGTCGAGTGGATTCCCGACCCCACAATGCCCCTTCCTGGAACCCCCGAAAGATTTGCTTTACTGCCTAAGGGATGTACAGAACAGGACATGTCCCACACAATGACTGAACAGTTGTGAGAACCTCAGTCCCAGCTGGCTGCCGCTGCAGCTGTGTGGGATGAACCAGAGGCAGGAGAGAAGCGTACTGCAACAGACATGGAATTACCAGCACAGTCTAACCTAGATCAAATGCAGCACCAGAATTTTGTAGAGGTGCATGAAAACATTGGAAACCCACAAGAATTACTGAATGGGAAGGTAAGAGGGGATGTTGATGGCCAGGGGTCAGGGTTACCAGCTGCTATAAATGACTCTGCACTATCTGAGAGTGAACCTCCTCCATATGATAAACGCTGGCTGGGGTCCTATGCGGGACTGTTTCATAAACCAGCAGAAGCTGCAAAGTGGAGATTTTTAGTCTGTTTAACATATAAAGGGTTGGCCCCTATTCCCCCTGATAGATTATGGGTAGGGAAGACACCGATAAAAGACTCTGTGGGCTTTCTACCCTCAGATGTTTACGCCTTCATTCATGCACCGGGAGACCAGTTCTATGATGTAAGCTTTTGTTCAATAGTCTTGCTGGATACATTTTGGAAGTTATACTACAAATTGAAAGACATGGAAATTTGACATGATTCTACAGCAATACCTATCACCAAACCCACGATAAAAACTATTACATTGCTATTCTGGAATTAGGGGGTAGATGTAAATAACAATCTTTTGGCTGGAAAAACGATGTACTATCTTTGACCATTCAAAGCCAATAATGGACGACAATGTTTTTTGGACCAGGGGATGGCATTTTCGAGTGCAACTGAAGCAGACTGACCAGGGAATACAACACTTACTAAGTTTGTTTTTTTGGGGATGTGACAGGGATATATTATTTTATGCCGCTCAACCCAAGAGCTGCTACAGATGTGGCTCTTTGGCATATCTGAACAATGATTGTGACAGTACTGAATTTCATTGTGGAATGCTCGACCACTCCAGCGGCACAATGTATGGCCCCACATTTTTGACTCTGTGGAGATAATGAACATGCCTTTCAGGAGTGTCCTTGGGCAGCACATAACTCAGATCATGATTATATCCTTTCACAAGTGAGACACCCTTGTAGGCAGCCTCCCAGAGAAAAAGAGGTCCCCTTTTATCCTTCAAGACATAGAGGCAGGGGAAGGGGTGGTTATTCAGGCACCAGAGTGCGGTAACAGAGATCAAAAGGGGGGTCCTCTGAAGTAAGGAGACCTCCACCTCCACAGTTTAGAGACAGTGACCCAGAATTTGTTATGGAGGCAGTTGAGACACCCTTTGTCACCCTGCAAGGTTCCCCAAAGACAGTATTATCTCAGCCCACTTGAAACCTTCCTGAGCAAACAGTTTCTGAGATACACACTGGGGAAATTGAAGAACCCTATTGTAAGGTAACAGCTCCAGTTCCCAACCCTTTCCTAGTCAGATGGTTGCCCGATATTCCTCCGGATGGGTTTAACCCTGCCCCCCCTGCCACTCTCGAACTGCTTCTCTTCATTTTCAACGTGGGGAGATCAGGTTGAAATGGAGAACCCCATGGATGAGGGTGAAGTTCCCGCTTCACAGCAGGTACTCGCCATGTTGGGGGTTAGGCCCTCAAAAAAAAAGAATAGAGGAACCCCAGAAAAGGGTAATAAGGTCCAGTAAAAAGGTATTTAACCCCCCTCCCTGAGCCTACCCAGTTGAAGGTAGCCAGCCTCAATGTTAACAGCATTACATCTGAGTACAAATGTACGACTACCTTCAGCATCTTACAGCAATTGGATTTTGATATTTTTATGTTGCAGGATACAAGATTACACACTCTGGAGGAGAAAGCTCAAGCAACAAAGGACTGGAAATGGGGTAATTCATACTGGTCAATGGGGGCAGAGATGTGTTGTGGGGTAGGATTTTGTTTTCATTCTTCTGAAGTTACAGTGTTACATCTAGTAGATATAGACCCAGGTAGGGCCTTCTTATTGGATGTAATGATTAATTCTTTAACTAGTAGACTAGTGAATATTTATGGTCCTCAGACAAAAGCATTGAGAATTGATTTATTAACGAAGGTACAAGCTTATTTACACAGGAGCAGACAGATCTTCTGCGGAGGTGATTTTAATATTAATCTAAAACAACACAGTGATGGGGAAAAACAATATTGTCACAGAAAGTTCCTCCAACAGGTGGTTAGACAAGCTGGATTGAAAGATGCCCATGGGAGTGGGAAGCGGGCAGTGAATCCAACTTTCTTTAAGGGATGTTTGTCCTCTAGGATAGACTTCCTTTTTCTAAAGCAGTCGCTGCCAGTTTTTCAAACTTTCAACATCCCTATGGAGACTTCGGATCATACACTAATAGGTGTTCACATTGCAGTCCCACCAAGTAGAGAAGCGGGACAGGGGTTTTGGAGATTGAATATCACATTGTTGGAGGACCCAGTTATTTTGGGGGAATTCAAAGAACTTGTGACAGATAAGGTCACCACCCTAATTTTATATGGTAATATTGAACTGTGGTGGGAGGACTTGAAGGATCTTATGATCAGTTTTTTGATATGGGAAAACTGTGGCTGCGACATCATATGAAACATACCTGACACTGAGGGGCAAATTGGGGTTTTTACTATCTAGACAGTGCATGGAGAAAGTTGACTTGATGGAAGAAATTAATATGATCAAAATAGAAATGGGGCATTATCAGTATAACCAGTTCCGTTCACTACAGAGAGAACAGTCTTACGGAACACAAGGGAAAATGGCTAGTGTAAATCCCTTTGTCAGCAGCCAGCAAAGACAGGAGAGGAAACAGATCACAGGTTTACGATCCCCTCAGGGGATTCTGGTTACAGAGAATAGTGGAATACTGGTTTTACTAGGACAGCATGTGGAGAGCATGTTTGGGACTCCTGTAGAAGAGTCAGGCTATGCCCACCAAATACTGGTAGCAGCAGATACCCCACAACTAGCTCCGAGACAAGTAGGTCCACTGATAGCCCCCTTTACTGAGTTGGAAATGAAAGAGGTGGTACAGAGCCTCCGAAACGGGATATCACTGGGATCAGATGGCCTTCCGGGGGAAATATTCAAAATCTTGTGGAAGACTGACTATCCCTATTGAATTTTTAGCAATGTATCATTTTTTTATTGAGGATGGGTACCTGCCGACATCCATGTATGAAGGGCTTTTGATTTTTTCTATATAAAGTTGGTGACCCTACCGACATTAATAAATGGCGGCCTATTATGCTGCTAAATACAGATTTTAAACTATTTGCCAAATTACTGGGGAACAGATTGGCACACACAATGGGTGATTTAATTAGTCCCAAACAATACTGCTCAGTGCCTGGGAGGAGGATAACAGAGGCCTTGCTCTTTCTCAGAGAAGTGGTGGAGGGTGTGGTGGGACAGGATAATTCGGGATTCCTGGTCAGCTTGGACCAGACCAAGGCATTCAATAAGGTTTGTCATTCTTTTTTGTGGCAATGCTTGGCCTCTTATGGAATACCTGCGATTTTTATTGATTGGATAAAGCTGTGTTATGAGCTAGCTTATATAGTGCCGTATGACAATGGCAATAAAGGGTCCAAATACCAGATATGGGGGGGGGGGAGTTCGCCAAGGCTGCCCCCTCAGTCCCCTCCTTTATGTTTTTATGATAGATCCAATATTAAGGCTCCTACAATGCTCACCTAATATCTATGGTTTGGCTGTGGGATTTTCCCAAGATTGTAAAATAACTGCGTATGCAGACGATTTGTGCCTACTACTGAGAGACAGAAAATCTCTTGAGACAGCAAAACACCTCATACAAGAGGTAGGTAAAGTTACAGGGGCAAGTCTCAACAGAGAGAAAACAAAATGTATTAGTTTACAGGGTTTACAAAATGCACCAGGGGTGTTGGGGGGAAGTCAAGTAGCAACTACACCAATTAAAGTCCTACGGATTTATTATGGGGGTAATGACATGGTGAGCTATAATTGGAAAAAGCCCTCTCCATAGGGAAGGAACTGGTGGGAAGATGAAACTGCTGGAAACTATAAAAAAAAAGAGGGTATATTTACTAAGAACATATTTAGTTCCAGTATTTCTTTATCTTAGTGCAGTATTTTTGGTTCCGAAACAAACAGAGGTTCCCTTGATGGGGTGTTTCTTTTCTTGTTTCTGGGGGAGCAGACTGAACCCAGTTAAAAGGAATATCTTATATAAAGACTTTAAGGCAGGGGGCGTTAATATGTTGAATCCCTTATTATTTTATTTCACAATATTTTTATATTCAAATTTGCTTCCTTTGATGAAAGGCATTGAGCAAGGGCAGGGAGACAGGAGTCTTTTGTTACTCCAGCGGGTATTTACAGAGTGGAAAGGAAACAGATTTCTACATAAAAACAAAAGGAGTCCATGGTTAGCGAAACGATGCAAAGGGGTTTTTGATGGGATTATTAAATGGGGAATTGGATACACAACAGTTCTTCACCTTACCAGAAAGCAATTGTATGCGGAAGTTCTGTCGGTCCCTTTTATGGAACACCCGTTCTCAGAATTTTCACAAATTGACCAAGATTTTATATTTTGGTATATTATGGATGAGAGGATACTGGAACAGATATGGGATACTATATGGTTGGGATTACATTCTAAAATAAATGTGGAAAATAATCAGAAACATAAGCCCCTACAAGATAAATACTGCCCTAGGGATGGCTGTGTCCTGAAAATTGAAACCATAAATCATTTATATTTCACCTGTCCATATATAGTTCAATTTTGGGACATTGTTAAAAGTAGATGGAAGGGGAGGATGCCAATACCTCCAGACCCAAATCTATTGTTTTATGGTTAATTCCTAGTTTAGCAAATCACCCACATGATGGTACACTCCGGGTTGTATTTGCCCATTTTGTTTATTGGATATGGATTAGTCGCTGCCGTCTGGTTTTACAACAACAACATATTACAAACAGGAACTGTTTCACATACTCAGTACAGACTTAAGACATTGGAAGGCACAGCCAAGTCCACCATGATGGACACTTCTCAGACAGCTTCTGCAGCTGGACTGGAGAGGAGCATTCTTGCTCCCTGCCTACCTTATATTGCATCTCAGATCGAGTTTGGACATGGACCCCAGCTTCTGACCCCCCTGAGGACGGCTCATTGTTACCGGACATGTCAGCAGCTTCTATGGATATAACAGCAGATTCCTCACCTCTGGATGCTGAGCAGTATGCTGCAGTGGAAGCGCTTCTCCAAAATTCATGGACACGATAAAGGACTATCTACAAGCACAGAGAGCACGTCTACTGAAATGCTGCCAGGACTTTCCCACTGGATTGTTACCACCACCCCCCCCCCAAATGCAGGTAGCCATGGAATGGACAGAACATGATCATATTTCCCGGGAGGTACAGGAGCAATTGGACTTCCCTCACATGACCTCAACCCCTGTACGTCTTCCTCAGGCTTCCGATGCTGCAGCACTACTTTTAGGCCACACTTCAGGCCTAATTCCACTACCTGGCCCACAAACTAAATCATATTTATGGGACTGTAAGCTGGATTCAGCTTCAGCATGCCCAGCTTCTTCGATTTTGCCTATCGGATTACTGACCTGTGTGCCGCATCCCCGAGGGACGTCCTCCTACCCCGGTGCACAGAAGCCGTTTTCTTCCTCCCAACGTGGATACCACAGGAACTGTTGTACGGATTATCCACCACTTGAGTGGAACAAGGAGGTGGTATTGCAGGGTGCTGGATGGTCACCAGAGGATGGGGAGCACTGGAGCCTAACCCCCTCAACTGTCAAGCTACACAACATTATAACCCATGATAAGCTTTTATTTCCAGTTGTTACAGGAGATAGTAGTTCTGCTGATTCACCTACAGTACTGCAGCCAACTTCTTCTTGTTCTTCCTGGGCAGGCCCCCCCCCCCCGCTCAGATGATTGATATCCCACTTCCAGCAATGCCATCCATGACCACAAGTGCCCCGGACCCCTTACAGTGTCTGCCAGGTGGCCCTAGCCAGGAAAGGGATGCAGCCCCACCACAGCACTGGTCCCTGACCCCATGAATGAGGCTTCACCTGACGCAGGTCCTGCTCCACTGATTACAGGAGATTTGCACCTAACCACTGATATGCCTACCACTCGATCCCTGGCTGATCCCCAGGCTCCAGTTGACCCACCACCCCTATCCTTGGCAGAAAGAATGGATGCTGCTGACCCCCCTCCTGATAACCCCACCCTACCAAACTGGGCCCCTTCTTCCTCTGCTTACCGGTGGTGGACATTTTGGGAAATCGGATCCACAGGTTAAACAACCTGCTCCAGCCCAACGCCGCAATGAGGTACATCTCCTCTTCATCGGGGTGTGGATCCCCCTCCGGACAGGGACTTTGTTGGGAAAAGCTTGCTTAAAGAATCTCTGCACTTTCTAACACATCAAGTCTTTGCCCTGACTCATTCACTTTAAGACAATTTTTTTGATGTAAGCTTCAAAACACCAGCTCATCTGGATCATTTTTGGCCCCAGTACAACTCTTTGAAATCAATCCCCCTTGGATGCCTTTTCAGCCCATCCCCCTGATGAAGCCAGACATCCAAATAGTGACCATCCTACTCTGAAATGAGGGGGTTAACGTATTTGATGTTAAATACTGGTTTGCCCAACGATGTGAGGTACTGGGGGAACCTACACCTATCATGGATTCGGAGGATTTTTGGACTGGCAGTTGGCGTTGCAACATAAAGATACACCATGACCTTTCAGGCCTCCAGCATCTGACAAGAGTGTTCTATCTTGGCGGAGACAGGGAGCAATGTTTCTATCCCAGCCAGCCAAAGACTTGTTTTAAATGTGGCTCCAAAAACCATCTGAGCAATGTTTATGATAAGATCCATTGTAATCTTTGCCAGGACTTTGGACATGTCAGCCTTAATTGCTCAAATGACCTTCGATGCAACGTCTGTGAGGAGGTTGGACACTCTTACAGGACTTGCCAGTGGGCAGCTCATAACCAGGAAATTTGCCCCTCCCTGATGGATTGTTCCAGGCTGCTCAATCGGCCGCCCAACAACAGAAACACTGTTTCTTAGCCCATCAGTTAGCTCATAACCCCAATCCCATTGAGGAAATCCCTATGCCTCGCCTGGACTGAGACCTTCCCACAGAAACCCCCCCCCTTGCCTTCCCCTTCTATGGAGCTATCTCCCCCAACCTCACCTAGCAAGACTTTGGCCATGCCACTCCCAGATCCTCCAGAGAACTACATGGATGTTGCCATCCTTTCTGGGAAAGAAGACAAGAGCATGCCACCACCAGATATGATTGTTGTCACCAAGAAGAGGACTCTGCTTCGTCTTCGGGTGAATGACACCCATCTTCTTCCTCCCCAGCCTCAACCAGGTTTACCTCAAGAGAACAGGTTTCAGATTCTTGAACATGAAACTGTGGATACGGATGACAGTCAAGAATGAGACTCCTCCTCGCAACCCTCCTCAACTCCCCCTGTCCCTCCGATTGATAGTCCTGAGGTCGCTCGCCCAAAAGCTATGGGTCAGCAATGCAAGAAGATGCACCAGGCTACCCGCAGTTCTGTCCACCAAGACCTACCACCCTAATGGATTACGTTCCTTTTTCAATCTACTTTTCCTATGGACCCCACCCTGTGCTAGGCATCTCTCGATGTCAACAGTATTAAGCATCCATGCAGGAGGAATCTTCTTTACACTACTTTGCACGACTCCCCTTTTGATGGTTTTTTTTTGCAGGAGACAGGTTTTACCATGATGATGGCAGAAATAGAGCAAGCACAATGCCATTGGTTTTGGGGCCTTTCGTACTGGTTTATTGGACAGGACAAATGCAACAATGTGGGGATACTATTTTGGGACATTTCATTCAACCTACAAAACTTGGTCGACATCAAGCCTGGCAGGGCCCTATTATATGATGTTCTTTGAGGCCCAGATGGCTACTGATATATTATGATCTACGTCTCACAAACCAAGTGAGAACGGGTGGATTTATTCTGGAAGATCCAACCCTTTCTTCATACCAACAGATTCCTGTTATTTGGGGGTGACTTCAACTGTGGCTTCACCACCTTGAATCGGGGTGCCAAATCCCCAAAAATGTAATGTGATTCCACCTGTTTTACCCAAATGATTGTTGATGCTAATTTAATTGATGTTTATAGAACACATCACAAACCGATTTGCCACACGCATTGATTTTATTTTCACTGCGGCTCGTGTTGTGATGCAGAAGGCTGCTTTTATACCATACAAGTCCTCTGATCATTTGCTGTTAGGGGGTACATTTGGTTCCTCACCGACTGCCCATAGCGGTATCCCTGTCTGGAGATTTAATAACTTGATTCTTGATGATGCTCCTTTCCAGGTCCACCTGAAGGCCTTAATATTTTCCCAACAATTAGTTACATGTTTATATTGATCTAGGCGCCTGGTGGGGGGGACACGAAGGCAGCAATACAGGAAGAATCCTGTTCCTATACCACCCATAACAAATGGATGGCCCGAATGGAATATTTATCACTCTGTACCCATTTGCTGACATTACTGACACTGTCCCATACAACTGGTTTAGACTATACTACCCAGATTTCGCAAGTTAAGGCCAACAGGTCCTCCCTTCAGTACGACAGGACATTATCCTTGCAAATGGAACATCAATGTGGCACTTAGAGTAAACAAGGGAAGGGTACAATGTTTCAAAGCTGTAAGGTGAGGGTACAACGTTGTTGCCTGTCTAAGTTTCTGGATGAATGGGGCAATATGGTTACTACTGTCTCACATTTACTGTATGTGGTGGATAACTACCTATCGGAAATTTGGCTCCTGTAACCCTGGTTCTCCCGCACATCTTTTGTTCATGGTACAGGTCCTCCCATACCCCCTACTTAGTTACACCATCTCACAGCCCATGTAAATGTGGTGGAGGTAATACAAGCTATACAGGTCTTGCACAATAATGTAGCCCCTTGGCTGGATGGCCTTTCGGATGAAATTTTATAAGACCTTTGCCAGTAATTTGACTGACAATTTGGTTCGCCTCTTTAATTAGCTTTTATCCACGGATAATCCATCGGTGGCTTTTTGTGAAGCTCTCTGGTAAATTATTGTTTAAAGTGGATGACTCCTCGAGCCTGGAGAATTGGCGCCCCTCTGTTTGCTAAATACAGACATGAAAATCCTTATGAAAATGTGGCAGATATAGTCATTTCTCACTTTCAGACCTGCTCAATCAAGAGGTGAAACATGTCTGATAATCTGATTCTTTGGGAAATTTTTGCACTTGCTGATTACCCTAAACAGGTTGGATACATCCTGTCACTAGATCAAGAGAAAGCGTTCAGCAGGGTCACCCATAGGTACCTGTTTGATGTTCTCTTGCACTTCGGCATACCTCCAGTTTACTGCAATTGGCTGTGCTGTATATACTCCACCGCTTCCATTTTCCCTTATATTAATGGCCATTTCAGCACGAGACTATGGTTAAAAACAGGAGTGACAAGGTTGCCCCTTACCCCTTGTTATATGTCTTTTGTATCGACTCTATTATCCACTCCCTACAGGTGCATCCCCAGATATGGGGTATTGCCAACCTGACTGACATGGCCCGAGTCACGGTCTCCGCTTATGCAGATGATGTAGTTGTATTTGTCCAAGACCAGGAGTCGGGTCTCATGGCCCTGGAAGTTTTTAAAACTTATGAACCCTATTCTGGAGCAAAGCTTAACCTGCTCAAATGCCCTGGATTTATTTTAGGTTGTGCCATTCCAGTACTCCCCTGCATAGGGAGATTATGATGGATATCTCACCTATGAAGATTTTGGGTATTTCTTTTGGTGCGGAGGACCAGCCCACGCTAACCGGAGTTCAAAACTGGCGCAAGTCTCTGGGAAGGTTCACATATGGAAACACTGGCACCAGTTTAAAAAGATGAAGAAACAAATACTGAAGACTTTTATACTCCCATTCTTTACCTACTTGTCCATGGTATACCCCCTTTCTAAATCTCTTGATGTCACTCTATATAGCGTTACATTTTTTAATTAATTTGGGGGAGTATACTGAACTCCATCAAACGTAATACTATTGATTCATCTCTTAGGGTGGCCTCCAGGTTGTTAATCTGATTGTTTCCTTTTATTGTCAGTTTGTTTCATGGAATCTGACAAGTTACTTTCAACAGATCCCTAAATTCTGGCACCCAGACAGGCTGTTGGGCCCTTCCCTTGATCCACTACTAGACGACCAATATAGCCAGACTATGGAAATCCCCAGTCTTTCCATCATACATACTACCTTTTTTAGGCAAAACTAGACAATGGAAACTGGACTTTGCACTTGTTAGGACCTTGACGAGAAAAGCGTTATATCAACAAGTGTGGGAGATTAATTATTCAGACCTGATGATATACCATGGCACCCCCCCCCCCATTGATTACTACACCATCAAACACTATTTATTGGATGCCTGAACCCTATCCAAAATGTGGGACGTGGTGTGGTTAAGCTGTCATGGCCGCCTTGGGATAAAGGCTTTTGGGGGGATATAAATGGTTTTATAGTATATGTTTTATATTAAATAAATATGGTTTTAGATTTTTATTGTGTTA
The DNA here is from genome assembly GCA_016271365.2 of Neoceratodus forsteri. Taxonomy (NCBI): domain Eukaryota; kingdom Metazoa; phylum Chordata; order Ceratodontiformes; family Ceratodontidae; genus Neoceratodus; species Neoceratodus forsteri. The sequence goes on along the minus strand of CM057453.1, from coordinate 815,311,104 downwards.
TATTGTACTGCCACTTTGAACATTGGAAAAGCACCTTTTATAAATAAAATTTTGATTGATTGATTGATTGAAGGCAAACTCCAAACATACGAGCTTGTCGGAGAGATACTGCCCCCGACTGACTTATCCTTTACAGTTGGAAACCATGAAACATGGAACATTTCTGTATCAGTTGTCCATATGCTACCCACTTTTGGAACACTGCGACTACCTCTTGGCAGGACCCGGCCTGGAGCCAAGTCACATTTTCCAACATAGTGTTGGGGGTTCTGTCTTCCCTCAGGCATATGACCCTTTCATTGTCAGACTGTGTTTCACCACTATGAAATACTTTTTGTGACAATCCCGCTGAAGACTCTTACGCCTGAGGTGGTGCTCCACCTGATTGAGAGAATTGTTCTAGATCTACTAATCTGAGAGTAAACTATTCTCTTCCCATATACTCCATAAGAAATCTTAAGAAATGGAAATTAATTTCTTGTATTTTTCAACTCCTCCTCCGAGATGGTCATTGGTTTGCTCCCCCATCCCTTTTTTTTTAGTTTCTTTTCTAGTTGTGAAGATATGACTCAAAGCTGACAGCTCTCATTTGTTTTGTTTTTGGTCCTCCCTTTGCCACAATGATTATGTATCGCACTTAATCCTACATAGAAGGACTACTGATTGCCTTACCCTCAGTATTTTTGTTATTTTAGTTGCTTACTACAGTGTGACTGATTTTGTATCTGTCCTGAATATTGCGTTGTCTTATTTAATCCATACTAGGTACGAATGTATGATTATTCTCTTTTACTTACTGAGCTTGTTGTTTCCCAGCCTTGAGGATACTTGATGCATTAAACTATTTGCACAGGGTGCTTGATTACCTTTGGTGTTTTCTTCTGTGGTTTCCCTTCACCCCCCCAGAAATATTTTGTTTTCTTCAGTCCTAGTTTTGCTTATGACTTGCCATAGTCATTACATATGATTACCTGTGTTTTCTATACTTCTGATGTTTTGATTTTTGTTTAATAAAATTCCCCTACTCATGGCAGGAGGCAGTGTTGGCTCACTGACCAAGAGGGTGGATTCTGGTGGTTTGGAGGAAGGTGTGGTACTGCAGGCTGGAGTTCACTCTTCATCCCCAGTCTGTGTCTCTCTAGAGGACAAAATCTGTGTGCAGAGTTCTGATGATGAAGGAATAGACCTCGATCTGAATCTGATAGCCACGGAAACAGATGACATAACTGCAGAGTTACAACTAGAAACAGAATTACAAAACTGCAAAAGACATTTGCTCAGAATAATGGCTGAAGATGGGAAGAGGTATAGTAAGAGAAAAGCCTCTCTGAAACACAGAATGTTGAATAAAAATTTGGTGGTACCTGAGAAACAGCTGGTGGATGGAGGTGATCCTTTGGTGATAACTGAAGTTTCTCTCTCTCTGATGCTCAGCTGTGCACCGCTGGGCCTAGCTCTGACAATCAGTTGTGAGATTAAAGTAGCACACTGACAGCCAGACACTCCCTAGTAAAAGTTTTCCAGCTCCACAGCCTGACATGGCAAGACACTTCATGATCTCTAGAGAAGGCTTTAAATAATGCAGGTTGGATGCAGGATTCAACAGGAAAATGAGTTCCTGACCCAGAGTGGGACATAGTGTCATCCTGAGAAATCCAAGCAAAGATGCAGACATTAGCAATTTCATCATCGGACTCAGAAGTGTTCCCAAAAGAAATCAGGAGAGAGAGTCAGTTTACTAGTGCCCCGGGGAGTGACTGCACTTCAGGAGATTTACCGGAGAGGGGAAAGAGAGATATAGGCTCCGGTTCTCATTCCCCATCAACACCAATCATGTCCATAGAAACATTGAAACATAGAATTTGATGGCAGATAAGGACTGCTTGCCCCACCCAGTCTGCCCATTTCCCTACCTAATGGATAAGCTGCAGATCCTAGTTAACCAACAGCCTATTTCCTCCTACCCCAACCCCTAGAACTGCCTTATGTCTGTCCCATGCATTCTTGAATTCCCCCACTGTTTCTGACTTCACAACATCCTCAGAAAGTCCTCAGGAAGGTCCATCAGTGGAAACATGGTTGGGAGAGCCCTCAGGACCAGGAATGGGATTGAAGCACTGTAAGGGAAAGGCCCAAATGGCACTGACTGCAGAGACTGCGAGTAACTTGCATAGCTCTGAAAAATGTGGTTTCTGTTTTACCTAATGACAAAACACCTGCATCTAAATCGGAGGTAAGAACTACTGCCCACCAGTTTGCATCTGCTCCTGTAATGGATGAGGGAAGCTGCGAATGAACAAACAAGTGGGGATGCGGGGTGTAGTGGGGGGAGACTGAAACCAGGAAAGACTCGTTTAAAGCTGAGTGCTCTAATAATACAGCTGCACTAAATTCTGTAGAGAACAACATGAATGAGACAGAGTCATCCACTCTGAGTACTGAGACTGAACAGATGCAAACGCAGTGTTCCTGTACACCCAGAATCTACTGAAAGCCCACTGGTACTGATGAAAGAGGAGGGGGGAATTTGCAGAACAACAGTGAAACCCCTTCACAGCCCAATGGGAGAGAACCTGGCCCTTTCCATAACAACTCCCGAGGGACTAGGCCTGGACCAAGATAGTCAGACTTTTTTAAGCAGAGAGCAGAACCAGCCCCAAGTAGAAATGCTGTTGGGTTAAAATACAGAGGGGAATTATCAGAACATATGGACAGAATCTGTGTGGCCAGACAACTAATCAAAGACTACCTGTATGCAATTCTTTGCATCAGAAATATATGCATTAATACATATTTCAGATGAGGACACTTTCAGTATTAATTTCATGTCTGCACAGAGTCTAGACAGATTCTGGATGACGTACCACCAGCTGAAAACATCACCTCTTTGGATTCCATTCATCGCTATCCACTAACAAAGCCCCTCATCAAGACAATAACTATAATGTTCTGTATTGAGGGTGCAAATGTGACATTCACTGCTTGTTAGAAAAGAGGTGTGAAATCTTGGGCGAGCCTGAACCAATTCTCGATACCGAGAATATCTGGATGGGAGTCTGGCATTTTAAAGTAAAATTGTCCCACACAGACTCTGGAGTAGTACACCTGCCCAATATCTTTTTTAAGCAGGGATAGAGGTGTCTGTTTCTATGCAGGTCAACCAAAAGTGTGCTACAAATGTGGGGCCCTCACACATTTGAGTAGTATTTGTGATCAGCTGAGGTGTAACCTGTTCCGGCATGTCAGTATGATGGGCAGAAACTTACATTGCTGCAATTTATGCGAGGAGAAGTGGCATATGTATCAACAATGCCCATGGGCTGCCTGGAATAGGAATGATGGCTTCAATTAGAAGCATCTAGTACACAGAGCACAACTATTCAGTAAGAACAGTACTCTGGCTCCATCTGGGAAAAACAGATAAAACTGGGCCATCCTCCCTTATAGGAAATACTTTAAGGGCACAAGAGGAACCTGTCTCATTACCTTCCACATCAAGTAATACTGTACGGGATAAACCCCACCCATCATTCCCCTCCATCTATGCCTGTTGCACCAGAAAGAGCTGCTAGACCTGAGACAGTGCAGATTTCTGCTGATAAGGATTTAAAAGAGACTAACACTAGGACTCCAGAAGCCACTCAGGGGCCAACCCTGGCAGTTGATTTGCCAGTGTCCAAGCCCCCACCATTTCAGTGACTTACTGTTGCTCACTAAAGAATTACCAGATTGGCTGAGAAACAACAAAAGCACCCCCTACCCGATAATACTTAAACATAAGTATCAGGTGTTACAGGAAAAAAAAGGATTGGAGTTACTCTGCTATGGACTCAGATGTATCCCCCACAAAGTCATGGACACCTTCAGAAATTGAAGAGGGTGGAAGGCCAAAAGAGAAACCAAGGAAGAGGAAATCTACTTCCTCCTCTCAGGGAGGGATTTATTGGTACAACTGGTCAATTATTGGTTATTTTCTTGCTTTCACTTATACACCCATGCATACTTCGAATATTGCATCCCACAACACATGCAGCATTAAAAATTAAAAGAAAAGGGAGGCTGCATTATAACACCAGCTTTGATGTTATATTGTTACAAGAAACTAGACTGGCTTCACTTTTTGAAGTTTCACAGGTTATAAAAGCTGGGTTTGGGGACCCTCTTACTGGACTTTCGGGGACGATAAGATGGATAGGTTAGGAATTTTGTTTTGGGGGATTATATTTTCTGTAACCAGGGTAGAGGACATTTGCCCTGGGAGGGCTTTATTGCTAGATTATGTGTATCAATCATCCAAATTTCAATTAGTTCTTATGCTCTCCAGACTAAAACTGGGAGAATTTCACTCTTGAAAATATAACACCATATCTTTCTACAGCACAACATGTGACATGGGGGACTCTAATTGTGGACTGGATGCTCATGTACAGGGTATGGAACAAAAGAAAACATTGTGATACGCATGCTTTAAAAAATATTATAACAAGGGGAGAGAAAATCCTGTGTCCTGATTGGTCATTAGTCATGCATTGGAGGTGTCTAATGCATGGTTAAAACAAGTGCTGGCCAGCTGGACACAGAACTGCAGTGAAATCTATGTGCCAGTAACATTTTTAAAAACACATAGACACCATTTTCCCACTTTGCTTAGCCCACTTGTCCTGTACAGTGCCCATTTTAGCTGTGGATGTAGCACGTACTTCAGGACTCACACAGTGGAAAAGCAGTAGTTTAATTATTCTTTTAACTAAGACTGATTTTCTGTTAGATGATGAACAGGTCTTCTGTGTCAGCTATTGTCATCACAGCCGCAATCCTGACGGCTGCTGTAATTCCTGACGACACTTCCTCCATTACTTGATCACTCCTCCAAAGTGATTCACAGCAAGATATAAACACATAAAAATGAAGGCTGCAGTCACAGGTTGACATTATAAACTATGGAAGACCTTTGCTTCAGTTGTCTGTGTGCCATATCAAAATTCCTCTGCCCAGCCACCAGCCCACTCGTTGCACTTCCAGTTTCGCACTCTGAATCCCATTTCACTTGTGCCCCGAGGACAAAAAGGCAGTGTTGGCCATCTGGGTGAAACAGGAGAAAAGCACACTAAATTTTATTTGTTTCACTGTCTTACCAGCACAGTCACAGCTGGCATCCCTGGTAAGCACTTGCAGTTTTCATCATATGTCTGCCCGCTTGCTAGCTCACTCGCTCGTCTACTCAGACCTCTCATTAAGTGTTGATTTAATGTTTAAAGTAAACAACTCATTATTTAAACTTTAGCTTCTTCAGAGTGTGTGTGTGTATGGGGTTGGGGCTATGGCAACCAGCTGCAACCACAGCTATAGTAGCCACTATAGGGCAAAATAGTTACAGGAAAAAAACAAACTACAATAAGGCAGAGGAACTATTTTACATAAAAACACATCAAAGATTTAGTTTTTTTACCATTAAAACATCTAAATTTAAATTTTTAAATCCACGTAAAATACACAGCTGCATTTTAAAAGCACAAGACACTCTGGGATGTGGATTAGACAGTTCTAATGCATGGCCAGAGGCTGAAGGCACTTAGTCTGTGGCCTTGTGCCTTACTATGCCCCTGGCTGGGCATTAAGAACTGTCTACCGCATACTCTGTCATGTCTTATTCCTTACTTATTGCAGGCGCAGGCTTAACAGAAACCTATCAGACCTTACACCACACTGGAGGAAGTACTGTACCTATAATAGAAATCTGTACTCCACTAGGACAAACTATTTTTTTTTATGTCCCCACGACTGATCCCCACAAAATTTACCTTAACTCCACTGGAGCGATCAGATCATTTATTGCTGAACTGTGCTTTTTTGCACTGACAGTATTCCCTCTTGACAGATTGGTAGTAGATGGAGGATGCTTATTAGATTTGCCAGAGAGACGCACAGAAGTACAGCATATTTTGCAGGCCAGGAAGTCAATATTATGCATTTATGATGACCCTTGGACATCTATTTACGGTATCTTGGTTATAGCGATCAATTGTATAAAGTTCTCTCAAAAGCTGCAGAGGGAACTGGGACTAGATAAGGACTAGACTGATGTTTTTAAAAAATGGAAATGTTCGAGCTCCAGTATGATAGAGCAGTTTCTTTGGAGGCAGAATTTAAATTTGGGATACAAAAGAAATCAATTAGTGATCCCTTAGCTACCTGCAAAAATCAGACAGAACATATGGTACTGCACCATTTAAATAATTACAGAGGGATTGTAGTGACAGACATTAAAGACATATTTTAGGTGGTGAATACATTAGTGAAGCAGATTTCTGAGACTGAGTTTCAGGCGGATATTAAATTGAATACATTTATGACTTTCCCTATTCCTACCTTGACACAAATTCAGTGTGGGGATATAACTAATTCTTTCATGAAAGAAGAAATCTGTGCAATGATTTCATCTCTAAATAGTGGTTCCTCCCCTGGTGTTGATGGTATACCAAACAAATTTTATAACACTTTTTTTTTTTACTCTTATTTCTGCACCTCAGGACACCCCCCATCCTACCAACTCCTCCAGCCCCGTCCCCCGGAATCATCGGGGCTTACCTTATGCTCGGCCCAGGAGCGGCACCTGTGGGGAGTCCGTCATCATCCTGCCACTGGTATTTTCTCCTCCTGTTTTCTCCCGAGGTCCCCAGGAGAAGGATGCATGTACATAGAGGTGTGCATGCGCCTTGCAGCCCCGGTAATGATCCCTTTCCACCCATCCCATTTGCCTAATGCATGGCACCCTATAGCCTGCACTGTGCCCTGGCCTTCACCAGGGGGCAGCTGTTAGCCGAGGGATGCCGCACCACCACCCCCGGAGAGGAGAGCTGCCTGCCGGCAGCTCCATCCAGCTCCTCCCTCCCTCCTCCCCCGTGCCAACTTCCGATGACCCAAGCTTGTTCCTGAACCCAGGTTGCCGGCGTTTCATGAGGTGTGGCATCCAGTGATTCAACCCTCTGTGCCACCGGGCCGGCGAATTTTATAAAACTTTCTTAGAGACTCTGGGTGATATGTTATTGTCAGTCTTTTTTTTTTTTTGCTACTATTTTTTACCTCCTCTCTGACAGTCTGGTCTGATCCCCAGTCCTTGCATTCTAGAGGGAATATATCCGCTGTCACCTACCATAACATCTGCTGACACCCTGAAACTCCTACAGCTTACCCCCCATAGCGGGGTGGCAGGAAGCCCCCCAACTCCCCACCTAACATGGATCCAGTTCGGGTGCAACTTCAGTCACGGTGCTTTCACGGATGGCCATCAAGCCGTGTGAACAGGTGCCATCTATTTTTCCTCCTTTTTCCTTCCCCTGAAGTCTGGGGCGTGCAATGATGCCGGTGGAGGGAAGCACGCATGTGTCCACGCGCGCGCCCTCCAGGTGTCTGCCCCAAACTCCTCCCCAAGCTGCTACTTGGTGCCCTGTTTTCAAGCCTCCACCACGGGGCGACCAGGCACCGACTAGTAAGGACCCTCCTCCCCAGAGAAGGACAGCTGTCCATCGGACGCTCGATCTTTCTCGGACCCTGCCAACTCCCGGTGGCCCATGCTTGTTCCTGAACATGGGTCGCTGGCGCAGCGCAAGGTAAGGTGTCCAGCGCCTCAGCCCTCAGTGCCACCGGGCTGGCTGTTAAAGCCAGTCTTTGAACACATTTTGATGTCATCATTTCTGATATCATCTTTTGGAAAGGCTGTTCTGATTTTTCTTTTTTTTAAAAGGGAAACAAAACAAATCTGAAAAACTGGAGGCCTATTAGCCTTTTAAACTCAGATTTTTAAAATTCTTTCCAAGCTTCTGTGTATCTGTGTGCAAGAAGCTGAGAAAGTATTGATTGACTCTGCAAAGACTTGTTCAGTCCCAGACAGAAACATTCAAGAAACTCTGTATGTTCTGAGAGAAGCTTTTGAGCTAGGGAGCAGGAATGTGGTACATGGTTACACTTTGTTGTTAGAGCAGAAGAAGGCTTTTGACAAGATGTTGCATACATTTTTATTTTTTTTATTTTATTTATTTATTTAGATCTAGGATTACAAATACCTTTGAGCCAAAGCTCTTTTACAAAGGTTCCACGTCGGTTTGACTGACAGTAGGAGACATGACTATTTTAGAACAGTACAATTTGAAGGAACAATGCAAATTAAAATGGGGGAGAACAAAGCAGGTTACAGTCATTTCCAAGCAGATAGGTACATACATACATTTACTGTGGTATTAGGAGCCATAGAAAGAGAAAGGTATGCAGGATTATGAAGCTAGGACGGGACAACAAAATCTGAAGCAGCCGGTGGCATTAGTCAGGTAAAAAAAAAGTGCTAGAAGGGATGGGGGAGAGGGTGGAGGGAAGGGGGGAGGAGTGTTAGAGGAGTTAAGTGGGGGGGCAATAAGTGCTGGATTAAGAGGAGCCGATTAAGGTTGACAATCACAGGAGCTGGAGGCAGAGAGGAGGAGGCGGAGGTTGGATTTGAAAGGGCCTAGCTTAGGTAGTGAGGAGATGTCATAGCTGAGGCCATTTAACCAACTGGAAGCTCTGTGAGCAAAGGATCTTTGCCCCTGGGTGGTGCGGTGTGGGATGTGCAGGAGCTGAGATTCAGAGCCCCTGGTTGGGTGCTGATTCTGCGCCATATGGAGGAGGGCTTGGACACCTGGGGGAGCCCAGTGTTATTTTTTTGGCCATTTAGCAGGTCTTGTACTTGATACGGCTTGACAATTGGAGCCATCCAGTTTAGGCATATAGGTCGCAGGTGTGGGTGAGACAGTGGGATCCAGTGATCAGCCTACAGGCTTTGTTTAAGGTCAAGGATACGCGCCTAAGGGCGGTGGCAGAAGCCGAGCCGTAGATGATCAGGTCATAATCGATTAGTGAGACTACAGAGCTCTGAACTGCGATCCTTAAGGCATCTGCGGTAAGGCATTGCCTATGCCGGTGAAGAAGGCCAATGCGTCTATTTGCAGCTTTTGAGACATTGTCTATGTGGGTGGTGCATGATAGATTACTGTCAATGGTGACTCCAAGGTATCTGAATAATTGAATCTGTTTGAGGGCTGCACCCAGGCAATTAGTGATTAGGAGGGGCTGAGACCTGTGTTTGTTGTGAGAGCTGCAGAAAAGCATAGACTTGTTTTTTTTTTTTTTTTTTATAGTTGAGGACTAATTTATGCTTGCTAAACCAGTTTTCAGTTGCAGAGAAATTAAGCTGTAGATTGTTTTGAAGGAGGAGAGGGTCCTTGTGGGTGGTGTAAATGACGGCATCGTCTGCATAGAGAAGAATATGTTGAGGAGAAGATTGCAGGAGACTATTCAGGAAGAGGCTGAAAAGGAGTGGCCCAAGAATGGAACCCTGGGGGACTCCTGAGCGAACGGGTCTATCAGCGGAGTGGACATCAACAATCTTCACATGTTGGGAGCAGTTTTCCAGGTAGCTCTTGAACCAGGAAGAGGATTTGTGGGAGGGTCCAACAATTTGCAGCTGTGTGATTAATAGGCAATGGTGGACGGTGTCAAATGCCTTGGACAGGTCTATGAAGACCGCCCCAGTGAGGAGACTGTTATCCAGAGAGTTGTGGATGGCACCAGTGAATTCCAGGAGGGCAGATGTAGTGCTGTGTCCTTTTCTGAATCTGCGCTGTTGGGTGCACAAGATGTTGTATTTGTCCAGGTATTCCAAGAGTTGGTCAGCTACTATATGTTCGAAGGCCTTGGAGAGAGGGGGTAGTATGGATATAGGCTGATAGTTCACGTGTAGAGCCCTGTCCCCACTCTTGTGGACTGGTGTAATAGTGGTGGATTTCCATCGGTCGGGAAACTGACCAAGGAAGAGGGAGAGGTTGAAGATCATAGTTAGAGGTGATAGGACTACATCGAGAGTAACAGACAGCAGCTTAAGGTCGAGTGAATCCCCACTTGTCCTGGATCTGGCAATTGCCTTACATTGATATAATTGGGACTTCAGGCATCCTGACTGCTTTGAAGTAGAACCGGGGTGGTTAGCGGGAGGCGGAGAATGATGGCGGAGTATCATCATCAAAGAAGTCCGGTTGGAGAACACTACAGAAGTCTGAGAACATGGTATTGAATGAGGTATTGAATGTATTAGCAATAGAGATTGGGTCGAGGGTTATGTCCCCATCAACGACCAACATGGTAGGAGAGGTCTGAGGCGATTTCCCCATGACTTCTTTAAGATTGCTCCAGAAGGATTTCCCCTTTCCCCAGGTGTTAGTGAAGTACTTAAACAGTATAGCATTCCTTCAGAATTTCTCAGTTGGATACAGCAATTATATGAAGTGCCTGTCACAAGCGGTTGCTTCTGTGACCCACCAGCATGGCCACACGCTCGATCAGGTGTTCCAGCTGGGTCTTGAGGTTGATAACCTCAAGATTGATCATCGTTTGGTCTGATCACTGTACCATGGAGTTCACATTTGGGGCCCCCCCAGGAGTCCCCTCCCCCCCATGGAGATGGTCAGCTTTCATCCTTTAAGGGGCATACACCCTGAGGGACTGTTGGCACTAGCAGACTAATCTCGGGTTGATGCAGCATGTGTGTTGGGTTCTGGAGAAGCGGTGGCCACTTATAATAGGGTGGTCTCCAAAGCTCTGGATGCTCTTGCACCAGTTTGTATATGACCAAGATCTTCTCACTTGCTGTCTCCCTGGTTTGATGGGGACCTCAAGCAATGAAGATCAAGGGTCAGAGGTTGGAGCATTGCTGGCGGATGACCCGGCTGGAGGCTGGCCCTACATGCTCACTATATGGAGTACCGGGGACAATTCCCTGTAAGAAGGCAGAATTATTGTCCAGGGAAACTGCTGCGGGGGGAAAAACAGACCATCTCAGCTATTTTGGACTATAGATAGGCGTTTTCATCCTGCCTGTTTGCAGCTGAGAAAAGTGTTGTCATCCATCTTGTGTGAGGAGTTTGCTCTGTTTTTCTCTGACGGAGTGTCAGCCATCCAGTCGGGGATTCCGCCAGGGAGGCAGCTGCCTCTCAGTGGTTGGGCTGGGCATCTCAGAGGCTCTCCACCTGTCTGGGAGGAGTTTAGGCCAGTGGAGGTATATGAAGTGACTAAGGTGATCTTAGAGTCGAAGCACACCTCTTGTCAACTGGACCCAGCCCCGATGCATTTCTTAATGGGATGTGTCGAGGCTGTTGACCCAGTGTTCTCTGGGATTGCCAGGTGCTTGATGGCAGAGGGGGTCCTCCCTGCAGCTTTGAAAGAAGCGCCGGTGAGGCCCCTCCTTAAGAAAGCTTCCCTTGACCCTGATGTCCTGGCGAATTACCGTCCTATCTCTAACCTACCCTTTTTGGGTAAGGTTGTTGAGAAGTTAGTGGCACATAAGCTCAAGGATCGCCTGGTGTCCTTCGACATCTATGAGCCATTTCAGTCAGGTTTTTGGGCTAGACATAGCACAGAAACAGCTCTAGTGAGGGTGCATAATGATCTGCTCAGGGCTAGCGATAGAGGAGGCAGGTCAGTTCTTGTTCTCCTTGATCTCTCCTCAGCATTTGATACTGTGGACAATGTTATGCTTCATGATCAGCTCTGTGAGTTTTGTGGACTCACTGGTACTGTTATCAGGTAGTTTGAGTCCTATTCTCTCAAACAGGGTGCAGCGGGTAGTGACGGGGAATTTCTCCTCCTCCCCAATGTCCCTGTCTTGTGGAGTGCCACAGGGCTCGATCTTGTCGCTGATGCTGTTCGCAGTGTACATGCTGTCCTTGGGCGAGATCATTTGACAGTACAATGTAGAGTTTCACTGTTATGTAGATGATACCCATCTGTACTTGTCTTTTGCCCCGGAGCATCAGGAGCTGTTGATGTGCTTAATAACTGTCTGGCTAACATCAATGACTGGATGACTTCCTGCTGGCTGAGACTTAACCTGGCCAAGACGGCGGTACTGGTGATCGAGCCTGGTTGCGACATGATGGGTTGCTGCCTGGTGCTGATTTAGGACTTTTCCTGGGTTCTGCTCCATTGGTGGCTTCCCCAAGGGTGCGAAATCTGGGCATGATCCTTGATAACAGATTGACTTTTGAAGGTCAGGTGTCATCTGTTGTCAGTAGTGGCTTTTTACCATCTGCAGAACATTGTCCGGATTAAGTCCTTGTTCTGTCCAAGGACCTGCTGACTCTAGTGCATGCCTTTGCGACCTCCAGGCTTGACTACTTCAACTCTCTGTACTTCGGGGTCATGGGGGGGGAACCTCCGCAGACTTCAGCTAGTGCAGAATGTGTCGGCCCAGTTACTGACGGGCCTTTCGAGGTCCAGTCATGTGACCCCAGTCCTGTGGGCTCTGCACTGGCTGCCGGTCAGGTGGAGGGTCTTTTTCAAGGTGGGTCTTCTCACCTTTAAGGGCCTATATGGACTGGGTCCTGGCTACCTGTTGGAGCTCCTGAGACCCATGTCCTCTGCTCGCTCCCACTGTTTATCTTCGAGGGGCCTCTTGGACATTCCCAGGGTTCGGCTCAAGACTTCAGGAGATCGTGCATTCAGCATCTCTGGGCCAACCATGTGGAATTCGTTATCACCTTTCGTCCGGGAGGCCTCCTCAGTCGAGGCGTTTAAGCAGAGGCTGAAGGCCCACCTTTTCGTTCTGGCCTTTCTAGATCTCAGAGTTCATTCTGTGCTAGTCCCTTGCTGTGATAGGCTGCTAGCCTTTTTAATCCATTTTAATTTTAATTTCTTATATTAGTATTTATGTACTATTATCATTTTATGTTTTATGCTGTTTCTACTATGTTCTGTTATAATTTCTATTTGGCGCCCAGAGCCTCTGGGATTGGGCGCCTTACAAATAAAATTGTCTTGCCTTGCTAGAAGTTGTTTGTTTTGTTAATAGTGGTTTTGGGTAGGAATCTCCAATTGCTATAGGGGTTCACCAAGGATGTCCCCTGGGTCCCCCTTTTATATATCTTTATGCTGGATCTATTGATCAAGTAAGTCTTATGGAATAGGAATTTAGTAGGGCTTACACCTCCTGAATCTATAAGCCATTTTTTATTTATTTATTTATTAAATTCTCAGATTACAAATACCTTTGAGCAGAAATTGCTCATTTACAAAGGTTCCACATCAAAGGATGAAGGTCAACATACATACAGAGGTAGTAAAAGAATGCACAATAAACAACCAAAACAACTAAAAGACAAAATAAAGATACTCAGTTACAACATACTATGAGATAATATTCATATAACAAGCAGCTTGAGTAGGCAGCTGGCTGCGGTAGCAATAAGAATGAGGCTGCCAGGCAGTTAGTAGTGCAGGCGTGCGACCGGGAGAGGAAGTTGGCAGGCTAATGGGCCACTGTCCGATGGTGGTGGAAAATGTCTTGTACCAGTGGAGATGCGAAGCAGGAAAGGAGTCACATGGAAGGCCCGGTGCCAGAGGGAATGAGACTGGGAAAGGGCAGGCTGTGAGACATGAGTGAGCTGGGAGGTGTTTAGAGAGATCTCTGTTCAGAGAAACAGTCACATTGAGTGGTAGAGGTGAGGTAAAGTTTGAGATTCCTTTTGAAGGGTCCAAGTGTAGTAGAGGAAAGTGCTTCTTTATTGAGGGAATTGAACCACTGAGCGGCTCTATAGATAAAGGACCGCTGACCCATGGAGGTATGACATCTAGGAACCTGAAAGGTTAGAGACTGGGCACCATGTGTTTGTTGAGTGCCACTGTAGGTAGTAAGGAGTGAGCTAACACCAGGTGGCATGAGACAGAGGAGAATCTTTTTGGTAAGTAGGCAGGTCTGGTATTGTATTCTGCTGAGTAGGGGTAGCCAGCTGGCCTGTGCATAGAGGTTACAGGTGTGAGTTTGTTGGGCCGCACCCGTTAGTAGTCTACAGGCTTTGTTGAGAGAAACTGAGATCCTCCGGAGGGCACTTGTTGAGGCAGAGCCATAGATGGCAAGGCCGTAGTCAATAATAGAGGTGACAGAGCTGTAGATGGCTAGTTTAAGGGCATCCGCAGGCATACAGTGCTTGTGTTTGTGTAGTAGTCCAATCCGTATATTGGCGATCTTGGCAACAGTGTCAATATGCCGAGTGTAGGAGAGGGTACTATCCAGGGTAATACCAAGGTACTTGAACTCCTTGACATGTTCGAGTGGGTTCCCAGTGTGGGTCTTGATGGTGAGGGACAGAGAGTTGTGCCTGCTCCGTTGGTTACAGAAGGACATGGCTTTAGTCTTGCTGTGGTTCAGGACAAGTTTATGAGAATTGAACCAGTCTTCGATGTGCTTGAAGTCGAGCTGCAACTGGGATTCAAGGACAGTAATGTCATGGTGGCTGGAAAACAGGACAGCATCATCTCCGCATAGTAATATTTTTTGGTGGCAGGTACTGGGGAGATTGTTGATGAAGAGGGAGAAGAGTAGAGGGCCCAGAATAGACCCCTGAGGGACTCTGAAGCGGACCAGTTTCTCATCCGAAGAGATCCCTGCAATCCTTACACATTGGATCAGATTATCAAGGTAGCTGGTGAACCATGGAAGGGCATCGCTGGAGATCCCAATGGAGAACAGTTGCTTGAGCAGTAGGGGGTGGTTAACTGTGTCGAATGCCTTGGTAAGGTCGATAAATACTGCCCTCCACAATTCCCTTTGTCAAGCGTGGCATGGATGAAGGTTGTAAATTCCAGTAGTGCAGTGGTGGTGCTGTGCTCTTTTCTGAAGCCATGCTGCTCTGGGCACTGTACATTGTACTTATCCAGGAATTCAACTAGTTGGTCTGACACTATTCGCTCCAGCGCTTTAGATAGTGGGGGGAGGAGTGAGATAGGTCTGTAATTGGTGTGGAGCATCCTAACTCCGCTTTTGTGAACCGGTGTGACAGTGGCTTTCTCCCAGAGAGAGGGGAAATGGCCCAATCTAAGCGAGAGATTGAAGATCTTTGTAAGTGGTTCTAAGATTTCATCGAGGACTTGTGCCAGCAGTTTCAGGTCAAGGGAGTCACCACTGTACCCTTGTTTGCCGATGGTCTTCTGAATGTATTTTCTAGCTACTTGTGGTGGGACCTCCTTAAAAAGAAACTTTGGGGTTGTACGTTCTAGTTGGGGGGTAACTTGGGAGGAGCTGGAGGGGAGGTCGTCGAAAAAATTTGGTGGAAGGACACTGTCCAGGTTTGTAAATGCATTATTAAAAGTGCTGGTGATGGTACCTAGGTTAAGTGTAGGAGTGCCATGAATGTTGAGCATAGTGGGTGGTGCTTTAGGATCCTTGCCTGCACATGCAGATGATTTTGTTTATTTGTAAAAGATGAATTATCTGGGGAAGATACTGTGCACACTGTTCCAGAATCTCAGGGTCAAAAGTCAACACAGATAAAAGTGTGGGACTTAGACTTGGGGCTTCCCCAGTCTTGGTCAACAGAGTGGCAAATATTGTTATCTGGAACACCCAGTCAAAATTGTAAGATATTTATGTTGGACCTGGAGAGTTAGCAGCTTTTAACTGGAAGGATAGGATAGAACTGTGTGGGAAAAAAAGTTAATCAATGGAAGACCTAGAAATTTTCCAAATTAAAGAGGATGCAGGTAATTAAAAAGTTTTTCCTTCCAATCCTTACTTTCTTGCAACTTTCCAAATGTTCATCAAATGTCTGTATCACTGTATAGTTGGGTGACTTGCTGTGTTACAATGCTCTATGATACCCCATTCTGCTCCTGTATCACTGGTTCCTCCTTTATTATGTTTCATTAGAGCTGGCACTGTACTTTATGGGTACTATTCACTGTACATTATAGTACAGTACCTGGACATGCTGGCATTTATATGTATTATGCTGTACTCACACCCTGCTGGGTGCCATGTCATTCATAAGCAGTCACAGCTCTCCCTCCCCCAATCAACCTCTGCTATTCCCCTCCCATGCCCCCGGCAGCCCAAAGTCTACCCTGTCGCAATGACACAAGCCACTTAGACTACCTCCTGGCTGGTTTAAGTGGTGCCTTGTCCTGTAGCCATGGCAGGGCTTGTAGAATCCCATAAAAGGGGATGTTGCAGCCCTGCTATGGCACAAGTCCCCTTGCAATCTGATGCACCCTGAAATAGGTCGCAAGGGTGGCACAAGGCCACTTCAGCACTGCAGCTCTCCATTCTTACACAGACCACATTTCAGAATAGGGAAAGCTGCATCTTTTGATGCAAGGTGCCACTTGGCGTCATTCATGCTTGGTGCAGACTCCTTGCGTCAGTTTTAGGGCTTTGAGAATTGGGCCCATGAAATTAATCTAGCAGGAAGCAAAGAGAAAGATGAGCTACTTGGGAAATCTAAATTATAGTGAAATAAATTGGGTAGACCTCACATCAAGCACCAGACTAGAGAAGGTTTCTTTTTTACAAATCATAAACAGCAATAACTTGAGCAACATGAAGACGGCAGTACAAGAACAAGATCATTAAATACCTGTATATTCAAGCAAAAACAAAACAAATATGGAAGAAAAACAGACATAGTTCCAGTTGTCTTTGGAGCTACAGCACTGATAAATAATTACAGAAGGAAGCCATAAGAAGAATGTTGCATGTATTAAGAAGAGTACTCTCAGCAAATATTAAAGACTACTACAGTACCAATTTCCTGATTTTTTTGTATGTACCCTAGCTTAGGAATGGAGGCCATTCTTGTCATGATATTATAAAACCCTGAATACTTGAGACACTACCCATGGGAAACAGCACTACTTGACTTACTGTCCAGTAATTTAGGGAGTCGGGTAATTGTGACATCAGAGGAACCACAGCAACAGTGAGCATCACATGATATCTTTTGTCAGCAAGAATAGAAATGAGAGGAACCACACTCTGCAGTAATTTTCAGAGGGCCAACTTTCACATAGTAAGAACCAATTTAAGCAAAGATTAGGAGAAGGATTTCAAGAACTGTAACTTGGAGAACAATTAGAATCCTTCTAAGAAAAGGATTAACAGTTTAGAATATCAGTTTGTATCGATGATAAGAAAGTATGGCAAAAAGGAAAAAATGCAGGCTGGCTATCTGATAAAATCAAAAGAACTACAAAGCAAAAAACTCAGACTTGGCATGTAAGTCTTTTACTAAACTACAAAAGAAGTGAAAAAAACAAATCAGCTCAAAAAATAAAAGTTTAGAGAGAAAGAGACATTGCAATTAATGCAATGGATAACAAAAACAGTCTTTATTGATACATTAGAGTCAAGAACAAGAAAATCAAAACGGTGGGGTCTTTGAGGAATGAAAACATTTCCGTTGTTGATGAGTGATACATGGCAGAATTATTAATCCAATACTTCTGTTTAGTATTTAAAGATCAGGGTGATCAGATAGTGACATATCCCAACAGTGCACCATCTGATTTTGTGGTTGAAATTGAAAAAGATGAGAAGGGTTCTGCTACTAAATCAAGACCCAATTTAGCCAACTACCGATCGTGAACTGCCTAGGTGCTAAGATTAATGACTATTAGTTTTCCTTTGTTTTTTTTTTAACTGAGCACAAAACCAGGCTCCGTATTCCTGCACCAGTGCGCCATTTTTGTTTAATATGTACATTCTGCAGCTTCTGTAGGGGGCTGTGCCGCAGGACACAGGATGATGTAGGGTCATCCCAGGGTCTATTTGATACCAAGGGGATCCTGGCATGATCCTACATTATCCCGTCTTGCAGCACAGCCCCCTTGAGGTGAACAATGTGCACACAAACGAAAAAATGGTGCACCGGTATGGGAATACAGAGCCTGGTTTTGGGCTTAGTTAAAAAAAATGGAAAACTGTCCTAATTGCTCATCTTAGTGATTAGGCGGTTCAAGATCAGTACTTGGTAAAATCGAGTTCCCATTTTCAGGACCCTTCCATTAAAAAGTTGACTCAGTTTTGATCATAACAAGCCAGCCCTACATGCAGTGTTAGCGCCACCAATCGTGATGCTGGTGACCCGGGTTTGGGAATGAGCCCAAAACATCAGATGGTCAGCCAGGGGGAAGTTGGATGAGCATTCTATGGGCAGCTCTCCTAGTTCAGGGTGGAGGGAGGGCATGAGCTCCCAGTGTGTTAGCACCCAGTGGAGACTGGGAGAACACTGGCTGGGACCATGTACTTTAGGGGCGGAGACACGGCCGATGTCTGTGGGACATGCGTAGGAGCATGCACATCTATGCTCTAATGTCATTGCACATCTAAGCCTCCATGGAAAACTACAAGCACAAAACCCTCAGGGGCAGCAGCAGAAGGATGCTCCCAGGACTCCCTCCCAAATGATGCCCCAGGCGTAGGCCTCAGCTGGGCCCCCTGGTTGATCGCAGTCTCTTCCCTTCCCCTTGGGGAACTCCACTGCAGGGGGTATGCTGGAGGCCACCCAGTCTGGGTGGCTTAGGGAGGATGCCAGATGGGCAGTCCGAAGGGGGCTGAACAAGGGGTACATCACTGCCTGAACCTGAGAGATAAATAGAATAAAAAAAAAAACTGATCATAACAAATCATCTGGTCCTGATGATTTACATCCTAGAGTATTGAGGAAAGTAGCATGAAATTAGTAGGCCATTTGACTTTTATTTTAAATCAGTCTTTTCAAAAGGGGAAATCATGACAAAATGGAGAAGCAACATTTTCTTACTTAGAAAGGGAAACAGTGCTTTGGCATGTATTTACAGTTGGGTGACTTTGAGATCCACTGTGGTAAAATTCTTGGAGGTGCTTATCAAGAAATACTAAGGTATATGCTAAGGTGCAAGGAGCAGAAATAGGCAATGATACTCATTTAAAATGCTCCCCCAGCTTCTCAGTGGTACAGTAGTATCCTGCGTGATATTCACCCACCATAAATCTGCCCAGATGTGTATTGACACTTTGTTTTTGTCTTACAGTCTACTCCATAATTCAGCAGTCTATTCCACAATTCCACCACCCTCTGTGTGCAAAAATACATCCTTTTTTTTCCTAAAAGAGCTTGTCCTCAGACGGAGAATGTGTCTCCAAATGTAACATGTATCTGTTCTGACAGTGATATTTATGGCATTTAAAAGTAGCACGTCCTCTTTTGTCTTTCTAATCTCCAAGCTCATATTGAGGCTATTAAGTCTTTTAGTGTATGATACAAACATTCGAACATACGAAATTTGCCAGCAGATAAAGGCCTAGAGGTCTATCAAGTCTGCTCGAATGTGCAGCTAGCACTCCTTATTCAGCAGCTGCCCCTCCCTTCCACCCTTCCCTTCACTGACCCTCCCCCTTGTCCTGTCCCATCCCCTTTTGAAGAAGTCCACTGTTCTACTGGATACCACTTCTGCAGGTAACGCATTCCACCGAGCCACCACCTGTAAAAAAGTGTCTCCTCATCTCCCTCCTGAACCTTCCTCCCTCCAGTCTCATATCATGGCCCCTGGTGTTCCTCCCCTCCCTTACTTTGAACAGCCCCTCTGTACCTGTCTTGTTTATTCCTTTCATGTACTTAGAGGTTTCAATCATGTCCCCCCGTCCCTCCTCTCCTCCAGTGAGTACATGTTCAACTCCCTCAGCCTCCTCTCGTATGATAAGTCCCCCAGCCCCTTGATCATCTTTGTCACCCTGTGCTGCATCCCCTCCAGTAACTTAATGTCCCTTTTCAGATATGGGCACCAGTACTGCACACAGTACTCCAGGTGCGGTCTAACTAATGACCTATACAGTGGCAGAATCACCTCCTCCCTCCTCGAGGATATACCCCTTGCAATACAACCCAGCATTTTGATGGCCTTTGCAGCTGCCCTCCTACATTGTGCCAAGTTGTTCATTGACCCTGTAATGAGCACCCCCAGATCCTTCTTCTCCTCCTCTGTCTGGAATAGCTGCACTCCCCCCAGCTGGTAACTCCTCCTTGAGTTTTTCATCCCAAAATGCAGCACCTTGCACTTTTTGGCATTAAACCCCAGTTGCCAGGTGTCTGACCAGGTTTCAAGCTTTGCCAGATTATCCTGCAACCCCTGCCATCCCCCTAGGTCATCCACCACCGCTCCTACCTTGGTATCATCAGCAAACATACTGATCTTGCTCTTGATGTCCAATGATATGTCTGCAATGAATATCCCAAACAACACTGGTCCCAACACCGAGCCCTGTGGAACACCGCTCGTCACTACCCTTGGGTGTGACAGCTCCCCACCCACCACCATCCTCTGTTGCCTTCTCTGAAGCCAGTTCCCTACCCATCTCACCAGCTTTGCATCTGCCCCTGTGATTTCTAGCTTACTTCCCAGCCTTCCATGCAGCACCGAGTCGAATGCCTTACTGAAGTCCAGATACAGGACATCAACTGCATGGCCCCTGTCCAGTTGCCTAGTTACCCAGTTATAGAACTCCACCAGGTTGGTTTGGCAGGATCTGCCACATATGAAGCTATGCTGTCTGCTGTCCTGTAGCCCTTTGGCCTCTAGGAGGGCTACCAGCCTCTCCTTAAGGATAGTCTCTATTAGCTTACCCACGATGGATGTGAGACTCACTGGTCTGTAGTTTCCCGGTTCATCCTTGGGGCCACTCTTGTGGAGGGGCACCACATTAGCCATCCTCCAGTCCTAAGGTACACACCCCGAATGTAGTGAGGCATTAAATAGGTCTGCCAAAGGTCCTGCAAGGACCTCTGCCAGCTCCTTCAGTACCCTGGGGTGGATGCCATCTGGGCCTGGCGCCTTGTCCACCCTCAGTGCCTTCAAACCCTCCTGAACTCTGCCCTCCATGATTTCCCCATCTGTCACCCCTCCCCGTTTCTGCCATTCCTCCCCCTTGGGTGTCACCTCCCTCTTCTCCTTAGTAAATACTGAGCAGAAGTAATCATTTAGTGCTTCTGCCTTATCACACCCTGCTTCCACCCAACCCTCCTTCCTAATCCTTATTATGTGTCTTTACAGCTCCTTTTCTCCTGATGAACCTAAAGAAGTCCTTCTCCCCCTTCTTAATGCCTTGTGCCAGCCTGAGTTCCATAGATGCCTTGGCTCCCCTTACTGCCTTTGTCACCTCCTTCGATTCTGTCAAGTACTCCTCCCTGTCCTCCCCCCTCCCTGTTTTCTTGTACCTCCTAAAGGCAGCTCTCTTCCTCCTTACCTTTTCCATGACCTCCTTGCTCAACCAGCTCAGTTTCCGAGCCCTAGCCTTCTTGCTCTGGGCCTTGCAGCAGGTTTTGGTTGCCTCCACTATGCTCAGCTTTATGAGCTCCCACCTCTGGTTAGTGTCCATACTAGATTGAATTCTGGCCAGGTACACTTTTACCACTTCCCCCATCCTCCCAAAGTTTGTCCTCCTGAAGTCCAGCACTCTTGTGCCAGATTCCACTCCTTCCTTGCCCATATCCAATGTGAGCCATACTGAGTGGTGGTCACTCCCTGACAGTGGTTCCTCCACTGTAAGTTCTCTGACAGATTCCACATTTGCCAGCATAAAGTCAAGGGTATCCCCTAAACTGGTTGGTTCACTGACCATTTGCAGCAGGAAGCTGTCCTGGAAGGCATCCAGCAGTACCTGCTCCCTTCTGTTCCTGGTTGTTGGGGTACTCCAGTCCACTCCTGGCATGTTGAAGTCCCCCACAATCACCAAACTACCCTTCTCGCAGGTTCTCCTGATCTGTCCCACTAGTTCCCTATCTAACTCCTCCGTCTGAGATGGCGGCCTGTACACCACTCCCATTCTGAAAAATCCTATTCTTAGAATCCTGGATTTGCATCCAACGTGACTCCATACTACCTTCCTCCCTTACACATTTCAGTCCTTCCTTCACATATAGTGCCACACCGCCTCCTTTCCCAATCACCCTGTCCCTACGAAATAACCTGTACCCTGGTACAGACAGGTCCCAGTCATTGTATTGGGTGGCCCATGTTTCTGTGATGGCTGCAATATCCATCTCTCCCTCTGCCATGAGCACCTGTAACTGCAGTTTTCCTCCCAAGGCTCCTAGCATTAAGGGTGACCACCTTCCACCCTTCCCCCCCTTCCCATCCTGCCCTCCTTTACCAGCATCACCAATAGTACTTGCCATTTGTCCTTTGTCACTGTTATGGGGGTAAGCTCATATGGTTTCCTAACCTGTGGTCTCTGCATGTCTCTTGCCCAATTGCCACCCCCCCGCTCCTAGTTTAAATTTCCAACTTCCTCTATGTACTCCTCCACCCTCTGTTTCAACACTTTCTTTCCCTCCTCACTTAAGCGTAGTCTGTCCTTGTCAAAGAGACTACTGTCCTCCCAGGTCCCTCCCCACCTCCCCAACAGCCCATACCCTTTAGCACAACAACAGGTCCTTAGCCATCCATTAAATTCCTCTATTCTAAGCTTTCTTGTTGTGCTTGCCTTGGGCACTGGAAGTATCTCTGAAAAAGTTACTGCTCTTCCTGCCCCTCACATAACTGTCCTAGTTCCTCAAACCTCCTCTGGACTATATCTACTGTCTTGTCAGCCAGGTCATTCATCCCAAGATGTATAATTAAATGAAGCTTGTCCCTACCCCTTCTGGCATATTTCAGAACAGATTGTCCCACCCTTTCCGCTGTCATTCCTGGCATGGCCTCCACCCAAATGTGACTATGCCTCTCCCCCCTTGCTACCCCACCTGACTCCTCTTAGTATTGAGTCCCCTAGCACTAAGATTCCACCCCTCTTACTCCCTGCTTGCTTCCATTCATCCCCCTCTCTCATTTCCGGCTCATCTTCTTCCTCCTGCACATTATTTTCCCCTTTTGCCCCTGTTGCAATTCTCCCAGCAGAACTTCCCCCCGCTCTGGTCTGGTCCAGGCATTTATCAAGTACTCCTCTAATTTCATCATTTCCCTCCTCCTCCTCCTTCTTCCTCTCTAGCAGTAGAAAACTATTTTCTAAAGACCCTTCACAAATGCCCACTCCCTCTCTCTTCATAGTAACCTGTTCTCTCCTTTCTACTCCATGACTTTTGCCACTTCTTCACTTCCCCTCACAAGTCCCTATCTCCTCCTTCCATTAGTCTTTTGTCTCCTGACCTGGTTTCCCCGGCAATCATTCTTTCAGGCCTGGGCCCCTTTGTCTCTGCTTTCCTTCTTCTGACCCTCTCCTCACCACTGTTGGCTCAAATCACCCTCCCTCATCTCCCCTCCTTCCTCCCTCCAGTATTGGGCTAAACCCATCCCCAGTCTGCCTTGCCTGTCTTAGTTCCTCCTGCAGACCCCTCAATCTCCTTTCTAAGTTTCTCTATGTGGTTGCACACTAAACATCCCCCCACACTCCAGGCAATTTTCAGAAAGATTGGTGCACTGCAGTTGTTGCAGCCTACCACCCTACCCATTGCTGTTGTTGCCCATCAGCGACCCCCCACCCTTCCAGATGAAGGATACCAAACACTCCCCAAGTCTCCTCTCTCCTCCCTCTATCAGTGCAAAACATTCTTTTCTTAATTTCCCTTACCCCCTTTGTTGTACACATTTAGATAGATTGAGTAACTGCTTTTTATATTCCTATCCTTCCTATCCACACCCAAAAGGAGACTTTAAGTAGCTATTGCACAACCTTCTTCAAACTTCTATTCCTCCTTTCCACAATGTAATAGAAATACAAAGAAGTAACAATGAAACTCCTAGATTTGCAGTTACTTCCCTTCCACTGAGACAGCAGTCCCCTCTTCACTCACTGCTGTTTCTTTCCTGGATGTCTGCTTCTGCTATGACAGGTGCATATCCTTTTCCCATTTGAGGAAGTGATGTCAGAACCCCTGGTATAAAGGAAATCACGGACCGGGGGTGGGTGGGTGAGGGGTTGGGGTGGACCAGCCCAAGTCTTCCAGAAACAATCAGGTAGCTGAGGCCCCTGGTCACACCATTAGCACCCTTCCCCCACTATGCACTAAACTTTGCAGCTAGTGGAGCCAGCAAAAATTAATCACAGTTCTACTCAAAGCCCACAAAATAGGTTTGCGACCAAATGAAACAGGTTTCCAATTCAAACAGCTTCACCAACAACACATCAAAATAGGCTTGAAATTAGAAGATATAGGTCTCCAATTCAAAGAAACAGCCCCAATTAAATCACACCAAATACATTTTAAATCAGAAGAAATAGGCCTCCACAAATGCAGCCTGCTACACAGTGAAACATCAAACAAATGAGCCCACTTATAGCCACCAAAACAGGTTTCAAAATTCCTACAGCTCCAAAACAATATCCTGCTAGCCCCTTAGAAGTAGTAAGAAAAAAAGAAATAACCTTCTACCAAGTAAAATCCACAAGAAACAATGTAAAAACAAGAAGAAGAAGCTACTGTACTGGAACAGATCTGATCCTTTCCCTTCTAGTTCCTTCACAGCTGAAAAAGAATGTAATGCTTATCCAGCAAGTAAATCCTTTCCCCAACTGCTCAGCAAAAGAAGGTTCAGACAACCTCTACCAGACCCCAACTGCTTCTTCAGTTAACAGACCTCAAATACAATGTCCAACACACAGAAATGGCAGCTAAAAAACTACTTTAAATCAACTTACGACACCCTCAGCAGCTAAAGGCCCTTTCTCTCTCTCCTCTAGATGAAGACTGAATGAATGATATATTGTTTATGTTCCAGATTAGGTTTTGAACTCTCTCAACCCTCTCTACTCCTCTCCTTGTATAGGGGACTCAGAACTGCATCCTGTTGTCTTAGATAAGGCATCACAAATGACCAGTACAATGGGCCAAACACACCTCTATTTCTACTATATATGTTCCTTTTGCCTCTGCCCAGTACCCTTTTTGCAATTGTCACTGCCTCCTCACACTACTTTGTGTGTTGAATGACCTTTGTGATACATATTCCCAGATCATTTTCTTCAGTGGTGTTTTTAAGCATGATCCTAAAAGATAGTAATCCTCTTCTCTATCTCTGGTACCCAAATGCATGACAGTGCACCTTTTCAACATTAAAATCCATTGTTCATGTGTCAGTCTGTACGTGCGCTGATTTTATTTAGATGATCCTACCGTTTCATTGCTTGTTTTCCATCATTTACTGCACTACCCAGTTTTGTGTCACCATCTGCATATTTTCCATTCAGCCACATTACATAGTCCTTCATTTATATCACTGATACTGGAACACAGGGGGCAACCTAACCTCTTCAGATAGAAATACATCGATACAGGCCCTTTGGGGTCTGTCGTACAGCCACAATCTTATCCAGTTTACTATTCAGTGCCACGTTTATATCATTTTCTGAACACCTGCTGCATGTAGTATCAAATCAACAGCTTAGCAAAAATTGGGATATATCACGTCCACCGGATTACCTCCCTCCAATTCTTGACTGACTTTTCAGAGAAACTCAATAATCTGGTAGCATAGGATTTCCCTTCCTTGAGTCAATGTTGTTTCATTTCCTGACTATTGTTATTTGAAATCTTGTTTACCAGAATATGTTAAATAAGTTCTTCCAAAACTTTGTCCACAATCACTGTTAAACGTATTGGTCTGTAGTTCAACACCTCAGATGTATTGTCTTTTAGGTACAGGCACATTTGCCATCCTCCGATCAGTAGGCACCTTCTATGCAGCAACCATTTATTGAACATCATTTGTAGTTGTTCTGCTGTTTCCTCACTAATGTTTATTAATAAACTGGGACTATCCTATCTGGTCCTGCAGATTTCTTACCTTTTATCTTTTTAAGGTTTGTTAGGATGTTCTTGGTATCGAACAGCAGGCATGGTTCTTGCCTTGTCTCGTTTATTACACCTAAGTTATTCTGACTGTCTCGTAGTCTTTATTAAAAACATATTTGCTAAATTCCTCACCATTTCATTTTCATTGTTTATTGCATCTACTGATCCTAATGTTCTGCCAGTGGTCCTCATAGAGTTACTATATCCATAGAATTATTTTGGGCCAACCCCTTAATCCTTCCTGTCTAACTGTCTTAATGTCTCAGTTTTACTTTTACTTTTCTAATGTCCCTTTTACATATCTTCATTTTATTTTTACAAATTATTTCTGCCTCTGGGGTCTCTAGTAATCTACAGCTGTCATTGAACCTTGTCTCTACCCCTGCAGGGCCGAGGACGGATATATCAGTCCAAAATTCCTATACGTTCAAATTCTGTCAGCAGCCTACGGGTTAAATATGATTAATTTCCTAATTCTATCTGTTAGCAGGAGTGGTCTTCTCCCCCTGTTGTTATATTTCTTTTTCTTTAGCACATATTATAGGGGCACAACAGTGTCCCTATAGCTAGGGTTGGTACCACACTTCAATGTTAATTCTCAATTTTACCACCTTAATAACTTTGGCATTTTTTGACAAAATTGCCCAAAAATTGGAATGTGCTGTCATTCTGTCAGTGTCGCAAGATGTGGAAAGTTTTGTGATGACAGCTTTTACGGTTTTTGAGATATAAAGTGGTCAGGCCAAAAATTGACCTTTTTCCCCATAGGATAACATGGGATTTTTTGTCCTCACCTACAGCACATACAGAATGACATTTTTCTCTGAAATTTTTAGAGATTATAAGGGGTGTGTACCAAGGGTGTGTCTTTGGATGGTTTGGTGGAAAAATATATATTACCATTTTTGAATTATAACGATTTTTGTGATAGATGCAAGCCATGCTGTTCGAACGGGAAATAACATTTACAGTTCAAACTGTACTGTTCGAATGGTAAATGCCATTTACTGCTCAAATTTTACTGTTCAACAGTAAATAGCCATTTACTGTTCGATCTTTACTGTTAGAACAGTAAAGGTTATTTACTGTTTGAACTTTACTGTACGAATGGTAAATAGCCATTTACTGTTCGAACAGTAAAAAAAACATTTGTCATTTCTTAACAAAAAACAGTTTTGAATTTTGGGCTGAAATTTTCGGGGTAAAACGGGCATGCCCTACGTATGTGACTTTTTGTGGTTTGGTGAAAAAGTATTACTGCATCACATAGTTAAAAGACTTTGAAGTTTCCTATAGGATAGTACTGTAATGGTCGGAGTATCTTTCAGCAGATAGATCTTGAAAACACTTCGAGATACAGATTTTCTGTGAAACACAGCTTAGTACACTTTTAGGTGTACTACGCTGTTATGCATGTTTCCAACTATTCTTTATAACTGTGGAGGGAATTTTTATGAATGGGGCTAAGGTGCCAGTGATACTGTGCCATTATGGACCGAGCACTCCACTAGGGGGATGAGGGTTAATTACAATGTCTCTACACTTATGGATAGATGGTAGTGCAGGGCTCATAGCACCCTGTGCATCCACATATGCATACCATTATGGGGTGATGGGCGTGCAAGGCCCAGAGTGAGGGTTAATCACAATGTCTTTACAGTTATGGATAAATAAGACTGCAGAGCCTGGAGGGCCCTGTGCTCCCACATAAAAAACAGGGACAATTACAATATGCATGCATGGGAGTACAAGGCCCGGAGGGCCCTGTGGTCCCACAACACACTATGGAGTAATGGGAACGTAGGACCCCCCCAACCAAATAAGGGTAAAATTACACTTTCTACAAAAGTAGGGAAATTCATTGCAAAAAACTATGTTAATGCATCAGTTAGGATTGTTATTAAAGAGTCAAATGCTGGGAAATTTCAACGTTAGGGTTTCCAACCCTAACTCCCCACCCCCACCCCAATCAGCAAAAGGAGAAGACCTTATAGGCAACCACAGACATCCATAATCAGGTAAGACAAAAAACATATAACTTTTTTGCTGCAGATGGAAATTCATGATACTGGTATATGCCTGAAACATCCTTCCAGTGTAGGTGGCGGGGCCAAAAATGGTAACAGGATACAAGAATACATGGGGTAGGCATAAGGGGACCTTAGTGGTAAGGAAATGGGGGGAGCCGGAGATCAAGTAGGGTCTGTGGTGTTACAGTAGCTAGGACATTGGCCAACTAGGTGGGCAAAGCGGTCCTTTCAGCCCTTTTGCAGTGTCACATATAGCAATGGATACCATAAAACATACACACAATTGATGGGCCTACGCTTCAGCAGCTGCAGGTGTAATATATACACACCGACATCTGGGTGCAGAAGTGCAGATACCACAAAATCCACGATATGAAAAATGCAAAAGTATTTCTGTCTGCAGAAGCAAAGTCCCCTGAGGTTCCTGTGCCTCTTCAGAGGTTTCCTATATGCAAGGAGGCTGCTGTTCTGGAGCCAGAATTTGGTGTATGTCTTACACCTCTGGTTGAAGAGACACAGGACCCACTTTGCTACAGAAAGTCTGGCCCCATAGGGGCATAGAGAAAATAAGTCTTGTAATTTGGATATAGTGGGTTTGCATCTGGCTGGAGGGACCTTTACTTCTGTATACAGAAGCAGTGTGGTGATTTCAGTATAGAAACATATAAACATTTAATTTGACGGCAGATAAGGACTGCTTTGCCAGCTTAGTCTGCCATTTTCCTACATACTGTAACACCACAGACCCTACTCGGTCTCCGGCTCCCCCCTTTCCTTACCATTAAGGTTCCCTTATGCCTACCCCATGCAGCATTGAATCCTGCTATGGTTTTTGGCCCCACCACATACACTAGGAGGATGTTCCAGGCATCTACCAGTATCGTGAATTCCTATCTGCAGCGATGAGTGAAAATTTATATTTTGCAGTTTGCGTGCCGCAGATATAAATCCATGAAGGTAGCACATTAGTGCTACTGC
Source organism: Neoceratodus forsteri (assembly GCA_016271365.2). Lineage (NCBI taxonomy): Eukaryota > Metazoa > Chordata > Ceratodontiformes > Ceratodontidae > Neoceratodus > Neoceratodus forsteri. The sequence continues at coordinate 815,282,480 of CM057453.1, read as the reverse complement.
ATTTGTGTTATCTGGAAACAGTTGTATGTTGTTTGTCTTACCTGATAATGGCTGTCTGTGGTTGCTTGTGTGGTCTTGTCCTTTTGTTGCTTGGAGGGTGGGGATGGGGAGTTAGGGTTGGAAACCCTAATGTCGAATTCCCAGCTTTTACGCTTTAATAACAACCTTTATACATGATTAGTATTTGCAAAAATAGTGTGTGTGTAATATGTATATATATATATATATATATATATATATATATATATATATATATATATTATAGAGTGCGGTCACGCCCCTATATTTAGGGTTGAGTAGGCACTTTAATGTTAAACCTCACCTTTTGCGTGTTAATAACTTTGCAACCATTCAATGAATGTGCATGAAATTTGGAATGCATGGTCCAGTATGGTAGAGCTATTGATTTACGAAGTTGTGTTTTGGTCGGACATACGGTTTTTGTGCAGCAAATCACTGGGAAATGCACTTTTCACCAGTTTTGCATGTTTTTTTGCCCATGCTGCTGCGCGGCCACTGTGTGGTCTATTGGTCTGAATTGTGGGAAGTAGAAAGAGTGTGGGTCAAGAAAGATGTCAGCATTTGTTAGGTGAAAAAAATATTAATCCATTCAAAAGTTATTAAACTTTGAAGTTACCATTTTATCCTATGGGAAAATTTATATGTCTATTTTGTGAAAGAAGAATGACAATCTGGCTATCTGGTCTTCCCCTCAGGGTCAAAAAATTTGCATACTTGAGGTGGAAGATTCTTCCACCGTGAGAAATTTATCTCACCATCTTGTTTTCAGTTTTAGGTCAGAAAAAATGTTGTAGTTTTCTCCACGGGTGACTTTTTGGGCAAATGAGGCATGGGTTTTGCCCAGGGGGATCCCCTCTATTGAACCATGCTTTTGGTTTGCTTCAGTTTAGTCAAAAAATACTTTCAAAAATTAAAATTCTTCTTTTGCAGCTCGCTAACGATCTTCGTTTGCGAGCCTGCAAATTCTTCTGTCATGAGGAAGACCAGATAGCCAGATTTTCATGACCAGATGTCCATGGAGAAGACCAGATGACCCTAGGGATGACCAGATGGCCCAAATTGGGACCACCAGATGGCTGCTCATGGCCGAAGATTTTGTTAGCTTGTGGCCGAAGCTCACGGTCAAAGATTTTCTCGCAAAAAACATTTTTTAAAGGTTTAAAAACTTTAAAATTCCATATCTCAATAATGGTTTGGTCTTTTTACTTGAAATTTGCAGGGTGTTGAGGGGATGTCCTAGAGATGTGAATTATGCTGTTTAGGTGTTGGGGAATTAATTGGTTGCAGAGATATTCAATGACGCAGTTGATGTTTCTCCCATAGGATTACATCGTAGTTTGTGTCATGACTTTCAGTGCCGTTATCTTGTAAATGAAGCGAGATACAGACTTTTCGCTACTGTCGGCTTTGATCAGCTTTGTGTTGTTATGTTGGAAACGAAGAGAGAAACAGACTTTTCGCTACTGGCGGCTTAGATCACCTTTGCACCATTATCTCAGAAATAAAACAAGATACAGACTTTTCACTACTGGCAACTTAGATCACCTTTGCACCGTTATCTTGGAAATGAAGCGAGATACAGACTTTTCACTACTGGCAGCTTAGAGCACTTTTGCGCTATTATCTTGGAAATGAAGCAAGATACAGACTTTTTGTTACTGGTGGCTTAGATCACCTTTGCGCCGTTATCTCGGAACGAAGCGAGATACAGACTTTTTGCAACTGGCAGCTTAGATCACCTTTGCGTCATTCCCACCAATGCATGTTTTTTCACTACTTATATTATGCTGTTATGCAATAATGGGTCACTTGGTGGGGGCCCTGCACTCCTACCAATACATGTTTTTTAGTAGTTATATTACACTTTTTCAAAAAGTAAGGAAATTCATAGAAAAAAACTGCATTTAATGCATCATTTAGGGTTAAAGTGGAAAAAGTCAGGAAATTAAACATCAGGGTTCAGACCCTAACCCCCAACCCTACACAGCCCGTATCCCCATCCTCCACAGACTGACAGATGCCAGGGTGTGCTATTGGGGTCGTGAGGCTTAAATCTCACCCTATTCTCCTTTACTGCAGCATGTCAATCTGCTTGCACATAGAATGGGGTGAGATTTGGGCCACAAAACCCCAATGGCACACCCCGGCATCTGTCAGTCTGTGGAGGATGGGGGTGTGGAGTGTATGGGGATGGGGGTTAGTGGCTCAATCCTAATGTTTAATTGCCTGACTTTTTCTGCTTTAACCCTAATGATGCATTAAACACAATTTTTTGCCACGAATTATACACACATATGTATATATATATATATATAATATATTTATACATAAAAACGTATTCTCACTGCAGTGGAATAAATCCATTTATACCACTGTGGTGACGTCATCAAACCAAAAAAACAGCAAAAAATACAGTACTATTGTATAAATCAGATATGTTATGGCCAGTGGTGGAATACACTATTTATGTGAATGAGTGGAGAGTGACCTTGGCTACCATCAATCATGGCTCTGCTATGCTCCGCCACTCGTGAGAATATCCAAGGTCACTCTCCACTCATTTACATACTGTAAATAGTGCATTCCACCACCAGCCATTACATATCCCCTATTTATACAATGACTGTGAGAGTAAAATTTTGCAAATAAATGCATTTATTTTCATGTGTGACAGGCCTACAGTGGAAATAAATCATTTATTTCAGTCTTAGGTGGGTCATCAGCATTTTTTTCCACTCAAGGCTTGTCATAAGTAGTAGTAGTTGTGGTAAAACATTTTTATTTAGACAGGCACATATGGATTTAATAATTTCACCATTAGGGCAAAAATTACCCTGTTTACAAGGTGATCCTGTAGATATATCCAGTTATTAAAGTTACACATTCAAGGTTTCTAAAACACACATAAAATAACACTACATAAAATTTTTGACAAACCTTCACAAACTCAATTTACAACAACAAAGGAGTTTTTAACCAATTGGGGAAAAACTGGAACAACGCCTGATGACATCGCAATGACATCTGCTGCAGTTAAAAACAGAGCACTGAAATCAGAGACAGTGAAATCTTTATTGAAAGAACTAATCTTGCCAGAGAGGCTCTGTCATTGTATAAATGACATATGCCATGGGCTGGCTAAAAATAGCACATTTATTTTTATCTGCAGGGTTTGACCTCTACAAACCTCACTCGTGGCTTTGCCACTGGTGAGATCATAGAGGTCAAACCCTGCAGATAAAAATAAATGTAATATTTTTAGTCAGCCCATGGCATATCCCATATATACATTTTGAAATTCCAGGAGTTTATTTTTTAATGTATTCCAGTAATCACGTTTATCTACCTTTTCAATAAGCCTTCCCCACTCCTATGTATTTAACTTCTAATTTTGTCAAAGTTGACTTTATTATAGAGAAATATTTATGCTACTCCTGGCTTAGTTGTTTTCTCTCATTGCATTTTCTTTCAGTCCTTTAGTCTAGAGTTTTTCCCTTACCCTGCTGTCTTACCAAGGATATACCCTGTAATCAGGGATACATGCTGTTCTGACTCTGTGTGCTATTATTGAAAACAGAGGGAGTTTTTTTTTACCTCCATTTTCTCTCGACTTCTCCCTCCACCCCTGTGATGTGAACGGTGTCTCCATCGGCCTCCTCATCATAGCATACCTATGGGGGGGAGGTTAACTCCCTGGCCAAACTGTAGGGATCATTGTGGTGCCAGAAGTTGCTTCACCACTCCCCAACTGAGACACACTGCCAAGTGGCAACCACCTCAGCCAGACCCATCTGCCAATGCGGCAACCCAACTCTGCTCCTAAACCCAAGTCACCCCTGGGCATCAGGGTGGCCATTAAAGTGCACTTTGCAGAGATGACTTCCATGCAAGAGTTCGGTCACTTCACATCCTTAGATTCCTCTCCCCTGCAGAGTTTATTACAATGTCCACAATGTTATAGCCTCTGGTAGGAGATGTAACGCATCGAGTTAGGCAACCTTATTTCTTACTAAGTCTAGTAGTTCCTGCCCATTCTTGACTTGGAAGTTAAGTACTCATAGTTTATATCCAGGAGGCTTAAGTCTCCTATCATCACCATCATTGTCACTTTATTTTTCCATGGAGTGCCCTTCCAGAGCTCAGGGTGCCCTTACAGCTCAAACATCCATTAACACACACACACACACACATATGGACATAAGTTCACAACAACATATACCATTAAAATACTAATAAAATATGAACCCAATAAAACAAATTAAAAACAAGGAACCTAGTGCATAAGCACTAAGGCAAAAATTACCCCCAAAAATATGGTCCGGAAGCTAAGTTCCAAAAGTGGCTTTTCGTGTGAAAATCACACTTCTTATCAAACAGCTACCTAATAAAAGGCCTTTCCTCTTATAAACCAGAAAAGGCCTGATTAAAAAGGTGGGTTTTTAAAGATGTTTTAAAACCTTCTACAGTCAGGCTGTCTCATATCTGATGAGGTAGTGAATTCCACAGGGTCAGAGCCATAGAAGCAAATGCTCTTCCTCAGGATGTCTTCAAATGGACCCTGGGAATCTCTAGCAATCCCCATCAGAGGACTGGAGTGGGCAGGAGGGGCAGTACGGGATCAGGAGGTCTTTCAGGTACTGCGGTCCCTGATTGTGTAGGGCTTTATAGGTCAATAATGTGACCTTGAAGGTTATCTGCCACTGTACTGGCAGCCAGTGCAGTTCATGCAGCACAGGTGTTATGTGCCTGGATCTAGGGGCTCCAGTCAACAATCTGACCATCACGTTCTGCACTAGCTGCAAGCGATGGATATCAACCTCTGGTAGCCCTAGGTAGAGGGTGTTATAGTAATCAAGATGGGTGATTACAAAGGCGTGGACCAAGGTAGGAAGATCTTCAGCTGGAACCAGGTGTTTCACCCTGGCTAAATTCCTAAGATGGTAAAAGGAAGATTTGACTACGGCTGACACCTGAGCCTTCAGGGTCAAGCCCTCATCAATAATCACACCAAGGTTATGCACCTGGTCTGAGACAATTAGTGGCAACTCTCCCAGCTCTAGACCAGAGGGTTGTCCTACCAACATCCCAGCTGACCTACGATCTGGGTCCACAACCAACACCTCTGTTTTTTCCGGGTTTAGCCTCAGCCAGCTGGTACTCATCCAGTCCTGAATCTCAGCCAGGCAGCTGTTAAACACTGATACAGTAATTACTTCCTGGTCAGGCACAAAAGACATGTGCAGCTGAGAATCATCTGCACTCCAGTGAAAACTCAGACCATACCGTCTTATCACGTCCTCCAGTGGTGGCATGTACACTACGAACAACATGGGGAACAATACTGAGTCCTGCGGCACCCCAAAGGGTAGCTCATAGGGGGCCGAGGAATAAATCCCCGACACCACCTTCTGAGATCTACCCTCGAGGAATGATTGAAACCAACTGAGGACTGGCCCCCCCCAGTCTGCAGAAGAACCACAGGCACTCGAGAAGTACCCCATGACCCACAGTGTCAAATGCTGCTGAGAGATCAAGGAGAACCAAGATGGTTTGAGATCTCTGATCTCTGGCCATGAGGAGATCATTTAGAATGCTTACCAGGGCTGTCTCAGTGCTGTGCCTTTTCTGAAACCCGACTGGAGAGGGTCATAGATATTGTGGTTTGTTAAATGGTCCTACAGCTGCAGGGCGACCACCTTTTCAATAACTTTACCTGAAAAAGGTAAGTTAGAGACTGGTCTGTAGTTGGCAGGGGAGTCAGGGTCTAAGGAGGGTTTTTTCAAGAGGGGACGAACAACCGCCTCTTTTAAGGGATCTGGAAAGATCCCTCTCTCTCCAAAGAACTCTTAACTATTCTGGTCAGGACCAGGCCAATGATCTCAGCACACCCTCAAAGAAGGTAAGTTGGGCCCGGATCCAGACTACAGCAAGTTGGCAGCAGAGTCTGGACGATCCTCACAATATCAGTGACTGCTGGTAGGCTGAAGATAGACCAGGTCACCCGGGTGACTGTACCACTCAGTTGATCAGAGTAAGACCCAATGTGGAGGCACTGGATGATCTTGCTCCTAATGGAGGCCACCTTATCAGCAAAAAACTGTGCAAACTCATCACACTTTCCTTGTGACAAAGCTTGACCAGATTGCAGACAGACTGGATTGCACAGCCTGCCTACAGTGCAGAAGAGCTGAGCTGGTCTGTTTTGGGCTGCAGCAATCTCCTTGGAGAGGAACTCTACCTTTTTATTGGTGATTGCTGATTGGTAGATGTTATAATGATCTAGCAATCTAAGCCTGTCCTCCTCCAGGTGAGTTTTCCACCAGTGTTGCTCCAACCTTCATCCCTGTCTTTCAATCCCCTTAGGGACCCATCATATCATGAGGCCCCAGGGCGAAGGGTCAAGGGACGAACATGAATCGCAGCGATGACATCCAGGGCCCCTGCTACAACCCTAATATAGGCAAGAACAAGGGGTCCTGAGTCACCACTATCAATTGGGATTCCAGAAAGGTCCATCACTGCCATTAGACCCTCTGAGGTAACTCCTCTTAAAGGTGGTACTGAGCCATTTTCTTTGGAGCAGTCCTAATAAGGGGAGTCATAAAACTGAATCTCAGGGCGTGATGGTCATACCATCTAACAGTATCCACCACCATGTTGGTGATCTCCATCCCCAGGAGAAATACCAAGTCTAATAAGTGTCCCCCCCATGGGTGACAGTGGTAACTACCCATGTCAGACCCAGTGATTCCATTAACTGGAGAAGATTTTGCCCAAAGGATGCAAGCTCATCGTCCACCCAGGCATTGAAGTCCCTGAAAATCATCCATCTGGGGAACTCCAAGACCAGTCCGATGACAAGCTCTGCTACCTCTTGCAGGAAAACCCTCTCATCACCTGGTGGATAGTAGATGAGAAGGATCCTGCAACCTGGACTTGCCCCCATAATACACTCAAAGGAGTTGGTAGATCCCACTGAGATCTCTCTGAAATCCAGTTCTGATCTAAAACAGATTGCAACTCCCCCGCCCCGACGGTCCACTCTCAGGCGGTGTATAATCAAGAACTCAGCCGGAATAGCAGACGCCAAAATGGGCCTTGCATTTTCATCCAGCCAGGTCTCGGTAATGCAAGCCAGGTCTGCAGAGGCTACCAAATCGGCCACCAATGTGGTCTTATTTTTAATTGACCTGGCATTGCATAACACCGCCCTAGAGGGACGAGAACCTGAGGATGACTGCACTAGCTGCCTGCACAAGTCAGAGTCCTTGGATATGGGCACAAGGCAGGGAGGACCCCTGTCCTGTACCCATTTTGCCCCAGGGTGCCTCCTGGTCCTCACTGTCTCTGTCCCCCCACTCCTCTCCCATTTTCCCTGGCCGAGGGCCCCCCCTCCTCCTCCTCCTCGTATTACCTAATGCATGGCATCTTCTATATACCTCTGAGGAAAGTGGAGGGGTCTCAAATGGACGGAGGTCCCTAAGCCTGGAGGGGGAGTACTGCCTGACCGTATTAATCTTCCCCCAACACATACTGACTACACCCACCTCTCTTCACAATTTAACACTCAACTCCCCCAATCTATTTCCAATTCCTATTCCACCCTACCTCTTTACTACTAGACCACAATTTTTTATCCACTCCCCACCAATCTCACATTCACACACACACACACACACACACACACACACATCTCACACACACACCTATAATTATAATCACCATCTCAGTTTTTCTTCAGTTACATTAGTGATTTCCCCGATAATTTCAGTATCCAGTATGGTATTTGTCTCTAGAGGTCTGTAGCAAAGGTCAAACACCAGTGGTCTACCTGCACATAACTCAGTTTAGATCCATATAGTTTCTGTTTTCAACCACTGAATTTTACTAACTTTCAAAATGTCTTGTTGTTCCATGTCTTGATAGTCCCAGTAATGTCTGGTTTATCACCACTAATGACTTCTTGTAGTTCATATTTTTTCATTGTTGAGGTTTCTGGTACAACAAACACTCCCACAGCCCTTTTTCTTTTACTGTTAGTTTTCTTTCCTTTCTCAGTTTGTAATCCCCCATTAGTACTCTGGACTGTTGCAACCTAATTTTCTTTGCTGGATGCTGTGAGTAAGTGCACTTCCCTTACCCTTGAGCTAATTAGTTTAAACATCTCTTTGTGATTCCTGCAATTCTACCCCCCTAATATTCTTGCTCCCTTCCTTCCTTGCAAAAATATAGTTACAGTCACAGAAGGTGTCCAGTTTCTCAAAAAAACAAAAAAAGTTCCCTTTTACTCCACAGACTTAGCCGCTTAGTTGTAGCCCTTATTTAAATTTAATTAGCCCTTGAAGCTTGTGGGACTGCTATAAAGCATTTATTTTTTAATCCCGTTCAAGTGTAAGGTATACTGTAGGCTGTAGCACATGAAAGCCTCTTATATAGCAAAGAGTGATTCACATGCCATAAGCTCTTTGTGTATCCAAATTTTTTGTTTTCCTTATTGAAAAAACAATTTCAGCATTCCCTAACTAACCGATGATCAGAGTACAGGATGTAGCAGAAATAATACTAGTCTTAATTGCCCCTCATTCAACATTGAGCTGACAGTCATAGGATTTGTCTCCCGTATTCTTAGTGCATTCAGACACTTTACTGGCACAGATCAGCTGACATTGACGCTACCTATATTTACTTATGCAGGGAAAAAAATGCCTGAAATGCCATTTAACGTCATCGTGGGCAGCCCCCAGTCAACGCAGCTGGTGAAAGCTACCGTGAAAGAGCACATTCTGGCAGACATTTCTGAAGTGTATGACCTGCTGCAAGAGATTCCCTCAAAGAAGATCAGTGATATAGTCACTGCAGTATATGTGTGTGAAATGTACTTTTCATTGGGGTAGGATTTCATATGCAAAAGTAGCTTTTGTCCTGCATTTTCCCTGAACTGCAGTTTACAAGGTGCTTTTCGATGCATGTATTAAAACTCCAGAATATCTGTACATCGTTTTAAAAGTTCTCTCTACAAAAATCATGGAAAGAAGCAATTAATTAAAACATGGGAAGATGCACTTAATTAACAGGCACTACAATTTTTATGGGATTCCATGTGCACAACAGTTGAATGCTTGATGAGTTCAAAGCTGAGAATATGCTGATTAACTCATGTACTGTAATGAGCCACATGCTGCAAAACAGGAACAGGACCTTGAGGTCCATGGGGTCATCATATCTGATGACCTCAAGGTGGCAGGGCAGTGCGACAAGGCAGTAGGCAGAGCCAGCGGGATGCTGGGGTGCACAGAGAGGGGAATCACCAGCAGAAGGAGAGAGGAGGTATTAACCAGTGTATCAGTCATTGGTGAGACCTCACCTGGAATGCTCTGTCCAGTTCTGGAGACCACATTTCAGGAAGAACATAGACAGGCTATCCAGACAGAGGCAACTAAAATGCTGCAGGGGCTGCATCATAGGCCCTACGGGAAGAGATTGAGGGATCTTAATATGTACACCCTGGAAGAGAGGAGGGAGTCGGAATAGAGACCTATAAGTACTTCACAGGGATGAGTAAGGTACAGGAGTGGAGTATTTTTCAGAAGAGAAGGTGCATGAAAACAAGGGTGCATGCAATGAAGTTGGAATTTAGGAGGGATGTGAGGAAGTATTTCTTCACTGAAAGAGCAGTGGACACCTGGAATAGCCTTCAAGAGGAGGTGGTGTCGGTGAAAACAGTGGTGGACTTCAATATGCATGGGATTGGCATGAAGGAAACTTGGTAGAAAAGTGTGTGTGTGGGGGGGGTGGTAGCCAGAGATCAAGTAGGGTCTGTGGTGACAGTATGGCAAAGGACAAAATGGGCAAACTGGGTGGGCCAAGCGGTCCTCATCTGCTGACAAATTCTGTGTGGTGGGGGGAGGAGGAGGCCAAAGATTTCTCTCACTATAAACAAACAAATAGGTTTCTATAAATGTGTTACTGTATAGCAGCTCATATTAGCACCCTCTTTATTTAGCATGGAGTGGGGTGCAGTACTATTTAGTGCCCTGTTGAATTAGCGCTTCAGCTTCATGTCCAATTACAGCACTATGCTCCCTGTAATATTAGTGATCAGTTTATTTTAGCGCTTTTGTCAGTTAAGCTAATATAGTGAAAATAAACTGAAAGCTAATATTTCCCGCTATACAGTATATCTGGTGGATTTAACTGTTAAATTTGTATCTGTGCTCTACTCATGTCTCTGCTGAGTAGACTCAATTTGAGATAGGGTCACAGCTGGTAGATTAGATGGCAGGTGGGTTTCAGAGAGAAGCTGTGGTTAGTACAGTAGCCATGCTTTGCTCTCCTTTTTTTTTTAATTCTATACATCTGATCCATTTTGCTGGAAGATAAATACTAAAAAAAAGAAATTCTTAGCAAAAAGTACATGGTGACTTTTATCTCTTGGTTAATCAAGAGTGCCACCTCATAACTTCTCAGCTTCACTTTGCGGTTCCTGAACACTAAGTCACAAGACGACACTTGATTAGCCAAGAGACATGTCACAGTCACCATGTAGTTACACAGCAGTAGAATTTCAGAAATTATTTCTTACAAACAAACAATATCCAGTGCACCCCCAATGCTGCTCAAGGAAGCCTGCAATTAATTTTAAAGTTATTATTCTATTTTCTTACTTGCTTTCTTTCCATAATTTTAAAAGGGGGTTCTTGGTCTCCTAAATCATCTTGTGATAAGCCTGACCACCAGCGACAAGATAACCTCATATGTCACGAAAATTTAGGCAATAAGGCATGACACGGTGTGGGTTACTGGGGGGTTTGCCCAAACCTCGTGCGGTGTGTCATAAGGCACAACCAAGTGACTTAACTACACGAAAAGTGGGTAATCCCCAATTACCCACATCCCAGAATGCCTTGTGATTATATTATGGACCAATGTAAAATAAATGTAAACATGCATTCAATTATGTTTTGTTTTGCACTTTTTAAATGTCCTTCCTCTGCCACGTGTTACTGCAGGATTTACTTACAGGTAAACATCTTAGCTGACCAATCAGGTTATAGGATTTTTTTTTTATGTCCACTGTATATTAATTCACATCATTTATCCTCCAGCCTGTGTCTTAATTTCTCAAACACTTTCCTGACCTCCTCCTCAGTTTTCCCCCCAGTGTCATCAGTGCTAACATGGGTAACCACTAATGGGTTATATCCAGTGCCATTCAATATGTCATTTGTTCTAGTATCTAGGTCTGCTAGTGTGCTCCTAGGAAACAACTGACCATTGTGTTCTTGTTGTTATAGCCACATATTGCATTGTCTGTGTGCTGTAGTGTGGAATCACCAACAATTTGTTTTTTTTTTTCTGTGTTTGATCAACCTGGTTTACATGGGTTATATTCTTAGTGTTGTTTTCCTGACTGCAGTCCACGTCTAAAGTTTTATTATCTATTATGTAACTTGAGTCCCCCCCATGTCATTAATAGGGAGCAGTCCATGATATTTTCTACTTGCCTTACAGTACTTATTGTATCTGTTTTAATCATTATTTTAAATTGTTTATTTCAAGCATGTGCTCACTGCAATACAACTTTTAAATGTATATGATGTGTTATGAGTGTAATCCTCCGTAACTGCCAACATGTTATAATCAGTGCATTTACCCCCCCACCCCACCATCTAGTAGCTTTACAAATATGCTTATATGCATGTTATGTAGAAGTTATACTGTATAACAGGAAATATTCACTGTCTTGTTATTTTCGCTGTTTTCACTGGATTCATATTTGCGCTAAAATTAAAAGACAGTGAGTATTGGGTGACTCACTATACAATAGCAGCAGAAGTGTTCAACTAGTGAAAATAAGATGGTGTGAACATATCTGGTGTGGTTGGTGCACTAAATATAATCGGCATGAATTTAAGCTGATACAGTATTAAACCTAGGAATGATGCAGAAGTACAGTGCAGCCCTTATGTACAGTATGCTAGTAAACTTAGCTAGGTGTTATAAGGTACTGTACCTTGTGTGTAGCTGAAAAGAATTTCAGAGTCTCTGCCCTTCCCCAGACTGATGACAGGCAAGTACTGCCTCTGCCTGTGTCACCACTGCCTTGGGTCACCAGTGCTTGCACAGGCAAGGAATTAAACAGCACACCAAGCCCAAAAAATCATTTTTACTTTCCAGTTTTTATCGAATGTATTTGGCTTTAAGAGCTGTTTTTGGAGGACAAATATGTAATTAAATGCCTCCTATTAAAAGTGAAGGTTTACCACACTGACCTGCTGCCTGCTTTCATACTCTGAATCTTGAGGGTGGAACGAATGAATGTGTGTGTGTTGGGGGGGGGGGGGCACTGAGGAATGAAGCCCCAGGTACTCAGCTTGCAGTTGGCCAATTCCTGTCTGATATTAACTAGATAGATTAGGTAGGAAGGTTTGTGATTTAGGAGGTATAAGATAGAGTTCACAGTATGTACTTTCTGTTTTTGTCCTTTCCAGTGAGAGCACCACAATGGACCAGGCAGAATTATAAAACAATTAGAAGCAGGTTCCCACACAGGAATCCGAAGAGCAGAATAACATCCCTTTGTCACTTTCACCGTGTGCTCCTATGTAATAATAAAAGATGTAAAAGAATGTGTTAAGAACAGTGGCTTCACTGATGAAACTCAGCATGGTTTTATTACAGATACTTTGTGTCAAACTAACCTCTTTTCTTTCTGCGACAGAATAAGCAGAGCACTGGATGCTGGTAAATCAGTGAATGCTATTTATTTGGACTTTAACAAAGTTTCTGACACTGTTCCCCATAGAGAACTGATAGATAAACTCTACAATAGAGGATAAAACGTCACCCTTGAGAGATGGGTAAAAGCATGGTTACAAAATAAAAGACACAGAGTTAGTTTTAATGGTGTTGTATCGGAAAGGTGCGGGGTGACCAGTGGTGTCTCTTCAGTGTATATTTTAGTGACATACTGTGCAAGATAATATGGGAAGTTGGATCATGAAGTTTGGTGGCGATTCAATACTGGAAAAGTAGTTGATAATAAAGGAATAATGCCCTACAGGGTGGGTGGGTGTTATGCTGGGATAACATCCTGCCTCGGGTGGTTGGGTCTGAGGCAACAGGCTGAGGGTGTCCAATATCCGAGAAGGGATGTTATCTCAGCATAACACCCACCTTGGAAGGCATTATTCCTATTATACAATGGCTCGAATTGTAAAAAATGCAGAGAAAATTTATTAAAATTACATTTTTGGGTTATTTTTGAAGGGGTAGATATACATGGTAAAAACTAGTGCTTATTGTGTATTTTGTGCCATGGGTGGCTCTATCTCCTATCCCCACCCTGTTGTTCTCCCAGTACAGTTGGCAGAGGATGACAGGAGAGAGCTCGCTGAGAATTTTTGTGTTCTTTTTTACTTTTAAAAGGGACTCTGCTCTCCTGTATTTTGAAATGCCTGTTTCCATTTTTTTTTTTCCTGTGCATCAAATCGGAAGTAGTGTGTTTGCCTCTGTCCCCCCTCCATCCTGCTGCATTAATCTTTTGTTGCACTTTGGATAAGGCTAGTGGATATGTGTTTTGTGGGAAAAGAAAAGGAAGACAATGACTGAACAGGCAAGTAAGTTGTTTTCCTTTTTGGTAGGAAAGTCATATGGGGAGCTGTCTGCCCCTCTTGTTTGTGCAACTTACTTTTTTGGGGGGGGTCACATGGTCAGCTGCCCACAAAATACCCTACCAGTAACTGTTTATAGTGGGATTGTTGTTGTGCTTTTCCTAGTACACTTGTTGTGTTTTTGAACTGGGGGATACAAATTACACACTTCATCAGTGCGTTTTCGGTCAGAGGGGAGCCCCGATTCTGAGCGGGGTTGGAAGTGCTGATCGGGAACACGGTTTCACTTTGGCTGGTAGTGGGAAGGAAGGGGCGGCTGTAGAGTGATTTTTTTTTATTACTTTTAATGTGGTTATGGTTGTGGTGGGACTAGAGCTGGGATGTTATGCTGGGATAACATCCCGGGTCTAGCCCAACACTGACCAATCAGAGGCCAGCATTCTTTCTTACCATTGTATAATCATGAGCAAGTCATGGAGCTCCAGGCACACCTTAGCAAATTTGCAGACTGGACTACTAAAGACAAAATGGGATTCAGCATAGAGAAATGTGTAACTCTGCATTTTAGTACCAAGAGCCTAAACGCTGCACATTAACTGTCTAATTAATTGCTGAAATTGTGTTATTTGAAGAGCGATCTGGGAGCCTAACTTTAAAGTTGGTCCACATTGTGGTGTGGTGGTTAAGACATACAGTACAATCATGGGTAACATAAATAATAAAAACTTTACAAGTAGAAATGGTGAGTTTGTAAACCCAATGTATGAATACCTAGTGAGGCCGCATCTTATGTACAGTGTCCAGTTTTGGTCTCCTTTCTTGTGGGGTGACAGTATAAGGTTGAGGGGGGTGCACAGTGAAGCAATCAGGCAGGGTTAGGGGAATAGATGGGAAAGACTACCAAACCAGACTGGATTACATCGGTGTGTTATCTCTTTAAAGGAAGAGATTAAGTGGAACTATGACTAACGATTCCACCAAGTCACATCAACAACAAAGTTGTTGAAGGACTTTACAGTGACACTACTTTGTCAATGGTGATCATATCACCACAGCAAAGTGTTGAAGAACTGCCACAGCACAAGATTCCTTTTCTGTTTATGGGGAGCTGTGCCCCCGCACCCCCATGTGAGGGGGGGCTCTGTCCCCAGCACCCCCCAGACTTATGGATAAGCAACTCTGGGGGAAGGGATTATGGGGGACAGCAGCCAACACAGGGAGTCACTGTATCAGTACAGCAATCCAACAACCCATTCGACACTGTGGATGTCGAACGGGTTGTGTCGCTGTATTGGTTTCACTCTCCTAGTGTCGGTGTAACAATGGTACACTAACTATAACCTATAATATACAAAGCACTGAGAAACATTGAGTCAATTCATAGCCTGAATTTAGTCTCTAAGGTACTGTCAGATGATAACATAACATAAGCAATCATAGTTACCAATTGGTAAGAGAACAGGTCAGAAGTAAACAGGCTGAATTGTTTCACACAGTAAGTGGTACCTGTGCAATACTTTACCTAAAATTGCAGTGGAATCAAACACACTCAGTTCTTTTGAAAATAATCCTGCTAGTTATACCGGGAAAAGTGAGCACTCCAGCAATCCCAATTAATTCTGCATTTTATTACAATACCAGTGTGTAAATAACAGAACACTCACAGATGAACAGCTGAGCCCTGGCATTTTGAGGTATGAGAACCTCTTATTCAAGGACATGGCCATGGAATTAAACCATTGGCACCTTTTTTCACTTGGGCCTCTGCTTTTCTCTATCTTCATCAATAACATCACCACAAACCTCCATAGTACTGATTCCCTATTATATGCTGATGACATTGTTCTTTACACTAGTGGTAATAGCATTGATGTCATCAATCAAAAACTCTCTTTTGACTTTCAGCTAATACAACAACGGCTATCTAGTCACAAACTTGTCCTTAAGGAGTCCAAAACCCAGGTTATGCTATTTGGTTCTAATGCCAAGCTAAAACACTCCCAACCTAAATTTAAAGTCTCCTCCAATGGTTTAACTCTAGGGGTGATGAACTCATTTAAATATCTGGGCGTCACACTTGCCCCTCATTAAACTTTGATTCACACATCCAACAGACCTGCAAGTTGGTTAATGCTAAACTCGGGATAGCCTACTGGACCAGCTATATGGTCATTCACTGACCTAAGCCCTATCCTCCCTACAAATTTTTTTGACCCTCCTCCCCCAGTGCCTGCCGTAAATCTTTCTTGCCCTTATTTTCTCCTCTGCCGTGTTTCTGCCCAAGAACTTAGGCTGCACCTTGTCACTGCCCTCAAGAGTAATTGTACGGGCAGTGACACCCTGGATCCGTGTATCCTACGGCTGGTCTTAGACACAGTCCTTACCCGATCATGTGCCTCATCAACCACTCCTCTTGCCTGGGAAGGTTCCAACTGCCTGGAAAGTCGCCACTGTCACCCCTATCTTTAAAGGTGGTGATAGGACTGTGGCTGGAAACTATCGGCCAATCTCCATTCTCTCTCCTCTCTCCAAGGCCTTGGAAAAAGTGGTAGCCTCTCAAATCTCTGACTACCTCCCCACCTACAATGTCCTATGTCCTGAGCAGCATGGCTTCCGAGGGGGCCACAGTACCAACACAGCCCTCCTAGAGTTCTCCAACTTTCTCCACTCCTCCTTAGACACTGGTTCTCTGGCTGGTGCGGTCTTCATTGACCTCTCTAAAGCTTTCGACACTGTCTCCCACCCCCTCCTTCTTGATGCCCTTAGTCTCTCTGGTTTTGCTGCTGGGCCTATCTCCTGGTGCACCAGTTATCTGTCTGACTGCTCACAGCATGTAAAAATTAATGGGACCTACTCAGACATCTGTCCCATCTTTTCTGGGGTTCCCCAGGGCTCCATTCTGGGCCCCTTACTATTCTCCTTTACCTTAACACCCTTTCACGCTCTTGCTCAGGGAACATTCTATTGTATGCTGATAATGCAGTCATCTTTGCCTCAAATCATAACCCTATTGCCCTCCAGGACTTGCTGCAGAAGTCCTTCGCTGAAGACGAGGGCTGGTTCAAGGAACATAGATTGGTGATAAATCTTAAAAAAACAAAAACCATGTTCTTCACTCATCCTCAAAACAAGTCCTGCAACTTCAAACTCTTCATTCACTC
Organism: Neoceratodus forsteri; assembly: GCA_016271365.2. Taxonomy (NCBI): domain Eukaryota; kingdom Metazoa; phylum Chordata; order Ceratodontiformes; family Ceratodontidae; genus Neoceratodus; species Neoceratodus forsteri. Next base: position 815,265,685 of record CM057453.1, on the reverse strand, counting down.
TGGGTCCTCTTTCCACACGAACAGGTTTGCTCCTATAAATACCTAGGATCCATTTTGACCTCCTCTCCTTCCATGGACACATCGCTGCCCTAGCCACTGCCACTAATATCCATTGGGCATCTTACATCGGTATAAACACTGCCTCCCCAGAGGCTCTTCACTGCAGTCACCTCCTCTATCCTGTCCCTAGTGGACTATGGACTGCCAGTGTATGGTGCTGCTGATCAGACCGCACTCCATAAAATTCGCACTACTCTGAATAAGGCCTGCAGGTTAATTACTGGGGCACCTAGGCTAACACACACCTGTCTACTGTACGCTAAAGCGCTGGTACTTGATCTTGACAAGCGCCTCAAATATCTGACCTGTACCCTTACAAAAAAGACCCTCCTTGGGCTATCCCTGCCTGGATTGACCACCACCATCTGCCGCTCTGTCCCACTAGTTCATACTCGGACCTCTGGGAAAACCTCTCTTGTTATCCCTAGAGCTAGGACCTCTCACGGCCAAAGAGCCTTCAGCTTTAGGGCCCCCTCCTGGTTCAACACACTGCCCCCCTCCATCTCCGAAGCTCCAACTATATCGTGCTTCAAAACGTCCTTACGGAACCACCTTGTTAACACCCAAAGCTGTAATTGCCACTAGTCAAAGTCTCAATACTAAAGACAAAGCTTACTACTAAGCTGCTAAGGACAACATAAACTCTGGTATTGTGTGCATCAATCCTACCTGTACCAGCTTGTTTGTATCTATGTCTTAAGTTACTGTTATACTGTTATACTGTGTATTTTCGTTTGTCTTACTGTGACAAGGTACCTTTGTAAATGAGCCTATGGCTCAAAGGTTTTCCAAACTGCTGTTTAAATAAATAAATAAATAAATAAATAAATATATGCTCACCCCCTCAGCAAGGCTAGCCATTGCCTGGGGCATACTCCTACCCTCACTAACTTATGGTGATGCCACCTGTACCTATAGATTTGGAAGAGATGGTGAGAAATGGTCCATAGATTACCTTTAGGAGGGGAATAAGCACTGGTGACCTGCTGGCACACAGTAGATATACATCTGATAGGCCCAATACAATGTGAATGCCATCTAAGCCAAAACATTTTTTTCTGTCCTATTCAGAAATTGCATTAGTTGTAAATATAGTCAGCCGGGTAGCAGTTTTACTAACCCCAGTCCCCAAGGAGTTAGAAATGTTGAGGTTCGGCAATTTATTGACTTCTCAGTCCTTTAGCTGTTTATGCCCTGTGGTGCCCTTGTGTCGAAGTGTATGTTGGTCAGATGGTGAGACCCCTTAAGCAGCACATCAGTGAGCACTACAGGACCATAAACAATGGACACAAGGACTATCTGATGGTCCCACACGAGTGACATACACAATGGCAATGGTTCATGCATCAAGATCGTGGCCCAGGAAGCGATCCCAGTCAACCCCAGAGTCAGGACACTTCTACTGGAAGGTTAATAAATGTAAAACTAAGAGAACTGAAACCTAATGGTTTCAATGAAAGCATGGATTGGGCTTTACTTCTGTGAGCATAAGCTAAATCTTACTGAGTTAAATTCTGCTTTGTGACATATTGTTCTGCATATAGCTCTTGGTGGTTCTCAGTAACTTTCCAAGTGGTACAGTATCTGTACAGTTGTTAACTATAGACTAACCTTGTTCTCTCTTTTCTTCCCATCTTAGGTTATGTATCACCTGTCTTGGGCCTTCACTTTCCTGTGTTAGTTCCCAAAACCCCAACAAAGCAGTGTAAATTCAACACTGATTTTTATGCTGAAATTTAAAAAATGTTAGTTTTTTGCTGTCTATGTCAGGTTTTTGCACAGACCATCTAACTGTGTTTAGCGCTCCCTTTAAGGCACAGTTGCACTGTCCTAGTATTAATTTAATTCACTAACATTGCTTTCTTGTCTCATCTGCTTTACACCATTTCCTCACTCCTATTTGACTTTGTTTTAGCCACTGCAGCATGCCAGAGCTACAGTTGTTCCACCTTTTTTGTCCCCTGCAATAGCGCTGTAGGATATTCATGGTCACTTTAGTTTGTAGGCTTACCACACATAGGTTGCAGCCTGCCTTCCCTTTTTGCCTTTCCACCTACATGCCTCCCCACTAATCCTCTGTCCCCTGCCCTCCATTCTTTCATTATAAGTGTGTATAGCTCAGCTTGGTAGTGACTATTAAAAACACTAACCCAGGCACATTTCACCTAAAAAAGAAATGTAATTGATGAACTCCGATGTTTTTACTAATAGACACATCTTACACATTATAATACTGCATGAGAGTGTCATACTTGTTTGCAGTATACCTTTTGGCATTATCGATTATATACAGGCATTTCTCGCTCGAGCCCACATCAAGCTCACCTTTCATCCCCATTTCTTTGTTGTCACTTGGCATGTACATGGGGGCTTAGTGTCATGTGGCTACACAGATATTTACTATATGGTATGTTCATTTATATACAGTTGTTTTGGTTTTGCACCCTTTCACCCCACCATCTTGCCTTTCATTCCACTTTTTTTCATTCACACACTGGCCCAACAAACCGAGCAAACCAGGTCAAGCACATAATTCTTAGGTCACTCACCAGACCTGTTCCCATACAACTCATTTACCTAGGATTTATAAAGGTGAGCCAGTGTGTGCTCTGGCAACACCCCATGGAGAAGAAGTTCCCATATCTCAAAGTGCCAGGGCTTGATTGTGTGTTTGTGACTACCCTGTAATTTACGCACTGGTGTTTTAATAAAACACAGAACTGGGACTGCTCGAGTGCTCATCCTTTTCATATTGGCAACTTTCTGGTTTACGAGCACCCGCTCGTTTCTTGGAGTGGACCGGGCTCTGTAGTCTAGTTATATGGGGAACTTGGGAATTACTAGCTAGCACTGCTGAAAAGCAGCTGATAGACTAGTCGAGCTTTCATGAGGTAGTATTTCTTATGTTCTTATTAAGAAGAGAAAATAAGCAGATCAAGTGATATAATTAGCCATGCCATTGTAGTGATCCTTCATTATGCCCCAACTAGAGTATGGTGCAGATATCTGATCACCATACTTTAGAAAGGATGAGGAAGGAACTATAGAAACTGCTTGACTCTCAAATGTTTTGTTCTTTACAGCTTCTCATATCACCTCAAAAGGCAGCCACTTTGTTTGGCCGTGATACTTTCTTCTAGATACCATGTTGGTCATCTGTCTATAAGTTATTTCTCTAACATTTTTTAACCTTAATATTTGCTCTGCTTTATCAGGTCTGTACAGTTCTTAATACGTTTAATTCTGCCTTTTAGGCTTCTGATAGTCTGGTTTCAAAACAGTTATCACCCTTGCTAGAGAAGCTCTTTTGCCTTAAAGGCAGATAATAACCATGTGGTGGCATGGGACCATGAAATGTCAGCCTCTTCAAGTTGGTACGAGACCCTGTTAAGAAAAAGAAAATAAGTCATTTTAGTATATTTGGAGAGTTGAGCAGTTTCTGTAATTCCTTTCATTGTCTGATTGGCCAAATCAGTCTGCTTCTCAAATTAACTAACACTGCCCACAGAGAGCACTGAGCAGCCTGGGACACAATCCTCAACACTTCAGAAAGCATATTCTAGAAGGAGTTGGGCAGAGAACAGCAAGGTAATGGAGCACATGGAAGACGTAAACTACTGTACGAGGACAGACTGCCTGATATGGGACTGTTCTCAGTGTGATGAAATGGAGACTGACAGAAGACATGATAACCCTCCTCAAATTAGTGAAAAGAATAACTCTGGTGAGACAATGCTACTGATTGATGAGAAGACTAGAGAAACAGAACACACAAGTGGGCAATTAAGAGAGGAAGCTTTAAAAGGAATATTCAGAAAATAGTTTCACAGAATGAGTAGTGGATCTGTAAAAGAGATGTCTAGCTAAAGTAACATATGCTAAACGAGTCCACGCCTACACACTGAGGATAGACAGAGGCCAAAGGGACACTGGAACAAATGGTTATGCCTTGTGAGTTGCTGCGGGACGAAGTGGATGGTGCAAAGTTTTTTTTATTCCTGTTGCAATAGGCTGTGAATGATGATGTGATGAGCAGTCCAAGGTGCTGTTCCGGGGTCCACAGGTAGACACATTACACCAAGAAGGCTGGCTTGGGTTATATTAGTCACAGGGAAACAATAATAATAATGGTATAGTACCTCCTCCTCCTCCTCCTCCCCCCAGGGATATTGGAGTGTGCCCCAGGACACTGTTGCACTAAAGGACAACTGAGTTGATGACACTGGGAATGCTTCAACGGTCTTAGCATATTAGCTCCCTGGGTTATACAGTGCTAATGGGAAGAACTGGGGCTGATGCGGTCAGTGGCAATGACTTAGTACTTTTTATTTTTGCTTGCACACATGTGTGCAAGAAACATAGTGAAATGATCCAAAATGCTGTGCTGTACAGCTGAAAGAGAGAGCACCGCTTGAATGAGCAATGCTCCCCCTCCCCACACAGACGCACGATATTGCGTGTTTCATGCCCTCCCCCACGCACACACTGTATAGCTGATAGGTGCCTAATCCCCTGGCCGGCTTCATGCCCCCGCCAAAAGTTAGCGCAGCACGCTGGGAGCCCACCACAGCATGGCAAACTGTTATAGGCAACGGGGTGCCTAATCCTCTGCTGGCTCCACGCCCCCAAAAGCTTTAAGGTGCCATGCTGGGAGCTCCACCCCAGCGTGGCAAAGCTTGTTGAGGCCGGACGGGGTGCCTAATCCCATCAGCTCCAGCCCCCAAAGTTTTTCCAGCTGCCACGCTGGGGAACCCATCCCAGCATGGCAAACGCCCAGGCTCTTAATAATAAAAACAAAACCTGAAAACAAAAAGCGGTCCCTCGTAGTCTCCTGCCCCACCCACACCCACCCACTGCGTATCCTGCTTCCCACACCCCCCTCACCCATACTACCTACGGAGTCTGGCGTGACAATCTTCGGTGGACCGGGAACACCTCTGCACTCTTCAAAGCCGACCGCGAACTGAGGAAATGCCGGTAAGCAGTATAATGTAATAGATAGGGATTTTTCAACTTTGCTTCATATCTCAGGCATTTTTGGGTATTTTGGCACCAAATTTTCAACGTGGGGTTTTTGGGACCCCTCCTCATGAATTCTGTCATTGTCATTGTGTTAATCGGGCCCAAAGGGTGATTTTGCGGTCACTGAGAGAAATCACCTTTCGGGACTGATTAGTGAAATGACAGTGCCAGTGTTCATAAGGTGGCTCTCAAAAAGCCTATGTTGCAAATTTGGTGAAAAAATACTTAAAAATGACTGTTTTACGAGCATGCATTGCGCAGTTCCTATACACGCTCGTAAGTTTGCAAATTTTTAATATTTGCACTCTGGATTTTCAACATTGCCATTTTACCACACCTCCTTATGAGCAGTACAGCTGTCATTTTTCACATCTTGCAGAAAATGTGTTTCCGCGCATGTAGCGCACAATGGCACAGTCGGTATGCGCAATCAATGTTTGGGACAGATTAAGAAAATCACAGTGACACTGTTCATGAGCAGAGGTGCTAAAATGGCTATGTTTTAAATCTGGTGAAAAAATTCCTCAAAATAACTGTTTTAGGAGCGCACGTTGCGCAGTTCCTACGCACGCTCTCAAGTTTGCAAATTGTTAATATTTGCACGCCAGGTTTTCAACATTGCCATTTTACCACACTTCCTTATGAGCAGTACAGCTGCCTTTTTTCACATCTCACCCAAAATGTGTTTCTGCACATGTAGCGCACAATGGTGCAGTCGGTGTGCGAAAGCAATGTTTGGGACAGATTAAGAAAATCACAGTGACACTGGTCATGAGCAGAGGTCTTAAAATGGCTATGTTGAAAATTTGGTGACAAAAGTCCATAAAATGACTGTGTTACGAGTGAGCACTCTTGTAAGTTCATGAATTTGTAATATTTTCAGTCCAGATTTTCACCAGTGGCATTTTTCCACACTTCCTTACGAACAGTACAGCTGTCATTTTTCACAACATGGCCAAAATGTGTTTTCACACTTTCAGCATGGAAATGCGTGGTCGCTGTGGGAAATCATTGTTCAGGACAGATAAACAAAATCACAGTGACACTGTTCATGATCGGAGGTTCCAAAATGCCTGTGTTGACAATCTGCTGTTAAAAATCCCCAACTAATTACATTACGGGCGTGCGTTGCACAGTTTCTATGCATGTTCATGACTTCACCAGTTTTTTTAATATATTCACTGCAGATTTTCAACATTGCCATTTTTTACACCTCCCTATGAACAGTACAGCTGTCATTTTTTACATCCTGTTCGAAATGTGTTTTTGCACCTGTGGTGACAAATGCCGTAATCGCTGTGCAAAAGCAGCGCTGCCAATAGACTGATATGGTCACAAAAACATGTTGAAAATTTAGAGGAAATACCAACGAATGCCTGAGGTGTTAGGTTCCAACCATAATGCCCCTCCCTGTAGAGAATGACAGGCATCAGGGCTGTGACTTGGGATTGTCGCCTGCAATGCTCATACCATTCCACCCCCACCCACACCCTGCAGCCACTGAGAGGCATCGAGGTGTGCCTTGGACTCTTCGACCCCAAAGTTCACCCTATTCTGCTATACCGCACCCATCTCACCGTATTTCCTGATGGAATGGGATGCGCATAAGGGCCAAAGACCCCAAGGCACACCGTGACACTTGTCGGTGTCTGCAGGGTAGGGTGTGGTGAAATGGCGTGGCCATTATGCCTGACGACCCAAAGGCACACCCCAATGCCTGTCACTCTCTGCAGGGTGGTGGTGGGGTTGGCTTCAGTTCAATACTTCGCTGCCATTCCTATTATGCAGCTCTGTAACTCCTACACTACCAATGCCAATGCTAGCAAGCAAACATTCAGCATTGACAAATGCTTGTTTTAAAAGAAGAACAACTGGCTTCAGACATTTTAGAACAATTAGTTTCCCATGCTTTTTATTTTGGTTGTTTTTGCCCTGCTCTGCTTCAATTTCAGCCAGCCTCAGGAGATGGGTGCCATAGTCAATGGCATGGTGCCAGTAGAGGGAGCCTTACTTCACCCTCTTCAGTTAGGGGTGGATTTTCCTGGTTGTTCCTGCCCTATCGAATGTCAATATGCAGGAGGCTATGAGGAGTAGTGCAGATGCACAATGGCAAGGTGCTGTATCTTTGAGCCTGACCACCACCACCATCCCCCCACCATACTGTCACTGCACTTCTACCCACGGTCACCTAGGTGGCAGCAGTGTGGCAGAAGCAGTGACCGTCTCTTCCTAGAAGATGACAGTGCTCCCAAAGATGCTCAGTCTTCCTGCTTCCGTCCAGCCTATGATGACCCTGGCTCATTCCCAAACCCGGGTCGCTGGTAATGGAATTAAACAGAATTTTGAGTTATTACATTTCCTGGTAAACATTCTATGTAGTCAGTGTGGTGAAAGACAGAGATAAAAGAAGCCATGTGAAGGGTCTTTAAGTGTGGGAGCCAGTCGATCACAGGTTCAAACCCCACTAGAGTCAAATACTCATTGTATAACCTTGGGAAATCACTTAATATCCCAGTGCTCCAATCCCTCCAGCTGGAGAAATGGGTAGAACTAGGATCCCACTAGAAGCAAGATGTTGCATCTCAACTGGGCTATTTAAATCATAAAAACTAAAACTTAGTGGAAAGGTATACCTATTCTTTTAGTGTTTTTTTAAATATTTTATTTTTCCTTTTTTATGTAATTAAACTTCAGTAATTTTTTTTTAACAAATACAATCACATGACATTGAACACTGTGCCAAACATTAAATGAAACAAATGAACAAAGTTGAAACCATAACAATAACTCAACCAAAAGGGTACCCAGTATGCCTAATTTCTACATTTTATAGTTCATTAAGTGACAACATTTTACATTCCTGACTGTCATAGTTTAAGCTGGAGTTAGTAAGTCCTTCTTATGCCTCACAACCCATCTGCATGCAGTTATTAGAACACAACTGATGCACTGCCGTGTGTTATTGCTTACATGCTATAATTTGACAGGGCATTTAAGTATGAGTGATTTGTCAAGTCTTTTTCTTTTTTATAATTTGCAAAACAGGATTCTTACACATTTCCCAGTGATAAAATTGATTGTGAGAAGATTTGCGTACCATGTATACAGAATAAAACAACATTCAGATGTTACCTGTAACTGAGAAACTGGCAGATGTATTTTCATTCAGCTCCTTATTCCAAAAGATGCAACTGTAGGTCCCATTGATGTCCTTAGATAACTGCAACACACTTGTTACGTTATACAATCCATCTGCAGTTAGCAGATGTGTTGTGTTGGGTGACACACTGAGGTTAAGTCCCATGTCATCTAGCCAGAATACTTCAGCAAGAGGGAATCCTTCTGATTGACATGTTAACACAGTCACTGTGTGAGTCTGTTTTAGACTTGTTTGCACTTGGCTATACGGAGCTGAAAATGCAAAAATTGTATCATGCATTACCCAGAAATCCCAGACAACTTCACAGTGTTTTATGCAGTCCTTTCCTTCTATGAACTCTGAATGTCATCCTCCTCCTACCCTAGTATTGGCCTCTCCTTCCAGCCTTTAAATCCCCCATACCTCATACTCATCACCCAAAAACTCATCACCCAGAGTATACGCATATATAAGTATATGTATTAATTCCCATCTGTTAGCCAGGAAAAGAGGTATCTACAGACATATAGTGAACACTTTGACAGCCCCCATTGTTCACTAAGTAGGCACATTAGCACCTCACTATAGTTAACACCTAGCTATAGTGAACACCTCAGCTGGCTCCAGAGGTGTTCAGTATAGAGAGGGGGCACTGTATGGATGTTTATTTATTTATTTATTTATTTGAGTTTTATCAGGAAGGCATACTGTGCAGGGTACCACTCGATTCCAGATGCGCCCTGGGGGTGAGGAGGGAGAGGGAGAAATACAGAGGAAAATACATATTATGAACTGAGGATCATAAATAGAGGAATCTGATTGGCCCAGAACTCTTTGAAGCCCCGATGATATCGGGCTACATCATCACAGCTTCATAAAAGTTCTGGAGCCACCAGCCTCCTTGCTCTCTACTGTCCGAGAACTATTTTTTCAAAATGTACTCCTACACCACCCAAAAACTCATTCATAAAACATTTTAAAACCTGTTTCTTTTACTTTTTTATTTAAAAAACTTGAAAACTCAGTTCATAATAGCAATAAGCCGCTCCAGGTGTGGTATATCATGGAATATCATCACTTCTCAGGTGGTTGGATGCACTCGGCCTGTGGCCTCGTGACCAAACACCCAAGGCGTGATGATATCCTATGATATACCACACCCTGTCGTGCTTTATTGCTTAATTGCAATACATTCATTATACAGAGTAGACAACAGCATTCATATATACAGAGTAGTCAGCAGCAGAAGTAAAAAATATACGTATATATACTGTATATATATATATATATATATATATATATATATATATATATACACACACAAACGAAAGAGGCAGCAGTACATTCATATATACAGAGTAGACAGAGTGGATGTATGTGTATATGTATGTGTATACATACAGTATATCAGTTTTGTAAATGCCTGTGTAAATAATGACAACTTTCTTAATTTCATAACTTGTTTACATATCTGTTTTTCTATACGTTAATTCTAACATGTGAATGATGTACATCAACACCCTGCTGCTGTAATCTCCCCTCTGATTCCATTTGAAACTGGGTATATTACCTAAATTAGGCTACCTCGGGGTGCACAAATACTAATCAGTCATTCAATGAATGAATGAATGAATCAATCAATCAATTGATAAGAACTCAGTGTCTGAGAACTAGTAAACAGCAAGTTATATGAGCTAGCTAGATCAAGCTCTTCCAGATTTAAGGTCATGTCCAAAAGAGATTCAGTTTGAAAGCTATATTTAGTGATTAAACAAGGGACTTGTGTTGTTTCTCAGAATATTCCCTACTGGCTAAAAGGGTTCCAGAACATTTGTAGATTGTTGCTCCTGCAGCTGCGTGTCTCCATGTTCAAAGAAAGTGCAGGTTGTTATTACAGTATATAAAAAAGGAAAAAGAGCGTTGCACCAGCATGTGGGCTGCCAGTAAAATGAAAGACTTGCCAGTAAATTAAAAGCAAGCTGAGAACAGAAAATAAATTTAGAATCAGCATTTCAACCACTGGGCCTACAATTCAGGAATTATATAGAGAGAAAACAGTAAACATAGTAGCTGAGCCTATACCTACACGTACCTTTTCTCTATAGGTATTTCCTGAAAAAGACCTACTGTAAGGTCAAAACATTTTTATTTTACGTATTTATAAATCTGATTACCAGGTAAGAACAACTGGACCAAAGTCCTTTTTCAGGCTTGACCTGGGCCAAAATTTGGCACATACAAAAACAATACATTAATTAGACAAAATACAGGATAATGTACATACAAAATGTGTCCACAGTTACAATGTATTTGTTCCAACCAATACTGATGAAGATGCTTTTTAAAAATCTCAGTGGTACATGGTTTACAAAGCGAGTCTGGAAATTGATTTCAATAACTGGGAGCAGCAATGGAAAAAGTGCAAGATTCCATTTTGCTTTATGAAACCTGGTTTGCAACAATACATTATGAGCCAAGTGTAAATTACAATTTGTAATTTTAACAGTTACAAGGTTGGAAAGAGCAGAAAACTGAGATAAAAATAGCCCTTTGAAGAAGGCACCAAAAAAAAAGAAAAAAATTCATTCATTATAAAAGAGAAAACTATCCAGGATCAGAATATAAGGCACAATGATGAGGCTGAGGCAAGGAGAATGAATCGACATATGTTACTGAAAATAACCCAGAAATTTGAAGCTCTTTAGCACCCAGATCACAAAAAAGATTTGAAACATAATCAAAAAGGGGCAGTAATGATTCAATGGCAATTGCTTTTCTAGTTTCAAAAAACATAACTGTTTAATTTATATACAACACCAAGTTTTTGTTTGATATTCTTGCAAACCAGCTGAACATGCGCAGAAAAGGATAATGTGGGATCTAAAAGAATGCCCAAATATTTAAATTGTTGAACTTGTTCAACTGCATTACCCATATGATAACAACATCAAAGGAGGAGTACCATTAAAAAAAACATGGACCCAAGAAGCATCGATTTAATCTTCTTTGTGTTAAGGGCCATGGAATTATTCTTAAACCAGGCACAAATTATACAGAAGTCATTATGCAAGGATTTAGAATTTTCAAAAAACATCCTCAGTACTGGTGACAATTATTAAATCATCCATGTATGATGTCATACAGTTTGCGCAAACGTTAAGAATACTATTAACAAGGAGAGTGAACATCAGGGGGCCTAAAATGAACCCATGGGGAACACCTCAGTCAGTGATTTGTGACTCAGAAAAAAACAGATCCTCTTCCCACAAATTATGACTGCTCAGACAGGAAATCCTCTAACCATGCATTAACGCTAGATGACAATCTGAATGTTCTAATTTACCACAAAGTAGGTTATGATTGACAGGTCAAATGCTTTGGTCAGGTCCATGAACATAGCCGCTGTGAAAAAAACAGCTTCCATACCATGGAGGACCAAATCTGTGAATCTGCTCTAGGTAGTACCAGCGCCATGACCCATGTTGTTGTTTGCAGAGAAGCTCATTTCCTACTAAGTAAGAGTTAAGTTGATTGGCAACTATCCTCTGATACAATGTGCCTGCACACATTTCCAAACTGACTCAATACTGAACATTGATTTAACTTTTTTTTCTCTTTTTAGTATGCATATAATCTAAATCTTTCTAACCGGACTGATGGCACTGAGGGTTGAGGCGCTGGATGCCTTACCTCGCACCACACCAGTGACCTGGGTTCAGGACCTTACTCAGGTCATTGGGGGTCAGCCAGGGAGGGGAGGATTGAGCATCTGGAGGGCTGCTCTCCTCTTCTCTCCTGGGGAGGGGTGGGACACGTGTCCTCTGCAACCGCGACTCCTGGTGGAGACTGGGGGGGTGGTACAGCAGGGAACACCTCGCAATGGGGTTTGGAGCAGTGGCAGATGTCCTGTGGATGAGCATGGGAGCATACTCATCATGTGTTAGACATCATTGCACTTCCGCTCCCCCCAGGGTCCAACAAGCACAAAACCCTCTAACCGAGCACAAGGAAGCCCATGACAGACTCCCTCTCCTGGACCAAAAAAAGCCAGCAAACTGCGGGGGCTCAAGGGAAATCTCAGTCTCCTCCCCAGTCCCCCCTGGGGGGGCCTCAATGGGGGCAAGCACGCTGCCTGTACGCCGCCGTGGTGGAGGCTGGTTCGCAGGGAGTTGAGGGTCCACGGATCAGGGCTGATGGGAGAGTAGGCACCCTCCTCGCTGAGCTAGAGGTGCATAAATAAAAAGTTGAAAAAAAATCTAAATCTTTTGCTGTACTATGGTAACTGGGAAGCAGCAGGGAATTAAAGAGAAAATTCTCCGAATATAATTCTGTTGATTTATAAAAGCAAATACAATTGTGTTGGTGAGAACAGTCTACTGCTCTTCTGTCTTGCACATTTACCATTTTAACACCACTAACCTTTTACTTCCAGAGTACCCTGCTTATAGTCTGCTCCCCTGAGATCTATCAGGCAGCGGTAAGTCCCTGTATCAGTGAGCTTTACTTGGCTGATCTGAAGCACTGCACTTCCGTTCTGTAGCTTATCTTTCAACAAGTGCGCTCTTCCTCTGTAATGTTTGTCTTGCATCTGTAGGTCTTCTGATCCATTAAAAAACTTGCAAACTTCTAACTCCAGGCTACTGTTTATGATTTTGTGCCAAAAGACTTTTAAATCCTGAAAGCCAGATTTGCGGTCTACTGGAAATTTACATTCCAAAATGGCGCTGCTTCCATATTGTGCTGTATAGTATGAGCTGGTCATTTCCACAGTGAATAATGCTAGGAAGCAGAAGGAACAGCAACATTAAAATGATTATTTCAAATGTTAATGCTCCTACAGTACAAGAGGCTTGTATCTTCCATTGAATTTAGCTTGCCATGAATTATTACTGCCACGAAAATCTGTAATGTTTACAATATATAGAACTTTTTGTGTATATTCTCTTTATGTTCCTTACCTGTTCAACTTAGTGCCCCATCAGCCTGACAATAAACCCCTCACCCCGCCACTAAACTGATTACCCACAGTTATCTGCTAAGGTCAGCTGTCCCCATCTATTATCATTACTAGCAAAGAAAATGCATCAATTGAAGTTAATACTATATGTAAATTGCACATCATATAAGTGCAATGTATCAGTACAGAGAATTACATTCCTTACAAAACAAAAATTACAAACGTCGTTTACTTGTTGATTCAACATTGTAAAAGCCTTACAGAGTGCTCAAAAAACCGATGGAGGGAATCATTTAATCAGTCGGATATCAGCAAGAAGGCAGTGCATTTTAATACCTGGACCCAAAAGAAGACAACTGAGTTATGACCAGACAAACCTTTAGCCGACAGAGCAGAACACTGAAGACAACTAGAAGAACGTGGGCCCTCATGTGCATCCCTCAAAGAAAAGACTGAAGGAATCAATGGGGGGGGGGGCTTTCCCATAATGCTTTAATGCACCAGTTTTGAAGTCAAAAAATACACCTGTCTTCCAGAGACACTTGTCCAACAATGTGGTACAGATCACAAATGTGAATGTCTCTGGCAGCATTTATGATACAACATATAGAATGATGGCAGAGGGAATGTATTTTTTTTAGATGAAAATCACAAATACCTCATTTGTATCAAAATAATTCCACCTATTAAAAATGTAGAAGGATCATAAAATTAGAAGTATGGAGCCTAACGTTCTTCAAGAGACACTCTGGATGCCTAAACAATTATTCAGTTTTGAGGCCTATTATTTTGATTGCATGAGTGACCTAGGTTTCTCATTTAAGCTCCTTGTCAAACCACAGGTCAACACTGAGGGCTTGCAGCATGTTGGAAACTACCGTAATCTTGAATGCAGACTGCTAAGTACAGTACATGCCACAACCAGGCTGGCTGCTGCAGCAGCAATGAATCACCATAACTGGTTTTGTTTATTTTCCGGGTATTCTTCTCTCCATCAAGTTCTCTTTTTTCCCTGCAGATGATCTTTTGTGAAATATATACTGTGCATGAGCCCCCACCATTTGCACATACATGTATTCTTATACTGCTTGAGTATAGCCTGCTAGTTGAGGTGCTCACATGCCGAATATGTTTTGTGTCTAAATATTACACAGGTGTCAACTAATACAGTACTATAGTATATGGTTAAATGTTGTTGTGTATGATATTTCCATGCACTCAAAATCCTTATAGTATATGGGTAGCCCTTATTATGGATGGAAATCAGTGTCTGCTCAAAAGTTGTTTTGCACATTCTTAAAGTTATTGTGCATGTTCTAAAAGATGTTGTGCACATTCTATAATCACAGCACCTGTGCGCTGCTGTCCCCCCCTTTCATTTTCTTTTCAGCTCGTCACTCAGTTAAGCTTAGAATTTATTATGTGGATTGATTATTGCAGCATGTTCTACTTTCGTCTACTCGGAGGTGGTTTTTCCCCTGGTTTGTTATTATGTTGTGTGCTAAACGTGAGCAAGCTGCAATCAGATATACCCAACTAAAAAGGAAGCAAACGCAAACTGCGACAAGAACCGTGCAGCGATAGTACCTGGGGTATTTCCAGCCTTTAAAGGGTTACAGTTAGTGTCTTATCCATCAGTGGTGTTTTATTCACACTCACCATCACCTCCCCATTAATCTTTGCTTTTACACTTGTTAAATATATGTGTAAGTAACAATTTTTATTGTACTGTATTCTTGATGGAAGAATTCACCGTGGTATATGTATATGCACCTGTCGCACTTGAACAGCTAGTTACACAACCCTAAGATTTTTAATAAAATCATATAGTATAAAAATTAAATATGGGTGACCATACACAACACGCCTTGTGTTTCCATCTCATGGTTAAGATAACAGCATGGACCTCTTGAACTTCACTCTTGAGGTCAATAAGCTGTTGACTCAACCCCTCAATGGAAACACAGGCTTGTTGTGTATTGCCACCCATACATTATTCCTTGTATGGTTGAACATTTTTCCAACCCAATTTCATCTCAGCTGAAATGCTGTTGTACCATATTTCAAACTCTTCTACGGCACAACAGCGTTCTAGCTGATTTGGAAAGTGCACAAGCTTCACAGTTTTAAAAAACAGCTGTGGCAACAGAAACTGCAGAATCAATCAGATAAAGTGTCACAGTGACAACACAATCATTCCCATTAATCCCACAGATGCAGGATCAACCAGAAATTTTCACTTATACAAAAAATTCCAATGCAGGATCAACCAGATATTAAAAACTACTCACAACATAAAACATGATTCTTCACAGTAAGTGTCCTCTCGCTTAGTGAGAAATACGTCTGCCATGTTTTTTTTTTTAATACCTTACAAACACAACTGACAACCGGTGGAAGCCTGCACTATAAATTTAGAGATGTCTGGTCTTTAACAACCACATCACTGACCCAAGCAACAAGCCTTAAATCCTGGAATAAGATGTAGCAGCAAACACTTTCTTTTTCTATTAAAAAGTGATCAAACAGTTTTTATATTATTTTTAGGGGCACCATAGACTATAGAAAATACTGGATGTGCAGCTCTATGCACAACCAGTGTATTCTGCCACCTCAGGGTTCTGGTTCCCATAGACCTCTTGAGCTTCGCTCTTGAGGGCAGAGAGAATCAGAACCCTTCTGTGGCAGAACACACCAGTTATGTATAGTTGCCCATCCAGTATTCTCTATGTTGTGCAAGGGAAAAAGTTGTTGTGCACAGTTCAAATGTCGCACAAAGATGTTGTGCACAATTCAAATGTCACACAAAGTTGTTGTGCACAGTTCAAAGGTCACAAAAAGCTGCTGTGTGTGGTTGCCTTCTGTTAACCCCCCCCCCCCAACTGAGATAATTTATCTGTAATATAGTTACTGACTACGAGGGATAAAAGGCAGGTGGAAGGGGAGCAGATGGATCCCACTTTCTACTGTATATAGACTGAAATTTTCACTTTTAACATGCAGTAAAATCATATACAATAAAAGATAAAACATGGGCAACCATTCCCAACATGGCTTGTGTTTCCATCTCGGGGTTGAGATGACATCATGTACCTCTCAAGCTTTGATCTCAAGATACATATGATTTTATCTCAACCCCTTGATGGAAACACAGCCGTGTGCATATGATTGCACATGCATTATTCTCAATGTGCTATATATCTGAATTAACTGCCCCTTTGCTGCTACTAAAGTTTGTCTGTATCCTTCTTCAAAGTAAGCAACATACACAAAAATGGTAAAGTACATCTGCAAATTAATTTCGTGCAACATAGTTCAAAAGCCACAAGCTCCATGCTTCGAGGATGCTCCACCTCGACATCAGAGGGATCACCTTTTGTGTGCACTGCCTACTTTGCACTGTATCTCTGTTTCCTGGTTTGATGGCTGCAGCTTTGTTTCCAAGTGAGTGTTTGGGTTTCGTGATTGTCATATGCTGCCTCAGTATGCACAATTTTGCTCGCAGAACAGTGCAGTACAATAACTTTGGCCTATACCTTTTGAATGGGGTCAAATGTACAGTATTATGCATATGTTGAGAGCACCACCAAATAAATGTTGCACAAGTAAACTATTGTAGGCATCATGCAGAGCGGGGCAGAAGCAGTACTTTAAAATAATCATGTGGAATAACAAAAGAGGTTGAGTGAAATGCTTGTGCTACAGCATCCTAGAGGGATACTCAAGGAACAACAGCATTAGTGGGTGTAGTAATGTATGTTGTTTGTTTGCATTTATATTCATTTATATTTACATGTACAGTACTGTTAACAATTCTCCAATGAAAACACATGGCAGCTCAAGTCGTGGCATAATAATGTTTCCTCAAAACTGGTTTTCTGTGAATTTATTTATTTATTTTTTATTTGAAATTACTCCAACTACTGTATGGTAACCCCATCACGCAGTGTCTCAATTTTCATGGGGGTCCCAGATAGGATAGCAACAGTTAACTTGTTAACATAATCCAGCAGGTATAGTTACATACAGGCTAAAATATACACAGGAAAAAGACAAACCGGCAAAGGGAAGTGCGTCCAAAAGCAGGGCTATCAAAGTGGGGTAACAGCAAACAAAGAGCATGGACATTGTTTTGCAACATGATTAAGGTGAGGAAGTGGGGATCCTGGACAAAAATAATACAGGGAGTTCTCTTCGGCTGGAAAGAGTGGACTTGAACACGTATAAGCTAGAAGCATTCCTTAGCTGGAGAGGGAGTTTGTTCCAGGCAGCTGGTACTGAAACTGGAAAGGTTTTTCTACCAAATCCATGCTTCATTCTGGGAACTGAGAAGGTAAGTGCTGCTTCTGAATAGAATGAGTAGGCACTGCTTTTCTCTGTGATGAGAGCAAGGAGGTAATCAGGGGCTTTTCCTTGTGCACAGCTGTACAACCAAGACAGCTAGTGGAAGTCAAGCCTGCTCGAAGGACTGTCCAGTTACGCTAGCCATCAGAAAGCAATGATGGGCAGGCCATCCACAGGAGAAAATGAACCTGCACAACTTGTTGTACACACGATCCTACTCCTACATAGTGTAAATGATACAGTGGAGTGTTCACTGGTACCTAACGGGGGGCCAATATCTACCTCTTCGATGTCATCTTTGATGTTAGTCAAAATTACATCCAAGATGTTATGTCCCCTAGTGGGTGTTACAACCAGTTGGTCAAATTCTGGGTGATGGTGGCATCTATAAACTTATTACCTTTATGGGTGGTAGCCGTCATTTCTTCCCAAATAATTTGGGGCACATTAAGGTCGCCCATATGACCCCTCCCCCTTTTTACTGTCCGGTCTCTATAATTTACAGTGAAAATGTCAGAATAATCTGGAGACATTTATTATGAGGAAATCGTCAGCTCACCCACCTACTGACCTTGAGTTGGCAACACAAATATAGTACTATACTGTACTACACAGCACTGCCCTGCTGTACAGTACTGTACTGTACCTGCTGCACTGAAGGGCGCAGGGCAAGTGCACACATATAACACTTTGCAGGATCACTACTAAAGGGCTGCACTGCTAAGTTAGCAATAACCCATGACAGGGTGTGGGTTTATAGGTATTTAATGCATGCCTGGGGTGCATTGTGAGGCATGAGGCCACAGCTGCCTATCTAGATCATTTACAAACTATGAAACTAAATATTATCACGTCTGTTTATTTTCACGGTGTCCAATGTTAGTTAATTATCCACATTAAACTATTTTCGCTGACAGATGATGCTGTAGTGCAGTGACAGTTGTGCTATGTACCTCACTATAAATAAAATGTTTAAAGACACACTAAGAAAATGCATTTATACAACAGTATGCCAATGTCATCTCAGAACCGCTGTGTCAGGGAACATGTCCAGAGACTGTACAAATTGATTCAAAAATGTCTACTATTAAATGTAAAGATGCACTGTGGTTAGTAGCCAGAGGACTGTCTGCATGTATTCCAGCTGGCTGGAATATCAGAAGCTCACTCCAGTTGTCTGAATGATGCCATTTAAAAGTCAAGTCTTTTTTTTAATGTGTAGTCTTTTTTTTTTTTTTAACCTGAATGATGTGTGTTTTGTATAGCACTATAGATCGTAGAAATGAAGTAATGGTGTGTTTTCTTTTGTCAGGAGTGGGCAAGAGTAATTGCCTTTTGTATAGCATGTATATGAACTGTACTGTACTGTTTTTCTAGTAGGGAACTTGCACATGTTTTTAAAACTACCAGTTACTATGTTCTATTCTTACTGTATGTTTCAGTTGGCATTTATATAGCTTTTTGTATGGTGCATCATAGCACTTTAAAAACGAAAAGTGCACAGTGTGTATATGTACTGTATTTTTAAGTAGGTTACTGGCAATATGTTTTTAAAAGTAACTACTAATATACAGTATTACACAAAATAAATACTGATTTTTGCAAACGAACAAACCTTTGGTGTTGGCATGGTATTTCCATATTCATTCTAATTAATTTTTGCTGTAAACATATTTTTACGATCAACAGCCATCAGCACAAGCAATATAAAGAAATTTACAGCAAAAATATCACGTTTTATAGTATATTGTAAGGATCGGGGCACCGACACTGACCCCAGTGGAACATATTTTAGAGGCATGCGGACAGAATTTGCCCCTTTAAAAATGTATTTATTTATTTGAATTTTGGTGACCGGGTAAGTCCACAGAGAGACCATGCAGTCCCTTTTTCAAGGGCGACCTAGGCTGGTTCAGAAGATAAGCAATACAAAATATAAACACTGTCATGAGCATATTTGACAAAGTCATTAATATGAGAGGATTACAGAATGTGGGAGAGTAAGAGAACAGAGGCAAAGCAATGTACATACAATAAAAGCACGTATATACAATTGTAAATAGTGTTATAGAAAGTACACAAAGAGAACATTGACATCAGGGAAAAGGGGAGTGCAAAACAAAGCAGATACAGACAAGTCGATCAGCAAAAAGTTAAAAAAAAAGTTACCAGCTGACCTTTCTCTGAATAGTAACTAGCAATAAAATCTAAGGACAGTTTACCAAACCCCGTATCAACTAATCTGTTTAACATAACAGAATGAGTGGTGGCAGAACAAGCTTTTGATAAATCAAGAAAAATGGCCCTAGAATATAATCCCTTGCCTATAGTTATCTGCGCATTAACTCACTAGTTACTTTGGTTAGAGCAGTAACTGTAGTGATGTGCTCTGAATCCAGACTGAGCAGGTTAAGTGATTTGCTGCAAGTTAAGAAATTCATCATTTTATATGCTACCCGCCTTTCAAATAATGGTGAACACAAAACTGGATGGTCATTTTTAATTGAATTAGTTGGATCAGATTTATGGATTGGGGCAACATGAGCTACTTTCCATGGTGAAGATAAAACTCCTAACTACAGAGATTTATTAAATAACATGGTGGGTTGAATGCCAATGCTGTCAGCATATTGGTATGCACATCCAGGGCATGACTCTGTCTGGTCCTGGTGTGCAGCTGTGGTCACAGGAGGATATAGAGCTTATCTATGGTAGCCTTGTCAAACGGTGTCCGATGTACTGCAGTTTGATTGGCATTCCAGGATCCAGTCTAGACTAGAACATAAGCGAATGCTGTTGCCGTCATCTCTCTGCATCCATCTCTAGTTGAATTTCAGCTAGGAGTACATTCACAAGGAACCCTGGACTACGTGTGTTCACAGCGTATGGCACCAGTGTTACAGTAGTTACAGTATTATACTGTTTGGGTCAGAGGTGTAGCCAGGAATTTTAAACTTGTACTCAAAACTGATGCACTGTTGCCCCCACACCCCAGTTATGTAAACATAAACCAAAATATGTGCTGCCATGCCACATCATTGCCCCCCCCCCCGTTTGCCATGTCTGGGTTCAAGTACAGAAATCAGTTTCCTCCTGTAATCCTCCTTTCTTTGTTTTCTGCCTGCCTGGTAAGTTGCTCTTGTTTGTGTATTTGGCTGGTGGCATCAGTGCCCCATAACAAACAAACCTTAATAAAAGAGCAAAGGCTCAACATGACAGACACAGTGTGACTCACAACGTCCATGCTTTCCTCTTTTGTTGCCCTGCCTGACTTGCTGCCCCCGCCAGATTTTTTTACTGTACCCCTGCTGCGCAGACAGTGCTTATGCCTGGCCGACACCCCTAGTTTGGGTAATATGCGTAAAGTCCACTGTGTGTATCTTGCATCTATGTGTACCACTTCTGTCAAGGTGGGATGGTGGCCCTTTAAGTGATGGCCTTCACAGTCATTGTATTGACCAATGGGCTCCTCAATGACCCCCACTCCCTGGAACACCAAACAAAACTCGGAGAGGTCTGCTACAAAAAACAGAAAACGTGCCACCCAGTATTGGAGAATGAGACTTGTGCCTATTTTTAAAGTTCAAAAGATTTCTTGTTTTATTTATTAATATAATAAAGAAGATCGCAGAGTTAGACATGATAAAGATTTCATAGTACTGGGTATCTTCAGTAGGACCTTCACAAATGTCTGCTTTCTGTCTTTTCTCTCTCTTTTGCCAGGGAGCCAGCTGGCGTGTGTCTTGCTGCCTGTTAAATACAATGACTGTCATGAAGGCATCTGCTGGGTAAAAACTGATTTGAGATTATATGCAGAAAGAGTCTGACTCCATGCTGGTCAGACAGGACATATATATTTATGAAAACACACTGGTAACAATATATGGGGTGTGGCCTAAAGACAGCCTTCTCCCCCCACCAGGTCATACCCGGAAACAAAACTCTGATAAGAGTACCTTTTTGCCCAACATTTGTAAATAAAATGCTCCCATGGTGCCTCTCACATATCCGACACACTATCTGCCCACCATATCGTCAGTTCCATTTGACCACAATATTAATTCCCTAATTTTTCACCACTCACAATATCTGCCTTCCACCAGGTAGCATTAGAGTACCAGCTGCACTGAGCGCTGTTATAAGCACACTCTTTTTTTTTTACACCAGCTGGTGGTGGCTGTGTGGCATGGTCATGCTCAGGGTATGAGTGAAGTAAAACAAAAAGGTTTGGCACTGCATGGTAATTGATTAATTGAATGATTTATTAACTTAATTATTGCGTATATGCCAGCCCATGCTGAGGATTGTGGTGAGGGGTACTGGCTCACCCATTCGGCTTGCATGGCATGGTGTCTGCTGCGATGGTTCTGTTTGTGTTCTGCGGCTGCCATTTGACGGCTGTGGTGTAGTGTCATGAATGGAAAAATGCAATTGGATTGCACTTAACCTAGCACAGAAGACAGATTTTTCTCTACACCTGCCAAAATCTGATTACAAGCCAACAAGATGTAGCTAATAATTTTGCCACACAATGGCGATGGGCAGACTGGGTGGGCCAAGTGATCCTTCTCTGCTGTCAAACTCCATGTTTCTATGTTTCTCTGGCAGTGCAGTGTGGCCAGACAAACAACTGAGAGATACTGTTGCTAAGCAAAGCAACTGCCCTTGGAACAAATAACTAAGAGCAGCAGATTATGTAGCAACAGAAAATAACTGTGAGTTGTTCAGTGATATAACAGATGAGGATATCACCTAAACTTTGGATGGGGAACTAGAAGAATGCACCTTAGACACCGAATGCACTTTTGATACTTGTATAGAGAAAGATACTGCTGCACCAGTCATCCCAGATCTAACAAATGCTAAAGCTAGCAGGCTGTGCAGACACTGAGGAGATTTCTAAAGAGGAATGATTCATCTAACAGAAAAAGGAAATGAAACCAAGAAATTACCTGACTAGGAACTGGGCTGGGATTGTGCAGGGAGATTTTAGGGAGCTGGGGAGGGGTTTTAGGCAGGTAGTGTGCTTGGTGGTTTTCACTGAGGTGCTGCCTGTCTACAACTAGGGGGAGGATAGGGTTCTCCACACCGGGAGCTTCAACTCATGGCTGAAGGAATAGTGTAGAGGAGAGGGGTTTGGCTACACTGGGGACAGAGGATGACATGTAGAGATATGGTCCTAAACAGAGATGATGGTATGGTCTGCAACCATCTGGGGGGACATCCTTAGTCTTCAGTGGACAGTTTAAATGTTACCTTGATGAAAATTTAAACTAGCTTTGGGGTAGGTGGTGGAAGGAAAGAAGGAGGCATTAACTGCCCCTCAGTCTGAAGCAGGGAGAAGGGAGGATCCGAGGGGAGGAGAATCTCCCAGGGTGCAAAATAAAGAAAAAAGCAGGGTGGTAGAAAACAAGTGGGATGAGAACAAGAACTGTAAAAGTGAGGGGGAAGCCAGCCCAGTGGCGCTGGAGGCTGAGATGCTGGTCGCTACACCTTGCGCCATGCCGGCAGCCAGGTTCGGGAACGAGCCTGTATTGTTGGGGTCAGCAGAGGTGAGGGAGGATCTCCTCTCTCAAGGGGAGGCTTGTCATCCAGCTCATTGACTGCCCTCTGGTAGTGGCTGGAGGGCAGTACAGATTGGAATGCATGCACTGGTGTCCTCACATCGGTGGAGCGGGAGGGACGGGAGGAAACATGGAAAAAGGGAGCTGGCATGCTCCATGATGGTCCCATGTTCCTGTGCCACCCCCAGCTTCTGGACTGTACTCTGGGGGGGGGAGAAAGCCAGTGCTTTCCTCCCTGGCCCGACCACGGCTGGGGTAAGGCACGGGGGAAATACTGGGGACAGCATGAGCAGGGATGTATGGAGCCGGAGGATGAGTCCCTCCAAGGGAGGACCATAGCTGCCTGTCAGGCTCTGAAGCATAAACAAATAGAAGAAAAAAAAAGGGAGTGGGGAAAGGAGACAGGGGAAAGGGGGTAGCAGACAGAGTGGGAACAAAGTGTGGAACGTCATGTGTGCAAATTCAAGCGGTCTAGGAAATAAACTTCTGGACTTACAGGCCATCACAGCAGAGGCAGACCTGGATATTGTGGTGATTAATGAGTCATGGTGCATAGGAAACCACGGCTGGGACATGGCAATAGCAGGCTATACTCAGTTCTGGAAAGACAGGGTGGGAAGGAAGGGAGGGAGGACGGCTGGAGCTTTATGTAAGGGAAGGTGTCAAAGCGACTGAGACACAGGGAATTCAGGGGGGAATGGAGGGGGTTGGAGGTACTGTGGGTCCCCCTGGAGACAGGAACCAGAGCCTCTATTCACACCAATGTGATCTATAGACCTCCAGCACAGGGGGAAAAACTGGATAAGGCACTGATGTAGGCCATTAGTACGATGGCATAAAAAGGGGAAGTGCTGCAGGTGGGGGACTTCAATCTGCTGGATGCAGACTGGTGCCTCCCAGATGCAGCCTCAGCTAGAATCAGGGACATCCTAGACTCCATGCAAGGGGCATTTCTCAGGCAGCTAGTCAGTGAACAAGGCTATACTATGTTCAGGAAGGACTGGGTTGGAAGCAAAGGAGGGGGTGTGGCACTTAATGTGAGGGAAAACATAAAAGAGATGGAGATACATGAAATACAGGGGGAGGCAGAAGTACTGAGGGTCACCTTGGACACGGGGAATGGAGCCACTATTTGCACTGGAGTGATCTACAGATCTCCAGCATAGGGGAAGGAATTAGATAAGGTACTGGTGGAAGCCACTGGCAAGATGGTAGAAAAGGGGAGGTGATTCTGGTGGGAGACTTCAACATGTGCAAATGTAAGAAGTCTAGTTTTTTTCTGCCAGATGTAGACTGGAATCTCCCAACAGCTGCTTCAGCTAGAGTTGCAGCTATAGACATGTTCAGATATTTCCAGATATTTAGCAATATATCTAAAGAGATTCTCTCTGGTGGCCCCTAGTGGTACTGCAGGCAGGCAGGAAATTTCTCCAGAGATATCACAGAAATTTCAGGAAATATCTGACCATGTCTATGGCTGGCACTGGAAATGCAGGGACATCCTGGACTCACTGCAAAGGGTATTCCTCAGGCAACTAGGTTGCGAACCCACTCGTGATGGGGCAATACTGGATCTGGTAATCACAAACAGGGACAGGATTGCAGACATCAAGGTAGGAGGCCATCTGAGGACCACTAATCACCATACTGTGTGGTTCAACATAAGGACAGCAATGGAAGGAAACCACACAAGCATGAGGGTCCTGGACTCAGGAGGGCAGACTGAAAAAATGTGAATGCCTCTGGGACAACCTAGTGTGGGTGGGGGACCTGGGTGGGATGGACGAACAGTGGACCAAGCTAAGGGATGACATGGTTCAATCAATCAATCAATCAATATTTTTATTGGAAGGTAAACTGAGAGTAAACTCTCTTTTACAATTGTGTCCAACATAACATAAAAACACATATTAGATATAATACACAAGTACAAAGACTTATTTTGCACTTGATATAATACTCTAAAAATGGCATAATTCACCTATAGCAGTGACACCTAGTGTGCAATAATCTATTAATACTAGTTTTAAAATGTGAAACAGACAAAAAAAGTAGTATTTTTTAATTTTTCTGGACTTCATTCCATGTGCATGGTACAAGTACTGCAAAAGTAAATTCCCCGAATTTAGTTTGATACCTTGGTACCGAGTATTGATATAATTTTGTTGATCTGAGCTTATAATTATTATTTGATTTAAGTTGCAGCAAGTTCAGAAGATAAAGTGGAAGTACATCTGTTATGAATCTGTATACAAAAATATATCAATGTATTTGCCTCTGGGCTGACAAGGAGAGCCAACCAACCGCAGCATATAAGCTGCAGTGGTGGGCGCTCCATGGCAGACCTGTTAAGAATCTTAAGGCACTATGGTATAATGGATCTAGTACTCCCTAACAATAATGATGTAGCTTTCATGTATGTGCAGTCCCCGTAATCTAGTTGAGACATAAATAATGAATTCACCAAATGTTTTCATATTGTGAGACTAAAGCACTCCTTATTTCTATAAAAGAAAGCTAATAATCTTTTTAATTTATTTGACACATTTTGAATGTGGGAATTAAATGATAGTGAAGGCATCAAACCTCTGCACAAAGGAAGTTAGCAAAAACAGGAGAAAATAAGCATTTGTCAATGGCGAAAGTTCATCGTTGGTATTGATGTCTGCATCCCTGCAATAATGTCGTTTGACAGAGACCCTGTGCTCCCACCCTTCATAACTGTCCTTGCGTCACAGTAGGAGTACAGGGCCCAAAACTGTGGGACCACAGGGTCCTTTGGACCCTGTGCACCCATCCCTCCGTAGATGCATGACCAAATTATCAGCATAGCCATCTTATTACCCCAGCATATATATCCAGTATAAAAAAGTTTAAAATCCCCACCAAAACATAACTGTGCACGACTGCAACACCATTTCGCGCCACAGGTGTGAAAACACATTTTGGCCAGGATTTGAAAAAGGACAGCTGTGACAAACATGAGGTTGGGTAATAAGAACATTCTATGGAAAATCTGGGGTCAAAATATTTAAAATTTCCAAAAGTTATGAGCAGGTGTACCGAAAATTGCAATGAATGGTT
The DNA here is from genome assembly GCA_016271365.2 of Neoceratodus forsteri. Classification (NCBI taxonomy): domain Eukaryota; kingdom Metazoa; phylum Chordata; order Ceratodontiformes; family Ceratodontidae; genus Neoceratodus; species Neoceratodus forsteri. Next base: position 815,239,515 of record CM057453.1, on the reverse strand, counting down.
ATAACTTAGCCATTGTTTTATAGTTTGACCCCAAATATTGAACATAGTCTTCGTATAACCCCACCTCATAAACCCCATAGGTGAAAATGTTTTAATCCATGTCAAAATGCCATTCCATGCCACAGATGTGAAAACAAGTTTTGGGCAGGACATGAAAAATGTCAGCTACACTGTTCATGAGGTGGTGTGAAAAATGGCTAAACTGAAAATTTGGAGTGTAAATATTACAAATTACCAAAGTTACGCACGTACATAGAAACATTTTAACAAGCACACATAACTCTGCCATTTTTAGGATTTTTTTCACCAGATTTTCAACATAGGCTTTTTGGGACCCACCTCATGAACATTGGCACAGTGATTTTGTTAATCAGTCCCAAAAGATGATTTTGCGCATTCCACATCAGAGATGAGAAAACAAATTTGGGGTTGGATGTAAAAAATGACAGTGGTACTGTTCATGAGGTGGTCCGTAAAAATGGCTATGTTGAAAATTCGGAGTCAAAATATTAAAAATTTCCAAAGTTATGAGCGTGCGGAGAAACATTTCAATAAGTGCATGTAACTTGGCCATTTTTTGGAATTTTCCATCAAATTTTAAACACGGGCCTTTTGATACCACACCTCATGAACAGTGGCACTTTCTTTTCATTACTCAGTCCTGAAAGGTGATTTTGCACTGTGACCGCGAAATCACCTTTTGGGCCCGAATAACAAAATGACAGTCACAGTGTTCATGAGGTGGGGTCCCAAAAAGCCCATTCTGAAAACATGGTGAAAAAAATTCCCAAAAATGGATTAGATATCAACATAAGTTGAAAATTCCATTGAAATACATTATATGGCACCTACCTTCATTTCTCAGTTTGCAGTTTGGCTTTGAAGAGCACACACATGTCCCGTACACAGAATATGGCAGCTGGTGACCTCCAGTGGTAAGTGTAGGGCAATGGGGTGTGTAGGGTGGTGGGTTGCTCAGTGAGAGGGGAAAGATGGGGGAGGGCGATAGGGGAGAAAATGAGGGACCATTTTCTTTTTCTCAGAGACAAAAAAAAACATCAAGGAACTGTTTTCCTTTTTCACAGGTACATTAAATCAATATTTTGGGACACTGGAAGTGGACTACCCAGTGTCCCACAGTACTGGGGGGATTGGACATAACTGGGAACACTGGGAGTGGGCACCCCAGTGTTCCACACTACTGGCGGGGGGGGGGTTCTACTGTTGACATGGAGATTGAACACCCCAATTTTGGCAAAAACTGTTGTCAGTGGGTATATGGGAGTACCACTAGACACCAAGGAAAATGTGTGGCTGCATGACTCTGCAGCCAGCAGCAGGAGTTCCAGCTGTGGCTGCAGAAGTCAAGAAAACCCTGGTGTTGTCATACAGAGAACGGGGATGAACAGAGGGGTAAGAAAGTAAAAGCAGGACTCCGCATATGTGCACAAGCAGTGAAGCTAATGCGCATGTGTGGATTGGCTACATTCCACACTTATTTCAGCTCTTTTTTTGAAGTTTTCGCACAAATCACTCATAACAAGAAGTTTGCCATGCAGTGAACTTAAAAAGAGACTGCTATGGTTATCAAAGGAAGTGGATGAAAAGGTATGGCTGAACGAGTAGCATTCAGGAAGTGTAAAGAGACACAGAGGGAGGAGAAAAGGGGGGAGCATCAGGAGAAGCAAAGGGAATCGGGGAAGTTGGTGAGGAGTACAAATGTGCAAACTGAGGAAAGAATAGCCCAAGGGCAACTAAATGAGACAAGAACTTTTTTAGGTACATACAGTAAGTGAAAAGAGGAAAGAAAGCTGGGGGGGAGGGATTGCACAGAGAAGGATCAGGAAAAAGCAGATATCCTGAACAAATACTCTTGTTCAGTTTTCACAGAGGATGGGGAAGGGGGTGGGCACATAGCAGCAGCAGGAGTACTGGGGAGGGAGGTAGACAAGTCTATTTATAGAGGAGAGAGCCCTGAAAGGACTCACAAATCTGAAAGTGGACAAAGCTATGGTGCCAGAAGGGGTGCTCTCAAGGGTACTGAGGGAGCTCAGGGAAGTCCTGGCTGCACCTCTGACAGCCCTATTCAACAACTCACGGGAAGCAGAAGTGGTGTTGAGGGAACTGGAAAAAGTCATAAAAGTGGTAGCAGGCAGGAGACTGGAAACTATAGGCTGGACTGTCTGACATCAGTGGTGGGAAGTTATCGGAGTCACTGCTGAAGGAAGGATTGTGGAATATCTTGAGTCCAGCAGGTTACAGGGCTTGAGGCAGCATGGATTCTTGGGGGGAGGTCATGCAAGACAAATCTGATAGATTTCTTTGACTGGGTGACCAGGTAAATAGATCAGGGAAGGGCAGTGGACATGGCCTACTTTGATTTTAGTAAGGCATTCAACACTATATCACACAGGAGACTCGAGGGAACGCTGGACAGCTTAGGCATGAGTCCTACGGTGGTAAAATGGGTAAGATTTTGGTTAGTGGATAGGTGACAGAGGGTAGTGGTAAACAGAGTTCACTCCATGGATGGGAGGGTGACCAGCCAGGTGCCACAGGGCTCAGCACTGGGAAAATCCTCTTTAATGTCTTTGCAAGTGACAGCAGATAAGCTAGAAGGGAAGGTTTCAATGGTTCTATACAGAACCAATTAGACTTTTGTCCATAATGCTCACCAAGATAATTACCAATTGCCCAATTTGTATATCTTATCCAGATTTCTTTTAAAGCTATCCATTGAGGGACTGTTAACTTCTTCCTTTGGAAGTGCATTCTGTCTGGCCACCACTCGCTGACTAAACTACTTTTTTCTTTTCCATGTTTTGCAATTTTCCATTTTTAGTTGCCAAGCATGAGCTCTTGTGATGTATGTTTGTTCCTTAAATGCTAAACCTAATATTTTTTGCAAGTCCAAATCATTTAGTGACCTATATAATAAACGTAGGTCGCTTCTGCATCTTCTATACTCCAATGGAAAAAGGTCTAGTTCATCCAGTCTGTCACTGTAATCTTTATTGGCCATGCCCATTATGGAGCGTGTAGAAGGTATGCCTCTTTGCAGATGATACCAAAATCTGCGATAAGGTAGACACTCCGGAGGGGGTAGAAATAATGTGCAAAGATCTGAGTAAACTGGAAGAGTGGTCAAGGGCACTGAAGCTGGGTTTCAATGTGAAAATGTTTAAAATTATGCACCTAGGGTACAGAAACCCACAGAGTACAAAATGGAGAAGAGGTTTTGACAGTCACCAAACAGGAAAGGGCCTTGGTAATAATCATATCTGATAATATCAGGGTGGTAAGACAGTGTGGCAAGGCAGTAGGTAGGGCAGTGGAATGCTGGGGTACATAGGGAGGAGTACTGACAGCAGAGTGAGGAGGTGTTGCCACGGTATAATCACTGGGAAGACTACACCTGGAGTACTGTGTCCAGTTCTGGAAGCCACATCTCGGGAAGGACATAGACAGGGTGGAGGCTGTTCAGAGGAAGGTAACTAAAATGGTGCAAGGGTTGCATCAGAAGCCCTGTGAGGAGATACTAAAGGACCTCAATATGTACACCCTGGAAGTAGGGAGGTAGAGGGGGGACATGACAGAGACCTATAAATACCTCATGGGGTTTAACACGGTACAGGAGGGGAGTATTGTTCAGAGGGAAATGATGCACACGAACAAGGGGGCATGCAGTGAAGCTGGAAGGGGTGAAATTTAGGAGAGGAGAGATGTGTGGACACCTGGAACACTCTTCCAGTGGAGGTGGTGGGGGCAAAAACAATGATACGCTTCAAGCATAAATGGGATAGGCACAGGGGAATCTTAGAAAGTAAAGTGGAGCTGGGAGGAGCCAGAGATCAAGTAGGGTCTGCAGTGACACTATAGGCAGGGAAATAGACTAGGTGGGCCAAGCGGTCCTTATCTGCCATCAAATTTTACGTTTCTGTGTTTCTAAGAGCAACAAAAAATGAAGAAAATAACCTGCTACAGCATGACAAAAGAGCATGTTTGACTATTTTAACATAGATTAAAGAAAACAGAAATTAAAAATCAATCTGGTATTCGACTTTTATTGCACTGCATTTACTTTTAAAAAAAAGTTGTGCTTTGATTTTGTTGATTTCTAACACTTAAAAAAAAAAACAAAGGAATTAGTCTGTAGTCTTGTCATATTTACACATAGAACAGACCAAACTGCTAATATCCACCACTCGCCTTGTGTTTCCACCCTCTACTATCTGTCAAAATGTCCTGCTATCAAAGCGGATGGATAATAGGGAATGCACTGTACATAAATAAAAGAAAACACCTGGCCATCTGGTTTGTATTCCTCAACCATGCAACCACATAGGAGAGTTGAGTATAGTGTGAAAAGGGAGAAAAGCAACCAGGAAACAGAATGCTCCCCCAACTGGCACCTCCACCACCCTTTGCAACCAAGAATGGAGTCCTGTTTGTTTGCAGAAGACTGACACACTAGAATGTCTAGGGACATTGAATTGAATTTATAACTCTTGTAAATTCTGGTGATGTCACTAGTAAAAAGTGTTTTGAAATTTCCTGGGGCAACCAGCCTGCATGTGCGAATGTTTTGAGTCTGCCCATATTTATCTTACTGATTGCTGTGTACTGACTGCTGTTTTACTGCCGATTATTTACTTGCAGTATATGGGTTAGGACTTACTGAGTATGGAAATCAGTGGCTACTCAAAGCTGTGCATGTGCAAAAGTTGGTGTGCTCGTTCTAAAAGTTGTGCACGTTCTAAAATCAATGTACCTGTGTACCTGCTTACGGTGACTCCCACCTGGCACATGCTTTTGTTTTCAGTTAGCAAGACTTGTGCAGGCCACAACCTGCCTTCGTGACCAGACTAGTGGTTTGTGATGCCCACCCTTAGGGTGTGTGAGGGGGTTCCCATCAAAGCGTAGTAGCACATACTAGGTAAAGCCACGCCTCGACTTGCTCACTCTCTCTGCACCGGCACTCGCTCACTCACTCTGTACTGGCACTCGCTCACTCTCTCTGTACTTGATTTTACACTTTTTTTGTTTATATATAGGAAGTGTTTATGCAGCAGAGCTGCTCCTTGTCTCTCTCTCTCTCTCTCTCTCTCTCTCTCTCTCTCTCTCTCTCTGTACTGGCGTTTGGCGCTGCTTACTAGTTTCCTCAACAGAACCATATACTATAAAGAATGAAGTATGGGTCATCATAAACAACTTGCCTTGAGTTTCCTTCTCAAGGTCGAGATAATAGCATGGACATGCTGTTATCCCGATCCCTCAATGGAAACACGAGCTTGTTGTGTATGGTTACCCATACGTTATTCCTTATGTAAAGTACTGTTATTTATTATTGTTATCATCTTACATGTAGCCATGCCCCCAGGACATACCTGAAAATTAACTGTTTCTATCTCAGTGAGCCTTTCCTGGGCAGGAAGTTTAAATCAATAAATATTCCCTTTATACCCAGGCCGTAGGAACAGGTGGGCTGTGCTGGAGAAAACTCTTATTTAAAAACAAATGTATACACTGTGTATATATAGGAAATAGGAACAGTGCAGATATATTCTGGTCAATAAAGGTTTGGTTTAAATATGGTTTCTTAAAAATGAGCTGTGAACGAGCTTGGTACATCCAGCAGACCAAACCTTGGTTTGATTCTCACAACCTCCACTTACATACTGTGTGACTCTGAGCAAGTCCCTTAACTGCCCAGTGCTCCCATGTCGCCCCTGAAAACAGGCACTTGTTCCTAGTGGGCCTTACCCAGTTACCAAAGACTAAAAAAAAAAAAAGAAAGTTTTCCTAGTATGAGAGTCTCCCTTTAGGAACTTAACTAATTGGTGCCAATTCTGCTATCTGGCAGAAAGCAGTGAACTTCCTTATTCGAGAGGTATTTTCAGGCTGATTTTTTTATATTAACTTACTGTAAAAGAAACCATTCATTTTCCCAGAAACGAAATGACCTGGACTGTCATAGTTTAACTGCGAAAAGTCCCTTCGAAAAAATATTGACTCTAGTTTATAGCCAATTCAGCAGCACTCCTTCAGAGGCCTGATAAGATAATCATCTGCATGCTAATCTAAACTTTTCTCTGCCAGGAATGGTACCAGGGCATCATTTAGGGGTAGCCAGGGGTTGCAGTTGAGACCCCAATGATTTCTTTGTAACCCCTATGATGCCCACTGCTACCCCTAGTAACCTCTGAAAGAAGGTTTAGCTTGGGCTTGGTCACATACAATTGTAATGGTGGGGGGAGCTTTGTAATCCCTATAATTCTGCTGAAATGATGCCACTGAATGGTGACCCTTGTTACACAGCAACAGTCTCTCATACCTATGTATTTTCTGAAGGGGTTCTCCCATTCTGTGCCCATTTTGTTAGTTAGGCACAGCAGTAGTTGTGTGCAGTTTCACTCTGCAGGAATCATATAATTGTTTTGGAGCTGCAGAGCTTAATTTGAAAACAGAGTCCTAGGGCAGTGGCATGAGGACGTATGTTACAGATTAACAACACATAGAACAAGAGATGGGAAGGAATACACAGCAAGTCTTGTTTTCATCAGTGGGATCTCAGGTGGTCTATGATGTCACAGAGATCTCTGAGATGAGAATGTAGCTTGTTGTGCAGTAAAACCTTTCTCATTTTTTTCCTCCAGTGTAGGGCTGGCTACTTCTTAAAAAACAGAAATCATTTGGGAACATCCCAGCCATTTCTTCGTTCATGGCTATTTTAACTGTTCCTTGCACTGCGTTGTCTTTTTCTACTAGTACAAAAGGCAGTGTGTTGTTTCAAATGTTTATATGACTGCAGCTGATGACAGGATGCTGTTGCACAATCAATCTAAAGTCAGAATGATGGCACAGCAAGGGCTTGACATTTTTTATTTGTTCATTTGTTCACCAGGAATGTGTACTGGACCAGTGTTTCTTTTTTTTCAGACATGCTCTGAGCCAGAATGTAGAACAAAACAAAAAAAATGTTCAGTTTAAAAATCTATACTGATTTTACGTCCCTGATTTCCTACTGGAAAACATGCCCCACCATGCACTATACACACATACTGTGTGACATAATACAGTGCAAGTACAGGAACACAGTAGCTTGATCCAGTTCAGCAAACCTGTGATGGCTAAATGTCTAGTCTTGCATAGTACAGTACTTGAAGCTATACAGGAATATATCAGGATATCGGGACTATCACCCATTCTATAATATCAGAATTATCAATAATACTGAATTATCATTTCATGATGTGCGCTTGTCTTTGGTAAAAATCTTTTTGCTACTTCCGTCCTAAAACTTTTATTTCTGCAAACTGTTTGTTTCAATACAAAATGTAGCTGAAAAGTACAGTTCCATGAACAACTTTCATCCAGCCCTTACCTGACATGCAATGCAGCCTCATCAGCAGAGTAAGTATTATCACAGTTAACACCATTTTGTTGCAGAAATCTAAAATATAGTGAAAAAGACAGAGTTAAAGAATTTGAATCCCATTTTTTGTTAAAGCACCTATTCCCCACCCAACACGCATAAAAATCTCTCCACCCCTCTTGTGCCTCATGTACAGTACAGCTGGTAAACTGCCTGGCAATCTAGGACATGTGAGCGACCCCTTTCCATTCAATACTGCCCGACGTTCATTAGCTTTTGTCTATGTCTGGCAGTGCATGCCCTGCTTGCATGTATGAATCTGCACGTTCTGATGTTTTTGACGCTGAGGGATTGTGCATGAGGAGGAAGAAATACACCAACTGGAAGAGACCCGTAAGGTCCTTACTGCAAAGAAGCCCAGTTTTGTCTCTCAACAAGCAGCTGGTTAAGGAAATCTTTCATCTGTAGATCACTGGTTCAAATCCAGCCCCAGCTGGCAGGGGTCAAAAGTCAGTATCTGATGGCTCTCCAGCTGCCTAAGTGCAGAGAGTAGAGGTGGTGTCAGTCCAGTTCCTTGAGGGTTAATGTCTATATCACAATCGTATCAACACGACTGCCATTAATTAGCACCCTTGCTGGCAGTTTCATGTGAGAGACCAAAGATGGAATGGGGATGGCATCTGAAGTTAGAACTACCCTTACCCTCCCCCCCCAAGGCACTCCCTCCATGACAGAATTGAGGCACTTTGGCAGGCAGTGTGGGGAAATGGTGCACTTTGGCCACCCACGCTGTAGCTGTTATACGGATAAACAGAGGACTTCAGTTACTGGCACTGTCAATCTGGCACCATCATAAACACTAAAATTCACTAAAAAAATAAGAGATTGATTTGCTCTTAAGTAAGATCACCGAGTGCTACAGTTCATTTCTTCTTGTGAGGCACTGAAATGGGTGAGGAGCTCCCTTCATAAAACCTGGAGCCTGATTTTCCTATCTTTCACTTCATTTTTGATTGCAACTATGTAAACACAGCTGAAGTTTAGGCACTATAAAATATACAAATCTGAATAACACTGTATGTAATAAGCAGCCGTACCCCAATGATCAGTTATGTAAGCGCTTTAATAAGAGATGGATTCAGGGTGAAAATTTGATTTAAGGCACACTAATGTCTTACTCCTTTGTATACAGTTATTGCAATCGCTTCGCAAGCCTTAGAGTAGAGCCTTGAAAAGGTCCCCCCCTGCTCTTGCTAGCAGATAAAAATGCACGTGTGCTCTTCACATGTTAGTTTGTTCCCCACATCTGGGCGAAGTTAATAGAATTGTCTAAATCATGAATCTGACCACCGTGCAGTGCTGCCCTCCAGGATGAAGCATTTTGTGACAAAGATGTCACAGTACCTTGCTTGACAAATTGGAGTAACTGGCATTGGATTACTTTGCATTCCTGTGGCATCCTGATTCCTGCAGTATATCACTGGCAAAAACTTTGATAAGAGTGTTTCATTTGTGTCCATGCTGTTTTATGGGAAACATTTTGCATGAAAGGATGTAAAGTGGTGCACATGGTAGAAGACCGAAAAATTGTCTGCTCAATAAATGGTCTAAAATAGTACATTTCTTGTGTCAGGAATAACTACACAAAAAAAAGACAATGTCCCAATTATATGTTGCACTGAAATGGCCTATTTCAAAATGTATGTATGCATTTATTTTTTATTTTGACCGGGAAAGGAGGGTTGTTTTCGGACTGGTCCCAGAGTTTGGGGGGGGGGGGGAGATTGATACAGATGCAAACCAACTGATAATGAACCAGGTTAAGATGATGGTGGCTTTATTAAATGAGGGGAAATTTGGCCAGAACATGGGGGCAATTCCCCATCTCTTTTGGAAAAGTGCTACTGGATCCTTAAGACTCACCTGAACAACCATTAGAACAAACAGATTGGACCTCAGTTGAAGGTCTCACCTGAAAGCCAGGTGCCCAGGTGCAAACAGAAGAGAATGTGCGTGCAACAGGAGACAGCTGGAAATAAATGATTGAATCAAAGTATGTAATACCAATATATTCAGTAGTCAGGAGAACACATAACTGCAACCAGAAAGTTACTTCTTGTTATATGTTTTGTTCTTGCTATTATATCCCCCTGTTCTTATGAAGCACTGAAAGAGAAAACTAGCTATGTTTCCCCATTTGTAATGCAAACAGTCTGTCCTGTCAGCTCCCCAGCACAATCATCTAAATGCCAAACCGTGAAAAAAATCAAGTACTCATTGTATAGGTTCCATAAGTAATTGTAAAGTAAAAAAAGTGCATACATTCTGAAAACATTACACATTATTATATAGGTTCTCCAGATTATTGTAAAGCAATAAGGGTGCATTCTTTCTGGTATTCTGAAACAGAACTCTGTGCATGTTGTGTGTATGTAAGGATGCATTGGTTTGCATGTTTGTATGTGCCAATTGTTAGTTACATGACAATATCAGGATATCGGGACTATCACCCATTCTATAATATCAGATCTGTGTTACATAGCCCTCTATGAGAAATAACTAAACACAGTATTCTCCAACATATTTGTTCCCTGGCCTACGCAACTTATATAGTGTTATGCTTGCGCAACTGTGTTACTCTGTTGTGGCTGTTCTCACTCTCTATTGCACGAGGAATTACCACCCTGTAGGGGTACCAAAGGCAAAAACCCTCAAAGAGGGTTCCACCCCTAGAGGTGCCGCAGGAAGGTTGTCTTGGCTAAAGGTATGAACATACGAACATACAAAATTGCCAGCAGATAAAGGCCTTATGGTCTATCAAGTCTGCTCGAATGTGCAGCTAGCAGCCCTTATACTGCAGCTGCCCTTCCCTCTCCAGTGACCTTCCCCCTTACCTGTTCCATCCCCTTTTGAAGCAGCCCACTGTTCTACAGGATACCACTTTCTTTGGCAATGCGTTCCACCTAGACACTACCCTCTCCATAAAAAAGTGTCACCTTACTTCCCTCCTGAACCTTCCCCCTTCCAATCTCGGATCATGCCATCGAGTGTCCCTCCCTTTCCTTAATTTGAAAATCCCCTCCGTGCCCATCTTATTTATTCCCTTCATGTACTTGAAGGTTTCAATCATGTCCCCCCTATCCCTCCTCTCCTCCAAGGAGTACATGTTCTACTCCCTCAGTCTGCTGTCATAGAGTAAGTCTGTAAGTCCCCTAGCCCCTGGATCATTTTTGTTACCCTCCGCTGCAACCCCTCCAGTAACCTAATGTCCTTCTTCAGGTACGGTCGCCAGTACTGCACGCAGTACTCTAGGTGTAGTATAACCAGTGACCTGCATAGCGACAGACTCACCTCCCCCCTCCTGGAGGATATGCCTCTGGCAATACAACCCAGCATTCTGTTGGCCTTTGCAGCTGCCTTTCTACACTGTGCTGAGTTGTTCATTGCTCCCATTATGATCACCCCCAGATCCTTTTCCTCTTCTGTCTTGGCTAGTTGAATTCCCCTAGCTGGTAGCTCCTCCTTGGGTTTTTTTGTGCCAAAACGTAGCACCTTGCATTTCTTGGCATCGAACCCCAGCTGCCAAGTGTCTGACCAGGTCTCCAATTTTACCAGATCATATTGCAACCACAGCCACCCTTCTAAGTCATCTACTACTGCTCCCATCTTGGTACTGTCTGCAAACAGACTGATTTTGCTCTTGATGCCTACTGAGATGTCTGCTATGAAGATCCCAAACAACACCAGCCACAGTAAAGAGCCCTGTGGCACCCCACTTGTCATCGCCCTGGGAGATGATAGCTCCCCTTCCACCACCACCCTCTGCTGTCTCTCTTGTAACCAGTTCACTACCCATCACACCATCTCTGCCCCTGCCCCTGTGCCTTCCAGTTTACTTCCTAGTCTCCCATGCGGCACTGAATTAAATGTCTTACTGAAGTCCACGTACAGGCCCCAGTCTAACTGCCTGGTTACCCAGTCATAGTACTCTATCAGGCTGATTTGACAGGATCTGCCTGAAACAAACTCATGCTGTCTGCTGTGCTGCAGCCCATTAGCGTCTAGGAGGTAAACCAGCCTCTCCTTCAGAATTGTCTCCATCAGCTTTCCCACGATGGATGTGAGGCTTACCGGTCTGTATTTCCCTGGCTCATCCTTGGGGCCGCTCTTGTGAAGGTTTACCATGTGTGCCATCCTCCAGTCCTGAGGTAATAATAATAATTTTATTTTTAAGGCGCCTTTCAAAGTATCAAGGCCCATAACAAATTTAAAAAACATATCAAACATCCAGATCATTAAAATGGTATAAAAAGAAAACCCAATTACAAAATACATTAGTAGGTACACTCCCCCGAGTCCAGGGAGGCACTGAACAGGTCTGCTAAGGGTTCTGGGATGTATGCCATCTGGCCCTGGCACTTTGTCCACCCTCAGTGCCCTCAAGCCCTCCAGTACTCTGCCCACTGGGAATTCCCCATCTGTCACCTCCCCCAACCCCATGCCCACCCTCCACCCCTCTTGGGTACAGTTCCCCTTTCTCTTTAGTAAATACTGAGCAGAAGTACTGTTTAATACTTTTGCCTCTTTTGCCCCTGTTTTCACCCACCCCCATCCCTCTTTATCCTTACTATTTGGTCCTTACAACTCCTTTCCTCCATGATGTACCTGAAGAAGTCCTTCTCCCCCTCTTTGATGCCCTGTGCTAGCCTGAGTTCCCTGGACACCTTGGCTGACATGCCTGCCCTTGTCACCTGCCTTGACTCGTTCAGGTATTCTTCTCTGTCCTCCCCTCTCCCTGTCTTTTTGTACCTTCTAAAGGCATCTCTTTTCTTTCTTACTTTTTCCATGACCCCCTTGCTCACCCAGCTAGGCTTCTTGGCCCTAACCCTCTTACTCTGGACCCTTGTACATGTTACAGTTGCCTCCTCAATTCCCAGTTTAATTACCTCCCACTTCTAGTTAGTGTCCATGTTTGGATGAATCCTGGCCAGATACCCCTGTACTATTTCCCTTATCAAAATGCAGCCCCTACTTTTAGTTTTGGGTTACTTAGTAGACATGCTCTGCCGCACCCTTGATCCTGATTATGAAACCTTAACTGCAGCTTCACCTATTAATTGTAAAATCACCCTCGTAAATCACCCTAGGAGGTAGAAGACTTGGTTTGCTGGCCAAGGCACCTAGCTTCACCTGAGCTCTTTCCTTCTAAGACTGCTTGAAAGGCAGAGTAGAGAACCTTACCAGAGCAAGGGAAAAGGATTAAGACTTCTTTTGGCTAAGCAGATTTACTGTGTGGTGTTGTTTTTATTTTTTACTCACAGGGATTGCTACTGTTTGTTGCTAACATTTCATTGCTTTATTTTTCTCTGTAGCAAAGTGTTTCTTACAGCGTATATCTTCTCTGAAATTATTACAGGTGGTGCTTTACAGGTTTTACAGTTTTATCTAACACTAGGATAAGCTTTCAGGGTTACTGCATTTGTTGTTGACTTATTGTTTCTGCTCTTACCTCCTTGTTCTTTCGTCCGTGGTTCTTCTTTTCCGAGGGAAGGGCCCAACCACCCCATCCCCAACCACCCCACTACACTCCTTTATAGGGTACCACAGTTGTGACATTTCCTGTGGCACAGCAGGAAGAGGCGGATCAGTGGGGCATCCACAAGGTGAGCTCATTTACAGGGCACTAGTAATTTAACTTGTTATAACAAGTTAAACAAAAAAAAACCCACAATCAAACCATTACTTGCATTTTCTTCCTTCTAATTACTCTGACTAGGTTATAAACCCAGCAACTTATCTGGAATGGATATCATTAACTGCAGGTACTGTGGAACAATTTTCAGAAGGACAGTCTTACAGGATTTAGGACACTGTCCTACATGCTGGTCCATTGGAGATCTTAGGGCTCAGCTCCGGGCAACATGGGCAGAGATTGCACACTTCAAATTTCATATTCAAGAGGAAATACATTATAAGAACCACCCGCCATTTCCCCAGCATCCAACAGAAAAACCTCGACCGCAGAGGGTAGTTGGTCCAGGAGGTTGGCAGGTGGCTAGGAGGGGCAAATCGGGTGCCCCATCACTCTCTGCTCTCCAACATATTACCTCCAAAAACATAGAAACACTACAAACAGGTATCTGCCTCTATCTCTGAAATCAAACAAAGAGGCAGAAGACACTGCAGAGCAAGACACTGCGGCACAGGAGCTAGCACAACAAAACTCACCCAAATCAGGAACCAAACAAAAAAGCAAAATCAAAAACTTCTGATCATAGGAGACTCTATGATTTGGGAGTTGATACCCATCTCCAGCCAGGGGTAATGGTCAGATGTCTCCCAGGTACATCAGCATGGAAGACACTGACCACTTATAAAATTGTTCACAAAGCAGGAGAAAACATTGATGTCCTAGTACACATAGGGACTAATGATCTCGCCAGCTGGTCAGTTGTGGAGACCAAGGAACACCTGACCAGGCTGGGTGACAACTATCATCCATTTCATCTGGCATCTCCTTCTCTGAGATCCTGCCAGTCTGGAAGAGGGGCAGATGGACGGAAGGTCAGAGAAGGGAGATAGGGAGCTAAACACGTGGCTCAAGGGCTGGTGCCAGAAAAAGGACACAGATTTGTAGGGAACTGGCAACAGTTCTGGGAGCAAAGTTCTTTAAATTTGATGGACTGCATCTGACTAAGGAGGGAGTCAGTGCATTGGGGCAGAAGTTTGACGTCTTTATAGAATATTTAAACTAGCAAATGGGGAGACGGGTGCAGCACCCCATACGTCGAATGGGAAGAACACCCCTCCCCCCTCAGCTAGTGGTCAAACAGGGATTCAGCATGTTTGCAGTTCATTTGCATCACCAGGTAAGAAAACAGGTTTGTCTTCCCATACCATGCACAGGGGTAATGCCAAACCTCACCCAACAACTAACACAGTGAAATCTAGCCAATGGAAAATCACGTACACAAATGCTCACAGCCTGGGAAATAAGATCCCAGACCTGCAGGCAATAATGTCAGAGGCTAAACTGGACATAGTAGCAATTAGTGAGACGTGGTTTACCAGTAACCACACTTGGGAGACTTCAGTACCTGGCTATGTATTGTTCAGAAGAGACCGAGGTAGGTGCAAAAAGGAGGGGAGGAGTGGCACTGTATGTCAATGAAAATATCAAAGCTACAGAAATTCAGAATACACATAAGGAGCCAGAAGAACTGTGGGTCACCCTGGAAACAGGAAATGGGACAGCCATAAGAACCGGGGTTGTCTACAGGCCCCCAGACCAAGGGGAGGACATAGACACATTACTGTTAGAAGATATACAAAACATGACAGCTAAAGGGGAGGTTCTGATAATGGGAGACTTCAACATGCTGGATACAGATTGGTCAATACCAGCAGGAACATCTGCCAGAACTAGACTCATAGTGGATTCCCTGCAGTGGGAGGGCCTCAAACAACTGGTACAACAACCCACAAGAGACAGGGCTATCCTAGATCTAGTAGTGACTAACAGGGAAGGGATCACAGATCTCCAGATAGAAGGTCACCTGGGGGCCAGTGACCATCAAATGGTATGGTTCAATTTGGCTAGTACATCTAAATCATCCCATTCCAAGGCAAAAATATGGGACTTCAAAGGAGCTGACTTTGATAAGATGGCCAACAGAGTTAAGCTAGCCCTGGCAAAAAGAAACACAGGTGAGGGGGGTACAGGCAAAGTGGGCAAGCATTAAGGATGCAATACTTGAAGCAACATCCATTGTGTTAGACAGAAAAGGAAGTGCAAAGAAGAGGAAACCACTTTGGTTTCTCAAATACAGTAGCAGAAAAGGTCAGAGCAAAAGACTGGCCTTCAGGAAATATAAGGGAACACAGGGGATGAAGATAGGAGGCATACCAAACTGCCCTAAGGAGAGCGGGAAGGCAGTAAGGCAGGCAAAGTCCCAAACTGAGGAAACACTAGCACAAACAGTAAAGAAGGTGACAAGACTTTCTATAGATACATTAGTGAAAGGAGAAAGTTCAGAGGGGTATTGCTAAGCTTAATGGAGAAAAGGGAGCATGTGAGAGGAGAACCCTGTAAAGCATCTATCCTAAATAGATACTTTTGCTCAGTATTTACTGAAGAGAAGGTAGGGCAGGGCCCACAGCTCAGCACCATGGACACAGGGGGAAGGGAGGTGAGCACTACTCCCTTCACAAAAGAAAGGGTCCTACAAGAGCTTGCTAAGCTCAGGGTGGATAAGGCAACGGGACCTGATGGCATATATCCCAAGGTACTTAAGGAGCTAAGGGTGGAACTAGCAGAGCCATTAGCAGAACTGTTTAGTGAGTCTCTGAGCACAGGAGAGGTCCCAGAAGACTGGAGAAGGGCTCATGTGATCCCGCTCCACAAGAGTGGTAGCAGGAAGGAGGCAGGGAACTACAGACCAGTCAGTCTTACCTCAGTAGTGGGCAAGATTATGGAGCACTCCTTAAGGAAAGGATAGTGCAACACCTGGAATCCATAGGGCACTGGATCCAAGACAGCATGGGTTTACAAAGGAAGATCCTGTTAAACTAATCTCATAGATTTCTTTGACTGGGTAACCAGAGTGGTGGACCAAGGGGAGCAGTTGATGTAGCCTACCTTGACTTCAGCAAAGCTTTTGACACTGTTCCACATAGAAGATTGATAAATAAGCTGGGTAGGCTTGGGGTGGGTCAGAAGTTGGTCAACTGGGTGCAAACTGGTTGTGGGGCAGAAAACAGAGAGTGGTGGTAAATGGTATACAGTCAGAAGAGATGCAAGTCACAAGTGGGGTACCTCAGGGATCAGTCTTGGGGCCAGTCCTCTTCAACATCTTCATTAGTGACCTTGCAGATGGACTAGAGGGTAAAGCTTGTCTGTTTGCAGATGACACCAAGATCTGCAACAGAGTAGATGATCCAGATGGGGTGGGCAGAATGAAAGAGATCTGGATAAACTAGCAAAATGGTCAGAAGAGTGGCAACTGGGATTTAATGCAAAAGTGCAAGATCATGCACATAGGAAGAGAAACCCTGAAGCCACCTATAGGCTGGGAGGGGAGTTGCTAGCAGTCACAAAGGAAGAAAGAGACTTGGGCATCATCATCACTGATGACCTGAAATCATCCAAGCAGACCTCTAAAGCAGTAGGCAAGGCTAGGGGGGTGTTAGGGTGTATTAGTAGGGGTATCACAAGTCGTAAGAGGGAGGTAATAATCCCTCTTTACAAGACACTAGTTAGGCCCCATCTGGAGTACTGTGTGCAGTATTGGAGGCCACACCTTCACAAGGACATTAACCAAATTGAGGCAGTCCAGAGAAGGGCAACCAAAATGGTGCAGGGACTGCATCAGAAGACATATGAGGACAGATTAACAGAGCTCAATATGTATACCCTTGAGCAAAGGAGGGAAAGAGGTGATATGATTGAGGCATTCAAACACCTTAAGGGCATTAACAAGGTGAAAGAGTCTAACATGTTTAAATATAAGAAAAATAGCAGGACAAGAGGACACAGCATGAGATTAGAGGGGGGCCGATTAAGGGGGAATGTGAGGAAATTCTTTTACACAGAAAGGGTGGTGGATGCATGGAATGGCCTACCTCAAGAAGTGGTGGCTATGAATACAGTGCAGGGCTTCAAACAGGCATGGGATAGGCATAAGGGAGCAATACAAATGAGTATGAATAGATAGAGCACTGACAGAGCAAAGGCCGATGGCACATTTATAAGGTAGAAAAAGAAATGGGCAGACTAGATGGGCCTTGCGGTCCTTATCTGCCGTCAACTTCTATGTTTCTATGTTGCCCTCGATCCTGATTATGAAATCTTAACGGCAGCTTCACCTATTAATTGTAAAATCACCCTCGATCCTGGTTATGAAACCTTAACGGCAGCTTCACCTATTAATTGTAAAATCACCCTCGATCCTGGTTATGAAACCTTAACGGCAGCTTCACCTATTAATTGTAAAATCACCCTCGATCCTGGTTATGAAACCTTAACGGCAGCTTCACCTATTAATTGTAAAATCACCCTCGATCCTGGTTATGAAACCTTAACGACAGCTTCACCTACTAAATGTAAAATCACCCTCGATCCTGGTTATGACACCTTACCGGCAGCTTCACCTATTAAATGTAAAATCACCCTCGATCCTGATTATGACACCTTACCGGCAGCTTCACCTATTAATTGTAAAATCACCCTCGATCCTGGTTATGACACCTTAACTGCAGATTCACCTATTAATTGTAAAATCACCCCGATCCTGATTATGACACCTTACGGCAGCTTCACCTATTAATTGTAAATCACCCCATCCTGGTTATGACACCTTAACTGCAGCTTCACCTATTAATTGTAAAATCACCCTCGATCCTGATTATGAAACCTTAACGGCAGCTTCACCTATTAATTGTAAAATCACCCCTGACCCTGGTTATGAAACCTTAACGGCAGCTTCACCTATTAATTGTAAAATCACCCCCGACCCTGGTTATGAAACCTTAACGGCAGCTTCACCTATTAATTGTAAAATCACCCCCGACCCTGGTTATGAAACCTTAACGGCAGCTTCACCTATTAATTGTAAAATCACCCCCGACCCTGGTTATGAAACCTTAACGGCAGCTTCACCTATTAATTGTAAAATCACCCTCGATCCTGGTTATGAAACCTCAACGGCAGCTTCACCTATTAATTGTAAAATCACCCTCGATCCTGGTTATGAAACCTTAACGGCAGCTTCACCTACTAAATGTAAAATCACCCTCGATCCTGGTTATGACACCTTAACGGCAGCTTCACCTATTAAATGTAAAATCACCCTCAATCCTGATTATGACACCTTACCGGCAGCTTCACCTATTAATTGTAAAATCACCCTCGATCCTGGTTATGACACCTTAACTGCAGATTCACCTATTAATTGTAAAATCACCCTCGATCCTGATTATGACACCTTACCAGCAGCTTCACCTATTAATTGTAAAATCACCCTCGATCCTGGTTATGACACCTTAACTGCAGCTTCACCTATTAATTGTAAAATCACCCTCGATCCTGATTATGAAACCTTAACGGCAGCTTCACCTATTAATTGTAAAATCACCCCCGACCCTGGTTATGAAACCTTAACGGAAGCTTCACCTATTAATTGTAAAATCACCCCCGACCCTGGTTATGAAACCTTAACGGCAGCTTCACCTATTAATTGTAAAATCACCCCCGACCCTGGTTATGAAACCTTAACGGAAGCTTCACCTATTAATTGTAAAATCACCCCCGACCCTGGTTATGAAACCTTAATGGCAGCTTCACCTATTAATTGTAAAATCACCCCCGATCCTGGTTATGAAACCTTAACGGCAGCTTCACCTATTAATTGTAAAATCACCCCCGATCCTGATTATGAAACCTTAACTGCGGCTTCACCTACTAATTGTAATTCTTACACACTTGCCCTCTTCCCTATAACCTGGTCCCATTATCACACATGGACTTATTCATTCAACCCTATTTTTCCCATGGTACTCAAAGTACTCAGTATATGAACTATGCTTCTCATACCTTGCCTGCCCCTTCCATTGTGTCTCCTTTTACCTTTGCGGCTAGGGTGCTGTTATATGCATCTATGGGTTCCTTCCTTCCTTCCTTCCTTCCTTGTCCTACACATTCTGTGTCTTTTTCCGCCCACCACCAAAAGAGGGGATGCTCTCGTATTCTTAGGCTGCTAATAAGTACTCTTATAAAACTACTTCTGCTGCTGCTTATGTGTGCAGGCAACGTTGAACTAAACCCAGGTCCTGTCTCCCCCATCTCTGCACCTATGGGTTTGGCCCCGTTAAAGGGACTGAGCCAACTCCATATAAATGCCTGTAGTATGTTAAGAAAACTTGACTCTACAGTCTTGGATTTACCATACCAAGCCTAATGTACTGGTGGTTACTGAAACCTGGCTTAGACCATCTACTCAGGACTATGAACTTAGCATTCCCTGTTACAACGTCTTCAGAGGTGACAGACATACCAGAGGGGGAGGGAGGGGTTGCAATTAACATACATAACAAATATACTGCTTCCTTAGTTGACTCCACTTCGATGTCCAAGGAATTCAAAAGTCTTACATTACAGGCTCGACTTTCATCCTCAGTGTCTCTGTGCATCACTGGAGACTACAGGCCTCCTTCAGCAGGGCTCAAGATGCTGAATCATCTGTGTAATACGCTGGATACCCTGTCATCAGAGGTTATCATCATGGGTGATTTCAACCTTGACTGGTTCTCTGCTAGCTCTAAACCTATAAAGGACATCTGTGATACCTTACCAACTTATTACAAAAGCAACACATCCCAATATAAAAAACACCCGGGCCATAGCACACTACTTGACCTAATTTTAGTGAGTAAACCTCACCTCTTTACCCATTCTGGCATCTTCTTCAATGCCATCAGTGATCATTATTCCATAGCCTGTGTGAGGTCTGTTCCCAAACCAGCTTCCACTTCGAGATATATCTTCAAGAGAAGTCAACATAATTTTGATCAACATTCCTTCCTTTCTGATCTTTAGCACTCAAACTGGCAATATTTTATCTGGTCCCTACTGTGGATGAGACCTATGAAGTTTTCCAAAATATTGTCCTTGAGACTATAAATCGATGTGCGTCTATAGTCAAAGTTCGTACTAAGAAGAAATATTGTCCTTGCTTCACAGGCAGCCTAAAAGCTGCACTGTAACATAGGGATGCCCTTTGGAAAAAGGCGTGCAAAACCAAGTTACCAGCCGATTGGACAACCTTTAGAGCAGCCAGGAACCATTGTACAAAACTAACTAGAGCAGAAAAAGCTAAATACTTCCGTACTGAGCTAGACACCTCTTTCAAATGTTCAGCAACATTTTATAAGACCCTGAAGGATATCGAAGGGCACAGTCCAGCTAGCTCACTCCCAGCTAAAATTTCCTCTGGTGGTTCCTCCACTACTGATAAGCAAATGATCCTAGACCTCCTCAACAACCACTTTGCTACCACTGGGTTAGCGTTTGACACCTCTGGCCAGTAACCTATGGGCTCAGTTGTATACCTAGGATCCTGCATGCCTAGCCTCATCCATCCCTGCACAAGAAGCAGTTTTCTGATTCTGCCCAGTTTCCTTGAAACAAGTGGAGGGCTTACTACCGGAACTGGATATCAAAAAGAGTGTGGGCACTGACCTTATTTAGCCTCACTACTTAAAATTAGGTTACTATGTCTTGCCTGCTCCTATCATCCACCTTTTTAATATGTCTCTTGGTCAAAGCGTTCTCCCATCAATCTGGAAAACTGCCCATCTGATTCCACTGTTCCAATCTGGTGATCCGAGCAATCTAAATAATCATTTCCCTGCCTGCTTCCTTTCTAAAATGCTTGAAAGGGTAGTCAACTCACAACTTAGAAAGCATTTGGAGGCATTCAATCTGCTAACCCTGTACAGTCAGGATTTAGACCATGTCACAGTACAATATCTGTGCTTGCAAAGGTATTAAACGACTGGCTAAATACCCTTGATGCTAAAAATTATGTGTGTGCCTCATTCCTTGACCTGAGCAAAGCTTTTGACACAATGGATCATGACCTGCTGTTTGTTGTTCTTAGAAACACTGGTATGGATAACTTGGCCTTGAAATGGTTCACCTGTTATCTTACTGGTTATCAACAGCAGGTGAAAGGAGACGTGCTCTCACCCCTCTGAAAATTCTTCTAAGAGGTGTGCCCCAGGGGCCCATTTTAGGCCCTCTACTGTTTTCTATCTACATTAACAACATTAACTCCGGTATCAAAACTTCTAACATTCATCGTTTTGCCGACAATACTGTCCTTTATATCGACAGGCTTACTCCGGAACTTGACCGTAAAGATCTTTAGCTGGACTCTTACCTCTTGCAGCAAAATCTCCTGCATCTTAAGCTCCTATTAAATGCAAAAAAAAATCAAGGGTATGTTCTTCTCTCCTTCAGTCAATGCTTCTAATCACTGCGCCATTGGTTTATTTCTCCAAATTACCACCTTATTGGGAGAGTCTCTGGAGTACATGATGAAATTTAAGTACCTGGGTTTCTGGATTGACCATAAATTTTCATTCATTGTTCATATCGAGGGATTAGCAAAACAACTGAAACAGAGGCTTGGTCTTTTCTTCCGGATCAAGCATCTTCTTACACAGGAAGCAAGAACTAGATTGGTTCAAACCACCTTCTGCCACTGCTGGATTGTGCCAATTTCCTGTATGGACAAGGCCCTAACATTGCTCTATCCAAATTCAACACCCTTTATCACCGAGCAATCAGATTCATGACTGCAGCACCGTACTCCACCATCACTGCTTCCTCTACGCTGAAGTAGGTTGGATGTCGCTTAACCTTAGATGGCAAAAAAGCGCAGCCCTCTGGACATATGGAGCAATTACCAACAAGCTCCCCAGTATATTGTGGTTTGCCTGCCTGTTTGTACTGCTGGAAGCTACTCTTTAAGAAGCCTATCCTATATCACACTTGTCATCCCTAAAAGCAGAACGCGCTTTGGTAGAGCATCCATAAGTCACGCCCTTCCAGTCCTGTGGATTACCATTCAAAAAACTCTGAAACTTGCCTTTCCTGTAAAACTGACCTTTTTTAAAGCTCTATTTGCATATTCCCTAAAGGAGTCCTGTAATTGCTTCCACTGATGTCCTACATTCTAGTTACTGTTTCCTTGACCTCCCTCTACCTATCCTTCTCATACTTTTTCTTCTTATCCTTATATTCACTACAACTCTAGTGGTTGTTCTTTGACTTCCTGTTACCTTGGCTTGTCCCGCTTTTTACTTTTCCCTCCTTGTCTTTTCTGGCTTCCTAATCTCTCATCTTATGGATATTACATATTACATGCTCATATTACCTGTACTTCTTGTATATAAGATGTGAATACTATTTTATAGAGTATTAATTTACTTGTTTACTGCTCCTTCATTGTTTTTTCTTCATTATTACATGTGTTTGTATTAGCCTTATGCTGTGTTTTTGTGTTGTGTTGATTATGTGTACTTTGCCCAGGTCCACCTTGTAAATGAGTTACCTCAATGGTGTTTCACCTGGTAAAGATTGATTAACTGACTGATCCTCCCGAAGTTGGCCCTCCTGAAGTCTAACACCCTTGTGCCCATTCCTATTCTCCCTTTCCACATTTTTATCGTGAACCACACCGAGTGGTGGTCACTCCCCACCAGCGGTTCCTCCACCCCCAGCTCCCTCACAAACTCACCATTCACCAGCACAAGGTCTAGGGTGTTCCCTAACCTGGTTGGCTCATTGACCATCTGCAATAGGAAGCTGTCCTGGAAGACATTCAGATGTACCTGCTCCCTACCATTCATGGTGGCTGGTGTACCCCAATCCACTCCTGACAAGTTGAAGTCCCCCACAATCACCATGCTGCCCCTCCCACAGGTCCTTCTGATCTGTCCCGCTAGTTCCTTGTCTAACTCCTCAGTCTGAGAAGGTGGCCTGTACACCACTCCCATCCTGAGGGTCCTATTTTTGGAGTCCTGGAGCTGTACCCATAATGACTCCCTGCTGCTCTCCTCCCCTTCCTCCGTGACACACTTCAGTTCTTCCCTCACATACAGCGCCACCCCCCTCCTTTTCCTTTCACCCTGTCCCTCCAAAATATCCTATGCCCTGGTACTGCCAGGCCCCAGTCATGGTAATAGGTGGCCCATGTCTTGGTGATGGCCGCAATGTCTGTCTCCCCATCTGCCATGAGAGCCTGTAACTCTGCTGCTTTGTTCCCTAGACTCCTAGCATTCAAGGTTACAACTCTCCACCCTGCTTCCTTCCCCCTCTCCCTACTTGCTCTCCCTTTCTAGCATCCCCTCCTGACCTTCCCCCAAGTCCCTTGCTTCTGGTATGGGGATAAGCTCATTCGGCTTCCCCACCTGTGGAGCCTGCCTGACTCCTGCCCACTTGCCACTCCCCTCTTCTAGTTTAAAGTCTCATTGTTTGCTAAGTATTCCCCCAGTTTCTGTTTCAATACCCTCCTTACTTAAGTGTAGCCTGTCCTTAGCGTAGAGATCACTGCCCTCCCAGGTCCTTCCCCACCTACTCCACCAGCCCATACCCTTTAGAGTGACACCATTCTCTTAGCCACGTGTTAAATCCCTCTATTTTCAGCTTCCTTGCCATGCTTGCCCTGGGTACTGGAACACCTCCGAGAAAGTTACTTATCTTCCTGCCTCCTCACAAATGAGTCCCACCTCCTCAAACCTCCTCTGGACTACATCTACCTACTTCCCGCCAGGTCATTTGTTCCCAAATACAGAACTATCTGAGGTTTCTCCCTGCCCCTCCTGGCATACTTCAGAACAGACTGACCCACCCTTTCCGCTGTCATGCCAGGCATGGTCTCCACCCATATGCGACTATGCCTCCCCCCCCTTGCTTCCCCATCTGATCTCTTTCAGAATTGAGTCTCCCAGCATTAGGATCCCACCTGTTTTCATGTTCTACTCATCTTGTCCTTCCTTTATCCCATCCCCTTCCTCCCCAATCCTCCTCCTGCTCCAGACCCCTTCCACTCCTGTTGTAATGTCCCCTGTCTCTGCTCTGTCTCCTTCTCCCCTTTCTCCTCTGATTTTATCTCCCCTCTCCACTGGGCTCCACCTGCCTCCTCCCCCTAATGCATCCCTACCCTTTTCTTCTCATACCTCACCTCCCCTCATCCCTCTGTACAGATAGTTGGTGAGACCCCATCTGGAGTACTGTGTGCAGTTCTGGAGACCCCATCTCCACAAAGACATAGACAGGGTGGAGGCTGTCCAGAGGAAGGCAAGCAAAATGGTGCAGGGTCTGCACCAGAAGACATACAAAGAAAGACTAAAGGAGCTTAATATGTACAGCCTCGAGGAAAAGGAGGGAGAGAGGGGACATGATAGAAACTTTCAAGTACCTCAAGGGAATCAACAAAATCCAAGATGGTAGCATCTTTCAGAAAAAGAGATGTGCAAGAACAAGGGGGCACAATCTGAAGATAGAGGGACGGTTCAGAGGTAATATGAGGAAGTATTTTCATGGAGAGGTTGTGGATGCACAAACAGCCTTCCTGAGGAGGTCGAGTCAAAAACAGTGGGGGAATTCAAGAATGCATGGGACAGACATAAAGCGATACTAGCGGGGGGTAGGAGGAAGTAAGCTGTTGGGTAACTAGGATCTGCAGCTTATCCATTAGGTAGGGAAATGGGCAGACTAGGTGGGTCAAGCGGTCCTTATCTACCACCAAATTCTATGTTTCTATGTTCCCCCTTCCCCACAACCCCCGTTCTCGACCTATCCCCTATATTATGTCCCTTCAATGCCTTGCCCCCCCCATTCCCTTCTCACCTGGTCTGTCATCAGCTCTTCTGCCCAGCACTCCCCTAACACATCCCCCAAGCCTGCCAGTACTGCAAACTGATTTTTTAATGTCCCTTCACTACCACCTATTTCATCCTTCCTTCTGCTCACCACCCCACTGCTGCTGACTCTGCAACTGTTAGATTCCTCCTGTCCTCCACTCCTCCCCTTTCTCTCCCTCATTTGTCCTCTGAACCAGGACCCCTGTCTCCTTCTCCCATCTACCACCTTCTTCCCACTCCTCCCCCCTTATCTGTCACCCCCCTCATTTACCCTCCTTCTCTCCCCAACCACTGAGCTGAACTCCACTGCAGCCTGCATTCCCCTCCTAAGGTCCATTTGTAAACAGCTGATCTCGTTCCTAAGCTGCCTTATTTGTCTGCACACCAAACACCCTCCCTCTCTCCATGCAATTTTCAGAAAGACTGCCGCTCCACAATTGTTGCAGCCTACCACCCTTCCCGTCTCACTTTTTGCCCACCAGCATCCCCCCTCATTTTCAGTAGAAGGATGCTCATACCACCCCATGACCCCTCCCATCCACCTTTTCCAGTTCTGCCCATGGCCCCCCTGCTCTCCGGTACCTTATGCTCTTGTAAAAGTAAGCTAACCAACAAAGCTTGCCCCACCAATAAGTGCAGTTTGTCCCCTAAGCACACCCAAATGCAATCTGCCCTTTAAACCTTGGTTACACTTCAGCAGTACAGCAAATCCTAACCTATAATCACTGTGCCAAACATATCGCTACTGGGGTTTCCAGACATGCTCTGCTAACGCAAAGAGTATAGGATGTATTTGTAAGCAATAATCACTGTGCCAAAGGAGGCAGTATAGCGTAGTGGTTTAAGGCTCTGAGCTGCAAACCTGGAGACCTGGGTTTGAATACCACAGTCCCCGCTTGCATACTGTGTAACCCTAAGCAAGTCACTTAACTTCCTTGTGCTCCCAGGTCACACTTGTAAACAAGCTTTCAGCTTAGTGTGTCTCTCCTGGTAAAACAAAACAAAATTTCAAAATTTGTGCTAACCTCAGCTAGTAAGATAATGCAATAATTGTATAGCATCTATTGCTGTTCTATAACATTATCTTCTACCTGGTGTATCAGTCTTGTCCTGTATATTCTTCCTAGTTATCTGATGTGCTATGACTCATATCCTGTGATGTAACAGGATATGATGTGGGGGCAAATGGGAATATAGGGGTGTGACAGGGTTGAATAGGACCCTGTCCCAGTTGTTATGGAGAGTTTGAATGCAGGGATCTGTTCTGTTCTTTCCTTTCCTGTCTCTTGTCTGTCTGGTTGCGTAACCAAATTTTCTTGCGAGACCTAGGACTTGATCATCTGACAGTCTTGCAATTCTTTGCCCCTCAGTCTTCCCTTGTTGTTTCTGTCTTTTTCCTCCCTTGTATATCTGCTGGTATAAAAATATATGCAAATCATTATGTGAAAATGTAACTGATATTGGGATCCCTTTGTTTAGAAATTATATAGTGTTACTGTTGAAATGTATATAATTATAGTTTGAGATGATTGCAAAAAGCTATTGGGAACTCAATGGGTTAACCTGAGAGCAATTTTAAGCCCCTTTTCAGAAGCTGTGGAGAAGGGGCCTCAATTCTGGGATATTGTGTTCTTGCTGCACCTGCATTAAATTTACAAGAACATTTTAGAAAAAAACAGGATGCTTGTTGAGGAGGGAAGTTGCAAAGACTTATAAAAACAGCTGCAATTTCTTGCAAGAGAGACAGCCGCAATGTTTTGAGACACACAAAGACTGAAGGAAAACTCAGATGGATCTTCTCTGTTTATTCTGCCTTTGTAAATAGTTAACTGAACAATTTTATTTTTTATGTTACTGCTAGTACTAATAAACACTTTTTGCAAATTCTACAACTGCTTCTGGTTTTTCCTATGCTTCTTGACCTGTCCCTCGATGACAAGGGGAAGTGAACCTAGGGGTGGGATTAGACACCAGCCTCCTCAAAAAACAATCAGGTCAACAGTACTCAGAGCACTAGAGCACTGTATGATTCCCTGAGAATGCAGCAGTATCTAGATATTTGTACCTCAGCTGTGCCTCTGTTGCTAACTGCTTCTGGGGGGAGGGGAACACGTTTGTTCAACAACCTCCCAAAAATTCCCAGAGCTGCCCTGAAGTCAGACACAAATGCTGCTGTTTTTAACTAATATCTGACTCTACAACTGTGCCACATACCTGCAATAAAAGAAAGTAGTAAATAAAGCAAGGCAAGTCTAGCAAGAAATCCTAAACTCTGTTAACTTAGAGCAACACATTCTGTTCCTCTATGCATCCAAAAAGTGTCCCAACACACCTTAAAATACTATTAACAGAATACCTAGGGAAAAAAAGCTAATAATCCCAACACCTGGAAGAAAAGAAAACCAAAAACAATATACATATATATATATATCTATATCTATATATCTGTGTCTGTCTCTCTCTCTCTCTCTCTCTATATATATATATATATATATATATATATATATATATACACACAGTATATATACATACATACATATACACATACACACATATATATACACACACACACACACACACACACACAAGAACAGCAGTAACAAGATACTTTCCTTTTCAGCCAAAGTCCTTGGCTGCCCCTGGCTTCCTCCCATCTCTCTAGCTCAAGTCTCTGCTTCTTTTATCAACTAATATGCAGCCTCCAAAATGTCCCGAGTTGTCCTGAAGTGAGACACAAATCCTGCTGTTTGCAACTAGTATCCTGACTTTACCAGCCTCAGACAAATCCCTCCCCTTCAGCTGAGCCCCAGTTGCTAAGTGTTTCTGGAGGGGAGCAAGTTTGCTCAACAACCTCCCAAAAATTCGCTGAGCTGCCCTGAACTCAGACACCAATGCTGCTGTTTTAACTAATATCTGACTCTACCCCAATCCACTCCTGACAAGTTGAAGTCCCCCACAATCACCATGCTGCCCCTTCCACAGGTTGTGTACCTGCAATTAAAGAAGGTAGTAAAGAAAGCAAGACAAGTCTAGCATGAAATCCTGAAGTCTGTTAACTTATAGCAGCACGTTCTGTTCCTCATTGCATTCAAAAAAGTGTCCCAACACACCTTAAAATACTATTAACAGAATACACAGGGAAAAAAGCAAACAATCCCAACACATGGAAGAACAAACAAAAAAAAACACACAAAATATATATTTATATAAATATAAAAGAACAGCAGTAACAAGGTATTTTCCTTTCCTTTTTGGACGAAGTTCTCGGCTGCCCCAGGCTTCCTCCCTTCCCTCTAGCCCAAGTCTCTGTACCTTAGGAAGAACACTCCCTGAGGAGAGGTGAGCTGCTGGAGGAGGAGGGGAGGATGGTTGGGCAAAGAAAAAGTGCTTCAGATGGAGGCTGGGTGGAACTGCTTGTGTAGCTCAGAAAGGGGTGTGGCTGGTTGCTCATCCATTGAACTACAGGCATATCCTTTCAATTCAGTGGCCTATACAATCAGTACAGTGTTATGCTTGTGCAACTGTGTTACTCAGTTTGGGCTGTTCACACTCTGTATTCCATGAGGAATTACCACCTTGTAGGGGTACCAAAGTCAAGGAACCCTCAAAGAGGGTTCCACCCCTAGAGGTGCCACGGGAAGGTTCCCTTGGTTAAAGGTACCTTGCAAAGAACCCCCAAAAAGAATGTTAGCAGTGATCACCCAAAAAGATCATTAGTAATGATCGTCAATGATGAGGTAGAGAAGTAAACTGAAGCAGGAGGCTGCTTGATAAAACATAGATGAGAAGCTCAAGTTAGCAGGATAGCATGGATAAAATCTATTGCACCGATGACAGCAGGGTGTTTCCTAAAGACAGAGGAACAGCCAACAGGGTTACCATCCACCTCCATCCAACAGCAGAACTTACCAAAGTAAACTAGGGAATACTACCAACCTAACTGTTAAGACTTTCGGCACAGAGGAGAGCAAAAAAAAAAACATTTGAGGAGGAAATCTCTGGGGATCCAAGGCCTAGGTTGCCTTCCCTCCAGACGTCAGGTATGGCTTTGTTTAGTGATAGTTTTAGACTGGAATGCCTCCTCACTGCAGGAGAAGGGAATGCTTCCTCACACTGCAGGAGAAGGGAATGCCTTCTCACACTGCAGGATATAGGAACGCCTCCTCACAATGCAGAAGAAGGTACTTCAACCCACAGGATGCCTTCTCACACTGCAGGAGAAGGGAACACCTCCTCATACCACAAGAGAAGGGAATGTCTCTTCACACTGCAGGAGAAAGGAATGCATTCTCACACTGCAGGAGAATAGAAATGCCTCCTCACATTGCAGGAGAAGGGAATGCCTCCCTACACTGCATGAGAAGGAAATGCCTCCTCACACTGTAGGAGGACTTTAACTTGCAGAATGCTCACACTGTCAACTATTTTTACAACATCCAGTAGTGTTGTAATGGCCGGTACAACAGCATTGTCACAGTTTTTGCAATGTAGTGTTGCAAAGGCCCAGTACGCCTACATTTTCACCGTTTTTACAACATAGTGTTGCAATGGCTGGTACGCCAACATTGCTGCCGTTTTTACGACATAGAGTAACAATAGCCGGTATGCCAGTATCATCGCTATTTTTGCAATGTAGTGTTGCAATGACTGTTATGCCAGTACCATTGCCATTTTTGCAACACAGAGTTGCGAGGGCTGGTATGCCAACAAACCATTTTTACAACATAGTATTGCAATGACTGGGACGCCAACTCTGTCAATCATCTGTACAACACAGTATAGCAATGAGCAGCATGGTAAATAGATAATACGCTTAAGCATGATAAGCAGTAAGAATTGAACAAACAGCTTAGGCGAACCTGATCCCCTATCCAGTGTGGGTCGCTTGCCGGTCAAAGGTTATAGGACAAATAATGCAAATAAAAAAGGAAGGAATACAAGCCAACCAGACCAAGGAACGATAATTTAAGGTGGCATAAATACTCAGAACATTTTGGCAGCAAAGGCGGTATTCGAACATGAGGTATGTGAACCATACGGGGCCACGATTCTCCACTATAACCCCTGTCCTCCACCATAGGAAAAACAAAGAAGCCACGGTAAAGTGCTGTGACCCACATATGGATTTTAAAACTAGTTTACAGTGACAGCTGTAGCTGAGCTAACCTCCAGAATATAATTAAGCAATAAGGCAAGACAGGGTGTGGTATCATGGGAAATCGTCACATCTCGGGTGGTTGGGCACAAGGCCATAAGCCGAGTGCATCCAGCTGCCCGAGAATTGATGATATCCCATGATATACCACACCCTGGAGTGCATTATTGCTATTATGAACTGATTTAATAGTTTTGTCAGGAAAAATAATTAAAAAAGAAACTTTTAAAATATTTTAATGCCTTTTTTAAAGTGTTGGAGGAGCATCTTTAAAAAAAAAAATAGTTCCTGGAGGGCTTTGGGCAACAGGTGGCACTGCTGCAAGTGAAGATCATGCAGGAGTGCAGCTGTGAAGTCAGTCTCACTCTCCCAGCACTACTCCTGGACTGCAGATGAGTTTTCTCTGCATTTGACCCAGTCTTGCTGCCTGTTATGGGACTGGGAGAAGATGTGTGTGAATTTTTTTTCTGTGATCTGCCCCCCCCCCCATGTTGTGATTGTGGCAACCCTGGAGTAGAGAGGAAAACTGGCACTCATCATTTTCAATTGAGAAGGTGAGGTTAACAAAGAAATTTTCTGTAATTGGGAGGGGCCGTTGTGATACCGGGGATGTTTTCTCCTCGCGAGTGACCGTTAATGTCTGTTGAGCAGCATGGTGGTGTTCCGGTAGTTCTTTGTTGGGAGTAGGTGCTTTTGTGAATACTGCAGTTGGCAGCAGTTTTATTTATGCCAGTGGTAGGAACAGTTTTGAGGAGTGCCTGTTGTGTTGTTTCGGTTGGGGTGGGGAGTTGTGCTTTGATTTAAAAAAAAAATTCTTGTCAGTTGCTGACACTCCCACGGACTGTTGTCGAAACTGCAAGTGACAACAAGTGAGGAACTACTCGTAGTGACTGCGATTTTAGCAGGTTGTGTAGCTGTCACTTGCCCTCAGATAGCTTTGTTGTGGGTGAGGAGGCTGGTGGCCAGAGGCTTTTTGAAGACGTGATGATGTAGCTAGATATCATCACGGCTTCAAAGAGCTGTTGGCCAATCAGCTTCCTACATTTTCGGCAACCAGTTCATAATGAAGCATTATACAAAAGTAGTTTACAGCTTCCAGTGTGCTTTTGTTACAGCAGTAATTAGTTATAGCTTCCAGCAGTAGCTGAGCTGAAATTGAACAAGCATAGGAATTATAGGTATAGGCAATAACGGGGGGTGCCTGTGGGATAACAAAGTTATTTGTACAGTTGCCTGTGACCTCGAGTAACCTCACAAGTGGCGAAGCCATGAGTTAGGGTTGCGAGTAGTCACTGGCAACTGCACAAATAACTTTGTTATCCCAGCACCCCCGCATATTTGATTTATGCAACAGGATTTTGGGGATTCAGTTTTGTCCTATTTTATTTTTTTCTTAAGTTCCTTTCCATGTTTTTTCTCTGTGCCTGGTTGCTGTGTCTAGTTTATGGGATTGCTGTGCCAAGAAAGAGGAAAAAATGGCTTTTTTTCTTATGAGTGTTTTCATTTAAAATGTGGGTGTTTTTTTGGGGGGTTGGGTTAGGGTGTGCATTTTGTGAGTGTTTGGGACTGTGATAGCTTGGGTTGTAAAAAGTACTGTGAGAAGGTGAAAGTGAAACTGGGAGGCAGTACTGCTGGGCAGGCAGCACAGGTGGTGGTGGTTAGTGATGTCATCACTGTGTGGATAAATGGGTGATGATGGAATCACTTTGGGGATAAATAAATTTATCCAAACAGTGACTCAGATAAATGGATTTATCACACTCCGTTTATCCAGACACCTGTTGTATAAATAATATTAGGTCCATAAATGTATTATTAAATCCTTTATATATGATGTGGCAATGTTGTATAATTGAGAAGATAGTAAAATATTTTTAACTTGAATTTTTATTAGTGTACAATTTATTCAAGTCTCCTTATAAAGTGGAGTGCTTTTGTAGGATGATTGCAACCTATGCACAATGTATTATACTGCAGTCATTACCCAATGGTATATATATTCTGAACTGTTCTGCAGTTTAATCACAAAATAGAAGGAAAAGTGCTTGAGCCAGGACACAATTTAAAAAACCAAAATTGCTTTCATCAACATACAGCATTCAAACCTTGGCCATGCTGTCCTTCACTGTCAGGGCTCTGCAACGGCTAAATGATCTACTGGACTCCTAGCTGGGCCTCCCCAATTATCACTCTTCAAGAGGGAGCTGAGAAAGGCTCTCACACCTAGCCCTAGCTGTGACTACTACAGCTGAACCCTTCCTATCACATCTGCCCCAACTGCTCTGTCCCTGACATCCTCCTGACAGTGCTCCTTGGCACAGCCTTTCCATTGCTATTTTCTATTTGCTAACTACTATGTGTTATTGTATCTTGACAAGGCTCTTTTGTGTGCTGCCTTGGGCCCTGTCCACACTATGCCTCTGTAACGTTACAGAGGGTGTAAAACGTTACCATAACAGGTCGCATTTACACCTGTAACGTTACAGGAGGCTAGTTCGTAACCATTACAGAAACCTGTTGGGAGGTGGTTTCACAGTTTCGTAATGGTTGCAGAACAGAAACATTACCGATGAGCGTGTAAACGCTCCACCATGTAGGCGACGGTCATCCGACAGACCGTCATGCAAAGCGCAGCATAAGAAAAGCCGGGAGGGCAGGGGCAGGGGCCGAGGAACTCAGAAGGAGACCGCATGTGTAGACTGAACACCCCGCAGAGGTCTGCGGTGGTATGGGAGCAGAGCCAGCACAACGGTGGGAAACCAAACACCCAAACCAATGGAGGCACAGACAGGAACGCGGAGCAGAGGAGAAGCACTGGGAGCCCAGTGGGGGGCAGCCGAACAACAGGATGTGCCAGCAGGACCCTGATGGTCCTAGGGCAAACAGTGGGACACAGCTGGAAGGCACAATGACAGCAGGGTACAGGCGGCAGTCAAACAGACCACAGCACAGACCCATGTGCCACAGGTGGGAGTAGGCCACCAACAGCCACCAGAGGCGCAAACCTAGCCCCCACAGTACAACAGTGCCAGACCACACCACCCTGGCACCACAGCAGAGCCACCCCTGACCCCCATGCACAGCCCGTGAGTGAGGTCAACCGATACGCCCTGCTACCCAGGCACTGGTGACCACAGCAGTATGGTACCACCCACCCTGTACTGCATGCCAGCTTGAACCATGTCAGACCGTGGCGCCACCTGGTCAGACGAGGCCACCGCATTGCTGGTGGAGTTCTGGTCATAGGAGAAGGTGCAGGCAGAGCTAGCCAGTACCAGGCACAACACCAATGTCTACCAGAAGATATCAGACTACCTGTTTGAGAATGGCATGGAGAGGACAGCAAAGCAATGCCGTGACAAAATAAAGCAGATGAAGGTGCGGTACCACAAAACTAAAGACAGCAACAGACACTTGGGGGTGCATGTGCAGTATGCCCCTTCTAGGACAAGTTGGACACCATACTAGGCACACGGCCAACTACGGCGCTGGTGTTCATCCTGGAGAGCTCACTGGTGGGCAGTCCACAACCAGAGTCAGATGATGGGGACACCACCGGGAACGCGCGCCCACACCAGGGGCCTGGAGGTGCGGACACTGTGCATCAGAAGACACCTGACACTGGTATGTACAATGTGCACTGCACCCATATGGTGGCTGGGACATGGGGGGCACTGCATTGTGGTGCTGCCAGGGCATGAGGTGGATGCCGATCACAGATTGGTGCTGCACAGCAATAGGAGGTGGCACGGGTGAGCATGGTGGCACATAGCGCACATGCCGTGGCCCATGGGCGTGCAACAGGGCAGTGGCACCTGGGGTGTGGCACTGGCCACGGGTGCAGGGGGGGACAGTGGTGTGAGGATGGGTTGGGTGTGGGTGGGTGGGTGGGGTGACTGCATGTGTGATGGTGATCTGTGTGTTCTGCCATTGCAGGGCAAGACCCAGGGGAAGGTACATCTGCAGACACCGATGAAGCGGATGCATCCTCAGTGTCCTTGGGCATGTAGGACAAGATGCCGGGTACCTCCAGTGACACCTCCACCACAGGATGGGGCGGGGCTGTGAGGCAGTGAAGTGGCCAGGAACCCCTGATGAACCTCCGGAAAAGGAAGTCCAAGGTGGCACAGATGGCAGATGTGCTTGGGGCGGTGCTGGAACCAACCCGTAAAATGCTGCAGGAGCACCATTGAGAAATTCTGGAGCTGGAGAGGGAGCGGGCAAGGGAAGAGAGGGCTATGGAGAAGCGTACGCGGCAACAGGAGGCTGCACAGACACAGCAGTTCTTTCAACAGATGGCCATGTTCCTGGCCATGCAATGCCACCAGCCACACCCTGCGGGTGCACCACATTGTATGGGTGCCACTGCCATGCCCCCTACCACTGCCATCCCATCCCCACCTGCCCCATTCCTCAGGGTGCAGCCCAACGGTAGGTGTCCTGCCATGCCCATGTCCACGGGGAACCCCACTGGTATGCAGGTCATGGCCATCCTGCACCAGTCCACCACCAATGACAGCCAGGCAGGCTGCAGGGCACTGGTGTGCTGCCCCCAACCATGCCTGTGTCCCACAGATGTGCATCCTCTGTTCAGGGGTGTGTGTACACGGGTGGTGCCACCGCCCAGGACACCCTGGCCACCACATCCCAGGCACCACCATGTCATGTTGGCACGGCACTGCCCCATAGGTGGCGTGCCCACCACAGCTGGTCCACACACCGCTACCCTACCCCTGATGCATGGTGCTGCTGACCAGCTCAGTGCTGCTCCCACAGCACCCACTGCGGGCATGCTGAGCTTCACGCAGGACCTGTACGATTATGAGTTCCAGTGGGCCACACTGTGATGGCATGGGCCCCCTGCAGAGGGCTGTTGTCCAGTGTGTCCCGCAGGCCATCCCCAGGTCACCCATTGTGTTCTCCACACTGGTATGGTAATGGCACTAGGGGTGGACCGGTATTGTCCGTGCCTGGTGTGGTTTGGCACAAGGCTTTGTGCTCACAGTGGCACTCCTGTATTTAGTGTGTTCCCACTGGGGTGTTCTGCAGTGATGCATGGCGTATCTGTCACATGGTCCACAGGGGTTCGGGTGCAAGAGGTCCACATGGGGGGCTGGGCGTTTGCCCATCCTGTGTATGGTATCCCGGGGTGTTGTGTTGGGACATGGGGATGTTGGGTTGGTTACTGTCTGGTTGTACACTGTTGACCATATTGTTGTCTTGCATAGTGTGTTACATGGTTGGGTCACATGTCAGGGTCTGTGTCCCGTGGGTGTCCTGCATCCACCGGACAGCACCTATCACTGTAGGGGGCCTCGAAGGGTGATGCAATTTCAGTACTATCTTGTGTGTCCACTGTCGGGTTTGCAGTGGTCACGGGGTCATTACAGTGTTCCTTATGCCATGGGTTCAGTCCTGCACTGGGTTTTTCTGTTGGACGTTGTATGTTCTTTTCGTATCCTTTGTGTGCCGCAGCAATGCACAGGGCATGCTGCCTGTTCATGCTGTTGTCTAATGTTGCTTTCCATGTGTTACAGCCACCAGAGGCTATGGTGGCATTACAATAAACACCGATATGTGACACGATACTGTGTTGCTCGTTTGCTTGGGCGGGTTGCTTGCATGCCCACATTGCTATGTGGGGGCACTGTTGGGCCTCCACCGACATGGTTCAGGGGTGTGGTGGGACTGTGTGTACTGCCTGGCAGCCTTGTGTGTGCTGGGCACATGCAGCCTGCATCCAGAGGGTGGCTGTTGTGCATGGCATGCCTTGCCCAGGTGGTGCACCACATACCTGCCTGTGGAATGCTGCTGGGTCACGGTTCCCAACTCCCGTAGGTGCACCACGTCCCTCCTCCATGCCAGGTGTCGGGGTCCTCCTCTGCTTTCATTTACACCCCTTCTGCTGCATCACACCATCAGTCCACCATGGCAGCCACAGGGCACACACTGCTGTTGGCCCCCTTACCATGTTCTGCCACGCTCTGTGTACACTGCCCACCGGATGGCCATGTGGGTGGGTGTCTGTTTTCGCAGCTGTCTTCCCCAAGTGCACCCTGGGATATGCTCTCCATTCCTGGGTTTGTGTCCACTCCCTGTTCACAGCTCAAGGTGGACGGGCTGTAACTGTTCTGGATCACTTTCACACCTGTTCCCTGGCAGCGTGGACGTGCTGTACCATTTCCAGTCTGTAATGGTTCACAACCGTTTCAGCATTTTCAGGTGTAGTGTGGACAGGGCCTTAGACTGTGTCTTGATTGTAATGTCATTTTTTGAATTCTTTGTTTACTCTGTAATATTCATATGGCATGGAACCTTTGTAAATGAGCACTTGTGCTCAAAGGTGTAACTCTGAATGTACATGTAACCCCCCTGCAAATGGGGGTTCCCAAAAGACTTCCAGGAGCTTGCTTGAATGCTCCAAGCCTGAATGGTGTTTGGTGTTTGGCATTTAAGCCATTTATCAGTGAGTGTTTTTAGAGCCTCTGGTACTGTCTCTTTAAGAGCTGTCCTGCTTGCAGACATAATTAGTTTGTATGGGGGACTGTGTGCTTCTCTGAGTACCACTCGAGCTGCTGCAATTCACTTCATTTTGCAGTCACTAGAGTGCAAGGGAACCTATCTGAAAGATGTAACTGTTTGCCAGAAATTATTTAGAGTAATAATGAAATTACAGTTTGTCTAACCTGCTTTCTTTGCAGTCAGAACTGTGTCTGCTAGTTCCCATTCTAGTTTTGAACTGCTGAACTGGACCAATCAGTGTGGATAAGCTAGCTCTAAATGGTGCCTTGGACGAATCAGAACTTGGACTCATAATCTGAGCCAGCCACAAGAGGATTGTATGGGCAGTGACTCTGGGAGATGTAGTTTAGACTTCTGGTGCCTTTTTGGACCAACAGCAGCAGTCTATTGTGAGTGACAGCCAATCCAGTCAAGAACTGGGAGGAACTCAAAGGAAGTGCCCGGTTTTGTCGGTTGGAGTTCAGTTGAGCTTTGGCAGTGAAGAAGGAGCCCTGTGCTTTTCAGTGTGCAGTTTTAGTCAAAAGCGTGTGTAAGGCCCAGAGTTCGGTCTGCAGCTTGTGTAACAGCTTGTTAGGACTGAATCCGTCCTGTGAAAAAGAATCAAAGGATCTCTGAAGAGTAGAAACCAGGCTCACCCTGTAGAAGACTGGAGGAATTGCTAAAATTGCACTTCGGTCTGTCAGGAACTGAATCTGCTGTGTGTTCTCGCGGTATTGTGCAGTAATTGCGATCGGGATACAGATGCAGCCTGCCTGGTATAGTGCTTTCTTTTATATGGATGTGTGAAGAGGTTTGTGTACCTCAAGTGAGCCCTGCTGACATTGAAGGACCCTATCTTATTTGGAGGTCGTGAGTACTAATTCAGGTTGCTCCCTGTTGAATTGCCACATTAAATCCAAATGGAATTACTGTACTGCTGACTGTTTAATTCTCCTTTTCTCTGTGTGAAAGGGCCCCTACCAGCTGCCACGGTTTGGACTAGCCACTGGGCTTGGGTACCCAGGGACAGTAACTGATAGGGATAGGCCTGTGCACAGAGCCATAGGTAGATTATTAGAGTGATAAGCTGATTAACCTGATTTCCCCTGTCCTTGTTATATCCCCTAAATAAATCAGAGCTGCTTGTTTCAGCAAAGTTATACTGCCTGAGGTATTTGTCTATGTTAAAGTACTGTACTGTGATTGTTGCACTGTATCTCATTTCTGAGGAGGTCCCAGTGCGGAACCAGACCTGGGGTAAGTGTATACTGTGAAAGGTAATTCTGATATATATTGTGTGGGCCACTAGTGGGAAGAAAGGGGGGTTGCAGTGTCCCAGAGGGCTGTGACCAAGTTAGTTTAACTATTGCAAACCCTGACCTCTGGGTGGAGGCACCCGCCATTGGATCCAGGCCCCTCAACCTGTTAGTGGCAAATCAGGCAGGGGTAGTAGCCCCTGGGATAGCGCCATTTAGGGGTTACATACACATCATATGAACATACGAAATTGCTGGCAGAAAAAGGCCCACAGGTCTATCAAGTCTGCCCATTTGTGCAGCTCTTAGTTTCATATTACTACAGCTGCCCCAGCCCCACTCAAACAAACATCAATAAATAATGTAGTAGCAGCAGGAGCACCACCCTTACCCTGGCATGTTGAGGTTTGATACCACTTAATCAGGGGGTAGTGCAATAGAAACATACACAGAAACATGCAATTTGATGGCAGATAAGAACCGCTTGGCCCACCCGGTTTGTCTATTTTTCTCTACCTACTGTGTCACCGCAGGCCCTACTTGATCTCCGGCTCTTTCTCCCATCCTTCCATTCCACTAAAATTCCCTTATGCCTATCCCATGCATTATTGAACCCCACACTGTTTTTTCCCCCACTACCTCTGCTGGAAGACTGTTCCAGGCGTCCACCACTCTTTCTGTGAAGAAGTACTTCCTCACATCTCTCCTGAATTTACACCCCTCCAGCTTCATTGCATGTCCTCTTGTTCTTGAGCATCTTTTTTTCTGAAAAATGCTTCCATCCTGTACCTTATTTACTCCTGTGAGGTATTTAAAGGTCTCTATCACATTCGCCTCTCCCCCCCCCGTCTTCCAGGGTGTACATACTGAGGTCCACTAGTCTTTCATCACAGGGCTTCTAATGCTGACCCTGCATCATGCTAGTTCCCTCCTCTGGACAACCTCCACTCTATGTCCTTCTGGAAATACGGTCTCCAGAACTGGGCACAATACTCCAGGTGGGGTCTTACCAGTCCTTTATGCAGAGCAACACCATCTCTTTCTTTGTGCCGGTGATACCCCTCCCTATGCACTCCAGCATTCCACTAGCCCTCCCAACTGCCTTGTCACACTGCCTGGCCACCTTTAGGTCATAAGACATGGTTACCCCAGGTCTCTCTCCTGTCTGGTGGTCGACACTACCTTTCCACCCATTTTGTACTCTGTTCCTGGGTTTCTGTGCCCCAAGTGCGTTATTTTGCAGTTTTTCACATTGAAACCCAGCTGTCCTTCCCTTGACCACTCCTTGATTTTTTTTCAGGTCTCTGCTCTTTCCTTCTGCCCCCCCTCCTGAGTGTCCATTCACTTGCACATTTAGGTGTCATCTGCAAAGAGGCAGACCTTCTCTTCCTTCTCCTCTGCAATGTCACTTTTAAAGATATTAAAGAGGACCAGTCCTAGTGCTGATCCCTGAAGCACCCCACTTGTCACCCTCCATTCTCTGGAGTTAACTCCATTTACCACCACCCTCTGTCACCTAGCCTCTAACCTGCTTCTTACCCTGTTTACCACCTTAGAACTCAACCCTAAGCTTCCCAACTTCCTTACGAGTCTCCTATGAGGAACAGTTTCAAAAGCCTTACTGAAACCTAGGTAGACCACATCCTCCACTCTACCCTGATCTAATTTCCTGGTCACCCAGTCAAAGAAATCTATGAGATTCATTTGGCATGAACCCCCCTGGGAAAATCCATGCTGCCTCAGGTCTTGTAACCCATTGGAGCCAAGATATTCCACAATCCTTACCTTCAGCAGTGATTCCATTAACTTTCCTACCACCGATGTCAGGCTGACTGATCTATAGTTGCCAGTCCCCTCACTGTTACCACTTCTGCGAAGTAGGACTACATCTACTCTCCTCCAGTCCTCTGAAACCACTCCTATTTCCAGTGAGTTGTTAAACAGGACTCTCAGAGGCGCAGCCAGTACTTCCTTGAGCTCCCTCAGTACCATCAAATACACTGTCTGGCCCCATTGCTTTGTCCACTTTCAGATTTTGAGTCTTTTCAGGACTCGCTCCTCCAAAAAAGGACTAGTGACCACGGGGAACAGGGAAAACTGAAGTAAGCTGCCTGCCAGGTGCCATGGCTTGGAGGGACAGGAAGCGCATCCTCAGGATCATGAGAACAGCTGCACGGAAGTCTGAGCTGGACGTCATTGTCCACCTAGGGACAAATGACTTGGCTCATCATGAGATTAGAGCAGTGCAGGAGGACTTTGTAGAGTTGGGGAGGGGCCTAAGACAAGTAGCATACACAGTATCCTTCTCAGAGGTGCTGCCTGTCTATGGCATGGGTGAGGCGAGGGTACATTGCACCATGCAATTTAATGAATGGTTGAAGAAATGGTGTGGAGCACAGGGATTTTACTTCATCGGGGACTGGAGTTCCACCTGGAGGGACACCAGCCTATACTGGCAGGATGGTCTGCATCTGTCCAAGAAGGGAACAAGTCTTTGGGCAATCAGTTTAAATGCTTCATTGGCAAGCTTTTAAACTAGTCAAGGGGGGAGGCACTGATAAGCAGCAGGAAATTCCCAGCCTCCCCCTACAAAAGAGGGTACTAAATGAGAAAAAGACCAAGGTAGAAAGGACAGTGGGGGATGCTGCTACAAAAGGTAAAGCCATTAAAAAATGGAGAGCAATGAGTACCAATGCCCGTAGTCTGGGTAACAAGCTTCCTGAATTAGTGGCCTTGATGGAGAAGGAACATTTGGATATTGTGGCAGTCACAGAAACATGGTACACACAGAACCATGACTGGGACATAAACATACCAGGATACACTATCTACAGGAGGGACAGGGAGGGTAAAAGAGGAGGAGGAGTAGCTCTCTACATAATGGAAGGAATCAAAGCAACAGAACAAAAGGGTAAACAGGGAGGAGAAGAAGCACTGTGGGTCAACTTGGAGACAGGCAATGGCACCACAATCCGCACAGGAGTTGGATCACAGACCTCTCTCAGGGGAGGAAATGGACAAGGAAATGATAGAAAGTATACTTAGAATGG
Source organism: Neoceratodus forsteri (assembly GCA_016271365.2). Classification (NCBI taxonomy): domain Eukaryota; kingdom Metazoa; phylum Chordata; order Ceratodontiformes; family Ceratodontidae; genus Neoceratodus; species Neoceratodus forsteri. The sequence goes on along the minus strand of CM057453.1, from coordinate 815,198,751 downwards.
CAGAAAAAGGGAGATATTGCTGATGGTGATCTGAATATGCCAGATGTTAACTGGAGTGCAGTTGCAAAAGCCACTTCTAAGAGTGGGTTATTCTAGATGCCCTACAGGGCATGCTAGACAACTAGTATTGGAACCCACTCAGAGGAGCAATCTTAGACCTGGTTCTCTCAAATGGAGATGGAGGGATCACAGATGTAGAAGTGGGTAGCCATCTGGGAACTAGCGACCATCGAACAGTATGGTTCTAATAAACACAGCTGTAGAGTCCAAGCCATACAAAGGCAAACGTGCTGGACTTCAGGAGGGCTGACTTTGCAAAATGGTGAGTGCCTAAGGAATGCACTAGCAAATGGGCAGGAAGAAGGGTGGAAGAACAATGGGAATAAAAAACTGCCACCACAGAGGTAACAAGCCTTTGTGTGAAGCAAATAAACAAAACAAAATGATGTAAGAAACCACTATGGTTCTCAAAGGAGGTGGCAGTGAAGGTTCAAGAGAAAAAGAAAGCATTCAGGAAGTACAAGGAATCACAGAAGGAGTAGGACAGAGAATTGTATCAGTTAAAGCAAAAGGAAGCTGGGAAGGCAGTCAGAACAGCAAAGGCCCAAACCGAGGAAAAGATAGCCAACTCAGTTAAGAAGGGAGATAAAACCTTTTATAGGTACATCAGGGAGCGAAGGAAGACCAAGGGAGGGATAGTGAGGCTTAATAAAGGGAGGGGGTGGGCAGAGGGTGACGGTGAAAAGGCAGAGATACTAAACAAATATTTTTGCTCAGTATTTACAACTGAAGAGGGGGAGGTGCCTAAACCAAACAATAGAAACACTCTGGATACAGAAGTTGATACCAGCCCATTTACAGAAGAAAGGGTTCTGAAAGAACTCTTAAAACTGAAGGTGGACAAAGCAATGGGGCCTGATGAGATTCATCCCAGAATTCCAAAAGAACTAAGGGTAGAACTAGTGACACCACTGACTACCCTCTTTAACAAATCATGGGAGGATGAGGTGGTACCTGAGGATTGGAGGAGGGCAGATGTGATTCCACTTCACAAAAGTGGGAGAAGGGCAGAAGCGGGAAACTACAGACCTGTTAGTTTAACCTCAGTGATAGGGAAAATGATGGAATCACTTCTGAAGGAAAGAATTGTCAAGTACCTAGAGGTCAGAGGGCCACAGGACCCAAGGCAGCATGGATTCACAGTGGGAAGGTCATGCCAGACAAATCTAATAGATTTCTTTGACTGGGTGACCAAAGTAGTAGATCAGGGAGGGGCTGTGGACGTGGCCTACCTACACTTTAGCAAGGCATTTGACACAGTCCCACACAAAAGATTAATATACAAGTTAGCCAGCCTGGGAGTGGGTCCCAAGACGATAGCCTGGGTAAAGAATTGGCTGGAGAATAGGACAAAGAGGGTAACAGTAAATGGAGTCCACTCCGAAGAAAGGGGGGGGTTACTAGTGGGGTACCGCAAGGTTCAGTATTAGGACCGGTCCTCTTCAATGTCTTTATAAGCAACATTACAGAGGGACTGGAAGGAAAAATATGTCTCTTTGCAGACGACACAAAGATCTGCAACAGAGTTGATGCACAAGGTGGGGTGGAAAGGATGAGAAGGGACTTGGCAAGGTTAGAGGAATGGTCAAATGTATGGCAGCTTAGGTTCAATGCTAAGAAGTGCAAGGTAATGCACCTGGGAAACAAAACCGAGGGGAAGAGTACACAATGGGGGGTGAGATACTAACAACAAGAATGGAAAGAGACCTGGGGGTAGTCATATCAGATGACCTAAAGGTGGGCAAGCAATGTGAGAGGGTAGTAAGGAGGGCTGGGGGGATACTGGGATGCATAGGGAGAGGCATCACCAGTAGAAAACAGGAAGTTGTTATCCCTCTGTACAGACAGCTGGAGAGACCCCATCTGGGGTACTGTGTGCAGTTCTGGAGACCCAGTCTCCAAAGACATAGACAGGATTGAAGCTGTCCAGAGGAGGGCAACTAAAATGGTGCAGGGTCTGCACCGAAGACATATGAAGAGAGACTTATGGAGCTTAATATGTATAGCCTTGAGGAGAGGAGGAGAGGGGGACATGATAGAAACTTTCAAGTACCTCAAGGAATCAACAAAGTCCAAGAGGGTAGCATCTTTCAAAAAAAGAGGTGTGCAAGAACAAGGGGGCACAATTTGAAGATAGAGGGGGGGCTCAGAGGTAATGTAAGGAAGTATTTTTTCACAGAGAGGGTTGTAGATGCATGGAACGGCCTTCCGGAGAAGGTTGTGGAGTCAAAAACAGTGGTGGAATTCAAGCATGCATGGGACAGCCATAAGGCAATTCTAGGGGGTTGGGGTAGGAAAAAGTAGGCTGCTGGTTAACTAGGATCTGCAGCTTATTCATTAGGTAGGGAAATGGGCAGACTGGTTGGGCCAAGTGGTCCTTATCTGCCGTCAAATTCTATGTTTCTATGTCCACCTCCCCCCCTTCAAAGCTCCTGTTATTTGTTTGTGGCCCCTCCCCTTTCTCTGTGAACACTGAACAAAAGTACTTGTTCAGGATATCTGCCTTTTCCAGGTCTCCCTCTGCACAGTCCCTCCCCTTTCCCTTTCTAACCTTACAATCTCACCTGTGTCTTCCTCTTTTCACTTACATACCTAAAAACTGTTTTGTCCCTTTTGTTACCACCTGGGCTATTCTCTCAGTTTGTGCCTTCACGCTCCTTACTGCTTTCTCTGCTTCCCTCAATTTCCCATGATACACCACATTGTCCTCATTACTTTGCATCTCCTTATACCTTCTGAATGCTATGATTTTAGTCATTACCTTTTCAGCTGCTTCTTTCGATTATCATAGCAGTCTCTTTTTCCTCTTGCTTTTGCTGACTTGCTTGGTGCAGAGGTTTGTTGCCTTCACTATGCCCTTCTTTAGCTTCACCCACTGTTCCTCCAACCTACTCTGGTCATCCCCCCACCAGGTCATCCCTGAGGCATTCACCCATCTTTTTAAAATCTGCCCTCATGAAGTCCAGGACCCTCACCCCTGTGTGATTCGATTCTGCAGCTGTCATTATGTTGAACCACACTGTACAGTGATCACTGGTCCCAGGTAGCCGCCCATCTTGACGTCTGCAACACTGTCCTTGTTAGTGAGCACCAGGTCCAGTATTGCCCCATCCTGAGTAGGCACCCTGACTAGTTGCCTGAGGAACACTCCACGCAGGGAGTCCAGGATGTCCTTGCGTCTAGCTGAAACTGCAGCGAGGAGGCTCCAAACTACATTGGGCAGATTGAAGTCCCCCACCAGCAGCACCTTCCCCTTTTCTGCCATCTTGCCAATGGCTTCTACCAGTGCCTTATGTAAATCCTCCCCCTGTGCTGGAGGTCTGTAGATCACTCCAGTGTGAATAGTGGCTGCATTTCCTGTCTCCAGGGTGACCCACAGTACCTCCGCCCCCACTGATTCCCTGTATCTCTGTTGCTTTTATGTTTTCCCTCACAATGCACCACACCTCCTCCTCACTCTTCCCACCCTCTCCTTCCTGAACAGAATATAGCCTACTCTGGCCATGTCCCAGTCATGGTTTTCAGTGCACCATGACTTGCTAATGGCCGCAATACCCAGGTCAGCCTCTGCCATGATGGCCTCTAGGTCTGGAATTTTATTTCTTAGATGTCTAGCATTTGCACTCATATCCTTCCAGATTTTGTCACTCTGCTTGCTAGCCCCCTTTTTTCCTTTTTGTCTTCCCTCCTTTCCCCCTCTTTGTAATGCTCTCATTCCCACTCCCTTTATTTCTGCACCCTGCTTCTTTTAATTATTTGCATCCTGGGGGATTCATCTCCCCTCGGGTCCTCCCTACTCTTTACTTCAGTCTATGGGGGGAAGGCAGTTTACACCTTCCTGAGTCCTTCCGCCACCCCCCCTCAGCTTCTTCAAATGTTCATCAAAGTAATATTTAAACTGTTCACTGAGGACTGGGGTTCTCCTCCCAGACAGATGCAGGCCATACCCCTTTATAGGCTGCTATCCCTCCAGGTAGGGCCCCAGTTCCAAATGTAACGGAACCTCTCCTCTCTACACCATTCCTTCAAACATGAGTTAAAGTTCATGGTGCAGAGAATCCTTTCCTCCCCTGTCATAGACAGGCAGCACCTCAGTGAAAGACAGGTGCCTTAAAAACTTTTTCTGTATACGTTCCTGAGGGTCGGTCTCACACCATGGCAAGGGACTAATGAAAAATCTCTCAAACATAAACACAAGACTGACTTTGGAAATGAAGCCCCCTCCAAGTAAAATGGATTTGTTCCTTACAAAAGACACAGAGTGAAAAGTCATCAGAAAGGAAGGAAACAGGAAGTGCTCACTTTAATGCAAGTTTACGTGCCGTAGTAATGAACTCGAAAGGAATGCTGCCCTGTGCTTGCACCCGACTTCTTTATCATAATCTAGTGGTTTTCAACCCAAGGGAATGTGGACTGTGTAAAGTTCCAGAACATCTGCTGAGTACCAAAAGTAGTCCCGGTGCCAGACAAATGTGCTGAATTTCTCAAGGGTGTCCCTTGTGTCATATAATTACCCAATCCTACTTTAGCTTGTTATTTGCAAGGGTTTTGTGTCTAACTATTTGGTTTCAAATTCCTGATAGCTGGCAATATTTTTCATATATGCTTCTATTTGTACTCAATATATTAGCTACACAGCAACATTTTTTTCTTTAAAAAGCTTATATATCGATTTCTTATGTGGCTTTTAAATATTATCAGTTTTTGCTTTTATTTTCCTAGATGGGGATAATTTGTTTTATTATTATTAATGATAATAATAATGGTTAGCATAATATTAACTATCTTTTCATTTGTGTACATGCTGTTGCTATTATCACTGTAATGGTATCTCAGTTGCAACCTCCCAGGTCGTGCCTCAGAAATATATTTGCTTGAGTCATGACTGGGAAGGGCAATTTGGCACCAGGGACAGTTGCCTGGTCATCAAAATAAATAAATAAACATTTCCAAAGTGGATTTTTTTAGTATTTTTCAGAGATGTTTCATCTGTTACTCTCCCTTATGTGGCGCCTGCCCTGTGAGATAAACAAATTGCTTGCACGGCCTTGCCGCGTGCCTGATGAAGTTTCAAGCAGTGTTGCAATGGGGCTGGTGTGGTGCTCCTGTTGCCACATCATTCTGTACACTGTAGTTGGAGTAAGCAATTTTGCTTTTGATCTTTTCCTGACTGTAGTGCTCTTCCTACTATGTTGAGCTTGGAATTTTTTTCTGGATCGCACCTGATTTATCAGCAGCGGGCCCTGAATTTTGGCAACTCGTACAGTTTAACCACTTATTATAATGGTTATATAAAGTGCATTTGTGTTTACAAAAATGTCCAGCACTACAGAGGTTGAAGTTGATAGAGCTCTAAAACAAAAAATCTGTCTTGTACACACTCCCAAAAAAATAGGTGAACAGCAGATGAACTGCTCTGATCTGGCAGCATTTTACGTTTAAAAATGCATATATTTTAAAAGACATATATTTTAAGTATTGTACACTTTATAATGTTTGATATTATTTACTTACCTAGTTACCCATTTTATAAGTTCAATAAGACTCTCTAGGGTGTTGGTAGTTGTGCTACAACTACATTTCCTAGGGCAGAAGGCACTCAGCCTGGGACTTTGTACTTTACTATGAATCTGGGGCATGCATTTGTGGCACAGCTACCAATAGCGTTTTGCACCTTATTGCATACTGATGCCATATAACCCGTGGAGTAAGCCTATTTAGTGTCATGCATGTATGTATGAATGTATGTATCTGAAAAGGAATGTGTCGATTCCTCTAAAGCAATAGAGTATTACTGTATCACATGCAGACCTAAATTGTAGGGCACATAGTAAATACTGTACATCTGTTTAAGAAATAGTTATTTGTTTTGCCCAGCCGCTTCACTCTTAAATGCTTTAGATAGTTACTAAGTGTTTATTTAGAGCACATTACACCACAGAATCAGTGCTGTCTAATGGCAGAAGGAATGAAAATAATGGAAAAGAATTTCACTCCCAGCTTAGTCACTGGCTGAGTCTATGGCTTTGATGGACTCCTTTGACATCGTTGTGCTTGTTTTGAACTATCGCACATTATTTTCTTTTGCAGTATTGTCCTTTGGGTATCACTATCCCATGTACTCCTCTAATGGGTCACACCTGGAAAGAGGCTTTGACTGAGTGTGCCTTCCCCAGTCACTAATTTATTAATAGATACATAAATAAAATTCCTCCCAGCTGTTCAGTGAGCTTAAAAGCTAGACTGCAGTATAAAGAAAATAGATCATCTCAGTACAGTACCTCTTAGTGGTCCCACGCTAGATGAGACATCCCTCATTTGACCACTAAGAACCCCTCTGTCACACATGGAGGAGGTGATATACCATGCTGAACACAGCCATTTTTTCAGCCTTTATTTGTCCTCCAATTTATCTCCAGGGTCCCCTTCTGGTGGTGACCCCTAGCCCCCACTGATCACCTCACCAGGTACTTACCTCCATCTGTTTCTACAGACATGAGTAAGTGGGTGCCTCGATAGAGGGTCTGGAGCCTGCAGGGTCATTTCTATAATCCTGCTAATGAAGGATCTTTCTCCTGTCTCTCCCTATCCAGACTGGCACAGTGTGCACATGCTGCATGAAGACACAGTACGCCTCAGTACCCAAACCTAGCCAACCAGCTGGACCATCACTGCTCTGCCTCCTAGTCACTGCTACTGCAGGTGGTGGCCAAGCAGTAATGCATGCTGTACCCCCTCTCTAAAAGAGGGGAGCAGTCAATGGACACACCCTCTTCCTTCCCCAGCCTGGTCCATTTATGAACCCAAGTTACCAGCATCACAGGGGGTGAGGCAACCCATGCCCAGCCAGCCAGCCAAGCCACTGGGTCAGCCCTGACCACAGACATTTTAAAAGCACAAAATCACTGTTCTCCTTTGTTCACTTAACAACAAACTTTCTGAACATGAAGGCCCTTACTTCTATGGTGGTCTGACATAATTGTATAATATAATGCTGAGTCCCACATTTTTTCCCCACATTTAAGTGTTGATAGAGTGAGAAGTACCATACGATCATAATTTCAGGTGGATAATATGGGGCAAATACTTCAAAAACAAATAGAAATCTCCTCATCAACATTCGGTTCCCTTCACGGTTGGGTGCTGCTGTAAACAGCGCTTTATTATAATCATGAGGGTTTTCCACTTCAACAAGGACCACTGAAATAGACAACTGAAGCTAGTAGAAGCCGTGGTGCTAACATCTCTAAAACTGCCAGTTTTGCAATTTTAAACAGTTGCATATTTGCAGAAACATACTCTTGTGTTCTTACTTGATCTTTGTTGTAGGATATTAATAAATAGCTTAGCCAGGTGGCTTCTTACCTTCATAATGAAGTTGTTCTTTATAATAAACATTGTTTGTTCTTTACAAGAAACACACTGGAGCTCTAGGGTGTGTTGCAACCTTTTTTAGATGCACATTAAGAACTGACCATAGGAGAGCAGGCCCCCTCTCAGGTGGGGGATGGACTTTCTTCAAGTCACATGTGCATCAAGCAACCCATCAGGTGTACACAACCCATGATGTTATTAATGTGGAATGCCTCAGAGATGATCCCCCACAATCTCCTGTCTTCAAAACAACCTTACAAATTACAATACATGCAAACACATTAACCCAAAGCTTGAAAATGTTTAAACAAAAAAGGGACAGATAGGGTTATGGGAGGGCTGTCAGCATGTGGGGTGGAATCAGAGCAAAAACATTACCTTAGAGAGAGAGAAAGACACACGCACACATACTCACGGACACTGAAGTTAGGGAGTCTAATTAGAATCATTGTTTTGACTATTTTGATCCTTTTCAGAAATTATCTATACAAGTAAAAATACTAATGATGCTTACGTTTCCCTAGATCGTTCCTGAAGAAGACCTAAGTGTTGACACTTCAGTTATAACTTTGTCTATTGTCAGCATTCTTTAAAGATAACCAGTGTGAACTATTTGATCTCATTTTTTCATATAGTTCTGCCACTCCCCCCCAGTTCCAACCTCCACTATCTCCTCTAATCATTCTGGAGGAGGTCCATGAAACTGAGCTTAAGGTAACTGCCTGCTGTCATTCCAAAAATGAGAAGGCTTTTGTCCCACATTCTTCTTCCACCCAATCAATAATCTGTCCCAGCGTTTCACTGAAATAAAGGCTTCCTCAGGGGATGGTCTAAATTAAATTAGTCAGTTTAGATATTGTTTATAAAGATAAAAAATACATAGCAAAGTTCACATACATGCTTATGCTATGTTCAAACTAACTGTGATACCTTCAATTTATATGTAAACTGATAGAGACTACAATTCTAAGCTTTAAGGTGCTACTGCCTATTGGCCTGAAACCCTGTCACTTACCTGTCCAGAAAGTCCTGCCTGCAGTCTGCACTTTCCTCACTGCAAACTGCTACTCCAATTCAAAAAGAGTTGCAGGCATTGCGCTGTCCATCATAAGCTGTATTACAGTGTGTGGCAGGGGGAGCCCTAAGTTAGATACCAATGTGTAAGGTATCCGACCCCCCCCATTCTTTTTGCTCTTTGTTTCTGTGGGACGCCTGCTCATGCTGGGAATGAAAATGAAATACTGTACATTTGCTGCATGCTTGTGTATTTTAGGGTGTCACATTTAACAATTTAATGGAAATAAAAAGGAAAAGATATGATGAGTTCCAAGGGCTGGCAGGAGAAGGGAGAAGAGGAGCGCACCCTCATTCTCCTGTTTCCCCTTGCAAACCCAGTGGAACCCTCATAGACTTACTATCTTATTAAAACTATCTTTTGAGATGAAACAAAATGAAAACATAAAACCCACTTAACCAAGAGGAGTTGAGTCTAGGCTAGGAAAATTAACATGTATGAACATGTACATCTTTACTGTTTGATGGGGAACTCCTGAGAATAAGAGGTTTATACTGGTTTTAGCAAAAAGTGGTGGATCACCTGACTGTGATGTCATCCATGAAAGGTATAAAAACCCACCACTTGGAGTAACAAAGATAGATAAGGGAATCAGCTGAATACTGACTACTAGGTGTGGAGGACCTCAGAAGTGTATGTTTGTTTCCATACTGATCTTTTTGCAAAGACAGAAGCTAAGCCTCAGGAATTTTTGAAATCATAATTTTTTTAACTTTGTATTTATGCCTCCTTCTGGCATCATGGTCGCCCCTTCCATCGGGGTCCCTACTGTGCACCCCAGGCTACGCTTGGAGGATCTGAGAATGCCTACTCCCATCAAGTGCTCTGCCCCCTAGACATACCAGCCCCAGATGACCCCCCCACGGGAGGGGTGGAGGGAACTCTCCCAATCTTTCAGGGCCTGAGGAGGGGCAAACACTTGGAGCTGCTCCCCAGGCTTTCCAGTCGGCGGCACAGGGGCCCATCTCCTGGCATGACTGTGGGAGATTTTCCTACTTTTTTCTGGTCCCTGCCCCCTGCAGACACCAGCACTCAGGGAGAGTCAATGTTGAAGGCACGCTGAGACGTGCCTTTGCCAAGGCCCTCGGCTGACGTCTGCCCCTCCTGCTACTACTGCGTCCTTAGCTGCACCTCCACCTGTGGTCACCCAGGTGCCGATATAGCAGCGAGGACAACGCCCCACCCTCCCTGGAGAAGGAGCAGCTCATGATGCTTGATCCTTTCCCCCCCGGCCAGCTCTCCAGCAACCCAGGCTCACTACTAAACCTGGGTTGCGGGCGTCCCAAGCAGTAGCTCTACTGCTGCGCCAGTGGGCCAGCCCAGGAATTTTCAGAATTAGAACATTTTCTGGATACTGGACATTGATTAACCTTTTTCTTTCTGTATGTTTATTATTTTTATTTATTTTCTGATTTGAATTAAATAAAATGCACATTTACATTTTTATGCACCTGACTTCTGGTTTGTTGTGCCTGTTTTATCCCATCCCTTCACAGAGTGAGTGAAGTTCAAAAAGCAATGCATAAATCAGCGAACTTTGTTACCCTATGAGTGAGTCCCTAAGAAGTGTTTTGTGTAGTTTTTAAGATGCTGTAAAACTAAATTAATTTTTTTTTTATTTAGTTGTTTAATCAGGAGTAGCACAGTAAGCTGAAAGCTTTTTTTACAGGTGCGACCTGGGAGCACAGGGAAGTTAAGTGACTTGCTCAGGGTCACACAGCATGCAAGTAGAAGCTGTGGGATTCAAACGTAGGTCTAGTTTTCTGGATGTCACCAAATTTGTAGCTCAGAGCCTTAAACAACTGTGCTATACTGCCTAGTGTACAGAACATTAGTTTTCATTTTTTATTTAAGGCATTATGCTTTAAATCACTATGTTCTCTATGTCACTGCCAAACTGGTGATCCACTACTAAATAAATGTTCTGAGCAATAATAAAAAAAATACACTGAGGTTTCTCACTGGTCTCTGTCAGTTTAACCATTGCCACTCTATAATTTTCGATATAAAGGAACTGATTTAAAATGCCTTTGAGGGAGGCAGCCAAAAATTTTAAGTGATTAAAGGTTATAAGAAGAATATACATATAAATTGAACATAACATAGTTAGCATGAATATAGCAGAACAAGCATGTATGTGAACTTTACTATGTATTCTTGTTTTCATAAACAATATCTAAACTGACAAAGTAACATTATTAGACAGAGACATCAATAGGGAGAAGGGCAGGAGTAAATGGAGAAAACGACAAAGGCAATAAAAACAGGGATGGGGCAAAAAGGGGTAAGGCCATCAAGAAATGGAGGGTAATGAGTAACAATACCCGTAGTCTGGGTAACAAGCTCCCTGAACTGGTGGCCATGATGGAAGAGGGATGCCTGGATATCGTGGCAGTCACAGAAACATGGTACACAGAGAACCATGACTGGGATTTTAACATACCAGGGTACACAATCTACAGGAGAGACAGGGAGGGGAGAAGAGGGGGAGGAGCTCTCTATGTAAGGGAAGGGATAAAAGCAGCAAAATAAAAGAGTAAAGAGTAAACAGGGAGGAGAGGAGACACTGTGGGTCACCTTAGAGACTGGAAATGGCACACAATCCGCACAGGGCTTATATACAGACCGCCATCTCAGGGGAAGGGAAATGGATAAGGATATGATAGAAATCATCCTTAGAATGGCAGAGAAAGGGGAGATACTGTTGATGGGGGACCTGAATATGCCAGATCTTAACTGGAGCACCATTGCTGCAGCCACATCCAAGAGCAGGGCCAATACTCGATGCCCTACAGGGAGCATGCCTCACACAGCTAGTTTTGGAACCCACTTGGGAGGGAGCAATCCTAGACCTCGTACTCTCAAATGGGGACAGAGAGAGGATCTCAGATCTAGAAGTGGGTAGCCATCTGGGAACAAGTGCCACCAAACAGTGTGGTTCATGATAAACTCAGCTACAGAGTCAAACCATACAAAAGTGATGGTACTGGACTTCAGGAGGGCTGACTTTGGCAAGATGGGAGAGTGCCTTAGAAAAGCACTAGCAAACAGGCTAGAAGGAGGGGTGGAGCAACAATGTGGAAACATCAAAACTGCCATCACAGAGGCAACAAGCCTTTGTGTGAAGCAAATAAACAAATCAAAATGAAAGAAAAAAGTCACTATGGTTCTCAAAAGAGGTGGCAGGGAAGGCTAGGGAAAAAGAAGATAGCATTTAGGAAGTATAAGGAAACACAGAAGGAGCAGGACAGAGAACTGTACCAGTTAAGGCAGAAGGATGCAGGGATGGAAGTCAGAATAGCAAAGGCCCAAACTGAGGAAAAGATAGCCAACTCGGTTAAGAAGGGGGATAAAACCTTTTATAGGTACATCAGGGAGCGTAGAAAGACAAAGGGAAGGATAGTGAGGCTGAATAGAATGGACGGTGGGTGGGGAGAGAGGGATACTGAACAAATACTTCTGCTCAGTGTTCACAAAAGAGGAGGGGGGAGGTACCTAATCTAATTAACAGAAGCACTCTGGATAGGGGGGTCAATCCCAGTCCTTTCACAGAAGAAAGGGTTCTGAAAGAACTTCTAAAACTGAAGGTGGACAAAGCAATGGGGCCTGATGGGATTCACCCCAGAATTCTAAAAGAATTAAGGAGAGAACTAGTGACACCACTGACTACGCTTTTTAGCAAATCATGGGAGAATGGTGTGGTACCTGAGGACTGGAGGAAGGCAGATGTGATTCCCCTTCACAAAAGTGGGAGCAAGACAGAGGCAGGAAACTACAGACCTGTCAGTTTGACCTCTGTGGTAGGGAAAGTGATGGAATCGCTTCTGAAGGAAAGAATTGTTGAGCACTTAGAGGCCAGTGGGGCACAGGACCCCAGACAGCATGGTTTACAGTGGGAAGGTCATGTCAGATGAATTTAATTGATTTCTTTGACTGAGTGACCAAAGTAGTAGACTAGGGAGGGGCTGTGGACATGGCCTACCTAGACTTTAGCAAGGTATTTGACACAGTCCCACACAAAAGATTAATAAACAAATTAACCAGCCTGGGAGTGGGTCCCAGGGTGGTAGCATGGGTAAAACATTGGCTGGACAACAGGACACAGAAGATAACTGTAAACGGAGTCCACTCTGAAGAAAGGGGGGTTACTAGTGGGGTACTGCAGGCTGCAGTACTTTTTAATGTCTTTATAAGTGACATTGCAGAGGGACTGGAAGGAAAAGTATGCCTCTTTTCAGATGACACAAAAATCTGCAACAGGGTTGATACACAAGGGAGGTGAAAAAGATGAGAAGGGACTTGGCAAGGTTGGAGGAATGGTTAAAAGTATGGCAGCTTGGATTCAATGCAAAGAAGTGCAAAATAATGCACCTGGGAAACAAAAACCCAGGGGAAGAGTACACAATGGGGGGGAGGTAGTAACAACAACAAAAATGGAACAGGGCCTGGTGGTAATCATATCAGATGACCTTAAGTTTGGCAAGCAATGTGAGAAGGCAGTAGGGAGGGCTGGGGGGATACTGGGATGTATAGGGAGAGGCATCACCAGCAGAAAACAGGAAAGTTGTTATCTCTCTGTACAGACAGTTGGTGAGCCCCCATCTGGAGTACTGCATCCAGTTCTGAAGACCCTATTTCTGCAGGGACATAGACAGGATGGAGACAGTCTAGAGGAGGGCAACTAAAATGGTGCAGGGTCTGCAAGAGAAGCCATATGAGGAGAGACTAAAGGAGCTTAATATGTATACCCTTGAGGAAAGGAGGGAGAGGGGGCACATGATAGAAACTTTTAAGTACCTCAGTGGAATCAACAAAGTCCAAGAAGGTAGCATCTTTCAGAAAAAGAGATGTGCAAGAACAAAGGGGCACAATCTGAAGATGGTGGGGGGGGGGAACGGCTCAGGGGCAATGTGAGGAAATATTTTTTTACATAGGGGGTGGTGGATGCATGGAACAGCCTTCCTGAGGTTGTGGGGTCTAAAACTATGGGAGAATTTAAGAATGCATGGGACAGACATAAGGCAATTCTTGTGGGGGGGTAGGAAGAAATAGGCTGTTGGTTAACTAGGATCTGCAGCTTATCCTTTAGGTAGGGAAATGGGCAGACTAGGTGGGCCAAGTGGTCCTTATCTGCCGTCAAAGTCTATGTTTCTGTTTCTATAATTTGATTTAATTTAGACCATCTTTCTGATTAGTGATTTTTTGGCAGCACAATTGTGGTTTCTGAAGTCTGGATAATGCATCTGCATTTCAAAGCATATTTGAATCTATGTATTAATATTCGTACTGATATGCAGTCAGAATCAGCAGCCAGCTTTGCAACCTAACTGCCGCCTGTGAAGGTACCCCTGTCTTGGTTCCTTGGATGTGAAGCAGGGGCTTATGATCTGAAACCAGGGTCAATTCTATACCATAAATGTATTCATGAAAGTTTAGAAACCTAAATATTTTTCCTAAAGCCTCCTTTCCAATGTGCGCATACCCTTGTCCTGTCTTCATCAGGGTTTGACATACATGGGCTATAGGTTTTTCACTACCATCTGGTATTTGAAAGTAAAAAATAAAGCACCTTTACTGACTGGCGAGGGACCACAGGATAAAATTAAAGGCTCATCAAAATATACTCACATGGGGAATGCAGATAGTTGCTTTTCAAGAATGTGAAAGTTCCTTGGCAATTCTTTTGACCAAACTCATGTATGATCTTTCTGTAGCATTTATGCCATAAGTTTTATCAGGGTAGCTTAATTTAATATAAATTTAGCGTAACAATTTCACAGTGAATACAATTATCTCATTTCAGTTCAGCTTGTGGGACCTGATTATTTTTTTTCCTCAATGTAGTGAATACACTCGGTATCAATTCTAAGCCCTAAATATGTTATACTGACTTGTAAAAATGCACATTTTTCTTTTTTAACATGTATTCCTGCTCTTTCAGTTTTTATTTAAAAAAAGCTACCAGGTAATGCAAATGAGAGTCTGCAGTGCCACCTGTGATTAAAGCATCAACAGAATTTGACAGCAGCTAAGGACTGCTTAGCCGGCCCATCCAGTCTGCCCATTGCTCCCTACCTACATTATTATTGCAGACTGTGTCCAATCTACAGCTCATTCCCCCTCCTTCCTTCCATTCCACTATGATTCCCTTGTGCTTATTCCATGCATTCTTGAACCCCACCACTGTTTTCACTCCCTTCACCTCCGCTGGAAGGTGCTCCAGGAGTCCACCACTCTTTCTGTGAAGTACTTCCTCACATCTCTCCTGAATCTATTCCCCTTCCAGCTTCATAGCATGTTCCTTTATTCAGGAGCACCTTTTCTTCTGAAAAATACTTCTCTCCTGTACCTAATTTACCCCTGTGAGATATTTAACGGTCTCTATCACATCTCCCATCCACACTCTGCTCCAGGGTGTACATATTGAGGTCCTTCATTCTCTCCTTGTAGGGCTTTTGATGCAAACCATGCACCATTTTAGTTGCCCTCATCTGGACCACCTCTACTCTGTCAATGTCCTTCTAGAGATGTGGTCTACAGAACTGGACAAAGTACTGTAGGTGGGGTCTTACCAACGATCTATACAGAGGCAACACCACTTCCATCTTTCTGCTGGTGATACCCCTCCATATGAACCCCAGTATCCCACTAGCCCTCCCTACTGTCTTGTCCCATTTCCTGGCCACCTTTAGATCATCCAAGATGATTACCAACAGGTCTCTTTCCTGTATGGTGATCGACAATACCACTCCACACATTTCATACTCTGCCCCTGAGTTTCTGTGCCCTAAGTGCATTATTTTGCACTTTTTCACATTGACACCGAGCTGCCAGACCCCTGGCCACTCCTTTAGTTTTCTCAGGTCTCTGCTCATCCTTTCCACATACCCCCGGCATGTCCGCCCTAGTGCAGATTTTGGTGTAACCCACAAAGAGGCAGACCTTCCCTTCTAGCTCCTCTTTAATGTAATTTATAAAGACATTAAAAAGGACTGGATCCAGCACTGATCTCTGAGGCACCCCGCTGGTGACCCTCCCTTCCTTGGAGTGAACTCCTTTTATCACTACACTCGATCCCCTATCCCTTAACCAATTTCTTATCCAGCTCACTACCTTCAGACCCACTCCTTAGCTACTCATCTTGCTTACTAGTCTCCTATGTGGAATGGCATTGAAAGCCTTACTGAAATCTAGGTAGGCCACATCCACTGCTCCACCCTGATCTAAATCCTTTATCACCCAGTCAAAGAAATCTATCAGGTTCATTTGACATGACTTCTCCCCTGTGAAACCATGCTGCCTCAGGTCTTACAACCCACTGGATTCAAGATATTCCACAATCCTTTCCTTCAGCAGTGATTGCACTAACTTTCCCACCACCAATGGCTGACTGGCCAATAATTGCCAGCCTCCTCCCTGCTACCACTTTTGTGTAGTGGGACTACATCCACCCTCCTCCATTCCTTCAGAATCACTCCTATTTCTAATGAGCTGTTAAACAGAACTGTCAGAGGTGCAGTCAGTATTTCCCTTGGCTCCCTCAATACTCTTGAATGCACCCATCTGGCCCCACTGCTTTGTACACCTTCAGATTAGTAACTCCCTTCAGGAATCTCACCTCCAAAAGAGGACTAGTGTCCATCTCCCTCTCTCCAAAGCTTCTGTTACTTTTTTGTGACCCCTCCCCTTCTCCTTCCTCTGTGAATACTGAACAAAAGTATTTGTTCAGGATATCTTCCTTTTCCTGGTCCCCCTCTGCGCAGACTTCACCATCCCTTTTTTACCTTACAATCCCCTGGTCTTCATCCTTTCACTTACGAACATACAAAATTTGCCAGCAGATAAAGGCCTAGAGGTCTATCAAGTCTGCTCGAATGTGCAGCTAGCACCCCTTATTCTGCAGCTGCCCCTCCCTTCCACCCTTCCCCTTCATTGACCAGCCCCTTGTTCTGTCCCATCCCTTTTGATTCAGTCCTCTGTTCTACTGGATACCACTTCTGCAGGTAACGCATTCCACCCAGCAACCACCCTCTCTGTAAAAAAGTGTCTCCTCATCTCCCTCCTGAACCTTCCTCCCTCCAGTCTCATATCATGGCCCCTGGTGTCCCTCCCCTTCCTTACTTTGAACAGCACCTATGTACCTGTCTTGCTTATTCCTTTCATGTACTTAAAGGTTTCAATCATGTCCCCCCGTCCCTCCTCTCCTCCAGTGAGTACATGTTCATCTCCCTCAGCCTCCTCTCATATGATAAGTCCCCCAGCCCCTTGATCATCTTTGTTGCCCTGCGCTGCACCCCCTCCAGTAACTTAATGTCCCTCTTCAGATACGGGCACCAGTACTGCATGCAGTACTCCAGGTGCGGTCTAACTAATGACCTGTACAGTGGCAGAATCACCTCCTCCCTCTTTGAGGATATACCCCTTGCAATACAACCCAGCATTTTGTTGGCCTTTGCAGCTGCCTTCCTACATTGTGCCACCAGCCTCTCCTTCAGGATAGACTCCATTAGTTTACCCACGATGGATGTGAGGCTCACTGGTCTGTAGTTTCCCGGTTCATCCTTGGGGCCACTCTTGTGGAGGGGCACCACATGAGCCATCCTCCAGTCCTGAGGTACACACTCCGAATGCAGTGAGGCATTAAATAGGTTTGCCAAAGGTCCTGCAAGGACCTCTGCCAGCTCCTTCAGTATCCTGGGGTGGATGCCATCTGGGCCTGGTGCCTTATCCACCCTCAGTGCCTTCAAACCCTCCCAAACTCTGCCCTCCATGATTTCCCCATCTGTCACCCCCCTCCCCCCCTGTCTCTGACATTTCTCCCTCTTGGGTGTCTCCCCTCTTTCTCTTTAGTAAATACTGAGCAGAAGTACTCATTTAGTGCTTCTGCCTTATCGCACCTCTGCTTCCACCCAACCCCTCCTTTCTAATCCTTACTATGTGGTCCTTACTGCTCCTTTTCTCCCTGATGTACCTAAAGAAGTCTTTCTCCCCCTTCTTAATGCCTTGTGCCAGCCTGAGTTCCGTAGATGCCTTGGCTCCCCTTACTGCCCTTGTCACCTCCTTTGATTCTGTCAAGTACTCCTCCCTGTCCTCCCCTCTCCCTGTTTTCTTGTACTTCCTAAGGGCAGCTCTTTCCCTCCTTACCTTTTCCATGACCTCCTTGCTCAACCAGCTCAGTTTCTTAGCCCTAGTCTTCTTGCTCTGGGCCTTGCAGCAGGTTTTGTTGCCTCCACTATCCCCAGCTTTATGAGCTCCCACCTCTGGTTAGTGTCCATACTAGATTGAATTCTGGCCAGGTGCCCTTTACCACTTCCCCCATCCTCCCAAAGTCGGCCCTCCTGAAGTCCAGCACTCTAGTGCCAGATTCCACTCCTTCCTTGTCCATATCCAATGTGATCCATACTGAGTGGTGGTCACTCCCTAACAGCGGTTCCTCCACTGTAAGTTCTCTCACAAAGTCCCCATTTGCCAGCACAAGGTCAAGTGTATTCCCTAACCTGGTTGGTTCACTGACCATTTGCAGCAGGAAGCTGTCCTGGAAGGCATCCTGCAGTACCTGCTCCCTTCTGTTCCTGGTTGTTGGGGTACTCCAGTCCACTCCTGGCATGTTGAAGTCCCTCACAATCACCACACTACCCTTCTCGCAGGTCCTCCTGATCTGTCCCGCTAGTTCCCTGTCTAACTCCTCCATCTGAGATGGCGGTCTGTACACCACTCCCATTCTAAGAATCCTATTCTTGGAATCCTGGATTTGCATCCAAAGAGACTCCGTACTACCCTCTTCCCCTTCCTCCCTTACACACTTCAGTCCTTCCTTCACATATAGTGGCACACCTCCTCCTTTCCCAATCACCCTGTCCCTACGAAATAACCTGCACCCTGGTACATACAGGTCCCAGTCATTGTATTGGGTAGCCCATGTTTCTGTGATGACTGCAATGTCCACCTCTCCCTCTGCCATGAGCACCTGTAACTCTGCAGTTTTCCTCCCAAGGCTCCTAGCATTAAGGGAAACCACCTTCCACCCTTCCCCCCCATCCTGCCCTCCTTTACTAGCATCACCAATAGTACTTGACATTTGTCCTTTGTCACTGTTATGGTTTCCCAACCTGTGGTCTCTGCATGTCTCTTGCCCAATTGCCACCCCTCCGCTCCTAGTTTAAATTCCCTACTTCCTCTATGTACTCCTCCATCCTCTGTTTCAACACTTTCTTTCCTTCCTCACTCAAGTGTAGTCTGTCCTTGGCATAGAGACTACTGTCCTCCCAGGTCCCTCCCCACCCCCAACAGCCCATACCCTTTAGCACAACACAAGGTTCTTAGCCATGCGTTAAATTCCTCTATTCTCAGCTTTCTTGTTGAGCTTGCCTTGGGCACTGGAATTATCTCCGAAAAAGTTACTGATCTTCCTGCCCCCTCACATAATTGTCCTAGTTCCTCAAACCTCCTCTGGATTATATCTACTGTCTTGTAAGCCAGGTCGTTCATCCCAAGATGTATAATTAAATGAGGCTTGTCCCTACCCCTTCTAGCATATTTCAGAACAGACTGTCCCACCCTTTCCGCTGTCATTCCTGGCATGGCCTCCACTGAAATGCAACTATGCCTCTCCCCCTTGCTACCCCACCTGACTCCTCTTAGTATCGAGTTCCCCAGGACTCAAATTCCACTACTCTTACTCCCTGCTTGCTTCCATTAATCTCCCTCTCTCCCTTCTGGCTCCTCTTCTTCCTCCTGCACATTATTTCCCCCTTTTGCCCCTGTTGCAATTCTCCCAGCAGAACTTCCCCCCGCTCTGGTTTGGTCCAGGCATTTATCAAGTACTCCTCTAATTTCATCATTTCCTCTCCACCTTCTTCCTCTCTAGCAGTGCAAAACTAATTTCTGAAGACCCTTCACAGATGCCCGCCTCTCTTCATATTAACCTGTTCTTCCTTTCCACTCCATGACTTTTGCCACTTCTTCGCCTCCCTCACAAGTCCCTATCTCCTCCTTCCATTTGTCTTTGTCTCCTGACCTGGTTTCCCCAGCAATCGTTCTTCCTGGCCTGGGCCCCCTTGTCCCTGCTTCCCTTCTTCTGACCCTCTCCTCACCACTGTTGGCTTAAATCGCCCCCTCATCTCCCATTCTTCCTCCCTCCAGTATTGGGCTAAACCCACCCCCAGTTTGCCTTGCTGTCTTAGTTTCTCCTGCAGACCCTCAATCTCCTTTCTAAGTTTTTCTATGTGGTTGCACACTAAACATCCTCCCACACTCCAGGCAATTTTTAGAAAGACTGGTGCACCACAGTTGTTGCAGCCTACCAACCTACCCATTGCTGTCGTTGCCCACCAGCAACCTCCCATCCTTCCAGATGCAGGATACCAAACACTCCCCCAAGTCTCCCCTCCCCCCCCATCAGTGCAAAACATTACTTTCTTAATTTCCCTTACCCCCTTTGTTGTACACATTTAGACAGCTTGAGCAACTGCTTTTTATATTCCTAACCTTCCTATCCACACTCAAAAAGAAACTTTAAGTAGCTATTGCACAACCTTCTTCAAACTCCTACTCCTCCTTTCCACAATGCAAATAAGTAACAATGAAAGCTCCTAGATTTGCAGTTACTTCCCTTCCACTGAGATAGCAGTCACCTCTTCACTCACTGCTGTTCTATTCCTGGATGTCTGCTTCTGGTATTATAGGTGCATATCCTGTGTGCGTTGGAGGCAGTGATGTCAGAACCCCTGGTATAAAGGAAATCATGGACTGGGGTGGGTGGGTGAGGGGTTGAGGGTGGGACCAACCCAAGTCTTCCAGAAACAATCATGTAGCTGAGGCCCCTGGTCAGGCCATTAGCACCCTTCCCCCACTAAGCACTAACCTTTGCAGCTAGTGAAGCCAACAAAAATGAATCACAGTTCTACTCAAAGCCCCCAAAATAGGTTTGCTACCAAAAGAAACAGGTCTCCAATTCAAACAGCTTCACCAATAACACATCAAAATAGGCTTGAAATTAGAAGATATAGGTCTCCGATTCAAATTACATCACACCAAATAGGTTTTAAATCAGAAGAAATAGGCCTCTACAAATGCAGCCTGCTACACAGTGAAACATCAAACAAATGAGCCCACTTATAGCTACCAAAAGTTTTCAAAATTCCAACAGCTCCAAAACAATACCCTGCTAGCCCCTTAGAAGTAGTAAGAAAGAAAAGAAATAACCTTCTACCAAGTAAAATCCATAAGAAACAATGTAAAAACAGCAAGAAGCTACTGTACTGTAAAAGATTTGATCCTTTCCCTTCTAGTTCCTTCTGAGAAGCCAAAGCAACTTACCTACCTAACAAAAGTCTCATCCCCTTCTGTTACCTCCTGGACTATTTTCTCTTTGGTTTGCACCTTTGTGCTCCTTACTGCTTTTCCTGCTTCCCTGATAGCATATCACACCAGTTAGACCCTGTAATAACTGGTCCATAATCTACTGAAACATGGCATGAGCTCTGACTGTACCACAGGGCAACTGATTAAACTGGTGATAGCTGTTCTGTGTATTAATGGTGAAATAAGCCTTGAATTTTTCATCCAATGCCATTTGCTTATGAGCTTGGGGGGGGGCACCATTATTTTAACCCGTGGCTCACTATCCCAACATGCACCTGCCCGGGCACTATTGCCTGACAGGTGCAGTGTCCCGATAGCAATCATGCCGACAGATACATGCCCAATGGTGTTATGGGACAGGGTAAGGTAGCGGATGTGATGGCTTGCTATCTTGTCCCCGAAGACACCGTTAGACCAGAGTTCTGTTCTGGCCATATACTTCTGCCCCCGTAACTGTTAGTTATTTACTCTGGGGTCCATTCCCCCTCGGAGTTAGTTATTTTAGTTACAGGGCGGGGGACGAAGCCCCCCCACATTTGGAGTGTGGGGGGCACAGCACCCCACATTGAAAGAAATGGCATTTGTTGCCATGTTGCCCGACATTACGTCGGGCAAGTGGTGCCGTCGGGTTTGTCAATTTTGGTTATCTGGACTCAGAAGCCTGAGCGTCAGGATACTGAGTTTCCAGATAACATAGTATGTCCGCTTGGGGCAAGTCTAAATTTGTGATAGAAACATAGACATTGTTGGCAGAAAAGGACCCCTTGACTCACCTAGTCTGCCCTAAAATTCCTTACCTACTGTATTATCGCAGAACCTACTCGATCTCCGGCCTTACCCTACCCCTCCAGCGATATTTTTACCCTCTAGCTAGCACAGTAAACAAATCCTGTGATCTAGTAATAGGCTACTGGTCTACATACAACAATTGTTAACTGTGACCTTGCAATCCCCACTTATCCATACCCCTTCTTATTTTTTGGGTACATACACAAAGGATGTAAACTACAGGGAAAGGATGCCCTCCTGTTCCAGTTATTCTTAGCTGTAGATTTACAGCTTCCTACAATGTGTATGGCACAGACCAAGCCTTAAAAAGTGTTGGTACCATTTTTTCAAGTACGGTTCCATGGCATTAGAGCATCAACATTTCGTCCCCGGCAGTACAGCGCCGGCAAAGTGGTGAAAGGAGGAAAGGTGACCTAGGCACATCAGTACTTGTGGAACAGGGAGATGGGTGGGAGGCAGGTACAGGCACCTGACAATCAGAGTGCCACATCACTTACTGTGCATGTGGCTGAGGGCACTGTTTGGGGAATGTGGGAAGCAAAGGCGGCTGGGTGGGGGGCTGCTGCCCACATCGATTTCCCGGCGGGTGTTCAGGCTGGTTCCACTGGCCGGGAGGGGGGTTCATACCTCTGGACAGCCATTGGGGGGGATAGGCTGTGGCCACAAGGTCTCTGGGTGCTGACATGGGTCACTGTCGGGCACCATGGTGGGCGACCTGTCAGCAGTGGCACCACACACTGTAGCCGTGCCTGCCGGTCACTTATGTTGCATCCTGCTGGGGTGTGTGTGCCTTCTATTGGGGTGCTCCTGTCACTTTTGCAGTGCTGGCCATTTGTGCTTATAGTGGGGTGCACCTTTGGTCCGTGGTGCTGAGTGCTGTTGACATGTTGCCAGTGCTGTGATTGCCGGTGGTGTCTTGATTGGTGCACTGGCATAGGTGAACCTTCAAATACATGTAGTTTAGCTCCAGCACCTTTCATCAACCCAACATCTTCTTGGAATTAATTATTGCACCCAATAACTTAGTTTGAAGCCTGACCTATCCATTACTTAACCTGATATAAAATGGCTGCCCACGGTGCAATGAGTTAAATTTTGAACACAGAATGCCTACTTCTTCGGTGACTGTGTATTTTGGATGCATTTTTAACTCTAACTTCTAAACTGAGTTTACACACAAACAGTGAGTGCAGGGCCACTCCCTTTTACCACCAGCAGTTCTAAATATACAGTTTGATTATTTCATTTTACGGTAACAAGGTTTTTTTTCTAACAGTTCAGTATCAGTTTTAAACATCCAACTTACTAGTAGTTGCTTCACTTTTCTATGTTTAGATTTTTACAGTTTTTTTAGAAATACTGTAATCGTTATGACTGTGCCCATGTGAATTTCCATTCTGAGTTTTACAACATAAATTGTTGACATCACATATTATGGATTTACCTACCCACTATCACTGGACCCAACAGAATACAGTCCCATTTGCTTCACTGACTGATCTTCCTAGTGTTGTCAGTACTGTAGGATGGCAAAATCTGCTGTGTAGATGTGGCAGGTCTTGAAGTTTCAGGCAACATAATTTATTTTAATTTATTTAAAAAAAGTTTAACCAGGAAAGATATACTGAGCTGGAAACAGCTTGTTTCCAGATGTGCCCTGGGTGAGAGGGGAGAATGAGATAGCTAAACAATAGAACTAATGATAATATGAATCAAAGTACAATAATGTAGTATATGGAAAGCATAAATATAAATATTCGAGGCAAAATAAATAATGCAAGTTGCAAATAAACACACTCATTATGTGTAAAGTGAATATGAGGGGAGGGTCATAGGATAACCAAAAGTCATAAAGAAGAGACTTCAGGGAGAAAGGAGAAGAAGCAGAACGAATTGAAAAGGGAAGGGAGGACCAAAGTTTAGGAAAATGGTAAGAAAATGTAGATTGTCCAACAGTTGATTTTCTAGAAGGATTAGAGACTGACTAGGAAATAATATTGTGGAGAGGGTAGAAGGATGAAGGCAGGGGGACAGAAAGAATTTAAGATAAGAGGGAAAGGGAGCTGAACCAGAATTTGGATATAAAAGAGGTGCAATGGGAAAGGTGTCTAGCATCAAGTGAGGGGAGAGAAAAGGGGGCAAGCTAAAGCAAAATGACAGAAATAATGAAAAAGGGGGTCCAGTCTGTCAAGAGAAGATTTAGGGGGCACCACTGTACACTAACTTTTAGTCAAAGGTAGGGACAATCCTTTTTTACTACAATTTCTCAGCAGGCAGGAAGCAGAATACTCACTTTATTCCTATACAAAGTTTCAAGCTTATAGTGTAGCTTATGGTGGATATAATCAATATGCACTGAGAAATCAAGATGCTGGTCAAGGCAGACCCCGAGGTACTTAAAGGAGGAAACATCTTCTATCTTAGCACCATCAAGAATATTAAATAGTGGGAGAGAAGTAAGTCTGGCAAGCCTCTGATGGGTGCCAAAAGTCAAGGAGACTGTTTTTTTGACATTTAAGGACAATTGGTTAGACTTGAACCAGTGATGAATGTTGTCAAAATCCAACTGCAGTTGGGAGGTAAGGTCATGGGAAGAGGAGCCAGAAGCAAAGAGAACTATATCATCCGTGTACATATGATGCAGAGGAACAGACAGTGAGGAGGTCATTTAAGAAAACGGAAAAAAGAATAGGACCCAGGACAGACACTTGAGAGATTCCTGAGCTAATGGGAAGTGGAAATGAAATAGATTTTCCTATCCAGACAGCTTGAGACCTTCCTTCAATGTAAGAACAAAACCAAATGACTGAAGAATCAGAGAGGCCTGCTGCTATAAGTTTGTCCAGAAGGAGGGGATGTACCACAGTGTCAAAATCTTTAGTAAGATCAACAAAAATGGCGGATGTAATCAGTCCTTGAGCCAGTGAGCCGTAGGAGGGAGGTAGAAGTGGAGTGGGATTTCCTAAAACCAGACTGGAATGGTGTGAAAAAGGAGGCATTATCATCAAGAAAGGAAACGAGCTGAGATAGAACAATGTGCTCCTGTAGCTTAGCCAAGGTGGGAAGGAGAGATATAGGACAGAAGTTACCAGGAGATGTGAAACCATCATCTTTATGGACAGGAATGACAATAGCTTGTTTCCAAACATCAGGGACAGAAGCAGAGGAAAAGGAAAGACTGAGAAACAGAGAACTGGGCAGAGTGGAGCAGAGAGAAGGGGTAATGAGTACCAATGCCCATAGTCTAGGTAAAAATCTCCCTGAAATGGTGGCCTTGATGAAAGAGGGATGCCTGGATATTATGGCAGTCACAGAAACATGGTACACAGAGAACCATGACTGGGATGTCAACATACCAGGGTATACAACCTACAGGAGGGACAGGAAGGGTAGAAGAGGAGGAGGAGTAGTAGCTCTCTATGTAAGGGAAGGGATCAAAGCAACAGAACTAAAGGGTAAACAGGGAGGAGAGGAGGCACTGTGGGTCACCCTGGAGACTGGAAATGGTACCACAATCCGCACAGGGGTTGTAAACAGACCCCCATCTCAGGGGGAGGAAATGGACAAGGAAATGATAGAAGGCATCCTTAGGATGGCAAAGAAAGCAGAGATATTGCTGATGAGGACCTGAATATGCCAGATGTTAACTGGAGCACCTTTGCTGCAGCCACATCCAAGAGCAGGGCCATTCTCAATGCCCTACAGGGGGCATGCCTCACACAGCTAGTTTTGGAACCCACTTGGGAGGAAGCAATCTTAGACCTTGTACTCTCAAATGGGGACAGAGAGAGGATCTCAGATCTAGAAGTGGATAGCCAACTGGGAACAAGTGACCACCAAACAGTGTGGTTCACGAAAAACTTAGCTGTAGAGTCAAGCCATACAAAAGTGAAGGTACTGGACTTCAGGGGGGCTGATTTTGTCAAAATAGGAGTGTGCCTCAGAAAAGCACTAGCAAACAGGCAAGAAGGTGGGGTGGAGCAACAATGGGGAAACATCAAAACCGCCATCACAGAGGCAACAAGCCTTTGCATGAAGCAAATAAATAAATCCAAATTAAAGACAAAAACACTATGGTTCTCAAAAGAAGTGGAGGGGAAGGTTAGAGAGAAAAAGACAGCATTCAGGAAGTATAAGGAAGCACAGAAGGAGCAGGACAGAGAACTATACCAGTTAAAGCAGAAGGAAGCAGGAAGGCAGTCAAAATAGCAAAGGCCCAAACTGAGGAAAAGATAGCCAACTTGGTTAAGAAGGGGGATAAAACCTTTTATAGGTACATTAGGGAGCAAAGAAAGACTAAGGCAAGGATACTGAGGCTGAACAAAGAGGAGGGTGGTTGGGCAGAGGGTGACTGTGAAAAAGGGATACTGAACGAATACTTCTGCTCAGTATTCATGATGGAAGAGCAGGGGACGATACCTAATCCAGTCAATAGAAGCACTCTGGATAGGGGTGTTGATATTAGTCCTTTCACAGAAGAAAGGGTTCTGAAAGAACTCTTAAAAGTGAAGGTGGATAAAGCAATAGGCCTGATGAGATTCACCCCAGAATTCTAAAAGAACTAAGGGAAGAACTAGTAACACCACTGACTACCCTTTTTAATAAATCATGGGAGGATGGTGTGGTACCTGAGGACTGGAGGAGGGTGGATGTGATTCCCCCTCACAAAAGTGGGACCAAGACAGAGGCAGGAAACTATAGACCTGTCAGTTTGACCTCAGTGGTAGGGAAAATGATGAAATCACTTCTGAAGGAAAGAATTGATAAGTACCTAGAGGCCAGTGGGGCACTGGACCCAAGGCAGCATGGGTTCACAGCGGGAAGGTCATGTCAGACAAATCAAATTGATTTCTTTGACTGGGTGACCAAAGTAGTAGACCAGGGAGGGGCTGTGGACATGGCCTACCTAGACTTCAGCAAGGCATTTGACACAGTCCTGCACAAAAGATTAATAAACAAATTAGCCAGCCTGGGAGTGGGCCCCAGGGTGGTAGCCTAGATAAACACTGGCTGCACAACAGGACACAGAGGTAATAGTAAATGGGTCCACAGTGAAGAAGGGGGTTACTAGTTAAGGGTACATGGGAGGTTCAGTACTGGGGTCGGTCCTTTAATGTCTTTATAAGTGACACTGCAGAGGACTGGAAGGAAAAGTATGTCTCTTTGCAGATGACACCAAGATCTGCAACAGGGTTGATATGCAAGGTGGGGTGGAAAGGACGAAAAGGGACTTGGCAAGGTTGGAGGAATGGTCAAATGTATGTCAGCTCAGATTAAATGCAAAGAAGTGCAAAGCAACGCACCTGGGAAACAAAAACCCAGGGGAAGAGTACACAATGGGGGGGGGTGAGATACTGACAGCAACAAAAATGGAAAGAGACCTGGGGTAGTCATATCAGATGACCTAAAGGTGGGCAAGCAATGTGAGAAGGCAGTAAGGAGGGCTTGGGGGATACTGGGATGCATAGGGAGAGGTATCACCAGTAGAAAACAGGAAGTTGTTGACCCTCTGTACAGACAGTTGGTAAGACCACATCTGGAGTACTGTATACAGTTCTGGAGACCCCATCTCTGCAAAGACATGGACAGGGTGGAGGCTGTCCAGAGGAGGGCAACCAAAATGGTGCAGGGTCTGCACCAGGAGACACATGAAGAAAGACTAAAGGAGCTTAAGATGTATAGCCTCAAGGAAAGGAGGGAGAGGGGGATGATAGAAACGTTCAAATACCTCAAGGGAATCAACAAAGTCCAAGAGGGTAGCATGTTTCAGAAAAGGAGATGTGCAAGAACAAGGGGGCACAATTTGAAGTTAGAGGGGGACGGCTCAGAGGTAATGTGAGGAAGTATTTCTTCACAGAGAGGGTTGTAGATGCACGGAACAGCCTTCCTGAGGAGGTCACAGAGTCAAAAACAGTGGGGGAATAAAAGAATGCATGGGACAGACATAAGGCAATTCTAGTGGGGGGTAGGAGGAAGTAGGCTGCTGGTTAACTAGATAGGGAAATGGGCAGACTAGGTGGGCAAAGCGTTCCTTCTCTGCCATCAGATTCTATGTTTCTATGTTTAAAGATAAGGCCATCAGTCAAGCCTTAAGAAAGACAGAGGGAGTGATAGGAGAGAAGGAAAAAGAGACAGGAGAGGAGGGCAGTGAGAGGAAAGAAGGGGCTGGGGAGGAGGGGACAAAAGGAAAGGCACAGGTAGTAAAGTAAGAGTTAAAAGATATAGCAACAGCAGAAGGGTTAGAGATAAGGGAATCACCAACCTTGAGAATAGGAGAGGGAAACTAGGTCCATGGGGTGAAAAGGGAATGGATAACCTTGTAGAATTTGGAGGGGGTATTAATGTTGTTTTGAAGTGTAGTAGCAAAATATTTAGACTTCGCAAGTCTGACAGCTTTGATACATGCATTGTGAAGATGTCTATTTTTGGCCAATGAAGACTGGGAGCCAGAGATTTTAAAAGTATGCCAGGCAAGGTCTCTATTATGGAGAGAAGTAGATATCCAGGGAAGATGTGAGCCTCTCACTATGGTTTTTCTCATGGGTGCATGATGATTCCAAATAGCCAAATATTTGGACTGAAAATAAAGTAGGGCAGAATTTATATTACTGGATGCAGAGATGGGGGACTGGGGACCAATCAACAGACCAAAGAGCAGTAAGGAGGGAGGGAGGGCTAAGTCAAGGGATTTAAAAGACCGGAGAAATATGAATTTGGAAGGTGCTTTAGGATGATGTAGCTTGCGCACACTGTAAACCATATGATGATCACTGAGGGCACCAGGAAGGATACTTGCATCCACTGCACAGTGAGGATGGGAAGCAAGGACCCAGTCAAGCAGGGAGTGGTTTAATACTAACATACTATTTGCCAGCAGATTAGGCCTTATGGTCTATCGAGTCTGCTCGAACCTAGATCCTTAGTTGGGTGCCGAGACCCTCCCATCCCTTGTGCTCCAGAAACCCCTATCATCCATCCCCACCCCCCTGGGACAGGCCATCATCTGATACATCCACTTTCTGTGTCTGTCCCACCCTCTCTTGAAGCCCTCCACTGTGGATCTCTGAACCAGCTCACCAGGCAGTGCATTCCAGGGTCCACCACCCTCTCAGTGAAAACCTCCTCCTCTTTCCCCTCACCCTTCCACCTTCCAACTTCAAACCATGTCCTCTGGTGATACCTCCTGCTTTAGTCTAAAGATCCCATCCATGTTTACCCTATTTATTCCTTGAGGTACACTTGAAGACCTCAATCATGTCCCCTGTCTCTCCTCTCCTCCAATGAAAACAGGCAGAGCTCCTCAAGTCTGTCCCCGTAAGTCAAATCCCCTAGCCCTCGTATCATCTTTGTTGCCCTCCTCTGTACCCTCCAGGAGCTGTATGTCCCTCTTCAAGTGTGGTCTCCAGTACTGTACACAGTACCAAGGTGTGGTCTAACCAGTCCATTGTACAGCGGCAGAATCACTTCCTTGCTCCTAGAGGTGATCCCCTGCGATGCATCCCAACATCCTGTTTGCCTTGCTAGCTGCTCTCCTGCACTGCTCAGAGTTATTCATACATGTATCCACCATGACCCCTAGGTCTTTTTCCCCTGTTGAGGCTTCCAGCACCTCTCCTCCCAGGGTGTACCTGTGTTTAGGGTTTCCCCGACCAAGATGCAACACCTTGCACTTGGCGATATTGAAATTTAATGATTTCAAATTTAAACTAGTGGGTTCAGAAATCAGTTGGGTTAGCTGCAGTGACTTGACACTTTCTGCAACTTTATTTGTATTTGGGGAGAACCAATTTAGATTAAAGTCACCAAGAATAAATAGCTCACCACACTAGGAGTTGGAACAGATAGTGGAAAGAAACTCAATAACTGAAATAGAGGATACGCCACGGCAGCAGTAAACACCAGCAATAAAGATGGGAATAGAGAAGGGAAGGGAAAGTTTAAGAAGGAGTAGTTCATGGGAAGAGGGAGAGGAGACAGCAAGAACAGTCAAAAATTGTATCCTGTTGGATACGTAGCTTGCGACACCACCATCCCTTTTAGAGTGATTATGCCGGCTAAGGTATAGCCAGGTAGAGTTACATCAGAATTCTGGACCTTAGAGGTGAGTCAGGTTTTATATATAATTAGTGCTTCTAGCAGAAGGGTAAGCATGATAGGTATTAATTGGTCAGTTTTTGGGAAGGAGACTACGGATGTTTAAGTGAGCAATCCTCAAACCATTGAGAAGTTTGGTCAAGGGAGACTTGTACCTGAAGCACCTCTAGAGGTGGAGCCCTTCTCAAGATGGGTTCCTTTGCCACATGGCTGAGTTTAGTGGTACCTTGAAAGAGTACTGGTCCCCCTCCTGGGATAGAGGAAGGAATGGCTGAAGTTTACATTGCATAAGCACCCAGTCTACATTCATAACCAATCCTACACATACTTCTCTTGCTTGCTGAACCAGTGAATGTACACAGGTCAATGTTTGCTTAGGAATTTAATGGAACAGTGAGATCACACAAACAGTGTTCTTATTAATCTATTCAGGGTTGAAATCAGTCTGACTTCAGAAGTATTTTGCATTCCCTAAATAGGAAGATATTCAAACTCAACCTGCTGGATTTTTTTTTATTTTACAATTTACCAATTTTGGACTTACAACAAATTTTACTGCCAAACTGTTTCTAATACTTTCTAATGTGGATCTATGGAGTTATTGAACAATACTTCCAAACAGATAACCTATAGTGTCTGAAGCCCTTTGCTAACATACATGGTCACCATGGCACACAATTGGCCCGTGTTCAGACACTGCAGAAGCCATTTAATCGGGACAAGGATAACTGGGATATCTCCTTTATTGTGATGTCCTGGAAGGGACCGATTAGGCGCCCATTACTTTAAATAGACTCCTCAACCATTTGATGGGGCAGTGATGCCAGATTATTGGGATGGCTCATTCCTAGTTTTCTTCTCTCTCACACACTGACTGGCCATTAATGGACCACTGAGTATATGTGAGCATACGTGAATAGCATCTTAAGTCTGCCACTTCCTGTCTCTGGTTCTCTCCATTCTCTCCCCCAGATCCTTCTTACTCTTTTTTATATCCCCCCATGCTCAGTCAAACAGAAAACTCACAGCACTCAGTGAAAGGAATTGAAACCTCCTACCACCATCCGAGCAGCACCGCCAGCACCACACTCATTCTGAGACCATACACACATTCTGGACCTCACTCATTCTTAGAAAACTTTTCAGCTCACCCCAATCCAGCAGTTTAGCCTACTTGTTTGACTACAAAAAAAAACAACAAAAAAACCACAGGCTTTTTAGCTCAGTCCCTACATCCATCATTTAAGCTCCATCCTTGTCCCACTGACTAATGTCCATATTGTATCCCCATTAAGAAAACAAAAAACAAAACAAAAACGAAGCACTGCTGAATATTCCCATCAGCTCACTCAATCCCGTCATTTACTGGCCCTTCATATCCCTGTTCTGTCCTGCACCAGGAGAAGAGAAGAGGTTGAAAGGAGAGGGGAAAGAGAGAGAGATTAGTACACTAGGAGTGCTTAGCCTTGTTTTGCGCCTTGCTGACACTCAAATTCCTGGGCCAATTCTGTAATCATTTTTTTTAATTTAATGTTACAGTACAGTATTTAATGTTTTCTTTACTTTTCATTGGCACCACAGCATTGACCGAAGGAGTGGGAAGTAACTACTGTATCTCACTTGAGAAAAGCATACCCGAGTGAGACTTCGTCTGAGCATAGCTGAGTGATGGGAAAATAAGCCCTTTAAATAGGCTCCTGTTATATGTGAAGGCCCCTTAATTGGGACGAATGTCCTGCCACCGGGCATCTACTCTAGCAGGAAAATTGGCAAACAGTAATAGTTGAGCAGCTCAGTAGTTTAACAGATTTAGAACCAGCATGAAAAATGTACAAAGTCCTACACGAACAAGAGGTTTAAAGCTGAAAACTATCACAAACACGTACTAAGTCCTTCTCAAATGAAATGCTTAAAGCATGAAAAATGTCAAAAAAAATGTTCTAAGTTCTATGTGAATAAAATGTTTAATCCACAAAAACTATCATAAACATGACCAAATAAAAACATTATATGCGTTTTGAGCTACAAGTACAGTCATACATGAATAAAATACAGTACTGTAGTTGGAAGTTTAATCAGATTGACTTAATTGTTGATATTAAAACATTTGCAGATATAATCAGATTGGTTGGACTTAGAAAAAGATTCAAGTGTGGTTTGGATGCATTTTTTGCATGTGCTCATAATGGGGTCCATGCACTAATGCATATGAACTGTGCCCATAAGCACTGTAGTGGCGATGCGCAGCTACAAGCCTGGAAAGGCTAGGTAGACGCTATGAATAAACACACATACAGAGCAGGCTAAGGCATGGATGTGGTGTACAGACATGTGCAGGGCCATACAAAGCAGTCCCCAAGTGGCCCTTATTCCACCATATATGGGTGTCAGTACCATCCCGCTCGAAAACATGGAAGTGAATAGCATGATAAATGACGGTAAGCAAGCAGTATCGGAGGAAGGCAGGGGTGCACCAGAGGTGCCCATTCCAGCATGGATCATGCACCAAACTGCAGGGACATGGCAGACACGTGATGGAGGCTGGCTATGGTGGCAGCCATGTCACCGATATCCACGAGCACAATGTCATCCTGTATAGAGAAGAGTCATGAAGGTGCTGGCCAACCAAATCCTGGTTGTGGCTGGACATACAGGCAACTGTTAATGCAGCCAATCATGGGGCACAAACACTCTTGGCCATAAAATACAGTACAAGTGGCATGACTTCTGGTTGGCTGTCAAGCATAAGCTGGTAGCCATTAAGAGGTCACAGATTGACATGGGTGGTGGGCCTCTCACACAGCAGCACAGCTTAACCCCTGAAGAAGGATGGTTGCTGACACCCTAACTGAGGTGGCCCTACACGGGGAGGAAGAGGGGATGGACACACTGCCAGGTATGTAGTACAGTGCAGGGACAAAGGGTGGGCTGTCTGGGACACTATGGGCATGCTAACTACCCTGTTTTGCACCCTACAGACTATAAGACATGGCTCCCCCAGTTAGCAGGCTGTAACCCTCTGGAGCCCACAATGCTTCCCGAGTCCTGCACTGGCAGCTGGGGACAGGAGGACAGCACAGGTAGGTGGCACCCTAGGTGGGATGCATCACACCCTTATATGCCCTTGTACTGCCACAGCCTGTAACACCTGTCCTTTCTCTCAACCCC
Source organism: Neoceratodus forsteri (assembly GCA_016271365.2). NCBI lineage: Eukaryota > Metazoa > Chordata > Ceratodontiformes > Ceratodontidae > Neoceratodus > Neoceratodus forsteri. The sequence goes on along the minus strand of CM057453.1, from coordinate 815,165,828 downwards.
AGGTACAATGCAGGAGTCCGTGGGAATGGTGAATGGGGAGCATATACCAGAGGACACATATACAGAGAGAGTGCAGGACACATAGGTGGACAAGGAGGAGCTTGACAATGTCCCCACTGACAGCCACCCTAAATTACTCCCTGTTCTGAACCCCTGCCACAACTGCAGCCAGGACAGTCAACTCATGATGGCTTACAGGGCACCATGTACACTGCTGTACAGCCACACACGGTGATCCTACCGGCACAGCATGCCAGCACCGTCTGACAACCATGGAAAACAGGTGGTCCATTCACTGTAGGTGGCCAGTGGACCAAAAGAGGCTGAGGGATGACACGCAACAGCTCTGTGATAATGGGGGCAAGGGCCCCTAAAGCTGCCAGTCATACCTGCTACTCCAAGGTGAGGCAACTGGAATCTGTCTGACTCCAGGCACAGTGTCAGAACACCAAGATCCTGAAGGAACTGACTATGGAGGAGAGGGGAATGCACAGAGGTATAGACCACTTTAGGGACATTCTTCAGAGGCTGGCAGACCACCTGTTAGCTGGGGCCATCACAACCACACTGTATGTCCCAGAGACACACTCAGAGGGCCAGATTGTAAGCGTGTGGGTTCAATAACAGACACCAGTCCTTAAATCAAGTGCATAAAAAATGCTTGGGTAGCATTTATCATTTTATTTTCCAAAAAATTATAAAAATTAACTGTTCAAAAAAATATTTACAGTAAATAAATGGGTGTTTAAACTTTCACACCAAAACAACAACAAATAAAACAAAACAAAATAATCAGGCTAGTCTTTCCTCAGACTCCTGCTCGTTTCTGTATATTCAGTATTTTTCTCACTCTGGTGTGTAGGCACACACCTCCTTCTCCTTGCTTGGTCAGAAGAAACTGACCAGCACACCTTGAATTAGCCTCCTGGTGGGGAGGTTAATATAGCACAAATATCATGACATCATTGACATGTGACTATCAATTATACCCAAAAACCTTATTTCTCTTCTCTGGAACTTAAGATAGGCTTCAGTTTCTCTAAATCTAAAGCTTATGGTGTCTTTTTTTTCAACATAATATTAGCAATACTCTGTAGGTACTCATTTTAACTTAGAGGAACCTTAATTGGTGGTGAAAGCATCATCAAGGACCTTTTTAGCCCCTCCCCTTTTAATGACATCATCACACCACTTCTATATTAGCAGCCATTTTCTAGGCTACCAGCTCTATAGAAGCCTCATCTTTGCTACCTGCTACCATTTCAGGTAAAGTAACCAAGAAAAGCAAACTTGTTTATAGAGGACTGTATTTAAACACATTTTTATGTTTTACATTTCCACCCCCATGGCAGCTCTGCCATTTCAGCAGTCAGCAAACATTGCACTATTTCACTCCCCATACTGTACTTCACTTCTTGATAGCTTTGAACAAACAATAACAAGTCAAACACCCTTATCATGACTTTATACACAGGAACAGTCTGCACTAATGCTGCAGTCCTTATTTTAACTTTTATTTACTCTCTTTGTTTTTTTAGGCAGCAAAGTGAGATCTACAGCAAGCAGCTGCAGGGAGTTTTCTTTCTCCTTGCAACAGCCTGCTTGCTCATCTTCCAACCTTGCAGAGACTTGCTTTAAAATGGGGCTGTCTGGTAATCTGCTCTGGTGTTGGAAACACTCTTGATTCTTGGGGATTCAAAATCTTCCACAGAATCTACATAGCTGGAGGCTTTAAAGGGATCTGCTTTTAACTTCATGTGACAGTTTTGATAGTTAGAATGACAACAGATTAAAGGTACAGCACAGATAGAACAGAATTGTCAGGTTGGCCAACCTGACAAGAAATTAAGGATAGACAGAAAAGTTTAAGAGAATAGGACAGAGTGAAAAGAATAAATGTTTTATTTTAATTTTATGTTGACATTCTCATCCTGCCACACAGATACACCCCAAATCTGCCAGCCTCAGTGACCCCGAGGCACACCCGGAGGCCTCGATGCACCCCACACCTGCCAGCCCCAGCGGGCCCCAGGACTGGGAGAACAGCCAAGCACAACAGGAGCCAGACACTCAGCCAAACAGATGGCCATGTGGAGGGGCAAGGCAACTGCCAAGAGCCAGCATCTGGGTACATGGTTATCAATATTGCTAAGGCAGCAACAAGCAAGGAAGACGTGATGCCTGCCAGCAGCCCCCTTGCCACTAACACAGAGTGTCACTGAAGCACTTAACTTGCACATACCATAGGACAGAGTACACCACCAAATAACTCCCCCCCAAATGTACACTGCCACAGGAGTATACTGCTACATATACACCCCCAAGTACACCACCACATATACTCCCACATCCCCGAGCATGGACACCGATGGCCAACCCAAATGTAGGTGGAAAGGTACTCACAGTAGATCATCACAGTGCCTTAACATCTGGATCCCTCCTAATGGCAGAATGACCCCTGCATGAGTGCATGACGTGCCACCTGTCTAGACAGGGAATCTACACTACGTCCCTGACTGACCCTCTCAGACAGAGGGAAATCCCCCGTCTGTCCTGTGAAAAGGGTCGCCAAAGCTGCACATGGCTGATAGGTGCACTGCCATGTTGCACAGCATGGCACAAGTCCTGAACACTCTGCATGCCCTGCCCAGGGCAAGCATCATCATGCCGCCTGTCAGATCCAGGCACCTGAACCACATCTTCATCAGTCCTGTCATTCTCTCAGTCACGGACTGTGTCTTCCTGTGGGCCTCACTGTATGCCCCCTCTGCCACTCCATGTGCCTCCAGATACAGGGTCCTCAAGTGTGGCCATAGTGGGTATTCACTGTCATCTATGTAGTGGGTAAATGACACATATTGTAATGTGCTGCGACAATGCATCCACCAGTATAGCACCTGTGCAGCATAGGAATACTCACCTATCAGCCACCTATCCCTGCACTCGCGTGCACCAAGGAAGTCACTTAGCCTGGACCTATTGAAGATGTAGAAATCATGACATGTCCTAGTATAACTAGCGCACATATTGGTGACGCTACCCAAGGCATCACAGACTATCTAGCAGTTTATGCTATGATACCCCTTGTGGTTTCTGTGTGCCTCATTGCCAACCGACAGTGACAGGATTGCCACATATGTACAGTTGACGGACCCCAGTACATTGGGCATGCTATTCTTGACATGAAACACCTCCTTTGTGGACCATAACTTGGACTCTGCAGTGGGGAATGCTATGTGCTCATGCACATGCAGTAGTAGGGTGTCTGTTACCTGGTGCAGTGCCCTGAACACATGGAAACACAGAAACACAGTTTGGCAGCAGATAAGAACTACTTAGCCCATCCAGTTTGCCCATTTCCCCATACCTACATTATTATCGCAAACTGTGAAGATCTACAGTTCTTTCCCCTCCCTTCCTTTCCACTATGATTCCCTTGTGCTTATCCCATGCATTCTTGAACATCCCCACTGTTTTCACCCTCACTACCTCTGCTGGAAGGCTGTTTAAGGAATCCACCAGTCTTTCTGTGAAGAAGCACCTCCTCACATCTCTCCTGAATCTACTCCCCTCCAGCTTCATAGCATGTCCCTTCTTGAGCACCTTTTCTCATGAAAAATACTTTCCACCTGTACCTTAGTTACCCCCGTGAGGTATTTAAAGATCTCTATCGTATCCCCACTCTCCCTCCTCTGTTTCAGGGTGTACATGGGGGACTGGCTGACACCCACGATATCCTCTGCCACCCTCTGGAAAGACCCTGTGGCATAGTACACCAGAGCACATAGCACCTTTGTCTCCATGGCCATCACACATGACCGTTGAGTACATGGGGCCACATGGGCCCTAACAAGGACACACAGATGTGTTATAGTAGCATGGTCCAAATGGAAGCACTCAATGCAGTGTGTGTCCTGCAGGGAATTGGAGTCCAGATGAGGCCAGAATACATGTGGCTGCATCCTTGCCTCCAATGCCTGCTTGCAGTCCCTCTCGCTGTCCGGCAGGAGGAAATTCAGTAGTAGCCTAGGGCACATCCTGTGAACACCTGTAAAGTGGACCTGGAATGGATGATGGCCAGTGTGGTACATGGCCATCTGTGCCACCACCGACCATGACAGTTACATGGATGCTGCACGTATGTCCCATGCAGAATAGAGAGCTTTTAAAGGGGCATGCACCCAACACACCAGTGGGATGATGCAGTGTGCATGTTCGTCACCGGGTCACAGCTGTATCCCACAGTAAGGAAGATGTCCACAGGAATGGAAACTACTGTATTTGCATCTGAGGTTGGGAGAATGCCTCTGAAAACTGCAGCACATGTCAGAAAGGATCTACCAGGATTCTGAGGAGGGTGGCATCATCTGGGAGGTCAAGGAGCCAGGCGAGGTATTATGCAACTGGCAAGGTGCGGGGGGACATGCATGACAACTGTTGTGGTTGCTGTGATGGTGATTGTTTGTACACTGTTTTTGCAGGACTTCAGATGTTGCCTGGGTAATTCTGTGCTTGAATGTCAGAAGCAGCCTGGCAGGACGGGGCCACTGTGGTGGACTAGAGGGCATGATGGCCCCTAATGGTACCAGACTTCCTCTCCTGGGGGGGCAGTAAGAACATCTTTTACAAGGATGACATCGGGGAGCTGTGAGCCCTGTTGGAGCCCTCAAAAGGTATATGAGTAGGGCATGTGGGTACCTGCGTGCTGGCACTATTCATTTGTGGTCCCGCATGTGCATCCTGCTCCTGCCTGTCCTTTGTGCTTCTCTCATTGCAGGGGTACTGGGGTCTGAGAAAAATGGTCCTGGTGCAGTGGGGGTACATCCCCACCATGCTGAGGGGGTCAAATGAAGACTCTATGGAGGAGGAAATGGAGTAGGAGCATGACTGTCACCCTCTGCTGCTGATGAAGATTTGTGGCCCTGTCCATTGGCAGGTTTGAAATTATGTTTGCTACCATATACACGAACATGACAAGTAATTTATTCATCAACATATGGTCTGTTTCTGTCCCTTTAATGTGGGCAGTGCTGAAATGCCGCTGTCTGGGGGCAGTGCAGGGGTGAGAGGTGCTCTGGGGCATGCTATGTGCATGGCGGTATTTTTACCAAGTTGGGGTGACATGGGCACATGTGTAGGGGGCATTGCCTCTGCCACCTGGTGTCATTCTTTCCAGGGGTGTGCTTGCTCTATATGTGTGCTTGCTCTAGATAGATATATATGTATGTATGTATATACGTGTGTGTGTGTGTGTGTATATATTATATATTTATATATATTGTTGCACTGCCAGATCTGGTCCTGTGGCAACGATGGCCATTCAAACGGGTGGTCCATCATGGCCTGTGTCCATGACCCCTACCATCCAGGCAGCCCATTCTTTCAGTGTGCAGGCGCTGCACACAAGTGGATTATTGCAGCCCCCCACATGAAGTAGGGCTGCACCTGTGGCATCACAAACCTCAGCATGTTATTGCACATCATGAATGCATGTACGTGTTGGTCGTGCATGCTGTTATGCAGAGCTACACGTGGGACACATATGCATGCTTCTGCATGCCTTATATGCATGTTGCATGGCTGTGGTGTGCATGTTTTAGGGTCAAGTGCCCTTATGTATTCATGTTGCATGCTGCACCGCCACTGCACTTCCTTTGTGTATAGGCCCCACTGTGGAGTTCTTAGCAGCAGTTTCACCAATAGCATCTATAGTGATGAGACATACGACTACCTTTCAAGGAAAGCTAGCCTCATCTGGAGTGCCTTGATGCCATTGACTAAATGTACTGCTGGGATGTCCTAATACTAAAGTTCATACTAAGGTAAGTGCAAGAGCGAAAAGGCAGAAGCCCATAATGCTCTTATACTAATCCATTATGTAGTAGGAAAGATCATATCCACTACCTATCAAAACGTCTAGATGATGTTTAAAAATACTTTTAGTTTCACTAATAATGACTTGAAGTGGTAATCTGTTCCATGGGCCAACGACTAAGAGTAAAAAAGTATTTTTGACTAGAACACGAGAATGGTTTTCTTACTAATTGCAAGGGATGTCCCTTAGAATTATGACTGTAGTTTTAAAATGCTAATCCTAGTTCACATAAAAGATAGGGATCTTGGACAATGTCATACAATAACATGAGATCGCCTTGAAGACGACGTGTGGATAAGGGCATAAGTTTTAAAGTGTCTAACCTATCCTCATATGAGACACTATCAGTTGATGCATCCTCACCTTTAGAGTCTGAGGATGCTCTGTGGTCATTAAGAACCTTTGGTCAGTATTACTGTGACTGGGCAGTTTCAATCAATCTGAAGCCAGGATGGCAACTGTAATTGAGACGCTGCCTGAGTGTTGCTCATATCCTGGAGCTTCAGCAAATGCAGACAGAGAGTGTTGGCCAGGTGAGGTAAGGTGCATGTTTTAAGGAGCAACTAACAGGTGCTAATTAGTCTGCAGTTAATTGAATCAATTTATCCCTTGTACTTACTATTATTATGTTATTTATTTTATTTCGTTTTTGTTAACCAGGTTAGGTGCGCTAGCCAAAGTTGATTATTTTCAGGTACGACCCAGGAGAATACATAAATAAAATGAGATGAGATTATACAATTACATAGTATTAGTACATGTAGGTAAGAATACAGATCAGTTCAGACAGTACTACAGATTATACATATGGCTAGGCAGAGATGACACAAGGTGATAGTAGTACATGCAAATAACAACTGAGACTGGGCTAAGTAGCAGCTATAAAGACAATTTAAGGCAAAGCTTGTTCAGAAGTGCAGCAGTGTCCTGGGCGAGGTAGGATGGCTAGTTGTGAGGCCTCAAGTGGGATCAAAGCATGTGCAAGGGTCCTGGGATAGGTGGCGATATAGTTCTTTTTTGAATATTGGGTGGGAGTTTGCCTGTTTTAGGGCAGGAGGGAAGGAGTTCCAGGTGGCCGGGGCGGCGCACTGAAAAGCTCCAGAGCCTTTAGAAGTAAGACACTTGGGTACAGTAAGTAGAAATGTATTTGCCGAGTGTAGTCTATGGGCAGATGTCAGTGGAACAAGTAGAGCTGCAAGGGAGGAGGGTGTCTGGTTGCAGATTACAGAGTCTGTGAGGGTCCCTAGGGAGTAAAGTCGGTAGACAGAAGGGGAGAGCCAGCCCAGTTCGCTATACAGTGTGCAGTGGTGCTTGAGGCAATGTGAAGAGGAGGCATACCGACATATGTTGTTATATGTGACATCCCATTTATGGAGAGCAGTCTTATGGGCATTAGCAAAAGTGGAGACACCGTATGTCAGTGCTGGAAGCAGAATACCCTTGGCAATAGACAGTTTAGTGGATGGTGTTAGCAGCTGACTAGTCTTGTAGGTGATTTCAAGTTTGGCATTTGTAGCTTTGCAGGTTGACTGTATGTGCAGACTGAAATCAAGGGATTTATCAAGGAGGACTCCCAGGTATTTGAAGAACGTGACACAGTCGATGAGAGACCCCCACAGAGTCATGGACTAGGAGGGGTTCTTTACAGGCCCTGAGTTTGGGGGCAATGCCAAGTAGCATTGCTTGTGTCTTTTTAGCGTTGAGGATGAGCTTATTTGTATTTAGCCATGTTTGCACATTCCTGAAATCCGAGGAGAGGTTTTCGTTGATTATGTTGATTTTGTCAGCGCTGGAGCAGAGGATGACAGCATCAGCGTATAGGATAGTGGAGCAGGACAGTATGGTAGAATCTACGTTGTTGATGTAAAGTGAGAAGAGAATGGGTTCCCAGGATAGACCGCTGGGGTACTCCAATGCCAGTATTGGTCACATCCGAGAGAGCGGAGTTGAATTTAACAAGTTGTAATCTGTTTGATAAGTAGTTGTTAAACCAGTCAACTACTGAGGATGAGAAGTTAAGTCTATGCATGGTTAAGAGAAGCAGGGGATGATCAACAAGACCGAAAGCCTTGGTAAGGTCAATAAATACTGCTCCAGTGAGTAGGCCTTTGTCCATGTTGCAGAGTACATCGGTAGTGAATTTGAGAAAGGCAGTTGAGGTACTGTGTATTTTCCTGAAACCATGCTGAATGTCTGACAGAAGGTTGTTCTTTGTGAGATAGGCAATGGTTTGGGTTGCAACAAGCTTCTCCAGTAGCTTGCTTAGCACAGAGAGAATGGCTATTGGCCTGTAGTTGTTAATATCCTTTGGGTCACATTTTTTCAGGATGGGCCTAACTTGGGCAATCTTCCAGAGATCTGGGACAACGCTGAGAGAGAGAGACAGAGTGAAGATCTTGGCCAGAGGTGAGGCAATCAGTAGTGCCGCTAGCTTCAGGAGTCATGGCTTGAGTGAATCAGAGCCAGGGCTAGTGTTGTCGGATATGTTTTGCAATAACCTTTGGACCTCAGACCTAGATATAGCTTTAAAGTAGAAAGGGGGGGTAGTAGTTAGTTGGCAGTGGTCAGCACCAGATGCAGATCTCAGGGGTGTGCAGTAAGGCTGAGATGTTGTGGGAGGTGAAGCGAAGGACGAGGTGTACTGAGACAGGTCCGTGAATAATCTGTTAAAGGAATTCACTATGGTGTTCGAATCATTGCAATGCACACCATTTAGGATCCTATCCCCTGGGGTCGATGACTGGGCAGCCTCAAGAAAGGTCTTGATGTGCGTCCAGAATTTTCTAGGGTCACCAGCCGAGTTTGTGAGCAGTTCCTTACAGTAGATGCTCTTTGCAGTTCTGATTTGGTTTTTATAGGCGCTCCGAGAGGCCCTGTAGGCATTGTAATCCACTGGTACTCTGGACTCTTTATACTTCTTCCAGAGTTTGTCCCGAGAGCGCAGGTTAGCAAGCAGGTCCTTGTGTAACCATCTTGTTTGTTTACCCCTGACTCTTCTGGTAACCTTCAGGGTATGTTTATCCTGGAGAGCTGTGAAATTGTTAATGAAGATATCAAGGGCAATTTGAACATCATGGGAGCAATAGATGTCAGACCAGCTGATAAAGGATACAACATAGAGGAAAGCTTCCACGTCCAGTTTGGCAAAGTTGGTAATTGTGATGTGGTATGGAGGGGGTTGGGAAGCAGTCTCCTGACTCCATACACAGAAAGTGGGTGAGTGATCTGTGATAGCATCTGCCAAGACGTCTGCAGTTTGCACATGGTCAAGGCGATTCACCAGTACCCAGTCTATGAGGGTGGATGTAGTTAGAGAAGGGGTGGTTCTAGTAGGCTCCGTTTGGGTCTGGTGGAGGTTATAGCTCTGTGTTATCGTCAGCAGTGCTCTGTGATTTGGCCCCAGCCAATTTAGGTTAAAATCTCCTAAGATTATGACCTTGTTTTGCTTGGCATTTGTGGCTGTTTGATTAAATAAGTCCTAAAGACCTGTGATACCTCCAGTGGGTGGGTTGTAGGCACAGATAATGTGGAGTTTTTTTGCACCAAGGGCAATGGTTGTGCGTAGGGACTCACCGACTGACGGGGAGGTGGTGGGTGGGCATATCGTAACATCAAGATGTTTTTTGTAGAGAAGGGTGCCCTCCCCCCCACATTTTGGGGAAGGCCTATCTCTCCATATCAAGGAGTAATTGGTCAAGGAACATAAGGAGTCTGGAATATGGGGCTTAAGCAAAGTTTCAGATAGGCAGAGTAGGTCAGGATTGTACACTTTCATCCATGCCTCGAGATCGGCAAAGTGCCTGGTAATGCTCCTAATATTCATATGGGTAATGAGAAGTCCTTTCCCTGAGATAACCAATAGGTCAGTGGAGGAAAGGTGGACAGAGGGGCCAGGGTTAAGTTCTACGTCCCCTGACAATAGGATGATGATGAGTATGAGAAACCACAGTTTAATAGTGTGGGATGGGAGATATACCAGTTGTGACATTTTGTATTTTCTGAGCATGCGAACCAATTATATGTTGTATGATTTTGCAGTACTGTTGTGTTCGATGCCACTGTTTCTGCCATCTCCTTATGTCGTCTGTCACTGTGTAGTGTACATAGTTTAGCAGTGCTCATTTGTAAATTGTAAGGCTGTTGTTCACCTGCCTCATCCTTGTATTTTGTTACTACTTTACCCTACTATATGTAACCTCCTGGGTCATGCCAGAAAATAGACAGCTCTACTGTCTAGTACACTCACCCGGTCAACAAAAACTAAATAAATAAATAGTTCAGTGCTTGGGACTAAGTGATGGACAGGGCCACTGGAAAATCACGGCTGCGATTTTGTCACGGAAAGCGTGATTATTTGACCCCCTCCGTTAAAATATGCGCTCTCCGCAAAATATGCTGCTAGCCTGAGTCATCTGTCCCACTACAGTCCTCTGTGAACTCCCCAGCCATCTCCCAAGTACTGCCCCCCCGACTCTCAGTCCATCAACTCATCTTGATCTCTTGTAGTCCTGAAGAAACAAGGGCAACGCATGGGTTTGCTGGCGTGTGACACGCTACTGACGTCACTACAGCATGTCACACCAGCAAAACCCTCCTTTGTTTCTTTCTTCGCGCCCTTTTCTATGCTTTGTCTCCCCTCAGGTCCGCCAAAGTAATCAAGATGGACTAAAAATACAAGCGGACAGGTGAGGGGGGACTCAGAGCAGAGCAGCTATAGCCTGTGAGCGAGCAACTGAACAAACGCACGAGAGAGAGAGGCAAGAAGCAACGGAGAAGCTGGTAGCCCTACTCTGCCGATTGAGAAGCAATGGAGAGACGTCCTGCCTGGTAGCCCTACTCTGCCGACTGCTGGCTGGCTGGCAACACTGTTTCAAAAAAAGAGCAAATCACTCCAGTTATAAGAGTGCTGCCAACCTGCCACTGGGAATTGCTGCTTTCTCAATACTGCTGCTGTTGTCACAGGTAAGCTGCAATTAATCATTTCAGTGTAAGGGAGACTATGCTGGCTGGGAGGGGATTTGAAATTCAAAATTGTGTTGCTTTTTTTTTGGGGGGCTCTGGGGAGCCCAGGTGAGCAAGTAGTGAAAAAGAAATGAAGAGGAATGGTGGGAGCTGAGGGTCCGACTCCAGGCTAGGGGGTCAAGTAATTCAAAATGGAGGAAGACTGGGAGCTTGGGGGTTCCGCTAAGGGGGACTGTCTTAATAAAAACTGTATTGCTCGGGGAGGGGGTGCTTTGGGGAGCCCAGGAGTAAAAATAAAATAAAAGGAATGGTGGGAGCCACAGAGGGTCCTGATTAGGGGGTGAAGTGCATTAAAAACATTGGGCCCTCAGAGAGCAGTGGAGGTCATGTTAAAACATACAGTTAATGTTAAGTACATGTGCTGCTGTGGTTCTTCTGTGTTGGAGGGCAGAGGGTCGTGCCTGGCAGACTGGCACACATGGTGGAAAAAATGTTTCCATCATGTATAGCAGTCGCCTGGGTCCATCCCTCACTCCCGTGGTGTGTCCTTGACTCGCTGCTGTGGTTCCGCAGAGATGGGAGTGGAGGGGTGGGCCTGGTGGACTGGCATGCATGGCAAAAAAATTGTTCTGGCCTCTGGAGAGGGAGCAGGGTGGGGCAGGAGACCAGAATGGCACAGAACAATTTTTTCTGACCATGTATGGCAGTCGCCTGGGTCCGTCCCTCACTCCCGTGGTGTGTCCTTGATCGCTGCTGTGGTTCCTCGGAGATGGGAGTGGAGGGGTGGGCCTGGCAGACTGGCACACATGGCAAGAAAAATTGTTCTGGCCTCTGGTGAGGGAGCAGGGGGGGCAGGAGACCAGAATGACACAGAACATCTTTTTTCCATCATGTATGGCAGTTGCCTGGGTCCGTCCCTCACTCCCGTGGTGTGTCCTTGATCACTGCTGTGGTTCCTCGGAGATGGGAGTGGAGGGGTGGGCCTGGCGGACTGGCACACATGGCAAAAAAAATTGTTCTGGCCTCTGGTGAGGGAGCAGGGTGGGGCAGGAGACCAGAATGGCACAGAACAATTTTTTCTGACCATGTATGGCAGTCGCCTGGGTCCGTCCCTCACTCCCGTGGCTCCTCGGATTATGAAAGGTAGCAAGAAAACTGAATTTCTGGAGTCTTTTGTTCCATGGATAGTAGCAAGTCTATGGGCAAGCTCAGTGCCATGACATGGCAACTCCATTAGTTGAGGTTCTGAAACCAATCTGCCCAGCTTAGAACATTGTGGGATGCAAACTAGTGGAGTAATACTGGAGGATCAAGCATCCCAAGAAAAGCTATCCTCCCTCTGTGCACTGATGTTCTTGTTCAAGTCTTAATTTTTTTTTGGTTTAATTTTGGTTTAGTTAAACTACACCATGTGTACACCCCCACCAAAGCACTTCCGTCTTTCTCACGAAGAGGCCAAGGACCATGATGTCTTGTATCTTCTGCATGCCCAGGATTGGGTTAAGTTATATCCGGAGGATCTTTATGAGGATGGAGGATTGCTGTTTTGTTGTGCTTGTACCCACACACACTCGGCTTTGTGCGGAAGCATACAGTTGACATGCACATGAAGTCGCAGAAACATCTAGAAAGAAAAGAAGCTGCAAAGAAAAACATGCAAAGTAAGTACTAGTCGCACAGATGTTTGCAGTTATTTTATTTTTTACATAGTCTGTGTTTTTCCCCTTGGGTGATTGGTATCTGCTCTGTCCCCGCCTCCCAAGTCCATCTCATCTATCTCTGTCACCGTGGAACCCCATTTCCCCTCCTCCAGTACACATGTGCCTTGTTCCGCATCCCCTTTCCTTGCGGCTAGAGTTCAACACTACCACCTGGCCTCTAAGAGCAAGACAGCAGATTCCCACCCCCACTCGGGAGAGGAGAGCAGCCAATTGGACACTCGATCCTCTCCCCTCCCCGCCGACCTGATGTTGTTCCCAAACGGGGTGCCAGTGTGGCATGAGGTAAAGCTCACAGCTCCTCAGTCCTCCATGACACTGGGCTGGCCTACAGTTTGTTTTTTTTTTCACTGTAAAATATTAAATCTTGTTTTGTTTTCCAGGCACAGTTTATCTTTCCCTGTAAAATATTATATCTTGTTTTTTTTTTTTTAGGCACACCTCTACGACAGCATTCGCTGACTTCTTGTTTCAGTCGAGCAACGAAATCTTCCATTGAATGGAAGGAATTTGTTCTGGACTTCATCCGCTGTTTGACCAGTGCAGACATACCACTGGAGAAGGCTTCTGGCTTTCAAGAGTTCTTAAAGAAGCACACAAAACAAGGCGGTAGTCTTCTGGGACCAGCACAGCTTCGGAGCACGTACCTCCAAGAACTTCGGCCTGATCACGAATAGTCCCTGAAAGAGGCAGTGGAGGATCAAGATGTCTTCATTTTTCTGGATGAGACAACAGATGCCTGTGGGCATAGCGTGTTGGCTATTTTGTCCCAACCATTGCTTAATGTTGGGGAGCAGCCACTCCTAATTGGTGCTGAGTTTTTGCATCATGTGAACAACACCACAGTATCCCAAGCTCTACTAAAAGTGCTAAACACCAATGGGGTGAACTTCAATGAAGTCTTTGCCATTGTCAAGGACAGTGCAAGTTACATGCACAAGGCTTTTGAAACTGTGCTGTCCTGTGTCCTACCAAATGCAGTGCATGTCACTTGCATTGCCCACCTCCTCAATTTTGTCATGGAAGTCTGGGCGGACACACTGGAAGACTTAAACACTGCTGTTTCCCTTGTTAAAAAAATATTTTGCTAGAGCCCAATGTGTAGGCATCAGTACTTTGCCTTCATGGAATCCAAGCAGGGAATTGTACCCAAGATGCCAGTATATGCAGTGGTAACTCGGTGGTGCTCCTGGGTTAACGCTGTTCAGTATTTGGCAGACTATTTGCCTGTGTTAACAGAATTTGTTGAAACACTACAATCTGATGCAGCAACCCTGAAGTGCCTGAAGGGCTTATTGAAACGCTAAGCAGGAGAGCTGGTAACACCAGCGACTTTTGTGGTGGAACACTCTTCTGAACTTGTTAACCTTATTCTACAATTGCAGTCAAGCAGCCAGCCACAGGGACACTCCATACTTGGAAGGGTGCAAAATGTGCATATGTTTTTGGACTTCTGTGCCACTGCAGGGGAAACTGAATATAGACCAAATATAGTAGAAATGTTGTCCCGCTGTCAGTTACATGAAAATCAAAACTGTGTGAATCTTTTTCAGAAGGTTATGTTGGATAGCAGTGAGAAACTGGACAAAATTTTTAAATCTCATCCCTCAGTCGGCACATTCAAAGCTGCCTGAATATTTGACCCAAAGCAGCTGCCAACACTGGACAAAGAAAAAGTAAAGTACAAGCAGGAGCTACCATCTCTGGCTGGTGTTTCAAACTTTGAATGGCATGGGTACAGAACTTTCACCCAGTCAGTACCCAGTGACGATTTTAATATTGCTGAGTGGTGGGAAGCACAAAGGGATACGCTTCCACATCTTGCTGCCGTGGCAAAAAGATATATCTGGCTTCCCGTAAGTACAGCAGACGTTGAACGGACTTTTTCGCTGTACACAGACCTTTTAAAAGACAATTGGTGAAGTTTGACAGATGACAACACTAGACTACTTCTTATGTTGAAATACAATAATAAATTTTAAAGATCTTTGTTGGATAACCATTGCCGCTCATTCTATGATGTAAAAATCCTTTCTTGATGATCTGGGGTGGTAGTGGTGGTGGTGGTACTATACTTTTACTGTAGAATACTAATAATGTTTGAATTATTAGAGGGAGGTGGTGGTCTTACTGCTTTGACAATGATGCTGCTGTTATAATGTATATTGTTTTTTGATCAGATGTGGGTGTTTTTAATAAAAACTTGCACCTTTTGTGTGTGTCTGTGTTTTTTTGTTTGTTTTTTTACAAACCCATACCTTTTTGATGGCTGACTTTGATATGCATCACAAAACAATTGAAATTGAAAACCACATACTTGTACCTCACTAAGGAAAACGTGTGCCCAGCAACCCGCAAAATACATGCAAAGTCCCGCAAAATCCCCATAAAATTTGGGAGAAAAAAGTCCGTCAAATTCCCCGCAAAATCTGCTAAAATATTCCACAATTCCCAGTGGCCCTGTTGATGGATCTGGAGTTAATGGGGACCATTATGAGCATTTGTTATAATCAGGTTTTATTATAACAGGGTTCATATTAGTGAGGGACTACTGTACTTTACATATTAGAAAACAGAGGTATAAAATTGTGTTGTCTTAAAAGGCAAAGACATTCATGCTACAAAACTATGGTAATGCATTAGTTAGGGTTGCTCCAAATCATAATGCTACCAAAGAATGTATAACCCCCCCTACCAATTTGGGGTTTGCTATAATGTCTTCCTGGAGCCCACTGTCAGGCTGGTGTCCAGTCTTTAGTGGTTCTGTTTATTTGTGTGAGAGTGCCCTATTGAGTCTCTGCGCCTGTCCCTTTAAGAGAATAGCTCAACTGTGTTAAGTAAATTATCTGTGCTGGGTCCAAGCAATTTAGGGCTTGTGACTGGCCAGACATTGTTCTGTGTTGCTCCGTTCTGCAGTTGCTACTTGCATAGAGGGAGCCTATGTAGGAACTGTGCTTATTTACTGTTTGTACCTTGTTATATTTGAAATAGAGAAGTTTGCCTAATCTGCTTTATTTGCAGATCATTTATTTGGATGGGAGCCACCATTTTGGGTCCGGGACTTTCAGTAATTGGACCAGTAGAACCACTGAGGACCTAAAATGGATCCTGTCCCCAGGGGTCTTGTGGGAGGGAAAACTGTATTTTTTGTAGTTTTACTGTTGGCATCTAAAATGGCCTGGAGGGGGAGCCCCAACTGTGACTGACAGCTCCTTCTGCCAACTGAACCTTTGGATCTACAAGGGAAATGCCCTGTGTGCCAAGAGACAGTGAATCAGCTAAGAGTTGGAGGCTGAAGTGTGAACAGCTCGACTTCGACATGCTCCTGCTGAAGGAGTGTAGGGGAATCGGCCGCAAACGGCTCAGCTAGCTTTCCTGCCACCTTCTCCTGCATTGAACCGCCTGATTGCAGAAGCTGGACCTGTCAGCTTTCCAGCCTGGAACTGTGGCAGAAAAGAAGTTGTTTGTTAGTGCAGCTTGTGATTTGGACTGAAGACTTGCTCCTGAAGCGATCGGCCCAGCTAGTATGTGAAATATACTCAGATTGAAAGGCTTGCGCAGTGATGCTGTTGATTTGCAAACAGACTGAATCCGAACTGTCTCCCAAAGTAGTTAATGATTTAAAGGTGCAGAATGTGTTTCGTGGGTCGAGATCTGGTTCCCCAAGGAAGAACTTGTTACGCCAGCTGGAAGCTTCACCAGCAGATGATCACGAACTTTGCCAGACTGCTCATCTTGCCTGGGCCCTGCCATCTTGGCCTAGGCTGCTACTCCATCACCAGAGACTGTCACAGTGAGAGACTGGCTCAGTGATACAGCCCCTGAGCAGCAACAACACGCAGGTTGTGGCCACCTGGAGGAAAGGCTGTGAAGAGGAGGTGTGTTGTGTCGGCCCTGTGTACCCATGTTTTCTGCCATCACCATGAGGTCTCCATATCGCATGCCTTGCAGCAGATTCCAGGTAGCGTTAGTACAAATCAGGATAGCTCCCTGCAACGAAAGTTTAAATCATCTGTGGTACCATCTAATTGTCTTCATTTATTGGGTTTTACAAGAGGCTGAGCCATCTGGCTCAGGATTACAAATAATCATTTGTCACTGTGCATGCTAACTGCCTTTCTTTCCATTTAAGGCCCCAACAAACAGCTGCGATGCCAGCCAACTCCAGGCAATGCTTCAGGCTAGCTTGTATAACAATCTGGGTACCCAGTGTTGTGGAACTGTATATTTGGGACTTAATAAAGCCTGATTTAAACCAGAATACAAATCATTTGACTAGATTCACGCTTCTTCCTTGTTCGCATCCCCATAATAAACCTGATTGTCTTGTTCACGTTTAACCTGGCTAGTATGCATATTATTAGTTGGGTTACAGTATTAAGAGTATACTGCTGCATTGCTATCCTTATTTTCCAGGGGGTCTCCAGGGAAATTGCTGATGGTTCATCCCCGGTGATAAGTGAGAATGGCGTGAGCACGTTTCCTATTGATTTGTGAATTTACCACTGCATTATCTATTAGGCCACTAGGAGGGTTGGTGGGTGGTTATAGCTCCCCAATACCATTTCTCTGGGTGGAGGCACCTTATTGTACAACTCAGGCCCCTCAACCTGTGAATAGCCATACGTGCAGGGGTAGTAGCCCTTAGAATAGCGCTGCCTAGGGGTTACAAATGGAAATAGGCTGTTACAGTTGTCAACCGTAACTCCCCCTCCCCCTTCCCCATCCCCTACTCTCCTGACCCAAGGCCAAGGTACAGGCCCGGGGTCATGCATTAACAGTCTAGTACTGTATGGCCAATACCTTCAACATTTATGTATTTATTTGAATTTTGGTAACTGGGTAAACCCACTGAGACAAAAAGTCTCTTTTCTGGGGTGACCCGGGGGAGAGTACAAGGGGAGGTACAGACAATACAAAATAAAGCAAGATAAATGTGCAAAGACATTCAATAGAATGTGGAGCACAATATATGTACAAAAAGGCATATATAAATAATACAAGATATACATTATATACACATAATACAGTGAGTACAGATGCTGCAAAACAAGTGATGCAGATAAATACAAGTTGCTTAGGCAAGGTTATACAAATACACATAATTAAATAAATGCAGAAACCTGCAGTATCACGGTAGACCCTACTTGATGTCCACCTCATTCTTCCTCCCCCAGTCCATTCAACTAAGATTCTCTTATGTTCATCCCATGCATTCTTCAATCCCACCAGTGTTTTTGCCCCCATCACCTTGGCTGGTAGGTTGTTTCAGGAATCCACCACTCTTTCTGTGAAGATGTACTGTACTTCTTTACATCTCTCCTGAATTTATTCCCCTCCAACTTCATAGCATGTTCCCATGTTTTTGTGCACTTGTTTCTCTGAAAAAGACTTTCCTCCTGTACCTTACTTACCTCCGTGAGGTATTTAAAGGTCTCTATCATATCCCCCCCTCCGTCTTCTCTTCCAGAGTGTACAGGGCTGTACAATGTTCTAATCTTTCATGTGTTATTTTCTCTTTATGTATTATTTTCCACTGTTAGCCCTACCTGTTATTATATAATGTTTTGCACTAATGTAATGCATTTGTCTAACTATCTGTTGTACTCTCCCGGGTCATACCTGAAAATAGTCATTCTATGGCTAGTGCACTTACCTGGTTAACAAAAACTAAATAAATAAAATAAATATTGAGTTTCTTTAGCCTCACCTTGTAGGGCTTATGATGCAGACCTCATACCATTTTAGTTGCTGACCTCTGAATCACCTTCACTCTGTCTATGTCCTTCCAGAGATGTGGTTTCCAGAACTGTACACAGTATTCTAAAAGAGGTCTTACCAGTGATCTTTATAGAGGCATCACCACCTCCCTCCTTCTGCTAGTGATACCTCTCCCTGTGTACCCCAGCATCCCAGTAGCCCTCCCAACTGCCTTGTCATACTGCTTGGTCACCTTTCGGTCATCAAAGATTATTAACATTTGTAAATTGTGTAAATTGCAGACTTACAGAGTTGAGCCATGGAGGTGTATATTGCTTTAAGATGTGTGGCTTGATTTGCATAGGGTATTGTGGGTCCTCTGTAAAGAAACTGACTTGTTATAGATTTGTAACTAATTGCACAAAACATTGCGTAGTCCATACAACAATCAACACAAGCTATAAGTACTTACATGCTGTTAAGTGCAGGCACAGTACAAGGTCTGTGTGTGTATTGCAACATGCATTTTACATATGTATATTTATTTCAATATGGTTCTGCATACTGTACATGAAGCAGTACATATCTAGACCCTACCAGGTCAATATGTCGCAGGCTTAATAGCATATGACATACCCACGCAACAGCGCGGTAGGGAAAAGCAAGAGCGTGCAATACCGCTAAAGGAAGTATACGCAGTACTGCACCCAGTCTTTGTTCCCATGCAGAGGATAAGACCTCTACTGGGACAGGGAGCCAGTGAGATGCTGCTGTGGCTCAATGGGATGAGCCACAAGCAGCAAGAGAAGCTAGCAGTGCGGTTGGGACCAGGTTTTGATTCCTGATCCCAGACGCAATAAATTTTATTGTTTTCATACATTGTACGATTTTAAGTGATAACCCCCCCCAGAGGTAAATATATTAGTAAGGGCGGTTCGGGGGGGGGGTGTAGCCACCCGCAAAACAAAGACATATGCTGCTGCAAAATATTGTGCTGTATTGGCAGCACAGTATATTGCGGCGGCTTAATGTCTTGCGACATCATGACCCCGTGCCGGTGTAGACTGTCTGTTTTGTGGCATCTGAAGGGCATCCATAGGTAAGTCCACAGTTCTGCAGGAGACTCTGAAGGAGTGGCAACCATTTAGCGGTTGGTAAGCTAGCAGGAGCTTGCAGGCCTTGCCAAAGTCCATAGCTAAGTTTAAGCATACTGTATCTAATGTGTATAAAATGAGCAGACAGGTAGGCTGTGTCTCAGGTGGGGTGTTACTGATTACTGCTAATACTGCTTTTTTTTTTTTTATAAAGTTTATTTTTGAACTTTTTCATTCCATACAGTACATGATGTAAACAAAAACAAAGTATGATACACTTCATAGAAAACAATACAATTAACAGATACCATAGCAAAACAGCGTTTAAGTGTACATTATGACAGAGGACTATCTGTTTTCACTTTTTAAAAGCTTGTCCCAGTGATGCATAATCCAACTCCTTGTTGGAATTCAGAGTAGGGAAATCAACATCTCTAATCATCTCTTCATTTTAAGTTAAATTTTTAATTGTTTGGAATGCCAATGCTAGGTCTTACAAGGAGGAGTTTAAGGGAGGGTATGGACCAACCCCCCCCCCCGCCATCCACTGCCCATATAATTAGAATACTGACAGCATTCCTAAAAGATTGGAAACCAGACCTCTGAAAGAACATTTTCCAATGGTCCCCAGATATAATTATATTTATGCGTTAAATGCCGAGCGTTATACTGGAAATGTTCTAATTTCATACAGTTTAATAAGGAAGTCATCCATTGGGCTATGGACGGTACCCGCTCTAGACCCCAGTCCGATACCAGAGTTTGTTTAGCTACTGCAATACCAAGATCCTATAATGGGTGAACCTTCTGGTTTCTATAGCCAATTGGGAGTCGTAACAGCACCTTTGCTGCGTCCAAATCTCCCCGATTCCTTAAGATTTTCTGTAAAAGACCCAGGACTTCTCCCCCAAATTTTTGTATCTTGGGACACTTCCATAATAAATGGTAAACCATGCCAGAATGGATTTTACATTTAGGACACTGGTCCGATTTTTCTGGGTTAATCTTTTGAGCTAGGACCGGAGTAAAATAGGTATGAAGCAGAACATTATAGTGTATAGTTCTATTACTAACAGAACAATCTAGACCTTTCTTAAAAATGAGGTCTCAATCACCCCTAGTAAGCAAGACAGGAGATACATCCAATTCCCATTTTCTTTTAATATCTCTTAAAGGATCTCTGAGTCCCCCCGGAAGCATTTTATGTATCCCTGCAATGGGTTTTGGAGTGGATTTTTTCCCCTCGCCAAACACCACCTCTTCCAGTGGACACAGTTTTAAATCCATGGGCACATCTGAACTTTCTAGGGGTCCACAGAGTCTTCTCCTCATCTGCAAATATATAAAACAATGTGTAGGGGAGAGGTGAAACTCCTGAGCTAGATTCTGGTAAGATTTCAGAACTCCAGAAGAATAGGGGTGTGAAAGTAAACTTAATCCTCATCCCTTCCACACCTCCAAAACCCAAAGTACTGGAGGGGGGAGATCCGAGTTTCATCCCACAAAGCAAATTTGATAGAAGCATTCGGAGAAAGAGTCTCTACCAGACCCAACCCTTGATGGGCTGTTAACCAGGCTTGGATAGTTGACCATAAGAAGGGGTTCGAAATATATTTCACCATTTTCTTCCTGGTGGAAACAGCAAACAAGGTTTCATACAAAGGGGCTCCACATTTCCCTTCCTCTGACTCTACCGAAGCCCTTTTCTGCCCCGTACCTGGAATCAAATCCACCAGAAAGGCCAGCTGAGCCGCTAAATAGTAAAGAGGCAGGCTCGGCAACCCTAAACCCCCTCTCTTTATCGGCTGCCATAGTATCTCTTGTTGGATTCTGGGCTGCCCCCCTTTCCACATTAGAATTGTGATATATCCCATTAAAGTTTTAATATATTTCTTTGGAAGATGACATGGTAGAGTCTGAAATAGATATAAACATTGTGGTAAAATACACATCTTAGTTAGATTTACCCTCTCTAGTAGTGTCAGCAGAAGAGATTTCCACCTTTCACAATCACTTTTTATTTTTTGTAAAAGTGGTTTATAATTTCTTGATACTATCATAGATAATTTCCGTGGGAGATAAATACCTAGGTATTTAAGGACCTTCACGAATGATGAAACTCTGATCCGATATTGGAAGCCATTCACATTTAGCCCAATTAATTTTATGGCCTGATAATGGGCCATATACTTCAAAGAGATCCGTAAAGGGCAGGAAGAGCTTTCTCAGGGTTTTTGAGAAACAAGAGGACATCGTCAGCGAACAAGGAGATGACATGTTCTGTTCTATCATAGGTGTATCTTTCAATATCAGGATGGTTTCTAATGGTATGTGCCAAGGCTACAATTGTAAGTACTTACAATAAAGGGGATGGGGGCAGCCCTGTCTAGTCCCACGAAAAAGTCGAAATGGTTGGAAAATAGTATCATTAGTAAGGATTTGCGCCCTAGGAGATTTCTACAGAATACTTATCCATTTTCAAATTTTAGTGCCAAATCCATATTTAGACAGGGTTGCAAACATAAAAGACCATTCCACCCTATCAAAGGCCTTCTCGGGGTTCCATGTTATAATAGCGATCGCAAAACAGCGATTGCTATTATGGCATGTGTATATCGCCGAAAAGCATATCGGCGATATACAATTCTCAGCAACCCCATTTCCAGGAACACTTAGGTGTTTTGGGGGGGGGACACTCTGGCTTTTAGACTACCAACTCCAGTGGGATGCATGTCGAGGAGGGGGCCAAACTTGGTCCGGAAAAAAAATAAATGGCAGACGCAAGCAGCGGTAAAATTTTCTCCCCCGATCTGGCCCGAACCCAGTGCCTACTGCACTGTAGCCAGCCACCCTCAGCACCACACCACAGGGCGGGTTAGACTGCAGGCAGGCTCTCCTCCCTACCTAAACCCTCCTTCTTGTCCCTCCCCTCCACCTCCACCTCCCTATCCCTCCCCTTCTGGCACCCTCCTCACTGTTCCATCACTACCCTTGCAGGGTAGCTCATGATGATAGCACTAAAAATTAGACACTGTTTTTGCAGTCGCCCATTTTTAATCGCTGTCATCACTGGATACCCCTTCTCAGCATCTACTGCGAGAAGGCCCGATTTCCTCCCCTTGTCGGCCACCCAATTATGTACAATATTTAGCATTCTGATGTTATGTTTGGCCTCACATCCTTTGATGAAGCCCCTTGATCTGGACGAATCAGTTTTGGCAAAACTGTTTCCAACAGAGAAGCTAATATTTTTACTACTATTTCATAATCGGCGTTTGGCAAAGAAATAGGGCAGTAAGATGAACACTTTAAAGGATTTTTCCCTTTGCTTAGGTAGAACCGTTATAGTGGCTAAAGTTTGAGATTTCGGTAAAACTTCCTTCTCCCATGAGTCCCGAATCATTAAATACAATAACTGTTTCATTTTCTGCCAAAAACTTTTATAGAATTCCACCGGAATCCCATCTGGTCCCAGCACTTTTCCTGCATTAGAAGACCAGATCACCTGCTTAATTTCGTCCATCGTTACAGGGCTGTCTAAGTCCACTGCTTGTTCTGGTTCTACTACCGGTAACTCTATATTGCGAAAGAACAAAGTTAGATCTGATCCCGGAGGGGTTTCAGAAGTGTAAAAGGACTGATAAAAACGTTGAAAAGTATTAATAATGGCGATAGGGTTTGTTGTAAGTTCCCCATTTAAACCTTCTAACTCTAATATTTGCCTCTCGGATCTTTTTTTTTTTTTAGTAAGCCAGGTCAACCATTTACCAGATTTAACCCCCTTGAAACAGTTACCCACCTTATTAATTATCAATCGTCTTTCTATATTTCTAGAAGACTGTTGATGCCATTTACCTTTGAGGCTTTCATGTTCCCCCATATCTAGGTAGTGTCACCCGCCATTGCCTGTGATTCTACGCTCTTTATTTGGGCCTCTAGGGCATGCCCTTCCCACTGTTCTAACCTCTGCCTATGTGCGGCAAAAGAAATGGTTAGCCCCCGAACGTATGCCTTCATAGCTTCCCATGTGACTATGGCTGCGGTATCTTCTACCTTATTATTCTCTAAAAATTCGTGCAGCCCCTTTATCATAAAGTCCTTGTATTCCTGTTCAACCAGCAGGGTAGGGTCTAATTGCCACTGTTTCTTTGGTGGGATATCTTTCACGGGCTCAAGTTCCACCCCCAAGGGGGCATGGACTGAAACACAGAGAGGGCCATATTCTGCTGAAATACTATTTTGCAGCAAGACTGGGGAACCAGAGCCAAATCCAATATAATATATATACCTTATGTGCATGTGAATAGAAGGAAAATTCCTTCTGTGTTGGGTGGGGATGCCGCCATACTTCTCTTAACGACAATTCTTCAGCTAACTTATGAAGTGCAACTGCCCCCTTAGTCTGATGGCAGTGCTGTGGGCCCAAGCAATCCAATTTAGGGTCCCAACAAATGTTTAAGTCCCCCCCTACATATAAAGTGCCACTATGTGGGGCCAGAGTCACTGTCAAGTCATGGAAACATTCTGGATCGTCATAGTTTGGGCCATAAACAGAAATAAGTACTATATTTGTCCCTTCTACTATGTCCACCAGCACATGACTCCCCTGCCTGTCTTTAATGGTAGAAAGAATTTTTACACTAAGACCTGGTCGAAACCAAATGGCAACTCACCTAGCCTTTGAAGTATAGCCAGCACATGTTAATGTACCTCCCCAAGACTTAGTCATCTTCTCTGACTCCTCTGCAGTCCCCCAACCTTTTTTAAATACCTAGAGACCTTTTTTCTTTTAATTACAGTTTTAAGGCCGTTGACATTCCATGATATAATTTTTATCTGGCCCATAACTGAAAGTTAAATAAAATGACATCACTGGGACTACAAAACCAATATAACTCTACAATAGTCATTTGAGAACGCACTGCACGGAAGTACTTTAGAGGACACAAGAAAAGACAAGTAAAGAACAAACTTGTAACAAGTAAGCATTAATGCCTGACAAAGGAGGCTTCTACTGGGGAATTAATGCATGGTTGGGGGGGTTGTGGTACGAGGCCTTGGCTGAGTGCCTCTACCACCCAACCATGCATTTATTCCCAGTAGAGCTGACTTCGAGGGCATTAATGTGTTTGTACACGAATATTTATGTTGTTGTTGCTGTTTTTACAGTTCTGCTCGCTGGAACTCTTCGGCTTTGTGTTGGCACGGTGAGATCCTGTGTTTTCGCCACGATGTGTATTCTGTTTGCTGCTGTGACAGCCAGTGGTGCTAGAGCCTGACCTGGTGACCCCGTGATTAATAGTTGGAGCGGGCATTACTAGTGATTAATCCCCGCTCCAACTTTGATCATGTGGTGCGTTTTGTCCAATGATGCTGCCTTATTTCAGGCTTCTGTTTTTTTGCCGTGTTACAAACTGGATTAGAACAAGAATAGAACCTCCACCCCCACTCCGATATCCCTAGCTGCATTTACAGTATAGTTCAAGTATACTTCCCCCACCCCTCAAAGAAATCCCAGACTGACCCTTACCTACATCTTCCCTCCCCCTTCTAATTACAACAATCCCCCCTCATCCTCCTAGTTACCCATGGAGAAAACTACTCCCCTCATCATTCCTCTTCATGGAGGAGCCAGGTGCATCCTTCCAAACAATTAGCCTCCAATAATTTGCACCCTAAAGTTATCTATTCCCATCTCCCAAATAAACCAATTTTGTTGTGTAGGGCTAAGGCCCCCGAGGCCACAAACACTCCATCAGAGAGCCAAATGGGCAAGGAGCCCACCCAATTCCACAGCCCTCAGGCCAGCTGAAGCCTCAGCAGCCCACCATTTATTGCCAATATCTAGGCTTGCTAGGAAAAGAAAAAACAAGAGGGTCCTGTCCCATCCTGAGCACGCAGAGCTGTGTCTCTCCAAGGACTTCTCCCTTTCACATGCATCATACAGTTTTACTCTTCATTGCTCAAGCATCCCATACAAGAGCCTAGCAATGCCCCTCATTTTTTATATCAAGTGGTGGGCTACCTCCTCCCTCCATCCAGGCAGCCAGTCAGATACTGGGTGTACTCCTCCCCATACCAAGCCCGCTGCACAATTGGTGCCCCCCCATAAACATTAGCCTATATGTGAAATGCCAAAAGATTATATATAAACTGAGCCTTGGCAAAGAACTAATTAATAAAAATGAAAAGTTGTAACCCTAGCAGCTATTATGCTTCATCATGAAAACTGCCATATGGCTAATGTACACCCAAATACGACAGTTGTTCTGTAACCACAGTCCCTTGCAAAGGAACCCTTACCCAATTAATGTGCCACTTGCCTAGGAAGAACCGGAGGCAGTATAGCACAGTGGTTTAAGGCTCTGAGCTGCAAACCTGGAGATCTGGGTTTGAATCCCACAGCCACCACTTGCATACTGTGTGACCCAGAGCAAGTCACTCAACTTCCTTGTGCTCCCAGGTCACACCTGCAAACTGTGTCTGTCCTGGTAAAAAAAAAAAAAAAACTGTGGAAGGAAATAAGCAAGAACCAACTGAAGACCTCCCTAGCTTAGCCCACAAAAATTTTACTGTGTACTATATATTTGCAGTGTCAGTGGCTCAGTAGGTAGCACACTCGCCTCTGAGGCTGGGAGATCAGAGGGCTGTGGGTTCAATTCCCACATCTGGCACTTGGGTTAATATCCCAGTACTGACACTGTAGTGCAGCATGAGATGGGTGCTACACTTCTGAGGTGCTGTCTCTTGGATGAGACATTAAACCGAGGTCCCATCTGCCTGGATTAGTGGTAGTTCAGGTGGATGTTAAACATCTCATAGCACTTATCGAAAAGAGAAGGGGAATTTTTTATTAGAAGACAGACAATACATCATAAAGAAAAATACATACAGCAATCCAGAAATAAAAAGGGAAAAAAAAGAAAAAAAGAAATGCAGATAGTTCATTTATACAAACATCATTAAGTCTGAAAGACAAAATCCAACTCTACCATGATCCGTTATTGGTAAAAAAGAAATAAAACACAAAAAGAAATCAGGGAATCCATACAATGTGTTTCCAAAAACTAAGAAATACTTGACTATCTAGACAATTATGCTCCAAAATCTTTTGTTTAACTAGAGCTTGTTCAATTCATTTTAGTACAACAATATTAGGAAGAATAGTATGTTGTAAAGAAAACTGACATCTGGCTTGCCATAAATAGTATTTAATACAGGCAAATACGAAAGTAAGTGCACTCAAATGGTACCTCCCTAAAAAAAACAGAGTAGTCCCCTAAAATAAGACTCTGGTATGAAATGTGGTGTGCAATGCCCCATTGCCACCGCAAGGCCAAATCTGACCGTACGAGGACAAAAAAGAAAAAATTTTCCTGAGTTTTTACCTGAGTATTACATTCAGGCCGAATGCATTATCTATCAGCAATAGGTTTATGCTTCAAATGACCTCTGACTCCCAGTTTACCATGGCAGCAGAGCCATTGAATATTCCACATGTGAGGTGGCACCCTCTTATCCTTCAAGAGACGTAATGCCTGAGGTATCTTAGTAGGGAGACAGAAAGGGAAATCTACTTGAACAAAAAAAAATTACCCATAATTTCAGCATAAACATTTTTCCGGGAAACCTCATGTAATTGTGCTTTTCCCAATTTCCATTCCCTAAGTTTCAGCACTGCTGAGTCTGCATAAGACGCTGCAGCACATTTAGCATTTCGTTTTGGTATCCCCCCCCCAATTGGGTCAGAAAAGGGAAAAATAAAAGCTGAGTCCATGCAGACCATGGGTGGTCCTCAGGCAAGATTTTTTCCTGAAATGAAGATATCATAAAAAAAAAAAGAGTTAAAAAAGACTAAAGGATTAATCATTCCCAGTCCCACCTTAAGAACCTTTAAATATGTAAAAGCCCTTTTAATGGGATTTAACCTACTGCCCCACACCATCTAGAAGAAACAGCTATACAGCCTAGTTTCCAGGGAGATCGGGACCGGTAAAACAGAGCAGATATGTAAAAATACTGGTAATAAAAATTTCTTTATTACCAGCACCCTTTTTTTTTTTGAAAACCCCCAAGCTTTCCATTGCTGTACCTCGTATTCTCCAATAACTAGGTACCTTTCCCAGTTCAAAAGTGCCAGGTCCCCACCCCTAAAATGGAGACCTAAAATTGTGAGGGAATCCGTAACTGATATGCCTCCAATATTATGAACTGTTGGGGTCCTGCCTACTGCCATACACCCACATTTATCATAATTTAGCATAGTGCCATTTAATTCTGAAAAATGTTCAATTACCCATAGTGCCTCCAACCCCGATTGTACATCTGCCACCAATAAACATATATCATCCGCATAGGCCGAGGATTTTTGGGCCGGCATAGTTAAAGATGGAGTCAAACCCTGAATAAGTCTATTATTTTCAATTTCTCTTAAAAGAGGATCTAACACAAAGGAGCATAACAGTGGGCTAATCGGACATCCCTGTCTAACCCCGTGTTAATTCAATCTCTTTTCCCAAAAGATTATTTATTAAGGGACAGGAATGCACCTGAAAGTATAACGTGACAACATAATTAAGAAAGGGTCTAGGGATACCATACTTTTCTAAAACTTGAAACAGAAAAGAGTGAGAAACTTTATCAAAGGCTTTCGATTGGTCTAAGGCTAGAATAAAACCTCATAATTTATCTTGAGCTCCAAATTCACAGACGTCCCTGATCAACTTTAAATTTTGCTGAATAGAGCGATGGGGAATAGAACAAGTTTGTGCCGGGTGAAGTACCCCTTGTGCTACAATTTGTAGCCTCTTACAGAGAAGAGAAGATAAAATCTTGTAATCCGTGTTTAGTAGGCTGAACGGCCTCAAATTACCCAAATCCGTAGAATCCCCTTTTTAATGTATAAAAGTTAGAATTGCTAGATTAAATTTTGTATCTACTAAACCAAACTGGAAAATATCATTATAAACCTCAGCTAAAATTACACTCATGTCGTCTTTAAAGGTTTTATAGAATTCGTTTGTAAGCCCATCTGCCCCTGGTGAAACCCCTCTTCAAAGTGTATTGATGACTGCTAGGACTTCTGAGGGGGAAATAGGTTCCTGCAGTGTATTGGCTTCCGACTGTGATATTTGGGGAACAGGAAAACGCAGAACATTATCCCACAAAACTGTCGGAGTAAACCTATTACTAAAAACCGAGGATAACTGTTGTTCTACAATCTCTAATATCTCTACTACCGATGTCTTTATCTGTCCTTTTGAATTTTTAAGCCCAGTCATGAGTTTTCTATCCAATTTTTGTTTACATGCAATATATGGATCTTTAAAAGGTTGTTGTTGTGTACCAGATTTCAGCTCTGCATACATAGACACTGCCCTCTCATATTGGTACGGTTTCTTTTTTTTTTGTATAACCCCTAATTGTGTTTGTACCTCCAGGGTCGTCACCCGAGGACTAGATAGTAATTTATAATACTGATTCCTATAGTCCAAATATTGTAAATAATCAGATGTACCTTTTCTTCTACCATAGGAAACAAAAAAATCTTTAATGGCCAGTTTGGTATCCATCCACCAGGAAACCCAATCATCATAAAAATCTGCAACAGATTTTCGAGAAATAAAACAAGAACGGAGTTGAGATAGAAAAGGAACATCGTCCAATAGCCGTGAATTTAGTTTCCAGCAGCTACTAATAGCAGGGAACTTTGTAGGAATCTGATGAAGTCCCAAAATACAATAGAGAAAATTGTGATCTGAAAAATCACAATGTTGTACGGAACAACCTTGGGGTATTAAATGTTTGGAGATAAAAAAATAGTCTATCCTAGTTTGAAAGGAAGCCCTTCTGTAAGTAAAACCATCTGACACCTGGGTCCCCCAGGCATCCCTCATATTTGCCACTTCCACTGTTTGAGAGAGTGTATGTGAGTCGCAATAAGTTTTCTGCTGCACACTATTCTTTATACGGATATCCAGGCTACAATTCATATCACCCCCCCCAAACCACATGCTTGGAAGTGAAGAGATAAGGTTTGATCTGTTGAAATAAATCAATCCTCGCAGTTTTCACTTGAGGTGCATAGGTATTAATTAGTCTGAGGGAAAAACCTTGAAAAAAACAATCAAGAAGCAAAGCTCTACCTGGCAAAATGTCCAACAGCCGTCTTACTTGTACTGAGGAGTGAGAAAAAAAAGAATTCCTACCCCATCTGCTGTATCTGGACCAAAAGACCAAAAAGAGAGAGCCCCCCCACCAGGTTTTTTTAACTTGAGCCACCTCAGCCAAGGAGGATAAGTGTGTTTCCTGCACAAAGATGATATCTACCTGTAAATCCCGGTACTGCTGAAAACAAATTAAACGTCTCTTGTAGTTTTTTATACTACAGCAGTTAATAGAGATCATCTTTAAGCAGGCCATAGAAATTTAAATGCTGAAATTCAGGGCTTATCTTGTTTTTGTTTTTTCTTTTTTTTTTTTTTTTAATTCTAGAAGATCCCTTCCACCTTCATCTTCTACCTCCATTTCTGAGCCTGCATCTGGTTTGGCTATATCTGGACAGAATCCCCATCCATTTCTGCTAATACTTGGAAGGAATTTTGAGTAGGGCAAGCCCCTATCACCCTCTTATGGTGAGTACTTGCCCGAGTAACCCTTCTGGGGGTTTGAAAATCAGAATTCTGAGAAGCCACAACCAGTAGGCCCTCGGGGGAGGGGGTTGTAAGGCTGTAAGGATGGACCCCCTACTAGGAGGAGGATCCTCAGAGAAAACCAGTGCCTGGTCCTGATTAGAGGGTCCTGGTTGCCCAGTTTCCTCTGCTGAAGGTTGAGGCTGACCAGAGGATAGATCCTGGGCTATATCCCCTCCAGGCTGGCCTGTAGAATCTGTGTCTGTGTGTGAGGGAGCAACAGTCTGAGGCCTGTATCTGCCCTGGGCCTGGTTTATTAAATCCTCCTTATTTGGGCCTCCCTGCCTATTCTGGCCTGCCCATGGGCATTGGTGATAGGCATGACCTGCTTCATCACATAAATTACATTTAAAAACATTCCGACAAATGTCACTGTCATGATCTAATTCCCCACAAAGTGCGCATTTAACTCTATCACATGCACTACTTAGATGACGTTTACTACCACAACGATAGCAGGCTTTAGGTTGACCAGGATAGAAACAAACCCCACCTGTCTTTCCCCAAAAAGAAGCTATTAGGAACATGCATAACCTCATTATTTGTAATATGCAATTTAGCTTTAAAACGCCAAGCCCCAGTCCAGATCCCTTTTGTATCCATTATGGGTTCAGGGGGACCCAAAATGTACATTTATTTTCCAACCAGTATTGGATATCCCCTACATTCACCCCCTCATTCCTAAACATGACATTAATCGTTTTGAATAAGGGTTTAGTTATTGGTATTGGCCAAAATGGTAGCCATAAAGGCAAGGATTTACAAACCTCATATTTTTGCCAAAATCTATCTAAACCTGAACATTTTTTAAAACTAACGTCAAACATATCTTCCCCCCGAATGTTAATCAAGGCATATATTTCAGCAGCCAGAAAATGCATTGAGTCCATTAATAACTTTCTGGCAACGTATACCCTGTCTGGGTGTTCAGGTAGCCCTCCTCGATACCGGAGTCGAACCGCATTTCTTCTAGGAGCCTGCTCCAATTTGTTATTTTCAAACAGGTCCGAAAAACATGGGCCCCTTCTAGAATTTTGACCCCTAGGTGACTGTAGAGGAGATTGCTGTCTCTGACCCTCTGATGGGGGCAGCCTCTGTTATAATCTCTGAAACTGCTGTGTCAGTGTTGGTAAGAAAAGACATAGTCTGACCTGAATCAGAAGTATCGCTTTGAATCTGTAAATAGGGCTGTGAAGCCCCCGGTCCAACAGGTGAAAAAGTAAGCCAATTTAGGTCCGGGACCCATCGCCCATCCGGCTGCCATAACCAACCTGCCTGAGACAAGGCAGACTCCTTAGACCGTTCTGTATCCTTATCTTCGGCCGACCGCCTATCGCTAGAACCCCTCGCAACCTCCGACCAGGCTGACACTTCCACATTCCCCGTGTCAGCTGTGGTGATGACGGCTTGCACGTCAGCCGACTCGTCCTTCGCTATCACTGCTGACGCTGTAGTGCCTGCAACCTCAGACATCCTTCGAGCCAAATCCTCCATAATGCCAGCTATCTCCACCTCCGGTTCCATATACACGGGCTCAGACGTGAACACTGATGAACACTGCCTCCCGACTGCAGACTCAGTCGCCTGCAAACCTCCAGAAACCTCCGGTTCCAAAAAAGCTGTACCAGGCATAGCCTGATTCTCCGATAAGCCCAAAGCCTTCTGCAGAGCTTCAGCCTGCATGTCCTTCTCCTGCTCACTCCATACGCTGTCTGCCATGACAGCAGTATGACAGACGACCTCTGCTGTCCCCAACAGAGTAGGGAATTTCCCCGGTGTCCTGGCCAAAATTTCCCTCATTCACTAAACATACCACCAACAGCTTAATCTGGTTCAAGGTCAGTTGGTATTCATCTGTATCTCCCTCCCCCGGGTCATGCCTGAAAATAGGCAGGATTTGTCTAGTGCACTTACCCGGTCAACAAAAACGAAATAAATATACACCTTGCAAATGCCTTCATTAAACAAAAATTAGCCCAAAATACTAAGGTTTGTGCACCAATTCAAGCAGCACAACAAATGTCTTGCACTTTCAGGTTGTAGGGTCCCCAAGTAAAACACAGAAATAAAGCCCTCCAACAAAGTAAGAAACAAAAGTCAGATAATTGCTGAGCCTTCATAAAGAACAGGCAAGCTGCATGCAAACAGTTGATCCGAACCGGCTAGGAGCAGAGCCGATTGTCTGTAACAATCCTTTTAGTCCTTATTCCAGTAGCACCTCCCCAATGCAGCATCTCCCCGATGCCGTCGAGGAGGGAGAGGGGAGACCCTGGGTCCAGCCCTGATAGGCTGGGCAAAGCCCATTATGGACCAGGGAACCATGTATCAAAACTACCCCCACAAGGCCACACAGGTGACCCCAAGGGAAAACAGTATCTGTGTCCTCAGTAATTCATTCAAGTGTCTGCGCTCCAGGGAGAGGTAGCAGCTACAGGCTGTCGCTTCTCAAGATCAGTGGTTATATAATGCAAGGCCAGTTTCGGGTCAGTAAAAGCCTTCACTGGTTTACTTGGAGCCCTGATGGGTAACCTTGAAGGATACACTAATGAAAAAGGGCAATTCAAAGCGTGCAGTCTTTTTTTTTTTAACATCCGCAAAGGCCTGCCATTCTTGTTGCAGGCACCAGGAAAAATCAGGAAAGATACTGATCTTTTGCCCATCTACCATAATATAATCTACTTTGCAAGCTGCTGCTAATACATGTTGGTGGTCAGGGTAGTGCAGGAATTTGATAATGTGCCTGGGTTTCTAGCTGAGGCCAGGACGTTTACCCGGCGATCGATGTGCTCTCTGAATTTCCAACACCATCCCTTCTGGTAGGGGAAATGTTTGAACTAGCCATTTTTGCAAAAAAACTCCACAATCTCTACCCTCAGTGCCTTCTGGTAGTCCCAACCAGCCACACATTACAATGGCATTCATGATTCTTATGGTCATCAATTATATTTTTAAATTGCTCTATATCCCGAATCGCTTGCTGCAAAAACTGGTCAGATTTTGTGGTGCTGTCCTCCTGTGTACTAACCTGTTGCTCTAGCTCGTGTATGTGGCTTTCATGTTTATCAAGTTTGTCACCCATGGCATTAAAAGTTTGTTGTAAATGCACTAATTGGGCATTTAAATTAGCAAAACCAGCCTGCATTTGCGTTTGAAGGTCATATTTCATTTTAGCAATGAGAGTTTCAATCACCGGGCTAGAGGTAGACATTGAGGCCACTGGTTATGTTCCTGTGTGGGTTGCTTGTTCAACTGGGACCCTGCTTGCAGCCTGTGTTGTTGGAGGATCCAGGCCTGATGGTGCATTTTCCTCTGCTGCCAATTTAAAAGAAAGCTGCGCTTGTTTCTTAGATCCTTTAGAGTTAGCTGCCATTCCGATCACCGTAACTCAATTCAGGTAGGCTACAATAACTAGAAGGAGTGGAGACGAGATTAAAGTTTTGTGGATGGATGCAGAGCTCTGCTGTTATGTGGCCATCTTAGTCCCTGGCTTGGCCTCACCCCCCCCCCCACTGCTAATACTGTTACCTTAGCTTCTTCCTTTATAGGATAACATTATAAGACAGGCAGTCGATAGCTACACATTACTAAGTAACTCAGGCCATTTTATAAGCACTCAGCAGGCTGGAATGGAGCACAGGGTGCATGGGGAGTAGTCAGCTATGGGGATTATGGGGCACTTGTCTCCAGGGCTATGCTTTGCAGAAGGGGATGCTGACCCACATGTAGGACCTTCTGGGAGCTCTGTGCTCAGTTGGCAGCAGCAAGGAAGGAAATACCCCAGCTGTGACTCCAACTAAGTTGGATCCAGCCCCCAGCACCCCTACTACCCCAGAGGCCCACTGGCTCAGGGAACCGGAGAGTGGGGGAAGGGCAGAGGGAGGAGATTGTGTGGCAGAGGCAGTCACTCAGCAGTCAGCCATACCTAAAAGAGACCACTGGAAAATTGCTCTGCACCCCTAGAAGAGGCACAGGCGCCTGACTTTAATGGGAGGGGGGACTTGACTCAGTAGGTGTTGAGAGGAAAGACAACATGGTGACAACCAGGGGCAAGTGTTGGCAGAAGTCATTTAGGAGGATTCCATTGATAGTGGACTCTATATTTAAAAGTATGGAGCAGGTGGTAGGCAGTGTGGAAAAGGGGAAGGGATGGTCAGACGCCTGCCTCGAGCATCAGTCATTAAAGACTGGGAGAGGTCAAGGAGGATCGTGGAGGAAGAGAGGGAGAAGGGAGTGCTGGTTCACCTTGGTATTAGTGATGTAGTGAACTGGCCTGTAGAGAAAGTGAAGAGGGAATTCCAGATGCTGGGTGACAGACTGAAGAAGCACTCTGCTTCTTTGACCTTCCTGAGGTGCTCCCTGTCTGGGGTAGGGAGAAGGGGGAGGAACGAGTGAGGAAGGAGGAGATTAAGGCGTTCCATAGGTTGTTAAAGGGTAGTGTCAGGAACTGGGGTACCACTTTACAGGGGAAAGGGTGGGGCTTCTTGGATAGGAGGCACTTCAAAGGTGATGGTTTTCACCTGATGAGGAGGGAACAGTGCTTTATGGCAGAAGTTTGACGTCTGCATTGGCAGACAGTTAAACTAACTGCAGGGGAGGCTGGGGCTAGGGTTTCCACAGCTGAGGTTGGTGAAGTGGAGACAGTCCAAACAAAAAAGACCAGCACTTACACCAAATACAAATATCATTGCTATTTTAATGGTGTGCAAAAGGCTGGCCCGGCGGTGCTGAGGGTTGAGACGCGAGACACCACATCTCGCACCACACTGGTGACCCAGGTTCGGGAAAGGACTGTGGTCGTCAGGGGTCAGCAGGGGAAGGAGAGGATCGAGCATCCAGAAGACAGCTTTCCTGTCCTGGGGGAGGGTGGGTTGTGACTCCCGCTGGACTTATGGCCCACAGTGGAGGCTGGGAGCAGCATATCAAGCAGGAGTCTCAATGAGGGGATTGATGTGGTGGTGGATGTCCTGTGGGCGGGTGCGGGAGCGCGCCCGCCATGCACTGTATGTTACTGCATGTCTGTGCTTCCAGGAAAAAACAAGGAAATTTAACCCTGGCAACTGGACCGGCAAAGGTGGGTCCAGTGATCGGACCCCATGTCCTCAGCCGGATCCATCTCCAGCTGTTCGATGTGTTCTCCTCCCCAGCAGCTCTTCTAGATTCTAGATAGAAGCTGGGAGTAGTAATGTCCCACCAGGGGCTCAGAGCCGGAGGGGTGGGGTGGTCAGTGGCAATTGATAGGAAGCACTCTCAGGAGCCAGCCACCAGACTGGGGAGGGTCACAGGCCGGGTGGGGATACATCTGCACCACAGACCTAAATGGAGAAAGGTCTACGGGCGTGAAGGATACAAGTAAAGTTAAAAATAGCATGCAAAAATGACTTTATTAATAGCATTAGGGAAACTATAAGCCAGACAGAGCCTTTGAAGTCCGGCGGTACTCTCCCTAATGCTGATGGCTGTGTTTTTGCAGAGTATTAGAATAGCAACGGTATTTGTGTTTGGTGTCAGTGCTGGTTTTTTGTTTGGACTGTATCTGTTTTGACCAGGCATGACAGTGAAAGGAGCTACTTTGGTTCCATTTACATGGTGAAGTGGGAAACCAAGCCAGGAGTCTCCCACGGATGGCGGCAAGGTGTATAAGACACAGCAGCAGAGTGGACCGAGTTCAAGGGACTGGAGAATGTAGACTCAATAGACCAGAAAATAAGAACAAACATAATATGCCAAGGATATCATGCAATTGTGATAGGGGAAGTAATAGAAGAACCAAAAGGGGTGGAGCATCAGTTGGAGGGTGGTGTGCCTCAGTGCCAGGAGTCTAGGTAATTAAATTAGTGAATTCCAGGCACTAATGGCAGACTCTGGGCTGGATCTAGTGGCTGTTACAGAAACTTGGGCCAGTGAGAACAATGACTGTGATCTGGTGATCCGTAGATACACCTTACATAGGCATAACAGAGGTATAGGTAGAGGTGTAGGGGTGTCCATTTACATCGGGAAGGAACAGTGGCAGTACAGGATGCCTCCATAGGAGGGAAAGGGGAGGCAGAATCACTGTGGGTACAGCTCACAGTCGTCAGGTGGGAAACTTCACTTGGGGTGGTTTATAGGCCACCAGCACAGGGAAAATGGAGAGAAAAGGAACTAAGAGTGAATGTAGGAAAGGAGGCAGCAAAAGGGGAGGTTGTAGTTCTAACAGATGTCAACCTGCCAGACACTGACTAGGCCATCTCAGAATCCAAGAGCAGTGGACGCCAGGCCCTGCTTGATACTTTGCAGGACTGCACGCTGGAGCAGTAGGTCAGGCAACCCATTAGACAATTGGCCATTTTTTTATGTAGTACTCACCAACTTGGAAAGAGTGGATAGAGTGCAGGTTGGGGAACCACTGGGGTCCAGCAACCACAATACTATATGGTCCGAGTTGGCCCTGGGTACCAGTAAACAATACTCTAAGGCTGAGGTTCTAGACTTTAGAAGGGGGGGGATTCCAACCAACTGAGGGAACTAATCCAGGCCATGTTAGTTGGGGTAGAGGGCATCGGTTGAATAGAAGAAAGGGTCATAAAAGAACTGTTCCCAAGGCTAAAAAAGCATGCAAAAGAACAGCTATCAAGAAACTAATATGGTTATCTGTAAAGGTCAGAGAGGCCGTGAGGGCCAAAAAAAAGGCCTTTGTAAGGTACAAAGAAAAACAGGGGGATGAGAAATGAGACAAGTATCAGGAAAAAAAATAGAAAGGCCAAAAGGGCAGTTAAGATTACAAAGGCAGACACAGAACTGCATACTACTCTGGGGTCAAGGGAGGGGGAAAACAGATTTTTTAGATATATAAGGGGGAAAAAGGTGGGAGGGGAATTGTCAGGCTAAAAAAAGAAGCAGGGTAATAGAGGAAGGCAAGCAGAAAGCAACCATGTTGAATGACTACTTCTGCTCAGTATTTACTAGGGAGAACAGTGGATCATTTTCAGAGAGCAGCATAAAGGCAACTGATAGAGGGGTCCTGGAAATAAGCCTGCAGAAGTATACTAGCGAAAGGGTCAGAAAAGGGTTAGCAGCCCTGAAATTGAACAAGGCCCATGGGCTGGAGGGTATGCATCCTAGTGTACTAAAGAAACTGGCATCAGTGTTAGCCAAATCCCTGGTGAAGCTATTCAATATCTCATTGTAGCAAGGGGTGGTTCCCAAGGGCATTAGGATGGTGGACATAGTTACACTACACAAGGGAGAGGACAAGGAGCAGCTAGGAAACTACAGACCAGTCAGCCTTACTGCTATAGTAGGAAAAGTGATGGAGACACTAGTCAAAGAGAACCTAGTTGAACACCCAGAGAACCATGGGCTTCAGGGCAGTAAACAGCATGGGTCTGTGGTGGGGACCTTGCCAGAGCAAACTGGTACTATTCTTGGACTGGGTAACCAGGGTAGCTGAAAGAAGGCAAGCAGCAGACTTTCTATACTTTGGCTTCAGCAAGGCACATGACTTAGCGCCACACCAAAGGCTGTTGAAGAAGATGGAGGATATGGGTACATCTAGGAAAATAGTAAAAGGGGTAGGGAGTTGGTCAGAGGGGAGGCAGCACAGAGTTGTGGACAATGGGGTCAGACCAATGGAAAAAGAGGTCACCAAGGGAGTACCACAGGGATCTGTCCTGGGCCCAGTCTTCTTAAATATGTTCATTAGGGACACAGAATAGGGAATATCCATGGCAGGGACATTACTATTTGCAGATGACACTAAACTCTGCGGTACAGTTGACAATGAGGAGGTGATATGGGAACTGCAGAGAGACCTGTAAAGGCTGGAAAAATCGGTCCAAAGTCTGGTATCTGAAATTCAATGCCAGGAAGTGCAAAGTGATGCATGTACAGAACAAAAACCCTAGAAGAGAGTATTAGATGGGAGGAATTCAGTTGAAAAGGGACCTAGTAGTTATTATTAGTGACTCCCTTAAACCAGCCAGTGTAACAAGGCCTTCAGTAAAGCTAACAGGATGCTAGGATGTATTGGGAGTGGGCTCAACAGTAGGAAGCAGGAGGTACTGTTATCTCTGTATAGGTTATTGGTAAAGTCACACCCGGAGTACTGTGTCCAGCTCTGGAGTCCTCACCTAAAGAAGGACAATGACAGGCTAGAGACGATACAATACAGGGTGACCAAGATGATTCAGGGTCAGGAGGGCAGATCCCATGAGGATCGGCTAAAGGTGCTGAACATGTATTCACTCAAAACCAAACAAGAGAAGGGGGGATGTGAAAGAGACCTTCATGTGCCTGAAAGGAAAAAACAAGGTGAACTGTGAAGAGTTATTTACCAGAAACAGAGAAGCTAGGACAAGGGGTCACAAGTGGAGGGTAACAGGGGAGGTTTGAGGAAGAGAGGAAGTGTTATTTTACAGAAAGAGTGGTTGAGCCATGGAATGGTCCACAGGCAGAGGTGGTTGGTGACCGAACCATGGACACCTTCAAACATGACTGGGATAGAGCTAAGGGTATTTATTTATTTACTTTATTTATTTATTGAAAACTTAAGAGAGCACTTCTGAGCACACATGATCATTTACAAAGGTTCCACATCAAATACATAGTCACAAAAAACAATATAAGTACTGTAAGCAGTCACCGGAGGAATGCAGTCCAGTCAGGCACAAAACATTCAAGACAGTATCAACTACATACAGATCTGAGAATCTCTAGGCAGACTGTTGTTCAGAATAATCACAGGATAAGTACAGGAGAGAAAACTGAATTTAAAAGTTTAATGTTTGCAGCTGCATTGGACTGCAAGGACAGACCACAAAGCCCTCCTAAAGTGATTCATCTTATGGCGATTCAGCAGCAGATCAGGCACTTTGTTCAGCCAGTTAGCATCCCTGACTGCAAATGATTGCTTGCCCTGTTGCATATACCAGAAAAGAGGTCCAAGAGCATTCCTAGCCATGCTTCTGGTGTGGTATTTGTTGGAAATGGTGCAGAAACAATTTGTTAAGGGGGGCTTAGGCCCAGAAGCACCTTTTTGGCTAGCAAACAGATCTGGAGCTTTATTCTGCTGGGTAATGGTGGCCAGTTAGTTAGGACAAAGAGGGTGCCACCGTGGGTGTGGTTATCTGTACAAAGCTACAAGAATTATTAGAGATCAGTTTTATTCTGCTTAGCACCATGTCACAGGCAGCTGCATTGACTGGGAGGCCATAATCTAGGAGAGACAGGATGGAGCTGGCCACTATAAGGCATCTGGCATCTAGAGTGAAGTTTTTCCACTTACAGTACAGAGCACCCACTTGTCTGTTAACTGTGAAACATAGAAACACAGAATTTGATG
The DNA here is from genome assembly GCA_016271365.2 of Neoceratodus forsteri. Classification (NCBI taxonomy): domain Eukaryota; kingdom Metazoa; phylum Chordata; order Ceratodontiformes; family Ceratodontidae; genus Neoceratodus; species Neoceratodus forsteri. The sequence goes on along the minus strand of CM057453.1, from coordinate 815,126,466 downwards.
GCAGATAAGGACCGCTTGGCCAATCTAGTCTACCCATTTCTCTACCTAACGGATAAGCTGCAGATCCTAGTTAACCAACAGCCTACTTCCTCCTACCCCCACTAGAATTGCCTTACATCTGTCCCATGCATTCTTGAATTTCCTCCACTGTTTCTCACTCTACGACCTCCTCAGGAAGGCTGTTCCATGCATCTACAACCCACTCTGTGAAGAAATACTTCCTCACATTACCTCTGAGCCATCCCCCCTCTATTTTCAAATTGTGCACCCTTGTTCTTGCACATCTGTTTTTCTGAAAGATGCTACCCTCTTGGACTTTGCTGATTCCCTTGAGGTATTTGAAAGTTTCTATCATGTCCTCCCTCTCCCTCCTTTTCTCGAGGCTATACATCTTAAGCTCCTTTAGTCTTTCTTCATATGTCTTCTGGTGCAGACCCTGCACCAATTTGGGTTGCCCTCCTCTGGACAGCCTGCCTGTGTCTTTGCGGAGACGGGGTCTTCAGAACTGTACACAGTACTCCAGATGTGATCTTACCAACTGTCTGTACAGAGGGCCAACAACTTCCTGTTTTCTACTGGTGATGCCTCTCCCTATGCATCCCAGTTTTCCCCCAGCCCTCCTTAATGCCTTCTCACACTGCTGGCCCACCTTTAGGTCATCTGATATGACTACCCCCAGGTCCCTTTCCATTTTTGTTGTGGCCACCAGATTATCACCATTGGGGGGGTGGCAAATGAAAAGGTGTCATGCAGAGTTACTCTGAGGTATTTAAAGGTCTCCACCTGTTCAAGATTTTGTCCCACACTGTTTGGGATGACAAAGGGTGGAACTTTCCTCTTTTGTGGTAGACTAGAGAAGAGCATGGCTTTGTTCATTTTTTCATTTAATACCATTTTTTGTGGGAGAACCAGCTTTCTAGTCTCCTGAAGTTACTCTGGAGAACAGTGGCGAGGCTGTTGAAGACGGGTTTTGGCAGAGAAAACAGCATTGTTGACATAGAGGAGTATGTTGGCTATCTGAAAGGCATCAGGCAGTTGGTTTATTAAGAAGCCAAAAAGGAGTGAGCCCAAGATGGAGCCCTGAGGCACACCAACAGATACTCCCCTAGTGAAGGACACGGATCCACTGATCTTTACACACAGAGTGCTATTGGTGAGATATCTGTGGATCCAACCTACTGTTCTGAGACAGACCCGAGCCAAGGAGTTTGCTAAGTAGGAGCTTATGATTGACCAGGTTGAAGACTTTTGTAAGGTTGATACATATAGTTCTGCCCAGGCTGCCATTGTCAAGGGCCTCTTGAACATAGATGGTGTACTCCAACAGTGTCACATTGGTGATGTGATGTTTCTGGAAACCATGTTGCTGGACACACTGGCACTGTATTTTTTTAGATACGTGACAAGTTAGTCAGAGACTATTAGTATAGAAACTACCCAGCAGGACGAAGGCAGGGGAAACAGAGAACAAAAGGAGTAATAGGGTAAGTGTAGACCCCAAAGAGCGGTCCCATGGTGTGATAGGGTAATATGGACAAACTACATGGACCATTAGTCCTTGGATCACAAGAGAAGAAAAAGGGGGAAGGAGTCAGAGTTAAGGTTCACAATCCTAACACTGCATTTCCTTACTTTGTGGGCCTTAGGACTAGGAGTAACTCTAAATAATGTATTAACACAGTTTTTTTTGCCATGAATACATTTTAGAAGTACGTGACTTGGATTTTTCATCATACAGTACTATGTGGATTTCCTATTCAATACTATACATTACACATTTGTACTTTACTTTCTATAGGATGTTTACCAGGATCAGAACAAATCAAGTTACTGTATATGTGTGTTACGTGTATACTATTTTATGCAACATGCCATTAGAGCTGTATGTAGCAATTGTACACAGTACACACCCTAGTTTGCCATTTGTGGAACAGGATAGAGCTATTAAGATGGCAATGCACCAACAGACATTCAACTTTGTCAGAACTGTACTAGTTACCATACAATACACTGTACAGGGCCTCACATCAAGCAACACACCCTGTGAACATGATACCTGACCAGAAGCTTGGCCTTAGGTCACAAGAGAAGACAAAGGGGGAGGGAATGAGAGTTAAGGTTCACAATCCTAACACTGCATTTCCTTACTTTGTGGGCCTCGGGACTAGGAGTAACTCTAAATAATGTATTAACACAGTTTTTTTTTGCCATGAATACCTTTTAGAAGTATGTTTGTCTGCCTTCATGACATGACAGCAACTCTGTCAAAGTGGATAGGAAAGGTATTGTTAGAGAACCATTCCTGTTAGAGACAAAATTCCATAACTGTAATTATCTCAAAAATATGCTTGAGACAGGTTAAAACAATCTTTCAGATCTTCAGATGACATAAATACAATGTTATGAAAACACTGCCCAATTCTGGTGAGACATACATTGTTCTGTTGTTTGAACACCTGGTCAGTAACAGATGGAGGGGAAAGAAAATTATAATAAAGGTATGAGTTATAATTAATTTGGTTACTCTGCTGCAGTAAAAATTAAGTTTGCAGCCAGGTTTTACAGCTTGTTTTAGTTGCAATATTTATAATTGCTGAATCCTTTTATAAATAAAAATTTGAAAAGAGCATTTGATTACTGTGATTATATGAGTGAACTATGTGCCCTGTCCTGGTCAGTGATTTTAAAACATTGTTGGAGTTAAACCAATGTTGTATGGCATTTACTTGGGCTATGAGGTAGTACCCTCTCACATTTGGAAGCATGAGTGTGCCTCTAACTTTTGGTAAAATTGTTTATCCAATGTCTTTTGTTTTTCCATAAGAAGTAAGAGATTTTCTTGTTCAAATCTTTAAGGAATTGGGCAGGGATTTTGATAGAAAAAGCAGAGCAGGAAATCAAGTCTAGGGAGCACATTCATTTTAATTGTGTTTACTCTTCCTATCAATGTCAAGGGGAGAGGGCCTCATTTTATTTAATCCTGTTTTTATTTTTTTTATGCTTTCTTTTTCTCCCTACATCACCCAAAGCTATTCCCAACTCCCCTGTCTGCACTTCAGCCGTCCAAGGTCTCCCCACCATGGAGCCCTGGCTTACCCCCCAGGCAAGGTGGTGGTGGGAGGGGGAGCCCCCCATACCCCCCATCTCAAGGAATCAAGTCTTCATTGGGGACCTCTTTCAGCTGTCTGTCTGGCTGGGGGAGGACCCACTAGTGGGCCCTCACATTGGTGTTGCTCCTGGTGGCACGTATTTTGTGAGTACGCCCCCCAAGCGTGACGTGCCATGCAGTGTCATGGCTTACGCTGGTGTCAGTCACGCTTCCCTATTGGTTTGGGCTCTGAGGCTGATGTACCTCCTGGCCTCCCTCAGAGGTCAGGCCACCCCGGGCCAGGAACCCCCCTTCCCCTGGAGGAGCCGAGCAGTCCACCAGATGCTCAGACCACCTCCCCCCGGCTGGCCCTCTGGCACCCGGCTCCGCTCCCGAACCTGGGTCGCCAGCATCGTGATCATAAATCCAACTGTTGCGCCATTGGGCTGACCCATATTTAATCCTGTTTTATTTTATTTAGTCATTGTGGACAATTTAATTAACAAACATTTTTTTAGGGCATGGTTATTTTTTTCTTTTTCTTTTGCCTAAATATGGTTGTTGTGAAATGACTGTACATAGACAATTAGTAGTATCCCTAGGAATAATTTTGCTGTTTAATCTTAATAATGTTTTATTTATTTAACTGGGTGGGTGCACTGATCCAAGGGACCATTTTCAGACACGCCCCAGGCCATGAAGATAGCACAATAACACAGTACAAAGGAAAACAAAAACAGGTACAACAGGTTAGGTGATTGCAAGTAGTTCCAGAAACAGGTGAACATACTTAGTAATAGTACACAATTTTGTGCAAAATTGTACATAGAGTTACTACAGTACAAACAAGTAAAGTGCACAGTGGTACAGTGAGAGCACAGGGCCTGCATAAAACAATCCAGGTCCAACATCTTATAGAGGTATTATGCAAAAATACAACCATTCAAAAGGTTGAAGCCTTAGGCAGGGTAAGGCAATCAACTGAGGGACAGAAACAGGAGACTGCCACTGCAACAAGACCCTTATAGTGGGACTTAAATAGGGGGTGTGAGTCTAGCATCTGTAGGGGAGCAGACAGGCTGTTCCACAGGTTTGGGTGAGCTGAAGAGAAGGCCTTTTGGCCCACGCAAGTGGTGACCTGTAGGCACTCAAACATGAGGCTAGAGGAGTTTCACAGGTCATGAAGGCATGGCTTTGGCTTGAGTAGGGGATGGGAGACACACATCTTTTTCCCAATGGATTTATTAACAAGGTAGCCTAGGAAGTTGTCACAGTGGACCTGTGTGGTGGAGTCAACCTAGTGCCTGGCAGAGAGAGCAGTGGAGTAAGGTACCATGAAGGCAACCCTACAAATACCATTGTAGGTTGTGTTTAGTAGGGAAAGTCCTGTGGATATGATTAGTGTGTAAATGGGAAAGCAGTAGTCCAGCAAAGGAAGTAAGGTGCCCTGGGCAATGAAGAATCTAGCTTCTGGGGTCAGGTAACCTTTAAGCCTGTACCCAACTCCTATTTTCTGGTTTACACGCTCAATATTATATCGTATGTGTTCAGTGAAAGTCAACATGGAGTCGAGGGTGACTTTGAGGTATCTGAAGGAGGTCACAGACTCCAGGGGTGCGCCGTCAGGTGATAGGCTACTAAGACAAGTAGTGTCGCCAGCCACCTTGGTTAGTCTTGATTTTGATCCAAAAAGTATGGCCTTAGTTTTCTTTGAATTGACCAGGAGCCTGTTAGGAACCACTGATGGGTGGCACAACAGTTGTTTGTAAATGTAGTGGAGAGGTTGGCTGGGGACTTAGCACTATGGTGTGGGATAAGGTCATCAGCATACAGCAGACAGTGGCACATAATGCTATCCTTTGGAAGGGAGTTTACAAAAAGGGAGAATATAAGGGGTCCAAGAATACATCTTTGGGGGACCCAAATATGAACCTCCTGGGTGGTGGAGGTTGTACCCCTAGTTCAGACCATCTGGGTTTGACCAGAGAGATAATCTTGGAACCAGGCAGTGAACGTGCTGGAACAATCAATGCTGTTCAGTTTGCTGAGGAGGATGTTATGGTTCACCAGGTTGAAGGCCTTGATGAGGTCCACAAAGATGGCACCAGTGAGTTTGTCTTTGCCCATGCTGCAGAAAACGTGGTTTGTGAAACAAGCCAGGGCTGAGGTGGTGCTGTGGCCCTTCCTAAAGCTATGTTGTTGGGGGCAGAGGCGGTTGTACTTTGCCACATTGTCAGAGATCTGCTGGTGCACAATTTTTTCAAGAATTCTACCTAGGTGGGAGAGGATAGATATGGGCTGGTAGTTGTCAACTAGTAGGGTATGACCAAATTTAAAGATGGAGATGACTGGCTTGTTTCCATACTGGGGGTACTGTTGATGTGGTGAGGAAAAGGTTAAAGACTGTAGCCAGGGGGTTGGCAATGTCATGGGTAATGAGTTTCAGGAATAAAGGTGAGAGGCCATCACTACCAGCACCTCCCTGGTTGGGGAGGCATATAAGGAGCATACAGGTTTCTTGAGGGGAGATGGCTTTGAAGTAAAAGGAAGGAATGTTTGAGTTTTCTGTAAGCTGGCCAGAAAGCTGCTGGTCAGGGTTGCAGGGAGGTAGTTTAGTGATGTGGTCAGACTGGTCTGTAAATTTGGTACTGAGGACTGCTTCAATGTTGGAGGGGTCAGTTAGGGATCCTGTCTCGTAAGTTTAATGGCAGTTTGTCTAACCCCAGGTGCAATCAGGGAGTTAACTGCCAACCAGAAATTCTTGTGGCTGCCAAGGTTGCAGGATTGGTGGTTACGAAAGTACTCAGCCTTGTTTAATTTTACAGCTTTTTTGCAGAGGTTCCTCAGGTGTCTGTTTTTATTCCAGAGGGAGGGGGAGGGGGAGGATTTGTGTGTGTCCCATTTGGCATCTCTCTCCTTCATCATCTTAAGGATGTCCTTAGAGAGCCATCTCATGTTGTCTTCACACACCCTCCTGATGATTAGGGGGAAGTTCCTTTCCTGGATTGCAGTCAGGGCTGCAGTAAGGAAGCCCAGGGCCAAACTGACATCTGTCATACTGTGCAGGACTGTCCAGTTGACTGCTCTATTGTCTGAGAATAGGCAAGTGGCATCGTAATTGGAGAAGTCTGTAAAGGTCAAGTATTTGGGGAAAGGGCGGGGAGGTTTGGAGGACCAGATGTAGAAGGTAGGGGAGTGGTCACTGATGGAGTCAGATAGGACTCCCGCATGAAGGACCCTGTCTTTTCAGTTGGTCAGTATCTGGTCCAGGAGGGAGTGGTTCAAGTAACAGTTGTTCAGGTGGGTTGGGGTGGTAATGAGCTGGGTGAGATTTAGTTGTTTTTTTTTAGGTCACAGCATTCCATTTGGGAGTTGTTTAGCCAGTTCAGGTTAAATATCACCCAGCATGATTATCTCCCTTGAGCAGAAGAAGTGACCAATGCTGTTCAGTAAGTAGAATTCTGTCTTTGATTAAGCAATAACTTTGATATCCTTAGGGCTATGCCAAAGATTCCTGTGATTTTTTAATAATCCCGATTGTTTCATGAGAATTTATTTTATATCTCTCTATCTTTCTATCTGTCTACCTATCTATTATCTATCCCTATCTATCTTTCTACTATCTGTATCTATTTATTTATTTATTTATTTATTTATTGAAATGTTTCACCAGGAAGGCACAATGAGCAACAAGTCGCCCGTCTCCTGGTGCGACCTGGGGGGAATGGGTACAATTGGAATGAAACATTAAACATTCAAGTTACAGCATCAACATTAACATACAGTTGTAAGGCAGGTGTTACAAACAGTGTTACACATAACATATAGAAAAAATGAACAATAATAAGTGCCAGGTTAATAAGTAACAAGTGTTTACGTGAAAGAAAAGGGGGAAAGGGATGAGGTGGGGGGGAAGGGGAAGAGTCGTGTCCCTGGAGACCCCTTCAGGGTGTGAGGAACCCTGCAAGGGCACTTGGGGGACCAGAGAGAAGGGGATAAGGCAGTGTCCCATAGTGTGGGAAAGGGAGTAGATGAGAGATACAAGCCCCTTGGGGGGTAGGAGAGGGACCCATGGAGAGCATTCGGGGTCCCTTACATTCTGTGAGAGATCAAGGGAGGCCAGTAAGGGGAAGCAATTTGGGGGGAGGGAGAGGGCTAGAGATTTTGGAGGTGGGTGTGTACAGGGTAAAACGAAGGTGAGGGTAGAGGGGTAGGGTTTGTCCAGGGCTTAGAGGAGGGAATTAGGGAGGGACATGGCGGGAGCAGCTAGGTACAAGGTAATTACTGAGGGTGGAGCTGATGGAGTAGGCAGAGGATGAGTGCGGATTTGAGGGCACTATCTATCAGCATTGTCCACATACAGATTAATTTTATGCTCTGCCAATCCAATTTGTATGCCCTTAATATTTTTATTTTTATGTGTAACTAAAGAAAGGAGTTTGATCATTAGAGGAAATACAAGGTGATACTGAGCGACCCTGTCTTGTTTTGTTTTGTGGGTTACTGGGTAGCTGAGGACAAAGTATTGTTTGTCTTCATTTTAGTATTAGGTATTCTGTACAGCAAATCAATCTGTTTCTAAAGTTAGAGCCTGTGGCTGCAGCTTGTAGGGGTTTATGGTCATAATCCCACTGAATCACATCCAAAGCTTTTATAGTATCAACCAAAGGAAAAACGGCATTGTGCAATCCAAACAATCCACCTTTATTTATTCAGCGTCCATTCAGGAAAGCTCTGAATAGTGTCTAGAGTAAAAGCATTAGGTGAAATAGTAATGCACAGGAATGTACATTATGACACTACATATCAAAATATTGTAATATAAAAGAAAAATGGTAAGTATTAACAGATATAATACAAAGACCCCATACAGATTAAAATCACTCATAAAGGCTTGAGAAAAATGCCATGTTTTCAAAGCAGATTTGAAACTTTCCAATGAATTTGCTGACCTTAATCCAAACTGGAGGGCAGTCCATAATGCAGGGGCCCCGATCTCAAAAGCCCTACCACCAATGGTCTTGAGGTTGGATCGAGTGTGGTATTTTTGCCTAATCTCATTTGCTCCCGGTAGATATTTTGGGTCCATTGCAGCAATGGATGGTTCCGACGCCATATGGCATCTATGGGAACAAATTCAAGATATTTATAAAGTTCTTCAGATACTGCCTCTCAGTTTTCTCCCTCTTAAACATCCATTCTGGTCAGATGGGATGAATTTATGAATGCCAAGTTTTATTCTTGTGGCAAGAATGTTTGAGAATATTTTTACATCAGAATTCAAAAGTGAAATTGTTTATATGAGGAACAGAGGGATAGGACTGGATCCATACCAGTTTTGTGAGAAAGCAGAATTTCTGCCTCATATATAGTTTTGGGTTTTCTGCTGTTAAGGGATGATAAACTAAAGCTGTTGAGGTGAAAGAGTTTTGTAAAGATCAGTTGTGAAGCCATCCAGTCCTGGGGTTTTATAAAATGCTAGATTCCGGATAACTTGGATGACTTCTTCCTGCATTACTTATTGTTCTAACACTTTAATTGACCATCTAGAATCAGAAGAAATTTTACATTTCTAAAAACAAGGAAAATGCTTGACATTCTTAGCTATATTCCTTATGATATGGTTACTGCTGTGCCTGTTTCATTTTAAATTTCACTATTGATGTTTTGCTTTTGGTCTTTTTTAATTGTTAAGATAACATGTATTCTGGCTTGTCTCCTTGAATATAATATTTGGCTCTAGATAGACTATACATTCTTTATGCCTCATACATTGTCAATTTACTGTATATTTATCTTCTTTATTAGATTAAATATATCTGTGGAAAAAAATTGAGCATCTAAAGATTCGGGCCTGGATATGTAAGCAATAAAACATGATGGGGTGTGCATTAGACAGTTCTAATGCATGGCTAGGGGGATGTAGTGAGGCACAAGGCCACAGGCTGAGTGCGTCCAGTCCCCTAACCATGAATTCACTGACCTATGCAGCCAGTATAGTGTTATGCTTGTGTAACTGTGTTAGTTTTGGTTGTGGCTGTTCGCACACTCTATTCCAGAGGAATTACCACCCTGTATGGGCAAGAAGCAAGGAACTCTCAGAGAAGGTTCTGCCCCTAGAGGTGCCACGGGATGGTTCCCATGGCTAAAGGTACCTTAGGAATCCCCCTAAGGAGAGAGCGCTGCCACTGGAGGAGGAGGAGGGGAGGATGGTGGGACAAAGATAAAATGCTTCACAGTGAGGCTGAGGAGCCTCAGCTTCACAGTGAAGCTGAGAGGAACTGCTTATATAGCTCAGGAAGTGGGAGTGTCTGGCTGCTTGGCCACTGAATTACACGCAAGCCTTTCAATTCACTGACCTACGCAGCCAGTATAGTGTTATGCTTGTGTAAGCGTGTTAGTTTTGGTTGTGGCCGTTCGCACTCTCTATTCCAGAGGAATTACCACCCTGTAGGGGCAAGAAGCAAGGAACTCTCAGAGAGGATTCTGCCCCTAGAGGTGCCACCGGATGGTTCCCATGGCTAAAGGTACCTTAGGAATCTCCAATAGAAATGTAGTATCATCCCCAAAGGAGGCAACATGATGCATGTGAGCAAGCAGTAACAGTGACGTAGAAGCAGTAACTGGAACATAGTAGTAGAGAAGAATAGTGATGGCTTGCATTGAGAGAAGGGAATCCCTAAGGAGAGAGGGAACGGCAGGACATTTTCCACCTCCATCCAACAACGGACCCTACCTAAGATAACTAGGGGAAACAACTATGTTAAATAAGTATTATGACCTGAGGCAACGAGGGAGAGAAAAAAAACCCTATGAAGAGGAAATCTCTGGGGATCCAAGGCCTAGGTCGCCTTCCCTCCAGGCTTGGGAAAATGTATTTAGTGATGGCTCTGCAGCTGTAAATTGGAAAACCCAATTAAAGGGAGGTGGAAAATATTCCAATTTGGAGGAAGGCTCTCACTCAAACCCTCTAGCAGGAACGTCTTGGAAGGTTGCGAGAAAACTCTGCAACAATACGAGCATCCAAGGTGCAGGAGGAGAGCAACAACTGCTGAGGCACTCACCTGGCCTACCCGCCCTAAATCAAACCAGGTGAACCAGAGGCAGTCGTGGGGAGAATGCGGTGAAGGTGCCTTGCTAGGGAAACCACTAAAGTCAATGACCAACCGTTATAGTGGAACACTAGAGCCAAAGAGATCGTCGTAACCACCCTTCACCGCTAGTCTTAAATTCTACACCAGGAGCTGCTGTCACGTAGCAGGCAGCTAAAGCCAAGCCCGGGGCGAGGACATTCCCAGCTATGGGCCAGGTGAGAAGGATCCCGCCCCAAGCTGGACACGCTCGATGATGCGGACTAATGCAGAGCGAGACCATCAACTGCAGGAACCTGCACCAGATTAGAATGGCTGGCATGCCCCAGAATTGATTGAGAGCTGTAAAGCTGGTGAGCTGAATGAGCATGGCATGCCGAGATCGTAAGGAGCATTGAGTGCTGAGACCTTGCAATGTTGGATGCAGACTGAGAGCAGTAGAATCCCAGGTGAAGCTGAAGGGATGGCACTAGGCATAAAGCAATGGTTTGCGTAAGCAAGGAGCAATGGTTGCGTAAGCAAGTGGGGACCTGATAGGTCAGTAAGTAGTAGTAGTAGTAGTAACAGGTGGACTGCATAACAACTGTATAGCAAGTAAACAGCACTGAGTTAGGGGCAAGCCAGCCAGACATGAATAGCCAAATCAAGGTGACAAACTCTGAGGATTTTCGGTGGCAAAGACAGGATTTAGAACAAAATTAACTAACCACATAGGCCACGACCCCCCAAAACACCTCTCAGTCCGAACCGTAGGACAAACAAGGAAGCGATGAAAGGACGAAAACCACATACAGATATAAAAGCTAGTTTAATAGCCTCAGTAGGAGCTTCAGCTAACCTCAGAGTACACAAGGTAGAATAGGAATGGGTGTAAACAATGCAGCAGCAGGAAACAAGTGGGCCTGTACAGCAGTAGTTAAATGAGTACAGTGTTAAAACACAGGCACTGGGTACAACAGTAATTAAAGTAAGCAGTCAGCAGCAGTGGCTGAAGTTGTAGGTAACTGAAAGCAGTAGCATGAGCTCTGAGTAGGTTTGCAGTTGCAGTGCAGTAAATTGAGAGTTGGAACTGAAAGCAAGCAGAATGAGCTCAGTAGCAGCAGTATGCTAGGAGTCTTAAAAATAAAAGCCCCCCCAAAAGAGGAAACCAAAACACAGCAAAACAGAAAACAGGAAAGGCCCCAAAAAACAAAAACAAAACACAGGGAAGCATACAGCCGGAAGAAAGATACAAACCAGATGCAGGAAAACAAACACTGAAGTCCAGCAGAGACACACAGAAACAGCAGGCTTGGGGTGGGGTGGGGTTAGGCTCCAGCCAGCTCAGAAAACAACCAACATAGCCTCCGACTGCAAAGACAAAATGCTTCACAGTGAGGCTGAGAGGAACTGCTGATATAGCTCAGGAAGTGGGAGTGTCTGGCTGCTTGACCACTGAATTACAGGCAAGCCTTTCAATTAGAACTGTCTAATGCACATCCCCGGAGTGGCTAATTGCATTTATAAAATGGGCCTGTGTATTCTAAATGGGGGTTCTAGTTTTACTTGTGCATTAGACACATTCTAATGCATGGCTAACAACCAATCAGATTGCTTGAAATCGTTTCCCCATTTTATAAATCCTTTTAAACTCATAATTTCCAATATCCATGTATTTTTATACTTATTTATTTAAAAGTTGGTAACCAGGAAAGGCACACTGAGCCAAGGCTCGATTCCAGGTGTGACTCGATATATATGATATATAATACAATATGATGGGACATAAAAATGTCTTAATAGTAGCCATATTATCAATGCAGTGGATTCTGTATTATTATTAACTTTTAAAAATAGAAGGATTTATGTATGTCTTTTATTTTTCAGATTTCATTGTGTAAAAGAATTGGATCCATTTGCCAGCCTATGAGGGGCGAGGCGTTATTTTCCAGTTCCGTAAATAGTATAACTGGGGATTGATCATAACTTTTTAACACCATATCTGATTGACTTAGAGAGCAGAAAACAAATCTATTCTCAAGTATGACTGGTGTGAAAAAGAGAAATCCAAGTACTGATTCCTATCAGGATTAAGTTGTCTCCATGGTTCTAATAAAGTTAAATCTGGGATACATTTTCTGGTAGTTACTGCAAGCCTGACTGCAGGTTGCATCCCTTCCTGACGTGAGCGAAGGTGAAACCACTGCAGAAGAAGATGTGACTCAGGAAAGTGCAGTCTAGTGAGGAAGCAAACTGTCATGAAAGTCAGACCAAGTTTTGTGACCCCGAGTCTGGCACAAATACAGAGATCTAAGGAAAACAATATATATTTTCCACCTTATTTATAGGCTTTTTGCTCATGATAACCAAAAAATCTACAAACACTGTCCAGAACTGGAAAAGGCTTCCTTCTAGCTACAGGCCTACCTCTGTGTGCACTAACAACAGAGTACAATTGGTAACAACACATTATTACAAGGACAAAGAGCACCATATGTATTTTTTCCCTAGTTATGAGTTTGTTTTCCCTTTCCATGGAAGGGATCATTAGTTACTGTATATTCCTGTATACTGTATTGCCATCTGTAGCCTGTTTCTGCACTGCTCTTATGTTGCACTCATTCTTACCATAATTTGAAAATAGGCATTTAGTTGCTTAGCGTACATCACCAGGTAAACAAAAAACAAATCAATAAATCATGAAGTCATTCTTATCTAATCAGGACTGCTAACGTTTAAACATTCCAGGTGCTCTTATAACCATAGAAGGGTGTCTCATACACACAGTTCTCAAACTCGGAACTTCTCAGTTCAGTTGGCAGAGTCCATTTCCCACAAAGGGGACTACAGGTATCTAATATTCTGCAAAGTAAAATATTTTGATTTTAAATTCAAATTTCATTTTTTTAAGCAGAGGTTTTAACATGATTCATAGTATGTCTATATATACAGTTACTGTGTTTGTTATGGTCATAAGAGTTTCTTCTCAAGTCCTTTGTGTGCCAAAACTACTCAGTTTCGCTTTGCAGTTCTCTCATTCAAAGAACTCTAGAATGCTCTCTTCTAACCCTAAGAGACACAGTAACTGCTCATATTAACATATAGTAACTGGATAGCTTCTTTTCCTATAGGGAGACCAGATTACAATTTGCCAGTACTACCAGCTGGTTATAACATCAAACCCGTGTCGGGTTTCCTTTTGAGAAAGCCATGCAACAGCCTCCCTCACTGAACATGCTCTTCCAGTACTGCTTACAGATTTTCTTCTAACAATTCAGTTTGAACCTCAGCTTCCTGTCTCCGAAGTGCCACAGTGCAGCTTGTCAGGGTATGCCTCCCAGTGTGCAGTCTCCCAGTTCATGATCGCAAAAAAGTAAAAATAAATAATAAAAAAAAAAAGTGAAAGTAAAATGTGGCTTTTGAACTGCACTTTAGCCTGGCAGTGCTCTTCATCAGTGCTGCTGCTATCCTCCCCTCACCCAAACACTTGGCTTAATATATAAAACTAAAGTTGAAAGTAGAAAGAAGGACACAGAGAGAGGCAGCAGGCAACAGAATAATAAAAAAAAAAATGTCCACAACGGTGCAACTGTAAACTGCAGCACCATCTACTAGCCACAATGTTTCAGTTTTTTCCACATACTGTAAATCCTAGGGGTGAGAAAATGCTGCCCAACAATTATATAAATCAAAGGAAGCATGGCTTCACTCACAGTGTTTATGTAGTATCCCACACCTCGGTTGTGTATAAAATGCTCAATATACACACCACCTCATGTATTATGCTACATAGAATAGACATACTGTATAATATGGAGCCTCTGATTATTGCAGTGTGCTGAACACATTCATCATTTACACTGTGCAGTGGAGATCACAGACATAAGCTTAGAAGGTATTTATAATTCAAAATATGAGATTTAAAAGGACACTGTCAGCTTTTGACTGTTTTAATCCCATTACCCCAAAAGTGCCTGCATTCCCTGCAGCCTTCTTAATGGTCCTGTAATGTGTCTACCTGCCTAGGATGTCTAAAAATTCAGATTTTTCCTGATGCTCATTGTAGTAGGTAATCCTGGTGACCCACTCTTATTCACGGCTGCCAGACATCTATGCACACTCGTATATAGAAATGATGCTGAAGCGCTGGTAGGTTCATTCAGGGACAAGTTTTCTCTATTTTGAACCTCATGAGGTAAACACTGAGTCATCCAATGTAATGTGAGCAGAACTTATTAGTTTACTTCTTTTCCAAAATAAGAGGTATATCACAGGTAAATTTGCATTTGAAAGTCATGCAGTCTGTTCCAGGGTGTACATTAAGGTCCTTTAGTCTCTCTCCTCATAGAACTTTTGCTGCAGACCCTGCGCCTTTTTAGCTGCTGAACAGCCTCCACTCTGTCTACATTCTTCTGGAGATGTGGTCTACAGAACTGGGCACAGTACTCTAAGTGGGGTCTTACCAGCGATCTATACAGAGGCAATACCACCTCCCTCTTTCTGCTGGTATTACCCCTCCCTATTCACCCTATCATCCCGCTACCCTTCCTGGCTGCCTTGTCACACTGCCTGGCCACCTTTAGGTCATCCGATATAATTGCCCCCAGGTCTCTTTCCTGCTTGGTGATCGTCAATACCACTCCACCCATTTTGTACTCCATTCCTAGGTGTCTGTGCCCCAAGTGCATTATTTTGCACTTTTTCACATTGAAACCCAGCTGCCATACCCTTGACCACTCCTCTAGTTTTCTTAGGTCTTTGTTCATCCTTTCCATACACCGCACCCAGAGTGTCCACCCTATTGCAGATTTTGGTGTCATCCCCAAAGAGACAGACTTTCCCTTCCAGTTCATGTGCAATGTCACTTGTAAAGACATTAAAGAGGATCAGTCTCTGTGCTTCCGCTTTTGTGGATTGGGACTGCAGCCACCCTCCTGCAGTGCCCCGGAACCCCTCCTATTTCTAGTGAGCTGTTAAACAGAACTGTCAGAAGTACAGCCAGCATTTCCCTGAGCTCCCTCAATAACCTTGGATGCATCCCATCTGGCACCATGTCCACCTTCAGATTAGCGAGCCCCTTCAAGACTTTCTCTTCCAAAAAAGGACTAGTGTCCATCTCCCTCCTTCCAAAGCTTTTGTTATTTTTTGTGGCCCCTCCCCTTCGTGAACACCGAACAAAAGTATTTATTCAAGATGTCTGCCTTTTCCTGATCTCCCTCTGCACAGTCCCCCCTTCCATTTTTAACCTTACAATCCCACCCCTGGTCTTCCTCTTTTCACTTAAATACCCAAAAAATATTGTGTTCCATTCTGTTACCTCCTGGACTATTCTCTCTTCAGCTTGCAACTTTGTGCCTTTTACTGCTCTCTCTGCTTCCCTCTGTTTCCTCTGATACACCTCCCTGTCCTCCTCCTTTGAGTCTCCTTATACCTTCTGAATGCTACCCTTTTAGCCTTTACCTTTTCAGCTACCTCTTTCGAGAACCACAGCAGTCTCTTTTTCCTCCTGCTTGCAATCCTGAGGGGAAATTTCATGTCCCAACTCTGTGCACCATTTAAGTCTGAGGGGCTCTGTAGGGTCTCCCTGCAGCTCGAGCAGCTGCTTGTCGATATCCTTGGCTGCTGGGTGTACCCCAGTGGGTGGTGACAGTATCTTGTCTAAGATGTTCTGCTCTTCCATTTTAAATGGGGGGGGGGGCAAACAGAGCACCCAAGGAGTGTCAGAGCTGCAGGTACTGCCAGTGTTGCTGCTTTGTCAATTCATATTCTGTTTGCAGTTGACCAAAAGCTTTGAGGTACTCTGTTTATCAATGATGTGTGTTATCTTGGGTATGCCTTCTCCTGACCATTCTTTCCAGTGGACATGTTTACCTCCAATGCGCAGGAAAGGGTTATTCCATAGGAGAATGAGGGCCGACTGTTGCTGACACCACCTGGTTAGCTTAACATCACTCTTACAGATCTATGGCATGTGGTCATGGGCCCGGTGTTAACTAAGCCAGAGGGCAGAAGCTTTTCAAATAAAATTGCATCCTGGAGTTGGGCCTGCAGGAGATGAGAGTCGTAAGTGGCCCACTTCAGTGTGAGTTATTAGCATTAAGGGTGACAGTCTACGAGAGTTGATGCAGGACTTGTGCTGCATGCTTCAGGTTAAAGTCCAGCATGTCCAAACCTCCCTTACCAAAGGGACGTGCCAGCATCCTGCGGACAATGTTTTTGGGCCCACCACCCAGAAAAAGTTAAGCACCTTGGTCTGTAGCAGTTTGAGGTGTGATATGATTTTAATAGGGAACTTATACAGGATGTATTGGATTCATAGGACCACCATCATCATCATCCTGAAGGCATGTGCCCTTCCCCAGTTTGAGAGATGGAGGCAGCTCCATCTGGCCATGTCCTGCTGTAGGACCATAAGGAGTGGGAGTATATTGAGGTCCCCAAGAGTACTGAGATTCCAGGAGAAAGGGATGTCCAGGTATTTGAGGCTTATAGCAGCTGGCTGTAAATCCCAGGAAAAGCCCTGTGCAGCTAAGCTCATGCTCCTGAGGGCATGATCAAGGATTTAGATACACTGGCCTTATACCCTGATGACTTCCCAAACTGGGCTAACAGATCAAGAGTTACTGGAACAGATGTCTTGCACCTATACAGCATCAACATTATGTCATCCACGTATGCTAGGGCTTTGTGTTCCTCACTCAACTGTATACCATGGATATGCTCATGTAGTCTGATGGCCTGTAGGAGGGGCTCTAGAGTGAATACAAAGGGCAGTGGAGAGAGAAGCCCTGCTGCAGCCCCCTGCCTAGAGGGAAGGAGGGTGGGGTTTGTGAATTTGTAACCAGTGATGCAGCAGCTCCATTGTATAGGGTCTAGACTAGGTGGATAAAATTTGCCTCAAAGTCAAAGACTTCTAGGACATGGAACAGGTAGCCCAATTCTACCCTATCAAATGCTTTCTCTGCATCCAGGGATACAAGCACCGATGGGAAGTTTGAGTTAGTGGCTTTCCATATCAGGTTCAAAAGTCATCTGGCATTGTCCACCCCTTTATGGTCTGAAATGAATCCCTCTTGGGCTCTGTCAACTAATGTGGGGACAACCTCTGCCAAGAAGGTAGCTAAGGCTTTAGCACAGGCTTTACAGTTTGCTGGTGTTAGGGATACCAGGCAGTAACTCACTCACAATGAGGGGCCTTTCCCTGGCTTGGGGTTAAGAGAGATCACTGCTGTCCTCATTTAAGGGGGAGTTCCCCCACAGTAGCTGCCCCAGTCAGTGCCTCCACTAGTGGTTGCAACAGAATCACCCTGAAGGAATGCAAGAATTCAGCTAATAGGCTGTCTCCCCCTGGGACTCTTCCTGTGGGCATAGAGCACAACACCTACTGCAGCTCTATCTGGGTAATCAGCCTATCAAGCACTGCCCTTATTTCAGGCATGATACTTGGGAGGCTCAGTGGGGCCATGAATGCAGATAGGTCCTCCTTGGTCGGGGACACTTCCTTTTTATACAGGGCTTGATAGAGCTCCCAAGAAAGCATCACTGATCTCTCAGGGTTCGTGTTTTACCACACCAGCTTTTTTTTTTACCCCTAGGAGAGTAGCCCTCTCTTGTCTCTTCTTCAGCTGATACACTAAGAGGCACCCTGGCCTCTCCCCATCTTCCCAGCAGGTCTGTTTGAGGCAGAACAGGGCATATTCAGTCTGTTGGTGCAGCTAAACATTCACTTCATACAGTGTTCCTGTGATCTTAGCCTGGAGTTCTGGGGATTGCAATGGGTCACTCCTGTATTTCTGCTCAAGATACTTAAGACAATCTGCACCTCAAGGCCCTCAGACTTAGTCTTCTTTACATGTGAGGCATGCCTACTGCATCTGCCACATATGAAGGCCTTTAATGCATCCCACCTGATCACTGCTGAGGTTTTCCTCACTTTATTTGTCTCTAGAAAGGACCATATATCAGCTTCTAAGGACTTGCGCAACTGGGGACCCTTAAGGAAAGTGGTATTAAATAGCCATTGTCTTCTTGGTGGCAGTTCAGCATCTGCTGGCATCTATGTGAAGGACACCAGGGTGTGGTCCAAAATGATCACAGTGCCAACTGGAGCTTCTGCTATGTCTGGTATCCACTATTTAGGTACTAGTCAGATGTCAGTTCTGGAAAATGTACAGTGTGGGTCAAACAGAAGGAGAAGTCTCGCCCACTGGGCAAGTCAGTTATGACCTGTGAGGTTGGTGTCTGCAGACCACTTTGGAGGGAGGGGGGGCTTCTGTCAGTGAAGTCATCAAAGACTGCATAGGCATCTCCACCAACAATTAGGCTGCCCTCGTGGTACAGTCAGGGTTTGAGCCAAAGCGTTAAAGAACTTGGCATCAGATTGGTTTGTCCTGTATATATTGCATAGGGTGACCTCCTGTTTGCATAGGACACCTTGGACAATGACATAGTGACCCTCTGGTTCTGAGATAACTTCCCCTGCCACAAAAGATGTGTTCTTATGAATGAGAATGACTACCCCTCTGCTCTTTAAATTACAGATGCTTCCAAATACCTTGGAGACCCATCTAGTTGTAAGTTTGGCAGTTTCAGCCTGATTAAGGTGGGTCTCCTGTAAAAATATAATCCATGCACCCTTCCTTTTCTGCTGCTCCAAAATTTTCCTGTGTTTGACTAGGAAGTGGAGTCCCTTGACATTCCACAATACCAACTTTGTAATGTGGTTAGCCTTACCAGTGGTGCTGCAAAGAGCAGATGGGTAGTGTCACAAGTAATGCCTGTTCAGAGTAAATCAAGCAAAAACGTGCTTTAAATATATGTCTTAATCTGAGCCTCACTGAGTTGTTACCATACAGGTAAGATCCATCAGTCCATCTTTTCCAGAAGCAGTGACCTGCGCACATCAAGGCTTGCTTAAACACGGTAAACGTTCTACTAGATGTCCCCATAAAGCAAGCCCAACATTCAAGAACATATACATAGTAAAATACCATAACGTCAAAAATCATTAACATAGCCCCGTTGCCAACTGGGCAGCTAGAGTCAAACAAGAAACCTTTTTGGATGTGTGGGCTTTGCCAGAGTGGGGGTGGAGGCCCCTGAATCCACTGCTCATCACGGTATCCTGTGAAGATAGTGAATGAATATGAGTGATTGTCAAAACAGTGACTTATAAACAATACTATCCTCATGAGTTACCTGCAAGGGTAGTGACCCTGTGCTAAGACGACCACAGGGGAGGGCGACCAGAAGGGGGAGATAGAGTGAGGAAGGGGAGGGACAGGGAAGAAGATTTTTCGGGGGGTAGTATGCCTGCTGCAGCTGAGCCTGCCGTGTGGTGTGGTGGTGAAGGTGACTAGCTCTGACACAGCAGGTACTGGGTTTGGGGCTGGGGACGGGGGATTTTGCCACTGGCTACCGTTGCCATTTTTAAAAATTTCCAATCTGGAGTGTCGACCCCTCAGTGACAAGCACCCCCCTGGAGTTAGTAATGCTTCAGCTGGTAGGTACGGGGTATCAACACTTAATCTACTTAGGGGGAGCAGGACATCCGTGTTACCAGTCAGCGCCTTGGATTCTGTGGACCCACAGGTGTTGCGAGAGACTGCAGAATATTTAATCACATGCTGGGGTCAGGCAGCATGTGGCATAACCTGATGAAGGTCACATAGTGCGGAGTGAGTGCACCCACATCAGAGTTCTGAGGGGGATCATGAATGGTCCGCCTGAAATTCATGAGTGCTTATGCCAACACGCACTACTCAGACGCTTCAGCATGGCACATTCAAGCAGGTTAGACAATGCATGTGGTGTGTGAGTGCTAGCGGCTTGGATGTTCAACAGAAGGGCCCCTGTGGAGGACAGGCAGTGCTCCCATGTGTGTCAGGATGTGCAGCTAAGCAAGCACATGCCCTATGTGATACAAGCTAGTCCTCCAAGCTTTGGAGCAGCCCAACCTCACACAGGTTGCTTGGACAGCTGGTTTTCAAGACAGTTATTCACCTACTCTGCACATTCCATGCCACTCATTTACTTGTACAGTGATCTGGAACCACCTCTGGTAGTCATAGGCCTACTGAAGTCAGCTAGGGTGAATGATTATGGGTTGTATGTGGTGGGGGGGGGGATACCAAGGTGTACAGATCACAAGGTTGCAAGTCCACCCTGGGAGGGATGCTAGCTCACCCTACACCCTACATCAGTTCTCCATCAGATTGCCACATGCAGCTCACACCAAAATTACACTCTCTCCCCCCAGTGGCAGGTATCCATAATGTGCCTGCACCATTGTCCCTTCAAATGGGGACAGAAGACCTGGTGAGGGGCAGTAAGGTGGGAAAATCTGTGCACCACAGCTTGAAAGCACACCAGACAGTCGGAAATTGATCACTAAGTGGTGGCTAGACATCAAAGAAAGGTAGCGGTGAGGCTGAGGATTGACCTGGCCTAGTCCCACAATCTGCCCTTTTTCCTGCTCCCCTCCCCCTGTGAAAAAGTCCCGAAGGCAAAACCAAATAGCCACAATAAGCAGCAGGTGCCACTAATAACTGAGTGTGAGTTTAACAGCGTGAAGCACTATGGGGGGAGGGAGAGATGTGGAGCAGGTCTCAGCACCTGAGAGAGGCATGAAGGGGAGGGGGTAATGCCAACAATGGGGTAACATTAGTAAATATTTCAGATCGGTTCCTTGGTACATGTGAGTATGAAAACAATATTAAACTTGAAGTCTAGAGAATCACCTACAGCAAAGTACACAGACACATAGTGTCTCTCTTAGATCACTGTTTAGGAAGCAGTATATTTTTCAAGTTTTGGGTTCCAGGTTCCTAGCTTTCCTTCCCCCGACCTGGTTCAAAGACTTCCCTTTGAAATTTAACATCTTTATTGTTTTGTAATACATCAGTAAAGAAAGTATGAAATATAGAAAAAAAGACTATCCAATACAAACAACGGACGACGAATAATCCATATATAAGGGAAAATACTGTACATGACAGTTAAAGAATAATAAAAAACACCCTCCTCCCCCCTTAAGCCCCACGGAGCGTGCTCTAAAGTATTATAAAGATTCTGCATATATAGCTAGGAACTGAATACATTATGTTGACTTTGGAGAGACTACCAATTAACAGATATCAATGCAGATATAAGGCATATAATTTACCCCCTTTTTTATCGAAACCTGACAGATTATTGCGAGAGCCAGCAATCAGACGGTCGGTCCTAAAGTAGGTTGAGAGATCATTCAGCCATTCAGTATAGGTTAAAGTTAGCTGGTCCAGCCAGTGTTTGAGCACTAGTTTCTTGACTACCATTGAGATTAAGGCTATATGGTATTTATGCTCCTTAACCCGGATATTAGAGTAGATTCCTAGAATACAAATCTCCACAGTAAAAAGGTCTTTTAGGCTAAGTAAGGGATCTAAGTCTGATTGGATTGAGTGCCATAGAAGAGCAGCTTTTTCCACACGACCAAAGAATGTGAAGCAGGTTCCCTTCAGCATTACCACATCTAGAACAGTTAGAAGTAGGTAGATGTCCAATTTTGGCTAGTTTTACAGGTGTATAATAAAGGTTGTGTAGTATGTGGTATTGGGCAATTCTGCGTTTGTCCTGAGTGATGTATCTATATAAGTCTATCCAGATTCTAGGCCAATCAATATTTGTACCTGGAGGCACAGCAGACCAGATTTTAGAGCCGGGGATAACATCTGGGTGGCCTATAGTTAGAAGAGAATTATATAAAGGAATAAACAATGTGGTTTAGAGGCTAGGTCATGGAAGCTGTCTAAAATAGGTTGTATTTTGGATTCTTGTGGGGAGGTACCAAATGTTTGCCCTATTAAATGTCTCCATTGAAAGATTTTGAAGGTGCAAGTAGTGGGAAGGTTATATTAGTTCCTTATTTCGAGGAGGGAAAGAAGGGAATTGTGGGAATACAGGTCCGCTACTTTAGCATTCTGCAATTGAGGCAGCCAGTTGTGAGTGAGGGGTGTATTACCTATATTGATGTTAGGATTGAAAATAAGGTTGTGTAAAGTCTTGACGGAAGAGTTTCTTGGAGGAGCAGAACTGGGAGAGGAGTCTAAGGGACGTCCCAATTATGGATTGACATACTGAGTCGGTAGACTGTTCGTAGGAATATAAAAGATGACTGGGGAGAGATGATGATGTTGTAGGAGCATCTGTGATTCTAACTGTAGCCAGAGGGGAATATAATCACTCAAGAGGTTAGTATTCCATCTACCGATCTTGGAGAAATGGCTCGCCCAGTAGTAAAGGAGAAAATTAGGAAGGTGGAGACTGCCTGATGGTCTGGGGAGGCTCAATCTGAGATATGATTCCCTGGGTTGTTTACAAAAAGACTTCCCTTTGGAGGTCTAACAGTTGCAGTCCTGGCCACCCTTTCCACCCATGATTTGTTCTCACTGTTGCATTACCTCTGTGAGGATGTCTTCACTGGGGATTCTGGGAGTGGAGTGGTGTGTGGCTGGGTATCCATCTTACCGAAATGCTTGGGAGCCAGTTCCCCTATGGAGTCCGAGCTAGCCACAGAATGTCCAGAGTCTCTGCTCCCTTCCCTAGTCCAGGAACCCACATTTTGTTGTCCCAACTTCTGTTGATCCCTGTCCCAGTAGCTGGATCTTTTTACTTTAGTGGTCTGCCAGTACATATAGTCCCCAGTTCCACTGCACCTGGCTGGGGAAGGGTGATGTAAATTCCAGGACATAGTGGGATTAAAGGAAAACTACACCCCCATATCTTGTAAATGTTATTTGTTTTTATGTCAATAGACAACTCTTTTCATGTGGCTGCTATGGATATATATGATTGCTTTAGTTTATTTTCACTGTTCACACTAGTCTCTGTAACTATGCTGAATATCTCCATTTTCTGGTTGCTGAAATCTCACTGTTCCTGCAGCTCTATTAGCATATGAAGACACGATACGTCAGCATCCTTTGGACTTCACAATATGCCTGGCTGCTTAATTACAGTTCAACAAAACAAGTTACAGCAAGGTGTGAAATACCACATCTACCTCCAGTTGGCTTTGCAACTGTCTTGAGTCGTAATGCAGGATTTTTCCCTTTAAATTGCATTCAATTTGTGCGTTTTCCAGAGAGTTATTTCAGGATATTTGTACTTTCAGCACAGAGAAAAGGTTACTGTGACATCATGTTTTCATATGCTAATGCTGTTCTCATGGACAATGAGATTTCAACAACCATACAATAGAGACCCCCCAGGACAGTTATAGGGGACTAGCATGAACGGACAGAGAAGACAAAGTAAAGCAAACACGCATATCCCTAACAGCTACACAAGGAGTTGTCTGCTGACAAGGAAACAAATTCGGGGCTCGAATTTAGTGGTATTGCGGTACATACTGGATACCAAATTTTATGCTGGAATATCAAAATTCAAGCCCTGGTATCCCGCTTGAAGTACCCATTTTTTTCTAAATCACGCTTCTATTTTATTAATTAGCACCTGCTGCATTAAGAAGTTGCAGCTCAACTGTGTTTGCAGTAGCTCCTTGTATCTGTGCAGTGTTAGGGGAGGACGTGTCTAAGCTGCCGAGTGACAAGTCGATGTGAAAATACAGGATACTCACCTGTAACAGGAGTTCTAGAAACGGTATATGTTGTTCATCCACACTGTCTGGCAGGTTCCTTGCCTCTTTAAATCTTGCCGGAGGGTATTCAAGCTGGCTCCTCCCACCCACTCGGGTGGTAAAACTCTTGGCTTCGCCCCATGACGCCAGATCTAGCCCGCTGGAAGCCAGGTTGTGCGTCAAAGCGGGGGAGGTCGGGTGGGTCGTGTGGATGAACAACATATACCATTCCTAGAACTCCTGATACAGGTGAGTAACCTGTATTTCTAGGGACATGGATATGTTGTTCATCCACACTGTCTGGCAGACTCCTAGCAGTTCTCTGGGAGAAGGGAAGCAAGGTGCACACCCCCTACTTTGGAAATAAAGACGGGAGAACCGAGGCTCCAAAACCAGCATCCCGGCATGACTCAAGTTCAATTTGGTAGTGGGTAATAAAGGTGTGTGCTGACTTCCAGGTAGCAGCCCTGCAGATTTCCTGGATAGGGACGTCCCTGGAGGCAGCCACCGAGGCAGCGGTATGACGGGCAGAATGAGCTCTTATCCCTCTGGGAGGCTCCATGCCCGCCAACCTATAGCAGAGATCTATGCAGGAGGTGACCCACCTGCCTATCGTCCGCTTGGCTGCAGGTCTGCCAGATGCGGCTTCAGCGTAGGTGACAAACAGCTGGCGAACCTCTCCCCAAACTTCAGCCGTCTGCTCCTTGTAATAAGTGAGCACTCTTCTAGGGTCCAAAGTATGGAGCCTATATTCGGCCTCCGAGGTGTGATTGGGGTAGAACACTGGCAGAGTCAACACCTGGTTATGGTGAAACTCCGACACCACCTTCGGAAGGAATTTCGGGTGGGGGCGCAGGACAACCTTGTCCCTGTGAAAGACCAGATAAGGAGACTCGATAGAAAGCACCTGGAGCTCTCCCATCCTTCTGGCTGACATGATAGCCACCAAGAAGACGGTCTTCCATGACAGGTGAGAGATGTCACACCTGTGCATCGGTTCAAATGGCTTGCCCATGAGCTTAGCCAATACCAGCAGTAGATCCCACAGAGGTGGAGGTTCTTGCACCGGAGGGTATATGTGATCAAGGCCTTTGAAAAAGCGCCTGACCACTTTCTCCTGCACCACCAACTGCTTCCCGGCCCGTGCCCTCTAAGCAGAGATGGCTGCCAGGTGCACCTTAAGGTTCGTCGACGAAGCCCTTGCTGAGAAAGGGACCACAGGTAGTCCAGAATGCTTGCCAAGGAACAGGAGGAAGGGTCCAGGCCCTTGTCCTGATACCAAATGGAGAATCTCTTCCATTTGAAGGCATAGCATTTTCTGGTCGACTCCTTACAGGACGCCTCAACAACGTTGAGGACCTCATCGGAAAGTCCCAAGGCCTGGAACTCTAGCCGATCAGGAACCAGGCCGTCAGGTGCAGGGATTGAAGGTCCAGATGGAATACCTTCCCCTGATTGACTGACATCAGGTCCGGGCGGGCTGGAAGCCGCCTTGGGAGCCTGGAGCTGAGACTGAGGAGATCTGGATACCAGAACTGGCAGGACCAGTTTGGGGCTACCAGAATCACCTCTGCCTTGTCCCTCCTCGCCTTGAGAAGCACGTTGTGGATCAAGGGAAATGGGGGAAAGGTGTAGAAGAGACCCGGGGTCCACGGCCTCGAGAAGGCGTCCCCCTGCAGTGAGCCCTGCTGAGGGGGGCAGGTATGAAGCAGTCTCAGCTTTGCATTCTCCCTGGAGGCAAATAGGTCCACCTGAGGCATGCCCCAGTGGGAGAACAGATCTTGTACTACCTCTGGCAGGAGAGACCACTCGTGGGACGCAGCCCCCTATCCGGCTTAGGGCATCGGCCAGAATGTTGGAGGTTCCTGCCACATGGATGGCAAGGAGATCCACCTCCAGGCTGCTCACGAGTGACCAAATGCAGAGAGCTTCCTTGCACAGAGGCATGGAGCACGTCCCAACCTGGCCGTTTAGACAGTACATGGTTGTGGTATTGTCCATCTGGACCTGGACCACTTGACCCCGTAGAAATGGAGTGAAGGCGGTGAGGGCTAGATGAACCGCTCAAAGCTCCAGCAGGTTGATGTGACATCGGGACTCCCGAGGGGACCAGAGGCCAGTGCGCTCTGTCCTCCCCAGATGGGCACCCCAACCCATCAGAGAGGCATCGGTCGATAGAGAGACCGTCGGCTTGGGGTGGACAAATGGGATGCCCTCCTGCAGATGTGCTGGAACGGTCCACCACTGAAGAGCGTTCCACATCCCCTGGGTCACTGTCATTAGCTGATCCAAGGGATCAGAGTGCTGTGACCGTTGGCTGGCCAGCCCCCATTGAAGGGGATGCATGTACCAACGTGTACAACAGACCACGCTGGTGCAGGCCGCTATGAGGTCCAGGAAGTCCCGCGCAGAGTGCAATTGCCCAACCTGAAATGATTGGGCAAAGGAGGAAGAAACCTCTGCCCTGTCCACTGGGAGCCGTGCTCTGGCTTGTAGAGAGTCGAGCTCTGCCCCGATGAATTGTATCACCTGCTTTCGCCTGAGTTCCGACTTGGCCTCGTAGATGAGGCCAACCTGAGAGCAAACCTGGAAGGCCAGATCTCTGGACTGCTCCACCTCCGTTCTTGAGGGGGCTGCAATCAGCCAGTCATCCAGGTAGGGGTATACCGGACCCTTCAGTGCTGCAGGAATGCTGTCACCACTGCCATGTATTTGGTGAAGACCCTGGGAGCTAGGGAAAAGCTGAAGAGCATGACCCAGAACTCATAGAGGGATCCCTCTGCCCTGAAGCAGAAGAATCTCTGGTGGGACGTACGGATTGGGACGTGAAAGAACATGTCCTGGAGGTCCAGAGAACAGAACCACATGCCTCGTTCCAAGGATAGGATAATCTGAGCCAGAGTGACCATCCTGAAGGTCCGAGACCTTAGGAACCTGTTCAGGTCATGCAGGTCGAGAATGGGGCGCCGGCCCCCCATCTGTTTTGGGACCAGAAAGTACCTGGACACAAATCCCGGGTCTGGAGGAGGATCCACCACCAACCTGATCACCTCTTTTTCGAGGAACATGGCAATATCGGCTCAGCGAGCTGACAGAGTGGCTGCAGACCCCATAGCCCTCCGAGGGGCAACGGCTCGGAAGGGCAAAGCCTGCTCGAACTCCAGGAGCAGGCCCTTCCTACCACCTCTAACACCCAGTGGTCCGTGGGTGATAGTGACCAAGCGAAAGGAAGTGAGCAGAGCTGCCTCTCTACTGCACCCAGGGGTGACGAGGGTGGAGGCGACACCACTCAACTCGGCTTGGAGGAGGGACCGGTCGAGGGAATTCCTGGGCCTTTTCCTCCCTGCTTCCTATTAGAGGAAGCCGCAGGCTTGGCTTTGGGGTGCCAAGCGCAAACCTGCTGGCCCTGATGCTGATGCTGTTTGGCCGGACGTGCAGCAGGCACAGAAGGGCGAAAGGACTTATGTTGTTGTCAACGGCCCTTGTCCTTCTGGGCGGAGGTGACCAAGTCCAGGTGGCACTGGACTTTTCGATCCACTGGAGGTGACCTTCCACTCCAGGGCCAAAGGGGTCAGTCCCCAGGAAGGGGACATCCCCCAGTTTGTGCTGGGTATCCGCCATGAAGGTGGATATCCTCAGCCATGCTCTACGGCATATGGCCACTGCAGCTGCAATTGATCTGGCACAGGAGTCTCCAATGTCCAGTGCCATTTGGAGCTGCTGTTTTGCCATCACCCTTCCCTGGTCCCATATCTGCTTGACCGTGGTCTGTAGATCAGCCAGGAGATGAGGGAACACCTCATCCAGGGTGCCTATGAGGGTGTGGGAGAAGTATGCCATCAGCATGGCCAAGCTGGCCTGGCGGAGGCCAAGGGATGCAGTGTACACCTTGTGCCTGGCATAGTCCAGCTTTTTGGACTCCTTGTCGGGGGGGCTTATCCACATCCCTAGCGTTCCTGGAACACCGGAAAATGCTATTGGTGCCCAGCCCCTCGGAGGAGGAGTGTTCCGAAAAACCAGACAAAGAGCAGGTAGGGACCACGTGCTTCCTGGCCAAAGGTGCAGGACAGGAAGCCGGTCGCTGCCAAAGCTCCAAGGCTGGGCCAACAATGGCTTCAGCCACCAGAAAGGCCTCCGTGGGCAAATCCCCTCGATCCAGTATCTCCGTTAGGGGACACTTGGCCAGCTTGGATATGGGCTCAAGCTGCATCCCGGTGGACTCCGAGATGAGCTGAAGCAGACCCATAAAGGACGGTGGGCTTTCGTCCATTGACTGGCCCCCGGAGAACTCCAGGTCAATGGGCCTGGAGAACAGGGAGGAGTCGTCGTCAGACTCCAAGGAGTCCGCGAAGAGCTGCCTGGGGCCTGAGCCACCCTCCACTTGTCGAGGATGGTCAGGAGTGAGGGTGACTGACAACCTGTGGGGCAGACCCTGACCCGACCGAGAGTCCTTGGTCGGAGCCCCCGATTTCAGTTGTGAAGGCGGAGGTTCCACCACAAATTGGTGGGGCAGCTGGTTTCGGCCGAACAACTGGCCCAGGCTTGGGCACCTCGACTACAGTGAGGGTTTGTTTCGGCCGTTCGGGTGACAGCCACTTGATGGCCTTGGAAGGCGATGGCGTCGGCTTGTTCCCAGACAGAAGTAACTGCTGCTACATTAGGTCCTCATAGCATCAATGCAATTTGCACCGAAGCCTCTTCTCTTCCGAGGAGGAAGACGAGGACGAGCGGTGGCGCTGCTTACTTTGGTGCCGAGACCGAGACCGCTGATGTCAGCGGGATCGGCTGGACCAAAATGATGTCCAAGATCGAGATCCTCTGTGTTTCCGACGAGTCTGGGAAGGGGCCGGGGACACCCGCTCTTCCCTTGGCTCGGAAGCCTTGACCAGAGACTCCGGCACAGGAGGCGCAGGCAAGTCCTCGGTCTCCACCGTGGGAACCGGTGAAGAAGGGCTGTTGGCTGGCCTGACAGGGACACCGTGAAGCCAGCGGCCTTAACCGCAACCTCGACTGAAGTCGAGTGTCAACTGTCCGGGGAAGGGGACCTTTCCCGCTCCCACGAACACCAACAGTGGGACCTACCTTTCGAGTCCTTCTTTTTGGACCGAGAAGAATGTCCCGATGGCCCCTCTCCCTTCGTGGAAAGGGACTGGCAAAGCTCCTTAAAAGAAGCTGTGTAGGAGGATCCCAAACAGAGCGGGATAAATGCCGCGACCAAGGAAGAGGATGATGCAGCCTGTGCCGCCTCCTCCTTGAGGGCGATCATCTGCTCGAGTTGCTCAGCTGAGCCAGCCGCCGCAGACACCGCCCAATGGGCCTCCTTTGACTTCACTGGCAGGTAGCACTTCTCGAGGCACCCAAGCTGTAACCAGGCAGTGTGGACGTTGGCCGAAAACGAACAGCATAACTTGCGGGCCTGCGGGTCATGGTCTAGGCCAAGGCAGTAGACGTACGTGGAGTGCAGATCCGTCCTGGACATTTTATGCCCACATAGGCACCGCCGAAAACCGGGAGTTGATTTGTCCATTGCAGCCGCGAGGGAGTAATTTGACGGAAGTCTTGAAAATTTAAGAATGAGTTGTGGGCGAACCGAAGAATTAGGATCCAGTCTATACACAGAGCGTTAAGGAGGGACCTGAGCCTCCAAGCGGTAAGGAAGATCTGGCGTCATGGGGTGGAGCCAAGAGTTTTACCACCCAGGTGGGTGGGAGGAGCCAGCTTGAAGACCTTCTGGCAAGATTTAAAGCGGCAAGAAACCTGCCACACAGTGTGGATAAACAACATATCCATGTCCCTAGAGTCTCCATTTCTCTGTACAGTGCTGAGGCAGGGGCATGTCTGAGCTCCTGAAAGAGTGACATGAAACGTGAGCAGCAGCGACAGCAGAAGACGGAAAGGAGGCATGAAGTATGCAAAAATATACAGAGCTGAAAAGCTGAAATCAGAGCCAACATCAGTGAAAGCTGACAGCAGGAAAGGGGAAGGGGCAAGAGGTATGTAAACTCTGTTTGCCTGAGGAACGAGGAGTGCAGAAATTTGAGTACACAGCAAGTAAAACAAAAGTTAATGAGACTGTGTTGAACTGTGAAGGATACATGGAAAAACAACACAATGCTTTTTAACTAGTAAGATTTGTTTTATTTTCTATTCTAAGGAAGGCAGACATATTATTAGGAAAAGATATGGAGGTGCTGATTTTAATGGAAAGATTGGTAAACAATAAACATTTTGTGTGATGATCATATACTCATAGTGATAGAAACAGACTGATTCAGAATCCTGGAACCCCACCATCAGAATCAATTAGGAATGCACATTTCATTATTCATATTCAAGCCAATCAAACCAAACATCATGACTCAGCTGGCCTATACTGTACTTGCATGGCATGACTAACCCCTGTTCTGCAGATGCAGTCCCTGTTCTTTACATTTAAGATGCAACATTTTATCTATGGACTACTGATTGCTACTTTTGTGATTGACATCAGGACTGTGACACTTTCCTCTATGCATAATTAGAACAAAAAATATTTAGGATAATGCATACATTTTCCCCAAGATAACACATGGGCGCTCCCATTTTACACTGCAACCCTTATTCTAGTTTCTGTTATGCACAGACTTGTGCCTAGGAATTACAGAGTTTGGATCAGTCCAATTTCAGATATTAGGCTACTGCTATTTAATATATGACAATGCATATGTCACCTTGGGAATATTCCTATATTATCCTTTTTTGTTTTTGAGGGGGTGCATAGAACAAACAGTGACACTCATGATATCAATCACAAAATTAGTATTCCATACTGCAGAGAATAGGGACTGCATCTGTGAAGTGGTGGTTGACCATACCATGCAAAGATACCTCAACTCATCATCATGGTGGTTGCTCAGGGACTGGAAAGAAACTTATGCCTCTTTACAGACACAAAGATCTGCAACAGCGTTGATACACAGGGGAAGGTGGAAAGTATGAGAAGGGCTTGGCAAGGTCAGAGGAATGATCAGAAGTATGGCAGCTTGGATTCAATGCAAAGAAGTGCAAAGTAATGCACCTGGGAAACAAATATCCAGAGGAAGAATACACAATGGGGGGAGGAGTAGTAACAACAACAAAAATGGAAAGGGACCTGGGGGTAATCATATCAGATGACCTAAAGGTTTGCAAGCAATATGAGAAGGCAAAAGGGATGGCTAGGGGATACTGGGATGTATAGAGAGAGGCATTGCCAGCAGAAAACAGGAAGTTGTTATCCCTCTGTACAGATAGATAGTTTGTGAGAACCCATCTGGAGTACTGCATCCAGTTCTGGAGACCCCATGTCTGCAAGGACACAGACAGGATGGAGACAGTCCAGAAGAGGGCAACTAAAATGGTGCAGGGTCTGCAACAGAAGCCATAGGAGGACAGACTAAAGGAACTTAATATGTATACCCTTGAGGAAAGGAGGGAGAGGGGACACATGATAAAAACCTTTGAGTACCTCAAGGGAATCAACAAAGTCCAAGAGGGTGGCATCTTCCAGAAAAAGATGTGCAAGAACAAGGGGACACAATTTGAAGATAGGGGGTTGGCTCAGGGGTAAAGTGAGGAAGTAATTGTTCACAGAGAGGATTGTGGATGCATGGAATGGCCTTCATGAGGAGGCTGTGGGGTCAAAAACTGTGGAGGAATTTAAGAATGCATGGGACATACATAAGGCAATTCTTGGGGGCAGGAAGAAATAAGCTGTTGGTTAACTAGGATCTGCAGCTTATCCAATACGTAGGAATATGGGCAGACTAGATGGGACAAGCAGTCCTTATCTGCTGTCAAAGTCTACGTTTCTATGATTTTTGTGTTGTATCTTGTTTTTACTCTGCTTCATGAAATGTGCATTCCCTATTGATTCAGATGGTGGGGTTCCAGGGTTTCACATCTTTGTGTTTCTCTCATACCATTATATGACTGGACGTGAAAAGAACTTAAAACTATTTTTGAGTTTAGTTTCAGTACATTACAAGTTGCTTTACAGGTCCTGTACCAATCTACTGTACTTCGCAGATTACATGAATTTAAATTTTAAATTATTTTTACACTTGTCATTTTGTAATCACAGTTGGAGCGCTTAGTAGCTGTGCACAACAGTAAGATAGGCCCTAAGATTTTCATAAAATACATGCATCATTAAATAACTTGGATCACAAAAAACCAAAAATGGGAATTTCTAGATACTGAACCAAGAATGAATAATGTGATAGCAGCATGACCACAACAAACATTTAAACAAACCAGTACTTTACACTATACCCTTGTTAAATCTAGATTTATAAAAGTAACATTTAATCTGAGAACAACTTGAATGCCTGACAGTCCACAGTGACGAAATAGTTTATTTTCCAGGAACTGGGAGGAATCAGTATATAATTTCATTGGTTTTATTGTGTACATGATGTGTTTTTTTATGTCATTACTTGTAAGATATGTGCTTTGTACCATTGTTTCTATGGTTATAAGCTTCATAAAACTACACACACACAAAAAAACAAAGAAAACCAAGTTGTGTTTAGCACCTCATTTACAAGGGGGTCTTCAGAAATCAAAGAGACCATAGTAAAGAAACTGAGAAGTTATAGGTATTGAACCTTTTTATGCAAAGGGCAAAAAAAAAAAAAAAATACAATTAAAAAGTGATAGATGTGTAAAGCTGTAAATAAGAGTGAAACAACCATGCTGGTATGCACACCACATAAAGTAGTTCTTGAAAGGATACAGATTGGGGACAGCTCAATTAACACTGCAAGTCCAGAAAAAAATTTACATTGTCGCCTCTTGCTGTACTGAAATGCTACAGCTGATGCAAAATACAAAGCAAGGTGGTGGGGGCGAGGTTGGAGGATAGGTGTGAATAACACCATATACCCAGCAGAAGAGACTTTAGAACTCTTAGAATTTGTGAAAATGAGTGATCAGGACAGGAATGTAAGCTGAGCCAAGGCTGGTTAAAAAAATAGTTGCTTAACTTGTAGACTTGAAAGAATTGCATGTCTTCCTTTCTGTAACATCTTTCTATGCACAAAGAGCTTTGAAGCTAACTTGCTTAACTGTGTTTGGTAAATTTTACTCCTGATTTCTATTTATGACAGGCAGTAAACATTCCTGCATGAGAGGTTTTACCACTGAAGTGCCTATAAAGTGAGGAACTACACAGTGACATAAAAACATCACTTTATAGGAGCTTCAAAGGCAAAGTCTGTTCCAGGAATATTAACTGCCTGTCATGAAAAGAAGTCAGGAGTCAAATATACAAAAACAGTTAAGTAATTCACAGTTGCACTAGCAAATATGATTTACACTTTTACAAACATTTATCAAGTAAAAAGACATGCTTCAACTTATTCTAAAAACAGAGAAGCAAAACTCAGTAACTACACAGGCTAAGTACACACTGCATTTCCAACAAGACACTGGTCTGCTGTAGGGGCTATTAGACATCAAACCAAGGGGCACTCTGGGAAGACTAATCCTGGACAAGATGCAATAAAACAAACCTGAATGGCAGCCCCCAGAGGTAATAAAATACCCAGGGAAAGCAGAAAACAAATCCTCTCACAGCCTAGACAGAAGCAAAACACTGGGATCACTGTTTTGCAAAATGTATCTCTTACATTTTTTTCTAATTTGCAAAACAGCATAAATTTATCCTAACAAATCTGTCCAACTGCCACATTCAAAACACTATCCCCTACCTACTTGCCACATATAAACTCAATTACAACACTGCTAGACTTATATATATTCTTAAACTTAAAACAAAAAAATACACTTTATCATCAAAGGACTGTTTACCAAGTACTGTGCCCATGATTAAAATAATTTGAACCTCCTCCCTAAAAAAAAGTGCCCTCACATGAAACTGCATGTTTAACTGTAAAGACAATTAAAAAATGTATTTCTAAATGCATTACTAACACGAATGCTTTCAAAGTTTTGAAACTACTAAAGATATATAACAAATATTGTTAATCCCAAAAGCTGAACTTTATGTTTTTAGTATATAAATGTTTAAGAAAACCATGTGGCTCTTTCAACTCAAATCAGAACGCTGTGTCTATTGTCTTCCTTGGGAGCTGTAGTTCCAGACAGTCCTTAATTACTTTTTCCTTCTGAGTCCCCAGGTGGCTATGATAATTATTTGTTCCAAGGATTTTTTAAGGCAATTTGAAGGTATTAAGTACTTCTGTTTTCCTAGTCCTTAATAAAATGCAGGGGCTCCACAACTCGATCACTCCACAGACTTGTTCTGTTGCATGCTCCAGGTCCCAAACTAGTTTGGCTTGTTCCAACATGATATCCACCTCATGCCCCTCTCACATGAATCACAAAAAAAAAAAAAAAAAGGGGGTGGATCTTTATGAGCTTCTCAGGAAGAGATGGGGTGGATCTTATTCCCTCCAAAAAATGAATGCTGCCTCCCACTACTCGGGTTCCAATTCTTGTACCACCCATTTAAGAAAGAAAATAGTACCTTGCAATCACTGACTAACATGAAAGCATATTTATTTGAGAGTGGAAAATATTTCTTGGAGAAGGGTTAGGCGGAGGAAACTATTTACACCTTCAGTCAGTTCCACATACAGAAAGCATGACATCACTCCTTTTGTACATGCAAAATGTATGCAGGCTCTATTTACTGCAGCCGTAAAAAGAAACAGGGGTAGGGATGTACACAGACAGCAGAAGCATGAGAACGGATGGAGAGTGGAAGAAGAGCATGGGGAGCTTATAAAAAAACAAAAAAAAACAGGCAGCAGTTTGGGAAATTTTCAGAAAGGCATTCTTAATATTGAACACTTCCTTCCCAAAGTTAGTTTGATTACTTGAACTGTACAGAGAAGGATAACTTCAACTCTTACAGTCCCCCTTCTCCCCAAATCCCATAAAACTTCTCAACCTTTAGAAGACGCACATTGAGAAGGTGGCAGCCCCCCCCTCCCAACACAGAAGCCAGATTATGTGGGTAAATAAAAGCCTAATGCACAATATAAACATCTATGTAAACTGGGTGGGATAACAAATTGCCAAGCATAATACCAAAAGTCTGAGTCTGGTTTTCCACCAAGAATACCCATTTTGTTCCTTAAATTCTACTTCCGAAATACAATTTACAAGATCAGAGGGTGCAGTTTTCCTTTTACTGTGCTCTATATGCACCTGCTTGCTGGAGGGACGAAGTGTTTTCTGGCCAGTTTCTAGAGATGGAATGAGCAACCTCCTCTGGCACAATGAAACTGTGGGGGGATCCTGCTGTGGTTGATGCACAATTTGGCAGGATACTGAAGTTTGTATGGGATCCTCAGGTTCTGTGCACTTGTCCCCTGTATATACCTTTCTCCTCTGTGTTGGCTCAGTTGAATACCCTACAAATATGTATATGTCCATGCCAAGTGAGGGGGCTTCTATCCCTTGCCAGAGACAATATTTTCTCTTTGTCTGGACAGGGCTATCTCCAGGCTTTGGATGTGGGGCAATTCTTTTAAGTCTTTTCTAAGATCAATTTTTAGGTATGCCTGAGGAGCTGTAAGTTTTATCATTGAAGGAATCCTGACACATCTTTATTTCTGTCGTC
The DNA here is from genome assembly GCA_016271365.2 of Neoceratodus forsteri. Classification (NCBI taxonomy): domain Eukaryota; kingdom Metazoa; phylum Chordata; order Ceratodontiformes; family Ceratodontidae; genus Neoceratodus; species Neoceratodus forsteri. Next base: position 815,091,079 of record CM057453.1, on the reverse strand, counting down.
TTTAGAGAATTTGACAAATTGTAGGTTATTTATATGGCTCCTATTTTCTGAGACCTCAGCCCTCACCCAGAGCAGACCCACAAAGCGCTCTAGTTCTTGAATTCATGCCTTGTGTCTAGTGACTGTGTCTCTTGCCTTAGTCTGTAATTCCTGTACTTTGTCATCCAGGACCATCACAGAGCTCGTGAATGAAGGGATTTCCCAAAAGACTTGGTACAGCATCCCCTTTATCCTCTAGATGTGTGACACTGAAGCTGTGATCAGAGCCACTACTCCCTGTGCCATCTTCGCGCCTCTCAGTTTACCAGCCACTGATGGTTTTTGACAGATTTCTCCACTGGGACACACAATTTCGAGGTTCAGTTCAGTATTTTGTTAGTGTAGGTTTTTATCAGTCAGCAGAGTGCAATGTCAGCTGGTTTGTTAAGTATTTTGCTAAATTACAGATATATAGGTGGTTAGCACTGAGCAGACAACTCAGGCCATCAACTCGCTCTGCAGTTCACACATGCCATCTTGAAGTTAATTTTTGACTTTAAATACTGAATTTATCCCACAGATGTAAAGGAGAAGAAGCATTTTTAGCACTTTTCATACACACTGTATCCCAAAGCACTTTACAGGAAATGACAGACTGGTAGTGAAGTGACTGTAAATGTGTAGTGGCAACCATTTTGCAAACAACACACATCATTAGATAACTGCATGAACAGATTTTATGGGAAGGGGAATGTTGGCCAGGGCACCAGTGAAGGCCATCCACTCATGTGAAAAGTGCCTTGGGTTCTTTTACCTTCACCTGCCCACCACCAGGACAGTGCCAGAGATGAGTAGAAGGAACTTTGGTTTAACCATCTCATCCAAAGGACAGTACATCCTAACAGTATAGCATCTCTCTAGTACTGCACTCAGGTGCCAGCATTTATGGTGTGAGCCCCAGTCCCGAGGTGGGACTAGAACCCACAGCTTTCTGATCCAGAGGCAGATGTACTACCAACTGAGCCACACCTGCACCTACAAAGGGTGCTGGCACTCATTTCTTGTGGTAAACAGCATATCACCAAACCAAATGGTTTAATTTATTCATTCTGGGCTTGGCCAGAGAGCAGGGAATTTTTAAAAACTTTAAAACCCATATCTCAGTTCAGCACTATAAGCGTGTTTGCTTGGGATACAGTGCCACCTTACTCCACACCCCCAATAGCTGACTAACCTTCAGCTGGGCCCTGGGCTTAGGGTGATTAACCCTGTATACTGGCAGTGCCTCCACCCAAAGACTGAACAGTAATGGGTTAGATGGTAGCTGGGTACAACCCTCAGAGAAGCTGTCTCTGCCTTCCTCTTTCTCTCCGACTACCCTTCCTCAGCAATCGTACACCTTCAGCTAAGCAGACAATCATAATACCTGGTGCACAGGAACAAACACAGTTTTATTACTACACCAATTCTTCTGCAAAGAATGTGAGTTAGCGGGGACCTTAAGTCAAGAACTAGTCCCGATTAGGTGCCCGGTATAGGCTGGGTGATAAAGCAATCAATACAACTGTTTAGTTAGACCTAACCCTGATATTAGGAAGACACTTACCGATAGCTGCAGTTAACTAGGCTTAACCCAATAGGGCTCTGCACATCCCCAGCATTCACTGTACACAATCCCCTTAGCTGGCCCTCCTGCATTGAAGGCAGCTATCCACACCCACCTGGCACCAGAAATAGCAGTTACCTAATTTGGGAGCTCCCTGATGGCACTCCCTGTGTGCTCTCTGTTGGATTATTGCAGACTCAGTGATGTTGCTGCAGGGTGGCTGGTGTTAGTGCACTTAAAGAGACACTGTCAACCTGCTCTGCATCATATTATTTCTAGCTAAAAATCAGCATTTTGTGATCGCTTGCCTTCTCTCGTTAATGTTGCTAGTTGTTTTATCTGATTCCTTTCTTGGTAGAACTGAAATGCATGCTAATAGTATAATTGTACCCAGCCTCCATTTGTTTCAGATCCTTTAAAAAAAAAAATTCAATATCCTTTGAAATTTATCACACTTTATTGATTTCCATATACACAACTAATAAAACACACTAAAATTACAGGCAAGTAATTCAAGCTAAATTATTAACACATAACACAAGTACCTCCCTCCCTAATCCTCCCACCCACCCCGACAGAGAACTACAACTAAAATCTTAAATCTGCCACAAAAGTGCAGTAATCACAGTTAAACAAGGATCCACAATAAATGATCAGCAAAGATCTTATTAAGAAAACCACTGACTCTGGTATGGGGTTACACTCCAAAAGGAAAGCTAAAGGGAGATTAAAGTGCGTCACAAACCCACTCAGCAGATCAGGCCCTCTGCTCCCACAGTGCCAACCTCCGAGCGCAGTCTTGTGAACAGGAAACAGAAACAGGGTAATCCTCCTGTATGTTTTGTGGGTTCGAATCAACCTTTGATCTCAGTTCTGGAAGGATTCAAACTGTGAACCTCTTGCTAGCTTACCCAATATACAGGCTCAGATAATTCTGCTCTGGGGGGGGGGGGATATCTTTCGCCTATGGCCGCCTAACCAGGTGTACAAAATGAACCCTTAAAAACTCTAATAACGACCTCGGATAACTCTTACCTGTTACCAGTTTGGTATTACCATATAAGCTCATACACAGTGTTGTCACACTCTTAACCATCCACGCATCACAGGAAAAAACAGAAGGACTTGGAAGACACAAATAGTCTATTTAAAAATGAAATGTTTACTTAAAAATAGATAAGAAAGTAAAATGTAAAACACAGAACAATATATCACAACTTAAAAAAAAAAAAGATTTTAAAAGTGCGATTTCCTACCACCAGACAATTAGACTTGATCTATCTAATATACTGTATCTCTTAAAGTGCTCCTAGCAGGTTGTAGCTTTCAGAGTCCAAACATTTGTGTTTTCAGGTCACTCACAGCATAAATTAAAACACAGTCTTGAGCCTGCCTTCTCCATGATGTCACCCAGCTCCTCCACTGTTTATTAAAATTTATACCATCAGGATGTCATCTCTCAGAACGTAAATTAAATAAGGTTAATTTCTAAGTCCTTCTATCATCCATGAGCAACATCCTGCTTTTACAGACATCAGAGGAACATTTATGACTTCGCACCAGTGTGACATAACCTGGTTTTCCTCCTCTGAATGTCATAAAATGGATATGATTCTAGCCTAGCAGCTGGCAAGCTACAATAAAGCTAAATAAACAGGAGATGCTTAATTTAGGCCTTTTCTAGCCTCTAATTATCTCCAGGCCTTCCAGGTAATACCTTGTATCAAAAACCTGGGAGGGGGTTTGTCATTCCACAGGCTGTTTCAGCATCTCTCATGAGAGACATTCAATAACTAATTTTTATTTTACAAAAATCATAGATTAATCAGAACCAGCTGTCTGAGTGTCACAAAGTGTACAATTTGCCCCATTTCCTATTAAACCCAGTGGTATTGTTACCGAGACTGGCTATCATTTCTTTGAGCTGGAGATTACTCATCAGCTCATTAAGCCATTCAGTGTCATATATAACTGATTGGTCTTTCCAATGGCGAAGCACCAATCTTTCGACAGAGAGTGCCACCATGGAGAGATAGTATTTCCTTTCTTTAACCCCGACCTCAGCGTAGTCACCCAAAAGGCAAACTTGAGGCATAAAGTGTTCCGCCAGTCCAAGAAAGGGGTCCCTCTTGTGCCTTATCATGTCCCATAAGGGAGCACCATGGGGCAATCCCACGCTATACGAAACAGAGATCCCGCAGCTTGGCTGCATCTAGTGCAAAGAGGAGAGGGAAGATGTCCCAGCTTATGTAACTTAGCCTATGTAAAGTACATGTTATGTAGGACATAAAACTGGGTAATGCGTAACTTGTCATTTTTAGTGTAAAAGATAGAGGTCTTTCCAAACACAATCCTAATCGAAGGCTCTCATAGGAAACAAAGTAGAAAAATAATGCAAATATTCAGTGTTCTTTGGGAATATTTTAGTATTGAGAGCATTCGTAATATGGGACACCGCATGAAGATGCCAAGTGAAGGTTCATATCGCATTGAGAAGTTTCCCTTGATTGATAGACTAAGATATCACACCAAACCACTTGAGCAACATTTGTTTCAGATCCTTGATGTACTCTAATTACATAGTACTTGAACATTAGGAACATCCCTAAACAGTGTAACCACTCATGGTGCAGTAGCAATCTCTCCTCCCACTGCATCTCAAGTGACTACACTATGTTGGGGCTGTTCCCAAGCCCAGAAAAGATGCAGTGGGAGTTGATCAAGGAACGTAAACAAACATGTTTTTGTGTGGTAACACCAGTATGGTGGGCAGTCAGTTTTTCACTTTTAAAAATAAAAAAAGCTGTTAGAATCTATCTACTAGCTACATCAACAAATTCTACATTATGAGGCATAAGGGGGTTACCAGTGTCCCTTTAAACATTAATACAACAATATTTCATTCAAACTCCACAGGTCATGCAAGTGCTTTAATGTCCCACCTCAAAACATGAGGTATTTGTAATCCAAACTTGAAATCCATATTGTAGTATTAGCAAATCTTTTTTATTCACATGAATAAGGGAGGCATTCAATTGAGCATAGCTCATTTACAAGAAGTCCCAGATATTGTAATCCAACAAAGAACAAACTCACTGAAAGAATTTGAAGAACTCTCTTCTTTCAATACTTAGTTAACCAGAATGGCTGTATGAGGTTGCCATTTCCACAGAGCTCAAAATATATCAGGCCAAGACCTTCTATGTACTCTCCAGCAGTTTCAGCAGCACAAACTGTCAACACTGCAATATCTCTGATGTCCGCGACTAAGTTCCTCCACTAGGGCTATGCACTGAAATTTAGCTGTTGTGCGGCACAAGCCAGCATGCCTATACCATGTGAATATCATTTGGCCAAGCAATAGGCCTAGGGATGAGGCACTTAGTGCTGCAGAGATGTGCACCACTGTATGTTTACTTCGGGATCCCAAGCAGAGCTGACGCCCTCTCCTCTGTCTACCTTTTACACAAATCTTGTAGCCTGGGCCTCCACTGGTCATGCCATTTGTTGCTCAGCCCCAAATATACCCAACAGGAACCCAGCAGGTGCCAAACATAGCATCCATGTCCTCCTGCTTCAGTGCTCACTGCAGTCCTTAAGTTCAGGAAAGTCAAAGACAGAAACTTGTAAGCAAATAATTTCATGGCAGAAGGGACCAAAGGTCCATTGATGGCCATTCTGAATGTTGAAAATCAGAGAATGCAGCCCCCACAGCAGTTCAAGCCATTCTTTAACTCACCCCCCTTTACTGCACCTTAGAATGAAAATAACTGGCAGAAATATTTCCCATCAATAAATCCTGCTGCTGGATATTTTTTACTGTAAAAAAAAATTAGTTAACGGACTGATTAATCAAGACAGGGGACAAGTGGTAGTTGCAGTCCTTTTCAGCATATTTACACTGCTGCGACCTGCAAGTTTGGGTTGCAGCAGTACAAAAGCAGCCGCATGGACACGTACCATAAGATGGTAAGTTGCCAGCTGATCCTCTCCTCAAGCCATTGCAGAAATGGGGATGCATTCTGAAGTGAGCAGCTTAGGCAGCTATGTGGACAGACTGCGCCACTCACTCTGGCACACAGCGCATACTGACATCTTCAAAAGTTGCCCACTGCGCCAAGACAGACCACCCTTCTCCAGGGCAATTTGCAACAGTGCTGAGAAGAGCTGTGTAAACAGTCTGCAGGATCATCTTGGGTGGTGTTGGAAAAAGCAAAATTTGGTCTGTCTGGCCCTCTGGTGCAGAGGCAGGACATCCATCTGTGACACTGATGACCCAAGTTCTGGAACGGACTCGGGATGTGGAGGGCCACCCAGGGAAGAAGGATCGAGCATCCTAGGGACTGCCTCCTTCCATGGGGGTGGGGTTGTGACCGCATGCTACAGACTTCTAGCAGGGGCCGCCAACCACAGTAAAGGCAACGATCGGTGGGGAGGCGAGGCGGACACTGGCCATCATTGCATGTCCCCACCCCCGATACAGCTTACAAAAAATGCTGACCTCTGATGCATGAAGCTCTGCTCTGTTACCTCCACTGCCTACTGTGTCTGCCGGGTGGGGCCCTGCTCCCTTGGCCCTACCCTAGGGGGTAAGCCAGGGCAAGTTACCGCTGACCTTGGGGAGGGGTGCCCGCCTGGCTGCCCCACCCAGGCGTGTAAGCCTGGGAATGAGGGAGGCAGTGTGGTGGGCTCAGCCTCTGTGGCGGGAGGGGGGGAAGTCAGGGAAGCTGACAAAAAAAAAAAAAAAAAGAGCAACACTTGGGATCAGAGACATCACATTGGCAGTATAAATATGACTTTTATTTACTACGCACTCTTCCAAGAACCCGAGGCACTGATGTTGGCACAGAGGGGAACAACACTAGTCAGGCAGGGACAGTCACTAAAGAACAGAAGGTAGCAGATGAAGAGGGAGAAGAGGGCAAGTATGGGTGGAAACATCACAAAGGAGTGCTTTAAAGGAAGGAAAGAGCAGAAAAGAGGGGAAGGTCCAGAAAGCCTGAAGGAAGTTGTTCCAGAGAAAGGGAAGGCAAAAGGAGAAAGCAAATTGCCCAGTAAGGGTTTTGGAGCAGGGGATAGCAAAGAAACATGATTAAGATGAGCAGAGGAAGTAGGAGGAGGAGGCAAAGTAAGAAGAGAGGGAGGAGAGGTAACAGGTAAGAAAGCTGAATGGGAATTTAGTGAGAAATAAGGTGCAGTGAGATTGGTGCCAGGAATCAAGAAAGGGAAAGGATGTTTTTGGCCAAAAGCTTTTAAGAACAGGGATCTTTGTTACCTTCATGCATTCATCATACAGAAGATTAAAAAGTCTTAATGATCTTAGAACTGGATTACTGGTACATGAAATGTGATACTATTAGCATAGTATAATAGCAAGCCTAACTCTGCCATTAATTAATCTAATGAAGGACTAATCCCACAGGTTCTGACATTTCACTGAACCATCTGTTGAACATTTTGAGCAAAATTTTTCAAAACTCCTAAGCGTCTGTCCAGGATCAGTCAGACACTGTTTTCAAAAGGAAAACACAACCAAACTGTTAGACCTGCTATGTAAGTAATTATACCCAACGGTGGGCGGTATTGGGCAATACCGGACCGCCAAGGGGCATAATGAGTCCCAACACCGCAGGCGGAGGGCCTTATAGCCCCTGGAAGGTCCAGTATTGCCCAATACTGCCCACCCTGGAAGGTATTAATGCACTTAGAAAATGGGCAACCGTATTCTGTGTGTTTGGAAAAAACAGAGATATGTTTAAATGTTAAAATACTTAAAGTTATTCAAGCTTTTTGGAATAAAATAGTTCCTCCACAGCATTTGAGTGCTGCTTTTTTTCACTTTAAACCCAAGGATGTTTTAGTGAACCTCCCACAGTTAACTTCTTGACCTGACTGTCATGGTTAGCTGAACCGCCGCCCCCACCACACACACACACTCACTGGGCTTGACATTTTAAAGGTTTTTTTTTTTTTTTTTTTTTTAAACCTTGTTTCTCTCTTTGTGCTGCTGCAGTATGAAATGTGATCCCCCGCTGTTACAGTCCTGTAAGTTTATGAGGCTCAGCATTGAAGGCTTAGAATGGCCAGCGCTGTCAGGACTGCGAGGACAAGGGACCGACTGCCTCAAAGCCGATAGTACTGACGGCTTTTATTTTACAGAGGTAGCCTGCATGGAGCTGCGGGCACTGTGAGTGATAAATAGAAAAGCTAGTCTGGCTGACAGCTTGAACAGTCAGTAAGTGTTTTTTGTTTTATTTTTTAAATAAATAAAGAAATGGTGTGCTGCTGGCATTTGGGATGTTCGGCAAGCGGGGACAGTACGGGGCAACTCACAGTGAAACTGATCTCAAGGATGGGTCTTACTTGGCTGTTCTGCCAGGAAGATCAGCCCAAGGAGCAGCGGCAGCACTTGCGACCTTTTCTGCCCAGGTATGGAAACGTGCTGCTGGCTCTGTTGTTCTACTACATCGGCCAGTTTTTGGGAGAGGGCAGCATGGCATCTCTCTTGAAGTATGGGCAGTTTGTTGAGGCTGCAAAACAGTGACTAGTACATTTTTTTAACATTTTGTGAGTTTTTAAGTGACTGTGTGTTTGGTTGGACGATGTACTGTACGTTAATGGTCTTTTACAGTGGTGGGTCGCAAATAGCTCACTAAGCGAGTGGGAAAACAATGGTGGCTATGGAGCTTGCAAATTCGGGGTGCCCAATAATATATTAAGTAATGGGGCACCCCGAATTGGCTCTCGTTTCTAGCGGGCTCTATCGAGAAATACCCACTCGGTAAACTTACTGTCCTAGCCAATGAGAATGCTAGGATTTACTAGCCCATTTTCTAATAGATGATAAAACTATATCTAATGTTCATATCCAGAAAAAATACACAGTTGTAGCAAAAAAGAGGCACATCGCAATTGCAGATTTTTTTTTTTACTGCAAATGGTGACTTTTTATTGCAAATTGGCATATTTAACAGGCGCAGCATGTATCTGCATCGCACCCTTTTCAGTTTTGATTTCAGCAAGGCCTTCGACTTCCTTTTCAGTTTTGATTTCAGCAAGGCCTTCGACTCAGTGCCGCATAATTGACTGCTAAAGAAGTTAGAGGACCTAGGCACAACTAAAGATACAGTCAGATGGGTGGGAAATTGGATCAAGGATAGACATCAGACAGTGGTAATCAATGGAGTGGGATCCAGTGAAAGAGGTGTCACAAGCGGACTTCCTCAGGGATCATTCCTGGGCCCGGTCCTCTTTAATATATTTATTAGGAATATCAGCGAGGGGATCCTGGGCAAACTCGCCTTCTTCACAGATAACACTAAACTTGGCGGGAGGGTTGACAGTGCAGAGGGGATTCAGGATCTACAGATTGCCCTTTGCAGACTGGAGATATGGTCTAATGTCTAGCAACTCAGATTTAATGCGTAAAAAATGCAAGGTACTACACCTGGGAAAAAGGAAACCCTAGGACAGAATCCTGGCTTAACTGAGTAAAGCTCAGTATGGTCCAAGAAGAAAAGGATCTGGGGTTCATCATATGCGACACCCCAATGTAGTCAAGCCAGTGTGACAAAGATTACAGCAAGGCAAGTAAAATGCTGGGGTGCATAGGAAGAGGAATCACTAGCAGGAGCAGGGAGGTGATCCTCCCACTCTGTAGATCCCTGGTGGGGCCCCACCTGGAGTACTGTGTCCAGTTTTGGAGCCTCCACCTTAGAAAGGACAGAGAAATGCTGAAGGTTGAGCAGAGTAGGGCAACCAAAATTATTCACAGTTTCCAGGGTCTCTCATACAAGAAATGTCTAGAATTGTTAAATATGTACTCACAACCAGGAGGGAGTGCGGAGCTATGATTGATAACTTCACGTATGCGAGAGGTATAACTACAGTGCCACACACACTGAACTCTTCACCAGGGCCACTGGCTCAACTACCAGGGGACACGAATGGAAGCTGCATGGAGGGAACTTTAAGAAGGAATTACAGAAGCATTTCTTCACGGAGAAAGTCAAGGATCCATGGAATGGCCTACCTACCGAAGCGGTGGGGGCAAAGACAGTGACAGCATTCAAACGGGATTGGGATAGAGTGAGGGCTCAATCTGGGGGCACTAGAACAGGGAAGGACAAAAATCCATAAGGGGGGGGGGCTAGGACCCGGAACCACAAACAGGTCTTGGGAACTCATAGGCAGACTTGATGGACCCTTGGTCTCCTTCTTCCTTCATTTTCTATGCTTCTATCGCACCCTTTTAATCCCCACCCGCCCTTATTGTTTAGACAAGGGGGTTGTGTGGACAGGGTTTACCTGTCCTGATTTTTGCAGGCAGTCCGGATTTGGGCAGCTGTGTCCTGAAAAAAAATATGAAAAATACGACATGACCCCACCTTGTAGTAGAAAAAAATGTTTTCTAACGGTTCTCTAAATGTTGCAGAAAACTACAATACCTTAACTAAAATATCTTAAAATGATTAGAAACAATAGAAGCAAGCAACTGAAAAACACCACTTAAGTTTTAATTCTGATTAGAGAAAACAAGTCAGTTGCACTGGTTTAAGTTACATATTGCCCTGCAAAAAATCATGATTCAGTAAGAAATGTCCCACTTGGGGCTTCTTAAAAGATAGTATCTCGGCGGTATACGGTACTGCCATTGGAATCTGCTATGCTACGAGGCTGCATAAAAGTGAAAACAGGCACTTTTACTATATATGACATACATATACACTTATACAAAAACAACAGCAACAAAAACACTCGTATGATGTACGTACATTATGCAGTCACAGGACAGGAACACTGACACAAAGCACACCTGTTGGCCCGCCACGCATTCACATCACAGCCCAGTGAGCAGGAGAGGACGCGCGGAAGCTTTGACCGGGTGACGCCGCTCGCGCAAGAGAAGCCAGGGGCACCTCTGTTCACGGAGGCCGCTGGGATAGGACCGCCTGCATTTACCGGCACTGGCGCACGAAATTCGGTTGTTCCCTCTGGGGCAGCAACACTTACTGAAATGTCATTACACCGAATTGGAAGCAGCACCATATTCCAACGAAAAGGACAACCCCTACTGGCTACTTCCACAAACACTGCGCAACCGGGGCTTGCCCAAACGCAAGCAACAACTTTCCCATCTGCTTCGCTAGGAGCGTTTCCCGATTTGCAGCCGTTACAGGTTAGTCATACTTTATTTTTTATCCTAAGTCCACTCCCCCCCCCCCATACCCCATGTGAATGATGTACTACTGCATGCAATAGGCTTTGATTTGATGTTAGCAATGCTCGATGACGTATTCCATTCAAAGACGCTGAGCTAAGACTTCCAAAGAACTCGGATTCTCTTAGGACAAAAAAAAAAAAGCTGTAGCCACAAGTCTGTAATTAGCTGTTGCGGGAAGCAGAGCAAGAAGAAGAAACGCGGGGGTAGTGTGCATGAAGTCATGCCAGGATATTGTCCCACACCACCTGCAGCTGTCCTGCTGATGCTGCGCGTTTTCAAACACAAACTGTCCATGCAAGCGGAGCCTAGCTAGCTATTGACAGCGGGGCGGGGTGCAATCCACGTAGGAAGCACGGGCTGTACAGTACTGGACGGTGTGCGATCCGCGGGGGTTGTACCATGCTGTATAGCGTACAAGTACAATCTCCATACAGCCCTAGTACACACTTGCAAAACGGGCCTGCAGTATACTATTGCCCAAAGCGGACCCCCAATTCAATCAAGACACCACACTGTTTTGGGGATAAAAAGGGGCCGCAGCTCTTTTTACTTAAACAAAATTGCATACATTACATGGGACACTTGGCTTTTACAAGCCTAATACCTACATCACACTTTTTACAGATATGCACTTTACATACATTATATACATACACCAAGCTATACAGAAAATTGTAACATATGTACATTACATGTCCCATCCTGTAAGACCCCTTGGGCAGCCATAATTCATGTCCTGCTGAAACCCCCAGCTCCTTCATCCGCTTGTTTGAGGGGAACTTTGGCCCTTTAGTCCAACAGACCCGTTGAGGGCCGTGCCTTTCCAAAGACAGTTTCCCCCTTCAGATTTAGGGGCTCCTAGCCCCTTGGCCGAAGAAACATGCCCGTCGGGCCGCACTCCCTTGGAGTCTTGATCCCAGCGGCTTCAGTGCACGCCCAGCCTGGGTGTCTTCCTTCCCGATCCTCCGAGGCATACCCGTCCTAGGGTCGTGGCCTCCCGAGGTGACACCCAATCGCAGCTCTTCTTATGTCCGGAGCCCTTACCCAGGGTCAGCCATGAATTTACTGCCACTCATACTGGGACAACCAGTATCTCCCACTAATGCCCAAGGGATCTTACTTTTCCAAACAGCACTGTCTTGCAAAAATCATTAAGTGTATTGTTAAGTACATCGTTTCCCATCCCTGATAAATGAACCCCATCCGGCTATAATATCCCAAATCTGTTTTGTAATCGTAAGTGTCTGATTACTTCCACTCAGTGAGGCCGCAAAATGGGACACCTCCTATTCACGGACCTCCGCGCTTATCCATAGCCTGTTTCGCTCACCACGCCAGTGTCAACGTGGTAACATTCGGACCATGCCAGAATGGTGCGAGGCAATAACTGTTTTAAGTGGGACAAGTCCCTCTTCATATCCCCAATCAATCTCTTTGCCCCTAGGGTGACCAAGTCATTTCCTCCCAGGTGGATCACCAGCGCGAGCGGTGGTCGGCTAAGTAGACCTAATGCCATGATTGTGTTACACAAAGCCCCCCACCTCATCCCCCCTTTTCCTGCCCATTTTATCACTGCTCTACTTCTTGGAATGAGCAGCTGAGTTGTATATGGGCGTGTTTTCGCCCTCCTGTATGCCTCTCACGTGCGAATGACCCACGATCCATATCTGGGGGGGTGTCGCTGACATGCCTGTAAAACAAAAGTAGAAACATGTGAGTGTTCACGGGTTTGAACTATCAGTCCGAACTTGTGCTGGGTTCCACAACATCACTTGCTGCTGTTTTCTGCTGAGGCCTTATGTAACCCCTGTACGCCTTTGAAGCCCATCTACCAACCCCTTTTATCTGATCCTCGTTTAAACCGAACCTGGCAGCCTCAGTGGCTGCTCCGATTCGGAATGAATGGGTGTTATACGAGGTCGGGTTTTTTCCCGCCATCCATAAGCCCTTTCGTAGGACCACAGTGAACTGCCGTCTTGTGACCGCTTTTCCATCCCCGTGCACAAACAAATGACCCGCTCCCATAGGACGACCCGCCAAATACTCCCTCATTGCCATCCATGGGCAGATATTCCCGGGTGGGGCCTTAAACAGTGTAATTATAGCCGGGGGGACGCACTGGCTAGTTTTTGATTTCCACAGCTGAAGACACAGTCTGTCTTGCCAGATGACGAAATCACTCAATTGGAGATTGGTGTTCTGGCTTGGAGAGTTGGACTGTGGTACCAACTCTGACACCCAGAAGGCCCCAAAAAATGCACATGTGTATAGGGCCCTGAACAGCTTGGTTTCATAGCCAGAGCTGCAAGTGACCGCCAGTGCTGTCAAAAGGTTGGACAATTCTGGTAATCCTATGGGCTTCCTTGTGTCCACCTTTTTTCCCGCGAGTCTAGACATGCCCTGCACCATTTTCTTTGTAATGAAATTGTTGGTTGGGTCGGGGAAACCTTCATATTTTCAAGAAAGGCAATGCCTGCAGTTGAGGCATGTGACAGCCGGGGATTTTCCCAGGCATTCTAAGTGTAGGATGTAGCTTTGAACCTGTCTCTGGGTATTGTGTAGTTCCACGCTTACCTCGTGACCACAAAATTGCTGGAAAGATTCATAGCTACCTACATACTTCCTCCAAGTCGGGGGGGCCACAGCGAGCTGTACCAGTTGCTGCAATCTTGGTTCCCTAGTCTCAGACTGCTTCCGGTATTTCTGTTGGGAACTGGTCCATGCAGGGCTAACTGCCTGAAGTGCTCGAGGCTGAAATCGAGACAGGGCATCAGCTATAACATTTTCTTTTCCTGGCAGATGTCGTGCCTTAAAGAGATGTTGTACCATAAGCAGCATAACACAAAGACCCGTGAGAACCTTCATCACATCTTCAGAGTGAGATGTCTCGAGTTCAATATGTCCACTACCGCCCTGTTGTCTGTGTAAAACAGCACTTTCTTATTCTGCAATTTGTGTCCCCACACCCTTACGGCTACCATGATGGGGAACAGTTCCAAAAGGGTAATATTCTTTGTGAGTCCCATCGACACCCACTCCTGTGGCCAGTGTCCCGCAAACCATGCTGCCTGCCAGAATGCCCCAAAACCAATGCCCCCTGAAGCATCGGTTACCATGTGCAGGTCCAAAAATTGGTCTGTTGGTGTCTGCCAGATGGTGATACCATTAAAATCTTTCAGGAAAAGTTCCCAAACCTGTAGGTCTGCTTTCATGCCCTGTGTCAATCTGATGTGGTGATATGGTTTTAAAGCCCCACCCGTGGCAGATGCCATCCGCCTCAGGAATGGCCTGCCTGGGCGAATTGCACGGCATGCAAAATTCAAGTGGCCTATCACAGATTGCAGCTGTTGTAGGGTCACCTTCCTTGCTTTCCCCATTTCACCCAATATTTTGCACAAAAGTGCCACCTTGTCTTGAGGTAGCCGGGAAACCATGGCCTCGGAGTCTATTTCTATGCCCAGGTATGAGAGACAAGTCACGGGCCTCCGTTTTTCCCGGCGAGAGGACACCATAATAACCCATCAGTGAGGTGAAGCCCTGCAGCGTCTCCCACATATGGTTCCCCCTTGGCCCCATAAATAGGAAATCATCCAGATAATGGACTACATGTATGTTTTTTGTGTGATCTCTGGTGGCCCACTCCAAAAAGGTTGAGAATGCTTCGAAGGCTGAGCAGCTGACGGAGCATCCCATAGGCATAGCCTTGTCCATATACCATCGACCTCCCACTTTGAAACCCAGTAAATCCTGGTCACTTGGATGTACAGGTAGCAGACGGAAAGCGGATTTGATGTCGCTCTTTGCCATCATTGCACCTTGGCCCAACTGTTGTATGTGGCGCAGAGCCTCATCAAACGTTGTATATTGCACTGTGCAATCCTCCGGGTTAATGAAGTCATTTACTGAATTACATTTTGGGTAGGACAGGTGATGTATGAGCCTATACTCCCCTGCTTCCTTTTTGGGAACCAGCCCCAATGGGGATACTCTGAGGTTGTGCACTGGGGGGTGGTCAAATGGTCCAGCCACCCTGCCTGCCTCCACCTCTTTAGCAATTTTTGCCCCCAGGATGTCGGGAAGCAAAATTGCAGAGTTCAGATTGCGTGCTGTGGTTTCTACCCTGGGGCTCTTGTATGGTATCCTAAACCCATACCTGAAACCATCGTGTATATATTTTGCAGCAGATTTTTTGGGGGAGCAGTTGAGCCAGGGGGCCATCATATCTAATCATACTGGTGAGTTAGCCAAACTTCCCAGACCCCTTTCCCTTTTCGCTGCTTGCTCCCTCGATGCTTGATGTTCTGGGGGGTTGCCGTGTACATTCGGAGAACCTGTGCTCTCCTCCGCATGACTTGCAGATGTGCCGTGACCACAAAAGGACGAAACATTTTCCTCTATTGTAGTCGTAACAGGCCTTCCTCCTGCCCCTTTTTCTGCTCTTTCCTGTGTTCTCCACTCAATTGCTTTGCAATAACATGGCCACTATCCATGTATGTCACAACATTAGGCCGGCCCCGCATCATATAACGAACCCACAGGTCTATGTGTGTGTTTTCCCATTTGAGATTGGGTTGCCTGGATAGCTTTAGACGAAATTGCTCATCGTATTTCAACCATGCATATCCATCAAATGAGAGGTGTGCAAATTTTATGGTATCCCTGTATTTTAAAAGTGCAATTAGTTTATCAGGGTGCTTCATCCCATAAACTGACATAAATATGTCAAAGGTGGCTGCCCAATTCTCAAATGTGAATGGTACCTTTGGTCGCCGTGGCCTCTCTTGTTTATACCTTTTTCGATCGCTCACCTCTGGATTTCCCTATGCAGTAAAAAGAACATGTCTATAATTCCTCTTTCCATATTTTTTCCCGGACTGTGTCAGATAAGTGATCCCTAATGGGTCTTCTACCCCAGCATAAGCCCAACGCTCTGGGGATCCGGATACTGCGCTGGTTGACTTATCCCCATTGCAGTATTTGAGTGCTATCCACTCTCGTGGCTATAATCTCCTGCTCTTGTGAGCCTGATGTCCTGTTCTCCTCGTTAGTTGGGAGGGGTTGTAATGCGGGAAGCCCAGCGCCTGTCCATACGTGAACCGCTGCTCTTTTGCATTACCCCTTCCCCTATAACTTTGGGAGAAAATGGAGTGAGGCTGACTCGGCGAGGCTCCAACACCCTGGTGTTCTGTTGCACGCTTCCTTGTGACTTACCTGAGCTGCACGGTTCCTGCTATTGCAGATCTGTCCAAGTGGTGTGTCCCTAAGCTATCATCCTCTCTTGACCCAGCAGCCCGGCCGTGCCCAGTGAGGTACCCTGACCAGGTTCATTAGTTGGATATACCAGGGCCCCCAATGGTGGGGGCATTCCACCCTGAGGGTTGCTGTGAAACCAGGGGTAAGGCCCAAGGGGTCACTGGCCAAGTGAAGGGCATATTTCCGTGACCCATACAAAAGGGCCACATAAAGGGATTCTGCTGCCATGGTTGATGCCCGTTATCACCGGCCCGGATTGAACCCTGGAGTCCCCTGTAGATTTGACTGGTTGCTTACCTTTTTCCCCCTTTTTCTTCCTAGGGGTTCCTTACTGACTGTTTTTTGGGCACGTCCTCCCCTCTTGTCCACCTTGTGCCCCGCCCTCTTCCGTTTACGCTTCCTTATCTTTTTGGCCTTGACCATGTCCTCAAGGTTCTTTTTCTGTTTCTTATGCCTTGCTTCCTCCGTCGATTCCAATGGCAGCCTTTCTATGTTGTCGCTATATTGCGCTCCCTCACTATCAGATTCAGACCACACTAAATCTATTGATACATCGCTGGCCTGATCTCCCTCATACTCACCCCTCTGTGGCTGGGCCACCGTTACTCGCTCCACGTCATCATTCTTCTCTTCTGGTTGCGCCTTAGGTGCGTTCCCCTCCGCTCTGTTCCGTTTTTCCCCCGTCCGTTTTTTCTCCGTCTCTGCCACTGGTGAAGACTTTCGCTTAGTCTGCCTGCCCTGCCCCTTTTTTGCAACAGATTTTTTCTGAGCCATGGATTCTAACCATCGGGCCAATGGCTGGCTACGCCTAGGCTGCCGCCCCACATCATCCACTGGTTCTTGTGGCCTGTGTTCTGGCATGTTAAGGGGGTCTGCCACTGTTTTCGGTTGCCCGTTTTGCTGGGCTACTAGTATTTCTGGTTCTAACCGGGACATGGTTGACAGCCAATCAGATCCCCCAATGTCCTTCAGGCATTGCAGAGCCTCGCGGAAGGCTTGGTCTTGCCCTTGCACTGGGATAGCATGTGCCTAATTTGTGGCTGGCTTCCGGCACCATAAGGTCTTGACCAGTGCCCTGCGCCTGCATGGGGTTTGGGTGGACTGGTTGTCCAGCAAGTGGTTATTCTGCATTTCAGACATTTTAGCTATTGATATTAAGGGCAAGGCAGTGTACACGATGCAATACCTATAAGACAAAACATTAGTTAATACAATTCCATCCTGTCCTTTATAAGATATGTTCTACCCTTATATCCTCACTATAACTGAATGCCCCTACCTAGCCTGTCTGCTTTTTCCCCAGTCTCCCCTATGCCTCCGTACCCCTTCCTGTTAGAACTAAACCAAGAAGACCCCCTCCAAAGGGGACAAAAAAAAAAAAAAACTTTTTCACTAGAGCCACTCCCTGTCTAACAAGAACTCCTAAAGAATAGGCTGTATCTAGCGCAGCCACAGCCCCACCCTTGACAGCAGATTTTCTCCTTTCATCCCCTACCCAACTCTCTCTCCCCCCACAAACCCAGGCTGAAAAACTATACCGAACACCAAAGAACATGTTCGAAATCCACCAAAACAGGGATAGAGCTTACAAGACGGAACCTAGATCATAAGGAAAACCACTGCAACGCAGCCACAGCCCCACCCCAGCCTGCAGATTTTCTCCTTTCCTCCCATACCCCACTCTCTCTCTCCCCCCACAATCCCAGGCTGGGATAGCTATACCGGACACAAAAACCATGTTCGATTCCCACAAAACAGGGATAGAGACTACCAGACCGAACATATTTCATCAGGAAAACCACTGCAAAAAGGGAGCGAAAGAAATTTCCCCAAAGCCAAGGAGAGGAAGCCCAGCCCAAGCGGAGAATATAATTAAATTTTTTTTGGGAGAAACAAGCCAAAAGGGGGGCAAGAAGGAGTGGGGCACGAGGAAGCCAGAGACCCAACAAAACTTCAAAAAAAAAAAAACGCGCCTGGGAACTGAAAAAGGGTTATACAAACACAAACTAAAAGGGACAGCTATGAAATTACAACTAATCCAAATCAGCACCCTAAGAAAATTCAAACACAAACTAATACGTCAGCTTATAAAATTACAACTAATCCAAATTCAGCACATTAAAAGGCACCAGGGAAAATAACAACTGCCACGAGGAAACCCAGCAAGAGCAGCTGGAGCAGGCATAAAGGAAAAGTTGTTTCCCCCCTCAGAAAATACCCAAAGCGAAGCCGATCCAAAGCAAGACACAAGGCCTGCTGCTGGCTGTTTGTGGTGTTTACGGCTAGCCCAACAGAGGACAGGAAGGATTTGGCAAAAATATGGGTCCGGAGACAGCAGCGATAGCTGGGGATTCCTAAACACTGAGGAAACTATATATATATATATTTTTGTTCCCCTTTTGTTTCAGATCCGCCACGTGGCAGGGATTCCTCTCTGCAGGCCTGCTGAGAGATTAATCTAAACCGCAGCGATATCTATGGGAATTTTAGGTGCACAAAGCCGTGCAACTGCCACGCGCAGGAAAGGAAACTTAGGATGGGGGGGGTTACAAGGCCCCACTGGAGCGAGGAAACCCCAGTAATTTCTCGTGACCCAAAGAGCGAGCCAGGCATCCCAACCTATGCTCCACAACGGGAAAAACCCTGTGAACACGTGTAAAGCTGCTGGGACAAAGGCTGGCTAGGAGATAAAGGGGAAAAAACCCATAACCGAGGGAGCAGGAGCCCAGAAAAACCCTCCCGAAAACCAGATAGGACCCAAAAAAGAATAAAAGCACACTTACCTGAAACCGGGATAAAAAGAAAGAAGGCGTCACGAAAAGCCGGCCGGAAAAACAACGAAACTGGGAGCAAGCGGCGACGGACCAGGAACGGAGACAAAAAGCTGGGATCGGAGCTGTTCAAAACTTCGGTCAACTTCAAACTTCGGTTGCGGAGCTGTTCCAGGAGGGCGAGATCCCCTGGGACAGCTCCTTTTGTAGCCCTCTCCTGACCCTCCCTATGGGGAGGGTCGTAGCCAGCACTATCCGAGGGGCTCCTCGTATTGGGCCACCTGCTCGGGGGGGGCCGCCTCCTCCAGGCAGTGGGTGGCCCTCCTAGCCCACACCCTCTTGGGTGCCATGTGCCAATTGCCCCCCCGGTGAGAGGTCGGTGGGGCTATTGTCACTCCCCGTCCCCCGTACAGTTTATGTTGATTGCAGTCCAACTGATTACCATTCCTTAGATGTTGATATTTCGTCGTGAGTGCTTACCTGACCAGTGACCATTTCCCTTCCCGCCCTTATGAGGGGTGACGCCTGCGGCTGGTACCACCACCTCTTTCCCATGCCAGGCTTTCACCGCCCCTCTTCCTGCTGTAACACCCAGGTGGCGCTATCCAAAGGGCTACTACCCCTGCCTACGTAACTGCTAAAAGGTTGAGGGGCCTAGGTTCTATGGAGGGTGCCTCCACCCAGAGGTCAGGGTTTGCAGTAGTTAGACTAACTTGGTCACAGCCCTCTGGGACACTGAGACCCCCTTTTATTCCTACTAGTGGCCCACACAACACACCATGAGTATCCTCACTATTTATGCTTACATCCAGGATTGGTTCGGTCAGCTTGACTCTGGGGACCTCCCCTGTAAAACAAGATGATGTAATAGGATAGCCACAGTACAATACTTTAACAGAAACAAATACCTAGTCAGTGTAACTTTACTGAAACACACAGATCTGATTTATTTAAGGGGTTGTAACAAGGACGGGGAAATCAGGTTAATTAGGTTAGACACATTAATAATCACAGTACTGTGTACATATTCAGAGTCCCAAAATGTCACTTTACTGGGTACCCAGGATGGTGGGGGGCTAGCCAGGATCGGTGCAGCTGGTTAGAGCCCTGTGATGGAAGAACACGTGCACAATACCCAACTGTAATCCGGAGCCAGATGGCTCAGTTCATGAAGGAAAAAAGAAAAGAAATCAGATGAAACACTTGCAGTTAAATATACAGATGGCAGGGAGCTACCCTAATTTGCACTCACAAACTTGATGCTGAAAGCTGTCACCGAGGGAGTCATGGATTGCCGGACGCCCTCGCACAGCAGAGGGATGAAATTCTACAAGCAGGCACACAGCTTCAAGCAGCAATGGATTCACTCCGCCTGCATGCAGTTGCTTCCCAACTACACACACAGAACAAGAGGACTCGTTTAGCTGTCCTTCATAAACACCCCACACATTTATATGTAAAGGAAATTACTATACCAGGCAGCTGCTCTCTGGTCCCGATCGCACTTACTGCTAACCCGAGAGTTCACACTGCAGTTTCACTTTCCTGACAGACCGAGTGCGATTAAGCAGTTTCTCCAGTCCTCTACAGGGTGAGCCTGGTTCCTAATTGTTCAGCCTCTCTCCTCTTCTTGGTAGCTGCGGATTCAGTCCTAATTGCCACAGCAAACGCGCCGCCCGAGTTGAGGCATCCACACGCGCTTCCCGCGCGAAAACTCTGCAGCTCAGGAGCTCGGGGCTCCTTCCTTAGTCACGGTCACAACGGATCTGCCTTTCCAGACAAATGGCAGGGTATTCCATTTGGGCACCACCTGGTCCAGTTGGTGGACTTCAGTTGTCAATCACTCAAAACTCCCCTTATGGGTGAGAAAAGGCGCCACTGTCCAGAACTTCACTTCCCAGAATTACTAGCTATACTCCTTATGGCAAGCCGGCTCCCAAGAGAGTTCTGATCCTGGTTGGTCTGCTTAAACTCCCATTTTAGATGCCCCTCCTGCCTGATTGGATCTATTCAGCAGTTCAGATCCAAAATGGAGGAGCAAAGCACATAGAGTCCCAGCTGCAAGAAAGGCAGGTTAGACAAATTACATTTCCACTAATACCCTAAATGATATGGGGCAAACAGTTACATCTCTAATAAGTGCCCCTTGTGCCCACTTAGCGACAGCAGTAATGCAGCGATTTGTCAGCAACTCGAGCAGGACTCAAGCAGGGAAACACACAGTCCCCCCATGCAAACTAATCATGCCTGCAGGCAGACAGCTCTTAAAGAGACAGTACCAGAGGCTCTAAAAGCACTCACAAATAAACAGCTTAAATGCAGAACACCATTCAGGCTGGGAGCACTTAGGCAAGCTCCTAGGAGACTTTTGGGAACCCCCATTTGCAGGGGGGTTGCACCCTTTCTGGCCTGAAAAAGCTTGACATCCGCGTCAAGTAGATACCCCTAAATCACTTCAAGGCGGAACAGTTTGAACTTGCATGCCTTTTAAACAGCAATCAGCATATTAAACCTTTGTCATATACACTTACACTGTATTATTCATTCTACTACTGATTATACAACAGTATACATATATACATAAACATTTTAACTCAGGTCATCACTTCCTGCACATGAAACCTGGACAGAGGGGGCCCTTCCCTATAAGCTACATTGGGGCTGGAGGGGGCAGGGGCACCGTGCTCAGAGGGCAAAACAAGTAATCTGAAATTATCATCCCAGGCTTAGTTTGGGCAGCGAGCTCGGGGTCACATACACTCCCTTATGGACCACATTAAGAGGCAGGTCCACAGGTCTGCCCAGGAACTCGTAACTTAGCCGTACTACAGGCCTCACCTCTCGGCCAGTCCTTCTAGGGGGGACGGTCACAGTTTCTGCATGGTTAGACTCACTTTCAGCACTGTCTGTACTTGCCAGGGGGGTCTCCATTGGGTCACAGGGGCTAGAATTCAGGGCACATTCAGCTCCAGGGTTTGCGGTCTCTGAGTCCACAACACTTGGTTCACCTGGGGAGGCTCCTGACACTGGCAGGGAACTATCAGGGCACTCAACACACTGCTCTTGTTCTGGTGTATCACCAGTTTGCCCCAGTCCATCACTCTCTTCCTCTGAAAAGTCGAGCAGTTTAACCATGCATAATGATTCCACATCATCTGATTTGATGCTTTGCACTTCACTTTCTGAGAGCATTGGCTCCAGGGACAAAGCTGGGGGCTTAGACAGTCCGGAAGGCCCAGCTTCATTTCCAGGGTTGACTAGGGGATTGCCCCAAAACAGCTGACTCAGTTCATAAGAAAGGTAATATGCAAGACCACACTCACTTTCCTCTGACACAGACTGACAGTCATGTTCAATTGGGACTTGTGGAGGGGAACACTTTAACTCGCTTCTGTAGGTGCAATCTTTCTTGATTTTTTTCTTAGCAGCAGCTCTAGTCACTGGTCCAGAGGGGGCATTTTCTGTGGGTTCAGACTCAATCAAGATTTGTCCAATGGGCAGTAAATGATTTCTATGCATTGTTTTAACATCTTTTGAATTATTGTCAGGCCTTACTTTGTACACAGGCAGATCATCTAGTTTGCCTACTACAATGTGAGGGAGATGGTGCCATCTGTCAGCAATTTTATGTTTGCCATGCAGTCCCAGATTTCTTAGCAACACCCGATCTCCTTCCTGGAGTTCCAGTGCTTTCACTTTTTTGTCATACCTTTCTTTATTGGCTAGATTTCTTTTGGCAGCCATGGTCTGAGCCAGTTGGTACGCATGGTTTAGCTGGGCCTTTAATTTTTGCACATACTGTAAATGAGTAGTTGCTTGAACCCCATCAGGAGAAACTCCAAAGCAAACATCTACTGGTAATCGGGGTTGTCTTCCAAACATTAGGTGATAGGGGAAAACCCAGTAGCATCACTTTTTGTGCAGTTGTAGGCATGTACCAGTGTGCTAATCTGTTGGCTCCATCTGGGCTTGTCCTTTGGTTGAAGGGTGCCTAGCATACCAAGCAGAGTGCGGTTGAACCGTTCAGGCTGTGGGTCCCCCTTGGGGTGATAAGGGGTGGATCTTGACTTTCGCACTCCCCACAATAAAAGCATCTCTTTAATCAGGCGACTCTTAAAGTCCCACCCTTGATCAGAATGGATTCTTTGTGGGGCCCCATAGTGAACAAAAAAGTTTTCTATAAACACCTTTGCCACAGTGGATGCCTTCTGGTCCTTGGTGGGGAACGCTTGAACATATTGAGTGAAATGGTCAGTGACCACTAATACATTACTGATATTTCTTTGATCTGGGTCTAAGCTCAGAAAGTCAATACAGACCAGCTCCATGGGTGCACTGGTGGTGATGTTAATAAGGGAGGCAGCTCTCTGAGGCAAAGCTTTCCTCTGTAAGCAGCGACTACAAGTTCTAATGTATTGTTCTACATCAGCCCCCATTTTAGGCCAATAAAATCTAGATCTCACCAAATCAAGTGTTCTGTCTATGCCAAGGTGCCCCATGTGGTTGTGTAGGGACCTCAGCACCAGGTCTCGAAAGGCAGTAGGCAAAACTAACTGTTGCTTGTCCAGTTGGCCCCCTTTGTCCACTGTCTCTCTATATAACAGGACATTGATCAGTCTCAAGTTAGGGCCTTCTTTATATAGCAAGGCAGTTCTCAAATCAGTGGAGCATAATTTGGACACATCTTTCCCTGCTTGGAGGGCTTCTAGAGCTGTTTTGATCATAAGATCTTAGGATTGAGCCCACTGAATACTGTCATTATTAAACTGAGGCAAAGCACCAGTGTCCAGAGCAGAAAAGAGGCAATAAGCAGCAGGTATGCAGTTCTCAGAGGGTCCCAAACAATCCACCATACAGTCCACTGCGTCCGTGGACATTTGTTCCTCCCTGTCAAACTTCTGGCAGAGTGCTCGAATATCAGGTTCTGACAGTCTAACCCAGTTATTTGGGGGGACAGGTCTCTGTGAGAGAGCATCAGCATCTATGTGGTTCAGGCCTGCTCTATATTCAACAGCATAGTCATATGTAGATAAGGCAGAGAGCCACCTATGGCCTGTGGCATCCAACTTAGCTGAAGTCTGCACATAGGTCAAAGGATTATTTTCAGTTTTTACCAGTATCTTAGCCCCATGCAAGTACTCGTGAAATTCATTAACAATGGCCCACTTCAAAGCTAGGAACTCTAATTTGTGTGCGGGATAATTCTTTTTGGAAGGGGTCAGGCTTCTGCTGGCAAAGGCCACTGGTCTCAGGCCATTCGTGTTCTCGTGATACAACACAGCCCCCAACCCTTGCAAGCTATCATCAGTATGAAGGACATAAGGTCTTGTGGGATCAGCATAGGCCAACACTGGGGCGTGGGTAAGTTGATAGATGATTTCATGAAAAGCAGTCTCACAATCAGGAGTTCAGCGGGTCCCAAATACTTCATTTGGATGGAAATACACTCTTTCAGTCTCAAGGGATGCTGACTTTTTGTATCTTTTGTGGTTTGGGGGATACCATTTAGTAAGGTTAAGCAAAGGGCAGATCACTCTTGAATAGTCCTTGATGAAGTGCCAATAATAACCACAAAAACCCAGGAATCTTTGTTGCTCCTTCAAATTTTTTGGCTGCAGCCAGGTGGTCAATGCCTCAACTTTAGTTGGGTCGGTCTCTATTCCCTCGGTGGATACTATGTGTCCCACCTATTTTACTGATGTTTGAAAGAATTGACATTTATCAATGGACAATTTAAGGCCAAAGTCTTCCAGTCAGTCCAACACCTTGAATAATCTGCTCTCATGTTCCTCCAGTGAGCTGCCAAACACAATGACATCATCCAGGTGTACCAGGCACTCTAACAAGTTCATATCCCCCACCGCACACTCCATCAGGCGTTGAAAAGTGGCTGGAGCACCTGAAATCTCTTGAGGCATCCTCATGAATTCATAGAAACCAAGTGGGCAGATAAAGGCTGTCTTTTCATGGTCTTCTGGGGCCATCGGGATCTGGTAGTACCCACTAGGAAGATCCAACACTGAGAACCACTTACTACCGTTCAGGCAGTCCAACACATCCTGAATGCATGGCATTGTGTACTGATCAGGAATAGTCCACCTGTTCAAAGTGCGATAATCCACGCACATCCTAAATGTCCCATTCTTTTTCCTCACTACCACGGTAGGTGAAGCATATGGGGCATCTGGATTCTTGTATCACATCAGCAGAAAGCATCTCTTGCAGATGCCGTCTCACATCATCTATGTCAGCAGGTGCCAGGCGTCGAGATCTCTCACAAAATGGCCTTTCATCATGCAGCCGGATACGGTGCTCAGCTCCTTGCACACATCCTATGTCCCATTCCTTTAAAGAAAACACCTGGTCTGTCTGGGCAAGCTTCTCACTGATCCTCACTCTCCATTCAGCTGGCAACGGGGAGTCACTGAAATCAAACAAGTCAAGTGTTACTCTGTCACTCTTCCCCGAACTCTTGTTACTGGGTAAGACGGCAGTATCTGCACACTGCACAGTGGCCAGGGTGCAGCCTCGATTTACTCGGCTCTCCCTGTCAGACACATTGTGATCTTGAACCATCATTCTTCTAGCAAAAGCATGGGCTCTAGCAGGCAGAACACTTGGTTTGACCAGCAACCCCTCGGGCAGTTTTCCATCTCCTGGTGCGTCCAGCCTTAATATTTTGTTCTTGACATCCTTCTTTATGTGGCCCTCTCCTTGTAGAACTTATTGAGTATTTGGTGCCAATAGCAAAGATTCACGATCCTTCTTCCAGACGACCCCAACCAGTTCCTCTGGTTCCATTCCATCAGCATTTCTCTGTACCTCATAGGCCCTTTTAATCAAGGCCGGAATTCTTAGAGCTCTGCCAGTTCTGGACCTTTGTTTTTTATAACACAACTGCACCAGTCGCCCAAACATGTGTGCATTAGTTCCAATCAACAACAGGACCCCATCATACAGTCCAGTAGAGGGACACACTAAGGCCAGGGTCTCCACTTGCTCTGCCATTCCAGCCACAGAAGTAGGAAAGGACAACCAAATTCAGATATAGCCAGAGTAGGGGTAAGCCTTCTCACTCAAGCCCCACACATGTAGCCCCACCAGGGGTTGCAGGGGCACAGACAAATGCTTCTAATACCAGTCCTGAAACATGATTGTCACTTGGGAGCCACTGTCTAGTACAGCTCTGGTGGATACCCCATTCACTTTCACAGTAGTCTCCATAGAGGGACCCACCACTTCAGACCATTCAGGGGGCATTACTTGAGATGTCGCTCGGGCATTGGCCCTGGTGGCAAAACCTTTCCGGTTGGCCCCCCTGGTGACCGGGCACCGGTTTTGCGATGCCAGGCCACTAACCTGCTGGTAACTTTCCTCAAGTTCTCTGGTAGCTGACACTCAATCTGAAAGTGTCCATCCTCTCCACAATGGTAACAGAACTTAGTATCTTGGCTGTCTTTGGAGGGAGTGGGGTCTCTTATATGGCGGGACACCTCGGGGGCTCTACATGGCTCTTTTTGAACGGGGTGTTTACCCCGTTGGATCTCTAGTTCTCCAGTTCTGTTGGGGGTGAGAGCAGCCTGTTGCAGCTCCTTCACCATCTCTCTTAGGTCTCTAATTTCCGCTGTCAGGTTGCTTTCAATCCGGGGGTCAGGGGAAACAACATGCACTCCCATTGCACTTTTAGGCTCAGGAGGAGCTTGATACAGATCCTGCTCCCGGTAGGTCTCCATCAACCCCTTGATTAACCCTCTCAGCTGTTGAGTCTTGTCTGGCTCACTCTTCTCAGGGGGTCTGGCATGGATTCACAGTCCCAGCATAAGGTTCCCACCCCTCTTCATCAGTTTCAATTTCACAAATCTCTTTTATCAATTGACAGTATTCAGGAGGGTCAGCCCTCTGGTCTTGCAATTTGAGTTTCAGCAGCATTACACTTGAAAATCTGGCTAACTTCAATATATTGTCTAATCGGACCTGGTTTAGCATTTGGGTGGACACTCTCCCTTTCCGGTGGGCCTTTTGCAAAGCCCTCTCCATTCTAGTAACAAACGTAGACAATTTCTAATTTCTGCACTGTTTAGATAGTTAGATAAAAACTTTTATTTTTTGATAGGAAAGTAACTTTTAGGACCAAAAATGGCCATGTTTATCAAAGTTGTCCTGTTTCAAAAATACAGTTTCAAGGAACAAGGACATCATGTAATAATATATTACAGGAACAATCTTATACATATGACAAACATGATTTCACTACATACATTACAAATAACATACATAGATACACAATCTATCAGAGAATTCAAAAGATTCATAACAAACAATAAGTATACGCGTTTCAAGATGGACTGATGGATTAAATGTCTAATAAAGTACAGGGGATTATTTTTTTTCATTTTCAATATTTCCATACTGGAACTAATATAATTGATAAGAATAAGTGTGAAAGGAATTAAAACAAAAAAGAAAAAGGAAGAAAAGGGGGAGGGAAAAAAGAGAGAAAACTAAACTTCATTCTCAAAATGCAAACCTAATACCTTATATCTAACACACACAAATACATCTAAAATAATCTAAAAAGAAACCAAAACAAGAAAAAAGTTAATTTGATCTAAGTAACACCATAGCAAGTACATCTATCTCTCCAAATGATATCCAGAGAGTGCTTAAATTTATTAGGACTATCAATAATTCTAATTCCTGGATCTATCTCATTCCATATTTTTGGTAAATAGAAATGTCTTTGCATTTTGCTATAGGTATTCAGTTCCAAAGGAATTTTTTGACATCTATATTTTAAGTGCCTCAGATTATACCTATCAGAGATAGAGACACCAAGAGGGTTCATACCATGTTTAACTCCCCCCCCCCAATACTCATTAAAGGCTTTATACCCTACAAGTTTGTTTTGGCGGGTTGCAAGAGAGTCCCAGCCAAGGTCTTGAAGTAAATTACAGTGATGAGTGAAGAAGGAACATTTCGTTACATATCTCGCTATTCTATAATATGGTTTGTCCAAACAGTTTAATAAAGATTTAGGAGCAAACTGATATATTAAACTACCATATAATAATGTTGGTAAGAGTAGTTGTACAGCCACTCTATTTCTTGTCTCTCTTGGTAGACTCGATGTTTTTCTTCTTAACACACCCAGTCTAGAATTAACTTTTTAAGTTACATTTGTTATATGAAAGGAAAAAGTGAGATAACTATCCATATAAACTCCCAGATACTTGTATGCCTGGACCTGTTCTAGCATTAAATCCCTTAAAGAATGAATATTTAATGTTTGATTATAAGGCAATTTATTTTTCGAATGGAAAAAACATTACCTGGGTCTTCTTAGTACTGAAAACCATTTTGGATTGAATTAACCAGTTTTGTAACATATCAAAATCAGATTGTAACATTTTTTGTAAATCATCCAAATTTTTAGCTTTTCTATAAGAGCCATATCGTCAGCGTACAAATAAATCTTACTATTTTGAATACACGATGGAAGAGAATTTATGTAAATTAAAAATAGTAAAGAACCCAAGACTGAACCTTGGGGAACTCCCCTAAAGGTACCCTCTTTGTCTGATATTATTCCGTCTATATATACCTGTTGTGTACGTTCAATCAAGTATGATAATATCCATGTCTGAATAGGTTTCGATATACCCATCTGAGCCAGCCTTCTCAATAATATATTGAAATCAACTAAATCGAAGGCCTTTGAGAGGTCGACGAACACCACCCCAACAGACTCCCGGGCCTCGAGACCTGACTTGAATTTCCATAATAGATCCTCTCCAGTTTCAGTGCTGCCAAACACCACCTCTAAGGCGGAAAGATATTCTGCTGCAGTGGCCTCCGGACTAGTGGCCTGTAGGAATCGAATGGCTTCCAGTGCAGGACCCCTCAAGCTTTCCATCAACCATTTCCTCTTTTCCCCTTCAGAGCACTGCCACTCTTGCAGTAAAGGGGTAGCATACTCCATCCATGTCTCCAAATCATCTTCCCCTGAAGGCACGGGAACAGTACCAGAGAAGAGTCTCAATCTCCGATAGGAGGCTAGTTGTATGGGAGGAATAACCATAGGGGGTGGGGCTAGTATGGAGCTCTTAGAGGACCCAGGAGATGTACCTAGGGACGGCAGGGGAGTGTGGTTGCCTGAGATGTCTAATACCGTTACCAATTCCTGAGCAGTTCTCCCTTCTGCAGCTAACAGTTTGAGCAGTTTCTCCTTAAAACTATTGGTCTTAGGAGACCCCCCCCAGGGTGGCCAAACTACTACATGTGCGAATAACCCTCCATCCCTTCTGGGCACCTTCAGGCAAAATCACTGAGGGCACCCTCTCAGGGTCTATCGTAATACTGCATGAAAGCAGCACTTGCAGGGTCTGTTCGAGCAAGTCAGCATATTGCCCTTTTACTTCCACCTTGCCCAGACATTTGACACACTCTACAGTAGTGATGATGTCAGCGCTTTTAATCCCCAATAGGACATCCAACAATAATACAGCCTTTTGGGAGTCCAACTCCTCAGCTTTGCACCACCCCATCAATTTGTGCACCATCATCTTAAAGGAATCGAGTTTAAACTTGGGCATGGTAGCCCCCTCCATGTTCTCCTTTAAATCAGACATAATGGGGTACTTCCTTCACTTGGCCTCTAGAGGACACTGATCCCAGCAGTGCCTCCAAGATGTAACCCCCAGGTGGCACTATCCCAAGGGCTACTATCCTTACCTGCATAACTGCTAACAGGTTGAGGGGCCTAGGTTCTATGACGGGTGCCTCCACCCAGAGGTCAGGGTTTGGAGTAGTTAGACTAACTTGGCCCACACAGTACACCATGAGTATCCTCACTATTTACACTTACACCCAGGATTGGTTCAGTCAGCTTGACTCTGGGAACCCCCTGTAAAACAAGATGATGTAATACGATAGCCGCAGTACAATACCTTAACATAAACAAATACCTAGTCAGTGTAACTTTACTGAAACAAACAGATCTGATTTATTTAAGGGGCTATAACAAGGACAGAGGGAAATCAGGTTAATTAGGTTAGACACATTACTGATCACAGTACTGTGCGTATATTCAGAGTACCAAAATGTCACTTTACTGGGTACCCAGGATGGTGGGGGGCTAGCCAGGATC
The DNA here is from genome assembly GCA_016271365.2 of Neoceratodus forsteri. Lineage (NCBI taxonomy): Eukaryota > Metazoa > Chordata > Ceratodontiformes > Ceratodontidae > Neoceratodus > Neoceratodus forsteri. The sequence continues at coordinate 815,061,101 of CM057453.1, read as the reverse complement.
GGTGCAGCTGTTTGGGGCCCTGTGATGGAAAAACACTTGCACAATACCCAATCGTGATCCGGAGTTGGATGGCTCAGTTCATGAAGGAAGGAAGAAAGAAAAGAAATCAGATGAAATACTTGCAGTTAAATGTACAGATGGCAGGGAGCTACCCTGATTTGCACTCACAAATTTGATGCTGAAAGCTGTCACCGAGGTGGTCATGGATTGCTGGACGCCCTCGCACAGCAGGGCGATGAAATTCTACAAGCAGGCACTCAGCTTCAAGCAGCAACGGATTCAGTCCGCCTGCATGCAGTTGCTTCCCAACTACACACACAGGACAAGAGGACTCGTTTAGCTGTCCTTCACAAACACCCCACACATTTATATGTAAAGGAAATTACTATACCAGGCAGCTGCTCTCTGGTCCCGATCACACTTACTGCTAACCCGGGAGTTCACACTGCAGTTTCACTTTCCTGACAGACCAAGCGCGATTAAGCAGTTTCTCCAGTCCTCTACAGGGTGAGCCTGGTTCCCAATTGTTCAGCCTCTCCTCTTCTTGGTAGCTGCAGATTCAGTCCGAATCGCCCCAACAAGCACACCGCCCGAGTTTAGGCCTCCACATGCACTTCCCACGCGAAAATTCTGCAGCGCAGGAGCTCAGAGCTCCTTCCCCAGTCACGGTCACAACGGATCTGCCTTTCCAGACACAAGGCAGGGTATTCCATTCGCGTGCCACCCAGTCCAGTTGGTGGACTTTAGTTGTCAATCACTCAGAACTCCCCTTATTGGTGAGAAAAGGTGCCACAGTCCAGAACTTCACTTCCCAGAATTACTAGCTATACTCCTTATGGCAAGCCAGCTCCCAAGAGAGTCCTGATCATGGTTGGTCTGCTTAAACTCCGTTTTAGATGCCCCTCCTGCCTGATTGGATCTATTCAGCAGTTCAGTTCCAAAATGGAGGGGCAAAACACACAGAGTCCCAGCTGCAAGAAAGGCAGGTTAGACAAATTACATTTCCACCAATACTCTAAATGATATGGGGCAAAAAGTTACATCTCTAATAAGTGCCCCTTCCGCCCACTTAGCCACAGCAGCAACGGAGCGATTTGTCAGCAACTCGAGCGGGACTCGAGCAGGGAAACACACAGTCCCCCCATGCAAACTAATCATGCCTGCAAGCAGACAGCTCTTAAAGAGACAGTACCAGAGGCTCTAAAAGCACTCACAAATAAATGGCTTAAATGCCGAACACCATTCAGGCTGGGAGCACTTAGGCAAGCTCCTAGGAGGCGTTTGGGAGCCCCCATTTGCAGGGGGGTTACACTGCTATCCCTGTGTCCCTGACCTACTCCGAATAAAACTGACCTGTCCAGTTGACTGAAACATAAGTTTTGTTTCTTGTTTCTGAGAAGAGTGATGGTGTAGTTTAAAGAACACCTGATTTAAGTGCTGATTGTTGTGAGAAAAGGGGACATTTCGGCATTTCCCAAAAGGAAAGCACCAGCGGAAATGTTTGTCTCTTTTGCCACCCCTAATCAAAAGCCCTTTTTTCTACATACCATCTTGACTGATGAAAATGGTAATGTTAGAGCTGTACAGTCTCACCCTTATAAATTAATAGATTAATACACATCTACTGTGCAAGTAAGCACAGTTGGTCACTGGTCATTAGGTTAGCAGCCATTTGTCCACTGAAACAAAAACTTCAAAGCAATGATCGCAACTGCATTTAGCTTTAATTATTTTTTATTTATTTTACTTTGTCCCATTGTTATTATTAGTCTTATAAATGCTTTTTTGTAATAGCACGTTTTCATCTGTGAATTTTACAAACATCATCAACTGACTTCGCAACTGCAGTGCATGTTACCTCTTAATTCACAGTCATGGAAAGGTATGTAATAGTATAAATAAACACTCGACGACGTCTGGAAATCCTTACCAAAGCATAGAACAATGTATGAACAACCATAAACAATAAATAAGGCTGTGCTTTCAGCCTGGGGTAGGTTGCTCTTGAGGTCTATGATGTCATCTCACCCCCCGGGTCTCACCCACAGAAGGAAAGGGCTTTGCTGTACTGTTTCTGGTTGCCCACACATTGTTTTGTAAAGTATACATTTGTTTTAATTAATTTACCTTCTTTCTAGTGCTGTATTGAACTGTGGTCAAATAAACAGAAAACAGCAAACAAAAACAAAATATTTAAAACATTTAATGCTATTTGAGTACTAGCTACATGAACTGGCAACATTTCTAGTAGGTCATCTTGTAACAAACAGTTCACAGATAGGATTTTGCAACACCTTATTGACCATAACCTAGTCGACAATACACAGCACGGCTTTAGAGAAGGGAGATGGTGCCTTAGTAATTTCATACATTATAGTGTATAGTGGAGTGTTCTGTATAGAATTCCATCCCTTTCAAAATGCTGTTCTAACACAGTTCCAAGGTCATGGAATGCTGTTCTACCCTACTGTGGTAGAACAGCATTCTAGAACCTCTAGATACTGCATGAATCAGTTTCATTTTAAAAGCAAAAGAACTCACAAAACACATTTTTCACACAGTATTATACACTATAAAAAATACAGGCTGAGCAACTCTGTCCACAACCAGTGTGTTTTGCCACCTCGGGGTTCTGATTCCCATGGACCTTTCAAGCTTCGCTCTCAAGGTCAGAGGGAATCAGAACCCCTCTGTGTCAGAACACACTGGTTCTGCATAGTTGCCCATCCAGTATTCTCTATTTTATGGCGGGATAAATAAAGCACCTGATAATAACGGACCTGTTGACATCATCTTTCTTGTTTAAGCAAGGCATGTGATACCCTGCTGCATGGGGGCTTAATTGACAAAATTAGTACACTGGGTATCCCAAACTATCTTACCTGCTGGGTCAGTAGTTGGTTTCCCAACAGACATACGATGGAGAGGGTAATCTTGAAATCATACGGGTGTGACACTGTGACTAGTGGTGTGCCTGGGATCAGAGAGCAGTCCCTTGCTGTTTTGTGTCTTTATCATGGATTTAGGGGCAAACTGTGCGGACAAGATCAAAACAGGTAAGACTGTATAATAAGATGATCATCATAATTCACTGCATAGAGATACTGATTATTTAGCGGACTAGGCAACCCCAGCTGAACTGAAATGTAACCTAAAAAAGTGTGCTGTGATGCAGCTAGACAAAAAAACACCCAACAAACAAAAAACCTTAAAAGGCAGAAAGTGACAATGGAAAATTGATTAGAAATTAACGTCGAGAGTGAAAACGATCCCGGGGTCATTGCTGACAGCGCTTTGAAATTCAAGGATGCCATAACTGTCAGAATGCTGGAACCAGCCCAGTAGGCCAAATCTGGAACTGCTAGAACCACTGGAGTGCCAGAATGCATGCACATTTTGCATGGGTTCCTGCACTCAGGGGGTTCTGGATTATATCAAGTTCAGGATGGGGAGAAAAGCTGGAACAGAAATGAAACAGCCACCTTCATTCATAGAATGATGCCTACCTGCCAGAAAGCCCTCCCTGAGCCACCCAGTAATCCTCCGCCTGCTTGATTGCCTCCCCCAAGTGTAGGACTGGCCACCCCAAGGTCAGAATGCCCAGCCTAGGACTGAAATGCTCATCCGAGGGATGGATGCCAGGTGATGTGTTCTTTCCTTCTTCATATTCCAGTTCCACTGGAGTCTATCTTTAGGACATTTGAGGGGCATTTATTAACTGACTCAAACTAAAAGGCATTGAGCCAAGCCCCATGGCATGCTGTCAGTGCAGAGAGATCTGGGTCTGGGAGTGACCTCAGCTCCCTTACTCATTGTGACAGCTGGATGAGGGTGGGTATGTCATAGAGGTGATGCACTCCTTTTTTGGGCTGGGAGGACCAGAACATGTCATTCAGCAGCCCCCTTACAGCTGACATCTGACCAGGCATGGAGGAGAGTTCAAGGAACCTGCAGCCCACACCGCTCAGTCAGGTGTTGTATGGTGCTCAGTGCGTACCAGGGAGAGGCACAGGGGACATAAGAATCGGAAACGGGGCTTTAGTCACAGAAATTAAAAGATTTTTTTTGTTTCCATGAGAAAAAAAGGTCATGGGTTCTAAACTACTGTACATCATGCTCCTATTTCCAATTTCTGTATCTGACAATGTCAGTTTCCTCTTCTACCCATTGCATAGCAACTAATGGGAGTTATTAAAATCACTAAATAGCATCTGAATAGTCTGAAATAGTGTTCAACAGATTAAAGAGATTCACAAATCTCTCTGTTTGTCGATGTGCACCACACAGTTTGGTGCATTATTTGCCACAAATGCTTCTGCTCTATGTTTGTTACTGATAATGGCCATTTGGTAATGAAACGTGGGCACTGGTCGACTAACGAGGGTCTCGTTAGTCAACCAGTGCCCATATTTCATACTAAATGAGCCATTATAAATAAAAAAAAAACAAAACAAACAAATAACAGTCATGAAATGTGCCCCCATAGACTATAATGGTGCACGTCCCCGCGCTCTCCCGGTGATCACGTCATAATGTTGGCTGAGCGCGGGACGGTGCCAGGGTAGATCTTACAAACGGGAAGTGCCAGTGACCCTGCAGGGATGATTGTACGAGTGATTTTTAGAGAAACCGTATGTACATTTTTTAACAAACATAGAGCAGAAACATTTGTGGCAGGTAATGCGCCAAACTGTGTGGTGCACGGGGCTAAGTTATTGAATCTCTTTAATTATGAGAAGAGGGCTTTAGCACATAAAACAGTCATGGGATACTGTACAGATGATTCAGTATATTCTCAGTGCTTTTCACTGGGCAGTTTTTTGGATCATATGATATAAGGAAGATGACATGCATGTAACTATACTCAAACATTCCTCAGAATCAAACCTTGTACTTTTTGATGTTCCTCAAATAAAACTGCCGTGATCAGCTTACTGACATCGTAGAAGTGTGTATCCATTAATCATCGTGGTTTCAAATGAAAGCAGTTGTGATACTTTACATCCAGGTTTTGGATAACAAGATGCAAGACATAGATGCAGATTACAGACCAGGCTACATTCCACCTAAAAACTGTGTCCGGGAAAATCTTTACCTGAACTTTCCCAACTGGAGATAATTAAGTCAGAGTTTTGAACACTGGGCACAGCTATGTCCTAGCTTTGAAAATTTGACATGGGGCAAGTCCGCTTATGTCCAAAGCTGTACAACAGAAAACTGCATCTAGACATAGGCTTTGAAAATCTGCTCAAGGATGTGGAGTTTCTCTATTTCTCCATTTTATTAGAGAAATCTTTAATGGTTTTTAGTGAAGCTGAATAAAATCCATGATTAATCAGATCTGCATAGTTTTCATTTCGCTGTGATGGTAGGCATAAAAATAGCAAGGTGATTATCAGGCTGTAAGTCAAAAAGAAGCAGAAAAGTAATATAAGTCAGCAACAAAACATGACAGGGTGTGTAATCATGGTGAAGTAATTGCATGCCACAGGTGCTTCGATAGGTGCGAGGCATAGCTAAATGCTGTTAAACTCACCGAAGAAGTGTCGTCATCTCACCAGAATTTTTGTAATCATTTTTTTTTTAATAATTTTTGTAATTGCAGCATGGGGTACAGTTCTGGAGGCCCCATCTATGAAAAGACATAGATGGCATGGAAAGGGTGCAGAGAAGGGCCACTAAAATGGTGCATGGGCTAAGTGGGAAGACATATGAGGAGAGGTTAAAGGAGCTGGATTTGTATCCTCTGAAGACAAGAAGGGAGAGAGGGGTCATGATCGAAACATTCAAGTATGTGAAGGGGATCAATAAAGCGGGGATGAGCTTATTTTCAGGGAAGGTAGATACAAGAACTAGGGGGCATGGACTGAAGGTGGAAGGGGGAAGGTTTAGGTGAAACATTAGGAAGTATTACTTCACAGAGAGAGTGGTTGAGCCTTGGAACAGACTGCCAGAGGAGGTGGTGAGGGCCAGTACAGTGGAGGGTTTCAATAAGGCCTGGGACAAACACAAGGAGCTGTCAAGGGGAGGAAGGGGGGGAATCTTGGAGGGGGGACTAGTGAGGGGGGAGGAGAATGGGCAGACTCGATGGGCCCGGAAGTTCTGTTTCTGCTGTCACATGTCTATGAATCTGTTAATCTATAATTACATGCCCTGGTGTGTCTTATTGCATTTAAGAAATGTTTTTTAACATGTTTGATTTTAAATGAAGTATATTGGGAGTCACAGCGTGCACTCAGCCCGAACCTTTCAGTGTTGGTGATAATACCCAGGCGCTCAATGACAGGGTTCAAGGGGATTTCAGTAGGATAGAGGAGTGCTTTAAGTTTCATAGGTTAGTCCTGAATTTAAAAAAGACCAAATCACTGTTGTTCAAGGCCCTGAGGAAGCTTAGGGATGTTCTCCTGTCTATTCATGACTTGAATAGTGAAGTAATTGAGTGTGTAGATTCTTTCAGTACCTGGGGATCAGTTTGGATGCCTCTCTCTTTTGAACCACAGGTCTCTGTTAATTAAGACCATTCTTCACAGGCTAGGTCTTCTTTTTAGGACTTATGTATTCCTCATTTCGGAAACCTGTAAACTCCTGGACCACAGCCTACTCTTCTCCGTTCTGGACTATGTCTCACTGGTATAAACATGTGCTTTGGAGAGAGTGCTATCAAAACTGTGAACCGTCTTTAATCGTATCTGTAAATTTGCAACTAGTTTACCCAGACAAACTCTTCATTGATAACTTTATAGTGCAATGGGTTGTCTACCTAAGAAACACATAGAAACATAGAAGTTGACGGCAGATAAGGACCGCAAGGCCCATCCAGTCTGCCCAACCTTTGGACAAATGTTACAAGTTTTGTTCTGCATTAATCTTACGTAACATTGAACTAGGATCCGTGCCCTCAAGTGTTGCTGAGCTCTTTATGCAATGAATTGGGTGCCAGATCCCAGCACAAATTCACATTTAAAACCTATTTTTGCAAGACTACATTTGGCCAAAAAGCATGTACATCTATCTATCTGTCTGTCTGTCTGACACTCTGTCTGTCTATCTATTTATTTACCTGTCTACATACCGTATATAGCTGTCTGCCTACTGAAGTTCTTAATCATAACCTGGACTTCTCGGCATACGGTGATGCCATCCATGCCAAACTCTGTACCGTACCTTAACAAGAATTACCTTCCCCCTAGGTCTACTAGGAGCTGGTCAGCAAAATGGTGCTCCTGGTTTTCAGCTGTGCAGATGTGGTCTATGGCACTGCCCCTTTCTCATCCCATGTGAAACTGGATATCCTCTGTAATGTTTTCCACCAGTTTACAACCAAGTCACTGCCTCCCACTCATCACTGCTTCCTCTACTCTTCTGTTTCCATCCTTCCACTCCCTTCCTGTCACCAGCCTCATTGCGCCCCTTCATCTCTAAATACTGATTTGGGATCCTTCCCTCTTGCCTCTCCACATTCCTCTCCACATTCCTGTCCCTCATCTCGTCTTCCTCCCACTCCCTCCTCTCCAGGGACCCTCATACCTTCTCCATTCCCCACCCCAATCCTCTGCTGGACAGGCTGTCTTCTCCTATCATCTCCCCTCCATCTGAAACCTGCTCCCCTCCACCCTCCACCTCTTCCCTCCTCCCAGCCCTTAAATACCAGCTAAGTTACCTCCCCACTCCCTCCTGCCACTGTCAACCCTCCATCCCTCCCCACAGTCCTTATATCCTCCAATCCTACAAATACCCTCCCCCCTTATGATGTAGGCTGTGCCAGTGAACTGATGCTATATCCCTAAAGCATTGTCTCCTTCTCCAACAGGCACCATGCACTTTATTTGTATTACTTGTATGCTTGACTACAAGTCTTTGTTATGCTTCGTGGTGTTGTTTACTAGGTTGTTCATCATTCTGCCTTTGCACTTGCAATTTGTCATTATAACTGCATGCTGTTTCTTGTTTATAGCTGTAATTATTCTGTACTCCTCTTTCCCTCTCCCCGGGTAATACCTGGAAATGAGCCTCAGCTTAGTGTGCCTTTCATGGTTACCATGTTGTAAATACACCAATAAATAAATAAACTAAATGAATAAATCAGATCCATTAGTTATTCTAGGAGATCCACATTTAAGAACAGATTGAAAATGTGGTTTCATTCTTGCATTTTATATATGTGATTTTTTTAAATCTGTTTCTCTGTTTTGTATTTGTGTATTAGCTTGCATGTGAAAATGACAAATGTTACTCATCATACACCAGAAAAGGAAGGAAGGAAGGAATGAATGAATAGAAAGAAAGACGATTCCATCACAACTCAGCTGGATAGTTTTTGCGACTTGGGAAGCATCATTTGTATGCGGGACTTTAATTTCAGTGACACTGACTGGTCTAATAATTGCACCACTTCTTCAGGCAAACTTTTCTCTAATACTCTCATTGATAATAATAAACACTATGTATGTGAACCTACCCATAAAGAGTCAGTACTGGACTTTCTAACTGGCAGTATTGGAAATAGAAAAACATTTACTGGGGGAACTGGTCACCTTTGATGTAGGGCAATCATTTGTGATGGGTGTGGGGACATATTTCCTGATAAGGGACCCCATATTTCAGAGCAGGGCACAGTTGCAGTGCTGCCTTTTGTGCTGTTCTTGCAATCAGGCACATCTGGCTCTGAGTGGTATTCAGCCAGTTGGTGCTCACCGATGGAGCAGTGCTAACTGACTGAATATGAAGCCATGGCTGCATATAACCCACTGAAGGAAGCGCTTCCCAAAATGGGATAGCGCCAGGTTTCCTGTGGGCACTTTTCAACTCAAGCATGCAAATGAGTTCACTGGGCATGCAAGGTGCTAAAGGGCCATTTGCATGCCCATTATAGGCTCATTTAAATGCGGCACAGCAACCCGTCTGCACCCATCCTGTACATAATAGTGATATCCTAGTGGTCCTCCTCCCCTGATTGCCCGTCTTGCATATGAGAAGAGCATCCCTGGTAGTGTAGTGTAGTGGTCCCCCTCCCTTGATCGTCCATTCTGCATACAAGAAGAGTATCTCTGGTAGTCAAGAGGACCCCCAGCACTGCTGCAGAGCAGTGGCTGACACAGCCTTCCGATCACTTCCTTGGCCGGCCACTGTCTGATGGTCATAGAGCATATGTGATCTTGCTCTATGACTGTCAGGTGCCATAAGGCTAAGGAGGTGAGCGGAGGGCTGTGCTGGCCACCACCCTGCATCACTCCTGCAGTGCATGGCATTTGGTATTAGGGAGGAGTACGGGGCAGCTGGGCATGGGTCCTCAGCACATGAGAGGGTGGGGGTTGCTAATATTAAGGGGTGGGGGTGCTCGATTACCAGGGATACTCTTCTTGTATGCAGAATGGGGGATCATGGGGACGGGGACCACTAGACTACCAGGGATACTCTTCTCATATACAGAATAGACATTCAGGGGTGGGTGGTAGAACAATTAGACTGCCAGGGATATTATTCTGGTATGCAGGATGGGCGATCAGGGGGACAATCTTACAAACCGTCAAGTTAAGAAAACCTTGAGCTGAAGCAAACACGACAAAGTCCAATATGAGGTTCATCACAGCACCTGTACTATACAAAAAAGCACTACATGATGTAAGAAGTTTGGTAAAGCCAGTTCTGGTGAAATGAGGAAGGCATTACTTATTTATTTATTTGAATTTTGGTAACTGGATAAGTCCACTGAGACAATTACAGTCCCTTTTTCAGGGTCGACCTGGGGCAGACAACAGAGGTAACATACAGAGCAATACAACAATCAGGGGAGACAAGGTTACAGAAGTAGGAACATACAAAAGTTGATAAATAGATTGAATAACAAAGTACATACAAAATGTGTCACTATACACTATATAACTAACTATTTACAAACTTTGATATAAACAGAATATAATTTTGCTATGTACAGAATAGGATACAGTATCGAGGGAGCGCTGTTAGCAGGATCAGAGTGTAGGCATGCAGGGATAGGTAAGGGAGGGAGGAAGAGAGGTTGACAGATGCTGTTAGCAGGATCAGAATGTAGGTATGCAGCGATAGGTAAGGGAGGGGGGAGGAAGAGAGGTTGGCAGACAGTAGAGATGGACAGCTAGTGAGGGTGAGGGAAGGGGACAAAAGTAGAGTATAGCAATAGAATAAGAGGGGAGGAAGGATTAACAGAAGCAATAACATATCGCAGTGGTGGAGAGAGCGGCTAATAGGGATTTTTGAAATGATGGAAGGGTGGACCAAGACAGGACGGGGGGACAGGGAGTTCCAGTCAGAAACAGCCACAAAGGAGAAGAACCTGGATGCTACAGCGAGCCACAGATTAGGCCTTATGAGAAGGGGGAGAGAGGCTGATTTAAGGGTTTGAGGGGCTTGTCTAAGATGAATAATATTTCTAAGGCAAGGAGGGGTGAAACTGCAGACAAATTTATACATGACGCTCAGGGTTAAATTCTGCAATTTTGATTCATAAGGCAGCCAACCCAAGAAGGAGAGGACATCACAGTGGTGGTGCCTAGCTTTTACCCCTAGGGCGAATCTAGCCACACTGTGATATGGTTGAGCAAGGAGTGACATGGTAGAAGAAATGGTTGAAAGCAGTAAAGGAGCACCATAAGTAAGCAGAGAAAGGAGAGAGGAGGAAGCAATCTTAAGGCATGAGATGGTCGTGAGAAAAGGATGGATGCAGTAGAGGAGACCCAACTTTTGATTCATATTCTTAATTAGGGCTAAAACATGGACACTGAGGGAGAGAGAGATATCCAGGGTTATGCCCAGGTATTTGAAGGTGAGGACAGACTCGAGGGTATCGCCATTAAGGGAAGTAATACTAAGTGGGGTGTGGGGACAGGACTGGGGGGGTCGGTGAGAAAAGAACATACAATTAGTTTTATTCATATTGAGGATGAGATGGTTACATTTGAACCAGTCTTCTAGGTCAGCAAAGTCAGCGGCAAGTTCACTATTAATCTAGGCAACATCAGGAGAAGAACGGTAAATTACGGCATCATCCGCATAGAGGTGTACTGAGGCCCCCTCACAGTGCCTAGGCAGATCATTAATGAACAAGGAGAATAACACAGGACCCAATATAGAGCCCTGTGGAACCCCGTGAGTAACAGGACTAAAGTCTGAAAGAGTTCCAGTCCATTTTACCCATTGGGAATGACAGGAGGGGTAACTTTGAACTCAGTGCAAGGAATTTGAATCCAAGCATTTGACACAGTCCCACACAAAAGATTAATAAACAAATTAGCCAGCCTTAGAGTGGGTCCCAGAGTGGTAGCCTGGGTAGAAAATTGGCTGGACAACAGGACATAGAGGGTAATAGTAAATGGAGTCCACTCCGAAGAAAGGGGAGTTATTAGCTGGGTACCGCAGGGTTCAGTGCTGAGTCCAGTCCATTTAATGTCTTTATAAGTGACATTGCAGAGGGACTGAAAGGAAAAGTATGCCTCTTTGCAGACGACACCGAGATCTGCAACAGGGTTGATACACAAGGGGGGGTGGAAAAGATGAGAAGGGACCTGGCAAGGCTGGATGAATGGTTAAAAGTATGGCAGCTTAGATTCAGTGCAAAAAAGTGCAAGGTAATGCACCTGGGAAACAAAAACCCAGAGGAAGAGTACACAATGGGGGGAGGTAAGAACAACAACAAAAATGGAAAGGGACTGGGAGGTAGTCATATCAGATGACCTAAAGGTAAGCAGGCAATGTGAGAAGGCAGTAAGGATGGCTGTGGGGATACTGGGATGTATAAGGAGAGGCATCACCAGTAGAAAACAGGAAGTTGTTATCCCTCTGTACAAACAGTTGATGAGACCCAATCTGGAGTGTTGAGTGCAGTTCTGGAGACCCCATCTGTGAAAGGACATAGATAGGATAGAGGCAGTCCAGAGGAGGGCAACTAAAATGGTACAGGATCTGCAACAGAAGCCATAAGAAGAGAGACTAAAGGAGCTTAATATGTATACCTTTGAAGAAAGGAGGGAGAGGGGGATATGATAGAAACTTTCAAGTACCTCAGGGGAATCAACAAAGTCCAAGAGGGTAGCATCTTTCAGAAAAAGAGATGTGCAAGTGAAGCCCCTAGGTGGTGCTATCCCAAGGGCTACTACCCCTGCCTGCTTGACTAGTAGCAGGTTAACGGACCAGGGTAATGAAACGGGTGCCTCCTCCCGGAGGTCAGGGTTGTTAGTGGTCAAGCTAACCTGAGCACAGCTCTCTGGGACAATGTAACCCATCTCTTTCCCATCTAGTGGCCTGAACAATATACAATAATTACTTTCACAATGACCCTTACTCGCCAGGCAATTACCCACACTGTTTACACTTACCACCAGGGCTGGTTCCTCTAGCTTGATCCTGGGGACCCCCTGTAAAACAAGGTTAAGACCAGCAAATAGCAACAATACAGTACTTTTGGCACAAACTGGAACCAGTCAGGTTAAATGCAAGCAAAGTTAAATCTGATTTATTCAGGGGACTTGAACAAGGGAGGGGTATAATCAGGTTCATTTGCTTAAAAGCTATATTAATCAGACAGTTATGCATGCAGTTCAGAGTCCCTACACAGTCACACACTCTGGGTACCCAGGTAGGAAAACGGTGGGCTAGCCAGGAATGTTGCAACTGGTTGGGGCCATGTGATGGAAGAAAGCAACATGCACGATACACACTATTTGTAATCAGGAGCCGGAGGGCTCAGTTCGTGAAAGAAAAGGCAACAAGACAATCAGATGACAACACTTTTAGACTTAGCTGTTGTTGCTGGGAGTTACCCTGATGTTTACTCACAATACCCAATCCTGGACACAGGCAGGACAAAATTGAGACTGCAGGGTGTTGAGCTGGCGTGCCCGTAGAAGCAGGACCCACATGAATCACCGAGGTGTCATTCCTGTTCAAGGCATTGAGCAGGGGGCTGATCCCCAGGCCAGTCTCTCGTCAATGAATTTCTCTGCGTAGCAGGTATTCTGGCTGGGCCAGTGTAGCAGGGCACAGGCAAACAGAAATTGATACGGATTCAGTCCGTGGAGCTGGATACAGCCTCCAGCAAGCAAAACACAGTTCAGACACACAGTGGGGAACCAAATCACGACCTACTATAAGCACACAGCACATTCACATGTAAGGAAATTCCACTGTACCAGGCAAATGGCTCTCCAGTCGCAATTACAGAGTCTCTGCACAATCCAGGAGTTCTGAGGTAGCTGGAAGTCCTCACAGGCTGATCGCATTCAGCAATCTTCGGTCTTCTTCAGGTTAAAGCCTGGTCACAATTCAGTGGCTTAATTTGCTCTCCAAATTCGGATTCAGTCTGAAAAAAGCACCAGTTCCCTCTCAGGAACAGCAGGCATGCATGCAGGCCAAACTCAGGACTTTCCACAGTTCTCCCATGCAAATCCACTATGGATTACTGCTTAAACTATCTCGAGCTGTTACGTCTTCACTTCCCAACTCAGATCTAACTGAAACTGCAAGCAGTGTGGGACTTTCCCCAAGATCCAAAAGGTTTGGTTGGGTGATCTGTCTGTCAGTCACAACAAGGGCTCCCCCTCCAGGTTATTGTAGACGCCAAAAGCCCAAAACTACAATTCCTTCAAGTTTGGGCCTCACCAAGCCCCTGTAGGCAGGTTCCATTTTAGAGTCCCAAATGTACTGATTGGCCCATTCTGCAGTCCAGGACCAAGATGATGGAAACAAACAGAACTTTCCATGCTGCAAAGAAGGCAGGTTAGAACGAACTGCAATGTTATCACTACAATAACAAATGATCAGCAAACAAGTACATCTTCTAACAGAGCTCCCTCTCAGATTAATTATGACTCTGCAATCCAGGCAGCTGTTAAAGAGACAGTATACAGAGGCTATACAGGCACTCTCTGGCAATACATTTAAACTACTAAAATGCAGAACACAAGCCTGGCAGGGAACATTTAGGCAAGCTCAAGGAAGTCTTTTCAGGAACCCCTATTTGTAGGGGGGTTACACAAGAACAAGGGGAAACAATTTGAAGATAGAGGGGGGGGGATGGCTCAGAGGTAATGTGAGGAAGCATTTTTTCAAAGAGAGGGTTGTGGACGCATGGAATAGCCTGCCTGAAGAGGTCATGGTGTCCAAAACAGTTGGGGAATTTAAGAATGTATGGGACAGACATAAGGCAATTCTGGTGGGAGGGTAGGAAGAAGTAGGCTGTTGGTTAACTAGAATCTGCAGCTTATCCAGTAGGTAGGGAAATGGGCAGACTAGGTGGGCCAAGCAGTCCTTATCTGCCGTCAAAGTCTATGTTTCTATGTAAGTGTATAACCTGAAGCTGTTGAAGCAGGAAGCAATGGTTCACCAAGTTGAATGCTTTTGTTAGGTCGACAAATATGGCACCAGTGGCAGAACCTTGGTCCATGGCATGGAAGATGTCAGAAGTTACCTTTAGTAAGGCCATGAGAGTACTATGGTTCTTTCTAAATCGATGTTGGAAAGAGGACAGCAGATTGTGATGTTCAAGATAGCTCTGGGGGTTATTGTGAACAATACGCTCCTGAATCTTGGCTAGTGGGCATAGAATGGATGTTGGTCTGAAGTTCTCTACAACAGTGTTTGGTCCCCCTTTACGCACCAAAATGACTACTGCTACCTTCCATTTGTCAGGGACAGTACTAGATAGGAAGGAGTGGTTAAATAAATAATGAACGAGGCGAGCAAGCGCAGGTGCATGCCTAGCTTTAGAAATTTTGGCTCCAAGGGGTCATGACCCAGAGAGCTTTGAGCCTTCAAGTTAGTCAGAAGCCTTTGGACCTCTTTGCGGGATGCCAATTTCAAATGGAAAGCTGGGTGAGTTACAGTACTGCCTGCAGAGGGTGGGGCATAAGGGGGAGTAGAAGAGTTGTGAAATAGCGAGGTATACTTGTGAAGATCTGTAAAGATGCCATTAAACTCAGAGGCAATAGACGAGGGATCAGTGAGGGTAGCGCCTGGGCAATGAGAGAGCTTGTGAGTTCAGCAGACTTCCCTTTGATCAGGGAGTTAACCTGCCTCCAGAACTCTTTTGGGGTTGCAAAGATACTCCGTATGAAGGGAGTTCTTACATTGATTTTGAAGTTGCTGTAAGCCTGCCAGTCAGAGGGCAGCCCATTTTTTTTATATGACCACCAGGCCCAGTCACAGGAGGACATAAGCATCCTTATTTCCTTATTGAGCCATGGAGCCTTAATACCCTTGGACCTGTATTTTTTTTAAGGGAGCATTGTTGTCAACGATATGAGTGAAGGTGGAAATAAAAAAATCCAGAACTTGATTGATATCCGGAAGAGTCTTGACGGGACTCCAGTCAGTGTTGTTGATTGATGTAAGGAAGCTGTTAATATTCAGTCTGGACAAGTCCCGGACAAGGGTGATTTTTTTTTTGGGGGGGGGGGGTTAAGGCTACTATTTCTCCATATGCAGATTGTAGATGAATGATCACTTATACAGTCAGACATTACTCCTACCGCTTTGGACTTGAGGGGGCAGTTCATGATAACTCAATCCAACAAGGTGTGCTTACCAGACTTATTGTTAAGGTGAGTGGGATCCCGGATAAGTTGGGCCAGATTGTGATCAGCTAGAGTTGTATGTACTTTTTCCACCTCTGGGTTGAGTCAGTCCATGTTGAAATCACTACACAGTACTAGGTCGTGCCAAGGAAGATTGGCAAGAGAGGAAAGGAAGGGGGGGAAGGCCTGTGGGGGCCTGGTTAGGAGGCAGGCAGGCACATCCAGTGATTAGCGTCTCAACATTTCCAAGGGTCTGGCAAAGGAACAGCGATTCGGCCTCTGGAGATCCAATGTCAGGATCAGGGCATTCAACAACATTTAGGTCTGCCCAGGTATACATTAGAACCCCTCCATCCCTTTTGCCTAACCTGTCCCTTCTAAAACAATTATATCCAGATAATGCCACCTCATGTTGTTTAATCACAGGCTTAAGCTAGGATTCAGTAATACAGAGATTGTCAGGAGACTTCTGAGAGACCCATGCCTCTAGTTCTGTCATTTTTGGGCGAAGGCTATGAATATTCATCTGGGCGATATTCAGACCCTTAGTAGGTGGTAGGGTAACAATACTTGAGATCAGTGCTGGGGTAGGGCAAGGAGGCCCAGGACTGGGCTCAATATCTCCTGCCTGTATCAACAGCAATATGATGGACAGCTGGAGTGATAGAGAGGCATGAGGTAGCACCATACGAAGGTCAATAGTTGTGATAGGTACTCGTAAGCACTTACTGAACCAAAATCCCAGGTGTGCAGTGTCAGACTTTGGAAGGCAAAATGTGTTAGAATCCACAGGAGTAATTTGGGCAGAGAAGGCATGTAGGGGGAGGGGTACGGTCCCGATGAGGGTACCATAAGGAGGCAGCAATAAGCTCTTCAAAAATGCAAAGAATAGGGAGGTAGTTAAAAGGATTAACCAGGTAATGCAGCCCATCATGGAAGGTTTGGTAAGGGGGAAGAAAAGAAACGCAGATAGTATAATATTGAGTGGCCCCAGGGGTGCAGTTAAGAGGGAGTAGACCACAAGTGATCTGAAGGCAAGTGAGCAAACCGTTGGGGGGGGAGTAAATGGAGCCTACAAGGGAAAGAAAAAGAGAGGAAAAAAAAAAGGAAAATGCCCAAGACTATTGTATTGACAGGGTACTTTTAGGTAAGCGAATGCCTGAGACTATGGTAAGGAGAGAGTTCTTGTAGATTATAGCATAAGCTACGATTTCGGGGAACAGGAGCAGTCACAGGATAGGCTATAGGTTATGATATTAATGTGAGATGAACGTTAAAAATGATTCAATCGAGAGCGATAACTGCACCAATGGGGTGAGGTTGGGGGAGGATAGGGAAGCGCTAAGGTCTATTTAATAGAGGCCAGGGGTGTGGGAGGACAGGAGGGAGAAAACTGAAACTCTGTACAGTACAGAAAAGTGCCAAGGAAAACAGTTCTTGGGGAAGCAAGACAGCAGGGTCCAATCATAAAGCGAGCCACAGAGCAGCCAACCAATGGAGTGGGAGTCAAGCTAAGGAGACAGAAGAGTTCAGATAAAAATAAAAGCAGCAAAAAAATACACAATTTTTTTAAGCACAATAGCCCCAGTCCCAGCAAATCACAGCCCCAGGTTAACACTTGCACCCACCCAAGCAGCACAAATACACTTGCAAAGACAGTAATTCCATTACCATTAGAAAACCAGAGTAATGAAGCCCCTGTTAACAAAATCACTTCCAGCAAAAAGCAAAACACTTCCCCCACTTCTGACAATTCAAACTCTGTACAGTACAGAGAAGCGCCAAGAAAAACAGTTCTCGGGGAAGCAAGGCAGCAGTGTCCAATCATAAAGTGAGCCACAGAGCTGCCAGCCAATGGAGTGGGAGTCAAGCGGGACCGCAGCCAATCAAAGTCCAAATTCGAGTCCATGAGGAGCTGGCGATATCTTAACCAGGAAAGAAGGCTTGGGAGCAGGCAGAAGATGATGGCGTGGCCAGCAGGCAATCTGGGCCATGGCTGCTGGGGAGTGCATAGGTGCCCAGTCAGGGCAGATCCAGGAAAGAGGGCTTGTGAGCGGGCAGCAGATGGCAGCGCAGCCGGCAGGCAATCTGGGCCACAGCTGTTGGGGAGCGCAGAGGTGCCTGGTCAGGGCAGATCCAGGAATGAAGGCTTGGGAGTGGGCAAGAGATGACTGTACGACTGGCAGGCAATCCGGACCACGGTCACTGGTGAGCGCAGAGGCATCCACTCAGGACAGATCCAGGAAAGAAGGCTTGGGAGTGGGTAAGAAATGATGGCACAACTGGCAGGTGATCCGAGCCACAGCTGCTGGGGAGCGCAGAGGTGCCCGGTCAGGGCAGAGCCAGGAAAGAAGGCTTGGGAACGGGCAGCAGATGACGACACGGCTGGCAGGTGATCCGGGCCATGGCCGCTGGGGAGCACACAGGTGCGTGGTCAGAGCAGATCTAAAAGGGAACTTAAGCGGGATGGGAATGAATAGTTTAATGGAAAGAGTGTAAATGGAACAGATTAAAAAACAAATTATGTGCTTTGGAGAGCACATACATACCAATATACAATAGGTACAATAGTAAAGAGAAAAAGCCCTTATGGTACACTAGAAAAGTTAGGAAGGTAGGCAAGGAGAAAGAAAAAGTATGTAAGAACCATACCAAAAGTACAAATACAGATTAACTTGATATTTAGGAAAAAAACATATGAAAAGATAAAGAGGAAGGAAAAAAGTATAGCTGAAGAGGAAATGCAATCAGCTGCAATGATAACAATAAAAACAGATAGTTACTTCAGACTGGTGCACAGTGCCGATGCAGGTATAGGTCCACTTATTCACGAAGATAAGATCTACGACAGTAGCAAGGGTATGTATGACTGAGATTTTAAACCAATACTTCTGTTCAGTCTTTGAGCCACAGATTATACTGACAGCACATGTACATCTAAAGTGAAATTATGAACCTGAACCAATTAGCGTGGAGGATACTAAGCAAAGAATGTTAAAACTAAAGCCAGATAAATAATCAGCACCCAACAGTCTACACTGTATGGTCCTGAAAGAACTAGCAATGGTATGAGCAGCCCTACCAAACAATATCCTAAAACAGTCCCTTCGGGAAGGGTTGGATCTCATAGACTGGAGGAACACAATTGTAACACTCCTATGTGAAAGGGGAGACAGAGGTAAATTATAAAATTACAGACCTGTTAATCTGACATCTGTGGTGAGTAGGTAACTGAAGGCCACCATAAAAGATAGGATTCTGCAACACCTTATTGACCATAACCTAGCTGACAATACATAGCATGGCTGTAGAGAGGGAAGATTGTGCCTTAGTAATTCAATACATTTTTATGGTGGGATAAATAAAGCACTTGATAATAACAGACCTGTTGACATCATCTGCCTTGTTTAACCAAGGCATGTGATAGCCTGCTGCATGGGGGCTTAATTGACAAAATGAGTATATTGGGTATCCCAAACCACCTTATTTGTTGGCTCAGTAGTTGGTTTCCCAACAGGCATATGATGGAGACTGTAAACTTGGAATCTTACTGGTCTGACGCTGTGACTAGTGGTGTCCCTGAGATCAGCGATCAGGCCTTTGCATTTTCTAACTTTATTATGGATTCAGGCACAAACTGTGCTGACAAGACCACAGTTGGTAAGATTGTAGAATCAAATGATCATCATAATTCAGTATAGAAAGATACTGATTATTTAGCGGACAGTGGCAACCCCTGCTGAAAATGATATTTAACCCAGAAAAGTGTGCTGTAATGCACCTAGGCAAAAAAACAAAACTTATAAAGGAATATAGTAGTGTCAATGGAAAATGGATTAAAAATGAAAAATCGAGAATGAAAATGATTCTGGGGTCCTTTTTTTTTTTTATCCTCCTGTGGCGGGTCAACTTCTGCGTTTGCCGAGCCTACCGAACTCGGGGGTCTTTCGGGGTCTTGTGGCGCCATGCGCCCCCTAGCAGATCCCCTGAGTTGGTCTGGGGGCATCATCCACATCAGCCCTCACGATTTCCTCTGTTTTCTCCCTGAGCTACCCCAGGACCCCCAGAAGTGGTGAGGCATGCGCATGGAGGCGCACATGTGCACCGCAGCTCCGGACCGGATCCCCTCAACCCTCCCGTCGACCTTTGTCCGAGCTCTCTCGCGGTGCCATCCCTCCAGCCTCCACCAGAGGGCGGCCGAGCTCCGAGACAGCAGGCTCCCTCCTCCTGAGGCAGAGCGCTGCCAGCCGGCAGCACCTCCCATCCTCTCCCCCCCCACCGCCAACCTCCAGTGACCCAGGTTCGTTCCCGAACCTGAGTCGCCAGCATGGTGCGAGGTGTGGCGTCAAGTGCCTCAACCCTCAGCACCACCGGTCCGGCCCTGGGGTCCTTATAGACAATGGTCTGAAAATTGAAGGTTGCCTTAACTGTCAGAATGCAGGAACCAGCACCATAGGTAAAATCTGGAACTGCTGGAACCACTGGAGTGCCAGAATGCATGCACATTTTGCGTGGGTTCCTGCACTCTAGGGGTTCTGGATTATATCAAGTGTAGGGTGGGGACACCGGGTGGAACAGAGCTCAAACAGTCATCTTTATCACAGAATGATGCCTACGTGCTGGAACACCCTTCCTGACAATGCAGTAATCCTCCACCTGATTGAATGCCCCCCACTATGTGTACAACTAGCCTCCCAAGGGTCAGAATGCCCATCCTAGGACTGAAATGCTCACCTGAGGTGGATGCCCAGCAATGCATTCTTACCTTCTTCATATTCCAGTTGTACTTTAGCCTAGCTTGAGACATTCTAGGGGCATTTATTAACTGACTCAAACTAAAAGGCATTGGGGAAAGCCCCACGGCATGCTGGCAGTGCACAGAGATCTGTGTCTGGGAGTGACCTCAGCTCCCTTATAGACTGTGACAGCTGGATAAGGGTGGGCATGTCACAGAGGTGATGTACTCCTTTTTGTTGCGGGAGGACCAGTACCTGTTAGGCAGACACCCTTGCAGCTGACATCCGACCAGGATTTGGAGGGGACTTTAAGGAACCTGCCACTCGTACTCCTCGGGTCAGGTGCTTTGTGGTGCTCAGTTAGTACTAGGGTGAGGCCCCGGGGATATAGGAACTGGAAACAGGGCTCTGATCTCCAAAATTAAGTAGTTGTTTTTTTTGCATGAGACAAAAAGGTCATGGGTTCTAAACTACAGCGTGCCCCTATTTTCAATTACTGTATCTGGAAATGTCAGTTTCCTCTTCTACTCGTTGTATAGCAACTAATGGGAGTTATTAAAATCTTTAAATAGCATCTAAATGGTCTAAAATAGTGTTCAGCAGATTAATTATGAGAAGAGGGCTTTAGCACATAAAACAGTCATGGGATACCGTACAGCTGATTCAGTTTATTCTCAGTGCTTTTCAGGGGGCAGTTTGTTTTGTGGGGGGGATCATATGATATAAGGAAGATTACAGACGTACCATAATCCAACATTTCTCAGAATCAAGCCTTGCACTTTGCACTTTTTGTTGTTCCTCAAAGAAAACTGCAGTGGTCAACTTTCTGACATTATAGACGTGTGTCTCCATTAATAGTAGTGTTTTCAAATGAACCTTACATTAGCTGGCTTCCTTAAAACATTTTTAAATGCTTTGTAATGAACAAAAATGTTTGCATCCTAAACATACAAGGTGAGATTGTGAAAAGTATAGCATGGGTCTATTTTCAAAAGTTTGACTTACCTGCAGAATTTCTAGCAGTTATGATACTTTACATCCAGGTTTTGGATAACAAGATGCAAGAAATACATGCAGCTTATAGACCAGTTGCATTGGTTCCATGTGATAAGGGCAAGCGTAAAATGGTGAAGCTGAAAAGGGCGAAGGGAAAAGTAGCACAGCCACATAGGGCGAGTGGCAAGACACAGTGACTTTCTGCAGGAAGCTTTGCCCCCCCCCCCTCCTTATTAAATGTAACCAGCTCTAGGGAGGACGTAACTTGGGGAGGGGGAAAAGCCATAGGTCACTGTTTCGGTGATCGCTGTGTTTTGCCACTTGCCCAATGTGGCTGCATTGTTTTCCTTTACCATTTTGGTCCTCGCTGTTTTTGCAATCACTGTCTTCATGGGATACCGGTTGTAGTCAGACTAAAAATTGTTTTCCAGGAGCATTTTTACTTGAACTTTGCAATGGAGATAATTTAGTCAGAGTTTTGAACACTGGACATAGCTATGTTTTAGCTTTGAAAAGTGGACTTGGGGCAAGTCTGCCTACGTCCAAAGTTGTACAAAAGAAAACTGCATCTAGACATAGGCTTTGAAAATCTGCTCAAGGATGTGGAGTTTCTCCATTTCTCCATTTTATTAGAGAAATCTTCAGTGTTTTTTAGCGAAACTGAAGAAAATCCATGATGAATCAGATCTGCAAGATCTGCATAGTTTTCATTTCACTGTGATGGTAGGCATACAAATAGCAAGGTGGTTATCAGGCTCTAAGTAAAAAAAAAAAAAGGCAGAAAAGTAATGTGAGTCACAACAGAACATGACAGGGCATGCAGTCATGGTGAGATAATTGCATGCCACAGGTGCTTTGATAGGCACGAGGTATAGCCAAGTGCTGTTAAACTCACTGAAGGAGTGCAGTTATCTCACGATAACTGCATGCCCTGGTGTGCTTTGTTGCATTTAAGGAAGTTTTTTAAACGTGTTTCATTTAAAAGGAATTATATTGGGAGTTACATGATGCACTCAGCCTGAGAGGTATCTCTTCTCTCAGCTCTGAATCTCAGCATTTAAACATGGCTAAATGTCAGTTTTCCATTTAGCTTTAAATCTACTGACCGCCCATGGCCATAGCTAAATACATTGGGTGTTATGCATGATCAGGCGAAAAGTATGTGCCAAAGGCACGTACCTCGCCCCCGTAGCTTCACGTTCGCAGATAGGTGTGTACATGCCAGTATTCACAACCAGTGGCCACCTGTCTACAGCTCTGCCCCCATGGCGTGCAGGACTCCACATGGCAGTCGGGAGCAGAGTTGTGGTCCAAGGCTGGCATCCAATTGGATGCCCATCCTGGGACAAGAAATAGATCACCAGCACAGTGAGGTGCGAGCACGGGTGTGTGAATAGCCCCTACAGGCACCCAGACTCATGCAGCCATGCCCCTGTATGCAGCAGTCCTGTGGGAGCCCACCCACCTGCCACACAGCAGAGCCCCGTCATGGTAAACCCCTCCCACCAACACAACAGTGCCCTGTCCCTAAAGACTGAACCCCCCCAGCCTCACACATGGCTGCCTTGATCCCGGTACTGCAAAACATACCCGCTCCCCCACCATAACACTGCTCCATCCCTAAATGCCATAATAAGACCCTTTCCCCTGTCACAACAAGCCTCTTCCCCGTTGTCACCCAAGACATTCCCTCCCACACACACAGGTGCCCTGCAATGAACTACCATGACCCCCAAACCTGGTACCGTACCAAAACATTAGAGGCCAGTGGCCGGTGGTCTCCCCACCCACAGCACCGCTCACCCCCCTATAAAAAAACATACCTGCCCGGCGGTGCCACAGGCATAGACAGCCAGCAGCACGACCCTCCCCACATCTCCTCAGCCACCAGCCATCTAACTGCCGCTGGGAGGGACTGCCTGTTATAGCAGCAGCGGCTCTCAGCGGTGGTTGAATGGCGTTAACTGTGAATGGTGAGGGAAACTGTGCGCTGGCGATCCATCTGCGGCACCTCCGAGGCAAGTATGTTGTTGAAAGGAGGTGCCACTGGTGGTGGGGGATCACTGGCCACTGGCCTCAATGTTCTGGCAGGTACTGAGTTCAGAGGTCATGGTAGTTTGTTGCAGGCACTTGTGTATGCTGGGGAGATGTCTGGACAACAATAGGGAAGGGGCTGTGTTGTGTTGTGTTGGGGGGATATGTTATAACACAACAGGGTTGGGCAGCCATGTGTAGGGTGGGGGTGTGTAATCGGTCATTCGGGGATGGGCCAGACGTTTGGTGGGGTGGGGGCGGGTGGTTAACTGCTATCCTAGGGACAGGGCCGACCTGTGTCGGGGGAGTCTAATTGGCGGTACGGGTCACATTGGGGTTATGTCAGGCTCTTCCCAATCAGCTGTCCCTGCCCTTCCATTAGCCTAATGGGCTGGGGCAGCACAGAGGAGTGTTTCCCCATCCCACCATGACCAGAGGTTGAGGTCCATGGGGGCACACAGTGGGTTACAGCAGGGTCCCATCAGCTGTAAACCATCCATCCTCTGCCCCCCTGTTGACAGCACTATGCGCCTTTGTGCATTGTGCATAGTGCCAGTCCACCCTCGGCATGCCCCCCACTTGCCCCTGGCATGTTGCTGTCTGTGCGTCCGGGGGATTGGGTGCATAACTGACTTGCACCTGGTTTGTGATTGCCACACGGGGTCCATGGGAACTCGCTCCATAGCATTCATGTGTATCAATGTCAACGTGCCCAGTTTCCACATGCGTTGGCATCGTGAATACAGCCCATAAGGCACATTCTGTCTAAGTCTTTGCATGGCAGCTACAGGAGAAAGTAATGAAATTAAAATTTCCAGGGCACTAGAGGCACTGCCATTCCCACATGCTCCCAGCCCCATAAACGGCACAAACAGAACTCACCACTGGAGTCGCCACCCAAAACCACGGGCAGGAGAGCACCTCAGAAAAACTGGACCAATTTTTGACAGAACTTTGCACCATAAAATTGCCATGGTTGACATGGCATAGGACTTCCAAGCTTACATGCCAGCTCTGGACACATTGACCCGATGTGTATCAGACACAGACATGAGAACTAGCTCTGTGGAGGACAAGCCAACAAGGGATGACGAGCAGATTGCAGACCTGAAGGAAAAGGTGGCAAAGCTCAAAAACTGCACTGAGGACTAGGAGGGCAGGAGCAGAAGAAATACCATAGTCCTTGTGGGCATATCAAAGTGGTTAGAAGGGGCCAGTATGCTAAGATTTATTAAAAAAAAAAAACTGTTGCAAGAAACGGCAGGACCACCGAACAAGGAACAGACTACATGATCAAGAGGGCACACCATTGGCCAGTGGCAAACCTCGAGCAATTATTTTCAGGTGCTTGAATTGCAAAGACTAGGCTATACATTCAGGGCCAAACTAGAAAAAATCCTTCTCTCTCCTGGGAGGACCATCTATTCCACATATTTTGCCATGTAACTCCAGCAGTGAGGGGTGAACAGCTAGCCTACAAGTTTATCAAAAAAACCTTTGCATGATACATCGACATGGCTGGTGGACGCTACAGACCAAGGCTCAAAAGAATTTGCTTATGTGGTGATGGACCAGGCTAAACTACCAAAGCTTCTGCCAAAGATCTTCCCATAGCTGCCAAACATTCACCCTCCATCTAATGTGGTCTGCTATTGCACAGGAAAATGAGAGGTACATTCTCCTTCTGCTACTCCTGCTTCTAACCCTTTTACTGACCCCCCCCCCCAACTGTGACTACTCACCCTGCTCCCCTGCCTTTAAATGCACCTTAAGGGGGAGAATTAATTAGGTTAGGGGCTACTTGCAAACAAAAGAGGGAGGCAGAGTGCATCACCCTACTTGCAGAAATCAGAGACAGAGAACAAAGCATTAAATCTGGATCACCAGAGGAGGACTGGCTAAAACTCAGTGTAGCTACGGCCAAATATGGTGAGATCCTCTGGGAAAAGGCAGAGAATGCCATCTTTAGAGCAAAGTTAAAGTATTTGGACCTGGGGAAAGCTGGGAAGCCCCTGGCTTTATACTCCCATCAACAGGAATTCCCAAGATTAATCAAGGGAATATGCATGGTACTAGGAGAGGAAATACTGAATACACCTAGAGGGATAGCATAAGCTTTTGGATACAACTATAAGAACCTCTATTCCCCTGAGCCAGCTGTCCCACAAGAAAAAAACAGGATTTCTGTAACAAAGTCAACCTCCTCACACTCAATGCTGGGCAAATTCATAGACTAAAAGGGGACATAATGGTTTCAGAAGTACTGCAGGCCATCAAAGAACTCTCCCTGGATAAGGCCCCCAGTCCCAATGTTTTTTTTAAAGCTCTTAAGGAAGATTTTGCACCATACCTAGCTGCCCTATTCAGTGATGCCAGCTGCAGAGGGTACCTAGACCCTCCCACGCAGGAAATCCATATCACCCTGATTCCCAAGCTAGGGAAGAATTTGGATCAGCTGTGCAACTAAAGGCTAATATCCCTCCTTAATCTAGATGTAAATATCCTGCAAAAGGTATTGGTCTACAGGAAAGGGAAGGTATGGGCATCTTTGATTGGCTCCGAGCAAGTGGGGTTTATGGATGATAGATTATCCTCTGACCACCTCAGGAAGATAGCCCACATCCTATCTGCATTCAAGGATTCAGTCTCTCCAGCAGTATTGATGTCTCTGGAAGCAGAGAAGGCTTTCGACAGAGTGTGCTGGGAGTTCTACTCAATACACTGGAACCCTATGATTTCCCACAATCTTTTCTAAAATGGATTTTTTTGCTGTTTTCACACTCTGTAGCTAAGATCATATGTAATGGTGTACACTTGAAGAGTCCCCCTGTGGAAAGGCACATGTTACGGGTACCCTCTGTCCCCCTACTTGTGTAACCCTTATCTAGAACCGCTGACTAGGATGCTTCATGCCAACAACAGAGTCACAGTGGTCCAGTTTGGGAAATAGAGGTATAAAATAAAGGAATAATGCACGACAGGGTGTGTGTCATGCTGGGATAACATCATACCTCAGGTGGTTGGGCACGAGGCCGCGGGCGGTGCATCAAACATGAGGTGATGTTATCCAGCACGTCACACACCCTGGAGTGCATTATCCATATTATACAATGGCTCATTTGTGAAAAAAAAAAGTTGAAAAAGTACATTTAAAAAGCATTTTTTTCAATGCGTACGTATACTTTAAAAAAAATAGTGCTGTTTGACTGCTTGGCCAGCAGGTGGAGCTGCTGCTGCTACTGTGGTCCTGTCTGCCACACTAAGCCCTCTCTCTCTTATCTCTGAATTGATCTTTAGTCTGCTGCCCTGTAGTAGTGACACATCACCCCTCCTCTCCCCGCCATTCTCACAGTGGCCGGCATACAGTTAGAAGAGCCGGTTGAGATTTGGACTTTGACTCCCCCCTTCCCTCCACTCACTAGCACAGCTAAAATGTTGGAGGGAAAAACTGTTAAGGAGGTAGACCCCCCACTGTTATGGCTGCCCAGCCGACAAATGTTTTATTTTTGTTGTTGTTGTTACTGGTTTTACATGGCGAAGTTTTCAGATAAAAGTGGCTTAACTCGTTCTATCTAATGCTGCCATTTTGGGTCAGGTTAAGCAATGGATGGTTCTAATGCCATATGGTGCTGATGGGTATAATGGGTTAAGACCGAGCAAGTGAGAGCCATGCAGTGACTGTTTGAAGACGCCGTTGCTCGCTTAGTGGGTGCGCTTGGTCTGTGAATGCCTGGCTTTCAGTTTTCTGTTTTTTTAAATAAAAAAGAATAATCTTTGGGGGATTTTGTTGAATGTGTGAGGGCTGTGGTATTATTTTGGCTGGTTTCTGTCCTGGGGTTCTGTGTTGTGAGAGGCAGGGATTTGCAGTGATGTGAAACCGATTGGAACCATGGCTTTCACTTTGGTTTGGTGTGATTTTTTTTTTAATCATTTGAGACGGTCTTTTGTATTCTGGGAACATCATGGGTCCAGTCACAGACTTACCAATGAGAGGGCAGCACTCTTTTTTCACCAATGTATAATATCCAATTATGTAGATTACATTTTCCTGCACCTAGATAACCCAGGACAGTCGATTCCAACTGCCTTGGGGGCCCTAGGCAATTTTTGGTACTTTGGAGGGATACAAACTCAGTCTTTAAAAAACAGTCACACGTTGAGGCGAGCCTTGTCCCCAGATGGACTCCAGTACCTGGGGATCAAGGTGGCATGAAGCTCCAAAGTTATGTTCACACAAAACCTGGATAAATTGGTGCAGAAACAAAAACAGGATCTCAAAAGGTGGACTGCCCTACCCTTTCACTATGGGCAAGAATAAATGCTATCAACATGAATGTCCTCCTACATCTGCTTTACCTGCTATGAGTGCTCAAAGCATACCCTTCAAGTGGTTCACCCAAGTCCACTCCATAATGTCTACATTCATATGAAATAGGGAGAAACCTAGATGGGCATATTACAAACTCACACCCCATGAACACCAAGGAGGCTTGCAGCTCCCCAACCCAAAAAGCTGCTACTTGGCTATCAATGCCAGTCAATTCCTATAGTGAAGCACAGGAGGAATACAAGATAGTAATTCTATCTACTTACCACATTGGAGAAGCATGGAAATAGAGCTGTGCGAGGAGGCAGGGATGTTGGTTACAGCTCTGCCCAATATACAATATAGCAGACTGCCTGAGCAGCTTAAGACCACCCCCATATGTAGTTCAGTTCAAGCCTGCAGATAGCTATACAAAAGCCTTCATAACAAACCACTATTTGACCCCTCACAACACCTCAGAAGGAAGTACACAACAAATCCCTGTCACTATCATTTTTGAACCAAACAAGCCTAACCGCACTAGATTGCCTTGGACTTGATGTTCTGGCTGGGGCTTGAGATGATCTCGAGATTGATCCAGTCACTTGGTGGGATCATTGCACTGTCAGGTTTAGTTTCAGGGTCCCCTTTATAGTCCATTCCCTGTTGAGGTTGTCCAGTTCCACCCTTTGAAAGGTCTCCTCCCAGAGGAACTGTTGGTGGTGCTAGACACTGCGGAAGTGTTAAAGGTGTGTGCTGGAGGGCTGGAGGCTGCAGTGGCAGCCTATAATTAAGCTGTCACCAAGGCCCATGACCTCCTAGAACCATCCCATGTACGTCCATTGGTGCTGAGCCTTGGCTCACCATGGTTCGATGGGGAGCTGAGGGTGATGAAAACCAAGGGGCGAAGGTTGGAGTGTTGCTGGAGAAGGTCCAAGGCACAGAAGGACAAACTGATTCTGATGTCTCATTACAATGACTATCAGAAAGCAATCACCCATAAGGAGGTGGCTTTTCTGTCTATGGAGAGTGCTGCTGGGAAGAACCGACCAACTCTGCTCTTACGGACGGTAGACAGGCTTTTACATCTAGACTGTCTTGAGCCCGTTAAAGCTTTTTTCTGTTGCAAAATGTGAGGAGTTTGCTCAGTTCTTCTCAGACAGGGTGTCCTCCATTAGGGCCAGGATTTCTCCTGGTGGGTTGTTAAAACTTAGCAGGGTGAAGCCTGGGAGTCATGGTCGGGTTAAGTGATCCTGGGGAGAGTTTTAACTAGTAATGGTGAATGAGGTGTGTGAGGTAATTTCTGAGCTGTGTTAACTGTTTGTAACCTGGATCCAGGCCCAACGCGACTACTGGTGAGCTACATGGGGCATCTAGGTCCAGTGTTAGCTGAGATTGGCCAGTCGATGCTCCATATTAGAGGTTTTTTTTTTTTTCAAAGTTGTTGAAAAATGCTTTTGTGAAACCTCTGCTGAAAAAGCCATCTTTGGACCCAGGCGTCTTGGAGAACTACTGACCTGTCTCAAATTTTCCCTTTTTGGGGAAGGTTATTGAGAAGGTGGTTACGCTACAGCTCGAGGCACACCTTAGCACCTTTAGCATCTATGAGCTCCTCCAGTCTGGGTTTAGGGCAATGCACAGCACAGAGACTGCACTGGTTTGGGTGCTCAGCGACTTGCTTAGGGCGAGGGACAGGGGAGAACAGTCAATTCTCATTCTTCTCAATCTCTCATTAGTGTTTTAGATTGTGGACCATGGGTTGTTATTGGACCAACTCAGGAGATACACAGATCTCATTTGTGAGGTCATCACTGGTTTGAGTACTGTCTTAAGAACAGAACCCAGAGGGTTGTGATGGGAGAATACTCCTTACTTTCAGTGGCTCTGTCCTGTGGGGTACCCCAGGGTTCAGTCTTGTCACCCATGTTGTTTGCAATGTATATGCTTCCTCTGGGTGAGATCATTAGACAGTATGGGCTCGGGTTTCATTGTTATGCTGATGATACTCAGCTCTACCTGTCCTTTGCAACTGGAACATTGGGTGCAGTCAATGTGATTAGTAAGTGCTTGTCCGAGATCCAGACTTGGATGTCATCGAGCTGGTTGAGACTGAACCCTAAGAAGATGGAGGTGCTAGTGGTGAAGTGGGATTGAAGGGCAGGAATGGAGGCTTCCTATGGGGAGACTGGACCTTGGCTTGGCCCCTCTAGGTTATTAGCCTCCACCAAGGTAAAACATCTGGGAGTCATTCTGGACAATGGGCTAACACTGGAGGCTCGGGTGACGGTGGTTATCTAGAGTGGCTTTTACCATCTACGAAATATCAGCTGGATTATGTCCCTTGTCCCAACTGATGACATGGCTACGCTAGTACATGCATGCATGACTTCAAGGTTTGACTACTGCAATGCTCTGTACTTTGGGGTCAATGAGGGTACCCTGCAACACCTGCAGCTGCTGTAGAACGTGGATGTCTGGCAACTGACAGGCCTCTTGAAGTCCTGTCATGTGTCACTGGTATTGCATGTACTGCATTGGCTGCTGGTGAAGTGGCTTATCTCCTTTGAAGTAGGTCTTCTGATCTACAAGGTCCTGCATGGGCTGGGCCCGGCTTACCTATCAGAGCTCCTGCATCGTCACGTTCCTGGAAGTCATCTCTGCTCTGCCGAGGAAGGCCTTCTGGTAGTCCCTAGGGCAAGACTAAAATCTTCTAGGGACCAGACATTTAAGGTCGCATCCCTGTTCCTATGGCTATCTTTGCCTAGGACTTTGAGGGAGTCCCCCTTGGTGGAGGCCTTTAAACGGGATCTGAAAACTTTTCTATTTGTGAAAAGCATTTGGGGGTTAAACGACTATATTAACCATAGATATTTATTTCTGTCTGTTTTATCTTTATTGGATAGACTTGATAATATTTATTCTTTTTGTTATTTTTATAATGGTACCCTGAACCTCTGGGGAAGGATGCCAGAAACAAGTAAAGATTACTTCTGCTACTACTAGAAGACATGATATATGGTAACCTGCTCCTCTTCTTTGTGTCCTTCAGTAGGGCCAACTATGCAGGGTTAGGTTCAGCTTTCCAGTTCCAGCAACTATAGCAAGTGCTGGCAACAGCCCTAGGCCCCCAGACCATGACTTTTCCAACTGCTGACACAGTGGGAACACATATGCATTCTGGCAGGACAATGCCACGTTATCTCCCTGTTACATAAAAAAAAACCAATCAGATACTGATTCCTACCTCCTCAGATTCCAGTAACTACTGGCAGGGATAATTCCCTGAACTGACAAACCAGGAAACCAGAGGGAAGGTATAGAATTCCCTTTATAAATATGTTAAGTTTGATGGGTTAAGACTCGTGCAGTACAAAATCTGTCACAATTTAATTCTTTGTTAACCGGGTAAGGCCCACTAGGCCCAAGTGCCTGTTTAATCTATATTAGACTCTCATCAAGCTGGTCTGAATGGGCACCCTGCCCTCAGGGGTCCGCTCCAGATGCAAGGGACAGACGGGGACCTTCAAACATATCTTTTGGGACTGTCCTAAAGCTAGACCCGTTTGGGAGAGTATTAAAACCAAACGTGGTACTCTACATTCACTCTGCACTGAGTCTGGCTCTAGACAGTACCATGGTGGCAAGAAAATACCACATATTGCTCTTGGCAGTCCTTGTGAACAAAATTATTCTAAAACACAAGTTGGATGACACCACACTGACTTACATGGAATGGCACATGGCGTTTTAGAAGCATTACACATGAACAAAATGGTGACCGGCACCAGGAACAGCTATAAGACATACAGAAACAGATGGGAAATGTTTCATACCCTGCTTATTTAACATGTTCATAGCTGACATATCAGATGGGATAAGGAGTAAGATCAACCTCTTTGCAGACTATACTAAGATCTGTGCTGAGGTGGACAGTGAGGCAGGGGGTGAGGTACTGCAAAGGAATTTGGCGACACTTGAGCGCTGGTCAGCAACATGGCAGCTGGGTTTCAATGCTAAAAAAATGCAAGGTCTTGCACTTGGGAGCTAAAAACCCAGAGAACAGCTACTGGTTGGGGGGAGTGCAGTTAACCACTTTGACTGAGGAGAAAGATCTAGGGGCGGTGGTGACAGGGGACATGAAACACTCGGCACAGTGCAGGAGGGCAGTTGCAGAGGCAAACAGAATACTGGGATGCATCACCAGCGGAATCACCTCTAGGATGGAGGAAGTCATTATGCCCCTTTACAGGTTCCTTGTGAGGCCGCACCTTGGAATACTCTGTGCAGTTTTGGTGCCCCTATTTGAAAAGGGACATCAAACTACTGGAGGGGTTCCAGCGTAGGGTGACGAAGATGATCCTGGGAATGAGGGACAAGACATATGAGGAGAGATTGTGGGAGCTCAACATGTACACCCTTGAGGATAGAAAGGAGAGAGAGGATATGATTGAGACATTCAAGTACCTAAAGGGCATAAACAGAGTTAATTCAGAGGATTTGTTTAGGTTAAAAGGGGGAGGGACACCAGGGGACACAGTCTGAAATTGGAGGGAGAGAGGGAGGAAGGTTCAAGAGGGAGTTGAGGAGGCACTATTTCATGGAGAGAGTGGTGGCAGGTTGGAATGCACTGCCAGACGAAGTGGTATCATTGCGGACAGTGGGAAGCTTCAAGAGAGGGTGGGATACAGCCAAAGGGAGGATCAAAACTGAGTGGAAGGTGGAGGGAGAGAAGTTGGAAGTGGGGGGGCACTAATTTAGAAGGGGGTGCAAGGGGGGCAGCTGCAGTTTAATAAACAGTATGCTGAACACTTGAGTAGTCTAGATAGACCAAAAGGTGTGTATCTGCTGGCAATTTCATATGTTCGTATGATCTTGCTAGATACTTAGTGGCTTGCTGGGTTCCTGTTACATCTGCTGATCATTTTACTGCATGGTTTTTGTTGAAATGAAATACATTTTAAACCTGTGTATCCTTACTAAACGAGTTACCCGACCCACACCCGGATGTTGACGGGGTGGCCTGGCCATTGTGTATCTACTGTTTGTTTCTTATTTGCTTGGAGTTCTGTTTGTCATTACGATTTTTTTTTTTTTTTAATTCTTTTTATTAAAAGAAGGTGACAAGTACATGTCTTACAGTCATCAAGAACAATTAAATACAATGATTGCCTTCATTGATTAAAAGCTTGTTTTAACAATAACATATTATTTTACTTTTTCTTGTGTCAGTGTAATTCTTAATAAAATGACTGCATTATTAGCCTAGCAGGTGTTCAACCCTCATGTATTCAAGGTAAATTATATTTTTCCCATGGAAATAAAGGATACCTAAGGTGTACAAGCAATGTGAGAAGGCAGTAAGGAGGTCTGGGGGTTTACTGGGATACACAGGGAGAGGCATCACCAGTAAAAAAAGGAAGTTGTTATCCCTCTCTACAGACAGTTGGTGAGACCCCATCTGGAGTACTGCATGCAGTTCTGGAGACCCCATCTCCACAAAGACATAGACAGGGTGGAGGCTGTCCAGAGGAGAGCAACCAAAATAGTGCAGGGTCTGCACCAGAAGACTTAAGAAGAGAGACTAAAGGAGCTTAATATGTATACCCTTGAGGAAAGGAGGGAGGAGAGGGGGAACATGATAGAAACTTTCAAGTACCTCAAGGGAATCAACAAAGTCCAAGAGGGTAGCATCTTTCAGAAAAACAGATGTGCAAGAACAAGGGGGGACAATCTGAAGATAGAGGGGGGACGGCTCAGAGGTAATGTGAGGAAGTATTTTTTCACGGAGAGGGTTGTGGATGCATGGAACAGCCTTCCTGAGGAGGTTGTAGAGTCAAAAACAGTGGAGGGATTCAAGAATGCATGGGACAGACATAAGGCAATTCTAGTAGGGGATAGGAGGAAGTAAGCTGTTGGTTAACTAGGATCTGCAGCTTATCCATTAGGTAGGGAAATGGGCACACCAGGTGGGCCAAGCAGTCCTTATCTGCCATCAAATTCTATGTTTCTGTGTGTTGTGCATCTTTTTTTCTTGGGGGGAGGAAAAAACTAAATTAAAACATTTATAAAACACTCAAATGTTGGTGATACTAGAACGCTTCAACACCAAATGAAACTGGAAGATGCCTGGAATCTTTCATAGTGACAAAAAGGCAGGGTCACATTTTTTGCCCAGTTTTGTTGCACTGTTGCTTTAATTCATATCACTGAAACACTACATTTACAAAGAGCAAAAAAAAAAAAAAATTAAGAGTTCATCAGTCTTTGCTTATTCCTGATTTCAGTGTCTTAAAGAAGTTCATTCAGGATGCTATCATGACCAGTCAGAACTGTGCAACACGTCTTCCTACTTGGATTACAAATTGTTTCTTGGGTAACAGTTCCCTGTTGGAATATGAAGTTCTAGCCCAAAAAATCAGTAGGTTGGGTTTTATATTGCAAGTTTGCTTGTTTAATTATGTGCACCAATGCAAGATCCTGGGCAACAGCTGCGCCAGTTAGTAACCTGGGTACCCAGTAACTGTTAACTGAAGTTTAAAATATATTGCTGAAAAGTAAAGTGTTTGAAGGTATTTATATTACTGGGAGGTACAACTACCAAAGGTAGTTCGGGGGAGTAACAGTACAGTAGGCCACAACGTGGTGTCAGGAGGGCCAGTAATATCTCTTAGAAGCATAGAAATTGTTGGCAGATAAGGACCGCTAGGCCAATCCAGTCTACCCCTATGCACTATACATTGTATGTAGCCACTGACCCTATGTGATCAATGGCTTTTCATCACTCCCTCCCCTCTCAGGCTTCCCTTGTGCCTGTCCCAAGCATGCTTAAACCCCTCTACCATGCTTGCCCCACTACCTCCTGTGGCAGACTATTCCAAGTGTCGGCTACCCTTTCTGTGTAGAAAAACTTCCTCACATTACCTCTTAATCTACCCCTTCCAATTTCATATCGTGCCCCCTTGTTCTAGTACTTTTTCGACATTGGAAAAGGTCCCCGCCTGCACCTTGTTTATGCTCTTAAGGTACTTGAAAGTTTCAATTAAGTCCCCCCGCTGTCTCCTCTCCTCCAGTGAGTACATATTGAGGTCCCTTGGTCTCTCGTCATATGTTTTGTGGTGTAAGCCCTGTACCATCTTTGTTGCCCTTCTCTGGATAGTCTCTACCATATCTATGTCCTTGCGCAGGTGTGGTCTCCAGAACTGCATGCAGTACTCCAGGTGAGGCCTTACCAATGTTTTAAATGATGGCATCACCACCTCCCTCCTCCCTCCTCCTGCTAGTGATACCCCTGCCTATGCACCCCAGCATGCCACTGGTCTTCCCTGCTGTCTTTGTATACTGCTTTGATACCTTAAGGTCATCAGAAATGATAACCCCTAGGTCCCTTTCCTCTTTGGTGACAGTCAGCTCCTCCCCCCCAACCTGTAGCTCGCCCCGTGGTTCCCTCTACCCAGGTGCACTATTTTGCACTTCTTTGCATTGAACCTCAGCTGCCACATCTCCAACCATCTGTCGAGCTTCTCCGGGTCCCTCTTCATTTTCTGCACCCCTTCTGGAGTATCCACCCTTTTGCAGATATTGGTATCATCTGCAAATAGGCAGACCTTTCCTTCCAGCCCCTCTGCAATGTCACTAATGAAGACATTGAACAGGACTGGTCCTAGTACTGATCCTTGTGGTACCCCACTGGTCACCCCCTCTCCCCAGATTGTACCCCATTTACCACCACCCTCTGTCTCCTGTCTGTTAACCAGTTCCTAACCCAGTTCATCACTTTGTCTCCCATGCCCAAACTACCTATCTTGTTAATCAGCCTTCTATATGGGATGGTGTTGAAGGCTTTGCTGAAATCTAGGTAGGCGGCATCTACCACCCCTCCGTGATTAAGTTCCCTAGTCACCCGATCAAAAAAATCTATTAGA
Source organism: Neoceratodus forsteri (assembly GCA_016271365.2). Lineage (NCBI taxonomy): Eukaryota > Metazoa > Chordata > Ceratodontiformes > Ceratodontidae > Neoceratodus > Neoceratodus forsteri. Next base: position 815,025,562 of record CM057453.1, on the reverse strand, counting down.
TTCTTTTGACATGACCTTCCTGCTGTGAATCGGTGTTGCCTCAGATCCTGAGCACCACTGGATTCCGTATGTGTCACTATCCTTTCTTTCAGCACTGTCTCCATGATCTTCCCACCACTGAGGTGAGGCTGACTGGCCTGTAGTTCCCAGCCTCCTCCCTACTACCACTTTTGGGCAGGAGAGGTTTAGTAACCACCATGCTTGTAAGAGGCCTTTTCTGTCAGGCATGGGAGTTTTAGGTTGCTAAACCATTTAATAATTATTTATCTGCTAAATCAGTAAATTATTGCCGTAATACCTAACCCCTTTTCTTTACAGGACCTAAGCAGCTAGTTAATAAAGTCCTGTTGACAGTTTTTTAATTACTCTGTGTGTAAGCATGTAATTAGCAATCTCCTTTATCTGTGGTAAAAGTGAATCTTTGCAGAAGGTAAATTGTGAGTACTTGTTGGTCTCAGGGAGGTGTCCTGTATGCACTGGGGAGGTAGGTTGGTACTGTTTCCAGGGGGCAGTATTGCACTTTTAATCTGGCCCACTATTTCTTTCTCTGGTGAAGGCACTGCACTATTCCCTTTGTTCCCCTTCCAAATCAAACCCCCAGTCTGAGGAGTATAATGAGCACTGACCCCTCAACTTTGCTTAGAGCCCCATGGGCGCAAGGCAGGAGTAGTAACCATGACCAACACTTACCATCTACTTGGCGACCCGGTTGCATGTGAACCTCCTCCTTTGCCACAGATTGAATCCCACTCAATAATAGGTAGCTTAGGGTAATCTTTTTCGAGATAACACCATGCAATTTGGACCCCATAAGAGAAACCCTGTTATGTCTGGGTTCAATTTCAGACAACTGAGATTATCCAAGGTGATATTTTCTGACATCCTCTCAATCCTGGAGCTAGAAAGGATCAGCAGGGGACCTTTAGACAGGCCAGTGCATGAAAAGGGTCTAGTGCAAAAGGGAGGGTTTTGTTTTCCTGGCCAGCTGGAGGGCCTTCAGGGGCAAACAATGCCTATAGGCTCAGTATGGCGGTGTGTGGGGGTACTAGCCAGGGGAATGCATGGGCCAGTCAGGAGGGCCTAAAACTAGATGATGTGGGGAGGAGAAGTCTGGTTCAAGGTTTACCAAGGGCAGGAGACAGAGGCATGGGATCAAAGAGAAAAGTACAGCAGAGCAGGGGGGGATATGGAGAGGAGACCTGGGGGAAGTAGAGAAGCATAAAGGGGTTTACTATTGTCAAACCTGCATGAAAGCAAATATGAGGAGCACACCAAGCAAAAAGGGCAAACTTGAGAGCCTGGTTTACTTCAAAGGGCAAGACTTAGTAGCATTCACTGATAATCTGGTGAGGGGCAATAAACGACTGGAACACAGTGCTAGAGGGATACAGATGATTCAAAAGGGAAAGGCCTGACAGGTAAGGGGATAGGGTGGTTCTCGATGTAAGGGAGGGCATTACTGTGCTGGACAAGGAGGACATCAGGGGGCAAACAGTGTCACATAGTCTCTCTAGGTTCAGCTGGGAAGAAAAAGGGATAGAAGGGCCATCTGATGGAGGCTACAGGCCACCCCAACAGCTTATGCCCAGATGGTTAGGGAAATTTACAGAAGAACCAACCAGATGTAATGAGGATTTTGTCTCCCAGGCAAAGAATGGTGATTTGAAAAGGCTAACAGTAGGGCTGAGACTGACTACATGTCCCCTTCAAGGGCTGCATCCTAGAGCATCAAGTCCTACAGGAAACTAGGTTTAAGACAACCTTTTACCTTGTCCTCAGCAGTGGGGATGGAGTCATCTCTAATGTGAATGACCAGGCACTGATGGGAGGCAGTGACCACAGTTGGGTAATCTTCTTACTGGTGACAAGGAATGCAAGCTGGGCCCCTGCCAGCAGGACCTGGAGATTCAGAAAGGCAGATTACAAAATGAAAGACCTGGTATCCAAGTGTCTGGTACAGTTGCATGAGTCTGTAATGTAGAACGCATGTGGGACCAATTAAAGCAGATGCTTAAAGCAGCTGCAGACATCTGCATCCTAGAAGCAATAAAGTAAAAAGGGTCAAGAAGTGGACCCGCTGACTTAAAAGGGATCTAAGGCAACTGATCTTTAACAAAAAGATCTACTGCCTCTGGAAAGAGACAGGTTGCCTCCAGGCCAGAAAAGGGTACAGAGCTGTTGTGGAGGACTGCAAGATTAGAATTAAGAAAGCCAAGGGGATGGGTCACCCTGATGGCCCAGTAACAGCATATCGAGCTGCCATGTGGGCGATCCAGGTTTGAGAGCGGACTCGGGTTGCCACATCAGGAGCGAGCCAGGCTAAGGTAGCTGCCAGTCTAGCAGGGTGCCTCACTTGGGGTGGGCTTGGGAGGAGTTCCTGTGCAACAGTGCCTCCTGCAGCTGGACACATGACAAGCATCTGTACACAGTAAAGCAGCAGGGTCTAGAGGAGACATACTCAAGGTGTATTGCTACCTGTTTTAGGGTAGGAAGCTGGGAGGGATGGTGGATGGGTACTGTTTAGAGTGGAGAGGTTTAGTCAGTGAGATTGATGCTTGGCATGTGCTTTTTTTTTTCCAGTTATTTTTCTCACCTCTCTCCATTGGACTCTCTTCGGTGTGGGCACTCTGTCTGAGACGGTCTCCCATCTGCCTGAAGCTCTGTCCGTCCTTCTGTGGTGGCAGGACCCACTCCTCAGGTTGCTAGCCCATCCCCCGGCTCTGAGTCCCCCGGGGAGGGACTGCCCTACTCCTCAGGTGCTCTATCTAAAGTATTGTGGGCTGCAACCCTTTTGGAAGGGACCGGATCTAGATGTCGTATGCCCGGCGGTGACGTGTGGTCCAAACCCCTGGCCACACCATCACCTACCAGTGGTGAGAGGGTTTTTTCTTGTGGATTTACGCCCATGCTCCCTCTCCTCTGGCAGAGCCCGAGCATGCAATGAAGCCTGGGATGTCCGTCACGGCTCTGCAAATCCACTATGGAGTCCTGAGCGTTGCAGTTCCTCTGGTCGCCACCGGGGCACGCTGCGATGCCGGGCGTAACCCTGGATCCCCCAAGAGAGGAGAGGAGAGCAGTCCTATGGATGCTCATTCCTCCCTCTCCCCTGCCAACCCCCGGCAGCCTGGGCTCATTCCTGAACCCGGATCGCCAGCGTGGCGCGAGGTGTGGCATCCAGCGCCTTAGCCCGCAGCACCACTGGGCCTGAGGGCCTATGCTTTTTAACATTTTCATTAACAGTCTAGAAGGTGGGACCTCCAACAGGCTGCTTAAGTTTGCTAATGACACTGAGATAGCCAGAGTGGTGGACTCCCTTAAGGAATGTGACAGACTCCCAGAGGACCTGAACAAGCTGAGTGATTGGTCGGGGTCTCTGATTATGTGTAGCCAAATGCAGTTGTTACCTTTGATAAGGATATACAGATGGAGGTCCTATACACTGTTTGGGGCACTTGGTGTACGGAGGAGGAAAAAGACCTGGGAGTTAAAAAATAAACAATGGTACGAAGCATGATGCACAGTGCACAGCCACTGTTAAGAGGTATTGCCTCAGAACCTTGTTTGGTCCAGGCTTTCTTGAATGTCTTTACAGCCCATGCAGCTGCACTGTCTGATGCTAGATGGTAAGGTAGAAAGGCTAGTGATCAAACTGGAAGTCCATTTCTTGTGTTTATAATACAGAAGCAAAAATGTGTTTTAGGTTGAAGCACAGGTGGGCTGCATTTAAGTGGCTTAAGCAGAGCTAGAGGTTTATATTTCCAATACCTGGCTGCTGTACCAACACCTTCTCTGTTCAACCTCTGTATTCCTGCAGTAGCTACAAGATTTGCAGCTTGAGAACTAAGGTGACTTTGAGGAGGTTAGGCTAGCCATCTAGCCTATTGACTCAGCCAGATGAGCACCTGGATAGCACTTAAAAGGAGGGCCGCGCTGTGTTCCTAGTCATGGCTTATTATTTCACTCTCACTAGAGTTTGAATTTCCAGTGCCAAGCAGTGGCTAATGCTATACCAACAACTTCAGCCTTAACATTGTCATCATCATCATCATCATCAATGGTTTCTGTTATGCCCTTTAGAATATAGTTCATTTAGAGCACACAAAGGATTCAAAACACTAGAAAATAAAGCAATACAGTACATATACACTCTACATAATCAAAGTATCCTCCAATCAGTGTCCAATATCCTTCCATCTATTCCGTGTAGCTCAGGGTTTGACTATCCATTGCCAACCACTCAAAATAGCCAACAGTCACAAATATGCTAAAGCCATTTGGCAGCTTTCAAAAAGCAGTTTTGGTCTTGGCTGACAATCTACCCCCCAGGTCAAATTTTCTACAGAGAAAATACAAGAAAAGCATTTCATTGTCTTGTTACATGATTTCTACACTGTTCCTCCCATTGCACATACACTTATTTATTGATGCATTTATTTAGTTGTCATTATGTTTGCTTGCACACATGTGCAAGAAACATAGTGCCATCGTCTGAGTTTTCGGAGGTGTGTCAGCCCTCTTCCAATTCAGTCAGTGTGTTTGCAGGGGTGGCCGCAGTTCTCCAGTGCCTGCTGGAGCTGTCTATGACAGCAGTCCAAAATGCAGTGGAGTACAGTTGAAAGGGGGAGCTACGCTTCAGTGAGCAGTGATAAGATATCGCCTGCTCATGCGCGCTCCCCCTACACATACACCACGCACGCATGCTGCGTGCTCGCCCCCCACACACACACACACACTGTGTAGCCGACGGGGGGTGCCCAATCCCCCATCTGCTGTGCTGCGCCCCCCCCCAAAACAGAGTTCCATATGCCATGCTGGGTGCCCATCCCAGCATGGCTGCACATCGTATTGTCGACGGGGGTGCCCAATCCCCCGTCGGCTGCACTGGTCTCCCCCTCCCAGAGTACAGGGTGCCACGGTGGGAGCCCACCCCAGCATGGCAACAGGTGCTATCGCCGACAGGGGTGCCCAGTCCCCCATCGGCTCCACGCCCCTCCCCACCAGCCATCCTTGTGCCATGCTGGGAGCCCATCCCAGCGTGGCAAACGTCCCGCGTCATCGTCACTTAAAAAAAAAACTACCTGAAACTCAAAAACGGTCCCTCGCTGTCTCTGCCTCCACCCACGCCCACCCACTGCGCACCCTGCCTCCCCACACCCCCCCTCACCCCATACTTACCTCTGGACTCCAGCGCGACGATCTTCGGTGGACCGGGAACACGTCTGCACTCTTCAAAGCCGACCCGAACTGAGGAAATGCCGGTAAGCTGTATAATGGGATAGATAGGGTTTTCAACTTGCTGCATATCTCAGGCATTTTTTGGAATTTTTGCACCAAATTTTCAACATGGGGTTTTTGGGACCCCTTCTCATGAGTGCTCTCACTGTCATGGCGTCAATCGGGGCCGAAGGGTGATTTCGCAGTCACTGCACAAAATCACCTTTCAGAACCAAGTAATGAAACGACACTGCCACTGTTCATAAGGTGGGCTCTCAAAAAGCCTATGTTGAAAATTTAGTGGAAAAATTCCTAAAAATGACTGTTTCTGACGTGCATTGCGCAGTTCCTCATACGCCTAAGTTCATCAATATTCAATATTTTCCTCCAGATTTTAACATTGCCATTTACCACACCTCCTTATGAGCAGTACAGCTGTCATTTTCACATCTTGCCCAAAATGTGTTTCGCCCATGTAAGCGCACAATGGGCGCAGTCGGTCTTGAAATCAATATATGGGACACATTAAGAAAATCGCAGTGACACTGTTAATGAGCAGAGGTCTTAAAATGGCTATATTGAAAATTTGGTGAAAAATCCCAAAATGACTGTTCTGACTTGTGTTCTGCGCGGTTCTCAAGCTCATAAGTTGCGAATTTTCAATATTTTCCTCCAGATTTTCAACATTGCCATTTTATTACACTTCCTTATGAGCAGTACAGCTGTCATTTTACATCTTACCCAAAGCGTGTTTCCGCTCATGTAGCGTACAATGGTGCAGTAGCTGTGCTGAAATCAATGTATGGGACACATTAAGAAAATCACAGTGAGACTGTTCATGAGCAGAAGTCTTAAAATGGCTATGTTGAAAATTTGGTGAAAAAATTCCTTAAAATGACTGTTTTACAAGCGTGCGTTGCACAGTTCCTCGCCTTAGCTTTCGTAAGTTCTTGAATTTTCTATATTTTCCTCCAGATTTCCACATTGCCATTTTATTACACTTCCTTATAGAACAGTACAGCTGCCATTTTTCACATGTCGCCCAAAATGTGTTTCCGCCCATGTAGTGCACAATGGTGCAGTCGGTGTGTGAAAGCAATGTTTGGGACAGATTAGGAAAATCACAGTTACACTGTTCATGAGCAGAGGTCGTAAAATGGCTATGTTGAAAATTTGGTGACAAAAGTCCATAAAATGACTGTGTTACAAGTGAGCATTGAGCAGTTTCCACGCACCCTCGTAAGTTCATGACTTTGTAATATTTTCAGTCCAGATTTTCACCAGTGGCATTTTTCCACACTTCCTTATGAGCAGTGCAGCTGTCATTTTTCACAACATGGCCGAAATGTGTTTTCACACTTTCAGCGCAGAGATGTGTGGTTGCTGTGGGAAATCTTTGTTCGGGACAGATAAAGAAAATCACAGTGACACTGTTCCTGATCGGAGGTCCCAAAATGCCTGTGTTGACAATCTGCTGTAAAAATCCCCAAACTAATTACATTACGGGTGTGCATTGCACAGTTTCTATGCCTTCATTGACTTCACCAGTTTTTTAATATTTTACTGCAGATTTGCAACATTGCCATTTTACACCTCCCATGAACAGTACAGCTGTCATTTTTCACATCCTGTTAGGAATGTGTTTTGCACCTGTGGTGCTAAATGCGTAGTCTGCTGTGCATAAGCAGCTTTGGCTAACAAACTGATATTGCCACTGTTCATGAGGTGGGGGTCACAAAAAAAACATGTTGAAAATTTGGAGTGAAAATACCAACGAATGCCTGAGGCGTTAGGGTTTCCGACCATAACACCTCACCCTGTAGAGAATGACAGGCATCAGGGGTGTGACATGGGATTCTTGCCTGTAATGCTCATACGATTCCACACCCTGCAGCAACTGAGAGGCATCGAGGTATGCCTTGGACTCTATACTGCACCCATATCGCCGTATTTCCTGATGGAATGGGGTGCGCATAAGGGCCGAAGATCCCAAGGCACACCGTGACACTTGTCAGTGTCTGCAGGGTAGGGTGTGGTGAAATGGCGTGGCCGTTATGCCTGATGACCCAAAGGCACACCCCAATGCCTGTCACTCTCTGCAGGGTGGTGGTCGGGTTGGCTTCAGTTCAATACCTCACTGCCATTCCTATTGTGCAGCTCTGTAACTTGTACACTACCAATGCCAATGCCAACAAGCAAACATTCGGCATTGACAAATGCTTGTTTTTGACCAGGGACGGTACACTAAGCTGTGAATGCATATTTCCAAGTGTGTTATAGTGGGTGGGTTTCATGGACCTGCTTTATTGATTGGAGAATGCTGGCCACAATACCAAGGAAAATCCTCTTCCCTTTTTCCATAAGTGTCATGGGATTTTTAACTTCCACCTAGACATTGGCCAGAGATTTCATCTGGCTTTTAACATGCCCTCTAAAGGACCGCACCTCAAAGGTGCAACACCCCCTTGACACTGCACTGCAGTGTCAGCTATAGGTATTACCTCATGTGCCTGGTGTGGGGCTAGAACCAACAACCTTGTGATCTTCTTGCCCCAGAGTAAGGGTAAGCGCAAAGCCCAAAGGGCATTCGGTAAGCTTCTGAACTTCAGTGGTTTCTGCTCAGTCAAAGCCAGTCTGAAGATTGCTATCTTCACTTCGGCTCTTCGGCGCTTTGGTGGGCATGATGCAGCTATATTACACTGAGCATGTGCAACACTTTCTGGCAGCCACCTGATCTTCAGCAACCAATCAGGGATGTGGAATATGGGCAAAACCAAGCATTCTGAACCTCTGTATGCCACTGCAGCTCTTGTGTCAGCAGAGGAAGGAACTTGCTGTGTGTGCTCTCTCTCTCTCTCTCTCTGTGCTGTGCTGTCTTTTTGTCACACAAAGGTTGCCAAATTAATTTCTGCAGACTCTAAGAGCAGTTTCTTGGAGTTAAACCTGCCAGTGCAGTTTAGAATCAGATGCTGTGTTAGGGGAAATGGAAGGAAAAGAAGACCATTGTGAAGGTACGTAAGAGGGAGGGGAGAGGGGCCCCAGCCTTCTCTGCTGCAGTCCAGTTGTGCTGTTGTTGTACTCACATCTTCCAAACCAAAGTTTTTAGTACTTTTCTTGACGTGGTGGGTGCCTAAGCCCCAAATCTTAACTTTATCAAATTGTAATTTTGGTGATTGTTTATGGGTGACTCATGGTTTTGCTGCTGGATCAGGGACGGCATGCTGACAGGCTCCAGTTTGCCTGACACCCCCCTCCAAAAAAAAAAAAACAACTTGTGAAATACTTTATCCAGTTGCAGCTTAGTTTTCGTGATAGGCAGTGTGTGCCATATCTGGCCTACCTGAGGGAGTTGGAGGCACAGATCTCCAGTTCTTGTGAAACACTATATCCAACTGCAGTGTAGTTTTCATAACAGGCTAGGCATGCAGAGGGTGCCTGTGAGCTCCTTTTTGTGAAAGGCTTGCTCTGATCACAGCAAACTGCCTATAACTGCCATAAAGATGAAGCAAGGATGTCCTGAAAAGGAAGATGGGAGGACTGGGAGAGGAGGAGGAGCCACAGGGAAAGGTTCCACTACGGTACCCCCCCGCCACAGCAAGTGGCAGTTCTGCAAGTAGCAGTCATAACTGTGTGGCCATGGGGGGATGGGGGATGTACACGGTGAGGACATTAGAGGGAGAAGGACAGAGACAGGGAGTGGTGTTAGTGCTGCTGCTGGTGGTGGGTCCAAGACTGAGAGATGTACTAGGCTGGGTGGTGTAATAGTGCATCCAAAGAAACCATGGGCCGGGATTTGTTAGTCCGTAGACGTCAGCTGGTTGTATGCTACTGTAAGCAGAAGCTTTTCCAGTCAGTCACAGTCAGTGTCCAGTGGTGCATCTGGTGATACTGAAGCCAGCCAGAGCAAAGCAGAAGTACATAGGTCTTTCAGTGCTCAGGGTCCTCCTCTTCCTCCTTCTCCTCCTCAGGGTCCTCCATCTCATTTCGAAGATGTACGGGCACTCCCTTCGCCTGTGCATCTTGTGCGAGCCACATGACAGCAGCTGGCAGTGCCAGGCAGGGTGCCAACTCAGCAACCTGTACATCCACACCACGGGCAATTTCCAGTTGGCCACTGCCAGCTTGAGGCACTATATGATGTTCTTTCTCCGAGTGTACCCATAGGCCACAAATCAGTGAGTGAGTCGGGGGGAAGGGCTGACACTACTGTTATCCTGTCACCTGAGGAAAAAGTACTGGTTGGTGTACATGGGTGAGGTGCTGCTTATGGTATACCAACCCCTCTGTTTTATAAAAGATAACTAGTAGCATCTCCACCACCAGCACAGCTGGTTGCAGTGGGGGAGACTACCACAGAGGAAGAGGATATGGGAGTGGAGGTGCCAGAGGAGGGAGAGGTGCCATTGATTCTGAAGGGGGAAGCAGAAGCACAGAAAAAGGAGGAGGCAGCAGTAAAAGGGCATGGGAAGTGTGAAGCATCAGTTGGGAGTGAGGTGGAGATGGGTGGGAAAGGAGAAGTTGCGGAAGAGAAGCGGGTAACATTGGGGGAGGAAGAAGAAGGGGAAGAGGAAGTGGAAGTTGAAAGTCTGTTGTCAGTTACAACAAGCTCATCTGATGAGAACTATGATTCTGATGAGTGGAGGCCGCCACCACCACCACCACTATGGTAGAATGGGAAAGTAAGAGAAATAGTGAAGAAGAGAAAAGAACAAAAGAACATGATGAAACAGGGAAGTCAAAATCTCAGGACAAGTTCCCAGTCCCACCTGCTAAATGTGATACTATTGCTACTGCTCCTGCTTCTCATGATCATGTTGAATGGTATCCTTACTGGTTCCTGTGGCTCACTATCCCGACAGTCACCTGCCTGGGCACTATTGCTCAGCAGGTGCAGTGTCCCGATAGTGATCATCCTGATGGCTACACGCCCAACGGTGTTACTGGAGGAGTTAAGGTAGCGGATGTAATGGGTTGCTACCTTACCCCTGAAAACACCATCGGATCCAGAAGCTGGCTGAGCTGCCCCCATGGTGTTGAGGGCTAAAGCACAGGCAGCTTGACCAGCATGCTCCGTTGGACCTGGGTTCTGGTCCGCCCACATCCTTTTGGCCCCTATAACTAATATATTTTTTACTCCGGGGTCCACTCCCCCTTGGAGTTAGATATACTAGTTGTTGGGGGCACAGCCCCTTGCATTGTAACAAACGGCATATGTTGCCATATTGACCGACATTACGTCAGACAGGTGGTGCGGTCGGGTTTGTGCAGTTCGGGAATCTGGACTTGGTATCCCAAGTGATGGGATACTGAGTTTCCAGATAACATAATATATCCTGTCAAACAGCCACATCATTTCTTCCCCATGATCAGGAAAAATAAATCTCAGTGGTCACCCTACTTGTTCTAGGGCCACCCTCAATCCCTCAGATTGGTGGTCATACAGCTAAGAAAGCCAAAAGATGTTCTGCGGCATGGGGCTATTTTTAAGGATGATCCACTGAGAGCATGTTGCAATATGTGTGTGAGAAAAAGATCAGCATGGGTAAATTTACATGGACATTGGGAACCACTGTTCTGGCTGATCATCTAAAGCATGAACACGGCATCGTGCTAACAGTCACATCCCTTCACAATCCACAAACAGGTCAGACTTGGCAGCAGTAGCAGCAGCGAAGTATAGGTGGTGGGATCAAATGGTTTGTTCAAATTATGCAGGTCCCACAGCAGCAGCAGTCGAAGGCAAGTTCTCACTAGGCAGGGATAATAGCGGTAGTGGCTGCAGTACCAGCAGGAGTGCTATTCCAGAATTTATTGCCACCAAATAAAGCACACTGCAGGAATCATTACATGTCCACTCAAAAATATCACCTACTCATCCAGCTGCTGTGCGAATCACTCAATTGATAGATGAGATGATGGCGTTTGATCTGCAGCCATATTCCAAGTGGAGGACACCAGTTTTAGAAGATTCTTATATGAGCTGAAACCCAGATACTGCAGTTTTCTTGCCATGTTCTCTCTGCAATGTACGAGGCCATGCACCTGCAGATGGTGACTCTTCTGAAGCAGGCAGAGGGAGGATATGTACTGCATTTCACTAGTGACATCTGGAGCACAACTGCAAACCAAAGATCCCTGAGTCTCACTGCTCATTGTATTGTGTCAAGCACCAGCACCACCACCACCACCACCACCGCTGTCCCACCTCCACCACCAGTACCAACACCACCACCACTGTCCCACCTCCACCACCAGTACCAGCCCCTGCAGGAGTTATCATGAAGCAGACAGCTGCACAGAGGAACAACGCTATAGGGAGTGCCTTAGTTAATGTGTCAGTCATGGAGGGGAAACACGTTAGGGAGAACACTGTGCTTCATACAATCAATGCTGGACATCTGGATATACCCCACAACCTGAAGGTGGGAACTTCTGTGACAGTCAGTGGGAGTAACATGCTGAAGACCATGAATAATGGGGGTTTCTGCAATGCACCTTGCTTCACGCATGCACTGAATCTGGTGGTGAATTATGTCCTTGAGAAACATTCATAGTTAAAAGAAATACTGGCCACCTTTAGGGACATTATAATATATTTCAGTTGTTCCCCGAGATGTGCTGAGCTTCTCTGACATTACCAGCAGAAACACAATGTCCCACAATATTGCTTGATTAAAGAGGTGGTGATAAGATGGAACTTTGTCTTGTACATAGTAGAAAGATTGATAGAACAGAAAGCTGTTTTCTGGGCTATGGAATTTGATGATGTGCCTTGAGGGGCATACCTTTGCTGGGTACAGTGGTGTGTGCTGCAAAGGCTGGTTCTGCTTCTGAGACCTTATGAACAGGCCACCAAAGATCTGGCTGCTGAATCTGCTGCTCTTAGCATGGTCCTTCTTATGGTGAGTCTACTTGAACAACACATACAATGTTATATGACATCTACCACAACAACAATCATGTGGTGCTGCCAGTGGTGGTGCAGGTAGACGTGGTGGTTATGGCATCGGTGGTGCTAGAGGTAAAAAATAATGACTTCAGCAGTGGTGATCACGATACTAATGCTGGACAAGGTGGTGGTGCTGGTGGTGGTGACACTACTAGTTCATTATCTCAGCAGCATCCGAAGCTGGATACAATCCTTAATGAGTAAGTGGCACGGATGTTTCTGACACAACTTGAAGAATGATTTCAAAGCATTCAACTAGACATCCAATTTGGCATGGCAGCATTACTGGATCCCAGATATAAATATGTCTGCATTCCTCCTGAACACATTAACCATGTCAAACAGAAAGTCTTGCAGACAATTCCGATGGACCAGCACAGACAATGTACAGAAACCAAAACTCAACCTCCTCTTCTTCCTTGGGCCTAATTCCCATGCTTCCAATGCCAGGGGGTGACTGTGTGGTGGTGATAATGATGATAACATCAATGGGAAGAAGAAGAAACTGATGATCTGATTCCAAGAGACACAACAAAAGACATATAGAAGCTGTTTGACACACAATACCATGTCATGCAGACATTATGAATGAAGGCACAGACGTATACCAGACTACATGATGGAGGCATATTTAGCAGAGCCATTGTCTAGCCAAAATGTTGATGCCATCAAATTCTGGCAAGACAGAAAAATGATTTGGCTTGCACTGGATAAAGTGGCTTTGTACTGTCTGGGATGTCCCCCCAGCATTGGTTGCTTCTGAAAGATGTTTCAGCACAACTGGAGATACTGCCTCACTACAGCTCTCCAGGCTAGAACTGGACTGTATTGAATTCCCAGCCTTTGTGAGACTGAATTTGCCATGCATCAACCTCACCTATCCATTCAAATATTTCAAATTCCAACAGGTGACATGAACTAACCCCTTACCTCCTGCAGCCAAGTCTTCCTGCACTCCCACTGACACTGGCAGCACCACAGTCTGGCTCAGCACCATCACTCCTAGCAGCATAGTCACCAGCAGTGAAAGGATTTGGACACACCCTGATATCTCAAGCCCTACAGAAGACAGTACAACAACCTTTACCATGTCATCACCAGCAAGCTCAGTTTGAGCAGGTGGGAGATGCCGCCTGCTTCACTGCAACTCAGTCTCACCCTCACATGCTTACAAAGAGTCAATGCTACTTCGATTAGACCTGTGATGTCAGCTAAATCACTGCATGGCACTGGCAAAGATGACAATAGTCACCTCAGGCAACATGAGACAGGGAGCAGTCGGGGACGATGTCAGAATGACGCTGCCATTGGGAAGCAGCTGTTACCATAAAGCTTAGCACTAATGTAAAAAAAATGAAAAACATTGAAAAAAAAAAAAGAAAAGCAAGGACTACGGGGGGGGGGGGAGCTTGAGCTCAGCCAAGGAAACCAAGAATTCCTATAGCTGTTAGCACTACATGTTAGTAAAAAATTAAAACTATTTACAAAACATTTTTAAAAGGTAGTGACTATGGCCGGGGGTGCTTATGTGCAGCCAAGGAAACTAGGAGTTCCTAAAGCTCTTAGCAGTGAGCACTACATGTTAGCAAAAAAGAAAAACTTAAAAATACTTCCTTTTTTTTTTAAGTAGGGTCTGTGGTGGGGGGCTTGAGCACATTTGGGAAGGTAACAGTCGGCAAAGCAATGCATTTGTATAGTACTACAGTACTTCCACTTTTCTTCGGGATGCATATTCTTTTGGGGGTTTATCTCGAAAACCTATGTGGAACTAATAAGTAATTAGCATGAAGGGCAGGGGGAGTCTTGAGGTCGGCAAAGGAAACTATGAACTCCTAAAGCTCTGATGGGGTGTTTAGCAGTTGTATATGTTTGGCACTGTAGCGATCCCCAGCTTTGACATGCCAACACCACCTGCCACACATAAGCTATTGTAATTCATGCCCATTGCTGATCTCAAGGCATTTTTCCCCTGTTTCTATAATGCGTTTTTATGCCCTATACCAGTTACTACACTGGGAGCCAAAGTGGTTCAGCCAGTGTGTCGAAGCCAAACTGAATTTTAACCCCTCGGTTGAAGCCAAGCCAAAGTTGCCACCAGGACACTTCGCTCACCCTTATCCCAGAGGGAAACATTCTACCTACTGAGCCAGATACTGACACAGAATGGCTTTATAGAGTATGTGAGTTGACATTTTTTTTGTCAAATTTATGTGGTACTGTTGATTATATGTAAGAAAAAAAAGCATTTTTATTGACAAGGGAGCAGTGTGCATGTACTGTATATGGAGCCTCAAGAAAACAGAAGGGAGAACAAAATATTTTCATTAGCTGAGATCTGAACTCTTGCTGTGTGGAATACCATTCTGTTGTGCTACCAGCTGCATCACCAAGACAACTGGAAACATGGGACTCCCAGAAGCAACTTACTCTTTCTCTTATTGATAGCCTGGTGCTGCACCGATAATTACATTTTTATTCACAGGAGTATGGTGTGCATGGAACCCAAACAAGCAGGAGAGAGAAAGAAATAAGTGCTTTAGCTGGGATTTGAACCGAGGACGTCCAGAATAGTGTTTTGAGTGGCTTGGGTTCAAACACTAGCTGAGGCGCTTAATTTTTTCTCTCTTCTGTTTGTTTGGGTTCCATATTAAAAAAAAAAAAAAAAAAAAGAGAAACAAATTTGATTGATCTATTTTTAGTTAAATCACAAACCACAGCTTGAAGGCCAGGATCTTCATTTGCTGATAAACAGCTGAGCATTTTTGCCTTATTTTTAAATGGCTATGAAACCTCCCCTTCCCCACTAACAATGGCTGAGTCTACAGTTTCCAAATGTCTGCTGATTCCCCCTCTCAAAAAATAAAAGTTTTCACTTTCAATTTTTTGCAGCTAGCAGTTAGGTTTTGGAAGCATTTCACATACTGAAATGAAAGACTTCCCAGTTCTGAAACTGCTTTGTCAGTGCTGACTAATACTTTTGTGACAAGTCACTGTTGCTTCTGGTAAAAATCTCACTTCTCTTATTGTAAACATTAGCACAGCACTTCCTGTTCAGCAGTAATCCTAATAATAGGCTTGGTCCTCTTGCAATAGCACTGTAGCAGTAGATTTTATTTCCTTATGGCAACCTTCCCCGGAGGATCGGGAAGCCGGTGCAGCAAACAGAGGTAGCAGGAAATACAAAGCAGATCGCATACAATGTCCCAATTCAAGAAATAACAAATTTAACTAAAGGACTCTAAAGGGCCAAGAATGATGAAAGGTGCTTGCGCCAGAAAAGAATGAGGCAAGGAGCAAGCTGCCTCAAAACTTGTGGCAATTCTGATTTTCTAACGCTGCTTGCATCAAAGCAGAATTGCCTGCACCACAGAGTGGCTTGCATCAACAAATTAATGTACCATGTTGCAATGGAGCCTATATCAAAAAATGTTTTATTTTTTATTGACCGGGTAAATGCACTAGACAAATCCTGCCTATTTTCAAGCACGACCCAGGGGAAGGGGATACAGATGAATGCCAATTGACCTTGAACCAGATTAATCTGTTGGTGGTATTTTTAGTGAATGAGGGAAATTTAGCCAGGACACTGGGGAAATTCCCCTACTCTTTTCGATAAGTGACACGGGATCTTTAACATCCACGTGAACTACCACCAATCCATGCAGATGGGACCTCGGTTTAATGTTTCATCCAAAAGACAGCACCTCAGAAGTGCAACACCCCTCTCGTGCTGCACTACAGTGTCAGTACTGGAATATTAACCCAAGTGGCAGATGTGGAAACTGAACCCACAGCCCTTTGATCTTCCAGCCTCAAAGGCAAGTGTGCTGCCTACTGAGCCACTGACACTGAATGAAAATGATGCACCATCCCTCCTTTTTTTCGCATTTTCAAAGGTGGAAGCTATTGATAGTGCACCGAAGATGCATGCTGCTGTTAGAGCAGCCAGATCTGGTCTAACTGACACTGGAGCATATAAAGGTGAGGATAGATTATGTAAGGGGTTCACTATAGAGCCAATATTTCCTTGCAGGACTAGTTGACAGTGCTTCGGAGGCATAACAATTGATGTGGGACTGACCTGTGCGATGGTACTCCTTGAGACAGGCTCCAGTCCAGTGCTGTATGTAAAAAAATGAAATAGTAACCCATTACGTGAATTTCTCCAGGGGCTGTCCAAAAAAACAAAACCAGGAAGTGGCCAGAGTACACTGTAGTCCGTGGACACTAGCATGAACTACAGGCTGCATGATTAAGTGTATTTTCAGGAAGCAGTAGAGGGTGGTGTTAAATCTTGGAAGCACACCACATGAGGTGTGTCTAACTACAGTTTTACTGAAAGCTGCATATTTTAACAGTGTTAGTTATAGAAACCAGGTAGGTGACCCAGGGACAGCTTCTGGGTCACGTTAAGGGATTTAAATTCACCCTGTAGCGAACGGGCGACTAAACAATTGATGTGGGACTGACCTGTGTGACGATATGCCATGAGACAGGCTCCAGTCCAGTGCTATATGTAAAAAACTGAAATAGTAACCCACTAAATGAATTCCTCGAGGGGCAGTCCGGGAAAACAAAACCAGGAAGTGGCCAGAGTACACTGTAGTCCATGGATGCTTGCATAAACTACAGACTGCATGATTCAGTGTATTTTTTAGTAAGCAGTAGAGGGTGGTGTTAAACCTTGAAGACACACTGCATGAGGTGTGTCTGACTGCAGTTTTATGAAAGCTGCATATTTTAACAGTGTTAGTTATAGAAACCAGTTAGGTGACCTGGGGATAGCTTCCAGGTCATGTTAAGGGATTTAAACTCGCCCCGTAGCGAGTGGGGTGAGCACATGTGGGGCATGTGTATCCGTGCGTGGAGCGGGACAGCAGGGGCAGCAGAAGAGCAGGTAAACACCTAAATACATCTACATGAGTGAAGGTTAGGAACCACAGGTAGAGTACCTCAAACATGTTTACAACTCCTACATTCTACTATGTCCAGAGCATAACAATACTAAGGGCCAACAAAATGGAGACTGTAATAATAACACTTACTCAGGTAGAAAATGATGGAAATGTATGCACAGCATGTGGAAAGGTATCATTTGAAACGGGAGGAACAAGACCGCTTCACTCGCAGTCAGTGCAGGAAAATTAAGGAGCTAAAATCAAAGACGTGTGGATTGGAGTTACAAATTAAGATCTTGCAGCAGTTTGTCGATGTTAACGTAGGAGGAGAACAAAGCATGATTAAAAATAATCAAGTTGAGCAAACGAATAAACGCATTCAGGAAGGGGTTGAGGATGAAGAGTCGCCCTATGCTCACAGTAGTAAGGCTTATAAAAAAAGAAAGAGAAGGGAAATGGAAAATCCAATAGAACTTACAAATATGCACTGCTAATAAGCCTAATGGACAGAATTGAAGACCAAGCAGATGATATTCTAGAGCTGGCACAAGGGCAAGATCAAAATCAAACAGACACAGGGGAACAATCAGAATGTAACAACGTAGATGTAATGAATGAGGAGGGATCAAATAGTAGGAAAGAGCAGATATTGAATGTACAAGACGAAGCAATGGGCCGATTGATAAATGATGGCACAACAAGGAAAGGAAAAGATAAATGGGGCAAACAAATAAGAGATGCACAAAACCAAAAAAAATACACCAGTTACACAGCCATAATTCAGACCCATGGGCTAGGAAGTGATGCATCAGTATCTAGAAATACAACAGTAATACAAGTAACATATATAGGAACATTTTTGTTTTGGTTGACTCTGTGATTAAATACATAGAGCAGTATACAACACATGGAAATAAAGAACATGTTGCCAATTGTAGTTTCTCAGGTGCCACAGTAAAAGATACAGCAAATATGACATGTGATATTTAAAAACCAGCAGGGGATAGGACCTTAGTTATCTTATACGCCAGAACAAATAACACCAAGGCACAGTCAGTTGGAGGTATTTTAAAGGAATACAAGGAATTCAAGAAAATGATGGACAACAGGCAAGCCAAGCTAATAATTTCTGAGATACTGCTGGTACCCAAAGCAAGTTACAAGTGGATAAGGAAAATCAAACATATACATAACAGCCTAAGGCAATGGTGTATGTAGGAAAACATAAAATGCATTAAAACATGGGAATTGTTTGATGGACAACATGATTTATTTGCATATGATACTTTACATCTAAGCAGGAAGAGCAATAGATATTTAGGCAGCATAATTTAAGCAGTAAGCCACAAGGGGGTGTGGGTTATCGGGGGATTTACCATGGCTGGAGTGGTTTGCGCCGAGTGGGTAAATCTTCGCCAGCCGTGGTAAATCCCACGATCACCCACATCCTCCAAGTGGCTTATTGCGATTATACCAAGGTTCATTTTTTTTACTATAATAAAATGCAAATATTAAAGAGGTTGCTTTGTTTAATTTTTTTGTTGTATTTATTACTATGCTGCAGTTGTGGTAGATGATATTCTTTTGATTAGCTGTTGGTTATCAGAGGATTTACAATGGTAGTGAACTGCCAGTCTGATGATTTCATTGGCTGTTCACTTATGTCCATGGTATAATAAACAACATATTCCACCTCAGCTGTTAAACTAAATAATATAGGGCCAGCCTGGTGGCGCTGAGGGTTGAGGCGCTGGATGCCACACCTTGCGCCACGCTGGTGACCTAGGTTCGGGAACAAGCCTGGGGTGCTAGAGGTCAGCAGGGGAGGGAAGAGATTGAGCATCCGAACGACAGCTCTCTCTTCCTGGGGAGGGATGGGGAGAACGACTGCTTGAGGAACAACCTCTGGCGGCGGCTGGGGGTAGCCAAAAGCAGCATTGTGGCGTATGCCTGGGGGTGGAGCCATAGCAGTACATTGCCTTGACAGCCAGGGCTCCACAGGGGAACTACCTAAGTAAATACCCCCTCCTCCCAAAGATAGGTGATGGTGCCTCCCACCCAAAGGACCACACTCCCGGAAGTAGGGGGTGGCTCTCTCCTTGGTCCTCCTCCTCCCCGGCCCGGTGCTCAACACTATAAGAATGAGGGCCCTAGGCAGGGGTGACCCTTCTCCGGAGGGTAGACCCAGGGGATACCGGTACCGGGGGGAGAGGAGATGAGTTGGGTCATGCAAGGGAGGTAGAGTCCGAGGATTGGGCGGTCACCGGAGAGAGTTCAGTGGGGCCAAGGAGGGGAGGAAAAAATAGAATAAAAAAAAAAAAAACAACTAAATAATAAGGGGAGAAGGGAAAATAAGGCATCTGTACAGAAACCTCCAGAATTAAAACGTGCTACTATTGGGGTACAAAGACGTAATTATTCAAAACAAACACATGAAATTTAAGGATTACTAATAAATGCAAGAAGCCTTATAAATGAAAAGTATGAATTAAAAATATTACTACATAAGGAGAATATAGACCTATGTGCGGTAACCGAAACTTGGTGGCGGGATGATGACTGGGGTCAACAAATTACTGGTTACAAGCTGTTTAACAATAATCGTATAGGAAAAATAGGAGGTGGGGTAGCTGTGTGTATAAAAACACATATGACATACACAAAATCAGTTCTTTTTTTTAACTTTATCTTTATTTGTTTTAAATGTTGTTATACATATAACATTACCATGTGCAAGACAGTACAATATATATTCCATCTGGTGAGGTGCAACTCAACCTGAATCAAAGGATACAATAGCATCTTGAAGATTGTGATACCTCTATGGGGGAATTTCTTAATACAAATAGTGCTAAATGTACTTTTTTTGTTATGCTGTGTGCTGAGCCCAAGAGCAGTGTGACTAATTAAAAAAAAAAAAAAAAGCTCAAGTCCATTTAGTTTAGAGTTCCAAAGCCTGAACCCCATAACAATGGGGTAGATGACATTACACTATATAGTTTAAGATATAAAAGTCCCTTTACAGTGTAGTGGATAGGAGTGGTGTTAAATGGCTCTTTAACTTCTAATGAGCATATTTCTTAAGAAACACAAAACATAAACAATATGCTGGGCTTCTTATACAGAAAAAAAAATCGTCTGACAGCATATGCAAAAAAGCAATAGCAAGCCAGGTTTTGCTACAGGCATTGAAATACAACTCCATCTTACTGGTAAATGCTCCTGAGATACTATTTCAGAAATATACAGTGACATTTAACAACATTATGAGGTTTGCAGTGGGTTGTACAAATGAAAAGGAACCTGTATCAGACATTTGGGACTTTACCATCAAAGCAAAGGATAACTAAAACAGTATTTATGTTTTTACACAAACATTAGAAACTCAAGCCCCATTAACATTGTACAATCAATTCCAACACACTAATAAAACTAGGATACTGCTTGCAACCTCAGCAAAGCTATTTACAGTACATAGAACCAATACAAACGCAGCTGAGTATTCATTAACCACTTACAGACCAAAATTGATTAATACTTTGCCACAAGTGGGAGTAGAACTCAATGATGAAAGCAAGGTCGTAAAGAGGACCATGGAGGGCTATTTGGAAACATAATCTACCTGTTATAGAGACAGGATTACATGATGTGAGAATGAGCAGATAGCACAAGGGCTAAAGTGTGATTTTATTTACTGTATGTATTGTATATGTGTGTTTTGTACAGACGTATGTTAAATGTTCTTAATGTACTTTATATATTTTTATGAATATTTTGTACATCTATTGTATTCCCTCCCCCAGGCGTGGCTGAAAAAAGGTAATTTTTGACCTAGTCCTCCTTCCTGATGAAACTAATAAATGAAATGAAACACAAATGGGAAAATTCCGTTTGGCAAGGAGCACTGGACAATCTCAGTGAACACAGGGCTCAGCTGCCTGACACCACTCCCTAGTAGCTGGTCGGGCCTGGATCCAGTTCTCAAAATGTTGGCCACAACTCTGAGTTCACTTCCCCAACCTTATCCATTGTCACTGGCAGAAACTCCTCCCAGGACCACCGACTACTATTGTGTCCTTCTAGCTTGACAATCCCAAATCATCATTTCACCCCAGGGCATCTCCTGGTCCTCACAGTCCTAATTGCCCCATGTCCGTACTACTCCAGTCTCTTGTCCCACCCCCTCATCATCTCCAACTAATTCCTACCTCCGTGCAGCAGTGATATGCTGCACCAGACAGAGGGAGGTTATAGAATGGGTGCAAGTCCCAGAGCAGAGATGGAAAGTAACTGAGCCTAGGGGTCTGCGCGGGATGACACATTACCAGTATAACTAGTCCTGCCTCAAAACAAAAACACTATCCACCCACCTCATCCAACCTTCCTCCTCACCCTTTATGACAAAATAACCTCCTCCCCCAACCATACAATCACATCCATACATCAGTCACACTCCATCCACCAAATTCTATCCACTGTTCTCTCCCCGACTCACACAAATGAGAAACAAATTTAATCAAAACAATTACAAAGTTAATAAATCTGAAGGCTGTGGTGTAAGCAGAGCTTCTGTAAATTTAAACTTCCAGTCCACCCCTAGGAAAAACACCAGGATAAAAGTCCACACAGATGGATATTAGATGCTAAAAGGTACTGCTCCAGACTCTCACTTTAAAGCAACCCCCAACTCCTCTTTTGAGGCTACAGTAGTCCAAAAAGCAGTTTACAATCATTGAACAGTCATTCTGTCTCCTAGCTCTCACCCAGGAAACACATCCCAGTCCAATCTTATTAATTTCACTCCCTGCCAAGGAGTTGATCTGAATACAGATGAAACAGGCAACAATGCTAGAAATAGTATGGAGCGCAATAGGAAATCCACAGCTCACCATCTCACCGTCCCAGACTAGACTCACTTGGATCCACAAACTCCACTCCAGACCTAGGGTGACCTCTTCTCTGGCATCCTTGCTCCCTGCAAGCCAACCAGCCACAGTCCAGAACCTGCACTTTAACCAGCTGTACTTAACTCCTAGATTCTTGTCTCGGGCATCCAGGCATTTCTTGATGGCATCTCAGGCACTCCTTAATGTTGTCTCAATCCAGAACACTTCTCACACTAGCGTTCAACTCCTGCAAAACCTGGCACCTACTTCACCTTTGCACTCTCACTCCTGGACACAGTTCTCTGGGAACACCTCTCCACTCAACTGAATCACAGGAAACTCCTGCTTAACTATTTTGGTCTGGTGTTCGAAAGGACAAGAAGATGGATGAGGGGGGGAAGAAGTCCAAATCTTGAGACCACACCTGTGCAGGGACATAGGTAAGGTGGAGACTATCCAGAGAAGGGCAGCAAAGATGGTGCAGGGCTTACACCACAAAACATATAAGGAGAGACTAAGGCACCTTAATATGTACTCACTGGAGGAGAGGAGACAGCAGGGGGACATGATTGAAAGTTTCAAGTACCTTAAGGGCATAAACAAGGTACAGACAGGGGAGCTTTTCCAATGTAGAAAAAGTACTAGAACAAGGGGGCACAATATGAAATTGGAGAGGGTGTAGATTAAGAGGTAATGTGAAGAAGTGTTTCTACACAGAAAGGGTAGTTGACACATGGAATTGTCTGCCACAGGAGGTAGTGTGGGCAAGCACAGTGGAGGGGTTTAAGCATGCTTGGGACAGGCACAAGGGAAGTGACTGAGAGGGGAGGGAGTGATGACAAGCCATTGATCACATAGGGTCAGTGGCCACATACAATGTATAAAGCCTGCAGGCAGATTGGATGGGCCTAGCGGTCCTTAGCTGCCAACAGTTTCTATGTTTCTGTGTTTCTAAATCAACTTCAACAAGCTGCCACAACTAAAACCAAAAGTCAAGTAAAAATTATAGCAGCTGCAGAAGATCTTTGCTCACAGAAAACACAGCATTTGACTGCTATGTTACCTGACTGTATAATCGGGCTGCTTCACTAGCAGTTCCCTATCTAAAAACAAACAATGCTAACCATGCTGTATGAACCTGCTGCTAACACTGACTATAATCATTTCAAATGGTGCAATTCCAATTGCACAAAACCCCCTGAAAAGGAGTTGGCCTGGTGGCACAGAGGGCTGAGGTGCTTAAAGCACCTTATGTCTCCCATGATGGTAACCTGAGTTTGAGAATGAGCTCAGGCTGTCAGGGGTTGGCTGGGGGGCTGGGAGTACCAAGCAGCCACTGGGCAGCTCTCCTCTCCCAAATTTGGGAGGTTGGGCTTCCCGGCTCTTGGCTGCCACCAAGTGGAGGCTCAGTGGTAGCACCGAACAAATGGGGGGATGGCATTAAGCTAGGTGGGTGGAGTGGGGCTGCCAGTTCTGGCGCACATGCACGCCTCCACGCATATGCACGACTGAGTTTGTTGAGTCCCTGGGGTGTAATAGGGGAGAAAAGCTGAAAGAAAAAGCATGGCATTGTAAGGGCATATGATGCCCACTCGCAACACACCTCCACCCACCATGTCACCTCACTAGTTTGGCCTGTGGAGAAGCACTGGATCATGCGCTTCGGGGGGGATGGTTCTCCCTCTTCTGCCCTGCCATGGATGGTTATCCATGGGGGTACCTTCTCTGCCAGGTAAGGACCTGAGGAGACAGTGGATGGTGGAGGGGTGGCAGTCAGCAGAAGGGCACCTTCCCTTTTCGGGATACAGGAGGATAAACAAAATATGGGGAAAAAAACTCTGAAAAGGAGTTTCAAAATAATAACAGAGTTATCGGTGTCCAGAACTCAAAGAAGCCACCCCAGCATGGCCCCAGTAAATAGAGGGTTGCCAGCAGACACTGATAACTATTCGCTACATTAAATGTATTCTCTGTGTCCTGGAGGTAATGATTACTGTATTACTCTTAGCTCTAGTTACATATCCTTGAAACAGTTCATGGGCAGTTTAAGGATTTTGGCAGAGTTTAAGGGTTTTAAGGCAGTGCCCTCGTAACTATCCACACTCGTCTCTCCTATTTCTCCCATTTCACCTGTTTCATACTCCCTTTGCTCCAGGTATCAACACACCTTCTCTCTCCCCACCCTCATTCCTCTGCTGGGCAATCGGCCTTCTCTGATCACCTCCCCTTCCTCTGAAACCTCCACCCCTCTTCCATCCATCTGTCACGTTCCCCCGCTTCCCTTAGAAACCAGCTTAAACTTCTGCCCTTCCCCTCCTGCAGCTGTCAGCTCTCTACCTTACTTGCCCTTTATTCCTCCCCCCTTCCCAGTTCAGGTCCCCTCTTCGGGGTCAGTTTTACATTTCCTGATCTCATTGCACTGGTATGTTCAATCAACTGTTATATTTTATCTCAGGATGTAGAGCAGGTCATGTTCCAGACATCCGCTATTGTTATTTTGCACTTTTGCCATGTTGCACAACCTTTGTTTCCACTTTATTTGTATGATATTTATCCAGACTATTGTATTTGTGTAACCCAGGCATCACCATCCAACGGGCTACTGCCCCTGCCTGCTTATTGACACAGTGCTTCCACCCAGAGTGAACTTCAAGTGGGTTAGATGTTAAACTAACACAACCTTCTGGGAAGTTATACTTACCCACAGCCCCGACCAGTGGACCCACACATGAAGTTTTACCAATTACCTTGCTTAACATTCAGGTTACAGTTGATAATAATATGCTCACTGCTGCTACTCCCACCAACAGGGTCTGCACTTCTCGAATGCCCTGTGCACCTAGAAGGAAAAACTTGATAATAACAGCAGTATACAGTTATACCTTTCCCAGCCTCCCCCTCTTAGTATTAATATGCTCAGGAAACAAATTAATATTCAAACCACAAACTGATTTATTTGGGGACATTAACATGGGAGAGACATAGATCATTAAGCTTTGATAATAAATTGCTAATCACATACATTTAAACCCTGACTTAACTCAGTCATTAAGATCTAGGTACCCAGGATTTAAGTTGTTGCAGGCCTGAGTGTTGCTGCAGGATGGCCAGTGTTGCAGCTGGTTGGGGCCCTTAAACAAATAATTGGTTATTGATTCTTTTACCTTATTTTGTAGCCAGATGCACCAGTGCTTTCCAAACTGGAAAGTTGTAATCCCCTGGTCCGATGGCCTGCAAACAGAGTTAAACCACAACAAGAACCTGTAGAATAGACCAGATGGCAACAAACACTTTAATTTTGGTTGCAGGGTTAAGACCCTGAGGTTACTCACAGTACCAGGAAATGTAGAGTTGGTAGATGTAATCAAGCCAGATTTTTTCTTGCCAGGAATGATCATGGGGACCGGGGCCAACACGACTCACCTCCGCTTCACGGTCTTTCCCTTCAAGGTGTCCGCAACCTGCAATTCTTCTCTCCGCAGGGACTGACTTCCCAATCTGGTCTTTAGCCATGCTGGCTTCCAGCCTGCAGCGACAGTCTTGAGGACCTTTCATGACACAGGCCCAGCACATGCAGTGCAGTCTTTGATGTAGTTTATGCAGCGAGCTCAGTTTACCCTCCAACAGGGTTTGCAGTCCTTTACTGTAAGCTGGGTATCAGACAAATAGTTCTCCCCTTTGGCAAAAGGCTTGGAGACAAGTCCAGTAGCCCAAGGATTCAATTATATGCCACCCACTCTGACCAATGCCAGGTTTCTTCTCTAAAACACAGTTTGGGCCCTCTTAAACACTCTGACCCCTTTCCAGTCTGGATATGTTGTTCTGGGGAATTTCTTCTCTTCTCTTCTCCCACTTGGAGACCTTTAACTTTGGTCTGCTACATGGCAGTCCCACCAGTTTAGTCAAAGGTCAGGCTGAGAAAAGGCAAGGCAGGCCTCTCCCCTCACTGCCTGAGCTGAAGACGGGGCTTCCTCACAACACAGAAGCTCGCACCAGACAGACTGTTAAGCTGTTTCTCTCAACTCAAGGGAAATGGAATACTAAAATCCGGTTGGCTGTTCGGGCTGTCAGTCACAGTCCTAGCACTCTGATTTTCTGAAATTGGGTGCCAAGGATAAGGTCCATAGGTTCTCCCAGCAGTCATAGTTTAAGGACCCATTAGTACCCCTGCAGTTCTGATTGACCCAAAGAGGGGTCAAAGTATTATCATGGTGACAGGCTGCTTAAAATGTAAACATTCCCAGTATTAAAGTCCATTTTAAACATAACAGTTTGGATTTAGCAATAAATAATGATAGCATTCAGTAAGGCTTCACATACACTGATAAGCGACTGCACAATGAAACACATTAGGGTACAACCCCGCCGGTCACAGGCTTTGGAACTCCCAGACCCAGCACAGGCCACGTACTGCAAAGGCAGGACTGAGCATCTTAAGGTGGCAGCGCAGTGGCATTAACTCACACACTCATGCATGGACTAGAAATGCAGCAGTACTTTACACAGGACTATATTTACAGTACTGGACCTGTCAGGCTCCCAAGACAAGGCACCATCTGGGACCCTCTTCTGAAGAAGAACACTGCAAGGCTCAGGTAGACAATCTAGGTAAGCCCACCATTTTGGGGGGTGGGTTACACTCTGCCCTGCCCAGGAAACTGGGCATCCATGCCAAGTCGCCAAGTCTATAAAGGCATGGCAAAATATATACATATATATGTGTATATATATATGTATATATATATATAACAAAAACTTCATTTAAAACAAAGTTAGGGTTCTAGACATAGGTCTTCAACCAAAATGATAAAAGTCAGGAAATTGGATGTTAGGCTTAGAACTGTTATACCCCTCTCACCAAACCCTACCATTGTAACTTCACCCTCCATACGCAAACAAGATCAGTGTGTGTCCTTGAGGTCGTGGTCTCACCCCACCTGAGCCTTACCATTGCAATATCTTCACCCTCCACACATTGACAGTGTTGGGTGATTTTAGGTCATGGGTCACACCACCCCATTCCATCTATAAGGAACCGACATGGTGCAGTGCAGGAGAATGGGGTGAGTGTTATGATCCATGACCCTAAGGTACACCCCAACATTTGTTGGTGTGTGGAGGGTGGGCTTGGTGTTGCGACGGTAAGGTTGGGTGGGGCCCACAACGCTAAGGCTTACCCTGTTGCTTGTTTGTGTGTGGAGGGTGGGGGGATGCTGTTACAATGGTAGGGTTTGGTGTGGGAGGGATATACTGTAACAGCTGAAAACCCTAACATCCGATTTCCTGACCTGTATCATTTTGGTTGAAGACCTATGTCTGGAACCCCAACTTTGTTTTAAACAAAGTTTTTGTTAATTTATTTCCTTACTTTTTGAAATAGTATAATAGTATCCCAGTTTTGTGGGTTTTTTTTGTATTTTTGCTGCAGATTTTCAACACTGCATTTTTGGGACCCCACCTCATGAACACTGACACTGTCATTTCATTACTCGGTTCCAAAACGTGATTTTGAGCAGCAACTGTGCTGTTTCACGCCACTGTTGTGTAAACACATTTTGGGCAGGATGTGAGAAATGACAGTTACAGTGTTCATGAAGAGTGTGAAAACATCCTAATGGTGAAAATCTGGAGTGAAAGTGTGAAAACTTGGTGAAGTCACGAATATGCGTAGAAACTGCGCAGTGCACACTCGTAACATAGTCATTTTTGGAATTGCTGCACCACATTTTCAACATGGTCTTTTTGACACCCCACCTAATGAACAGTGGCACTGTGATCTCGTAAGTTCATCCCAAAAGTTGATTTCATACAGCAACTGTGCCATTCTGCACCACAGCTGCAAAAACACATTTTGGGCAGGATGTGAAAAATGACAACTGCACTGTTCATGAGGAGGTGTGAAAAAATCTCAATGTTGAAAATCTGGAGTGTAAATATTAAAAATTGGCAAAGTTACATATATGCATAGAAATTACACAACACACACTCGTAACAGTCATTTTGGGGAATTTTTGCATCACATTTTCAGCATGGGCTTTTTGGGACCTCCCACTCATAAACACTGGAACCGTCATTTCATTAATCAGCCCAGAAAGAAGATTCCACATAGTGACTACAAAATCATCTTTCAGGACTGAATAACGAAATGGCAGTGACAGTGTTCACGAGGTGAGGTCCCAAGAACCTTGTGTTGAAAATTTGGTGTACAAAATTCCTAAAAATGACTGAAATAGCAACATAAGTTGAAAACCCCATTGACAGCCATAATACAAGCCTACCTTGATTCCTCAGTTTGTGGTTGGGCTTTGAAGAGTGCAAACTTGTCCCAGTCCAGAGAAGAGGACAGCCGCCAACCTACAGAAGTAAGTATAGGGTGAAAGGGGGTGTGAGGAGGTGGTTGCTCAGTGGGAGGGTTGGGATGGGGGAAGGAGACAGGGGAGATGACGAGGGACCATTTTCTCTTTTCTAGAATAAAAAAGACAGGAACAGTTTCTTTTTTACGGTAGGGATAACTTTATTTTTGGACACTGGGAGGGCTCCCCAGTGTCCCATAGTTCTGGGGTTCATAATGTCAACACGGGATTTGGCACTCGATGTCGGTGAACACTATTAATATTAGAATAGGCGGGAGGGAGGCATTCAACACTGGTGTGGATTTCAGCTGCTAGAAACAACTCTGAAAAAAGTAGGTTTTTACATTCTGGGGGTGGTTTCCCCATGTGCCATACAGTAATAGAGGGAGAAATAAATCCTGACTATGGGGATTGGGCACACTGATGTGAGCACAGAATAATAAAAATGGGCTGTGGGGTGGTGGTGGGGGGCATCCAAAACCGGGGGTGGGCATCCCAGTGTCAGAAACAGAAAGTTAATGCTTTCGGTGCACTGGACGGGGGGGATCTCCCGCAATATGCCACAGTAGTGGTTGGTTAAAGAAATGTCAACATGGGGATTGGGCACCCTGATATCAGAAAACAGTAATTACAAAAGGGTACATCTGAAAAAATGACATATCGATGCAGGATTCTGCATTACAACATGGCAGTTCGATGCAGGACTCTGAATCATAAAATGCCACTTTGATACAGGATTATTTATTTGTTTGTTTATTTAAGAGTTTTACCAGGAAGGCATGCTGAGCAGGCTACTGCTCGATTACAGATGCATCCTGGGGGTTGAGGGGTATGGGAAAATACATATAGTGTACAATGTACAATAACAGCTGGCAAGACATCTCTTGGGACAGTATTACATTCAAGAGACACTACAAGAGCAAAATAACCATCATCATTCTGAATCTAATATGGCAGTTTGTTGTAGGATTCTGCATTGAACTAGAATCCTATGCTGATGCAAGGTTCTGCACTGAACTAGAATCCTATGCCTCCAGGGACTTCTACCGCATATACTCGCGTATAAACTGACCCACATATAAGCCAACCCCCCAAATCGCTGCATTGATTTCACAAAAAGATGCAGTAACCCACATATAAGCCACTGTCGTGTTTTACAACTGAATATCTACATCAAGCTGAGGCATGGGAGTGTTGTTTCAGTAAGTGTAGTGTCTCAGCTCATTTTTTTTGTTTTGTTTACCGCCAGTTACTCAACTACCCACCAACCCTGTTCCTATTTCACCAACCTCCTCTCTCTGGGCCCCATGTCCACGTGTCTGCTGTGCTTCCCTTTATCCAGGTGGCTTGCTGGTGATGTCAAATGCCAAAGCCCCTCATGGTTTGTAATGCCGGCAGGCACCTGCAGTGCCCCAGCTACTGCCCCACTCTGTTACTTACTCCTGCTGAGCTATTTATTACCCTCTATGCCTAATCCCCTTTCCATTTCCTTTCTGTTCCCTTCTCTCCCTCTTTTTGATCAGCTCCGTCTTTGGGGCACTCTGCGCTGCCATTCACTGCCGCTGTCCTTCTGGTATCTGTTCCACCAGGCATCCGTTCCCATTTAGTTTTTTAAAGAAGACTTCTCTCCCTAGTTGGCTATGCCGACCCATCGCACCTGACCCTTGATAATACTGTGCTGCAATGACTGACCCACGTATAAGCCGAGACCCCTTAAATTTAAATGCTGACCTGGTACAGAAATCGCGGCTTATACGCGAGTATATACAGTATTTTTTTCCCATAGGTAATAATGGCAAAAAGAACCTTTCATATCTTTGCAACTGACTAATATTGCTTCACCAAACCTTTTAAATGCACATCTGTGAGGCCACAGTTTTCTACCCTGATAATTTCAGCCCTGTAGCTACAACTGTTTTTGAGATACAGGTTGACAGAAAAATAGCAAAAACACCATACATAATCTCTTATTTTCCAACATTCTGTATCTCAGAAACCACACAAGAGATTCAAACCAAATTTGGCATATCGATAGACATGTCCTTTCTGAGGATGCATACACAATTTCAAGCAGATCTGTTGAACCTGTGCAAAGTGATTACCTTGCATAAATTGGCCTTTAACATCAAATGCTTGTGCTATAATATATATATATATATATATATATATATATATTCTTTGCAAAAACTTTGTTAATGCATCAGTTAGGATTGTTTTCACACTGACGGAAGTGTGAAAATTCAACATTAGGGTTACCACCCTTACACCCCACCCCACCAACAGGCAGCGGTGCATTGGGGTTGTCGGCCTAACTCCTCGCCCCATTCCATGTGTAAAGAAGCTGAGGTGGTGCAGTATAGGAGAATGCAGTGAGAGTTAGGCACGACTACCCCAATGCACACCCTGATGCCTGGTGGTGGGGGTGGGTGGTAGGGGTGGTAACCCTAACGCTGAATTTCCACACTTTTGTCGGTGTGGAAACAACCCTAACTGATGCATTAACAAAGTTTTTGCAAAGAATTTCCTTTCTTTTTTTAAAAGTGTAATGTAAGTAGTAATAGAATATTATTGTGGGAGCACAGGGCCCTTTGGGTCCCGCGCTCCCACCAAGCTAACTATTTGTGCATAATGTATGTGTGGGTGGGAGCGTGGGTCCTCCAGGCCCTGCGCTCCCACTTATATATAAGCATGGAGCCAATACAGCAGCCCTATAAGGAAGGCAAGGAGGCTTAGCAACAGTAATTTGCCCATATCTTGGGAACCATAGGAGGCAGAAAAAAAATCCAAGTGTCACAATCATGATAGTGTGCAGTTCTCATGACCATTTAACGACCAAACCTGTATCTCACATTGTTTCTGACATACATGCACTGAAACACGATGTGAGTGCTAAATCTGAGGGCGGAATAGTGGCCCACGCACAGGAAAATCAGCAATTAGAACAGTAATTCTCAAATATCTTTGGAACTGTACACACTAGAAAAAAATTCAAATTTCAGGGGGTTCAAGGCTTTCTAACCCAGTTCTGCACTTAGCCCCCTAGCAGGGGGCTAAGCAATTTTCCGATGAAAAGTCTGTATCTCAAGCCGTTTTCTAAATATGGGCCCCAAAAGGCATAACTAGCGTCGCAGTGTTTTCCTAGGGGGAAAATTTGGAACTTTGGAATGCTGTAGTTCTGACCCTGCTGAATGTTTTTGCAGCAAACCAGCAAAAGGCACACC
Source organism: Neoceratodus forsteri (assembly GCA_016271365.2). NCBI lineage: Eukaryota > Metazoa > Chordata > Ceratodontiformes > Ceratodontidae > Neoceratodus > Neoceratodus forsteri. The sequence goes on along the minus strand of CM057453.1, from coordinate 814,994,041 downwards.
TGTGAGACTAGGGCTTTTCACCCTGAAATGTTCAGGGTAATACCACAATGCACATGGTGGCAATGAAGTGACAGAGAAACCAGCGCTGCAATGTTATCCTATGGGGAAATTTCCAAACTTCACAATGCTATAAGTATGGCCACGTTCAATGGTTTGGTACCAAACCTCCAAAAGGCACACCTGTAGGGGTAGGGCTTTGCTTCCTGAAAATTATAGGTCAATACCACAATGCATGTAGCCACAATGAAGTGACAAAGAAAATGACTCCCACCAAGTGGAGAAATTCGTAACTTCGGAACACTATATCTAGGGATGTGGTGAAAGTTTTGGAATCAAACCACTGAAAGGCACACCTGCGACACTAGGACTTGCCACCCTGAATATTTCAGGCCAATATCACAATCCAGCTTGCCACAATCAAGTGACAAATAAAACAGCATTTCAGAAAATGTGGTTGTGCAGTATTACTGCGGTCATTTAAAATATGATCGTGACACTCCTATCTTTATAATGGGAATTTCAACCGCAAACGTAAAAAATAGTATCGTGGTTGTATTTTTTATGGTCGTGCATATTGCTGTGGCACTGTGAGATAGTGTCATGATCAAAAAATGGCAAAATGGTGAAAAAAATCTGAAAACTACATTTCCAGACCAGCTGGTGAAAAACTAATGCCAGATTCCTGTACTTCAGGCCCCAAAATGGTAAACCCAACGGTTGGTGTGTCGAAAAGTGCAGTATTGTGTGAGTTATATTGTTTTTTCTCGCTTGCTAGCTGAAAACAAGATGGCAGCAGGATGACACTATTTTTGGCAAGCTTGACACTAGGAAATACTATTATGACAATTTTCGAGCTGCACATATACATTTTCCCATAGGATATAATGGGGTACTAAAAACACTATAACTTTTGAACGGAACAAGATTTTTATACAAACTCTTCAAATGGCACATCTGCAACCCAGGACCCATGTAGCCCAGCCAATTTGAACCCACTCAGATGCAGTCTTCAGTACAATGTGTGCACTTAAAGAAAACTGAATGTTGGGAGTTTTCACATTTTTCAGTGCACTGTGATTCTGCAACCGTACATCCAATCAACACAAAAATGTCCAGATCCAGAGACCTACCACCACTCTTCTTCCATTCCAGATTTCAGGCAAATCAAACAAATGGCTGCAAAGTTATTAAAGTGCAAAATTTGAGGTTTAACATAGAAATGGCTACAAAACCCTAACTACAGTGGCACTACCGTGACACTATAATATATATATGTATAATATATCTATGTATTACAGAATTTCTGGAGCAGGAAAGCCTTAGGGACTGGTCTCAGCATGGGTTCACAAAGGGCAGATCCTGTCAGACTAATATGTTGCACTTTTATGACACGGTAAATAGGGCACTGGATTCAGGGGATTCTGTTGATGTGGCCTTTTTGGATTTCTCCACAGTTTTGATAAAATCCCGCATACAGAATTAGTTGACACATTTTACAAATTAGGGATACTGAATAATGTAGTCAACTGGATACAATCATGGCTCACTGATAGAAAACAGAGTGATCTGTGCTGGAACCTTGCTTGTTTAATATTTAAGTTTTTTCCATTCAGTATGTTCATGATAAAATCTGGCTAACAAAATTTGCTGATGATTTTAGGGTGGGGGCCATAATACAAAATCAAAAAGATGCTGCAGCACTTTAGCAGGCTTTAGATTAAATTCAGAAATGGACTGCAGAGAATAAACTACATCTAAATCACGATAAATGTATGGTAATGCACATAGGGAAAAAGAACCAGAAAAACATGTATTCATTAAACACAAATATCGTAAGAAAAAACGTTGAGGAAAAGGATCTGGGCTTCATAATCTCACATGACCCCTCATTCAAATTGCATTGCAAAAACATAGTTCACAAAGGGAATGGAATATTAAACTGTATATTCAGGCATATTGAGAGCAGAAGCCATGAGGTCTTGCGCTCTCTCACTCTATACATCTTTGGTGAGGCCTATTCTGGAGTACAGAACCCAGGTTTGGTCACCACACAGGAAGGGAGAAATTCAAACAATAGAGAGGGCGCAGAAAAGGGCAATAAGAGCTATCAGAGACCTTAGTGGTAAAAACTGTCAGGAGAGACTCATGTTTACCCTGGTGTACAGGAGATCATGAGGAGACATGTGTCTTTTACATAGGGCTTGGTCAGATAGTGATTTATGGGACATTTTGGGGCTGCAGTTTAGAGAACAGATTTATATTGTATCACTCATTTTCATCCACTTCAGCTGAAAAAGAGAAACTGTAAACGGATGAAAAGTAATCAGTGGTTCAGTCAGAGGGTGGTCCCAATATGGAATGGGCTCCTTATTGAGGTCATTTATTTATTGAAATGTTTCACCCGGAAAGGCACGCTGGAGCAAAAAGATGCTCTGTCCTTCCATGGTGCAACCTTTGGGGGTTTGAGGAGAGCAACTTATACATTTGTACAGGAAACAAAATACATGAGTGAAATTTACATGACGGTATACAGGTATAACACCCCAGGAGCATGAGGTAGGAGGAACATAGGAAACATTGCCACAGGGAGGTATCCACATTGTTGTCCACATTGTTACATGGAGTGGGGGAGAGATTGCACAAGGATTATAATGACAAAAGGGTGTGTAATATGTCTCCATACATGTCGGCTACTAGCTACTGTAATGCCGAGGACGGAGAGACACGGTTAGAAATGCAGTAGAGGGTAAGTGCAGAGGTTGGGAATATATGCCAGTGTTTGTAGCTGTAGCTAAGGCAGCTGGTCAGACCGCATAGGTTTTCTGATAGGGCAGAGGGGGGAGGAAGGGAGAAGGTAAGATGGGGGGGAGGTCAGTGACACTGGCAGTTTACGGCGCAGTAGTTTGTCAGGGCAGAGGAGATGGAATACCTAGAGGAGGAGTGACGGATGTGTGCCTGCAAGTCGTTTCAGAGCTTCGGGAGGTGGTAGGAGAAGGCCAATTGGCCAGCATTGGTCCAGCGGTGAGGGATTACTAACAGGCGAGAGTCAGAAGATCTAAGGGCATGAGCTGGGTTTGGGTTTGGGGATAGGTTGGAGGTGAGGTAGGGTGGAAGGGACCAGAGCCAGAGGTTTGATGCAAATTTAGCACAGTGGAGTAGGCTGCGGCTGTCAAGGGAGGGGAAGGCCAGTGCATGGTAAAGCTTGCAGTGGTGGGTGCGAGCGGGGGCATTGAGGGTAAAGCAGCAGAAAGCGTGTAAGAGGGGGTCCAGTCTGGGTAGCGTTGACTTAGGAGCAGCACTGTAGACTACACCACAGTAGTCAAACGTAGGTAATATCATTTTCTGCACAATTTTGCATCTCACCGGTAGGGAGAGGCAACTGTGGTTTCTGTAGAGAGCGCCGAGCTTAGGGCGTAGTTTTTTCAGGGTAGCATCCACATGAGCTGAGAAGGATAGATGTCAGTCAAGCCAGATGCCAAGGTACCTGAAAGTTGGCACGTCCTCAAGGACGGTCCCGTTAAGGGTGTGGAAGTTCAGGGGGGTAGTAAGCCTGGATAGTCTCTGCCTAGTGCCAAGGTCATGGAGACTGTCTTTTGGCATTATGGGAGTTGATGGAGCTAATCCAGTGCTGAATTTTGTTGAACCGCCTGAGACTGGTAGTAACCTCCTCGGGGGTACGGCCTGAGTAAAAGAGGACGGTGTCATCTGCATACATGTGAATTGAGGTAGATGAGCAGGCAAGAGGCAGGTTGTTTAGGAGGATGGAGAAGAGGGTGAGGCTGAGTACTGAGCCTTGGGGGACACCAGTAGTTATAGGGAGTGGGGGAGAGGTGGAACCAGCAGTTTTGACGGATTGGGTTCACCCTTCCAGGTAGGCTCTGAAGGAACCAGCTGGAGGCAGGCATGGATAGGCCGGCTTCAGAGAGAGAGACAGGACAGTAGCATGGGTTAGAAAATGGTGTTGAATGCTTTGGCTAGATCGACAAAGATGGCTGCAGTAATGAGACCCTTGTCCATCCCTGAGACGATTGTGTCAGAGAGTCGGAGGAGGGAGGTGGAGGTAGAGTGGTTCTTTCTAAAACCAGACTGGTAGGGGATGAAGAAGTTAGATTCTGAGAGGAAGTTGGAGAGTCGAGAGAGAACGAGGTGCTCCTAGAGTTTTGCTAGGGCAGGGAGGAGGGAGATGGGGCGGTAGTTGGCCGCAGAGGTGGGGTCTCCTCCTATGAGAAGGGGGAAGACTATGGCTTGTTTCCACTCTGCAGGAACTGATTCAGAGGCAAACGACAGATTTAGTAGGGTAACTAGTGGAGCTGCAGTGGCAGGGGCAGAGAGGTAGAGGAGTTTGGGGTCTAGCCCATCAGGGGACTTTCCCTTGGTAGGGTTTGGGGAGAGTAGTGCAGCAAGAGTTTCTGACGGGGAGATGGTCTGGAAGTAGAAGGTGTTACAACCGGTGGGATTTGCAGCATCAGCATGGTAGGTAGGTGGAGCTACCATTGGTAGGGAGGCAAGAAGTGATGTAGCACATGTGGTGAAGTAGGAATTGAACTCGGAGGTGACTGTGAATAGGTCAGAGAGAAGAGTACCATTTAAGAATAGAAGGGGGGGTAGGATTTGATGTAGGAGGGGGGGAAAGGGGGTGGATAACTTTCCAAAATTTAGATGGATTACGCAGGTTGGCATTGAGGGTGGAGTTAAAGTATTCAGCTTTGGCTAAGTGGGTGTCCTTGGTGCATTTGTTACAGAAGATATGGTAGATGATGTAGTCACTTGGGAGGAGTGTAGACTTGTAGTTTTTCCACGCTTTGTCCCGAGCATTTTGGCACGCTCTTAGTTCAGGGAAAATCCAGGGACGGTGTGTCCCTCGGACCCTGATCCGACGCATAGGGGCATGTTTATCCCAGATGATAAGGAAGGTATTCTGGAAATGTAGCAGGGCATCATCTATGGTGTAGTTACTATGGTTGGAACCCCAGTTTGCGTGAGCTAATTCATCCAGAAGGGGGGCAGTATTTAGATATTTGTAAGACATTTGGACAAGAAATTTAGGAGGGGATTTAAGGTGATGAATTTTGAGGACCATGCAAGTTATATGGTGGTCACTTATAGAGTTGGGAAGTAGGCCGACTTTGAAGACTCGGTGGGGGTTGGAGGTGAAGGTCCAGTCAATCAGAGAGTGATTGCCTGTCTTGTGGTTTGAGCGAGTTGAATCTGAGATCACCTGGGTTAGATTGAGGTCTGTCATTTCAGCGCAGGCTTTGTTAAAGGTGGGTGAAAGTCAGTTGTGATTAAAATCACCCAAAATATAAAGTTCTCCAGATGGGGCTAGGGAGGCTAAGAGGCTTAGAAGGTCGGTAACTGATGTGGCAGGAGTTCCAGGGTGGCAGTATATGCCTACAACATAAATAGGGAGAGAGAAGGGGAGGGTCAGTTGGAACATGAGCAGATCAAAGGCTTTGGGCTCTGACTTAGCCAGGGTAATGGAGAAGTGTAAGTCTTAGGCTGTATATATTGCAACTCCTCTGCCTCTGGTGGAGTGGTCTTGACGAGAGACATTGAAGCCTGGGATGGCGATGGATGCATCCGGCAAATTAGGGTTTAACCAGATTTCTGATAGGATGATTATGTCAGGAGCATGCTAGAGAGCTAGCATCTGGAGCAGATTGAGTTTGGGGGCTAGGCTATGAATATTTAGGTGGAGGATGCGCAACCCTCAGGTGAGGGAGCCAGAGGGTGTAGCAGCGGTGGCTAATTTAGTGGTGTTGATCACGGAGCTTGGAGGGTATAGAGCTGGTGCAGGGCTGGGGTTGGGGTGAATGTCGCCTGCTGCAAGAAGTAGTAAGATTAGTGTTAGATAGTGAGAACAAATATGGTAGCACAAGACTGTGGGTGTGCTCTGCCTAGGAGACACTTTAGGGCGGCCAGCATGAGATGAGCGGGAGGTAATTAGGTGCAGGGATGACCAAAGGTGGGCATAGAAGTATAAGGAGGAGGAGGAGGGGCTGTAAGGGTACGAGGACCAGGTAGGGGCAGGTAGAGATAGAATAGTGGGTGTGGAATGAGCAGAAAGAGTTGGACTGGCCAAGGAGGAGAGAGGGGGCTCAGGATATAAGGGAAACAGAGGTATGAGGGAGGGTAGACAGAGTAAGATGGAGGAGATTAGGAGTAGGTTCTGGGCTGTGAGTGTCATACTAGCTGTTGACTGGAGGTTGAGAACCGGGATTTGTGTTTTGTAGCTAGGTGCAGTGGAAGACAAGCAACACGGCCCTCTTAGGAGGCAGCTATAGGCCGGGAGGGCAGCGGTAGATGCCAATGGTGTTTGAGTAGGTCTTTAAGGTGGGGCTAGTAGCGGATTTAAAGGAGGCCTGGGAGGGGGAGGGGTGGGACAAAAACCACAGAGCAGGACTGTCCAAAAGCCGTAAAATAGCTTGCCGCGCCAAGGTTCAAAGCAGGCTTAGAGGTGCACCAATTGGGAGTGTGGCGCTGCACGCCAGACTAATCAGAGCCGCTGAGTCGGCAGGCGCACCAATCAGAGAGCTGCTGCAAGCACACGGCTCTGGAAGAGTTTAGCGGCAATACCTATTAGTTCAATCTGGGTGGCAGAACCAGGAGGGTGGGCTGGATTCATCTGGTGGGTCGGAGGCGGTGGCTGGAAGTGCCGCTGAGGTGCAGAGGCGCCACTCGGGGCACGGGAGGGATCTGTGAGAGAAGGAGGACATGGCATTAGTTAAAGCAGTGGAACATGAGGGGGGCAGGAGGAAGCTGCAGATCGACAAGTAGGGGGTGGGGGTGTTAGATAGAAACAAAGGGAAAGAAATTAGCAATGTGAGGTTGGAGAGGGTGGTGGTTAATGGGGAACAAAGGAGGGAGATTAAGAGCAGACAGAGTGAGAACAGTTTAGTGGTGGGGCAGGGGGAGCAGGAGCAGGCTGGGTAGAGATCTCCAGAACACAGGAGTTGGGAATCGGTGCTAGTGGGTGGGTTGGAAAGTGGCTCCGGAGTGGGGGTTAGAGGGGAGATAGAGCAGGTGGGGGCGGAGGTAGGGCTGAAGGAGACCCTGGCCAGGAGAGAAAGCAGAAGGTTACACAGGAGCTAGTACTGAACTAAATCGTTAGACAGTTTCTAGGGTAGAATGAGAGGCGTGCAGCAATTAGAGAATTTACAGATACCATACATTGTCAAGAACAGGGCTATAATACTTATAGGGTGTACCATCACAGACCAGTTCAAAAGGAAATTAGACAAACACTTACTGGGTAAGTCGTAAATGTTATTACCAAGGCTAGCTCCATGGACGTAAGTCTATTATCTTTAGCAATGTATATACCTATGATATCTCTCTAGTTATCTATCTACAGATATCTATATATAGATATATATATATATATATATCTATATATATATATATAGAGAGATATATATATATATCTATATATATTTATATATATATATATATTAACACTGTATTATCGACTTATTAATATCGCACTATGACATATATGTATATAATATATGTGTAGGTGCAAAATAACTATGTACAATACAACATGCTATTTCATTACATGTAACTTTAACTTTAGGATGTCCCACAATATTTAAGGCATTGTCATGCCATTTAACTTAACTGTTACTCATTGCCTTGCTTGCAGGCATCCTTTCATAGACCATTGGGCTAAGAGTTCCTCCATGGTCGCCTCCAACGGGGATCTACATGCCTCCACGGCAAGAAGAGCCTGCTGCTGCACTCCCCGAGCCCTTGCATGCAGGCATCCTCTCATAGCCCTTTGGGCTAACAACGCCTCCATGGTTGCCTCTGATGGGGATCTGCACACCTCCATGGCGAGAAAAGCCTGCTGCCACACTCCCCGAGCCCTTGCTTGAAGGCGTCCTCTCATAGGCTTTTGGGCTAGCAATGCCTTCGTGATCACCTCCGATGGGGATCTACATGCCTCCGCGGTGAGAAGAGCCTGCTGCCACACTCCCTGAGCCCTTGCTTGCAGGTATAGCCCAGACAGTGCTCTGGGAACTCAAGACTGCGTGGCTGTCTGTAAATTTTCAAAGGACAATTGCCTTTCTCTTGGGACAGCTCTTACTGGTCACCTGTGGTCCAGGAGCTCCTTGTTTGGCTCCTCGTCCTGCCCGGCATTTTCAATTCCTCCTGACTGGACTATGTCACTACCATCGATTAATTTAACCTTATTTTTCCCCTAATCCTGTATTGCCTCTGATTCCTGGACTGTTTTTATACTCAGTGCTGTTTTGGAGTTTTGTCCTTTGCAGGGGTCTTGTCTCCTGCAAACTGCTGATTTTTCTCATGCGCCCACTGCCGAATTTCTTCAGTTGAAAATGTAATTTTGCTTGTACTTAACTGTGTGTTTGAACTGGAAATTTTAGAGGGCTAGACTATTCCTGATTCTGTATTAGGACTTGAACAATTCTGAGCCTCTGCTACCAAACTGGGTTTTCTATGAAAGCCACTTTCAGTTAATTTCTCCTGTCCACCCCCGACTAGAGCTTCTTTTGTTTCTCCGCTTTGCAGACTGAGCTGGCACCTAGCTCACTGTCTGTGACCTGCCTCCCAATTTAACTCCAATTATTTGTGACACAGTTGTTTTGTGAATTTGTAAAGCAGGAAGCCTTCCACTGTTTCCTGAGCTATATCTAACCCCTGCTTGTCCCTTCTCCCTCAGGCATCCTTTCATAGCCCTTTGGGCTAACAACGCCTTCTGACGGGGATCTACATGGCTCCACTGTGAGAAGAGCCAGCTGCTACACTCCCCAATCCCTTGCTTGAAGGTATGGCCCAGACAGTGCTCTGGGAACTCAAGGCTGCGTGGCTGTCTGTAAATTTTCAAAGGACAATTGCCTTTCTCTTGGGACAGCTCTTACTGGTCGCTTGTGGTCCACAAGCTCCTTGTTTGGCTCCTCATCCTGCCTGGCATTTTCAATTCCTCCTGACTGGACTACGTCACTACCATTGGCCAATTTAACCCTTTTTTCTCCCCAGTAGCAGATTATGTCTTCTAGCCACTAGAGGGCCCAGTTATAAGTGCACTCACCCAATCCAATCCCTGTCTCATTTCACTTATTGTGTAGTCCATCTATCCTTATTCATCAGTCTTTGCTCCCTCCCTTTCTCTTCTACTTCTGTTAAGGCCTATCTCTAGCTACCTGTTTTTCCCCAGGTTTGCACAACTTGCTGGTGGCTGTTAGTTCCCTCTGGTAGTGGCCATGTTTTCACTGACACCCCTCTCAGTTTCACTGTCCCACACTCCCCCCCACAATCCGACTCCACCCTGACCGGTAAGTACTGTCTACCCACAGCCATGCCCACCCCACTTTCCCCACTTCCTCCTTCTAATTCTCCTTTCCATCATCTCTAACACAACTCCCCAAACTTCTCAGTTTAAAACCCTGCCCCTCCCCCCACAATCTCCTAGCTCCTTCTTCATTCTTGCTATATCCTCTTCCCCTCAAATACTCTAAACTCACTTCCCCCACATACCCTTTGCAATGCTATTCACAGCTTCTAGCCACCTCGCTTTCCTTCGTCTCCTGATTATCCACTCACCCAGCCCCCTCCTGCAAAACACATCATGAATACTCTGCCCACCACAAATATCCTAAACTACACTTCCTTATACTTGCACTTTTATTACTTGCCTTAGGAAATGTACATCCCAATCCTGGTTCCCTCCCCCCCATAGCTGCTATCCTCCCATTAATGTACAACCTTCCAACACCACCTCTGCCCTCCCAAAAGGCCTAAAGATCCTTCACTTAAATATCTTCAGCCTTGTCCCATAAATGTATCATTTACAGCCAATGATAATCTCACTCGCCCTAGACATTCTAATCTTAACTAAAACTTGACCGAAAACTAACATTTCTGATCCCTCCATTGCAATCCCAGGCTATTCGTTAGTGAAGCAGGTAGGGAAGGTGGAGTGGCCATGTATATCCAGTCCTCTCTCCAATACACTAACATTCTCTCTTCTGCCTTACCCTCCACTTACGAAGCCCTGGTAGTAAATATTGCCCTGCCTTTCTCCTCCCTGTCTTCATTGCTGGTATCTACTGTCGACCAGGTAGCAAGCCCTCTGAATCTGTTGACACCATCATAGAAACATAGAAACATAGAATTAGACGGCAGATAAGGACTGCTTGGCCCACCTGGTCTGCCACACCTCTGTAGCTTCCATCTCACACAAAGGTGAGCTTTATGTATTAGGTGATATAAATCTAAGCTGGCTGTCATCAACCACTTCTAAGACACAAAATGATATATCTTGCTGTAAATCTCTCCCAACTCATCCAATCGCCTACCTGACTAAATCACAAAACCCCAAACCACTCACTGTTAGACTGGGCTGTCACCTCCTACCCTCATGGAGTCATCATGTCTGGCATCCTCCTGGATGCCCTCAGTGATCACCACCATAAAATTCTGCAACTCCGCTCTTTCAGTTCCCTTGACTTAAACTCTCTCCTCAATGATACAGTTATCCAATTCTGATTGGTCTCCAATTGTATCCACCACTTCCATCGACCAAGCCCTCACTTACTTCAAAGACAGATTTATAGCTACCTGGGACTTCCATGCCTCATTTCTTTTCCTTTTTTTGTGTTTTTGCATTATGCTGTTTCTCTCCTCCTACCACCCGAGTGTCCCCCTCTCCTTTGGGCCTCCAAGACCCCAACTTACCCTGGCTGTCCTCTTCCTGAGCCCCCTGTCTCACATTGCAGCCATCCCCTGGGAGATCCCGTGTGTCCCTCACTGGTGGATCCTCGTCCAAGGGGGAAGGCACCGGTGGGGGGAGAGAGAGGCCCCAGCACTCTAACTACTAGGGCCCAGGGGTGCTGCTGAGGCAGGGAAATGGATCCTTGGAGGTTCCAGTGGCATGGGGAGCCAGAAGCTGTCATCTGGCAGACACTCAAGCTGTTTTTCTGTTTTTTCTTTGGTCCCCATCATTGCAATGCATGGCAGTGCTCCCAGTCTCTACTGGAGCCACTGCCGCGTGATGCGTCCCACTCCCCCCACCCCAGCAGAGGAGAGGAGAGGAGAGTAGTCCTATGGATGCTCAATCTTCTCCTCCCCTGTCGACCCTCTGGTGCATGCCTCATTCAATTGCACTAGAGTCCATGGTGTCCATCATCCCTGGAGCACCCCTGAATTAATGACCTGCCTCAGGGAGTGCGATAAAGCATGGAGGAAACACAAGGCCTCTCAGCTTCTATCAGCCCTTGCTAACTATTGCAGGCTAAGAAACGCTTGTACTAAAACAATCAGACCTGCCAAGTCTGAATATTTTAAATCCTCTTTCCTCAATAACATAAACCCCCCCCAAATTTTGGAAAGTCGTCCACTCACTAGTCTCCTCCCCTCACATCCCGCATCCTCCGTGCTTAATATAAACAACACACTAGAGTCTAAATCTTGCATAGTGGCTCAGGAGTTCAACTCCTACTATACCTCTTGTGCCTCAACCCTTCTAAAATCCCTCCCCTCAAGCCTTTCCTCCACTCATTCTCCCTCTCCTACCACTCAGCCCACCCACCCCTTCTCATTCTGTCCTATCTCCCGAGGAGACACTGATGGTCTCCTCTCTATGCAGTCCCTCCAAAGGCTCCTTTCCAGATGACCTTGACCCTAATCTTTTCTACCTCTCAGCCCCAGCTATTGTCTACCCTCTCTCCCTCTAATTCTAAATCTCTCCTTTATGTCCTCCGCCATCCATATGCCCTGGAAACATGCGGTGGTCTTCCCTCTCCCTAATGGTGGTGATCTTTTCTCCCTTGCCAACTATCGCCCAATCTCCCTACTCCCCGCCCTTGCTAAGCGCCAAGAACACCTGGTCCTCTGTCAACTGACCTCTTTTCTTGCTGACTCCTTTTTCACCTCATTCCAATCTGATTTTCAGAAGAACCACTCAACTATCACCTCACTCCTTTGGCTCACTGACTCCATCCTTACTGGTATGGACAATGGCCTCACCACCTTGGCAATCTTTGTTGACCTCACCAAGGCTTTTGACACAGTCTCCTGTACACTCCTTCTTGACTCCCTTACAGCTGCTGGTTTGTCTACTTCTGCTCTTACCTGGTTTACAGCTTCCCTCACAGGCAGAACACAATCAGTCAGGATTCAGAATACAGTCTCCCCACCCCTCCCAATCTCCACAAGAGTTCCGCAGGGCTCTGTGCTTGACCCCATCCTTTTCTCCATCTTCCTAAATGACCTTCCCTCAGTCTGATCCCCCTCCTCTTATATCCTTATGTATGCCAATGACACCATCTTGTACACCTCTGGCAAAACCATCATTGATGTAGCAACCACTCTACAGCATGACTTCCACTAGGTTCAGCTCTGGTTTGCCTCATATCAACTATTCCTAAATGCCAAAAAGTCAGTCTCCATGACCTTTGACACTAGGCATAGACTCCCTAAACTCCACCCCTTACCCTCTTTCCACACCCTTGATGGGACCATCTTTGAGGACACAGCCCTTTTCAGATACCTTGGGGTTTGGCTGGACCAACACCTCAGCTTCTCTGGCCACATTGATGCCATTCTGAAAAAACTGAACCCCAAGCTTGGAGCCCTTTACAGGAACTGTAGTTGCATCCCTCCTATGGCCCGGTGCGTGTCCTGAGTGATCCTCCCATTTGACTACATTGAACTCTCTTTCAACTCCTTCTGTCAATTAGTTCTTGACGCCTCATCTTGAAACCCATCATTGTGACATTTACCATGCCCTGTCTTTCCACCCACTTGCTAATAGATGCCTGGCTCACTGTGTTACTACCAAACTTTGACTTGGTGTACTTCCTCTGCCTCTCATGCTCCCTCCTCCCTCCCTCCCTCCCCTCTTCCTTCCTCCCTTCCTTCCACTCCCTTAGATCCTCCAACACTCGCTTCCTGCTATTCCCCAATCGTACCACCCTCATCGGCCAATCAGACTTCTCCCATAACTTCCCCAAAATCTGGAACTCCCTCCCACCTCAGATATGACACCTCCTCCCACTCCCTTGCCTCTGCCTTACATAACTTTTTCTCTGCTAGCTACTCCTGCTACAATCCTCCTTAACTTGTTCCCCTATGAGCCTGCTTCAGCTTCACGCCCACCTCTTTCCTGCAAAACCCTCCCCTACATCCTCCCCCAACACCCCTTTCTATCCACCTTTCTCCCACCCACCCCGTTCCTACCTCTACACCAGCTTACCCTCACTACCCACACCCCGTTGCTTGGCCTAGGCCCCTGGCAGGGTTCTCTGCATCCTGGAAGGGTTCAGAACCTAGGCAAACACCTTCCTCACCTCCTACTCCCACCTCATTCTTTCCTGAAAGGGCTGGGTCTCAGCACCTCTTCTCCCCCAGTTCCCTAACTCTTTGTCCTTCTCAAGCCTACTCCTCATCACTGCCTACCTCCCTCCTGTTGTGCTGTACCTCTGCCTTGTGCAGGCAGGGTCCACTGCATACTGGAGGGGCCAGGCCTGGGCAGATCCTTCTCTTCCCCCTCTCTTCCTTCTTGATGTGCTCTAACTCCCACTGCCTACAACCTGCTTCCCTCCTGTTCTTGCTTGACTTCTGTCTGGTGCAGGCAGGGTCCCCAGCATTCTGGAGGGGTCAGTCCCTGGCAGACCTTTCTCCTCCACCCTTTGCCTGTCTCTCCTCCAAATCTCCCCTTTCCACCTCCCTGTAGTCTGCCTGTATGCCCCCACCCACCCACCTTCTCCCTCTCCTTCCTAGCTGTAGTTATTGACTAACCCCCAATCTGTAATGCACTTATAGTCAACCTTGCATTTTTGTTACGCCTTGCAAATTTTGTTCTATCTGTGTCTCTTCTCACAATCTTGCCCTAGTTCAACCTCCTTGTATTCTGTCCAGCCATTTTCTAGCTACAAAGCTATGTCCCACCAAGTGTTTGCCAATATATCTGTGCTGTCATATCTATCTAGTTCAAAACTGTTAGCATTGTATCCATCTAGTTCATACAGCACCTGTTACCATGCTTCCTTTTCAGTACTTCTGTATAGTCTGCTCACTTTATTGAATGTAATCAAATTGTATATCTATATTGTGTACCAAATTGCTGTTTACTATCCTCTTGTTCCCCTACCCCCCAGGTCGCACCGTGAGACGAGCAACTTGTTGCTCACCTTGCCTTCCTGGTGAAACATTTCAATAAATAAATCAATAAAATAGGCACCTTTAACTCTCATGGCATTAGAGCGGACATTTTTAGACTTGCAATCTGAAACATGGGCCCCTTAGGTATTTTATCAGTATGCTTCACACAATTCACTTTTTTCTATTTGAATGACCCCATAAAGCTGGAGGGGGGCTTTGCTTTTGGTGGAGCCAGAAAACACTATTCTGGGCAAGGAATTAGCTATAATATACACTCCTTTGTGGATGACACTCATGGGTGGAGCTCAGGGATCGACAAATCCCATAGTATGATGTCCCGGGCTACCTTTTTGCGCTCTCAGACAAGTATTTTTAAAGGGACCACTTGTCCATGGACAACCATCTCTTCTGAGCAAAACAAAGTTTTTTTTTTAAATACCTGGTCCTGCAGTTTCGGTATCCATCCAGGGGGTCGCGGAGCTGAGGGAGGCAGCAGCAGGCATGCACAGCAAGAGCTGAGGTGCAGGTGCCCCATTATGAAGAGGTGGGGCTGCAGCACTTACCACTGCCAATCAGTCTGCCAGTGCCTGAAGGCCGGGTGCATGCTGTGAGACAGGTCATCACATGATGCTTCTTCTGCCAGTCATGTGAAGGCAAGTCAGGGTAAGGGCTGGGAGGCAATGCAGGCGCACAAAAGGAGAATGTGGGTGTTTCCAGCAAGGGGGGGTTGTCAAGTGACAGAAGAACTCACCAATCGACAGCGTGAGTCCTTCCCTTGCTGTGCAGACAATTGGCTGAGGCTGACTGACTAGTAGGGAGGTGGCGTAAATGAAGCAGGGGAGTGGATGAGGTGAGCGAGCGTGTGGCGCATTCTGACTGAGAGGCACGAGTTGTGTGTTGGAGTCAGATGCAGTTTTGGAGTGGAGCTTTTTCAGATTGCAACAACTAAATTAATATATTTTAGGGACATTACTTGCTGTGCACTGAAGTACTGAATATAGGAGGGGAAAAATATTTCAAAAGAGATAATTCAAAGGGAAAAAGCAGGGAAGGGGGAAAGAGGGAAGGTTAGGGTCAGGGATGATGTGTGGGTCATCTGTGAGAGCCCACAAAGCAATCCTTGGGTTTGTTGGGTGAGGGGCAGGGGAAGAGTGAAGATTGAAAAGGAAAAAAGTTAAGGGGGGAAACAAAGGTTTCTTACTTTCTTCTCACAATATTTCTGATTACTAGCAGCAGCTGTGTGAGAATGAGAGACTTGAGTCCTCATTATTTCCAACTACTACTGCTGCTGGCTGTTGTATGCCATTTCATATTACCTAGTGAGGAACAGGAGGCCCTAGGCAGAGAACCAGAAACTAAAAAATACTCTTTTAAAGAAAGAAAATAACAGTTTTATCACATTTATTAAGCTGCTGCAGCTGTGACTGAATCCTCAATTTAGTCCCCATCAATTGCCTGCAGTGACTTTTGCTGAGGGACAGGACGGGGAGAGAGTGAGACCCAGAAATTGAAAAAAATATTAAAGAAAAAAGGCAAAAAGTTGGATCTTGGACAACAGATGTATGTTTTACTAAGCTGTGAGACTCTTTGTTAGAGAAAGAGAGAGACAGAGAGTTCAGTCTGACTGTGGGGCCCTGAGAGTGAGCCCAACCCAAGTGTCTGACTGTGACGGGCAGGAGGGACTGGAGAGAGCGGAGACAAATTTAAAAGGAAAAAAAGTACTGTATAGACAAGAAAAAGAACAGAAGTCTGCTGCAGCTGGGACTGACTCCAGTCCTCATCAATTGCCTGCTGCCTGACTGTGTCTGCTGAGGGACAGGAGGGGGAGAGCAGAAATTGAATAAACAATATATATTACACTGGGGCACTGAGCGTGAGCCCACAGTGCCACACAAGTGCCCGGCTGTGCAAGGGACAGGAGGGACTGGAGAGCAGAAATTGAATAAACAATATATATTACACTGGGGCACTGAGCGTGAGCCCGCAGTGCCACACAAGTGCCTGGCTGTGCAAGGGACAGGAGGGACTGGAGAGACCGAGGCAGAAATTAAAAAAAATACTTAAAAAAAAAAAGAAATCTGCTGCAGATGTGACTGAATAAATCAAGTCCTCATCAACTGTCTGCAGTGCTAGACAGTGTGTATCTGCTGAGGGACAGGAGGGGGAAGAGAGCATTGGCAAAGAAGAAACTGAATAAAAAAAACTATTATTAAACTGAGTTTGAGCATAAAGCTTTAACAAACGGGGGTTCATCATCCTGCATTTAGTTACCCTGGCCTATTAGTATCCAGTCCCACTACCACCCACCACTAGTACACTACACTACTACCAATACCTTCCCAGTACTCTTCCTTCCCATTCCAGTTCCCACCCAGTAGAAAGCACACTCATTCACACATAGTTATTTAAAATATTGTTATTGCAGGAAAGTAAGACAAAGACAAGTGTTGAGAAAACACTATACAACACATAAAAAAATATGGCTATGCAAAAGAATAAAAAACAACAGACTATTTTTGCTATGTGGTCAGCAGCAGTCACCACTACTAGCAAAATACAAATACAGTCTTCTCAAGACAAAAGTGACACTGAGTCTTCTGCTGTGGTAATGGATATAACAGCAGCTGATGCTGATGTTCATCAGTCAATTGAATTGAACCGCAAAATGGAAGCATCTGTTTCCTTTTCCTTTCCTGAGAAATGAACTTTGCTGGATCAGCAACAACAAGGAGACATAATCTCTAAAGACAAAACATATGACCAGGAAAAAAGGGCCAGAATGTTTCAATCTCACTGGTTGAACAATTATAAATGGTTGTGATATGATGAAAAAAAGGGACTGATGTACTGCACCGTTTGTGAAAAGTATCCCACTATTGCAATACCAGCCTTTTCCAAAAAAAAATGTTTGTCACAGACTATAACAATTTTAGAATTGAGTCACTACAATAAGAACTTCATTAGATTCACTGTATCTTCCTCTCACTGACTTATCAAATGTGAGCAATCCGGGGCCTCTTTTGATTTCTGCCAGTTTTGATGGGGCAAGTGTAATGATGGGTGAAAGGGGTGGAACCATCGCAAAGTTACGGGAGCACTGTCCTCACATCATTGGCATGCACGGTGTTGCTCATAAGCTGGAGTTGGCAGTTCTCAATATAATGAAAACAAATCCCTTCATATCAAAGCTTGAAAATACTCTAAAGAGTATATTTAAATTCTACCACTGTAGTCCAAAAAAGATGAGGGAGCTACAAGAAATTGCACAAGTGATAGTGATCTGGCACACTTCAATGCAATTAAACAGGTGAGATGGCTTACCAGCAAATCATGGTTAGTTCACACAGTTCAGATGAATCTACCTACAGTTGCTCAGCACTTGCAGCAAACTGCATCTTCTGCTGATGGTTCAAAAGCAAAGATGCTGTTAAAAGAGGTACAGTCTGTTCACTTTGTCAAATCTCTTCATATCCTCCAAGATGTTTTGCCCATACTTAGAAATCTTTTACTGCAGTTTCAAAGAGATGACTTAATAATTCTTGAAGTACCAAATCTCATCGAGACCTGCCTTCTCCAGCTGATGGAACTAAAATCAAAGCCAGGGAAATACAGGACAGCTTTCCTAGCTCATTACAAACCTCAAAACAGATGCATGGACTATGTAATTTCACAGAAGGGAGTTAAGAAGACTGTGCCCTTCACATTCAAAGGCAATTGTCCTGAAATAAATTTTGGGACTGATACACAACTGCAGACTTTAGTACATGCAGCAAAAGATTACATTGATGTAAGATTTCAAAATTTCTCAGAGGTGTGTCTGAAATGATTTAAATGTCTGGATTTTAAACAGTTTGATCTACCAAGAGAACAACTTGCGGAGTTTGGGACCAATGAAGTGGCTAATTTGGCAGCATACTTTAATTTTTTAACTGAAGAGCAGCAGGAAAATATTACATCAGAACACGCTGCATTTAAGGCTATGCTGAAATCTGCAGTTGAAAAACCCTATCTGCAGGTTGCTGAAAGAAAAAAACGACCCAGATTGCTCACTTTCTAGAGTTAGCGGAAATACTACTGGCAATGAGTGTGTCAACTGCAAAGTGCGAAAGAGTGTTCTCCATTCAAAACTTGATAAAGACAAAAATAAGAACACGTCTGGCAGATGACACACTACAGTCACTTCAGATAGCAGTAGAGGGTCCAGATCTATGTGACTTCGATCCAGATCCAGCAATAAACCACTAGCTGCTGTCTGGTCCAGGAACTCGACATGTTTATGGGCATGCTGCTACTACTGGTACTACTGAATCTGATGCTTCTGTGGCTCATGCTAGCACTGCTGCTGCTCCATCATCACTTGATGTTGTTGACAGTTCTGAATCTGAGTTCTTCTAATTATGCTGTGCTAATTATTCTCTGCTTCATTCTGGCATTTGTGGGACTGGACAGGACATTCAGAGTATGGCACTGCATCACTTGACTCCGGACTTCTTCAAATCACCAAACTGAAACTGTAGTAACAGAAAAAAAAAAATCTTCATTTTTACTGTTTTCTATAGCCTTCATCACATATATTAATAATACAATGACACAACAATTACTAGTTTGTTGCTACATACTTTTTTATAAGTTTTCCTTAAAATACAGGCTTCTGACCATTGGACTACCACTCACGACAGTGGGACTACCATTTTTGGATAGGCCAGTTGTCTTGGACTACCACGTAAATTTAAAATTTGTCGATCCCTGGTGGATCTACAGGCTTTCCTGGGGTATCATATTTGAGCCTTAAGATGGATTTAACAGTTCTTTCTGAGTGACGTTGTAAACTTGGTGATGGCACTGGCACAGGTACTTCTACAGTAACATTCAAGGTCACGACTCCTGGTTCATTGTCCAGCAATGAAACGGCATCTGAGGAAGTTGGCACCACTGCACTTTCTTGATTACCACTAACATTGTTAGGCTCTGGGTCTTGGACAATGCCATTATTCTTGGTTTCTTTAGCTTATCAACATCTGTAAGAGGTATGTCCACAAAATAGGAATCATCCAAAACACAGCTAGCATTCTCTGGGACAGCAATACTCTCCTCTGAATGGAACAGCTCATTTAGCCCATTTACAGCAGTTGTACTTTCTGATCTACTGACATGTTCACTGGAGATTTCACTTATGCCAGACAATTCCACCATACAAAGAGGATCATGGATCTCAGAACTTATACTGCTGATATCACTATCTGGAGGTTCAGGCACTGCTGACAGATCAGGATTACTGAGAATTACTGAGCTTGCAGGAACATTACTGTGAGCAACAGCAGGCAGTCTTGGAAACAACTTAACAAGTTCATTGGAGGGATAATAAGCAGGGCAAAACTCTTTATTGTCACTAGCAGAGCTTTCATCATCAGCAGGTATACCACTATCTGTTTGTGGGGCTGACTGATCATCAGAGGGTGATCTACAGGGTGGCTTTATACGTGCAGCAGACCTGGTCATGGGCCCCCTTGGAGTTTCAGATGCTACAACTTCATTTAGTACTATTTGGCCTATAGGCAGCAGATGATTCCTGTGCATTGTTTTTGTGACTCGACTCCCCTTCTGGTTGCACTTTGTACACTGGTAGCTCATCCAGCTTGGTAATCACAACATATGGCGTATGCCCCCATTGGTCAGCTATTTGATGCTTGCCTTGAAATCCAAGATTGCAGATCAACACACGGTCACCTCGTCGGAGGTCTTGAGCTTTAATCCGTCGGTCATGGTGAACTTTATTAGCTAGATTTCTCTTTGCAGCCATAGTGTTTGCTATCTGGTGTGCAAGGTTCAGGTGCTCTTTGAGTTTTCTAACATACTGGAGATAGCTCTTTGACTTGGTACCGTCAAGAGAAGCACCTAAGCACACATCTACGGGTAGGTGAGCATCTCTACCAAACATTGAACTACAGGGGGAAAACCAGTTGCATCATTTTTAGTACAGTTATATGCATGAACCAGAGCACTGATTTATTGACTCCATCTAGGTTTGTCTTTTGGGTTAAGGACACCTAGCATGTCTAGTAGTCTGTGATTGAACTGCTCTAGCTGTGGGTCTCCTTGAGGGTGATATGGGGTAATCCGTGATTTTCTTACACCCCAAAGAGATAGCAGTTCTTTGATTAATCGACTCTTGAAATCTCTACCTTAGTTGGAATAAATACGCCGGGGGGGGCACCATAATGCACAAAGAAGTTTTCCACCAGGACATTAGCCACTGCTGAAGCCTTTTTGGCTTTGGGATAGGCCTGAACATCTCTCATAAAATGATCTGTAACTACGAACACATTAGTACTACTGCTAGCTTTTGGCAGACAGGAATCTTGCTTTCAGAGCAAGGAGCAGCTGACTACAAAGGTAGAACTTTTCTTACTAATAGAACACTTCTATCTCAGCAAGAGTCAGTGCCTGTTGGGATTAAGAAAACAGGTACTTTATTAGAAGTGGGGAGTCTCATTTAGGGTAAAAAAAAAGAAAGTGTGTTTTTCTGTGTTGGGGAAAGGGAGTTTGCTAAGTCAGGAGGGGAGAAGCGAATTGGGGGTGTGGTTTAGGAGTAGAAAACCAGATGTCTCCAATTACAGTTCCCTACTGCTACCTTTTGGCAGACGGGAATCTTGCTTTCAGAGCAAGGAGCAGCTGAATGAAAAGCTAGAACATTTCTTACTAATTGGCCTCCTTCCTTCCCCTCCACCCTCCCATCTTTAGCCAGTTCTGCTTTTATAGGCACTGGATTTGACTGACAACAGGAACTTCCTGTTTGGCAGTAGGAAAGGAAGAATCACTGAGACACATAGGTTTTGTCATCCTTGAAGGAAAAGAGTAGCTCACCCTCCTCCTAGCTGCTGGAGATGACTCTGAACAAGGAAGAAGGAGACTACAGAAGAATACAGGAAGTTCCAATCCCAGAACAGGAAGGGTGAGAGCTGTAAGAGCACATAGGCAGTAGAAGAAAAAATAAACAGAGGGAGGAGAGAGTAAGCATACAAAGCAACAAGAGAGGGGCCACAAAATAAGACATGATGGGAGTGGTACAGTGCAATGGCTGTGGGGCATCAGTCTTCCGGTAGACATTCTGGAGGCTGCAATGCTGCCCTATTTGTAGGTACCTCTGTGGTCTGATGAAGGAGGTTGCCCATCTCCAGGCTGACCTGGCTAGGATTCGTGAAACCTCCTTCCCCACCCAGGGACCACCAGGGCCACCACTGCTACCTCAGAGGTTGCCAAGAAAGAGGAGCAGTTGGACCAAGGTGGGCTCAGGAAGGGAGAGGGTGGTGGAACAGAGGCACATCCCTCCAGCTGTACCGCTCTACAATTCATACACTGTTCTGGTGGAGAGTGGTTCCTCTATGGAGGCACCTGCAGTGGAGACCAAGGAGGATGCTGGGAACCTCCACTAAGGAGACCCATAGGAGGGTGGCATGGGACCCCACTGAGGAAGGAAACAAATCCTGGTGGGGGACTCAAGCATTAGGGGAGTAGAACTGGGGGAGGAAAGGGAGAGGGAGGTATGGTGTCTGCCTGTTGCCACAGCTTGGGGGACAGGGAGTGAATTCTCAGGATCGTGGGAGCAGCTGCATGAGGGAGGGAGCTGGATGTCATTGTCCACCTAGGGACAAATTACCTGTCTGGGAATGGGATCAGAGCAGTGCAAGAGGAATTTGTAGAGTTGGGGAGGGGCCTTAGACAAGTAGCATGTACAGTAACCTTTTCGGAGGTGCTGCCTGTCTATGGCAAAGGTGATGCTAGGGTACTCCGCACCATGGGATCCAATGAATGGTTGGAAAACTGGTGTGGAGTTCAGAGTTTTGGCTTCATTGGGGACTGGGGGTCCACCTGGAGGGATGCAGGCCTATACTGGCATGATGGTCTGCATCTGTCCTGGAGGGGAACCAGGATCCTAAGTGATAGGTTAAAATGCTTCATTGGCAAGCATTTAAACTAGCCAAGGGGGGAGGCACTGAAAAGGTACATGGAAAACCCAGCCTCCCCCCCACAAAAACAGTAGTTAGCGAGGTAAACACCAAGGTAGAGAAGTCAATAGGGAGCAGGACTGGGGTAAATGCAGAAAAAGGCAAAGGCAGTAAGGGCAGGGATGGGGCTAAAAGGAGTAAGGCCATCAAAAAATGGAGGGTTATGAGTACCAATGACTGTAGTCTGGGTAACAAGCTCCCTGAACTAGTGGCCTTGATGGAAGCGGGACACCTGGTTATCGTGGCAGTCACAGAAACATGGTATACAGAGAACCAGGACTGGGATGTCAACATACCAGGGTACACAAGCTACAGGAGGGACAGGGAGGGTAAAAGAGGAGGAGAAGGAGGAGTAGCTCCCTATGTAAGGGAAGGGATCAAAGCAACGTAACTAATGGATAAACAGGGAGTAGAGTAGGCACTGTGGGTCGCCCTGGAGACAGGAAATGGCACCACTATCCACATGGGGGATTGTATACAGACCCCCATCTCAGGGGGAGGCAATGGACAAGGAAATGATAGAAGGCATCCTTAGGATGGCAGAAAAAGGGGAGATATTGTTGATGGGGGCCTGAATATGCCAGATGTTAACTGGAGCACCTTTGCTGAAGCCACATCCAAGAGCAGGGCTATTCTCGATGCCCTACAGGGGGCATGCCTCAGACAGCTAGTGGTGGAACCCACTAGGGAGAGAGCAATTTTAGACCTGGTACAGTCAAACGGGGATTTAGAAAGGATCTTGGATTTAGAAGTGGGTAGCCATCTGGGAACAAGCAACCACCAAACAGTGTGGTTCACGATAAACAGACATAGAGTCAAGCCATACAAAAGCAAGAGTATTGAACTTTAGGAGGACTGACTTTGGGAAAATGGGAGAGTGCCTCAGAAAAGCACTAGCAAATGGGCAAGAAGGACTGGTGGAAGAACAATGGGGAAAAATCAAAACAGTCATCACAGAAGCAACAAGCTTTTGTATGAAGCAAATCAACAAAACAAAATGAAGGAAAAAAGACTATGGTTCTCAAAAGAGGTGGCAGGGAAGGTTAAGGAGAAAAAGGTAGCATTCAGTAAGTATAAGGAAACACAGAATGAGCAGGACAGAGAACTGTACCAGTTAAAGCAGAAGGAAGTGGGGAAGGCAGTCAGAATAGCAAAGGCCCAAACTGAGGAAAAGATAGCCAACTCAGTTAAGAAGGGGGATAAAACCTTTTAGAAGTACATTAGGGAGCAAAGAAAGACCAAGGGAGGGATAGTGAGCAAAAGGGAAGCAGTCATTTGCAGGGCTTTAGCCAAACTTACCCTCGGTTAGCTTTTTTTTTGCCCAACAGCGCCTTTTCTGTGTCGAGAAAATAATTTAATTCTGAATGAAAAGTCTGCTACCCAGTATAGGCGGACTATCGAGGACTCCGTGTAACTGTAAAGGTGCTGCACTGCACCCTGCACTTCAATACAAATGCATTGAAGTGCAGGGTGCGGCGCCGCACCTTTACAGTTAATGGAGCCACCCGATAGTCCACCATACTTCCAAGTAGCGGACTTTTTGTTAGTAAATTAAATTATTTTCTCAGACACAGAAAAAGGCATTTGTTGGGCAAAAGCTTAACCGGAGGGTAAAGTTTGCAGGGGCACAGGACCCAAGGCAGCATGGATTCACAGCAGGAAGGTTGTGTCAGATGAATCTAATAAATTTCTTTGACTGGGTGACCAAAGTAGTAGACCAGGGAGGGGCTGTGGACATGGCCTACCTAGACTTTAGCAAGGCATTTGACACAGTTCCACACAAAATATTAATATACAAGTTAGCCAGCCTTGGAGTGGGTCCCAAGGTGGTAGCCTGGGTCAAAAATTGGCTGGACAATGGGGCCTGGAGGGTAATAGTAAGCGAGTCCCACTCCGAAGAAAGGGGGGGTTACTAGCGGGGTACCGCAGGGTTCAGTACTGGGACTGGTCCTCTTTAATGTCTTTATAAGTGACATTGCAGACGGAATGGAAAGAAAAATATGCCTCTTTGTAGACGACACAAAGATCTGCAACAGGGTTGATACAGAAGATGGGGTGGAAAAGATGTGAAGGGGCTTGGCAAGGTTGGAGGAATGGTCAAATGTATGGCAGCTTAGATTCAATGCAAAGAAGCACAAAGTAATGGGAAACAAAAACCCAGGGGAAGAGTACATAATGCGGAGTGAGGTACTAACAACGACAAAAATGGAAAGGGACCTGGGGGTAGTCATATCAGATGACCTTAAGGTGGGCAAGCAATGTCTGAAGGCAGTAAGGAGGGCTGGCAGGATACTGGGATGCATAGGGAGAGACATCACCAGTAGAAAACAGGAAGTTGTCATCCTTCTGTACAGACAGTTGGTGAGACCCCATCTGGAGTACTGCGTGCAGTTCTGGAGACTCCATCTCCCGCAAAGACATAGACAGGATGGAGGCTGTACAGAGGAGGGCAACTAAAATGGTGCAGGGTCTGCACCAGAAGACATATGAAGAGAGATTAAAGGAACTTAATACGTATACCCTCGAGGAGAGGAGGGAGAGGGTGGACATGATAGAAACTGTCAAGTACCTCAAGGGAATCAACAAAGTCCAAGAGGTAGCATCTGTTAGAAAAAGAGATGTGTAAGAACAAGGGGGCACAATTTGAAGATAGAGGGGGGACAACTCAGAGGTAATATGAGGAAGTGTTTTTTCATGGAGAGGGTTGTGGATACATGGAACAGTCTTCCTGAGGAAGCAGTGGAGTCAAAAACAGTGGGGGGAATTCAAGAATGCATGGGACAGACATAAGGCAGTTCTAGTGGGGGGTAGGAGGAAGTAGGCTGTTGGTTAACTAAGATCTGCAGCTTATCCATTAGATAGGGAAATGGGCAGACTAGGTGGGCCAAGCGGTCCTTATCTGCCATCAAATTCTATGTTTCTATGTTTCTATTTTGTGAATTGAGCTCCAAACTAAGGAAATTTATACATGCAAGCTCCATTGGGGCGCTGGTTACTATGTTGACCATTGAAGCTGCGCTTTTGAGGCTGGGCATTTCTTTGTATGCACAGGCTGCAATTCTTGCAGTATTGTATGATGTTAGCATGCATTTGAGGCCAGTAGAAATGTGACTGGACCTAATCCAGGGTTCTTTGATTCCCCAAATGCCCCCACATAGTTATGCGGGGCTTTCAGCACAATAGTCTTGAACTTGGAGGGCAAAACCAACTGACTTTTGGACAGCTCATCTTGGGTACTAGAAGTCTTTTGGTACAACAATTGTTTTTTTAGTTTTAACACAGTCCCTTCACGCAGCAGCAAGGTGGTGTCATGGTCAGGGGGAATGCATAGCAGAGACATCCCCACCTTGCTTTAGGACAGACATGACTTTTTTCAACACGGGGTCACAATGTTGCTCTCATTGCAGATCAATTTTAGTTAACTGAGGCAGGGTACTTGGGTCCAAAGCAGCAAAATTACAGTAGGCTACTGGCACACAGGTGTCTGGCAGTCCAAGGCTATCCACCACATGGTCAACATTGTCAGCAGTTGAAGTTGCATTCCTGATCAAACTTGTGACATAGTGCTTTTACTGATTGCTCAGAAAGGCAGGCCCATTGGTGATCTGGGGCAGATCTGCATGAAAAGGCATCTGCATCAGTATGATTTAGAGCTGGCCGGTACTCTACTGTGTAATCATACGCAGTGAGGGCTGAAAGCCATCTGTGCCCAGAGGCATCCAGTTTAGCCAAGGTCTGAGCATATGTTAAAGGATTATTATCATTCTTTACCAGGATCTTTGCCCCATACAAGTATTCATGAAATTGTTCTACTATAACCCACTTAAGAGCAAGAAATTCCAGTTTGTGGACTGGGTAGTTTTTCCCAGGAGATGACAGACTTCTGCTGGCAAAAGCCACTGGTCGTAACCCCCTCAGGACACACCTGATAAAGCACAGCCCCCAACCCACTCAGGCTGGCAGCAGTATGTTATAATAGGGTTTTGAAGGATCAGCATAAGCCAGTACAGGAGCGTAAGTCAATCTGTATATGACCTCCTGAATGGCGGAATCACAATCAGGTGTCCATCTAGGACCAAAAGGTTCATGGGGCCTGAAATATGTTTTCACAATCTCTTTGGCAGTGCCTCTTTTTAATTTCTTGTGCGTGGGTGGATACCCTTGAGTTAAATTCAACAGTGGCTGTACTACTATGGTGTATCCTTTAACAAAGTGGTTATAGTAACCACAGAATCCAAGGAATCTCTGTAGCTGTTTCAGGTTGCTTGGCCTAGGCCAGTCTGTCAATGCTTCAGCCTTGCTGGGGTCTGTTTGGATGCCCAGACATGATGTGACCCACATATTTTACAGATCTCTGAAAAAATTAGCACTTGTCTATTCATAGTTTGAGGCTGAATTCCTCTAGTCTGTCAAGTACTTTGAAAAGACGTGTTTCATGTTCTTCAAGAGTTTTTCCAAGTATGATGATGTCAAGGTAGACTAAACATTCAAGGAAGTTCATGTCACCTACTGCATGCTCTATGAGTCTCTGGAATGTTGTGGTTGTGCCCGAGATCTCTTGTGGCATTCTAAGAAAATCATAAACCCCAATGGATAAATGACTGCAGTCTTCTCCCTGTCCTCAGGAGCCATTGGGATCTGATAATATCCACTGTGCAAATCAAGGACGGACAACCACTTGCTCCCATTTAAACCGTCCAAAGCATCCTGGATTCAGGGCATAGTATACTGGTTGGGCACAGTTCTTTTATTTAGTGTTCTGTAGTCACTGCACATTCTCACAGAGCCATTTATTTGTACCACTACAATGGGGAAGGCATACAGACTGCGGGACTCCTGGATTATTCCAGCAGTGAGCATTTCTTGCAGATGGCATCTTACATTGTCTGTGTCAGCTGGTGCCAGCTTCTTAGATCTTTCTTCAAAGGGCCAGTCATCATGAAGACAAATGTGGTGTTCAGCACCAGTGACGCATTCAACATCCCATTCCTCGAGGGAGAATACTTTGGTCTGCTGTGCCAGCTTCTGGCTGATTCAGGCTTTCCAGCCATCTGGAATAGGTGACTCCCCAAATTTATACATGTCCGTGGACACCTTACATTCTCTGTCATCCTTTGTCCTGGAAGGTAACACAGCAGTGTCCACACAGTAGACCTTAGCTAGGGTGCATCTTTTAGGAAGTATAATGTTTCTGTCTGTGACATCCTGAACTTGAACTGCCACTTGCTGGGCATAAGCATGGGCTCGGACAGGAAGTACACTTGGCCCGACCAGTAGTCCATTGAGCAGCTTCCCACCTTCAGGAGTGTCAAGCATCAGTATCTGATTGATGACATCCTTCTTCAGGCGAACTTCTCCACTGACACTGCATTCAGCATTTGGGGGCAGCATGATAGTAGAAGGGTCCTTTTTCCATACAATACCCACAGGTTCATCTTTATCTCTATATCTCTAGGATGCAATTGTAGTTTGTAGGCCTTCTTTACCATGGCATGGATGTGCAGGGGTCTACCAGTTTTTCTTCTGTTGTTTCTCTTGACACATTTGGACAAGATGACTGAACATATGAGCATTGGTGCCTGTTAGTACAGGTATGCCATCATACAGTCCAGAAGGGGGGCAAACCAAGGCCAATATCTCCATGGGATCTCCCACACCAGCTACAGATAAAAGGAATGAGAGACACACTTTGAGATGACCCAAATATGGATAAGATTCTTCACTCAAACCTCAAACATTCAGTCCATCAAGCGGCAGCAGCAGATGACTAGATAAATGCTGGTCATACCAATCTTTGAAGGTTATGGTGACTTGAGACCCACTCAGGGAATTCAAACTGACATGGGGCAGGCATTGTGGAGAACTTAGCACAGTGGTCTGAACAGGAGGGGGGGTTAGTACACATGGGCAGATTAGATGGTCCACACAGACCCCATCTGCCAACATAGTCTATGTTTCTATGTTACTATTGAGCACTGCAGAAGCAGGGATTCCTTCAGCATGCACAGCGGTCTCCATGGAGGGACTCACCAACTCCGCTCAGTCAGGAGCAGGACTATTAGAAGAATGGACTGGATTTAGCCACATAAGGTTTATACAGCAACTTGGAGAAAGGCTTTATATTGCTCTGTCTAACTTGATTAATCAGTTTGATAGTTACTTTTCTCAGGCCTTCAGGAAATGGACACACCCTTTTTGTGTGGACATCCACACCACAATGGTAACAGAAAACTGTAGACTTTGGATTTTGGGATCGAGTAGGCTCCTCGGGTGGCTTACCACTACTGTGCTGACAGGGCTTAGGATCATCTTTGGGCCTGTAGACAATTTCAGTCTCATTAGGCCTCCTCCAGGTCAAACTTGGCTGGGATGACTTTGCAAGGAAAGCTACTAAAGCTCTCAGTTCTCTCATTTCCTTCAGTATATCACTGTTGTTTTCCCCACTGGGAACTTGAGCACTTACAACCTTTACTGTTGTTTGAGGTTCACTAGCTGCCTCAGCAGAATGCATTCTAGCTGTTTGGCCCTTTGCCATGTCTACTGCACTTTGGGCACTCGCTTTCACTTCCTTCAGTTCTTTTAGCAAGTCTTTAAGCTGCTGTAAGTCAATAGCAGTTTTTTTGTCATTGGCTGTTTCAGGTGCTTGAGTTACTCTGGCAGCACCTGCACAGGGTTCCCAAATTTCTTCCTCATTTTCAGCCTCTTTGATTTTCTTCATAAGCCAGCAATAGGCAGGGGGATCATCCCTTCTATCTTGAAATTTCAACTTCAGCATTAGCACACTGGAAAATCTGGCAGACTTTAAAATATGGTCCAACCCCACTCGATTAAAATCACTGGTCAACACCCCACCTTTCCTATGAGCTCTCTACAGTGCTTGTTCTACTCAAGTAACATAAGTAGTCAATGGCTCACCTTCCACTGCTTGGTGGACTTGAATTTCCACATCAGATCTTCCCCAAATTCAGTGCTGCCAAAAACACCCTCTAAAGCAAATACTCTTATGCAGAAGCATCAGGAATAGTGGACCTTAAAAAACGAACTGCCTCTAGTGTAGGGCCCCTTAAACTTTCAATGAGCCTTTTCCTTTTCTCTCATTCAGCGCATTGCCACTCTTGTATGAGAGGTGAAGCATAATCCATCCATGTCTCTAGATCATCTTCCCCATGTGGTGTAGGGAGGGTGCCAGAAAATCATCATAACGTGCAGCATGAATCAAGATCAACTGAGGGCACAGGCATGGGCATTGGGGCTGGAGCAGGTACTGGGGCAGGAGCAGGTACTCGGGTGGAGTGAGGGAGGGGTACCATCGGTGGCCTCTAATACTTTCTTTAAGTCTTCAAAGGTTTGTCCCTCAGCAAGCAATAACTTCCCCAGCTTCTGTTTTGATCCTTCTGTTGTAGGGGACCACCCCCCAGGGGTGGATGATGTACTATACATGGTGATTACTTTCCAAGCTCCTGAGGTCTCAGAAAGAATAGCACTGGATACCCTCTCATTGTCTGTAGGGTTACTACACTCAGTTTGCACCATTAGGGTCTGGGCGAGCAAATCAGCCATTTGTCCCTTCACAGTGGCTTGTCCCAGACATTTAACTTTACCCAAAGCTCCCTCAGTGGTACCCTTATCTGTGCCCAGTGGTATGCCCAAAAGTAGCAAAGCTTGGTGGGGGTCTACCTCCTCTGGCAGTACACTGGTTTGCCAATTATCTCCAGGGCAGGTCCCAAATGGTAAGATGGCTGGTTGCCATCTTGGATAAATGTCACATACAGGACGGGGTCCCCTAGGACTCTATTCTGGGGCCCCTATTGTTCTCCTTATTCATAAATGACATGTCAACACATTGTGGTGAGGCAAAGGTCACTCTGTATGTGGACAACACAGTACTCTATAGATCCAATAATGATACTGACGTCCTTAATGACTTACAGTCAAAAGACCTCCAGTTTCTGGAGGAATGGCTGAACAGCAAAAAGCTGGTCCTAAATGGGAAAAAACCAAGGCCATATTATTTGGTCCAAAGACCCTGGGTCTGGACAGGGCTGACACGCTGTCTCTCACTCTCTCTTTCTCTTTCTGATGGGGCAAGAATCAAAGTAGTTGAAGCCATAAAGTACCTTGTAGTCACTATAGTCCAGGGCTGTAATTTTAAGACTCACATTGACCTAGTTACCAAGTCACTGAACCAGAAGCTTGGACTTCTATATCGCCTCAGTCCCTGTCTAATTCAGGACTCCCGTCGCAAGATTGCACAAGTTACTCTTCTACCTACTCTTCTATATGATGCCCCATACTATGCTCTTTAAAGCACACTGAGATGCATGAGTTTAGATCCATTTACCATAGAATCTGTAGATTCGCAGCTGGTGCCCCTTCCAGAGAACACCATTGTCAGATCCCAAATGCCTTATCTTGGCCCACTTTGGAAGTGAGGTTATAATACCCTTCTCTTTGCTTGGCATACAAGCTCAGGCAACCCAGTACACCCCCGAATCTTGCTGAACTGCTTACAACAAAACAGAACTGCAGGACACTGAGGTCCTCAAGCAGACAGCTACTAATGGTACCTAAAGTGAGGTCCGCACAGGGGACTCAGGCTTTTTCCGCCTTTTTCCCTCCCCTCTGGAATACCCTTCCAATGACCCTCCAGGTATGTAACTCCCTAGGAGAATTCAAAAGGGGACTTAAGGCCCACTTACTGGAACTAAATTAATGCACCTGCTACCATTGATATCACGGGGGCTTTGCCCTGAAATCCTAATTAATTTACTCACTGTATTGCTATATCCACATACGGTACTAAGTGTATTAACAACTCTCGAAAATTGTCAAGTGTAACTAAATGATTGTACCTTAGTTATCTGTGTACTACTGTATCTGTAACCCTGTAAATGTCTTACTCTGTAACTGTTATACTACCTGTAATTAACTCCGGGTCGCCCCTGAAAAAGGGACCACTTGTAGGGCTCAGTGGGCCTACCTGGTTACCAAAATTGAAATAAATGAAAAATCCTCTGCCTCACACCAGCAAATCAGCTGATTCACAGCCATTTTACTAGCAGAAAATCCAAACCCAAAACTGGCAACCTTGTCCCTCTTTGTACCAGACTCTATGTGTGTGATCCAACTGATACAGTATTTTGTGGTTTGGCCACTAGGGGGCAGTAATCCCAGTGGTGCCTCCAAAGCTGTAACCCGGGTGCCACCTCCCAACAGGCTACTACCCCTGCCTGCTTCCTTAACTTCAGGTTGAAAGTCCTGGGCTCTAACAGTAACACCTGTTGGCATGGTTCCTCCACCCAGAGTGAACTTCAAGTTGGTTAGATGTTAAACTAGCATAAATCTCTGGGAAGTTGTACTTACCACAACCCCAACCAGTAGACCCACACATGGAGTTATTCCAGTCACCTTGCTTAACATTCAGGTTACAGTTGATGAAAAGTGCTAATAATATGCTCACAGCTGCTACTCCCACCAACAGGGTCTGCACTTCTCAGATGCCCTGTGCTCCTGAAAGGGAAAACTTGACAATAACAGCAATACACAGTTATACCTTTGCTAGCCTCCACCTCTCAGTAATAATATGCTTAGGAAACAAATTAACATTCAAACCACATAGTGATTTATTTAGGGACGCTAACAAGGGAGCGACATGGATTATTTAGATCTGCAAAGAAATGATTTAGCTTTGATAATAAATGGGTAATCACATACATGTAAACCCCTGACTTAACTTAGTCATTAAGATCTGGGTACCTAGGATTCAAGTTGTTGCTGGCCTGAGTGTTGCCGCAGGGTGGCTGGCATTGCAGCTGGTTGGGGCTCTTAAAAAAATAATTGGTTATTGATTCTTTTACTTTATTTTGTAGCCAGATGCACCAGTGCTCTCCACTCAAACTGGAAACTTGTAATCCCCTGGGCCGATGGCCTGCAAACACAGTTAAACCACAACAAGAACTTGTAGAACAGATCGGATGGCAACAAACACTTTAATTTTGGTTGCAGGGTTGAGATCCTGAGGTTACTCATGGTACCAGGATCTGTAGAGCTGGTAGATGTAATCAAGCCGGATTTTTTCTTGCCAGGAATGATCATGGGGACCAGGGATGACAAGACTCACCTCCGCTTCATGGCATTTCCCTTCAAAGTGGCTGCAACCTGCAATTCTTCTCTCCACAGGGGCTGACTTCCCGATCTGGTCTTTAGCTAGGCTGGCTTCCAATCTGCAGCGACAGTCTTGTGGACCTTTCTTGACATGGGCCCAGCACATGCAGTGCAGTCTCTGATATAGTTTACACAGCATGCTTAGTTTACCCTCCAACAGGGTTTGCAGTCCTTTTCTGTAAGCTGGGTATGAGGTAAATAGGTCTCCCCCTTTGGCAACAGGCTCTGAGACAAGTCCAGTGGCTCAATAATTCAGTTCTATGCAACCCACTCTGGCAAACACCAGGTTTCTTCTCATACATGCAGTTTGGGGCCTCTCAGACACTCTGACCCCGTTCCAGTCTGGATATGTTGCTCTGTGGAATTTCTGATCTTTTCTCACTTTGAGACTTTTAGCTTTGGTCTGCAACACAGCAGTCCCACTGGTTTAGTCAAAGGTCAGGCTGAGAAAAGGCAAGGCAGGCCTCTTCCCTCAGTCCCCGAGATGAAGACAGGGCTACCTCACAACACAGAAGCTCACACCAGACAGACTGTTCAGCTGTTTCTTTCAACTCAAGGGAAACGGAATACTGCAATCCCGTTGGCTGCCCAGGCTGTCAGTCACAGTCCTAGCACTCTGATTAACTGAAATTTGGCACCAAGGATAAGATCCATAGGTTCTCCCAGCAGTCGTAGTTAAAGGACCCATTAGGACCCCTACAGTTCCAGTTGGCTTAAAGAGGGGTCAGAGTATCATCATGGTGACGGGCTGCTTGAAATATAAACAGTCCCAATATTAAAGTTCATTTTAAATTTAACAGTTTGGATTTGGCAATAAGAAATCACAGCATTCAATAAGGCTTCACATACACTGGTAAGCGACTGCACAATGAAACACATCGGGGTACAGCCTGCCCGGTCACAGGCTTTGGAACTCCCAGACCCAGCACAGGCCACGTACTGCAAAGGCAGGACTGAGCATCTTAAGGTGGCAGCATGGTGGCATTTACTCGCACACTCATGCATGGACTAGAAATGCAGCAGTACTTTACACGGGACTATATTTACAATACTGGACCTGCCAGGCTCCCAAGGCAGAGCACCAGCGGGGACTCTCTTCTACAGAAGAACACCACAGGTCCCAAGGATACAATCTCAGTAAGCCCACCATTTGGGGGGGTGTTACATTTGCTTGAGTGTATCCCCCTTCCCCAGATCACACCTGGGCTGGCAGTATAGCCTAGAGGTTAGAGTAATGAGCTGCGAATAAGCTTAGTACATCCAGCGGACCGACTTGGTTTTGAGTCCCACAACCTCTACTTGCATACTGTGTGACTCTGAGCAAGTCACTTAACCTCCCTAGTGCTCCCATGTGGCCCCCGAAAACAGGTGCCTGTGCCTAGTGGGCCTTACTCGTTAACAAAGAATAATAAAATAAAAAAAAAAATAGCCTGGGCTTAATATGTCCTTCCGGTTACCAATTTGCAAATAAATAAATAAATAAACCCTTTCAAGACTACTCAAAAGTAAACTCAGCATATATCCTGAAAACTCTATCTCATACTGTATGTGTTAATTGATGCAGTTTGTAAGGGGTATCAGTAGAGGTTTGCAGAAAAGGCTATACCCCATACTTCCCTATGCCAGCAGTGATAAGCATAGAGACATTTCTTATTTTCAGTAATTTCTTTTCTTCCAGCTGTGCATCTCACTTCAACAGGTGGGTAGATGACCCTCGCTGCAAGTAGGCAGGAGACAGAGCAAGTGCAAAAGACGCCCCACATGATTTCCTATTGAACTATACCTCCAGCTACAGTGTGAGGACTTCCCTAGATTACTGTAATGCTCTATATATAGGGTTGCCGGGAGTGGATCTCCGTCGCCTGCAGCTGGAGCAGAATGATGCAGCCAGGTTGTTGACTGGGTTACCAAGAACTTGCCATATCACACCTGTGCTGTGCGAACTGCACTGGCTGCTGGTGCGGTGGAGAATCACTTTCAAGGTCGCATTGCTGACCTATAAGACCCTACACGGTCAGGGACCAAGCTACTTGCAAGATCTTTTTTGACCTTACTGCCCTCTTCGCCCACTCCGCTCCGCTGACGAGGGATTGCTAGAGATTCCCAGGGTTCGTCTTCAGTCATCTGTGGCCAGAGCCTTTTCTTTTATGGCCCCAACCCTGTGTAATTCTCTACCTTGTCAGATTAGAGAGTGTCTGTCCATGGAGTCATTTAAGGTGTCTCTAAAAGCTTATTTGTTTGAACTAGTGTTTGAATAAGTTTACTGCTACTTTTAATGTTTTTATGTGTTATTTATTATGTTTGATGCTATTTTAATATGTAATTGCACTTTGATATGCAGAAAAGTGCATTATAAATAAATTTTGATTTGATTTGATTTGATTTGATTTAGCCTAAAAGGCAAAATGGTGAATAGCACTGATAGAAAACTACAACCAACAAACTCTGGCAGAGCCACTATGGCTGCAAATGCATTAACTAGACAAGGGTGTTTCATGGGCTTAAACATAAACATGAATTGCATTTAGTAAGGCAGATGATACCATTGCACATATGACTTGTGAACAAGCTGGGCAGCCTGGGAGTGGGTCACAAGGTGATCAACTGGGTTAGGAACTGGATGAATGATAGAAGATAGAGAGTCATGGTAAATGGTGCTCAATGTAAGGAAAGGAGTGTGACCAGCAGGGTACCACAGGGATCAATCCTGGGCCCAGTCCTGTTTAATGTCTTCATAAGTGAAATTGTGGAGGGGCTGGAGGGGAAAGTGTGCCTCTTTGTGAATGACACTAAGATCTGCAACAGGGTAAACACTCTGAGAAGGGTGGGAAAAATGAGGAGGGACCTAGGTAAACTGGAGGAATGGTTCAAAGTGTGGCAGCTGAGATTTAATGCAAAATAAAAGTGCAAAATCATGCATTTGGGTTGCAGGAACCCAGGGGAGGATTACGGGGGAAGGGGAGAAACTGATGGTCACCAAACAGGAAAGGGATTTGGGGATAATCATGTTGGATGGCCAAAAGGTGGCTAAACAATGTACCAAGGCTGTGGGGAGAGCCAGTGGGATGCTGGGGTGCATAGGGAGAGGTATCACTAGCAGAAGGAAAGCGGCAGTGATGCCACTGTGCAGATCACTGGTGAGGCCTCATTTGGAATACAGTGTCCA
The DNA here is from genome assembly GCA_016271365.2 of Neoceratodus forsteri. Classification (NCBI taxonomy): domain Eukaryota; kingdom Metazoa; phylum Chordata; order Ceratodontiformes; family Ceratodontidae; genus Neoceratodus; species Neoceratodus forsteri. The sequence continues at coordinate 814,958,578 of CM057453.1, read as the reverse complement.
GTTCTGGAGGCCGCATGTCCGCAATCTAACTTTAAATCACAAATGGTTTAAACGGTTCTATTTTAGATCTGTATCCCTCCCTCCTTCTGCTCCCACTAGTTGGGCTAACTGAATGCAATCTGGAAATATCTAGGCTAGCATGATGATTCACCTGCATAAGTTGCTTCTCAGTCCACATCACTGTCTTTTTAAAATTTTAACTTCTTGTTGAAAATAGCAGCTTGCCACAGTAATACATAAGCTAAAGTGATATCACCTACCAGGAGTTGTAAGACATACTGTAGATATCTTGGCTTGAGGAAGGGTGAACATGGTCAGGATCCCATAGCAATGGAGATGTATATGCAGCAAATAAGTCCAGATGCACTAACTTACCCTACAAGTGTTAAGTATCACAGTCTGCATAATACACAAGACTTACAGTGATGAATCTTCATATGATTTGGCTGGTTTGGGTTCTACTGTTTATAATACAGGGATGAATAGTTAGAGAAGACATTTTTTTCAATGACTGCCAAATGTGGTACAGTGGCAGATGTTTTGCAAAGGTATAACAGAAATTATGTCTATGAGGTATTGTTATGCAAGAATTGGGTCACGTTTTCATAGAGACAGATTACATTTGTTGTACATGATTGTCCCTTTGTGAATCCCTGCTCCTCTCTGTCACTGAAATCACTGTTAGACATGTGGCTAACTTATATCTTTAAGTAGCAATTCTAGAATTTTCCTGGAACCTGTATTAATTTTTTTTTAAATATTTTGAGCAGGTGTCTGGTTATGAATTATCCCACTATTTAATTTCAGCATTTTAGTGGAAAATTTTTACTCTGATTTTTTTTTATTTTGAATTTTTTGCAGTATGCTGTCTGTATTTATATTAATTCTGTTAGCATTCCTGGTAGTGTACAGGGGCGGGGACTGAGTTGTGATTGGATTTGAATAAGGAACACACATATTCATTACATTGGTTTGCTATCTCCACTGGAATTATTACTGTTTCCCCTTTAATATTAATATTTCTTATACTGTTATTTTTTATTTATTTATTTTTTGTTTAGGCTGTTGATGTAACTGCACAATTGCTTGCTGTTGCTTTTGTCTGCATCTGTTGCATTTGGTTCCATATTCTTTTTGAAATGGTTACTTTTGCTTTTATGTTTCTTTTAAAATGTTTAATATTCTGACCCTGTGAGTAGTATACGTGTATACTAACTGTCAAAATTTGATTGCCAGATATGACGTGCAGTTGATTGCCCGGATATGATGTAATATCCCGCCCTTTTTTGATTGATGGCTGGACATGATGAAATGCCCCACCTCTTCTGCTTCCTGTGTGTGGCGGAAATGATGCAGTGTCCAGCCCCTCCTGTGTTCGGCGGAAATTACGCAATGTCTCATCCCCTCCATATGGGCGCCTGATATGACGTAGCACCCCCCACCCCTTTTTATGCCCCTGTTCACCAGAAATGACACACCACCCCACACCTTCCATGCTGTGATGCAGCTATGGGCGGAGCGAAGATTGGCTTGTCTGGGCTAGCCCTGGACATATTAGAAGGGTTATGCTGATAAAAGCATTTAGCGCTGTTTCTCCATAGTTGGTTTATGTTTTGCACCTGTGTGTGTGGATTGCCTGAGGAAAACAGCAAAATGGATGAACCTAGTCTATCAACATCTGCTAGTGCCACACCCGGAGGATTCTGTTATGACTGAATTGATTGAATCATTCTTGAGACTTGGTCTACTTGATAATCATAAGTGTGTTAATATGGATGAGCAGTGGGAAGAACCAAATGTTGAAAAATGCCCTGATGAAAAGCCCGATGTGGCCATGACAGCAATTCAAGTGCCATCTGAAAAGAGTATTATGTTGGACCTGATAAAGGGTATTCTAATACAGCTACTGCAAGACTTTATGGCTCAGGACTTGAAGATAAACTGTGAGGGGTGCGTTATAGAGCACCCCTCACAGATAAGACATAGTTGTTTATCTCATTCAGGCCTAGAGACGTCTGTAGGCGGTGTCTGAAAGCATAGCTCCTCAGGACAATAACGCCTGTAGACGTACTCAACTGACTTTCACTCAGGCCCAGAAACGTCTGAGGAAGTCAGCAGTTTTTACCTAATTATTAAACAAACCGAATTGCTTAGAATTGAATGCATAGCACCGTTAGAAAGGTAATTTTGCTCTGAACAATTTTGCTGCAGATACTTTGTGTCTATCATGTATACTTTAGGAGTTATTCATATTTGTTTAAGGTATGGTGTGCATAGCTAACATTTTCTCTCAAGCCTCACCTAAGCACCTTGAATAAATCTGAAAAAAAAAACAGTTGTTTGGTGTTTCAGCTACTATAAATAAAAACTAAATGGATTACACTTGATTGCATAACTACCATTAGAAAGGATATTTTGTGCTGAATAATTTTGCCACTGATACTTTGTGTCTAACACATATACTTTAGGAGTTATTTGCATTTGTTTAAGGTATGGTGTGCATGGCTGACATTTGTCTCTCATGCATCACCTAAGCACCTTGAAAAAAATCAGAAAAAAATCAGTTGTGTGGTATTTCAGCTAGTATAAAATAAAAACTAAATTGATTACAACTGATTGCATAGCACCACTGGAAAGATAACATTGTGCTAAACAACTTTGCCACTCATACTTTGTGTGTAGCACTTACGGTTCAAGAGGTAGTCACATTTGTTTGTGGCATGCTGATTATGCTTGATTTTGCTTAGAAAGGCCCAGGATGCAGTGCTAAGAGTATACAAGGCACAAGTGGCAGAAGTTTCAAAGAGCTCTTGTGGTGTGAATGAGTTAAATGAACCAGAGGAGGGGTACTGGGAGCATGCTTTTCCTGAAGTCTGTGACAGGTTGCGCCAGCATCAGATTAAGCTACTAGTTTAATCAACAGCATGGAAACTAGGGTGCACAGCATCCTATTTTGATACAATACAAGCTATAAATGACACTTTGAATTTAAAGAGATGCCATGTACTGCTAAGGGACTTGACACACTGTATGAACAGTTGAGTGTTACACTTTGGAGTTCTGTTGAAAAAGCAGTCGGAAACGGACTCGGGCGGCTGGAGGGCCGGCCGGGGGGAGGAGGATCGAGTGCCCAGGGGCTGCTCTCCTCCTCCAGGTGGGGTGGGATGCGAGTCTCGCTGTGATACTGCCACCTGGGTGACCATGGGTGGAGGTGCAGCGAGACAGCATACAAGGGGGGGTGCAGACGTCTGCTGGGAGCCGGAGCATTAGCACGTGGAGGCATGCATCACTCCTTGGCCCCCCTTGTGTGCAGACGTCCAGGGGGTCGGGACCAGAGAAAAGCGGAAAGAACCCTGTGCTGGGCTCCTGTAGATGGGAACTGGCTGTCCCGAGAAAACCCTTAACCAGGCTCCACAGACGGGGCTTGTGAGGCCTTCTGACACAGTCTCTAGGTGTGAGAGGGGGACTAACTGGGGGGTCCCTCTCCTCCCCGCCCGGGGGGTAAACTATGGCAGGATGGGGAAGGCTAGCCAAGCACCCAGAGGGAGGTACCTGGGGTGGGACTATGGGAAACTGCAACCTAGGAGATCCCCGAAGAAAGGAATCCAGCGCAGCGTGGAAGGGGGCATAAAGAAGAAGTAAAAAAAAAAAAAAAGAAAAAGCGGTTTCATCAGGAAGTCGTAAAAAATATTTTAAAAGCCCACTGCAAAAAGGAAGCCCTGTGCCATATTATATGTACTTGTATGATGCTGGGAGTTCTGATGAGGAACAAAGTGCTACATGGTGAGAACTGTTAAGATGGGTACCCTGTGGGGAAAACACCAAAGAATGTCTGAAAAGCAGAAAATAGAAAATCTTTTACAGGCATTGATAACCATGCAAATTTCAAACCATGCTGCTCAAACTCTGTGTAACCCTGTAAACTGTGAAAAACTTCAGTTTATACAGATTTTAATGAATGACATTAAAAAAGATGTATGCTGATGTGAAATAATGAACATGAGTTGGTGCCTAAGTAATAATGTGTTAGAAACTATTCAAAATGTACTACCAGTAATATTTGAAAAAATGGATGTGGTTTCTCACGGCCAAGTATTGGTGGCTGTGACATACATTGTTGACATTTGTTGTTATAGTTTAAAATGGCAAAGACAGGAAGATGTTAGCAATGTAATTGAATTTACATCAAATTTTCTTGTTACACAGCAAAATGAGGCCTGGCTTTTTTTGTTGTAATATTTATAACGCAGTATAACATCAATTTATTACAATGGAAATGCTCTGTGTTGTTATATAATTAGATATATACATCGTGTGTTGTTTCATAATAAAATTTTCACATCTGAAAAAAACACTGGTATCTCAGTTGTATTACTAAACAGCAGTCATGGTTAAGAAATTATTGAAAAAAATGTATTATGACCCTCATACACCTGGTAGCTTAGGAGGTATTCAGAGACTACATGGTGCTGCCGCAAAACAGGGAAAAAGAATTACTCACACTCGGGTAACATGGTAGCTGTCTTTACAAGATGCCTACACTATGCACGAACCTGTGAGGAAACGATTTCTTAGAAACAGGGTTGTTAACAACATTGATGCACAATGGCAGGCTGATTTGGCCGATATGTTTAGTATTTCCAAAGACAACAATGGCTTCCGGTTTATTCTAACAGTTATTGATGTCCTATCAAAATATGCATGGACCAAAGTGCTAAAACAAAACCTGGAAGAGATGTGACAGAGGCTTTTAAAATGATACTCGGAGAGGGCCGCAAGCCTAAAAAATTACAAACAGATGAAGGGGCTGAATTTGTTAATGCTAATTTTCAAGTATTTTTACAAGAACAAAACATACAACATTTTACAACATCAAATGATGTTAAGGCATGTATTGTGGAAAGATTTAACCATACATTAAAAACAAAAATATGGAGATATTTTTCAGCATTTAACACATATAGGTACATAAATGTATTACAAGCTTTAATGATGGCCTATAATCAGAGCTATCACCGGTCCATCAAAATGAGGCCCAATGATGTGACAGCAGCCAATTCTTTACATGTTTGGAAAATTCTATATGGTGATCTTACCTTTTAAATTTCATGTGATTGCTCATGTGTGGGTTTCAAGAGTTAAGAAAACATTTGAAAAAGGTTATGAGCAAAACTTTACAAGTGAGATATTTATTATTTCTGAATGTATACCTAAGCCTGTACCAGTTTACAAATTAAAAGATTATGATGGAGAAGAAATAAGAGGTACTTTTTATGAGCAAGAACTGGTAAAAGTCGAACACACAGCAAACCGTGTATACAGGGTTGAAAAAATAGTGTCACAGAAAAGACAAGGGGAAAAATGGTTTTAGTAAAATGGCTCAGCTGGCCATCAAAATTTAACAGCTGGATAGAATCCACACCACTGAAAAATGTGAAAGTATAAGGGTGCTCCCGTGTTTTGTATGACATCAGTTGAGAGAAGACATTATTGGTAAAACAATGTCTGAGAATGGGTTTTACGTTACATTGCCCAGCAATGCCTCTTTTGAAATGCTTCCCAAAAATACTATTTCAGAATATACTATGAAACTGGTGAAACCTATCAGTTTAGTAGGGGCGTGGGAAGTTGGCTTGTCAGAAATACAATACCCAAGGACTTAGGACAATATTACACAACAAGATGGGATATTTCAAGCAGGTGATACTTCTAAGCCATTATTAGCATTATCAATTCCTAGAGGCTATTATCACAATGTTGGTGATGTCATGGCAGCCATCAATGAAGCCCTGGACCAGGTACAACTAGGCATGTTTTTAGAATATGATAGTCGGGAATGGAAAACAAAATTTAACAACATTAGTGGTGGAGCATTTATTGCGCGCCATAATCTGGCTCGTATTTTGGGTGTACCACATGGTATACCACAACTAAAAGCAAGCACAGGACCATATTATGCTGACATCAACGGGGGGGTTTTACATACTGCATGTGTATACAGACATTGTTGAACACCAAAGAGTCGGTGATAGTCACGTGCCCCTACTCCGGTGTGTGGAAATATCTGGTAAAAATAATGCAGTCATAATCATCTGCTATGATAAGCCGGATTATATGGCAATCAGCAAACAAAACTTTAACACCATAAGTATTGTGATAAAGAATGATCAAGACAAAAATGTGTCATTCTTGTTTGGCAAGGTGATTGTGAAACTTCATTTCTGACCTGTTAAAGGAGCCTTCTAAATGACAACCATGTCACAAAAGTTGTACAGTGACCCAAATCTTTATGTAGCCTATCATAAAGCACAAGCCGGTCATGGCTTATCTGGTTTTCATGGTGCCCCGGTTATGTATGGTGCTGGTATAGGTGGTATATTTAGAACTTTATTTAGAAAAGCTGTACCACTATTACAAAAAAGCTTCCAAACAGTAAAACCACACCTTAAAACAGCTGCTAAAAATATTGTAAAAGATGTCGTGGGAAACGTTGTGAGTTCTTTCATGACTCCAAATCTGGGACAACAGCAAGATGGGGCAGGAATGATTGTTTACAAGAGGCCCAATGAGAAGAGGAGAATGGTCCTACCAGGGGCCTGTGAAAGTGTTATTAAAAGGTGGCCTGTTCAAAAGAAAAAAACTGTTGTGAAACGTAAGCGCAAGGAGAGAAAACCTTGTAAAACTAACAGTCAAAGAGACTTATTTTGAGCCATGGCTCTGGTACACTGCATGTCTCAAGAATGTGGAAAGTCAGAATTAGACCTTTTCATGTTACCACCAACCCAAACCACTATAGAGAAAAACCTGTCATTGAAATCCCTCCCTTGTCAGCTATAAGTGATAATGCACCCTTAGAATTTTATGTGGCTGGTAATGGTGAAGATTACATCGACCTAAACAACACCTTGTTATACCTTTTGTGCAAGATCACTAAGGCTGATGGTAGCAACATTGATGATGTACAGTAGCTAGAGAAAGTTTAATTAACTACCCCCTGGCAACCATCTTTAGCCAGGTGGATATAGCCAGAGTAATAACTGCTACCCCTACAGAGCAATTATCGAGTCACTGCTTAATTACAGTGATGATACCCTGTGTACACAATTTTCATCTGGATTATTTTATAAGGACATACCGGGGCAGCATGAGAACACCACTCTTAATGGTCCCAATGAGGGTTTTAAAAAGTGTGCAACTTTTACAGCAGAGAGTCACAGTGTAGAACTGCTTGGACTAATTCATGCAGACCTCTTCTTCCAGGAAAAGCTGCTCCTGAATGGCGTGGATGTTAAAATTAAACTCATTTGTAACAAAAATGAATTTTGTTTAATTAGTGGTGATGCAAATGAAGATTATAAACTACAAATTAAATCTGCATCTATCTATGTAAAAAGGGTACAAATGTCACCAGCTGTACGTATTGGCCATGCTCAGGCTTTACAAGCTGCTAATGCAAAGTACCCTATTGACCGTGTTAGCATGAAAGTGTTTAGTACATCTGGGGGCAACTGTGTGTGTAACCAGGATAATTTGTTTCTGGGGCAGATACCAACATTGTTGGTGATAGGGTTTGCTGATAATGATGCTTTCAGTGGTGTGTACAAAAAAAATCCATTCAATTTTAAACATTTTAACATTAACTTTATAGCCCTGTATGTGGATGGTGAACAAGTTCCTGCTAAACCACTGTGACCTAACTTTACAAATGGTAATGCTGTGAGAGAATATATCAACCTGGTCCATGCTAGTGGAAAACATATGAAAGATAGCCCATTGCTGATAGACTGTGTAGGTTTTTGTCAGGGGTACACATTATTTGCTTTTGACCTAAGCCCTGACCAAGGTTGTGTTGACCATTATTCACTAATCCATTCTGGCAGTTTGAGAGCTGAAATACGTTTTGCTGACCCTCTACCAGCTACTGTGAATATGTTGGTGTATGCTGTATTTGATAATGTGGTAGAAATGAATCAAAGACAAAATGTTGTATTTGACTTCAATTAAATATGAACACTCAACAACTGGATACCTTTCTTCAGGCAGACTCTTTTACCAGGCACAGTTTTTGGGGTCTTTGCAAGTGATCAACTACCTTCAGAAAGACTAACTTGTGTACAGCTTCTTTAGTGGTGAATACGCAGCCCCAGTCTATGCCTGGTGAACATTGGTTAGCTATTTATCTTCCTGACCATACTACTGGGGAGTTTTTTGACTCTTATGGTTTTCCTCCAGACTTTACATTTTTTCCACCAGTAATTGTTAATTTTTTGTGGAGGAATGTGGCAGAAACACTGTTTAACCCGAGACAGGTTCAAGATATAACATCTATGACCTGCGGCCAACATTGTATATTTTTCCTTCATCATAGGTGCAAAGGTGCCACGTTTAATGATGTAGTTAGGTTGTATTCTGACAATTTAATGTCAAATGATTAAACGGTTTATGCATTTGTCAATCAATGGAGAATTGTTAAAAGGTTAAAGCCTTTTTCTTTTAGTCCACAGTCAGTAATTTCACGTGATGATTATAACCAGCGCTATTACTGCTAGCAGATATTGAAGTAAAGCATGCTGTATGTTACAGCTAACAAACTTAGTTTACTTTTATAGAGTATAATTACTAATTGTTCTTATTGTAAAGAGACGATAAAACACAACCTTTTGTATTATGCATCAGACTGTCTTTATTTTTTACAATGTGACAGCAAAATCAATGTCAACATGTGCATAATTTATAAAAAATTTACAAAAATTCAATGTTACCAAAAATATGTGGAGCCCTATCCAAGACATTACACTATCAACCATGCCAGTTTTTTAAAAGGAGTTTTTCTTATTTTGGCCACAGGTGATGGTGTGTGGGTTTCAGGTATTGGTGCTGTAGAAACACCTGTCAGAACCTTTGAGAGGTTATTCTTAGCACTCTGAATCAAAGACCTGTTTTGGATGTTAGGCACCACTGATTCAGGAGTGTTAATTTCTGCTAAAGCTCTGATAAAATGTTCCCACCCCCTAGGTTTTTTAGCAACAGATGTGTGTCTTTGTGAACTAACAGCCTTGACTAAGTCATACATATGAGACCCTTCAACAGGCACACCATGATATATAAATTCACCACGACCATTCCAGTCTGTAACACCAACAGACCTTTTCAGTTTGTTTAACAATATTTCAGTGTGTTTTCTGGCATGCACAGAAACACCTTGTAATATGTCATTGTAAATATCATTGGTGCCAGGTGGCTTTGCCATGCTATCTTTTGGTTGCACTAGTTCGTGCGGTGTCAAAGATAATGACAAGTTTGCTACATCTTTTTCCCCTTGGCGTACAACTGTGAGGTAGCGTTGCAACACACTCTCATATAATTTAGCCTTCTCATATTCAGAGAGGTCAGTCCTTTGAAGAACATCCCACATTTGAGCATCCAGCCATCATTCCACAATCTTTCTCGGTGGCTCTTCAGGGGTTGGATGGCCTCTTAGCAAGTCCAGCTGTTGTTGTGGTACTAAATAAATTTTTTGTGCATAATCCATGTCTGTTCACCTGCTTGTTAGAAGGCTGGTTAAAAAGGGTATAGCAACACTAAGCAAGGTGCCTATAAATCCACCAGACTGTGTTACAAGTTTTTTTTTATGTTTTACAGACAGCTTTTAATTTTTTGATAATGTTGCGTCTCCTCTTTAGCATCTTCATCTGGTAAGCTGTGAGAGGTATAGTCCCTTTAATAGCATTGAGTGCAGCCTCAGCAATTGCCGCTATTAAATCATCAGAGGCTGAACACAGTATAGCTTTTCTTTGCTGTGGTGGCCCCTTCACCAACAGCTTAAGCAATGCAAGGTTTCTTTTCAGACGTGCTGACATGTCTCAGTACTATGAACATCTGGCTACAATGAACAATTGTCACATCTCTTATTTTTGTGGTGCTCTTTTTTTCATGGTAACAGGTAAGTCAGAAAAAAACAAGCCAGACCTTAAGCGGTAAGATTCAGGTGTTGAGGCTTTTAAGTTGACCAAAAGATAACCATAGGCCTTGTGAGTTGCATCCTCAAAGGCCTCTTCAAAAAATTTCATCTTTCCAGGATACATCTGGTGAGCCAGCGTACTAACCTGTAGCTTATCTCTGAGGTTCTTAAATAATACTATATAATTTGCATTTAAATTAATGGTCCGGCTTTTTTTACCCTGGACAAACAAATTTTGTGTGACATATATGATACTAACATTTCTGTGATGGCAGTACTGAGTAAAACATTTTTGAATCTCACAATTTTCAGATGCTGTTTCCATTAAGTCATCTATAATTAAAAGATTTACTTTTTGGGGAGGTAATAGTTTGTCATCTTGTAGAGTGCTAGGAATACCTTCTATAAATTTCAACTGAGGAAATTTGCCACATAACTCTGTATACAAAGGTTGCCAGCAACTATTGCACCAGATAATATTTTCTGGAAATTCAGTTAAAGCATTGAAACCTGCATCCAGCATGCTTTTAATAAACTAACTTTTTCCAGAGTTTTATGGACCCGCCAAAATACAGGAAAATGGGTGCTCCAAGCGTATATCCATACCACAGTCAGAAGCCATAAGGCAGTGTTGCAAAATCCTCAGTTAAAACCCTTTTGTTGTATACAACCCTGAAAGGTTTTTTTTTCTGGCTTGTTTTCAGTAGTGATGCTTTTTTTGTTCCACACAATTTTTTTCAATCCTATACAGACTGCCTGACTGTACCCCAACACCTTCTTTTGCACCCTTGTCCTTGACAAAATGGTCAACTAATGATTTTCATTATTTGTCACATGAAGCGTAATTCCTTTACACGTCATACAAATTTTGCCATTGGTCAGTTTGTAACCATAGGTTTTAGGACCACCTGACACAAACTCCACAGTGTGGTCATCAGGTGGTAGTTCACTGGTCAGATCACCCAAATAGTCACCCAGTGGGGGATCCCAATCACCAGGCCTACTAACAAATATGACAGAGTCTGTGTCATGGTACAGACAGTGGCCCTGTAGGCTTTGAGGTAAACTGTACAGTGTAAGTTTGGCATAGGCTGTGGTAAAGGCCGCTATAACTGCATTAATGTTTGTATTATTAGCATAGTGTTTTTCAGCATATTTTCAGTGTACTGATGCTGTATCATCATTGATAAAATACAGACCAGATACATGGTAGCGATCTGTAAAAAGATACTGAAAGAGATCTTCAGCATCCTTGATAATGGCAGTGTTCATCAAATTGGGTTGCTGACCAAATTTCCCCCACAATTAATTCAAAAACAGCTTTGAAATCTGTCTTTGTGCAGGGTTGTATGCTATATTTTCTGACTCTGAAACAACACCCTCCTTAGCATAATACTGCTCGATATATACTTTACGTTCTACATCCATAGTACACCAAGTTGGATACCCTGAAGCTTCCTGTGTCCCCTTTAAGTGTAATTTAATATACTCTGTGAAAAGACTGTCAGATTTATTTAGGTAGTGCCATACTTCATACACCTCTGCCGCCTTGTACCCCCTCTCTAAAGCAAAATTGAATTTCTCGGAACACCATGTACCCTCCAGAGATCTCTGATCATCTAAATGGGTACAAGGCTGTGACTGTTGTGCTGTCTTGGCACATGTGCGACACAGTGTAAACATCAGCTTTCCACCTATCCTGCTGGGCAGAACAGGTAAAAAGAGGGCCACGAGGTGGATACACTTTAGCTTTAATAAGTCCAAAATAATGTCTGAGATCCATAAAATTCTCACATATGACCACTGGGCGCCCTATGGGGTATGTCTTGGGCTTGTTCACATAGGGATACAAACTGGTAAAATCATAATAATGGATTTTCTCATTAGGTTGCGCATGGCGATATAAATACAGTGCATTTGTGTATCCCCCATAAAGTGATTCTCGGGGGTCCATCAGCTCTGGAAAGTGGTTTGCTTTCAAAAATGCATGCACCTGCGGATTGTCACACACCAACTGCTTCCATTCATGCTCCCACATAATCCTAACATGCATACCTTTTTCATGTCTGAGATAGTTTAATTTCTTGATGGTTAGGTAATATAAATGTCTGTAGGTTGTGTTAAGCACTGGGTTCAACAGGTCTTCAAAGTAACAGACCTGGCAGCCATGATAAAAGCAGCCCAAAAACTCAAAGGCTGTGGGGACACCATCTGTTACAGAATAACCATCAAGAAAATAAGCGCCTACCTGCACTTCCCCACCATTTATTGCATGCTGTATGGAAATGTTTTCTTGTTTACTGATGTACATCAACCACTGTATGGCCAGTGTGGAGTAACCCTTGCACTGACAGTGATAGTTGTCAGCGGGTATAATCCTTATGGTGTCTGACTCTAAAAATTTTAACCGAAACATGGCCATGCAAACTGATGCTATAGTAATGTACTGAAAGGGGTCAATTTAACCCCTTTCCTTTGCATCATCTTGAAACATCTGCTCAACACCATCTTGAAACATTTCACAGGCCTGCTTTAGAATCTCCACATCTGCCTTACAGTAATGATGTAATTCCTTTTTAAAGTCAAATACATCATCTTTATGCATTTCATACCACTCCAAAAACTCTTTTTTTCATCAGCCATCATGTAGTCTACACCATAATCTTTGTGTTGTGACATAGGACCTACATAATTCTGATTTTCTGGTTTGTTAAAGTGTGGAAAGTAGCCTTTTACTCCCTCAAAACCCATAGCCTGTGACACTGCTGCAAGTCTCATTGGAAGGAAATTTAAGCTGTCTATAAATCAGATATTTAGCCATTTTACAGTTATGGACATCAGTTTACTTCCCTGAGTCAATAACTCCACTTCCATTTTTTTCTTTTACAAGCTGGTTTAAAATGAAGTGGCCACCATACCCCCTTTGAATTGTGAGCTATGAAAGTGTACCCCTGAAACCCTTTTTGGATGAACTTTTTTACAAATTGGGCAACACAGTTAGTGCCTTTAAACTCCCACTTTCGACCTCTTTCAAGGGCATAGATATAATTTGGAATATGTCTAGAGTCACCTGGGCTGACATCTTGCATGCATTCAAAATCATAATATACATAACTAGCTGAACAAGATGGTGACTTTAAGGGCTGGATGTAACATAAGTGAGTTTCAAAAGAGTGTACAGCTGTAAGACAATTATGGCACTTTGGCTGGAAACAAATATGGTTCTCACCATGAGGTTTTCCACATGATGCACACAACTTAGATAAATGACAATTGGGGTATGCCAGTTTATGCCATCTATAGCAGTCTGTGGAGCTACAGTATTTACGACAGCCAGGGCACTGTACCACCTCACTTTGTACTTTACTACAACCAAATGATCTGTATGCATAACACATGTTAGAGCAGGTGTGTGAACCTTTGTGTGCAAAAAGGGCATTACAATGCTCACATACATTTCTAGCCCCAAAAAAGCCTTTGAGGTTTTTAATACCATAGTAATGGTTTTCGTGTAAAAGAATAAATACAGATGTTGCCTGTTTATTAGGAGATAAAAGAAACCTCTGCCGTGCACCAGCTTTGTTGATGAAAAAAACAAAGATGGCACATCTAGCTCTGCCTCAAATATATGTACATGGCTCAAATCTACTGTTATTTGTTCTGACAACCCTACTCTGCTCTGTAAATCTCTAGCTTTTACTAATATCTGTTGGTCAACTAGTTGAGGGTATAGCAAAGCCACTACACTGCTGGAAAAGCATAATGCATTATTTTGATTTACCAAATTAACTAGATGCCTTGCTTTCTGCTTGACAATATGGCTTGATAAAATGCTTCTAACATCTCTGGAAACTCCCCCACGCACATTTCTCACAACTGTGACTACCAACATTAATGTCTCATTAGCACACAACTCCATCTTGCTGTTTAATAAATTTGCAATGTGCTCTAAAAATTAATCAGCATTTAACTCTTGGACATTTCTATGTAATGAAAACACGGGGTCATTTAAACTATCACAATCCAAGTGTAGCTGTACAGAATCATTACTACCTAAAGTAGGCCTTATTCTGTCCAACAACTGCTGCACAGCTGTATGGATGGCAGAATAGTAATGGATGTTATACTGTCTAGATCAGCGAAGCGAAACTGCCGGCGATACTCAACACCATTGAAATTATTTCTGGGTACTTCATATTCATTTATTAATTCTAAATAGACAGGTTCCACTAGACCCTCTTCCATTAACTGCTGCCCCTCCTGACTACAATTGTCTTCTTCATGGCTTAGTATGGCACTGCCCCCTGTCTGTAGGTCTTCAGGGGTGCTATTTTGTGCAGGACTCATAAAATATTCACTGTCTGTCAGATCTATGTAGACAGGTTCTGCTAGACCCTCTTCCATTAACTGCTAAGTACAATTGTCTTCTTCATGGCTTGATATGGCACTGCCACCTATCTGTAGGTCTTCAGGGGTGCTATTTTGTGTAGGACTCATAAAATATTCACTGTCTGTCAAATCTGTGTGCATATGAGAAATATCACATTGGTCCCACCCACATTGTTGACGCATACAACACTGAGTTTCAATCTCGATACTTTGACACTCAGGAGATTTTTTAAATGGGGAACTTGCACAACAATCACACACACAGCATGGTGTGGCAGACGCAGATACCACATTGTTCTGTGGTGGTGCCCTGTGTTTTTGCAGGGATGCCTGATGCTGCTCCATTTTGTTATGGGTAGCCAATATTTTTTTAGCCTTTCAAATTTTACACATAATATACTGATTTACTGTATTACGCCTAGTGTTTCTAATGACCCACACACCTTGTATAATTTTATCAATCATTTTGTTACTGTTATTTCATACAGTAGAAATGTTTGCATCACTACAGGCTAATTTTTTAATTAGTTTTTTAGTGCTCACCATTTCTGGTATTTAAACAACTGCCAAAATGTATATTTACAGTTTAAAATCTTGTATTATGGTGGTTTTATTTTTGTGAAGCTGACCCCCTTAAATGTGTTATTAAAAATGTCAAATGTTAGTCTGCAACCAGGGGGCAGTGTCACATGTGAAGAAACCATCACAGGTATGCAAAAAGGATCTAAATTATAACTATATGTATTTACAAGGGTGCCACCAGTTGAGTTTTGCTCATGTGGTGACACTTTTTGGAGGGTCAAAGTTGAAGGCACAATTACAGGGCCAATTTTAGTCACACACACAGCAGGTGGTTTAATGTATGACAGCTCTGTAGATACACTATCAGGGTCTGTGGTTAATGCTGCAGGTGTTTGTGTTTGCTTATTGTTATGTTTGCAGCAGTGCTTACCCCCAAGACCTATACGGCAACGGTGTTCACATTTTTCATTTCTGTTTGTGGAGGGTGGTTGGTCTGTCCATAAAGATTCTCGGGTTAGGGCTGAACAAATTTTCACACAGCCGTCATCCCTTTTGTTTGCTGTTGGGGGTGCAGGCACTGGAGGTAGCAGCAGTCTTGTCTGATCAGGAAGACCCTTTTTCTGTCTAGATAACCTTGAATGTGTGTAGTGGCCTCTTGCATGCTTTGGAAATACTGATTCTAGAGGCTTAAAATTGATATCTAGAAAACCTCAAATAAAAAATACATAAATATATAGCCCCTGTAATGCTTGCTGCTTTATAATAGTACTGTATTTTGCAGGCTGATTATATATTAGGTACATGTCATGACAGATATACAGTTCCTGTATTGTATGATGATCTGTTTTAGTTGATTGGTGCCCTCAATAAAAATATGCAAAATGTAGTCATATTAAATAATTTGCTGCATTAAACATCCTTGATTTAAAACTATAAGTAACAGTAAGAGATATGGGGAGGGGGGCATTGTCACTCACACCAGATCTTCTTAATGTACACTTTAGAAACGTGGCTATATAGTATACTTTT
This sequence comes from Neoceratodus forsteri, assembly GCA_016271365.2. Lineage (NCBI taxonomy): Eukaryota > Metazoa > Chordata > Ceratodontiformes > Ceratodontidae > Neoceratodus > Neoceratodus forsteri. The sequence continues at coordinate 814,942,677 of CM057453.1, read as the reverse complement.
TCTTACAATGAGGCCTACTAAATTCACAAAAAAGCACTGCAGCTAATTTACAATCTATAACACATCTGCCCCACTATTAACCTGCACTGTTTAAAAAAAAAATAAAAAAAAAAAAAACCTGCAATGTAAAAAACTGTAAACACTTTTGGTAATGAAGTACCACAAATGTGGCTACTTTAACTACAACATACCTGCTTCTTGGGTCTCATTCCTTAGTGTTGTAGTTTTGGATGATGGGCCCGGTTGCTCCGTTTCTATTAGAAAAATAAAAAGAGTTTGTAAGTCAGCACTAATTACTGTATATACAGCTGTTAATTTATTTTTACAGTTTTACATATTAAAGAGCAAACTTTTGCAGCTTTTTTATGTTTTAGCAGCAAAATTTAAAACATCTTTCTACAAAGTTCAGAGCTTTAATAAGCCAGTTTGTTAGAGGTTTAAAACCCTGGCTCACAGTATACAGTGATAGTTATAAATGCACACATGGTAAAGCATGGCATCTTATTGCTAGTCATATTTACATCTGTAAAATAGACTATGGGTCTCTGTATGATGAACAGCAAAACATTTTAAAGTAAATACATTACTATACACCACTACAAGTGTGTGCAACGCTGGCAAAAAAATAAACTGTAGAATTGCCCCCCATATACACAAAATTATAACATTTAAATGCTAATAACATGTTTGAAAAACTTAATTTGACATACCATGTAAAGGTGTAGGAGGCACTGCAGGATGATTGCTTGATATAGACAAGGCTGGCAAACCTACATTATAAAAAGCTATATTATAGTTTAATAAATTAAATTTTTCCCACTTAAAATATTAAACAAGAACAGATTAAAGTGCACTTGCCACCATCTCCTTGTGATGCTTTTGATTCTAAAACAAGATCATGAAAGCCAACCTGAGAAATCTGTTTTGCAAAATAATTAGCCATTTTAAAATCTATGCCACAAGAGTTTTTAAAAACTTAAACTATTCAAAAGTCTTACCGTCACTGGTTCACCGGATGTAAACAGGAAGTTGTGAGCTAATGCGTCGACTTTTATAAGGTACAATGGATCTAAACATGCCCCCCAGGCATGGGCAAAAACCAAGAACCAGTGTAATATAGACCAATGAAGGGCTAGAAGACTCATTGATTAGTAATCATTACATTTAAATACTTGGGGGTGGTCTTTGCCAGTAGAAGCACACATATATTTTAAAAGAAAATGGTTTAAAACAGATATGATCTGAAATAAAATTATGATATGATACAACACATATTTACAAATGTTAACACACAAACTGTGTGAAACACAAGCAGATAAATTAAACCAGACTTCTTTCAATTAAAATGAATGGAGACCTTTGTTTAAATGGGAAAAAAAAAACATCAAGAGGGGATGTTTTAAAACTTATTTAAGAACCAGAAATAAAACTATGATATAATATAGCACTTCTAATACATGTTCACAAATGTTAAAGCAAAAACTATGTACAGTAAAACAGAAGCAGATAAAATAATTTAAACGTTCTTTCACTGAAATAAATAGGGCCTTTGTTTTAAATAAAAAGAAACATTAAGAGGGGTTGTTCTCTAACTTAATTATTTAAGAATCAGAAATAAAACTATGATATGATACAACACTTCTCACAAATATTAACAAATGTTAAAGCACAAACTTAAGTGTGTGGGTGTGTTCAAGTTCAGTTCAAGTTCAAGTTTATTGCAGGAAAGACTCCGTTGAGCAAGCTCATTCACAAGGAGGTCCTGAGGCACATACACATACAGTTCGCAGTTACATAGACAGGAGATATAAAATGTAGAACAACAAAGGAAAAAATATATAATACAAGAGGTATACACAATAGAAGTCCTTATGCTATATATGCAGTACATTCCAGCTTTAACCTTGCCCTAAATTATGCAACACATTTCAGCTTAATAAGTAGAGGGCCAGTTGGTACCTAGGAAGTTGACTTGGCATTGGGGGCCTAGTAGCACCTACGTATGTCTTTTAATTTAGAGATAGCTAGTGTTTTGTAGGAGTTAATTGATACAATGCTGGTTAGCTTCAGCATGGCTTGTAGTTGGTTCCAAATGTTTGGGAGGGTGTATGAGACAGCTCTTTGGTCAGCTGTGGTACGTGTCCTGGGAACATCTAGTGTGTGTGTGTGTTTCTCCAATAAAAATAATTTACAGTAGGGTTTATTGTATAGACTAATTTTAGAATTACCATCATGCTGTTTAACAAAAGAGACAATGTTATTATAACATCTTATTGCTTATAAATGTAATAACTTTGGCTACAAAGCTAAAATAACTGATGTTCTAGAGATGCTCATAATTCAGCTGGTCACAGTTTTCCAGGTGTGTGTGTGTGTGTCTGTGTGTGTGTGTGTGTGTCCGTGACCACTCTAATGGTCAAATAGGCCTAAGGAATATCTTAAGCCAGCACAGTTGTTATTCTCGTGAAGAGACGAAGACTTTACTGTGCAGTTATAGATAAAGTGGTAACAGTTTAAACTGGTCAGAAGTCCTCTCCTATCAGTTTGGACACAACAGGTTTCACCCAAACGTAAACCCCAAGCAACAGTGGACAGCCCTGTGTTTCACAGGGCGTAACAGATAACGTCAACTGATAAATTTCAAGCATGACATATGCCCCCCCAGACCAACATAATTTGAGTTTTAAATTCAGGTCTTGAAATATTGTCTTTTGAATTACTTTATTTCAAGACCTTTACATTTTAGAAAAACATGTTATAGTTTTACATAAAATAAATATTAGCATACACCTAAGAGCATGTTATAAAGACATGTACTTTCTGATAACCAACAAAACAATGCCTGTCTTTTCTGTAAAAAGAAAATTGCTTAAACAATGTGTGCAACTATTTTTAAAATGTAAAATAATGATGGATACATTACACACTAAAAACATTTTGCATTTGGGAGTGTGGAGACTGCTGGTTATAGAAAGAAGAACCTCTCAATTTATAAAAAATAAAATGTGCAGGGGAGAACTTAACTAAACCACTATAAGACTTTTAGGCATTGACAAACTAAAAATATGAAAACTGTAAGAATCTTTTAAACAGTGTAAAGGCAGCATCTGATCAGAGGCTTTACCCCATTTTATTAAAAATAGAAATAAAATAAACAGGGAAAACATAACTGAACTACTATAAGCCATTTAGGCTGTGACAAAATGAAAATATAAAAACTGTAAGGAAACAACAGCTGTAGGCATTCAATATTGATATAAAGCATACTGGCATAAAAGTCATTTTAGTAAATTATAGCTTGTATTTTAATATGTTTTATTGTATTGTTTGTACTTTCATTGTAAAACCACACTGAGCATTGGAAGGGCACTTTTTATAAATACAATTTTACTTACTTACTAAAATGTGCAAAATAGCTTCTGACATGTCCTGGGGCAAGCTCAAACATGACAATCTTCAATCCACCCGTAGCAGCGTCACAATATGGAAGGGGGGGCTGCATCATATCTAGCGCACAAAGGTGAAAAAATGGGATGGGGTGGGGTGCATTATATCCGGCGCACATGTACGGGGCAGGACATTGTGTAATTTCCGCCACACACGGAAAGCGGAAGGGATGGGACGTTGCATCATTTTTTGGTGCACATGGGAAGCAGAAGGGGTGGGACATTACGCAATATCTGGCAATCAAAATGTTTGACAGTTAGTATACACGTATACTACTCCTGTGGTTATGTCATGGCTTTTGTTTTCAGATATTTGATTGCATGTTTAGCTTTTTTTTGTTGAGTAACTTTCTTCACATCCTCATTTAGCCATCTTGCTTGTCATCATGTTTTGTTATATTCCTTGATCCTTTTAATGTAACTATTGCAAATGATAATTCTGATAATACAGTATGTTGCCCTTTATAATCTACCAAATATCATTCACTGTTTTGTTGTTTTAAATTTTATGCCAGTCAGTTTCTTTGATATTTTGGTTGTTTTGTTATTTTCTACTACATCTAGGATCCTTTCCTTTCCTTTTTACCCTTTCCAACTGTTTTCTATATTTAGGACCTATATTTTACTTTAGCTTTTATCCTTTCACAAGTATAATAAAAATGTATTTCAGTGCTGCTCACTTGCATTATACATATTATCCCCCCCCCCCCACTTTGGCTTATTTTATGCACACTTCTTCGTCTGTGTTTGTTTTTCCTTTTTTCTCTCTTTTTCTTTACGGTCCTGACTTCTATAGAGATACATATTTTTGATTTAAATTAACAATAGGTTGAATCTGTGGATTTTGAATATTTGAGCAGTACTTGTTAATGTCATTGTGTTATTGGAATCATAGGCTTCTAGTCAATCTAGTCAATACCCGCATCAAGGCAAGAAAATGCCGTTGGTTTACAGCAGACATCAAGGCAGCACTGCTAAAAAGGGACAAGTTCTGGAAACTAGCTCGCAAATCTCACAAAGATGAAGACTGGCATCTGTTCAGAACAGCCAGAAACTATTGCACAAAGCTAATTCGGGAAACCAAATCCAGCTTCTATCGCTCAGAACTCGACACTACCTCTAATAGTCCTACCAAGTTCTGGTCCACTATAAAAGATCTATCCAGCAATACCACAAGAAACACCCTCCCATCAAAAATTATCTATAACAATGTAGCCATCAACAGCAACAAAGAGATACTCCAAGCCTTCAACAACCACTTTGCTATTGCAGGGCTAGCCTTTGATAATTTCCCTGCAAGCAGCCTCCGCTCACAGATCATCACACAACCATCAGAATCCTGTCCCCCAGTCACAGCGTTCTCTTTCTCTTCTGTCTCACAAAAAGAGGTCGAAGATCTCCTCCTCTGGTTGGACACCAGGAAAAGTGCTGGCGCTGACACCTTCGACCCTTACTATATAAAGATTGCCTACCATGTCTTGGCCACACCGGTTACGCATCTATTTAACTTGTCCCTTTCTCTAGGGACCCTCCCCCAAACTGTGGAAGACCGCACATGTCATCCCACTGTTCAAATCCGAAGATCCCTGTTACCTGAACAATTACAGGTCCATCTCCCTCCTCCCAGTACTATCAAAACTCCTGGAAAAAATTGTGAACCTTCAGTTGAAATCATTCCTAGATGATAATAACCTGCTAAACCGTATGCAATCTGGATTCAGAACAAAACACAGCACAATTACAGCCCTGGCCAAAGTGACAAATGATTGGCAATGCGAACTCGACAACAAAAAATCTGCCTGTGCCATCTTTCTAGACTTAAGTAAGGCCTTCGACACTGTCGACCACTGCCCCCCTACTCTCTTCATTAAAAGATACTGGCTTAGACTTTACTTCCTTGCATTGGTTCCACAGCTACCTTACGGATAGGTACCAGCAGGTCAAGGCTGAAGGTGAACTCTCCCACCCAAATCTATTAAAAAGAGGCATCCTACAGGGATCCATCCTGGGGCCTCTCCTCTTTGCCATCTATATTAACAACATCGACTCTGGCATCAGTGAAGCTAAAATTCGTCTTTTTGCAGACGACACAGTGATCTACTTAAGCCGCTCTACTCCTGAAACCGCCTGCAGCGACCTGCAAGCCAACTTCAACGCACTTCAATTTCAGCTCCTCTGTAAGAAACTGCTACTCAATGCCAAAAAGACTAAGGCGATACTTCTATCATCTCTCAACCATGTAGCCTTCCCCACTTTGCCACCCATCACCACCCTCCTAGGAGAAACACTAGAATTCGTACCGAAATTCAAATACCTGGGGGTCTGGATTGCCTATAAACTCTCCTTAGCTGACCCTATGGAGGACTTGGTAAAGAAACTGAGGCAAAGGCTAGGTCTATTTTTTAGGCTGAACCACCTACTAACTTCAGAGGCCAAGAGACAGCTAGTTCAGCCCACGTTCCTTTCCCTAATTGACTATTCTGACATTATATACAGCCAATGTGCTACTCCATACCTTGGTAAATTGGATATACAATACCACAGAGCCCTGCGCCTTATCACTGGTCTCTCATACTCCACTCACCACTGCTCTCTATATGCGGCAGTAGCCTGGCCCTCCCTATGCTACAGAAGAAATAAAAACGTGGCACTCTGGACATACAGAGCTATAACTGGTAAACTACCGCAGTACATCGTTGACTGCCTGACTTTCAACTTGCATGGAACCTATGCCTTAAGAAGCTGCTCAATGATATCCCTGAAAGTGCCCAAAGCCCTAATGCACTTTGGGAGAGCTGCTATAGGATTCATTCTACCATCTCTCTGGAACACTTTACAGAAATCACTGAAATTGAGGACTCCCGTTAGTCTTACGGTATTTAAGACCCTTTATTCTAAATACATTACAGAAGCCTGCAACTGCTTCCGATGATCTTAGCTCTGGAATGTGCTTCAGACTCCACTGAACCCAAAGACTACTGTTACTCTGCTGTGGTAGACCCCAGTCAAGTTACCTCTCAGATGCCTGCAGCTGCTCCACCATGACCTCAGCCTCCTCCTTACTACCTTCCTAACTGCACAGTTAGGGCGCCCCCTATTTATCACGGTGTCAAACCTCACCCTCCCCTACCATCTTGTCAGTTCTCACACCCCAACAGTGCATGCACTTGCTCCAGATAATCTCCATCTTCAGATCCTCCTCCCCCTGCACACTGGCTGCTACACCGCCATCTTTGCATCCTATTCCTCCTAACACTTACTAACATCAGAGCCTCCCCCCCCACATACTGGCTATGTACTCCTTCCAACACATGTCATACACCCCATTTCACTGAGGGATCCTAAAGGACTGGGTATGCCCCCTCAGTTGTCACGCCCATCTCAGCTAGTCCCCAAGATGTTCAGTATCACACTTATTGTACAGGACAAGTAAACTAGGTATATTGTTGTACCTGGTGCAACCTTTTGCTGACTTGCCCTATACTGTTTGTTATACTCTGTACCAAAAATGTATGTTTTTTGCTTCTGTTCTTCCTTTATAGAGTGTTTACACTTGCTTTTACTGTATATATCTCCTGGTGTATAAATGTAACATTATTGTCTCGTGTAATGCAGGTCCACCTTGCAAATGAGCTTGCTCAATGGTGTTCATTTGGATAAATAAAGAATTTGGTTGATTGATTGATTGATTGATTGATTGTTTGCTTTAACATCTTAAAATTGATGGTAACATGAATGTATAATGCTCATGTACCAGTTATTTACTAACATAGAAACACAGAAGCTGTTGGCAGAAAAGGATCATAGTAACATCAGTAAAAAAAAAAGCATAAAGAATATAAAGTCAATTAGTTTTACTTTGAACATTGAAGCTGTTGGCAGAAAAGGACCTCCTGGCCCACCTAGTCTGCCATAAGGTCCTTACCTACTGTGCTGCCATGGACCATAACCGATCTCCAGCCTTAAACCCCCCACACACACCCCAGCCCTGTTACCAAGGTCCCTTTATGTGTATCCCATGCATGTTTGAAACCTATTACTGTTCTGGTACCCATTACCTCTGCTAGAAGGCTGTTCCAGTTGTCCACCAGTAAAGAAGTATTTCCTTGCATCCCCTCTAGATCTCCCTCCTTCCAGCTACATATCATGCCCCCGTGTCATTGATCATCTCTTTCTCAGCAGAACTGAACCTTCCTGTACCTTATTGATACCTTTGAAGTATTTGAATGCTTCTGTCATGTCTCCCCTTTCCCTCCTTTCCTCTAGAGAGTACATGTTTAACTGCCTCACTCTTTCCCCATAGTGCTTCTGGTGCAAGCCATGCACCATTTTGGTTTCCCTTCTCTGTACTGCCTTCACCCAATCTATATCTTTTCTGAGATGGCTGGGACTTCCAGAACAAATGTTTGCAACAGCAACAGCAAATAGGGATCCTAATTTGTTTAACGTTGAATCAGTTCATAAGAACTTTGTATCACGGTCTGCACTTGCACTGTAATCCAGTTGTAACCGTTATTTATTTATTTAAGAGTTTTACCTGGAAGGCACACTGAGCAAAGTACTGCTCAATTCCAGGTACAACCTGGGGAGAGGGTAAGGGAAGCACATCAGAAGCATGGTAACATACAGGTACAGTAATCAGACAAGTACAAAATACAGGCAACTAACAAAAGTACTAAAATTTATTACATGAATTACAAACGTGCTGTGATTTTTGCAGACAATGGGGGACCAGCTCAAGTTCTAACATGCTGGGCCATCCTGGGCACAGAGGCAAATGGAAGAAAGGTGAGTATAGAGGAGGGGGGAGGAGAAGAGCGGACTGGGGGAGGTGTGCTAAAAAATCACAGGGAGGGAGTTCCATGGTTTAGGTAAGCAGTTAGAGAAGGCAGATTGGCCTGCCAAGGTGGACATGAGTGGGACAGACAGGAGCTTCAAGTCAAAATTCCTGAGAGAGAGTAGGTTGGGGTGCAGAAGCCGATAGGGCACAGGTGAGGTACTGGGGAAGGGTCTGTGCCCAGAATTTTGCTGTGATGCTGCCACAGTAGCAGAATCAGTGGACTTGTAATGAGGGGAGGCCAAGGGCCTGGTAGAGAGTGCAGTGGTGGGTAGCGGCGGGGGGGGGACAATTGAGGGCAAAGTGACTGAAGGAGTGTCAGAGGGGTCCAGTCTGCTTAGGCTGGATCTAGGGGCAGAGCTGTAGACTACATCGCCATAGTCAAAAATAGGGAGAATCATCTTTTGCACAGTAACACGGCAAGCCTACAGTGGGATGCAACCACGATCTTGGTACAGGGTGCCCAGTTTGGGGCAAAGCATTTTATGGATGGCATCAATGTGCACAGAGAAATCAAGGTGTTGGTCAAGCCAGATCCCAAGATATCTGAAGGAGGTGCAGGACTCAATGGGAGACCCATCCACGGCATGGAAGGTAGGGGAAGAAGGATCCGAGATAGTCTCTCCCTATACCGAAGGTCAGGGAGACTTTTTTTTTTAGTGTTGTGAAAGAGCTGGTTGGAACAAAACCAGCATTGGACCTCATTGAAGTCCTGCTGGAGCCTGGTCATCACAACACTGGGGGTAGGTCCAGAGGTATACAGGACAGTATCGTCTGCATACATGTGAATGGATGTCCATGGGCAGGCTGTTGGTAGGTCATTAAGCAAAACTGAGAACAGGAGTGGCCCAAGGACCGAACCTTGGGGGACACCTGTAGTGGTGGGGAGGGGAGTAGCAGTGGAGTTGCCAATTCTAACATAGTGGCACCTGCCTACCAAATAGAAGAGGAACCATGTGATGGTCCAGGTAGAGAGTCTGGCACATGAGTGTTTAGATAGGAGGAAGGGATGGGAGATTGTGTCGAAGGCTTTGGCCAGGTTAACAAAAATGGCTTGGGTGATGTGACCTCTATCCATGCCGGTGAGTATGGTGTCTGTGAGACATAGGAGGGAGGTGGTAGTGGAGTGGGACTTCCTAAAGCCAGACTGGTAAGGCATGAAAAAAGAGGAAGAGTCAAGAAAGGCCGAGAGCTGTGAGCAAACTAATTTTTCTTGGACTTTGGCCAAGATGGGGAGGAGGGAGATGGGATGATAGTTGCCAGGAGCAGAGGGGTCCCCTCCTTTGGAGAGAGTTTGAAGGAACGGTTGTATAGTGAGGCTAATGGGGTGGCAATGGCTGTTGCTCATAGATACAGCATTTTCAAGTCTAGGACATATGTACATATGCCCTTGGAGGGGTTAAGGGCTAGCAGGGCCTTGAGGACTTTGGATGAAGAGACCTGTCAGAAGGCAAAGGTGGTGGCAGAGGGGGGAGGTGAGCTTAGGGTAGGGGAGGGTGGGTGGACTTGTTGGGCAGGAGGGAGGGAGGACAAAAGTTTTGAAGTATCGTTGCAGAAAAAGGTGTTCATTTCTGAGGTCACTTCTGATGAGACTGTGACTGTATTGCTGTTTATATTCAAGACCAGACTGGGGGGTTGTGAGGGTGGGTTAAAAAGGGACTGAATCACTTTCCAGAATTTGGCTAGGTTGCCTTAAGTTGTTTTGAAAGGAATCTTTGAAATAGCCTGCTTTAGCCCTGCGGATATGCCTTGTACAAGAATTGTGAAGAGTCTGATATATATATATATACTTTTTTGTTTAGTTTTGTTGACGGGTAAGTGCACTAGACAAATCCTGCCTATTTTCAAGCCATTACACCTGGGGATGGTCTTGAGAGAGTTGGAGCCTTATAAGCCTTCCAAGCCTGGTCTCTGGCTCTAAGGAGAGCCATGATGTTGGCAGAGATCCAGTGCAGGTGGTCGCCTCGTACCCGATCTCTTCTGAGTGGGGCATAGTGGTTCCAGATTGCGAGGAATTTGTCTTTAAAGAATTCAAGGGTGGAGTCAATAGAGGTGGCCTGAGGGATGAAGGACCAGTCTGTGTTAGCTAGATCATTTAGGAGTGAAGCAACATCCAGGAATTTGTAGGATCTTGACAGAGGGATTCTTGGGGGTGGGGTTTATCTCTAAAAGTTTTCCTTACTGTATACATCATGTGGTGGTCACTTAAAGAATCTGGTAGGAGGCCTGAGGTGAGAACCTGGTGGGAGTGAGTAGTGAGAGACCAGTCTAGAAGAGAGTGGTTCAGAGTTATGTGATTGGTACATGTGGGCTCTGTTGGGAAAGATTCAGTGCAGTTACCTGGCTGCGAAGCTTTGAGGTAGCACTGAAGAGCAAGTTCTGATTGAAATCTCCTAGGATATGTAGTTCTCTTTCAGAGGCCAGAGTAGTTAAGGTACGCAGGTGCTGTAGGATGTCGACCACTGAGGAGTTGTGTGAGCAATAGGAACCTGTTATAAATAGGGGTCTTGTATGCAGTAGGGTAAGTGTAATTAGTAAAGCCTCGATAGTTTGCGATTGTAGAGGTAACGTGATGGGCGTGAACTTGAGTGATGTTGCGACGTACATGACTGTTCCACCACCTCTTTTATTGCCGGGGTGGTCATGGCGAATAAGACTGTAGTCCAGGATAGAAAATTCTGTGTCCTGGTTGTAGGGCTTCAGCCAGGTCTCCGAGATGATCAGAATGTCGGGACAGAGTGATAACGCTATTGCAGCAGGGGAATTTTGAGGAGTAGGCGTATCTTATAGCTGAGGTCTTAAGAGCTGGTGGCAAGTGAATTACTCCATACAGGTAAAGGGATACAGCTTTATCCCCAAGAGATGCAAACTGGACATGTCACTTTATCAATCATTTAAAATAACGCAAGTTTAGTTTCACATTCATACTATGCGGGAAGCAAGTGAAATCAACCAACATGCCCGCTGCAGCCGTAAAAGCAATGAGTGACTGGTAAATGAAGGCTAAGTTCCCTGATACTGCAACTATATGCACCTCTGAAGGATGGAACAGAGAGAAAGCAAGGGAGGGAACAAAGTGACAGATGCACAGCTGGCAGACAATAAATTATCAGAAAGCAAAACATTCTCTTTTCTACAGTACAGGGTGCATCTGCCACTTCAGCAAGTGCGATGTCAGTAGCAGTAATACACCATAAGGGAGGGTCAGAAAATACACTACAGACGTAATAGCTACAGAGACAGCACAAGTACAGTACATGGAATCCCAGAACAAGTAGAACCCTAGCTAGAAAATAACTGCTTGCAGAATTCTGCAGCCTAGGGCCACATCAGAAGTGAAAACCGCATCTAGCTTGTAGCATCTGGTGAAGGTGTACAAGGACACCAAAGTAGCTGCCTGGCAAATATCCATGTAGTTCATTCCCTTCCACTCGCCCCAGGATGCCACCTTAGCACTAGTGGAGTGTGCTTTCAAATAGATATGCAGCTGATGTCTGGGACTCTGTACATCTCTGAGATGCATTCGGTGATCCAGCAAGAAATAGTTGGATTGGAAATCTTGCTGCCCTACATTCTGAAGCTGTGCAACACTAGAAGGTTTGAAGGCTTCCCAAAGGATTGAATTCTGTGCAAGTACAGTTTTATGACACTCCTGAGGTCCAAGGTGTGAAAACATTTCACCAGATTATTCTTCAGATGAGGAAAGAAGGATGGGAAAGATATTTCCTGATTGAGATGGAAGGAGTTTACTTTGGGAACAAACTTCATAGCTCTGAGGACCACCTTGTGAAAATCAGATATGGTTCCCAAATCAACAGAGCCCTCAACATTACCACTCTCCTTGCCGAGGTAATGGCAATTAAAAATGCAACTTTCTGCTTAAGCTACCTGAGAAATACGTGCTCCAGCAGTTCGAAGGGTGACTTTGTGATAGCACTGAGGACAAGCATCAAACCCCAGTATGGAACTCTTGATTTCATTGTAGGCTTGAGAAGGGAAATGGCTTTGAAGAACCTGGCTTTGTTATGGTAGAAGGGGGTCCCCTGCAGTAGGTTCTCCTTGCATAGCTACCATTTCAGGGAGACTTTGACTGCTTCCAGCAAGATCCAAAATTGGTTCAGGTAGGTCCCCCTGCTTCCGACTCCAGTTGGTGAGGAGAAAAGATTGCAACATCCTGAGGAGAAGTGCAGCCAGGGAACTACTTCCATACAGGGTACCACTGACCACAGCATTTCTATTATGCTCTGGGTTGATGCTTGAGGATGTTTGAGAAAATGGGGGGACCTGCATTGTGAGCCTGATTGGTCTGTCCGGTGATAAGGTCACCACTGCCTTTGCTGTAACAAAGTGAGTTTCCAGACAGTCAGTGATCTGAGATGGACAGAGGGAGCTCTTCTCAAATCAACCACTCAGCCTGAAAATAATTCCATTGCCCTTAGAGTGTGCTGAACCACCTGTGATGCTTCATTTAGGGATGGTGCCTGGATTAACATGTCATCCAGGTACAGGTGGATCTCTTGTTCCTGGAGGTGAGACACCAGAGCTAGTAGTAATTTGGTGAAATACTCTTGGGACTGATGACAAGCCATAGAAAAGCCATGTGTTGAAAAATATTTTCCCATTTATGGGGAACCTGAGGTACTTATAGTGGCATGGTCATATGGCTATGTGTAGATAAACATATTTGAGATCTATGGAGCAGAGGAAATTGTCTGAGAATATGTCTCTCATGATGGAGTTGAGGGGTTTCATGTTGAACTTTTGATGGCTGATGAACTGATTCACAAATTTGAGATCCCACACTGCTCTGTAACCACCTGACTTCTTGGGACCCATGAAGAAGCTGGGATAGATGCTGGAGCCCCCATTCTTTGTTCATGACCCTGTGGATAAGCAGTAGATTTACTCTATTTGAACTTCAGCAAGACATTCAACTTTGTGCCACACAGAAGGCTGCTGAAAAAGTTAGAGGATCTGGGTACAGCGAAGGACCTAGTTAGATGGGTGGGAAGTTGGTTGAGGAGGAGGCAGCAGAGGATGGTGGTAAACAGAGTTAAACTGGGTGAGAAGGAGGTCATACATAGGGTGCAGCAGGGGCTAGTCTTGGAACCAGTCCTTTTCAATGTATTCATCAGTGACATAGAAGAAGGAATACATGGCACGATGTGCACCTTCATAGATGACACTTGGCTCTGTAGCAGGGTAAACAGTGAGGTGGGGTAAGGGAGTTGTAGAGGGACCCGCAGTAGTTGGAAAAGTGCTCCAAGGTTTGGCAGTTGAAATTCAGTGGCAAAAAGTGTAAGGTGATGCACATAGGACACATGAGTCCAAGGACAGAATACTGGATGGAAGGGGTTCAGCTGGGAACTACTTCTAAGGAAAAGGACCTGAGAGTCATCAAAAGCAACTCCCTTTAACAGTCTATACAATGCAACAAGGCCCACAGCAAGGCAATAAAAAGGTTGTGGTGTATTGGGAGGGTATTTTCTAGCAAGAGGAAAGATGTAATACTCTATACCCTATAGATAACTGAGGAGGTCCCATCTGGAATACTGTGCCCAGTGCTGTACTCCCCTTCCTAAGGAAAGACAATATGACAGGTTGGAGATGGTGCAGCATAGAATAACCAAAATGATTCATGGTCAACAGCATAGATCCTGCAAGGATCAGCTTAGGGCACTAAACATGTAGTCACTGGAGGACAGAAGGCAGAGGGATGACAAGATAGAGACCTTCAAGTGTCTGAAAGAAATGAGGACTGGTGATTCAAAAACATGGGGACATGAGTAGCAGCTGTCAGGGGATTCAGGAGGGACACAAGAAAATTTTATTTTACTGAGGGAGTAGCTAAGCACTGAAATAGACTACTGGCAGAGCTGGTGGGCACAAAAAACACCACTAATGGTTTTAAGCATGGCTGGGACAGAGTGAATGACTTAATAGTTACTCAGTGGGATACCTGACAGGCAGGGATCAAAGGGGGAAATGCTGCCTAGAGAACAGGTCTCGAGGTAGGTTATGGCATAATTGGTCAGACTGGATGGACCAGCAATCTTTTTCTGTCGACATTATTTATTTTTCTATGGACTGCTTCAATGTGGGGAAGGTTGGAAATGGAATCCACCACCAGTCCCTTTTTCTGCTTAGATGGTGACTCTTGTGCTGCATAAAACCCAAGAGGAGCTGGTCTTAAGAATTCCAGCAGATATCCAGACTGGATGATGCTGGTGACCCATCTGTCTATTAGAATTGTGGGCCACACCGTCACAAAATCTTGCGGTCTTCCTCCAATAAGATGCTGGTGGTGGAACAGCGTAGCTTCAGAAAGATTTTGTTGGCTGGCAGTCTGAGTTGTTTCTGCTTTTGTTTCTTACCATATCCTCACCTCATTGTTGACAGCCTCTGAATTAGGGTTTGTGGTGGAGGACCTGGGTCCATGGAATTTTCACTTGTTGCTGTGGTACAGCGGTCCCCAAAGGATTAGTATTGTTCATGGTACCTCCTGCTTGGTTTCTGATCCTGACCTTTAATCTTCTGGATTTCTGCTGATTCATTGATGGCCTTCCGCAGGGTGTCACCAAAGAAAAGCTTCCTGTCATATGACATCTGGAGCAGTAACATCCTGGATTGGGCATTGGCTTGCCATTACTTTAACCACAGATGCCTCCTGATGATAACGCTGGCCATTACCCCTGTTGCTGAAATCTTTGCGGTATCATCACAGGATCCACCGAGTAAGCCACCAGTAGTTCCACTTAGCCTGATCACTTGGCATGATCCGTATTACCACTTCTGTTATGCAGGGTTGAAGCAGGGTAAACAGTGTTGGAGCCTTGTGGAGATGTGGCCATGCCCTAATTCAGTTTGTGAAGACAAGCAGAAGTGAATGACTTAACAGTGACTGTCAAGCAGCCTGTCTTAGCCGCTTTTATTATTCCCCCTCTTGGTCCTCCTCAGTTATTCTACTATAAACTAAGAGCGGTGGGTTATCCATCCACGTTGCAGGATACTGAGTTTGCATGAATAGGATTCATGGAATAGTGTTAGTTCTAATAAGCGTACAAGGCTGTGAACTTTCAGGCCTAATATGGGAGCAGTGGTTGGGGGGGGCAGGCTCATAGGGGAAATTCATAAAGAGGGGGAATAAGAAGTGTGGTTAGGGGATTAAACTTGGGCACTTCTTTCTCTCCCTGTTTCAGAGCAGGATCATTATGCACTCTTTTTAATGTCAATTTTGAACAGTTTTTCGTGGTCAGCTCTAATCAGATTAGCCACCAACTTTACAGTATCTCACTTGCAACACACTCTTTCTCTCTCTCTCTTTCTCGCTCTCTCTCTCTCATCTTCTTTTCCCTTAATCTCCTATCATTCTTATGATATTGACAAACAAAGCAGATATCAAATGTAAGTATTCTTTTTACCAAATGTTTGGTTTCTGTCAAACACATCATGAAATCTTATGTCCTAGAATGTAAAGGGGACCAAGGATAGGGCCAAGGTGACTGAGTTGCAATAATAGCAACTGTCTATTGTCGCAGGAGACTCATTTCTCTGAACAAATCTTAAATTACTTCTATAGTCTGTTTCACGGCAGGGGCATACAGACCTCATTCTCAGGCATAGAAACATAGAAACATAGAATTTGATGGCAGATAAGGACCGCTTGGCCCACCCAGTCTGTCCATTTCCCTACCTAATGGATAAGCTGCAGATCCTAGTTAACCAGCAGCCTACTTCTTCCTACCCCCACCCCCTAGAATTGCCTTATGACTGTCCCATGCATGCTTGAATTCTACCACTATTTTTGACTCCACAACCTCCTCCGGAAGGCGATTCCATGCACCCACAACCCTTTCTGTGAAAAAATACTTCCTTAAATTACCTCTGAGTCGCCCCCCCTCTATCTTCAAATTGTGCCCCCTTGTTCTTGCACACCTCTTTTTTTGAAAGATGCTACCCTCTTGGACTTTGTTGATTCCCTTGAGGTACTTGAAAGTTTCTATCATGTCCCCCTCTCCCTCCTTTCCTCGAGGCTATACATATTAAGCTCCTTAAGTCTCTCTTCATATGTCTTCCGGTGCAGACCCTGCATCATTTTAGTTGCCCTCATCTGGACAGCTTCCATCCTGTCTATGTCTTTGTGGAGATTGGGTCTCCAGAACTGCACGCAGTACTCCAGATGGGGTCTCACCAGCTGTCTGTACAGAGGGATAACTTCCTGTTTTCTACTGGTGATGCCTCTCCCTATGCATCCCAGTATCCCCCCAGCTCTCCTTGCTGCCCTCTCACATTGCTTGCCCACCTTTAGGTCATCTAATATGACTACCCCCAGGTCCCTTTCCATTTTTGTTGTTGTTAGTATCTCACCTCCCATTGTGTACTCTTCCCCTGGGTTTTTGTTTCCCAGGTGCATTACCTTGCACTTCTTAGCATTGAATGTAAGCTGCCATACGTTTGACCATTCCTCTAACCTTGCCAAGTCCCTTCTCATCCTTTCCACCCCACCTTGTGCATCAGCTCTGTTGCATATCGTTGTGTCATCTGCAAAGAGACATACTTTTCCTTCCAGACCCTCTGCAATGTTGCTTATAAAGACATTGAAGAGGACCGGTCCTAATACTGAACCCTGCGGTACCCCACTAGTAACCCCCCTTTCTTCAGAGTGGACTCCATTTACTAGTACTCTCTGTGTCCTATTCTCCAGCCAATTCTTTACCCAGGCTGTCATCTTGGGACCCACTCCCAGGCTGGCTAACTTGTATATTAATCTTTTGTGTGGGACTGTGTCAAATGCCTTGCTAAAGTCTAGGTAGGCCATGTCCACAGCCCCTCCGTGATCTACTACTTTGGTCACCCAGTCAAAGAAATCTATCAGATTTGTCAGGCATGACCTTCCCACTGTGAATCCATGCTGCCTTGGGTTCTGTGCCCCTCTGGCCTCTAGACACTTGATAGTTCTTTCCTTCAGAAGTGATTCCATCATTTTCCCTACCACTGAGGTTAAACTAACAGGTCTGTAGTTTCCTGCTTCTGTCTTGCTCCCACTTTTGTGAAGGGGAATCACATCTGCCCTCCTCCAGCCCTCGGGTACCACTCCATCCTCCCATGATTTGTTAAAGAGGGTAGTCAGTGGTGTCAGGCAAAGCTAGGGAAGTGGAAATTATCTTTAAGAACAATCTTGATTTCATGAAAGAAAGGTCAGTTGTATACTCACAACGTAGGTATGCTCTAGTAAATGTAAAACCAGCTACACAGACCTTTACACTACTGGACATCCTCTATGCCCCTTATGAGGAGAATGTCCCATTCTTCAGCAGTCTTTTGTAAACATATTTCAACTGCCCAACTTTTACCTAACCCTGAGGGCACTGGCTATGTCTTGGGGTCCAGAGATTGCAAGTCTGGAGCAGTGAAATCAATAGCTGATTTCATGAAGGAGTTCACATTGTTAGACTCATTCAGGACTAAATTCCCGCAACTCATTGACTTTTTGTTACACTCATGTCCATAAATCATACTCCAAGATCAATTTCTTTCTTTTTTTAGAAACCCTCCTCAATAAGACCACCAAAATAGACTGTTCTGCCATCTGCATAAGTGATCACGTCCCAGTTCACAAAACCCTGACTCTCATGGGCTAGAGTAGGGAAGACTTGATTTGGAGATTAGAGAACTACGTTGTTAATTATCAGAACTTTTATAGATAGCATGTCTCACAGTATCCACTACTTCTTAAATAACAACTTTCAGAGTGAGGCCTCCATGGCCATTGTCTGGTACTTCCTGAGAGCCTTAATGAAAGGCTAGATACCCCTCTCATAAAAAAGGGAAAAGCTCAGAGACCTCATAAGGTTAGAGAGCAAGCTTAGCACTGCTTAAATGAGGCATGCAGACTCTAGCCAGGGTCACAGTCTTGTCCACCTCATTCAGATCAGAGAACAATGCAATTTCTTTACCCAGCAAGAAACCAAGAGGTCTCCGACCAGAGCCAAATCCAAGTATTAATTCCTTTTAGAAAAAGCAAAAATAAATCTCCTCACCTATCAATTGCAAAGCAAAAGAAGTGTAAACTGCATCACTAGTATCTCCCTAACTATGGATTCTCAGACCATCAATGACACATTCAAAGAGTTTTACAAACACACATACAGAGCAGAAAAACTGGTTAAGCAAACCATTGTATGGGAATTCCTATATGGTCTAGATATCCCCCAAATCACTCAACAATTCTCAGACTCCTTCACCATGGATATCACACTTGAGGAAATGTTCTCAGTTGTCAAAGCTCTTACAAATGAGTACTCTCCCAATCTGGATGGCTACACATTGGATTTCTACAAGAACTTTCAGGAAATTCTGGCACCAATCATCTTGCTTGTTTTAAAGGAAGTTGAAAAACTCAAAAGCCATCCCCCCCTTCCCTTGAGGAATTCATAATCTGTCTAATCTTAAAAAAGGGTAAACCTTCTCAAATGCAATCCATATTGGCCAATTTATTTACTCAACTTTAATTATCAAATTTTTGCTGACATATCAGCATACAGACTAAGCAAGGCAGTCCCATCTGTCATACATCATCATCAGACTAGCTTCATCAAGGGAAAGTGGCTATCCCACAACTCCAGAATGATGCTGATAATCCTAGACAAAGTACCCACACTTGGCACTGCTCTCTTGTCTTTAGCTGCAAAAAAGGCATTTGATTGTATAAATTGTTAGTTCATGTTCTTAACCCTGGAAGCTATTGGTCTCAGTCAAAAACTTGTGAATCTGGCTAAGATCTTATATTCCTCCCCATCTGCTCAGGTGAAACTCAGCCTACAGATTTCATCTTTATAGGATCACAAAGCAAGGTTGCCCACTCTCCCTTCTACTGTTTGCCCTTTTAATGGAACCACTGGCTGTCACTATTAAGAAAAAAACATGACATTTACAGCATAATAATTTCAGAGATACAGAAATGGATATCATTATATACAGATGATATATTCCTTTACATAAAGCAATACCCAGAATCCATTTTTTTAATAATTAGGAGTTTGTTCAGTCATTTAGTTAAGTCTCAGACTACAAAATTAATTGGCAGAAATTGGAGCTCTTGATCCTTGATGCTAAGATTGATGCCTTGTCCCAGCTCTGTACCTCTCTTCCACATCCCAAACCAGAAATTAAAATCTGGGGGATCATCTCACAAAATAGTACAACTAGTTCTTTAATCATAACTTCCCACATCTTGTACCTAAAATTACTTCTGATCTAAATAGATGGGAAAGTCTCCCTCTGACACTAATAGGCTGGGCGAATATCTTCAAAATGAACATCCTACAAAGACTTCCGTTCTTCGTCATGATCCTCCCCATCATTATAAAGAAGAAAAAAAAGTTGACCTTGATAAAACTTTTAAGAAATTTCTCTGGAAAGGAAGGAGGTCACCCTGGACAAACTGTACCATTCAGCAGCTCATGCAGGACATGGAATCCTCAATATGTGATTGTACTATTTAGCAGCTCAAATGCAATCAGTCTATGAATGGCTGTTTCTAGAAACCTGCAGAAATAGCTGGCTGAACTTAGGAAAATGTTTTAAAAACACTTCCATTGGGTGACATCAGGGATGTGCTATTTCTTAGCCGAGGGTCCAAGCCCCATTTAGGCAATGCATTAAAGTATCCAGAACTATCTTGAGGGCCTGGCAGGAGGCATTCAATATATTAAGAGACAGTTGCAACATTTCCAAATTCAGCACACTTTACTGCAACCCAGATTTTCTCCCTTCAGTATCAGACAAGGTGTATGACCCCTGGAGTTTGCAGGGTCTGGCCCTGAACAGGGATTTCATTTAAAAAGGAGTCTTCTTATCCTACAAGAATGTGAGAAACTTATTCAGACTAACTCGTGGAAGCACTATCGATTACTACCAGGTCAGGAAATCCTTCAGATGCAAATCACACAGTCTCTCAGTTCCACAGTGCTTCTCTTTAGAATACCTATTTTATAATTGTAATCACAGCCTTAAACTTATCTCAGATTCTACAACTTCCAAAGGGATAACAGGCCCACAACAGCTGATAATTTCAAACAAGCTTGGGAAAGGGGCACCATCAGTCTGAGCTTGTCTGATGCCCAGTTGCTCCAGATAACAAGGTCTCTATTCAATGCCACAAATAATACTAAATTAAAGCAAATCCAAGGCAACATAGTTTGCTGACTACATTACACTCCAGCAAGGCTCCAGAAGTTCAACCCTACCATCTCTGACAGATGCCAGAGATATGCTGATAACTGGGGTGAGATCATGCACACATTGACTTTGTGCTCTAAGCTGAAAACCTACCAGAAACACATCTTTCACATCCTAGGGAGGATGGTTGGAAGAGACCTCCCCTTTGACCCCAGCATTGCCTTTTTAGGCCTACCCCATAATACCACCCGGTCTCACTGTTCTCTTGGCCTTTATTGTGGCCAAGAAAATCATATTAATCCATTGGAAGGACCGAGACCCACCCCAGTCAGGGAATGGCTTAAAGTGCTGCTGACACCTCAAAGGAAACTTTGAAAAATATAATAATTAGGTACAATTTAGCTTACATTCTGTATATATTCTATATATTTCTCCTTCCAATTATTTATTACTGAGGAAAGTTGCATGAATACATGATCTTTATCCCTTAGAGTTCCTTAGAGTTCATCTGCCTCTGCAACTTACTCCTTACTTCAGGTCATAATCCCGTGTTGTAACATCACAATCTGTTGCCATGGAAGTAACTGTGGTGTCACAAGCAGTGCATTATGACCTCAGGCAGGGAGACAGCAACATGAATAGATAAACTTTTCAGGAGCAAATATTCTGTTTCCATGCAAATAACCTCAGTAAAAAATAATGGGCAGGAGAAATACGGAACTAATGTGAAATACAAGATGGACAGTTTCTAAATGTTATGTTTTGTTAAAGTTCTCCTTAAGGCATCAGCTGCTCTTTAAACACTCAATTGCTGAGAAACTGTAGAGTGCACTTCTCTTTGATCAAAGAAAAGGACAAGTTTTAGAACCAGTTCATAAGATATTTGAACTGTTAAACATTAGTATGCTGCTCGTGCTAATTCATCTGCACTGGGAATCCCCCTTATGCTCGTCTAATCTAACCCACTGTGAACTAAAACAAGCATTTGTCAATGCCGAACGTTCGCTTGCAGGTATTTGCAGTGGTGTTCGGCATGTATGGTGCTTTACCCTAATGCCTTGTGCGATTGCTGGTATTTGCACAATAAATTGTCAGCATGACCTTTTTGTTACCCCATTGTGCGCTACATAGGCGGAAACACGTTTGGGCAGGATATGAAAATGACAGCTGTACTGCTCATAAGGAAGTGTGGTAAAATGGCAATGTTGAAAATCTGGAGTGAAATATTGAAAATTCAAGACCTCTGACGCAGCGTAGGAACTGCATAACACACGCCGTAAAACAGTCATTTTTAGGAATATTTTCACCAAATTGTCAACATTGGCATTTTAAAACCTCTGCTAAAGAACAGTGTCACTGTGATTGTCTTACTGTATGCCATACATTGATTTTGCACACTGACTGTGCCATTAATACTACATGGTAGGAAACACGTTTTGGGCAGGATGTGAAAAATGACAGCTGTACTGCTCATAAGGAGGTGTGGTAAAATGGCAATGTTGAAAATCTGGGTGAAAATATTGAAATTACGAAACTGGCGTGCGTGGGAACTGCATAGCACAGACTACGTAAAACAGTCATTTTAGGAATTTTTCACCAAATTTTCAGCGCAGCCATTATAAGACCTCTGCTCATGATCAGTGTCACTGTGATTTTCTTAATGTGTCCCATACATTGAGTTCGCACACTGACTGCGCCATTGTGCGCTACATGGGCAGAAACACAGTTTGGGCAGGATGTGAAAAATGACAGCTGTACTGCTCATGAGGAGGTGTGGTAAAATGGCAATGTTGAAAATCTGGAGTGCAAATATTGAAAATTCGCAAACGTATGAGCGTGCGTAGGAACTGTGCAACGTGCGCTCGTCAAAACAGTCATTTTAGGAATTTTTTCACCAAATTTTCAACATAGCCATTTAAGACCTCTGCTCATGATCAGTTCACTGTGATTTTCTTAATGTGTTTTGCACCAGATTTTCAACATAGGGGTTTTAGGACCCCTTCTCGCGAATGATGTCACTGTCATGGCGTTGTTCGAGCGAAGGGTGATTTCACGCAGTGCTGCGCGGTGCAAAATCACCCTTTGGGCGAATAACCATGACAGTGACATCATCCATTAGAAGGGCCAAAACCATGTTGAAAATTGTAAAAATTCCAAAAATGACTGAGATATGCAATAAAGTTGAAACCCCCTATCTGGCCCATTATACAGCTTACCAGCATTCCTCAGTTCTGGTGCGCCTTTGAAGAGTGCAGGCGTGTTCCGGTCCACTGAAGATCATCGCGCCGAGTCCGGAGGTAGTATATGGTGAAGGGGTGTGTGGGGAGGCTGGAGTGCGCAGTGGGTGGGTCGGGGTTGTGGGGGGCTGGGAGACACGCCGTGGGACGTTTTATTTTACAGGTTTTAACAAAAAAAGGACTCATGGGACATTTGCCACACTGGGGTGGGTTCCCAACGCTGGTAGAAGATGGCTGGGGGGCGAGGAGCCGGCGGTTGGGCACCCCGTCGCAAAGGCAATCGAGGGGCCGAGGCCGACCCGGATTAGGCACCCCGTCGGCAAAAGAGGCGTTGCCATGCTGGGTGGGCTCCCAGCGTGGCATCAGGATGGCTTGGGGCGTGGAGCCGACGGGGATTGGGTACCCCGCTGGAAACAACATTTGCCACGCTAGGGTGGACTCCCAGCATGGCAGAAGATGGCTGGGGGGGCGACGAGCCGACGGGGGATTGGGCACCCCCATCGGCAAAGTACGCAGAGGGGAGCTGAGGAGCTGACGGGGGATTGGGCACCCCCGTCAGGCAAAAGAAAGGAAACGTTTGCCACGCTGGGGTAGGCTCCCAGTGTGGAAGCAGGATGGCTTGGGGTGGCCGTGGAGCGATGGTGATTAGGCACCCCCCATCAGCAAACAATGTTTGCCACGCTGGGGTGGGCTGGCGTGGCTGCTGGGGGCGGCATGGCGTGTGCGGGGGGCGCATGAGCGACGGGAGGAGAGCAGGTGTGGCGGCGCTCAGTATGGCAGTGGTGTCCTTTGAAGCAGAGGAACACCGCTATCATACAGAGCTCCTGCACCCATGGTGCAGGACCGCCATGCCTGCTGAAGGGAGCAGTGTATTGGATGGGAGCGCACACTCCAAGTGTGCTACTTTCAAACGTTCCTTGCGCATGCGCGCAAGCGAACGTAAAAAGGAAGAAGAAAAAAAGGGAAATGGCAATCAGGACTATGTGAAATGGAATTCAAAGATTGCAGACTTTATTCCTAAAGTAAGAAAAGCTTCACAAACCAGCAGTTTTATGACAGTAAACAACTGGCAAATAGCAAAGATGTTTTGAAGGCTTTTAAGGTCATGTGACCATGACTAAGAAGATCTTAACCTTCTAAATGTTGGCCTGTTAGTCGGGTTTTCTCTGGAGTTACTGTATAGTGCTGCTTTGTTAAAGGAAACACCCTAATATTAGCAAGGTGACTGCCAAAGGTCTTCATCTGCCATTATGCAAAATTAAAGCAGCATAATGTTTTTAATCACAATAACTTTGTAATTTACTGATTCTTAACCCATATAGAAATATAAATATAAGCTAAATAAGCTTTCTGTGTCTTATAATAATGTTTGTAGGTTTGTTTTGGATTGTCCTTATCAATTTCACCATTGTTCAATGTACACCAAACTTGGCTGGCTAGCATTACAAAATATAATTTTATTCCATTTTGGCTGTCAAGTTTTCAAATCAATATTCTTAAATATTAAACATCCGTTATTTGATCTGGTTAAAAT
Source organism: Neoceratodus forsteri (assembly GCA_016271365.2). Lineage (NCBI taxonomy): Eukaryota > Metazoa > Chordata > Ceratodontiformes > Ceratodontidae > Neoceratodus > Neoceratodus forsteri. Next base: position 814,918,443 of record CM057453.1, on the reverse strand, counting down.
AAGGTCTCCCATTTGTAATTTGCGTTCTTGTGATGGTATAATTCTAACAAATATCTCTTTTCGTACCAAGGTGGGAGCTATGTCTTTTTCTGTAATAACCACCCAATTTTGGAATACATTGCCTCTTGTTGTTCGTTCATCCGCCTCTTTATTGCACTTTAAAAATAATTTATGGACTTACTTGAATTCAATTGAAGTTTGTACCTGTTTTGTATAATTCTGTATTTGTAGTATTTCTGTTTACTGAGTGTTTTATGTCGAGTCGGATCTGAAAATGGGCTAGTCCCAGTACCCTCACCCGGTTAACAAATTAAAAATGAAAATGAAATGAAATAAGTGTGCTGTGCACATGCAGAATGCATGACACATGCTTAATTGTGCAATGTTTGCATGTTGTTTGCATACACAAAGTGAACCTATGTGAACTGGGTCTAAAAAAGCACATCAGGTTCACATGCTACAAGCTTGACATACAGTATATGCAGCAGGTAAGCTGGTGTGAGCATCTTCTAAAAATCACATCAGATTCACACGTTGCATGCTTGACATGAGTGTAGCAGTTAAGCTAGTGTGAACATCATTTAAAAATCACATCAGGTTCACATGTTGCACGCTTGCCATGTGTGCAGCAGCTAAGCTGGTGCAAATCACATCTAAAAAAACACATTAGTTTCTATTTCTTATACTACTGCTGGCAGTTAGGGCCATTAAAATACCTTTTTAATTGATTTCCCATTACAATTAGGTAAACTCATTAATTCTGATCCTTTTGCTAGCTAATGGCTTTTGATTTTGTCTTTAAGTTGCCAATAATTTGTAAAGTGTTGTTTGCTTACTGCATTAAATGCCTAGGACATAGTCAGCCAACATCTCCCATTCCAGATGTGTGAAGAGGGGCCTCTGTATTGTAAAGCCTGACTTTTTTGGTTTGGGTCATGCAAATCCCCTTATGCATATTTAGTGCTACAAATGTGTTTCTCCAGGACTGTTATGGCTCACTTACTTTCCCTTTGCCATTCTGTATGGAGCATATACACTATGGCCATGTTCTGCACTCTTTGTGCTGAGTAGGGTCTTGGAAGCATGCACTGTTCCTCACATTTTGTCACTGAAATGAGGGAAATTACACTTAAAATGACAAACAATGAGGGACGCTAACCCTCACGATGATCAGGAGGTATCCTGAAACATGGAGATACAGTACCTCTGAGAACAGTGGAAACCATTCTATTTACTTGTACTGATGTTAGCCCCTGAGAATTCATTTCTACCATAAAACAGGGGTGCCATCTGGGTAGGGCAGAGGTATCAGTGGCCCCCTTCCGCATTTGTGCCTAGGTTGTTCTTATGGTGTGGCAATAATGGCATTAAATTTGGATTTAATATTTTGCACAATAAATGCCCCCCTGGCCTGTGTTGTGCTCACACTGCAGGTGCACTCCTGTCTCGACTGTGTCTGTATTGTGTTGTCCACTATCTGCACCTATTAGCAGCAGTGCCATCACGCATGACATGAAGGAGCTCCAGCCAAGCAAGATCACATGAGTCATGTGAGTGGGACACTGTCTTTCCCACCACAGAGTAGACAGGCTGCACATAGCTTGGAATAGTTGAGCACTGAACTCTCAATAGCAGTGTTGTGGCGGCATGTTTTTGTTGGTCTGTTCTGAGTCTCCATCTCCATTGGTGGCTTAAGGGGCTGGGGGTGAGCTAGACACTAACTTGAGACTAGGCTAGCTACTTACTCTACTAAGCTTGCCTTGCAAAAAACAGTGTGGGGCCCCCCACAGCAGCAAGCTATGCCTTGCAGCAGCAGTTACAGCAGTGTGGGTGGCCTTTATAGGCCTTGATCAGTGCAGTGTGGCAGCAGCCACTGCAGCAGCCAAGCAAGAAGCAAGCAACACAGGTTGGGTGGGTTTGGTTGGTGAGGTGACTTGGTCCCAGACCACGTTGGGGACCTGGAATGGTTGGTTCTAGCATCCAGCTTCTGGCAGAAGGATGGAGGAGGAGTGGACTGAAAACTGGGCAGGTGGCACACTGGGCTAGGCCACAGGTTCTGGCCCAATGGCTGGGTAAGTAAAAGTAAATATTTTTTTTTACAGTGGGACTGGGGAAGGAGGAAGGACCCATATGGAATGGGTATTCAGTGGCACGGATTTGGGGAGAGAAATTGGGACAAAGATTTTGGGGGCCGGGGGTTCAGAACTTCAGCTGGGAAAAAAAATGGCTATTAACTGGGTGGGTTTAAGCCAAATCTGATGCACTGCTCTGGGATATAGACAGATAAATATTATACATTTGAATTTTCCTGATTTGCATATCACTTTTCAGTCACAACAAATAAGATTTACTTTTTAGAAGCATTCCAGAAATTCCAGAGCTTACGGCCTAGGGGCTAACTAGCACTTGGCCTCCACTGGTTGTTGTCTCCCCCTGCTGAAATCTGAAATGATGCCAATGCCATTAAGTCTAAATTTACAGGACATCCTCTATATGAGCAGCATGTTTTCTATGAGGGATAGACGAGGGACAGAGCAGTTTTTAGGGGTAAAATGAGGGCTATACCCTGCATTCAGGGACAGGTGAGTGGCATGGTATGCACATACTATTGGAGCACCACTATAGTCAGGCTTATGTTCCCAAGTGAAGCTGACCTCCACATCCCCACGGTCAGGCATATTATGACACAGGGCAAGGGAAAGTGCAGGGGTGTGCCCTATTGAAATGAATGAGGGTATTTTTTTTTATTACTATTTTATAGGTTCTATGTCATAACAGTTAGTGCGAGTGTACATCACCAAAAATCAATTTTGGTGATGTAACACTCACGGCGTGCAGCAAAACGGCACCAGGGACTTATGTTTTTTTTTTATGAGGGGGGCTGTGCCCCCCGCACCCCCCCCACAGGGGGTTTCATCCCCCGCACCCCCCTACTAAAGGAGTCTCATCTCCAGGGGGTGCATGTCGGGGGGGGAGGTACAAAAGCTTCAAATAACAAATTTAACAGTCGGGCACGACAAAATGAATGCACTCCTGGAACCGAACCCAGCACCCTCGTAACCCTAGCCTGCCACCAACCCACCACGCCACAGGGTCTGCTCAGCACCTTACTGCCGCAGTATGCCTCACAAACCCTCCCTCCTCTTATGCCCGTCACACAGCATGCTCGCCCCCCCCCGCGCATGTACATATAGTGACATCCTGTCACTATATTTGCTGCCCCCATCCGGTTGCCCTCCCCTGTCCATTAGCCCTGTGCAGATGGTGCCGTTATTGAGTTGCCCTTTTTGAAAGTGCTCAATAGCGTTCACCCTCATCACAAATTACCATTTTGTACATCACTCATGGAGAGTTGGAGATTAATGAAGGCCACCACTCGACTAACAAGGGCCTTGTTTGTGGAACTGTGACCTTCAGTATTTTCAACCTCACCATCATAATGTATCAAATAGTAATAAAAAATAACTCACTTCATTTCAAGGGGGTAGACTCTAGCACTCTGACCCATGGACATCATCTATTAAAGACTCCTGCCTCTGGCTCCTTAGTACTCAGCTAAGAGACTCTCGACTTGTATCTATACTTGGTGGGTTGTCTGTAGCAGCATGGGTGCACCTGTTACAGTGTGTGTGCATGATGGGGGTGGACTGGCCATGTAGGTGGGTGTTGAGTTATTACTACTTTTGTGTTTGCCACGGAAAGCATGTTTGTGTGGAAGCATTCAAAACTATGGAGGAAAAATATTAGGTGCACAGGCCAGACAGAAGTAATTAAGTAGTTTTGTGGGTAAGTGTGTGTATTGGGGGTGGGAAGAACCACATGTGTTTCAGTTGGTATGTGTGCTACATTTCAGCTGTGAATTTGAGATGAGGGGGACAAGAAATCTAAAAAGTACTGTATATCAGTGGCTGTAAGCATGCTGCATGTGTGCAGATGTATGCAGATTTGTATTGAAGTACACGCAAACCCTATGTATACACGCAAACCCTATGTATGCAGGCAGTATAGCTTAGTGGTTAAAGGCACTGTACTGCATACCAATAGACCTCACAATCTGGGTTTGAATCTCACCAACTCCAGCTTGTATACTGTGTGATCCTGAACAAGCCAATTAACTTTTCCATGTGCAGTTATCAGTAACCACTTACTTTTTACACACATGCTACATGTATGCGGTCTGTTCTTATGTAACATAAAAAGCATGCTTTCCACATGCATGCAGTTGGTTCCAATTTAACATTTAAATCATGCTTGCAGCACACATATCACATGGGTAGTTTTATGTGTGCAGCATGAAAACATTTCATATAATTATTTCTGTAAGGGAAGTCCCTCATTCCCTGTTGGTGGCACAGTGTAGAGGAATAAGCTCTGTAAATCCTATGAAAAAAGGTATGCCACATGTATTAAGGTAGTACTGATTTTGTGAAGTAGAGGCAAGGGAGCCTTCTAGAATCTAATCTACTTTAAGGCATGTATCTCGTTCCACGTACATAAGACTAATGAAGCTTGTTGCTCAACACTGCACTGACAACGGGTGAATGGAAGGCTTAAAAATAAGGAAATTGCAAAGTCATTGAGATAAAAACATATTTTTTTCTTAGAAGTAAATGAATATAGTCACCATTGTAATTGTAAACTCTTTTTTTAATTAGAAATGTCACAGTTTGAACAGTAAGACCAGAATATGAATACTCATGGATCCACCCATTCTCTTGTCTATATAGGGAGAACAGTTGGGCCTTGCAGATTTGGCCTAGGGAGTTTGCCACCTTTTGACAAAGCCAAAGAAAAGGAAGAAGGAGATTACTTAAAGGGAAGCACTGCTTTTCTTCTCACCCCTTTGAGGGTGAGGAAAGGCCCTCCACCCATCAACATGGAAGAAGACCCCTCTAACCTTGCCCCACTGAGGTGTATACTAGTGAATTCCCACTTGAAAGGCATCTGAGACATGGCTGGGAGACGTGATGGGCCTGATCTCAAAGACAATCACTGGGGTGTTCTTGTAAGGCCACTCTCTGTTTCAACAGTAGCAGCCATCAGTAGCATTACAGCACTGGAGTTCACCTCCTGTAAAGTGTCAGTCAGCAAAGTATCCTAGGTACAGCAGGTCCAGGAGTACACCTCCATAAGGTCAGGTAATCCATTGGCTAGTGGCGAGGTGGTAGTCAGTGAATTGTTGTGGCATCTTTGTGCATGGTTGTCCCACAGCAGCGGGGCCAGGTGAAACAGAAGTCAATTTTTGTAGGTCAATAAGGGACCACGGTCCTGTGGCGCAAGTGTGACGTCATGCAAGGGCTGGACTGACTGGTGCAACAATCTGAGGGAGCCATAAGCTGGTCCCTAGTTCCTTGGTATGCAGGGATTGAAGTTGTTGGGAAAAACTGAAGGTATGAAGCAATCAGATCTAAAAGGTTTATGTGGGTACTTGGGAATTTAAACAAGCATTTTTTTTTTTTTAACTGCTGGTGTATCATACCCCACATAGAAACATACTGTAGAAAACTGGCAGCAAAAAAGAACTGCTAGACCCACCCAGGCTGCTGAAGGTTTCAGTGCCTATTGTACCTCTGCAGACCCTAACTGGTCTCAGGAAACCCTCCCCCACCCTGTTTCTGTAATATGCCCCTGTGTCTATCATGTGCACGCTTGAAGCCTTTCACTGTTCTGGCTTCCACAAGTTCATCTGGCAGTCAGTTTCATGCTTATTACCACTGTTTCTGTGAAGAAATATTTCCTCAATCCTTCCTGACATTTCCCACCTCCAATTTCATTGCATGCATCCTAGTCTGGAGCTGTTTTTTTTTTTTTTTTTAAAAGAGGCTCTTTCCCTGCACTCTGTTCAACCCTATGTGGTACTTGAAGGTCTCAGTCATGTCACTCTTGCTCTCCTGTCCTCCAGAGTGTACATATTGAGATCCCTCAGTCTCTCTTCATGGGGCTTCTCTTGCAACCCCTGCACCATTTTGGTTGCCCTTCTCTGGACCACCTCCACCTTGTTTATGTCCTTCCTGAGGTGCGGTCTCCAGAACTGGACACCATATTCCAGGTGGGGTCATAACAGAGAGTGGTACAGTGGAAGCACCACTTCCCTTCTCCTGTTAGTCATGCCCCTACCTATGCATCCCAGCATCCCACCAACCCAGCCCACTGCCTTGTCACACTGTTCTGCCACCTTGAGGGCTTCTGAAATAACCCAGAGGTCTCGTTCCTGTCTAATGACTGACAACACTCCCCATCCTATACTCAGCATCAGAATTCCTGTGCCCTAAGTGCATGATTTTGCACTTCTTGGCATTGAACACCAACTGCCATGCTTTCAACCACTCCTCTAGTTTCCTCAGATCTCTGCACATTGTTTTCACTCCCTGCTGGGTGTCCTCCCTATTGTAGATCATGGTGCCATCTGCAAAAAGACAGACCTTCTCCTCTAGTTCCTCTGCAATGTCCCCTATGAAGATATTGAAGAGGACTGGTCCCAACACTGAACCCTGTGGTACCCCACTGGCCACCCCCCCATTCCTTAGAATGTGTTCTGTTTATCACTGTCATCTGCCTCTTATCTGTTAGCCAGTTGTGAACCCAATTTGCAATATCTGGCCCCTGTCCCCAAATTGGTTCGCTTCCTAATCAGCCTTCTGTGTGGCACAGTGTTAAAAGCTGTGCTAAAGTCTAGATAAACTACATTCACTTCCCTCCTCTGGTCTATTTTTGTGGTCACCCAGTCAAAGAAATTTATCAAATATGTTTGCCGTCACTCTCCCCCTGTGAACCCATGCTGCCTGTGGCCCTGCAGCCCATTGGCTTCTAGGTAAGCAGCCAGTCTCTTGTTTTAGAAGGGTTTCCATTAGTTTACCCACCACTAAAGTTAGGCTGACTGGCTTGTAGTTGCTATATTCTTTCTTGTTGCCACTCTTATGCAGAGGGACCACGTTAGCCCTTTTCCAGTCCTTTGGCACCACTCTTGTTTTTACTGAACTGTTGAACAAAGCTTTCAATGGAGTAGTTAGCACATCCATGAGATCCTTCAGTACACTGGGAAGTATCCTATCTGGTTCCACAGCCTTTTCAACTTTCAGGGCTGCAAGTCCTTTCTGTATTCTTTCCTCCGAAAATGGTATTGTGTCCACCCCTTCCATACCTCTTTTCTTCCTTCTCTCTGGTGGCCTATCCCTTTTTCATGTACTGTGAAGACCAAGCAAAAGTACCTGTTCAGCTTATTGGTCTTCTTCCACATGGTCTCCCCTTCCACCTTTCTTACCCTCACTGTTCCACCCTTAGATTTTTTTTCTCGTTGATGTATCATTAAAAAAATTCATATCTCCATGCCTCACTTTCCTTACAGTCCTTTCCTCTGCCTGTGGCTCAGCTGTCCTAACCACCTTTCCTATTTCCTTCTGCCTGGCCTGGTACACTTCTGTGTCCTCTTCCCTTTGAGTTTCTTTGTACCTTTTGAATTCTGCCTTTTTTTCTTTTACTGCCTTTATCACCTCCTTGGAGAACCACAATGGTCTTCTTTTCCTCCTGCCTTTTCTTACCTTTTTCACATAGATGCTTGTTTCTCTGATGATGCCATCCTTTACTCCCTTCCACTGCACCTCTGCCCATCCATGGCTGTCCCTGCCCTTGAGGCATTTCCTGAGTCAGTCTCCCATTTATTTGAAATCTGCCATTCTGAAATCCAGGACTTTCATCTTCCTGTGGCTCACCTCAGCTCCTTTTCTTACAATGAACCACACCACACAATGATCACTGGTACCCAGGGGACTTCCCACTGTGACATTTGTAATGATGTCCCTGTTTGTGAGTACCAAGACTGACACTGCCTGCACACAGCAGGTTCCTTTACAAGCCCCCTGAGAAAAGCTCCCTGTAGGGAGTCTAGGATGGCCCTGCTCCTTGCCAGAGCTGCAGCTGGTAGGTTCCACTCCACATCTGGTAGGTTCCACTCCACATCTGGTAGGTTCTACTCCACATCCTGTAGATTGAAATCTCCAACAAACAGCACCTCCACTTCCCTGATAATGGCCTCCCCTAGGGACTTGTCCATCACCTCCCCTTGTGCTGGTGGTCTGTAAACTACCCATGTCTGGATAGTGGCCCCACAGCTCATCTTAGGGATAACACAGCACCTCTTGATCCTCCTCATCTTGATGTACCTCCACGTCAGTGGGCTTTTGTTCCCTCCCTTACCTACAGTGCCATCCTTCCTTTCTTCCCAACTCTGCCTCTCCTAGCAAGTGAGTAACCTGGTTGGCCATGTCCCACCATGATGCGTGGTGCACCATGTCTCTGTAATGGCAACTAGATCCAGGTGCACCTCTGCCATGATAGACTCCAGGTGGCAGATTTTGTTTCTGTGACTCCTGCCAAAAAACATGAGTTTGAATGGTAATTGTTCACCGCAGTTTCACCACACTTTCTCCAACATCGCTCCCTTTCTTGGCCTGTGTATTTAGCCGCTACTTCTGAGGAACATAGAAGACTATTAAGCAAGCTAGATAGCTTAGGAGTGGGTCAAAGGGTTGTAAACTGGGTAAGAAATTGGTTAGGAGATAGGAGACAGAGGGAGGTGGTAAATGGAGTTCACTCCAAGGAGGGGGAGGGTGACTAGCGGGTCGCCTCAAGGATCAGCGCTAGGAACAGTTTTCTTTAATATCTTTATAGCTGACATTGCAGAGGAGCTGGAGTGTGAAATATGTCTCTTTGCAGATTACACCAAAATCTGCAACAGTGTGGATACTCCAGAGAGGGAAGAAAGGATGGGAAGAGACTTGAAGAAACTCGAGGAATGGTCAAGGGTAAGGCATCAGGGTTTCAATGCAAAAAAGTGCTAAATAATGCACTTGGGACACAGTAACCCAAGAGCAGAATACAAAATGGTCAGAGTATTATTGATGACCACCGAGCAGGAGACAGGCCTGGGGTTAATCATCTCTGATGAGTGATAGGTGGCCAGGCAGTATGACAAGGCAATTGGGAGGGCTAGTGGGATGCTGGGGTACATAGGGAGAGGTATCACCAGCAGAAGGAGGGAAATGGTGATGCCTCTATAAAGATCACAGGTAAGAACTCATTTAGAATATTGTGTACAGTTCCGGAGACCACAGGGTGGAGGTGGTCCAGAGGGGAGTAACTAAAATGGTGCAAGGTCTGCATCATAAGCCCTACAAGGTGAGGCTAAAAGAACTCAATATGTACACCCTGGATGAGAGAAAGGAGAGGGGGATATGATCAGGGCTCCAGATAAGATTTTTGGGATGTGTACAGTACTCCTCATTTTGAAAGTTGTACAGTACTCATCATTTTGAAAGTGAGGTGAGTAAAACCAAATTCAGATGTGTACAAATGTCTGGATGGAGTGGAGGGAGGAATACATTTTTAAAAACAGTGTAGTTTTTTCTAGATGAGAATTGATCAGGTGCCAATAGTGCTCCAGATAATTTTGGCAGGTAATAGTAATTTACTCACCAATTTTAAAATACAGTGAATGAAACAAAATTAGGATGCGTATGAGTGCTGTATATCTGGGAAAAAACTGCTAGTTTTGAGTTACGTTATGAAGCACTATTCTATGGAGTGTGGCGCATTTGCAAATGTTGGACGAGTATTGGTACTCCATTAAAAAAATGTTTTGAGGAGTATTTCCTAAAATGAGATGAGTAAAGTAGGTCAGTACTCATCTTATCAGGAGCCCTGGATATGATAGAGACCTTTACATACCTCACAAAGGTAAATGCGGTACAGGGAGAAAGTATTTTTCAGAGAAATAAATACACAAAAACAAGGGGACATGCTATGAAGTTGGAGGGGGATTCATTCAGGAGAGATGTAAGGAAGTACTTCACAGAAAGAGTGGTGAATTCAGAAAAAGTGGTGGATTCCTGGAGCAATCTGCCAGCCAAGATGGTGGGGGCAAAAACAGTGGTGGTGTTCAAGAATGCATGGACATAAGAGAATCTTAGTGGAATGGAATGGAATGGGGGGAAGGAGAATGATCCGGTAGGGTCTATGGTGATACTACAGGTAGAGAAAAATGGACAGACTGAGTGGGCCAAGCAGTCCTTATCTGCCGACAAATTCTATGTTTCTATGAGTGGAGGAATCTGGATTGACACTTTCAGGAGAACTCATGCCAACAGGTGACCTCTGTGAGGCAATACATTGGAACAAAAAATGTTAACCATCATTCTAGCATGCAGTGTGTCCCCAGCTCAGAGCTCAACTTCTACAGGATAGATTCTATAGTGTCACGTGTGGTATACCATAAAGCTCTGAAAAGTTGCCTGATAAGGTGGGACCAGCATTCTCCCCGATATGGCTCATTAAGAGTTGTAAAAGTAGAAGTTTGTCAGGTAAGGGAGGTACCACTGGGACAAGGTTTAACATGTATGAACGCACCCGCAAATAATGATCATGGTCCATGGAGGGTAATTGGAAGGAGGACTGGAGGGAAGCAAAGGGAACCACTCCAGGAGAAAATGCAACATTTAATAGAAAATCATAGTGCAAAGTGTCTCCACTTCTGCAATGCTGAGTTAATCCTGTTGGGATGGAATTCATTACCATGGATAAGGCCCTAAGCTGTTTCAGGGAGGCAGCTAAGAGAAATTTGTTCAGAATATGTAATCAGAATTTTAATGTAATGGCTGTGTATCTAGAAACATTTGAGAGCAGAAGACAGCCCAGGGGGTTGCCAAACAAGTAATAATCTAGATTAGATAGGTTGCTGACTGTAAATTCAATCTGCTTCCAGTTTGCTTGAAAATTAGGGGCTGGCTACAGACATATAATACAGAACTGGCATACATAGGCATATCATTTAAAATTAGGTTGGTTCACACCCCTACTGTTCCTTGGGCAGATTAAGCATATAGAGTACCTGATATGTGGGGTAGCTCTCTGTCAAAAATTAATTTGGAAATTACAGTAATTTGTCCCACGATTTAAAATAGACTGCACTGGGCATAATTGGCATAGTTTAGAAGAAATAAAGAGTTTGCTGCAAGATATTTTGTCTAATGCTTCCTAGATGATGGAAAAAGCCCAGGAACAACTGGTTCCAATAGGTCAGGGTTGTCTGTAATCTGTTGAGTTTGGGGCTCATAATTTAGGAGTCAGAAATGAGATAACTGTTTGGTTTTGTCCCCATGTGTTTAAATGCCATTTTGTGCCACTTAAAAGGGAACTGTTTTTAAGGGCAGCTGAGGGTTCATACTGTAGTTACATAATAAGACTTCTGTCTTCTGAGAATTAAGTCTGTACCCTGCCAAGCCATAGGCAGTAAACACCTCCCATATTTCAGGGAGTGAAATTTCAGGAGTGGGCAGGGTGAAAAGGATATCATCAGCAAATAGGGACAGCTTAAAATCTCTTCCTGCTATCGGGACTCCTGAAATGTTGGGGTGGGTATAAACTGACACTGTTAAGGGTTCCAGGTAAAGGGTGAACAGAAGAGATGCAAGAGGACACCCCTGCCTCGTGCCTGTCTGTAATGGAAAGGTAGGGGTAAGACAGCCATTCACCCAAAGATATACCTAGGGGAATGTATAGATACCCTGAAGCATCTCCACCAGCTCCTCTGGGAGGTTGAAGGTCAACAGGGTGGCCTATAGTGATGATCAGGTGACCCTGTTGAAAGCCTTCTCCATGTCAAGGCTTAGCAGTACTGTTGGGATTTTGTGAGTGGTAATATAATCCAGAACGTGGAGAGTGTGATGGACACTGTCATGGGTCTGCCTATTTCAGACAAAACCTACTTGATCTTTATCCAGAAGGGTAGGTAGCAGGGCTTCTAGTCGTTTGGTTCAGAAGGCCATAAAGATTTTGTAATCTTAATTTAAGATGGAAATGGGTCTACAGTAGGCTGCAAATCTGGGGTCTTTGCTAGGTTTAGGAAGGGCTGAAATTGTGGTGTATTGCCAGGAAAGAGGCGGGTTCTTATCCATAAGGACAGTCTGAAATGCTGAGAGCAAAGGAGGAAGAAGCTGCTCCTGGTATTGCTTGCAAAATTCAATAGGCTAGCCAGAAGGGTCTGAACATCTGCTGGTTTTAGAGTCCTGGAGTACTAAATGGATTTCCTTGATAGAAATTGGAAAAAGCAGCTGGTAGGCCTTCTCCTCTGTCAACTTTGGGAGAGGCAGGGTCTGTAGGAAAGTGTTAATGCCTACATCGTGTACCTTGCCATACAAGAAATAAAGTTTGTGATAGAACTGGGTGATGATTTCTTTGATGGCCTTGGGCTGATGGGTAAACATTTTTGATGTAAGGTCAGACAATTGCATGATATGGGCTTGTGTTTTACAGTTTCATAATATCCTAGCCAGGTTATGCGCTCTGCAGGCACCACCCTTATAATATGAGTGTCGGAGGTAATACAAAGTCTGTTCAGCCTTAACATTTATTATGTTTTGCATGTTATGCTTAACTCTGACAGTATGTGTGTGTGTGTGAAGGTCACCATAGCATCTTCCTGTAAAAAGGACTGCAAGGTTTACAGAGGTCCAAAAGCTTGTTCTCCTCTGCTTCCATTGTTTAGAGGGAAATGCCATGAGTTCTCTGTAGAGCATCACCTTGTGCATGTCTCAGAAACTACTGGGGAGATAGTAGGATTCTCATTTTCCAGAAGGACCCTAGGAGTGCTTTTCTCCAGGACAGTACAGAGCTCCTGGTCCCCTGGCAGGGTGAGGCTGAACTGCCAGTGTGTATTTCCAGCTGGGCATCCTAGGCTAAACTTTGCTACTACAAGGCATGGTCTGAAAGCAGGATTCCACTGTGAGTGACATCCTGCAGGGAATCCAAATCTTCAACAGTGGTAACAATGTAATCAAGTTGAGCTGACATACCTGTCCTGGGGAAAAGTGCGTATATACTTGACCAGAGGGAAAGGTATGATGCCAAGCATCGATGAAGCCCAAGTGAGCCAGTGTAACTTTAAGACATTTCTGGAGAGAGGTAGCTTTATACTGAGATGGAGGGGATGCATCCAGAAAGGGATTAAGAGTCATATTGAGATCACCTCCCATTGAGAGCTGACCTTGCAGCTTAGGAAGAAACTTGTTAAGAAATATCTGGGCCACCGTCTTATGAGACCTCAGAGGAGTACATGCTCACCAGAGCTACTGGGGCATTTTATAAAGTGCGCACCGCTATGGCATATCTGCCTTCTGTATGAACTATCTGATCCGGGAGTTGGGAAGGCACTCCTCCTGGGATCAAAATCATGATGGCCCTGTGCCTTCCTGACCTGTAAGGCGATGCCACCAGCATGGTGAAGCTAAAATGAAGGAATTTTTGGTGCTCCTCCACAGAGAGGTGTGTCTCCTGCAGGAGGATGTCATTGGGTTGGTCTCTCTTTATCTGTAGTAGCAACCTATATCTTTTGACTATGTTGTGGATGCCATTTATGTTAAAGAAAATTACAGCTGAAGGCCTTGTCATCTTAGGGAAATAGACAGGACACAGCCAATGTACTCTAACCACCCCCTAATGGGAAGCCCGATCTCTGGGACCAGGAAAAGCTATGCAGGGGCCTGTATCATAGCAACTACTAATAGTAAGCAGGCATCTCCCAACAATAAACTGTATCCAGGTGTATAACACAAGGATCTAGTCCAAGATCTTGCAAACATAACAGGCAGATAAAAACAATGTGGGGAAAACAGCGAGGCACAAGATCACGGCGGGGGAAAAAGAATGAAGCTCACAATGCCGCGATCCTGTGCTGAACCCCAACACAAAACACTACAGGAATTAAAATATCAAAATACTGTGTAATGCAGGGGCTACACCCCCATCCCCAAGCAGGGGACTTCACCCTCTACACCCCCTAAAAATATAATCACACCTCAGGGAGGACACACTCGGGGGACAAAAACTAGGATGCGTGGAGTTTGGGTGGTGCGGGAAAATTAAAGTACAAGCAGATACCAGAAACATAAAAATATGCCCGGTGAAGAGGGTTGGATTCAACCCCCTGATTCCTTCACCTGTGTTGCCTTCCTACCCAGTGGCTCAATCCTCTGAGCCGCTGTGACAGCATGCCAACTCTGCCCACAGTTCGACTCCTTAAGCTGTCAGCGTGAGTGAACATAGCTACAGATATAGCACTGTAGTGTTCAGCACTATATTTTACCTGTAGCTATATTCGCTCACACGCTTTTTCTTGCGTGGTTATTACCACACTCATATTGTTTAGTGGTATTGCCCTGATAGGATAACACAAATGTGGAAGTCTGGCTAGTGACAACAGGCAAAGAAAAGACTGTAGAAAGCGGTCCCAAGAAACCAGCCAGAAAAAGGAACAACAGTAAAAAATGTATGGTAAACACTGCACCAACCAGGCAAGAAAAGAATGTACAAAGTAACTTTGTATGGGAGAGACCAACTGGGCTCCACTCTGCTAGTGCTTCCAAACTGGGGAGGGAAGGTACCGCTCCTATATAGGAATCAATGGAAATTACCAGGGGAGTGGGGAGTTACAGCAAGGCTGTGGGCCGCTGTAACAGTAACCTGTTATTTTGAGTTATGAAATCTGGGTCTTGGCACTGTGCCGAGATCCTGATCTCAGAAGGCAAGCTGTCCTCCTGCTAAAATGGTGTTGTATCCTACAGATAGGGTTCTGAATCCACTTTCAATTAATATTTGGTCCATAACTATTAATAAGGGGACTGGTTCCAACCGGTATAGCAGGCCAAAATAAGTCTCTCCTATTTCTGTGTAGGGAAACCAACTTAGGAGGTATCTTAAAGTAAACTAATCAAAGATACCTACTGATGTAACCTCAGTACGAGAATACCCCACACATCCATTTTCAATGGGTATACAGCATAAATAACAAATGAAATTAGAAGATCTCAGAGTTCAGGTATTAGATCAGAGGTCCCCCTTGACAGCTTGAATTCAGGCACCTAGGTCCCTCCAGAGGGTGGAGGAGGCCATGGCAGGGTGAAGAGCCTCCCCAACATGCAGGATCCACAGCAGACAAGCTACAGCAATAAAGGGCAGGCCGCATGTTGTACTAGTGCCTTCCACCCTAATGTGTCCTCCTTTTAGGCTGAAACAGCACCAAGAGGAAGTCCTGTCAAAACTTCTTTCTGTGTCTTTAAGTTCCCTAGATGGCCACACATGTCTCTTAAAGCAACTTATTCATAGGCCAGGAGATGTACACCAGCGGAAGCACTCACTGCAGCCCTGCCACCTATGGGGAGTGCACCCCAGGTTCCCCTTCTGAAAGGCTAACTCAAAGGTTAATATCATGCCTGGAGGAACTGGGTGCAGGTGCTGTCTGCATCAGGCTAATAGGCTATCTGCCACTATGGGGTCCAAGCTGGACAGGCCACACATGTGCCCCCCCCAGCCAGTGCCCCATAACAAAGTCAATCTCACGCAAGTGCCAGGGTCCCCCTCTGAACCACAGTAATGGAAAGAAGGTGGTTCAAGACAGCCAGGAGTCTCTGTTATCAGGCATCCAGCCCGACTGCATCCTGACGTAGTGATAAAGTGCACAAGGCAGGAGAGAAGTGGAGACGCCCTACCAACCCCCCTCCAGCGCCCACTTCAGAACAAAAAGAGGCTTTCACATACCTGAAATATTGAACAGCATATAACTAGAGATACTACTGAAGAAACCAAATCTTTTTTTTTTTTTATAGGTACATTTTTTCTTCCTTACTGCCAGCGAGGCTCAGTGGCAGCATACCGACCATCCGCTCCATCCCCCCTTGCGGGAATCACAGTGACAGCAGGGGGCATGGGTCTTTCACAGTTGCTGAAATAGCTGTGGGAAGCTCCTAATGAAATATGTACTTAAATAATATGTTTGTTTTATATCTATGGGGTTGTTAGTTCAGCAGTTGGAGAATATTTGTCTAGCAGATCCCATAATGATGGATGACCTAGGAACAAGTTGGTTCATAACTGAACTGTCTGAGGTGTGTGACATATTGGAAATCTGACCAGTTATGCAGATGTTCATGTGTGCATATGTCATTTTTAAAATGGATGTGAGGAAGTACTACTTCATTGAAAGGGTGGTGGATGCCTGAATTAGACTGCCGTTGAAGGTATTGGAGAGAAAGACAGTAGGTGGCTTCAAGCATGCATTGGATAGACATAGAGTAATATTAGGAAATGGAAAGGGAGGAGGGAGGTTTGCGGGAGGCTAGTTAGGGTCTGCAGCAACAGACTAGGCTGGGACCATCTGGGCAGACTGGGTGGGCCAAGGAGCCCTTTTCTGCTGGCAAATTCTATGCTTCCATGTTTCATCCACTATACTGTGTGCATGCCAGTGCTGGTGCAGAGAGGGACTGGACAGTGTGTGCATGCTGGTTCCAGGAGGGGTGGGGTGGGCGTGGCAGTGAGTGAATTACAGTGACATGAGGGGGAAGGAGACAGTGTGAGCATGCCAGTGCAAGCAGGGATAATTTTCACATCTGTGTAAGTGGGTGTTGATTGTATGCGCACATTAGTGCAAGAGAATAGACTGTATGTGCTTTTCAGTGCTGGGGGGTTAAGGTGTCAGGTGTTCAGCTTTGCACATCTGATGATGCCCCATGTATCCACTCATGTGGACCTTGTTTTATGTCATTACGGGAGTATTGTGGTTCTCGGGAGATCAGTTGTCCTGGGGTGAGGGGACCCAGAGGAGGCGGATATTGACCACTTGCCATGGTGGTTTTCTTTGGGGCTACTATGGAGTAAGGGGTCCCGTTTTTTTGTCTCACAGTTATTTCAGTAAAAAGATTGAACACTCAAGTTATTTGTGTTTTTCACTTATTGTCATGTGTTGTTCTTTCTGTGGTTATTCTCCTTGATTGGGAGAGTGATGCCAAGGCTGGCTTAGGTGTGGCCATGTTGCACTCGTCTGTAGTTTACAGCATGGTGTTGCAATGCATAGAGCAGTTTCCATTTTATATGTGGGTGCTTAAGTGTGCACTTTGTCCATAGAGCCAAATAGATATGCATTTTACGGCATCCACCTGTCTTCTGTCACAATGGGCTGAACATCTCATACTGTCTGGGATTTCAAGGACTTGAATCAGTTGTCTGGCTGCCTGATCTGTTGCACTTGCCATAATGAGTCAATAATGAGTCAGTCCCTTAAAGAAATTTCCCTGCATTCTTATAGCCTACCTGTTTGTTTTTAATTCAATACAAAACAATAAAATATATTTCTGAGAAAAGTTTTTTCTGGCTTTTTTCCATTATTAACTAGGCAATCAGTGGATTCATTTTTTTATCTATTTTATATTTTAAGCAGTTTTTCAAAGTTTCAACACTTATTGCTTTATCTTAAAAACCCTTAGGCTACCAGTAGATTTAGAATGTACAGAAATTCAGTATCTGTATAGAAGCCCATGGCACAGCATACAATCATCTTCCTGCCCTCAATGTGCACAGTAAGCTGGTGCTTTTCTCAAAGAATATAAATATGATAAACAAGACCCTGGGACCAGATGGGTTGCATCCAAGGATACTCAGGGAATTAGCAGTGGAGCTGTCTGAACCACTGGTACGTCTGTTCAACAGCTCACTTAGGTCTGTGGAAGTTCCAAGGGATTGGAAGGTGGCAGATGTTGTACCACTTCATGGTGGGGGGGTAAGGAGCAACTAGGGAACTACAGGCCTGTCAGTCTAACCTCTGTCGTACAGAAGCTAATAGAGTCACTGATCAAAGGACCTCATAAAGCTGGCCTGGTGGCACTGAGGGTTGAGGTGTTGGATGCCACACCTCGCGCCACACCAGCAACCGGGGTTCGGGAATGGACTCAGGTCACCGGGGGTTGGCACGGGGAAGGAGGATTGAGCATCCCAATGGATGCTTTTCTCCTTGGGGTGGATTACCAGGGGTGCTTCACGCATCTGAGGGTTGGTGGGACTACTGACTTTTGGGGCTTTGGCGGCTCCCATGGCGCTGAAGTTGGGGAAGGTAGGACACTGTTAGGCACTTGGCAGGCATCATGCGCAGAGCTCCAGATAAGATTTTTGGGATGAATACTGTACTCCTTATTTTGAAAGTGAGGTGAGTAAAACCAAATTCAGATGCGTACAAATGTCCAGAAAGAGTGGAGGGAGGAGTACATTTTTAAAAACAGTGTAGTTTTTTCTAGATAAGAATTGATCAGGTGCCAATAGTGCTCCAGGTAATTTTGGCAGGTAATAGTAATTTACTCACCAGTTTTAAAATACAGTGAATGAAACAAAATTAGGATGCATATGAGTGCTGTATATCTGGAAAAAACTGCTAATTTTGAGTTACGTTATAAAGCACCATTCTCTAAAGTGTGGCACATTTGCAAATGTTGGGCAGGTATTGGTATTCATTAAAAAAAATGTTCTGAGGAGTATTTCCTAAAATGAGATGAGTAAAATAGGTCAGTACTCACCTTATCTGGAGCCCTGGTCGTGCATCAGCATGTCGTCTGCCGATCTGGCATCCTTAAGGGGCGGAAGGGGACCATGGAAAAAAACCCTCATTGGTCCTAGATGATCGATCCGTGCCTCCCAGCCACCAATCCATGGGCAGACCCTGTTGTGCTGGCTCTCCTTTGAAGGTTGAGGAGGGGTCCTTCCTCGCCTCACCCGGGGGGGGGGTTATCCGGGGATCTAAGAAGGCACAATGGAGAAGCCTGGCACTCTAGGGGCAGACTCTGTGACGGTGGTCGGAGGGGTTGACTGGTCCGAAGGAGTGGCTGGAGAGGGCAGACAGGCAGGATGTAAAAGAAAGTATATAAAAAAAAAAGGACCTCATAGATTACTGGAGAGCAACAGGCTCCAGGATAGTAAAGAGCACAGTTTCATAGCAGGAAGATCTTGTCAGACTAACCTGATAGTTTTCTTTGACTGGGTGACAAAGGAATTAGACAAGGGACATGCTGTGGATCTGCTCTACTTTGACTTCAACCAGGCTTTTGACTTGGTACCTCACAAACGATTGCTCAAGAAGATGGAAGACCTGGGTGCAACTAAACCCATAGTAAACTGTGTAGGTAACTGACTAGAGGGGAGAGAGCAGAGGGTGGTGGTCAATGGAGTTAAATCAGAAGAGAGGGAGGTTATAAGTGGAGTTCCACAGGGATCGGTCCTGGGTCTGGTCTTCTTCAACATGTTCATTAGTGACATTGGAGAAGGAATCCAGGGCAGGTTATGCCTCTTTGCAGATGATACAAAACTATGCGGGAGGGTGGATAGTGATGAGAGAATAAGGGAAATGCAGAGAGACCTACAAAAGCTAGAGGGGTGGTCAGACATTTGGCAGTTAAACTTCAGTGCTAAAAAGTGCAAGGCAATGCACCTAGGAAAAAAGAACCCCAAGAAAGAGTACTGGATGGGAGGAGAGAGACTTAGCACTACAGCTGAGGAACAGGATCTGGGAGTTATCATTAGCAACTCATTTAAACAATCGAGTCAGTGCAACAAGGCCTATAGCAAGGCTAACAGAATGCTGGGATGTATTGAGAGGGGTACTAATAGTGGAAGAAAAGAGGCAATACCTCCCCTATACAGATCCCTGGTGAGGCCTCACCTGGAGTACTGCATCCAGTTCTGGAGTCCTCACCTCAGAAAGGATAAGGGTAGACTGGAGACAGTGCAGCGCAGAGTAACAAAAATGATTCAGGGCCTGCAGGGCAGATCCTATGAGGAGCACCTCAAAGCACTAAATATGTACTCACTGGAGACCAGAAGAGAGAGGGGGAGATATGATATAGATCTTCAAGTTCCTTAAAGAAATTAACAAAGTAAACTGTGGGGCACTATTTAGCCTAAATACCAATTTG
Organism: Neoceratodus forsteri; assembly: GCA_016271365.2. Taxonomy (NCBI): domain Eukaryota; kingdom Metazoa; phylum Chordata; order Ceratodontiformes; family Ceratodontidae; genus Neoceratodus; species Neoceratodus forsteri. Next base: position 814,898,665 of record CM057453.1, on the reverse strand, counting down.
ATGTCATGTGGACACGAATGGAAATTAACAGGAGGAATGTGAGGAAGTACTACTTTACGGAAAGGGTGGTGAAACCTTGGAAAAGTCTGTTGGCTGAGGTGGTGGGTGCAAAAACATTCTGGGGATTCAAGCAGGGCTGGGACATGATGAAGGAAATAATAGTTACCAGAGGTGACAAGACCAGGAAGGAGAACAGAGAGAGGATGGGGAGGATTAGTACCCTGGAAGAAAAGTAGGTTCCAGGGATTATAGGGAACTTGGGCAGACTGGATGGACCTCTGGTCTTTTTGCTGTCATTGTCGAAGTTTCTATATGTAAGATTGTTTTCTGTCTATATTGCTTACCTTTAATTCAGTGTTATTGTGCTTTGCAAACATAAGTCATGTTGTTTAAATGCAGTTTTTATCTGTAAAAAGACACCCTCATTCTTTGCAGGAGTTGGAGCGCCCACCTGCAGTCCTTTCTCAGGCAATACACAGTGCTTCACTCTATGCAGTAACAATATGCCAGTGATATTGACAGCCAGGTTTCACTTTCTTCTAATGGGAGTCTTTTCTACACACTGCCCAGACTACAGCTGCTAAGGGAATACTCTGTACACTCCCTTTGCACCTTTCCCATTTCTTTTTGTTTGCAGTGAGATTAATTATGAACCTACAGTTTCTGTTCCTGATAACACATAACCATGTAAAGTCATGCAACCGCAACAACGACTTGAGAAACCAATAATGCATGTTTACTGCTTACACAAACTCAGAACGAAGGGATCCTCATTTCTCAATGCTCATATTTTAAAATGATGGATAGAAATGAGACAGGAAAAGTGCACCCCACTGGGAATTAAACCCAGACCACTGATACTATTGTTCCAGTGCTCTAACCATTAAGCTACAGGGCTCTCACAGCTAAATGGTCTGACAGGTTTTCTCTTTGAACATACATTCCAGTAAGCATCACATATGGATTTCAGTATTGATATAGGTCAGTGCAGTGCTGGAGGCAGGATTTTAACAAGTATTTGTCAATGCCGAATGTTTGTTTGCTGGCATTAGCAGTGGAACTGCAGTAGTTAGACAGATACAGTATAGGAATGGCAGTGATGTATTGAACTGATGCCAACTCCACCCCCACCCTGCAGAGATGGACAGGCATTGGGGTGTGCCTTTGGGTCGTCGCCCATAACAGTCACGACATTTCACCTCACCCTACCCTGCAGACACTGACAAGTGTTGAGGTGTGCCTTGGGGTGTTTGGGTTTACACTCACCTCATTCCATAAGGACATTATGCTGAAATGGGTGCAGTATAGGAAAGTGGTGTGAACTCTGGGGCCAAAGAGTCCGAGGCGCACCTCGATGCCTGTCACTGGCTGCAGGGTGGGGGTGGGGGTAGAATGGCATGAGCATTACTGTCCACAATCCCAAGTCACACCCCTGATGCCTGCCAGTCCCTACAGGGTAGGGCGTTAAGGTCGGAAACCGTAATGCCCTGGACGTTTCTTGATATTTTTACTCCAAGTTTTCAACATGGGCTTTTTGTGACCCCATGGCATGAACAGTGACACTATCAGTTTGTTAGCTGAAAGGTGATTTTGCACAGTGACTGTGCCATTTGGCACCACAGGTGCAAAAACACATTTCGAACATGATGTGAAAAATGACAGCGGTACTGTTCATTGGGGGTGTAAAAAAAATAGTAAGGTTGAAAATCTGGAGTGAAAATATAAAAAGACTGGTGAAGTCACGAGCGTGTGTAGAAACTGCGCAACACACACCCGTAATGCAATTATGTTGGGGATTTTTGCACCAGATTTTCAATATAGGCATTTTGGGACCTCCGCACATGAACAGTGTTACTGTGATTTTCTTAATCTGTCCCAATCACTGATTTCCTACAGCAACCACACTATTCTGCGCCGGAAGTGCAAAAACACATTTCATCCAGGTTGTGAAAAATGACAGCTGTACTGTTCATAAGGATGTGTGCAAAAATGGCAATGTTGAAAATCTGGAGTGAAAATATTACTAATCCGTGAAGTTACGAGGGTGCGTAGAAACTGCACAATGCACGCTCATAACACAGTCATTTTATGGACTTTTGTCACCAAATTTTCAACATAGGCATTTTAGGACCTCTACTCATGAACAGTGCCACTGTGATTTTCTTACTCTGTCCCAAACACTGATTTGCCACAGTGACCACGCCATTCTGCGCTGGAAGTGCGAAAACACATTTTAGCCAGGATGTGAAAAATTACAGCTATACTATTCATAAGGAGGTGTGAAAAAATGTCAATGTTGAAAATATCGAGTAAAAATATTATACATTCACGAACTTACGAGTGTGCGTAGAAACTGCGCAATGCATGCTTGTATCATAGTCATTTTGGGGAATCTTTTCACCAAATTTGCAACATAGACTTTTTGAGAGCCCACCTCATGAACAATGACACTGTCATTTCATTAATCAGTCCCAAAAGGTGATTCCGTGCAGTGATGGCAAAATCACCTTTTGGGACCGGATAACCAGATGACAGTCACCTAATTTATGAGATGGGGTTCCAAGAACCCCATGTTGAAAATTTGGTGCAAAAATTCAAATAAAAAAACCAAAATATGCAGCAAAGTTGAAAAAAAAAACAGTTATGCCATTATACAGCTTACCGGCATTTCTTCAGTTCGCGGTCGGCTTTGAAGAGTGTAGACGTGTTCCCGGTCCACTGAAGATCATCACACCAGCCTCTGGAGGTAAGTATGGGGTGAGGGTGTGTGTGGGGAGGTGGGGTACGCAGAAGGTGGGCGCGGGTTGGAGGAGGGGGGCAAGAGAGTCAACGAGGGATCTTTTTCTTTTGTTACAGGGTTTTTTGCTTTACAAAGACGACGTAGGACTTTTGTCACGCAGGGGTGGGCTCCCAGCGTGGCACCTAGAAGTTTGTTTGGGGGCAGTGGAGCCACCGGGGGTGGGCAGCCCGTTGGCCATACAGTGTTGGGGGGGCGGGAGGAGCACATGACGACACAGGCTTTTGCCACGCTGGGGTGAGCTCCCAGCATGGCACCTGGAAGTTTGTTTTTTGGGGGGCACTGCAGCTGATGGGGACTGGGCACCCCCATCAGACATACAGTGTGCTGGGGGAGTGTGTATGAGCCGATGGGGATTGGGCACCCCCTCTGCACACAACAAATGGGAGGGCAGGCTCATCATGCCGATGGAGATTGGGCTACCCCGAGAAATCAAAACAAAACGAGCTGTCTATGACAGCACTTCTGATGCAGTGGTCTACAGTTGAAAGAAAATGACTGCTACAATCAGCAGTGGTAAGATATAGGCAATTTGTATGCTGCCAATGGCATGGCAGAATGCAAATTGCCTACACATTACCACCGCTGATTGTAGCGGTCGTTCTCTTTCAACTGTATGCCACTGCATCTGAACTGCTGTCATAGACAGCTTGAGCATTCATTGGTGTGGTGCGGCCACGCCTGAAAAAAGGATCAGAGCATTGGAAGCGGGGTGGCACACCTACAAAAACTCATATGGTGGCACTATGTTTCTTGCACATGCGTGCAAGCAAACAAAAAGGGTCCTGCAGCAATGAAGGATCTTTTTTAAAATTCTGCATCAAGCACTGCATTCTATATCTAAAATCCTATACTGAACAATAAAAGAATAAGGTTCTTAACAATTAAAATAGTTTTAAAAAAACTGAAATGTGAAAGTTTAATAATAGCATGAAGGCAGTCCAGGCATTGGGTAACTTTTTTGTTGTTCTAACCATAGGGGCATAAGACACTTGACACTCAGCTATGTCTCATATTTCATGACCCCCAGGGTTAGATTGACCAATGGTAACCCAATCCCTGGTCATGCCTTAATGTTTAAATGGCCATCTCAGAGTGGATGATTTAAACATGGAAACATAGAAACATAGAATTTGACGGCAGATAAGGACCACTTGGCCCACCTAGTCTGCCCATTTTCCTACCTAACAGATAAGCTGCAGATCCTAGTTAACCAACAGCTTACTTCCTCTTACCCGCCACTAGGACTGCCTTATGCTTGTCCCATGCATTCTTGAAGTCCCCCACTGTTCTTGACTCCACGACCTCCTCAGGGAGGCCGTTCCATGCATCCTCAACCCTCTCAGTAAAAAAATACTTCCTCACATTACCCTGAGCCATCCCCTCTATCTTCAAATTTCCCCCTTGTTCTTGCACATCTCTTTTCTGAAGATGCTACCTCCTTGGACTTTGTTAAGTCCCTTGAGGTACTTGAAAGTTTCTATCATGTCCCCTCTCTCCTTCTTTACTCAAGAGTATACATATTAAGCTCCTTTAGTCTTTCTTCAGATGTCTTCTGGTGCAGACCCTGCACCATTTTGCTCTCCTCCTCTGAACAGCCTCCACTCTGTCTGTGTCTTATGAGATGGGGTCTCCAGAACTGCACACAGTACTCCAGATTGGGTCTCACCAACTGTCTGTACAGAGGGATAACAACTTCCTGTTTTCTACTATTGATGCCTCTTCCTATGCATCCCAGTATCCCCCAGCCTTCCTTACTGCCTTCTCACATTGCTTGCTCCACCTTTGGTCATCTGATATAATTACCCCAGGTCCCTTTCTATTTTTACTGTTGTCAGTATCTGACCCCCCATTGTGTACGCTTCTCCTGGGTTTTTGTTTCCTATGTGCATTACCTTGCACTTCTTTGCATTGAATCTGAGCTGCCATACATTTGACCATTCCTCCAACCTTGCCAAGTCCCTTCTCATCCTTTCCACTCCATCTTGTGTATCAACCCTGTTGCAGATCTTTGTGTCATCTGCAAAGAGACATACTTTTCCTTCCAGTTCCTCTGCAATGTCACTTATAAAGACATTAAAAAGGACTGGTCCCAGTACTGAACCCTGCGGTACCCCACTAGTAACCCTCCTTTCTTCACTGTGTACTCCATTTACTACTACCCTTTGCATCCTGTTGTCTAGCCAATTTTTTATCTAGGCTGCCACCTTGGGACCCACTCCAAGGCTGGCTGTCTTGTGTATTACTCTTTTTGTGTGGGACTGTATCAAATGCCTTGCTAAAATCTAGGTAGGCCATGTCCATAGCCCCTCCCTGGTCTACTACTTTGGTCACCCAGTCAAAGAAATCTATTAGATTCATCTGACACGACCTTCCCATTGTGAATCCATGCTGCCTTGGGTCCTGTGCCCCACTGGCCTCTAGGTACTTAACAGTTCTTTCCTTCAGAAGTGATTCCATCATTTTCTCTACCACTGAGGTCAAACTAACTGGTCTGTAGTTTCTTGCCTCTGTCCTGCTCCCACTTTTGTGAAGAGGAATCACATCTGCCCTCCTCCAGTCCTCAGGTACCACCCCATCCTCCCATGATTTGTTAAAGAGAGTAGTCAGCGGTGTCACTAGTTCTACCCTTAGTTCTTTTAGAATTCCTGTGTGAATCCCATCAGGCCCCATTGCTTTGTCCACCTTCAATTTTATCAGTTCTTTCATAACCCTTTCTTCTGTAAATGGACTGGTATTGACCCCCGTCTTCAGAGTGTTTCACTTGTTTGGTTTAGGTACCTCCCCCTCCTCTTCCTTTGTGAATATTGAGCAGAAATATTCGTTCAGTATCCCTGCTTTTTCACTGTCACCCTCTACCCACATTCCCTCCCCTTTATTAAGCTTCAGTATTCCTCCTTTGGTCTTTCTTCCCTTCCTCCCTAATGTACCTATAAAAGGTCTTATCCCGCTTCTTAACAGAATTGGCTATCCTTTCCTCGGTTTGGGCCTTTGCTATTCTGACTGCCTTCCCAGCCTCTTTTTGCTCTAACTTATAAAGTTCTCTGTCCTGCTCCTTCTGTGTTTTCTTATATTTCCTGAATGCTGTCCTTTTCTCCTTAACCTTCCCTGCCACCTCTTTTGTGAACCATAGCGTTTTTTTCCTTCGTTGTGTTTTATTGATTTGTTTTACACAAAGGCTTGTTGCCTCTTTGATGGCTGTTTTGATCACTCCCCATTGTTCCTCCACTCCTCCTTCTTGCCTGTTTGCTAGTGCTTTTCTGAGGCACTCTCTCATTTTCCCAAAGTCAGCCCTCCTAAAGTCTAGTACTCTTGCTTTTGTATGGCTTGATTGTATGGCTGTGTTTATAATGAACCACACTGTTTGGTGGTCGCTTGTTCCCAGATGGCTACCCACTTCTAAATCTGAGATTCTTTCTCCATCCCCATTTGAAAGTACCAGGTCTAAGATTGCTTCCTCCCGAGTGGGTTCCAATACTAGCTGTCTGAGGCATGCCCCCTGTAGGGCATCAAGAATGACCCTGCTCTTGGATGTGCCTGCAGCAAAGGTGCTCCAGTTAACATCTGGCATATTCAGGTCCCCCATCAACAATGTCTCCTTTTTTCTGCCATTCTAAGAAAGCCTTCTATCATTTCCTTGTCCATTCCCTCCCCCTGAGATTGGGGTCTGTATACAACCCCCATGCGGATTGTGGTGCCATTTCCTGTCTCCAGGGTGACCCAAAGTGCCTCATCTGCTCCCTGTTTACTCTTTAGTTCTGTTGCTTTGATCCCTTCCTTTACATAGAGAGCTACTCCTCCTCCTCTTTTCCCTCCCTGTCCGTCCTGTAGATTGTGTATCCTGTTATGTTGACATCCCAGTCATGGTTCTCTGTGTACCATGTTTCTGTGACTGCCACAATATCCAGGCAACCCTCTTCCATCAAGGCCACTAGTTCAGGGAGCTTGTTACACAGACTATGGGCATTGGTAAACATCCAAGAAGAGTCCTGCAGCGCTGCCTCGATGTTTGCCACAGTTGTGAAAGTGTGAGTAGTGAGTAGCAGGCATGCTGCAGTATGGAAGGTTCATTGAAGGAGTCCAGCTATGGTACCATACGTATCTATTTCTTCCCACAGTACTGAACAGCTAAACAGATTAGGGATTAAGAAATGTGTAGCAGTTCCACTGGGGCACATTCAACTGACATGATCCAAAGTGGGAGTGGAGTTAGCAAGGAACCTCTTTTGTGTTGGCAGAACCTTTCACTGCCATTTGAGTAGAGTTTGCAGACCGATGCATCCCAAAGTGGGAGCAGGTGCAGTTCAGGCAGCAAACTGGGCAACAGACATACATTTATAGAGGCTAAATTTTGAGCATGATACATGTCAGGAGGGGCATGGGTTAGAGAAGATGGCAATTTGGCCAGTTCGGACAGACACAATGGCAGTGGAGGAAGGAGGGGAGATCAATAGATACATGGCAGCAGGGAGTTTAAGCAAGCAATAATACCCGACAGGGTGGGTGGTATTGGGCAATATTGGACTGCCCAGGGGCGTAATGAGGCCCGACGCCGCAGGCGGAGGACCTTATAGCTCCTGGGCGGTCCGGTATTGCTCAATACCGCCCACCCTGGAGGGTATTATTGCGCTTAGAAAATGTACAACCTTTATAGATAAATTCACTGAGACATGTGTTTAATTTTAAACATTTAAACCAATTTTATTTGATAAAAATATTACAATAAGAGAAAAAATAGTCCCTTTATGGGATCAATCAGATAATGGAATTTACTTTTGTTTTTATTCAGTGCATTATTTGTTATAGATAATAAAGTTGATAGGACAATTGAAAGTGCAGGATGTAGGACTAAAGAAATTATGTGTTCCTAAGCCACTCTGACCTGACAGGCTGTTAGTTGCAAGGTGTCTATTATCTTCAGTCTGGTTTTCCTTCTGTACAGCTGTGTTTTCTAGGTTTTCAGTCTTCTTTTCTTGCTGGTCTTATGTCCTGGTTTGTTGCTGAGAAGGTGTGCTGGTACTTATTTGGATAGCTAAACATTAAAAGAAAGAACATATTTACAATATTTACAATGGTATTTACTAAGGGAGTTACATGTTAAGATATATGACGTTACCTGATGGCATGCTGTTACTACTTCCTAGTATAGAGCTCCACTGTTTACGATCAGTTGCAGAGGGTCTCCAATAAGTAGACAGACTTGTCTCAGATCTGTGGCCAGTCACTGATGTGATTTCTCGATTTGACAGACCAGCATCAGAGAGGAGCTGGACAGCTGTTGCTCTGATGCTATGGTTCGTATATTTCTGAGACAGCTGGGCTTCATTGCTAATTTTGCTCATCAGGGAACCAAGGTAGTTTTTGCCCAGACTGGGTGTCTAAGACATCCTGGGTACACCTATGGGGGTGTACATAGAAAGCTTTGGTATTCCGTGGAACTTCAGATAAATATTTTAGGAAACATTTCACTGAACAAAATTCGTTCTCTGGGTCTTCAAAAATAAAACCTCTAGTGTTCTCTTTATTTATTTCAGTTGGGTTTTTGTGTTTTTTTGTGTCTGCATTGTGAGTTAGAGTTATGTACTTAGTGCCACTGTCATCTGTTTTTATCTCAAAGGAATCCAACTTTAGGTCCCGTAGTCCCTCTCGGACGCGTATTGCCATATGCAGTTGGACATCAAACCATACCCTTCTTACAAGCCCAGGTGCAGTGTTGGGTGGTAGCACAGCACGTGCTCTTAGTTTCTGTAGGTCTGATGATGAGATGGCAGGGTAGTGACTGGACGTGTCTTTCTGTGCCTTCCTCAGTTTTTTTTTAGCACAGATTGCAGCACATTGTTTGAAGACTTAAATTGGGGGTCACTTATCATGTTAATGTTTCTTGCTACTTCAACGCTATTAAGGTGACGGTTTATCCCAGCTCTTAATGCACAATACCCAGCAACAGAGTATTGCTGCCCCTGGCTAGTCCTGGCTTCTGCATAAAACTTGCGCAGATGGCTATTAAGTTGTTCAAATGTGTCATTATGCCAGTCTATGTTTATTCTACTCTGTACTGCTCATTCTTCAAATACTGCAACTGACCACTTGGTGTTCTTTTTGTATTTATTTCTAACCCATCACTTTCTGTTTTGTCTAGCTGGGTGTCACTTATGGAGACAAAGCGCTCACTTACATTTCATTCTTGCTGTTTGCATTTTGTAGGTGGTTCCTCTGTGCTGCTGGAAAACATTGTATCTATTGTCGACATTGCTGTCAAATTAAACTGAACTGCCAAATAGTCTGACATTGTTATGCTTTACTTTTTGCTGCCTTTTGGTGCCCGTTTCTATTTAAAATGGTGTGCTTCTGTTTAAGAATGTATGTTGCTGTCTGAAAGTGGAGCTTTTGATTGGCTGATGTTGATTGCTAGTGGTGACAGTATACGCGATCTCAAGGAACGCTACTGTGTGTGACACTGGCAGTATTTTCTTTTTTTACCCTACCGCAGATGGATACCCATCTGCAGTATGATAAATCAGGAAAATGCTGGTGATTTCATGGCCGGTTCTGACACAAGTCACCTAGTCTTATTTGTACAGTACACACAGTCTCCTCAGTGAATGAATGACTATCCCTTTGCACACTCATGACAAGCTCATTCATAAATGGTGCATTGCAATCTGGTAATAAAAGAGGGGCATGCTTTTTTTCTGGCTCCCCAAGCATAAAGTACATCCACCCCATCCAACACGGTAATGAGGGGGCCAGAGGCAGCGGCGGCGACATGACCAGAGTGTTGCGGGTCACCCGTCATAGCCCCCGGTGACCAGCAGTATAGCGGCAGCTCAGGAGGGCAGTACAAGCCCAGCGCTGCCGGGCAGAGCAGCGTCGGGGATGGGCTCAGTAGGCACATGGAGCCGGGGTATGAGGAGGGGGAAGCAGCAGTGGAGGAGCTGGTGAGCTGCACCAGGCAGGAGGGCGGCAGGGACTGCTGCTGCAGCAGCAGGTGTGGGCTGACGGTACAGTTGCTGTCGGCGCTCGCCCGGTTCCTCAGCTGCTCGTTCTCCAGAAAAATCAATCTAAATAAAAAAAACCACAAAGACCACACTCTTGTCGGTCTGATCGTGATCGCTGTCCAATTTGAGCTAGCGAGGGGGTAATAAGATATAAAGAGGCTCACTCTCCTCTCACACTGTCAAAGGTTTGCCTTTCTTTTATTTATTTGTAGGGTGCTGTGTTCGATGTACTACAACCGGAGAGCTCATCTTGTATTAGATATAAAGAGGTTCCCTCTCCTCCCACAATCTCAAAAGTTTGCCTTTCTTCGATTCATTTGTTGGGTGCTGTGTTCGAGTGGGACCAAGGGCGAGGAGCGGATCATGCACAGCAGCACTGATCGGGATATTATTGCCAGTGGTGAGGATCAGCTTCTGAGCAGAAAAGTAAGCCTGCGATTTGTGTGTGTAACAGTTTGTTACAGAAGGTTGACTGACTTGGGACAAGAGGGAAACTACTGCTGTGCATTTTTCTTTTAAACATTCCTGGGTGGGTAAAGGATTGAATGGGAGTGGATCTTGGTAGCTCTCTCGCTAAGTGAGGGGATAAAATGGTGGTGAATTTGAAATAAAAAGTTGTTTGCGTTGTAGCCAATTAGGAAGCAGAGTGGGTGCTAGGATAGTTTAGTGGGTGAAGGGGCACTGTAGCCTGGCTCTTATCTTTAGCTGGGCATCTATTGTCTGATAGATGCCCACCTAAAAATGTGTCTCAGCCAATGAGGAGAGAGAATTATCTTTAGCCATTTTCTAATCTGCTATACATCAAGGGCATAGAACACAGAGATCAGGAGGAGGAAGGTGAAGCAGGGAAGGAAGACATTCACACCTACTTGAGTGTGAAAAAAGGATTAGTGAGGGATTAGAGAGGGACAGGCCAGCACAAGGTCAACCACCCCCCTCCAAATAAAACCCCATAGAAAATAAAATTCAAAAAAGCCACAGAGGGCTAGAGAAAGGGTCTGAGGACCTGGAGTGTGTGTTTATTTTATCCCAGAAATATGCAATAGTAAATACAAGCCAATTAAAGCAGACAAGTTGGAAACAAAATGGTGGCGAGTTTAAACTGCAGATTTCGTGCACACTGTTTTTCCTAACTACTGAAACTCAGCCAATGAACAACAGATTTGTACCACAGTTGTGTAGTCTGAAGGGTGCTGTATCAGTGAACAATAGGCCCAGTGGTCTAGATGACCAGGAAAGGGAGTTGCTTAACTGAGGTGGAGAGGCTGTTGTGCAGAGAAACAGTGTGTTCAGGAGCCATGCTAAGAGGCAAGGAAAGACAGCAAGGAGAAATTTAGGAGGTGGCATGCACTTATGAGCAGGAGCCCGTGGGACATGTTTTGAGAGTTGTTTGGACCAAAACATCTAACATGCAAATATTTTAAACCACGGACTAGTAAATAAAGCAGATTTAAATGAGAAAAGAGCCAAGTTGTCAGGGGTTTCTCTTCTGGGATATAGAGCAGACTAACATTTTTCACACAAGGGGAACTTCAGATTAATGTACAATAGGGTTTTCATGGTCCAGTGTTTATATAGAAAATCCAGCAGAAAGCCTGAAGGGTCAGCTTTGTAGCTGTGATGGTGGGATCATTTTCATAATTCATTTTAATACAATTTTATTGTGATGTATAAAAGGTGTTCGGTTTTGAATCCATTTTAATAGTGAGAAAAGGGTTTGGAATCTTGGTAACAGTTGGCTGGGATTTCAAACTGGAGCATTCCAGTGTGGCTCATTCTGCTGCAGGATTCTAACCGAGAACGTTTTAGTTTTTGTTGACAGAGGAATAAGAACTTGGCAATTCTGCTTATTTTCAGCCTCATCCTGCATGGAGAGATACAGGTGGAAACCAACTGAAACTGAACCAGAGTATGTTGTTGGTAGTATTTTTAGTGAATGGAGGACATTTGGCAAGGACACCATGGAAATTCCTTTACTCTTATCATTAGGGGGGCCCTGTTTGGTCAGTGGCATAGCCAGTTCAGGTGTGGCACTTGAGGAAGCAGGATTTATGGAGGGAGCTCCCAAGAGTGCAGGAAACACTGTATCGGAAGCTCCAAATGAGGGAAAAGTATACAGATGGAAAAAAAGAGTATGTGGAGATGACCCAACCTCTGCAAGCTGCTTTAAAAAACATACTGTACGACCAGTAAGTTATGTCAGACTACAGCAAGTGGAACTGGAGTTTTTAAAAGCTAAAAGTATACTAGACAAAGAGAGAAAAAGAAAAAGACTTACAGAAACCTTCCCAGGTAATTCTGTAACTTTGAAGCCAAACATTTTTGTATTTGGAGTGGGTGGCCAGGAGCTGGATAAAACCTCAGCCTCAGATCAACAAGTCAATCCACAGAAGGTGCAGGATACCCACCTGAGCAACTGGTCAGCACAAAAAGTGCTCCAAAAAGCAGGATGGATCCAAAGCATAGAAGGAACTTGGATTGCAGATTAAAAAAATATCGGGCTTCTCAGGCCAGAATGCAGTGAAGAATAACATTGTTACCAAGACAAAAGGAAAAGAAACAGATACAGAAAAAGAAATGGACACAGAAGAACAGACCCCCCCTTAGCTGAAAATACTTTGCAGGCATCTGACAGAGGTAACATTTCTTATTCACCTTAACCCCCATGGATGTGTTTTATGATGCCTCTCAGGATATTGTACAAACCGCTTTTCAAAGGGAGGATGAGGGCTGAAGAGACAGAAAGAGCTGAGGGGGGAACAACAACAGATACAGGAGAAACAGGCAAAGAGCAGACATATGCTAGCTGGTTTCAAAAACTGGTTGACTTTGCAAAATCCCGAAATGCTATTCAGCAAAGGTATTTAGGGGGCCTGGATACCACCCCCCCAGACAGACAGTACGTAGGAAAGTATCTATTAAAAATGTCTTTGGCAATGTCTCCAGAGGATGTATATGCATTAATACATGACCCCAGTGAGCAAACCTTCGATAGCAGTTTCAGAACACAAGAAACTTTGAAACACTTCTTGGCTAAATATATGCTTCTCAGAACGAATCCCATATGGACCCCTTTTCAAATCATTCCCCATATTAAGCAATCATTCAGGGTAAGTATGGTGTTACATATTTAGAAATGAAGGAGTTAACAGCACATATATTTTATTTTGGCTAGACAAAAGTTGCTCAGTCCAGGGCACACCAGACCCCATCTTAGACTCCGAAGGGTTCTGGAATGGGGATGGAGGATAAAAGTTAAACTACACCATGAAGACAATAATTTGCAACATCTCCCTAACTGCTTTTTCATTGGCTGTGACAAAGGCTTCCTTTTTCATCCAGGGCAACCTCAAAAGTGCTACAAATGTGGCTCCCCAAGGCACATGAGCACCACTTGTGAAATACAAAAGTGCACCCATTGTGGAGAATTGGGTCAGTCTGGATTTCGCTGCAGAAAATCCGTAAAATGCTCCTGATGTGACATAGAAGGCACACTTTACAGACTGCCCAAATGCATCCCATAATGGAGAAGATGAGGATTTCTGCATACAAGATTTTATAATTCAAGTGGCCAGAAATGCTAGCAGCATTTGCAGCGAAAAACACACATCACAGACCCTGGCAGGACCACAGGCTGAGCCACCTAGGGCACTCGAACTTCCCACCACTACAAACAGAAAACAACAGAACCCTATGCAAAGGGAAGATATGGCAGCCATAACGAAAGATAAAACAACACCAGAACAAGGCAAGATGCCCCCTCGGAAGGGCACTCAGATCAAGACACTGGAAATTTCATATTGGTCCAAGCTAAAGGAAAACAAAATGCCCAGACAGATCCCTCTGACACACCTATTATAACTGAAAACAGGTTTGCAGTTCTAGAAAAAGATATTCTTGAAGATGAAAATGACTCTGACAATGGCTCTTTAGCCTCCTTTCAAATGGATATCACTTCGACACGTCGACCGGCATCACAGGACCAGGTGCCATGCTGACAGTGATTTGCAGTCGGCATGGAACCACACACATCGGAGTGTGTTTTCTCTTCAGTAGGATTTACCCCCCGAACCCTCCATAATTTAGATTATCACTCTGAGTCGGAGTTGGTTCGGGGAGGGGATGCAGATTGGGGGAATGTGTTGCCGGGTCCCAGGCAGATTTCTACTGTGACATGGTGCTGTTGTCAGTATCGACACATGTCACAGTAGAAGTTTCACTGTTCAGGGAGCATACCATTTCTGACATTGGCCAACCTGAGGAAAAACAAAATACTGTAAAAAAAAATGAAAGAGAATGGGAACCAGAGCAAGCTTAAGAAAAATCTGCCCTCAAAACCCCAACTTAATGCCTTATCACCCCAAAAGGACTTTATGACATCACTATAGCAAGTTTGAATGCTAATGTAACCCCTAGGTGGCACTATCCCAAGGGCTACTACCCCTGCCTGCTTGGCTACTGACAGGTTGAGGGGCCTAGGTTCTATGACGGGTGCCTCCACCCAGACGTCAGGGTTGGCAGTGGTTAAACTAACTTGGGCACAGCCCTCTGGGACACTGTGACCCCCCTTTGTTCCCACTAGTGGCCCTCACAGTACACGGGAGTTAGCTTCCTTATACCCCACATATGAACACGTTTTACACATATTGATACCACTTACCCTCGAGACAGATTCTGCAGCATGTCTCGGAGGACCCCCTGTAAAACAAGGTTAAGCAACATATGCAACACAATGCAATGCTGGTTCTATATGTACTGACAACACAGACAGTATATAGTTCAATAACAACAAATCTGATTTATTAGGGGACAGTAACACGGGAGGGGGCAATCAGGTTGATTTGGTTTGGCAAAGTTCAAATCACAGTACTGTGCATACATATAGGGTCCAAAAAGTCACACTCCGGGTACCTAGGATGGGGGGTGGAGCTAGCCAGGTCTGTAGCTCGGGGTTGGCCGGCTGGTGCAGCTGGATGGGGCCCATCCGGAGCCGGATGGCTCAGTTTGTAGAAAGAAACACAATAAATCAGATGGCACACTTTTGATTTACAAACTGTTGCAAGGGGTTGCCCTGAATTGTACTCACAATACCCCACACAGATTTCAAGCTGGAATGTGCTGTTTCTGGGTTGCCAGCATTCAGCGCACAACTCACAGGAGAGGGGACGTGGAATTGCGGTCTCCACAAGCACTAGACACATTTATATGTAAAGGAAATTACTATACCAGGCAGCTGCTTCTCGATCCCTATCGCAAACACTTGCAAATTACCCGGGAGCACGCACAGCATCAGCAGTCCCCGACAGGCCGATCGCATTCAGCAAACTTTTGGTCTTCTTCAGGTTGAGCCTGGCTTCCACACTTCTGGTTCTTCTTTCTCCTCACAAACTCAGATTCAGTCCAAACTAGCACTCACAACGGTTGCAGGCCAACTTCAGGGCCTCCCATGTGCTTCCTGCGTGAACTACACACAGCAGCAAGAGCAGCGCTCCTTCTCTCTTCACTGTCACAACCAAACTGGCTTGGTAGCAACAGTGCGTGGTATTTCCTTTGGGTACCCTCCAGTTTGGTTGGCTGGTTCAGTTGTCAATCACAGTAGAGCTCCCTCTGTTGGTGCAAAAAAGCACCAAGGTCCAAACTACATTTCCCAGAGGCACTGGCCATATATTACCCTTTTGTAGCAGGCTCCAGGTGAGAGTCCAAGTTCTGGGTAGCTCAAGCAGTCTCCATTTTAGGGCTCCCCTGAACCCAATTGGCCCAGCTCAGCAGTTCAGGTCCAAAATGGAGGGGCAAACACACAGAGTCCCAGTTGCAAGAAAGGTAGGTTAGACAAACTGCAATTTTACTAACACTCTAAATAATTCCCAGCAAACAATTAGATCTTTCAGTTAGGCTCCCTCTGCGATCTCAGCGACTGCAGAACCGGAGCGATTAGACGGCAGCTCGGGCGGGATTCGAGCATTAAACACACAGTCCCCCTATTCAAACTAATTTAGCCTGCGAGTAGGCAGCTCTTAAAGAGACAGTACCAGAGGCTCTAAAAGCACTCACAGTTAAGCGGCTTAAATGCCAAACACCATTCAGGCTGGGAGCACTTAGCCAGCTCCTAAAAGACTTCTGGGAACCCCCATTTGCAGGGGGGGTTACACCCATAGTATTCTCTCAGAAAAGAAATGACTAGCCATTCTTCATTCTCTGGCTATCAATATGATATAGTCTTCTTACAAGACACTAATTTACATTCCATAAAGGATATACAGACAGCATCAGAAACCTGGATATGGAGTCCCAGCTATTGGTCAATGGGTCCAGACCTTTGTTGTGGAGTAGGCATATGCTTCACAGAACCCAACATAAAATTAACTCAGATGGTGGACATAACACCTAGCAGAGCCCTACTACTGGACATAGGAATAAATACTGTTGAATTTAGGTTAGTTAATATTTATGCTCCCCAATTAAAATCAGAATGCACTGAATTATTGACAGCTATAAAATCATATGTATACACAGCTAAGAATATTCTGTTCGGGGGAGATTTTAATATAAACAGAACAAAGCCAGATAAAGGACTAAATAATCCAAACACTTATTGTGATACAGCTTTTCTTTACCAGTTAAGCGCACAAGCAGATTTATGTGCCTTTTTTTAGGTAAAAACAAAATAGCACCAAACACATACTTTAGAGGTAAGTTATCCACCAGGATTGACTACTGGTTCATCACACCCACACTTACTTTCAATAATAAGAAAGTGATCCCTGTAGCCATATCTGACCATGGTCTTTTACGGGTCACAATTTCAGATTTTCAGTGCACATCTAAAGGTCCAGGTTACTTGAAGCTTAATTTATAATTACTAAACAATCCACTGATTGCAAAAGGCTTCCAGAATGTGTTAGAGGCAAGATGATTGTTTTTTTTTTCTATATGAAGCAAAGGCTGAATAGTGGGAAGACAGTAAGAAAGATATTAGGGATTATTTTCAATCTATGGGAAAAATTAATGCACAAATTAAAAAAAGATAAATACAGTACTTATGAAAACGGTTATATCAGCTACAATCACAGCAACACTTAGGGAATATAGATGTATCAGAACAAATTTGATTGGTTAAAGGAGAAATGATAAAAATACAATATGGTAGGATGAAAACCCTAGACATAGAATAAAAATTTGGTCTAAAAGGGGAAACAAGCATGCGTTAACCCTTTTGATAGCTGTAATAATCAAAGAAAGAAAAAAATAACATATCTCCTGTCACAAGATAATACCACAATTACAGCTGGACAAGACAAATGATAGAAATAGAAAGTTATATTTCAGATATGTTTAGTAAAGATGAAGATACTACGGGGAAAACAGAATATGACTGGCTAGCCCAATGCCATTTGAATAGAGCACCTGACTATAAAAAAACATATTAAAAACTGAAATTATGGAACAAGAACTAGGGCACAGCCCCTTGAAAAGATGGGATACCGAACAACGTTTATAAAATTATTTTCCAAGTCATAGGAAAGGAATTAGTCCAAATCTATAATTACTGCTTAAAGAATCCTCAGCTCTCATGCAGTATGTATGAAGGCCTTATTATTTTGTTATATAAAGAAGGTGAGAGAGGACACCTTACGAATTGGAGAACTATTACACGTTTAAATTCGGACTGCAAAATTCTTACCAAATTATTAAGTAGTAGGTTATCAATAATCTTGATCCATGTAATACACAACTCACAGTTTTGCTCAGTAATGGGAAGAAAAATAATGGACAGTTTAATTTTTATTCAGAAAATTATGGAGAAGAGAAATAGGGGAGAGTTATCAGGCTTTTTACTAAGCCTTGCTCAAACAAAAGCATTTGATGGAGTTTCTCATTCTTAAATCTAGCAATGTCTTAAAAAATATGAACTTCCAGAAAAAAATGTATTCAATGGATACAGACCTGCTATGTGTCAGCAGCCGTAACCCCCTATGTGAATGGGTGAGTAGTACAGACCTGTAAGATCTCACATGGGTTATGACAGGGATGTCCCCTGAGCCTACTATTGTATGTTTTAACATTAGAACCTCTTATAAGGAGAATAAATGAAGATCATATCAGAGGACTCTCAATATCTAGTCCTGATATGGAGATCAAAACAATAGCTTATGCTGACGATTTGTGTATTTTCCTGGCAGATGTTCCCTCTGCCAGTACAACAAGCATTATTTTACAAAACTTTGAAAAAAGCACAGGTTCCAAAATAAATCTAGGAAAAAGTAAATGTATTGTACTTGGATTAGACAGGTTAGAAAATACACATAGGAATTCCTATATCAGAAGGTTATAGTAAAATTGTAGGAATTTATTTGGGTAACGGGGATATGTTTTTTTTTCACTGGAACAAGTTAGTGGGAGATGATGAATGTAAGGTGGCAAGGTGAAATACTTGGCATATGTCAAAGAAAAAGCAGGTCTATATGATTAAAACATTTTTACTCAGTATGTTTTTACACTTGTGTGTAGTATTCCTGCCCCTAAACAATTAGAAAAGACCATTTACAGTGCATTCTTTCAGGGAACTCGAGGGAGCAGACTGAATCCCATTAAATGAGGCATTACTTATCTACCCATTAGGGAAGGGGGATTGAGGATGATAAATCCACTTGTCTTCTTTTTCTGCATGTTTCTATATAATAACTTAAAAACCTTGTTAGGGCTGCGTGAGAAACCTTGGTTACCATGGGTTTTAGACCAAGTGGAGCCTGGACGTCAATCTTGGGAACTACAAACAGCAATACAGAAACAAAAATCACTCACAGGACTACCAATGTATTTCCAATACTGGGAAACTAAAACTGTGGAAATTACCTAAACAATCACTTATAAAATGACAAGAATAGAAATGTATGAATTTATAACATCAGTATTCTTTATAGACACCCCAACTTTTAGTAAAAGACTGCTTGAGACAAAGCAAATTAAAAGCATAGTAACAAACCCCAGGAAACCAGCACACATGTGGGATGCCCTGTGGTTATGTTTGCAAGAGAGATTAAATGTTAAGGATAATTTAAAACACAAGAAACATAAAGAGCTTGCCCTAGAACTCAAACATGTCCAAATGTATATGAAACCATGGACCGTCTTTTTTGGAATTTCTGTATATAACCCCTTTTTGGGTAACATTACATACATATTGGAAGAATTCACCTTTTAAGGTATTAAACTTGGATATCATGTATTTAGAAATACTCCCAAAAACCTGGGACAGGTTTGATCAAGGGACTATGCATATATCTATGTTATTTTTTAAGTACTTTATATGGCAAAATAGATGGCAACTTACTTTAAGACAAAAATGGATCTCACCAGAACATTTGTTCTGGAATCCACATGTTGCAGTTAACCAGTGGCAAATAAATGAAAGAACAAAGGTTTCCCTTAAAACTTTCCAGTTCTGGTGGAAAAACATAGCTTGGTTAATCTGAAATATATTTTACTGTTTAAAAGATATAAATAGAATATGGTTTATATTAAGAATGGTTTCTTTTTAGTTTCTTTTTTTCCCAATTCTGTTTTATTTCCCGTATTCACAACTTGGGATCTGTTCCCCTAATCAGCCCTGTTACGCTGGGTCTCATACCTACTGACTGCCAGCCTCCGCTGCGACATTGGCGAAAGCAGGGAGGACAGTGGCTTGCCCACCATGGAGGTGGACAGGGGAGAGGGACCGCATCACCCTTGGACCCCTGCCCCTCGAGGTGGGCACTGTTTGGTGGTGGCAGGCAGGACCCCATCGGAGGTGTCATCCTGTCATGAGCAGGGTTTTTTCCTGTATAGTTCCCTCTGGGATGCAGATGTGCAGTGACGTCCATGCGCCCGTGGTGCTGACGTCTGCTGCTTCCCTCCCCTTTCTGCAGCTCTACTCCTGTAGTCCCACTGATCTCCACCAGGGGCCACTACAGAGCAATGCACCCCCAAGAAACCCACCCCAGGAGAAGAGAGCAGTCCTCCGGACACTTAATCCTCTCCTCCCTTGCCAATCCCTGGTGCCCTGAGTCCGCTCCCAAACCCAGGTTGCCAACATGGCGCAAGGTGTGGTGTCCGGCGCCTCAACACTCAGCACCACCAGGCTGGCATGCCTTTTTAGTTTCAATTACAAATTCCCCTATTCTCTTAGTGAGTTAGGGGGATACAAATTAGATTTCATCATTTTATTGGATTTAAATGTTTTAATTTTCTTTTTGTTTCTTTTATATTGATTTGACATGCATTCAGCAAGTCTGTAAATGTCTGCTATTGAAGAACTAATAAAATTTCTCCTACCCTTAAAAGGGTTGGGGGAGGGGTGTATGATGTAAATATGGATTTTGATTTCTTGGGATTTTGATGTTCAGAATATTACATGTGAATTATACATATGCTGTATTATCCTTTGGGTTTTTCTTTTGTGGAGGATGGGTACGGGCTATACTGTCACAGTCACTTTCTTATGATTTTGACATGTATGTACAGTTCATGTGAATTTCAACATGTATTGTATTGTTATTTGATTTTTCTCTCAAGTTATAATAAAAATTACCAATCTCTTTTCAAGAAATGCCTTGGGATCTTTAGCATCCACGTGAACAACCAGATGGGACCTCACTTTAACATCTCGTCTGAAAGATGGCACCTCAGGAGTGCAATATCCCCCTCATGCTGTACTACAATGTCAGTATTGGGATTTATCACAAGTTCCTGGAGCTGGGCTAGAACCCACAACCTTCTTATCATCCAGCCTCAGAATCAAGTGTGCAACCTGCTGAGCCAGTGACACTGACTACAGAATAGCAGCTGATTGGTGCTGAGGATGGGATGAGGGACGTTGTTTACTCAGAGACCAGTATTTTAGTTTTGTGGAATGCTCAGGGAGTATTAATGGAGCTGCACAGCTTGTTTTTGGGGAGTTTGAGCAGGGGACAGCCCTGAAAGTATCAGATCAGATCAGATGGAATCCAGTCTATAGTGGCCTACAACAGGGTAAGGCCTTGGGGACTAACTCTTAGATGATATATCAATACATAGGACATCACCTGTATCCCAGTACCAAGGACAGTAGGTAACTACGTGAGCACAGGGAAAGCATAGCTTATAATTGCTGCTTTGTGGTACCTGTATCCAGCTATGTGTTTTCAGCCTGCATCCAGCAAGATCACAACCCCTTCCAACAACCAGAAGTCATCTTCAAGTATCACCACCATCATCCATAATCCACTACTGTTATCCAAGAGGTCCATTTGTACAGTAATTCCCACAAAGCTCATTTGACAGAATGTGGTACAGTAATTTATTATGTTTGCTTGCATGCATGCACAAGAAACATGTTGCGGGAGCTTTCTACAGAAGCAGGTTGTGGAGGTGCGGCACTGTTGTGGCCAGTGCCCCCAGTGCCTTTTGAGGCTTGGCCTGCTTTCCCCAATGTGGTTGCACGCTGCTGCTGACACTAGTTCAACCAGCGTGCCACCATCTTGAAAGGTTTTCGTTGCAGCAATCGGGCCACCTCGTCATTGCAGCATCACCCATTCAGCTGCAATGAGGGAGCGACCCATCATTGCAGGGCGTACCTTGCCCTCCCGACCCAGTAATTTGCTGACAGGGGAGTCCACTCCCTGTTGGCACTCTGTAACCCCCCTCCCCAATTTGTTGTTTGCCGAGGGGGTGCCCAATCCCCCTCAGCTTCATGCACCCACCAACAGTCTTTCTTTGCCGATGGGGGCCAATCCCCTCATTGGCTTCAACCCCCATTGAATTTGCCTACTGGAGAGCCCACTCTGTCGGCACTAATGCCCCCTCCCGACGAAAGCATGGTCGAGGGGCTGCCCAATCCCCTTGGCTCTTCCCCTTATGATGACGGGTGCCCAATCCCTTGTCAGCTACAGCCCCAAACACTCGGGTGGCATGTTGGGAGCCCACCCCAGCATGCCAAATGTACCTGTAAAAGGGAAAACCATCCCACGATGTCCGTTGTGTTTTTAAAAGCCTGTAAAGAAGAAACAACCCCTTGCTGTCTGCCTCCCCCAACCCGCCCACCCACTGCACTTACCTCCCCACACCCCCTCACCCCATACTTACCTCCGGAGGCGGTGCCGATGATCTTCGTGGACGGGAACACGTCTGCACTCTTCAAAGCCAACCGTGAACTGAAGAAATGACGGTGAGCTGTACAATGGCATAAATAGGGTTTTTTCAACTTTGGTGCATCTCTCGGGCATTTTTTGGAATTTTAGCACCAAATTTTCAACATGAGGTTACTGGAACCCCTCCTCATGAATTCAGCCACTGTAATGGCGTTATTCAGTCCCGAAAGGTGATTTTGCGGTCATTGCGTGGAATCACCTATCGGGACTGAGTAACGAAAAGACAGTGCCAGTGTTCTTGAGGTGGGCTCTCAAAAAGCCTATGTTGCAAATTTCGTGGAAAAAATCCAAAAAATTACTGTTTTACGAGCATGCGGTGCACAATTGCTACGCATGCTCGTAACATCGCAAATTTGCAATATTTTCACTCCAGATTTTCAACATTGGTATTTTTTCACACCTCCGTATGAACAGTACAGCTGTCATTTTTCACATCCTGGCCAAAATGCGTTTTCGTACTTCCGGCGCAGAATAGCGCTGTCGCTGTGGGAAATCAGTGTTCGGGACACATTAAGAAAATCACAGTGATGCTGTTTATGAGCAGAGATCCTAAAATGCCTATGTTGAAAATTTTGTGATCAAAGTCCATAAAATGACTGTGTTACGAGCGTGCGTTGCGCAGTTTCCACGCACCCTTGTAACTTTGCAAATTAGTAATATCTTCACGCCAGATTTTCAACATTGCCATTTTTCCACACCTCCTTATGAACAGTAGAGCTGTCATTTGTCACATCCTGCCCGAAATATGGGTTTACACATCTGGTGCAGAATACCACGGTTGCTGTGGGAAATCAATGTTCGGGACAGATTAAGAACATCATAGTGACAGTGTTCATGAGCAGAGATCACAAAATGCCGATGTTGAAAATTTGGTAAAATAATTCCACTAAATGACTGTGTTACGCGCATGCATTGCGCAGTTTCCATGTACACATGGAAATTTGAGCATTTTTAATATTTTCACTACAGATTTTCAACACTGCCATCTATTCACACCTCCCTATGAATGGTACAGCTGTCATTCTTCACATCCTGCCCGATCTGTGTTTTCATGCGTCTGGCACACAATGGCACGGTCGCTGTGGAAACTCAAATTTTGGGACACATTGACAAAATCACAGTGCCACTATTCATGAGAAGAGGTCCCAAATGCTTTCACGAGGTAGGGGCCACAAAATGGCCAAGTTGAACATTTGTACTGCAAATACCAATAAATGCCTGGGGCGTTATGGTTCTAACCATAACGTCCCACCCTTTACATACTGACAGACATCAGGGGTATGCCTTTGAATTGCTGACTGCAATGCTCATGCCATTCAACCCCACCCCCACCCCACCACTGACAGGCATTGAGCTGTACCTTGACTCTTCGCCCCACAGTTCACCCCATTCTATATTGCACCCATTTCAGCATATGTCGTTATGGAGTGGGGTGACTGTAAAGCTGAACACCGCAAGGCACACCTCAACACTTATCAGTGTCTGCAGGATAGAGTGAGGTGAAATGGCATGAATGTTATGGGCGACAACACAAACGCATACCCCAATGCCTGTCCGTCTCTGCAGGGTGGAGGTGGGGTTGGCGTGAAGTTCAATACTTCACTGCCATTCCTACTCTGCATCTGTCTAACTCCTGCATTTCCAATGCTAATACCAGCAAGCAAACATTCAGCATTGACAAATGCTTGTTTTATTCAGGACTACAGTAGTTCAAGAAGGGACAGTCATCTACTACAAAAGGGATTCGTGGTCCATTAACTGCAAAAGGCATTTGTCCAGCAAGTTTAAAGGGACTCTTGCACAAAGACTAAGGTGGGGGGGTTACCTATGTGAAATGTTTCGATCAGTTTGTTAGCCAATGTTATTTAATGATACAGTGATTTAAAGTAGGAATGGGCGAACTGGATTGGGAAAAACCCAAACCTCCCCAAACCAACAATATTATATGGAGTCGCGCCACATCCAAACTTTTTCTGCAGTTTGGGTGGGTTTGGAAAATGTTAAAAAATCTTAAGTTTTGACTTTTTAACCAGACCTTTTAAAGCACTAGGTTAATTTCCCTGGTACCTAGTGGACCCCCCCCCCAGTTTTCCTTTTCCCTGTTGTCTACTGGACCCTGAACCCCCGGTTTTCCTTTTCCCTGTTGTCTAGTGCCCCCCTGCCCTGGCAGGTAATGCTTCACCACCCTGCTCCCCCAAATCCTTGAACCGGCGACCAGCACAGCCCCTGCTTGCCACCACGGCCAGCCACTAGACTGAGCTCTATCAATGAATGAGTGCGTACTTGTACAAGTACACACTCATTCATTCTGCTCATTCAGCTCTGTCCGCGACTGCCAGTGGTGGTTAGAGATGAGAGTGGAGGGCTGTTCTGATCATCTGCAGGGATTTGGGATGGGTGGGATCAGGGTTGTGGACCCCCTAGGGATAGACATTACCATTCCCCCCATCCCAACCCCCCCGTGGGTGACCGGAACAGCCCTCTGCTCTCATCTCCGACCACCACAAGCAGCTGCAGACAGAGCTGTCATGTCAATCAATGAGTGCATACTTGTACAGGTATGCACGCATTCATTTCTAGAGCTCAGTCCAGTGGCCAGCCTTAGTGGAGTAGGAAGGCTGTGCCAGTCACCATCTCAGGGATGGAGGAATGGGGTGGTGGGGTGCTACCTGCTCAGGTGGGGGGTCCGCTAGACACCAGGGAAAAGGAAAACTGAAGAGGGGACTGCTAGACACTAGGAAAAGTTCATATTTTATTTTTAAATAATGAGGTGCTCGGGGACAACTACAACAGTTACCCTGATGCTGCTGCATAAAGGTTCTAAAAGGTTCGGATAAGGCTTAGATAACCATCTGAACCTTTTGATCCTTATCAGAACCTTTTAGAACCTCCAAACCTTTTGAGGTTCACCATCTCTAATTTAAAGTCAGTGCATTCATAGAGTGATAAGAATTATATAGAGTTTAAAGATGATGGGAAACATTTCCACATCTCTAGATGCCCTCCAGTTGTCCTTTTACTGTCTACCCAATATTCTGATACGTTTTTCACCTTTTCTGTAAAACTAACAATCTAATTTGGTTGTCTTTGTAACTGCCCTGAATCCCTTTCTCCTCAGCAGTTACTGCTGTCTCTTTTCATACTGTCTGAACATTCTATGACATCAGTAACACCATTTCAGGCCATTCAGATGAATAACAACATGGAACGGTGTTCTTGATGTCATTGAAAGTCTTAGACATGTGAAAAGAAAGAGCAGTAGCTGGTGAGGAGAGAAGAACTCTGTGTAGATCTGAGGGCACCCCAAAGCTAGATTATTTATTTATCAAAAATTGGTCAAAGCACATCAGAATACATAACTGGCAGGAAGATGGAAGGGCAGTTAACTGTGTAAAAAGCATTTCCTGTCTCCTTTAAGTTAAATGCATAAAGTATCAGTAACTGCACAGAGTATACAGGAGGTACCAGGGAATGACATCTGGGTAAAAGGTGTGAGTGGGCTAACTAAGGTGGGATTAGGCCAAGCAGTCACTGCAAGCCCTTAAAGCAGTAAAGTAAATGTGAAGTGGCTGAGGCCCAACAGGTGGCCTAGTAGTGTTGTTATTTGGAGGGCTGGTGGTTAGAGGTTTAGACTACAGTCTCCAAGAGTCAGCAGGTTCAGACCTGTGGGTGAAGAAAATCATGGAGTATAAGAACTGAATGGATAGTATAAAAGAACATTATTGAGCTCATTGCAAAAGTTGCTGCTATTTTTATGACTGCAGGGCAGATCTCTGCAGACATCTTTCTATCAAAGTAGAAAAATGGAGCTCACTTCAGCGGAATGGCACGGGGGGCATAATGTCGTACGACATTATGCCGCATTGCAAAATCACTCTGCCAATACAGCGCGACATTGCCATGCAGCATAACTCTTTTTTGGGGGGGCTCCACCCCCCACACCCTCCGTTGGGGGTTACTGTCCCCCTAGCCCCTCACTAAAGATTCTCAACTCCGGGGCGGGGGGGGGGTCCAACTGGAGGAGCACACAATCCACGAAAAAAAAAAATGTCTGGGACCGGGAATCAAACCCAATCACAGAGCCCAGGTTCCTGCTGCTGTGGCACTGTCCAGTGAGCCATGGCAGCTGCTCAGCAGAACCCACTCCCAGCAGAGGTCTTATCCTTTGCCTGGGAGTGTGAGAATGGTGCAATACTGCGTACAGCAGTATATGTGGTATTGCACCATTCGCTGTCATGGACAGCGCTGTTGCGGGTCAGTTATAATGTTGTATGCTATTAAATGTATGACATTATAACCTGGTACACAGCACAATTACTCCACTGCTAGTTGAAGCAGTTTGGTCTGTTCCTGCACTGCACTATTTTTTTCTCTGTCTCAGGAGAGTAAGTGCTATGTCCTTCAGGGATCCGACTGCAAGCAGTGCTGGCTGTTATTTGAAAGTCTCACTCATGCAGGCATATCCTTTTTAAACATGATACGAATTATACATGTTTTCCCTTGAAGGGCTCAGTGATGCAGGCATATAAATTTTAAACATGATGGGAATTACAGATTTTAAGCTTCCTCAACACTAACCAGAGACTGTGTTAGTAAAAACCTTGAACAGTTAACTCTACAGCTTGCTCTGCCATGGCAGGGAGGGGAACTGAAACGGAAGCAGCCAGCTGCTGCGATGACATCATGTCATTTCTCACTCTTCATTCCTCTCCTTGGCTGACTCAGTTAATACAGTGCTTCTAAAGAAATGCCAATTTTTGGAAAACCACAGATTTTCAGGAAACGTAAAACATGACAAAAGGGCTTGAAATTAAGATTTTATTAACTTAACTCTACAGCTTGCTCTGCCATGGGGTGGAGGTGGGGGACTGAGACAGAAGAAGCCAGCTGCTGTGATAGCATCATGTTATTACTCCCTCCTCATTCCTCTCCTTGGTTGACTCAATTAGTGCAGTGCTTGCAAAGAAATGCCAATTTTTGGAAAATCATAAATTTTCAGGAAACATAAAACCCCCACATAAAAGGTTTTCTTCATTAGGCTATTAATGTAGAACATTGAAAACAATTACTAGCATCCCCCATTCTTTAATGCAACTCAGCTAGCCCTCGATAGACCTGTATACACTGCCACATCTGCACTGCAGCAACCCAAATGCTCAGGTTGCTGCTGTGCAAATGCAACAGTGTAGACACTTATCCGATTGCAGTAAGTCAATCCCTTGTCTCCCCCCAAGCTGCTGAAGAGTTGGGAATGCAGTCTTGGTGAGCAGTGTAAGCAGCCGTGTGGACAGGGTGCACGGCTCGCTCTTACATAGGACTGCTGCTCCCAGCATCCTCCTCCTCTGCCTCAGCAGTCGGGTACTTGGGACTTGAAATGTTGCATGGTAGAAGTGCATAACAGAAATAAACCTTTCTGTGCCTCTGCCCACAGGTGTTCTCTGTAATCTCTAGTAACATATCCCCCCCATCTTGCAGATGCCCTATATTTTGTCATTCAGCCACCCCTCTCCCCAGATCACTGATCAGTTGCCTGCCCCCCTCATAGCCCCTCTCCAGCACAGGTTGCATCAGCACTAAGAGGGGCCAAAGATGCCTCAGCGTCAGTGCGAGAGGTGGAGGCTGGACTGTTGCAGGCCAAAGGAGATATTAGTACAGCTGTGTAAACACAGCTTAAGTCTCTCTCTCTCGACTCTGACAAAAGTGGAGGAACAGTGAAGCCCTTTTAAACCCTGACTGCTAGGATTGATTTTCCTGTAGCAGAACATAAAGTCACCATTGTAAACCAATGTAACAATAGAGCAATGAAGCTGAAAAGTATTACTCAGAAGCACTGGCACATTTTGACCAGTGACCCTCGTCTTGCCCCACATGTAGGAATCACACCTTCACACTCTTTATGACCTTTAGGAAATCCCCCAAATTTAGGGGGCATGTTGGTACGCAGCCACTTTGAGGGAACTACACACCAGCATTGATCACCACTGAATCAAAATGGCTTTTTCAAATACCGAACTTGTAGTTATTGCAGATTTACCTCGGCAGTTAATGAGTCTGCAGGGTATACAGATCAGGATCAACCACTTTGTTATCTGCAAAAATTGTTTTCATCATTTATGCAGCTTGGTGCTGTTGCCTTAACTGTATATCAGTAGACCATTTCATCCAAAAATTTAGGTCCAAGAATAAGTCAGGGCAATCAAAAATGCAAAACAGAAGAATACACCGGGGTCACACTTTGCAGAACATGACATAAATCACAAGACTGAAGAATGAGCATTTTGTAATAGTTTCACACACCTGGGGTATGTAGAAAACATGTTTCACTGCTAACTGTTCATTGTTTGGTATAATTACTGGTAAAAGAACTACATTGTGCCAGTCCAGAATTAAGCAACATTTTGTGTGCAACTGTGGTGTCCCCATGCTTAGTGTCATGCAGTTCTGTATTATACACACTCATGTGCAACACAGTGTGTGAACAGTATTTTAGGTATTTTTCTTTTATGTTTTGCTTCTTCCACCCTGGGCATTCACTCCTTCTGGTCATCCACAAGGCACACTCCCTGCTGGACTCACCCTGCACTACTGGACCTTTCCCCAAGACCTCTGATCCCTCTTCGCAGGCAGATCCGACTTTTCCGTGTCAGAGGGCCTTCCTGCTGCCACCAGGAAAGAAGTGCCTACATCGGCCCATGAGAGCTGGAGGTGGAAGAGCGAGTCCTATCAGGGAGTCTGGTGGTGTGGGAGGGGATTGCCAGGAAAGTCGTCATCTAGGGTGCCCAGCACAACCCTTTCCCTAGTTATGGGCCTCACCCACCTCCCACTTTACGTGCAGCCACAGCATCCTCCTTGGGGCCGGGATGCTTGGCAGCGTGTAGTCACCCATGCCACCAAGAGTGCCGCCGCAAAGCCCGCCACCAGGAGCCGCTGTTGGAGCAGTGTGCATGCACCCACTCCCCCACAGGAGGGAAGTGTCCAATGGATGCTCTAACCCCCTGCCAGCCTCCACTCCTAATGTTCCCAGCTCGGAATGTGAACCCCAGTCACCAGCATTCCAGAGCAATGCCCCATCACTTGGTACCAGGGAGCCAGCACCAACTACTGGTTTCTTTTAGTGGTATGATTAATTCATAAGCAATGTAAGGGTAACAGAGCCTAATCAAAATGTGAAAATTGTTGAAACACAACAAAAATATGCACAAGTGCCTGACAGGTGCATCAGTCTAGAGTACTGTTCAGCTGTATCACATTGAATACTGTGGTGGTACAACAGATTTACTAGTTTGAAAAACAGGTGCAGACATCTGGGGCCAGATATTCAAAGTTATCACTGGCATAAATGGTTTTGTGCCCATGCTATCCAGCTCTGTGCCCTTTTTTGGGGGTAGTCTAGATTCATCGGACCCTGTAATGCATGCTAAGCTCATTTGCACCCATGTGCTAACATAACGCTGTGCCCATGCAAATGAGTGGGTCCCATCCTGTTTATGAACACAGTGACATGTTCAAAGGTTGCGATAGTGATAAACAGTGTTCAAAGTAATGCTATTTACCACCTCAAAAAAAATACAACTTAACTGGGCACTAAGCCTGCACCCCCACCACATTGATTGCATGATGGCTGTACTGCAGCTGCCTGCCCCCATTTGCCAGAATGCCAGTGAGGATGCTGGCCCTGGTTTCCAGTGGCACCCTGAGCCCCTCTGATTACCCAACCTGTGTTTGATGCCAGTCTTCCTGGTGTCTAGTGGCATCCCCACCCTCAATCACCCATCCTGTACTGTCACACTTATTCCTGGTGTCTAGTGGCCCTCTCACACTGTTCACACCCATTCCTCATAGGTTCTACAACTCCCTGGTGTCTACTGCACCCCCTACACCCCAGTCTCCTGGGCCATATAGTGGCATCTCTCCCTGGTGTCTAGTGGCATCCACCACCCCGCTGATCTCCCGGCACATGTACAGTATCCTATAATATCCCTGGTGCCCAGTGGTATCCCTGCTAACACCACCGAAGGCTGGTCAACAAATGGACCAGCGAACATTGGAAGTCCACCAGCCCCTCACCCCACTGCTTACACCCAGAACATCACCCATCCAACTCCCCCCCACCAGTAAATCTGGGAATGTGCACTGAATCCCAATACAGTGACCGGCACAGCCCTCTCCTCACCTCATTGCCTCTGCTGGCCACCATATGAGCTGAAAATTATACAGTATACTGGTGCCAACATACAGACTGAGTAAAGCAAGTTGTATGAGATTTCAGAAGATTGCAGCATGTTTTGTAATATAGTAGGTAGGCCAGAGATCAGAATGTTTTGAAGATGACTGACCACTTACTAGAGAGCCTAGCACTCCAGAAGGAAACTCCAAGAGCATTATATAGATGGCCATGGTGTGTGAGTCTGGGTGCATTTAAAGCAGCAATAAGGCAGAAAAAGTGGAGAAGCAGTATATGGCCTTGAAGTTTTTACAGCTGCAAGTCAGAGTTGGGAGTGACCCTGGGGGTTACCCTGGATGTGACCCTGGATGAATCTCTCTCTTTTACCCCCCACGTAGACCACATAGTAAAACATGCCCACATAAGACTTGGAACATTTTACAGGCATAGGAACTACCTTATATCTGTAGCTAAACAAACTCCAGTGTCCAGCTCTATTCTTCCATTGATGGACTATGGTCAGACTGTATATGGTCAGCCATGGATACAGTCCTCCATAGGGTCAGACTGGTCCTAAATGAAGTCTGTCAGTTTGTGCTGGGAACTTACAAGCTCACATACACCTGTGTCCTGTACTACCAGTCCAGCTGGCTCCAACTACAGTAGTAGCCAGAGACATTGCCATCTATTTCCAGATATTTTGTGAAATTTCTGAAGGGTTTCTCTCTGCTGCTCCTACTGTGGAAATGCAGAAAGCAGGAGATATTTCTGGAAATATCACAGAAATTTCAGGAAATATCTGGCAGTGTCTGTGGCTGCTACTGTACAAGAGATACTTAAATACCAGGTCTGCCTGCTAGGCATAAAAGCACTCAAAGGTCTTACCCCCTTCAGTCTCCAAAACCTCCTGCAGCCCATCAACAACCACTACTCCACAAGGAGTATGACTAGAAACTCTCTAGCCATGCCATTCTGTAAAATCAGTCAGACACAGTGCTCCTTTGCATACAGAGCATCACTCTGGCTGAACGAACTGCCGGAATCACTGATGAGCCTACCAACCTTAGACAGTTCAAATCAGGGCTAAAAATTATGCTCTCATCAAACTGCTGCTGTGACTGCTATCTGACCTAACTGGAGACCCACTTCATGCTATGCCCTACAGATTTCTTGTGCATTTTGCAATCTGTGTATCACTGCACCCTGTTTTAAATTGTGTGTATTGTTATATCTTGTAACACTCACTGACTAGGCTCCATTGGTGCTGCTGATTGTATTCCACCAGAATAAAGCAATGCAACTTTCCATGACTAGGCTCCTTTGGATCTGCTGAATGTACTCTACCTGCCTCATTGCCAATGTAACAACCATTTTTCTTGATGAGGAACCTTTGTAAATGAGCTTTTAGCTCAAAGGTGTATTGCTGATTGATCTAATAAATAAATAAAGCCATCTTGCTATCACACAGGGGGAAAAAAGGGCACGTCAGACTTCGAACAAAGCACTCAAAATTTAGAGTTGAAGCACAGTCAGTCCATGGTACATAATTAGTCCACGGCTGTCAGTGCCACACGGCAATGCACATGTGCAACAGAGCCCGCCATGCCCAAGATAGCCACCGTGAGCTCTGTGCACATGCGTGAGTATTGCAGCTACAATGCACATGTGTGAATGAGCCTGCCATGCCCAAGATGGCCGGCGGTTGCTTTTTGTGGATGCGTGTCTACAATTTGCATGTGTGCACATCATGCTCAACTGCAGCCATTGGGGCTCTGGCCAGAGTTTGTTATTTATTGCTGCTGTGTCTGTCAAGCTGGCAGAGTAGTTTAGCAAAATGTTTACCTTTTGTTCACTTGATAACTGTGCTTGAGTCTTGCTTCAAGACTGTCTGAGTCTCACAGTTCTTGTTGTCTGCAGTGTCAGTCCAGTAGTGCTTTCATAGAAACAAAGAAACATAGACAATGACAGCAAAAAAAGACCACTGGTCCATCCAGTCTGCCTGTAAACCATAACAAACCTGGGACCTGTTGTCCATATAGGGTTCTAAATCACACTATCCACTCTCATGCTCCCTGCCCTGCACTTCTACCCTGAGCAACCACTAAGCCCTTCACTCTGATCCAACTGTGCTTGAAACAACTGATACATTTGGCAGCCACCAGATCAGCTGGCAGATCGTTTCATGGATCCACCACCCTTTCCATAAAATAAAACGTTCTCTCTTCCCGCTTGAATCCCCCCAACAGTTTCACTCATGTCCCCATGTTCTTGATCCACTACTTATGCTAAATAGTTCCTCACAGTTTACCTTATTTATTCCTTTCAGGAACTTGAAGGTCTCTATCATATCTTCCTTCTCTCATCTGGCCTCCAGCGAATACACGTTCAGTGCCTTGAGCTGATTCTTGTACGATCTGCCCTGCAGGCCCTGAATCATTATGGTCACCCTCCATTGCACTGTCTCCAGCCTGTCCTTATCTTTCCTTAGGTGAGGACTCCAGAACTGGGCATAGTACTCCGGGGGCTCACCAGTGATCTACAGAGAGGTAGTAATACCTCCTTCCTTCCTATACACCCCAGCATCCTGTTTGACTTACTATAGACCTTCTGACACTGGTTTGATTGTTTTAGGGGCCACTGATGTTGACCCCTAGGTCTCTTTCCTCAGAGATCATGCCCAGCTTTATCCCCTCCATCCAGTACTTTGTCCTGTGGTTCTTGTTCCCTGGCCTATGTGCATCCCCTTGCACTTTTTGCATTGAATTTCAACTGCCAAACATTTGACCACCTCTCTAGCTTTTGCAAGTCTCTGCACGTCCTTAACCACATTCTTGCTGTCTACCCTGCCACATATCTTAGTGTCTAATGCAAAGAGACACATATTGCCCTGGATTTCTTCTCCCATGTCACTGATGAACATATCGAAAAGGACTGGACCCAAGATTGATCTTTGTGGCACCCCCACTGGTGACCTCCCTCTCTTCTGATTTGACTTCATTAACTAAAACCCCCCACTGTCTCCCTTCCAACCAGTTTCTTGCCCATCTAATGGTGTCATTTGCTGTAGCCAGATCATCTAGCATTTTTAACAACCTTCTGTGAAGCACTGAGTCAAAAGCCTTGCTGAAACTGAAGTAAAGTAAATCCACAACATGGCCCTTATCCACAACCCTCATTACCCAGTCAAACCGTACTATCAGGTTTGGCTGACAAGACCTCCCTGCCACAAACCCATACTGTTTACTATCCTGGAGTCCATTGCTCTCCAGGTAGTTCGTAAGGTCCTCTTTGAGTAGTGTCTCCATCAGTTTACCTACAACAGAAGGATGACTGACAGGTCTGTAGTTACCCAGTTGCTCCTTGTCCACCCCTTATGGAGCAGGACTATGTCCACCACCATCCAGTCTTTTGGAACTACCCCTGTCTGAATTGAGCTACTGAATAGCCCTGCCAGTGGTTCAGTTAGTTCCACTGCCGATTCTTTAAGCACCCTTGGATGCATCCTATGTGGACCCGGGGCCTTATCTATCATTAGGGCTGTTAGCCCTTTCTGAACTCTTTTACTGGTAAGTACTTGCAGTTTCATCTCAGAGATCCCCTCTTTACAGTCACCTTAATGCCACTCTTTGGCAGAGGCCCTCTGTCTTCCTTTGTGAATACAGAGCAGAAGTAGTCATTGAGAATGGCTGCTTTCTGCCCATTCTCCTCATTACCCTATCTCTCTCTGTTAGTCAAACAATTCTGTCTCCCTTCTTTCTTTTTTTCCTAAAATATCTAATAAATTGTTTTTTCCTCTCCTTGACCCCCCCCCCGAAATATGTAGCTCTGTGTCTGACTTTGCTTCTCTGACCACCCATTTCCTAGTACCTGGCGAAGGCCTTATTTTTGACTCTCACTGCAACTCTGACCTTTTGAGAGAACCATACTGGTCCCTTGTATGTTTCTTTTGATTACCATTCTCATGCAAGACTTTGCTGCCTCAAGAATGTCCCCCTTGATTGCCCCCATCGTTCCTCCACATCCCTGATGCTGTTCACTCTGACTAACTTGTACAAGACCAGCACCTCATCAGCTTGAAGTCTGCCCTTCCGAAATCTAGGACTTCAGCATTTAATAATGGTTTACTTGTCCCAAGTGCCAGGTGGAACCATGTAGAATGATGGTCTCTGGACCCTGGTTGTCTCCCAAACAGGTTCCCACAACTGTCTGTTTGGGGAGATACTCAACTCAATGGCAGTGGGTGGACAGGGATGTAAGAGAATCTAACTGAGGCAGGTATCTGGCTAGAGCTGTAATTGGAAAGCAGGCACTCCTCACCCTCTTTGTTACAGTATGTGCTCTCTGATGTAATCACATGTAACAATGATTTATAGGAAAATGAAATGGAATGCCTTTGATTTGAAAGGTTCACAAGCTCTGCCAAGAATTCAGTAGAGGGGAATTCCAATGGATAGGGTCCAAGTTTTGTTTTCAGCATCTGTTGAAACTGAAGGAAAAAGAAGATGCTCTTACTGAGGAGATCATTATGCCTCTGGAACATTGTAACATTATAGGCTGGTCCCTGTCCAGCATGTGAGTCAATGTAGTGAGGTTTGCATCACCCAAAAAGCACTCCAGAATCACATTATTGCCTATCTTGAAATTGGGATGTCGTCTAATGGGTTGCCCAGAGCCCATCCATGGCCTAGTTCCTAGCAGTATGTGTAACTGGAGATTGGCCAGAAGGGAGTTTATTTATTTAGTTTTTGCTGAGAGGGAAAGGAGGACTAGGCAATTTGTCCACAAGGTTGGGGGGGGGATACAGACGGAAACTACTGTAACTGAAATTGAGCCAAATTAAGCTGCTGTTGATATTTTAGTGAATGGGGGAGTATGACCAATACACTGGTAAAACTCCCTACTCTTTTTGAGAAGTGCCATGGGATATTTAATGTGCACCTGAGCAAAATGACAGCAGCGTAGAATATGAGCTATACAAGAAGAGGCAGGAGAGTCGGATTACATTAGTCGTGCACCCTCCTTAACTGACATCACTTGTTTCAACAAGTTAGATTAGGGATGGGTACAGGTGGGTGGATTTCAATTTGATTTTGGATTTGCAAAACCCAAGATGAGTCTGGAATTGGTTTTGCAAAGGCTTTGGATTTGTCTGACCTAGGCTAATATGTGTAAGTGATAGAAAAAATACACTATCAGGAGAAAAATACCACTAAATGTAAAGGGACAGTGGCATGACAGTTCAGAATATACTGTGTGAGATACACAATATACTACCACTTAAAAATTCTTTGTTTTTGACAGACTGCAAAGTGAAACGTCAAAAAGTAGTAAGTGGAAGAAAACATGGCTTATGCCCCCCCCCCCCCATCTTGTATGGCCAGCTTGAATTTAGTGTCAACTGAAAAATTTGGCTAGGCAAGGAAAGTAATTTTTTGCTAGCCACATTTGGAACCTGCTAATGTGTTCATTAAAGGAAGCTTGGGTTTACTAATGGGGTGTTTTACTTTTTTTGCCTTCCTAGACTACGTGATTCTTTAATCTTTATAATGAAGAGTTAACTGGGGGGGGTACTACATTTTGTCTTTCACTATTGTATGAGTCCCCATGCGCAACATAGAATGTACCAAAAGCATTGCTTGAAGTTTGTCAAGAAGCCTTTGCTGTGAAAAAGTTACCATATGTCAAAAAGAACCTAGAGAGCATCGGGCGCGCTCTTCTGCTTTGCCGTCTTCATTTTTCTGTTGTAGAAACACAGAATGTTTCAGCAGAAAAGGACTAGTAGGTCCACCCCTGCTGTGTCCCTAGCCAGGTCATTAGTCTCCAGATGGACAATAACATTCAGTCCCACTCCTGCCCTTAAGACCTAGTGATCAAAAGGATCTGCTCCCCATTCCTGTATGCTAAGGCATCAGGTAGGTACCTCACCTCCCTCTTTCCCTCCCACCCTGTTCCAAAAACTACCCCCAAATGATTGGGCCCCTCACCAGATGTTGCTTCCTCTTCTGCTGAGGTCTTCTGCCTCCCTCTTTGGACCTCCCCTCTGGAGGATCCTCGCATCTTCCCTTGCCACTACCAGGAGTACCACCTCTTGGCAGTCCTGTCCCGCCAGACCACCAAAAGGGTTGTGTAGTGGCACCAGCTGATGAATGTGTTCCCAACCTCCCCACCCTCCCAGAGCCCACCACAGTCTAGTGGCCCACCTTCTTGGCACCCTCTGAGGCAACTGTGGTGAAAGAGATCCCCCAAATCCTAGCCAGCTTGGCCCAGAGTCTAGTAACCTCCTCCCTTCACTCAGCCTCCAGAGGTGCACACAGATGAGGCAGCACCTCAGTCTCCAAAAGGTTTCACTAAAGACTGCTGCTCCACAGCCACTGTACTGCACCACTCCCAACATTCCTGATATTACACTCCCTATGGCCTGGAAAAGAACTTATGCCCTTACACCAGATAGGGTGTTTCTAGATTTCACTTTTTTGTTTGGTTTACACATTGTTGCAATACCCTAGATAGGGTTCTAGTTAGCGTCCCCTCATGCTTTTAATAAGACTTTCTAGCTTTCCCCTTTTAATTTAGCCAAACTCTTATCACCTGACTCTAGATAGGTTTTTTTAAGTTTCCCCTTTGTCTCTCCCTTTTAAGCCTTACCCTAGATAGGCTTTTTAAAGTTTTCCTTTTGTCTCCCCTGTTAATCTTTACCCTAGATAGGGAATTATGTCAATGCCCTCTTTAACAAGTGATTGCAGTTCGTGTACTCTTTTACACAGGTAGCAACAAGTATACAGGTAGTCTGTGTTAACTTATTGGACTCGCAGAGTTCCCTGCATACCTGCTGTTGCCTGTAGATGCCTGTGGAGACCTAAGAAGCCAATCTCTACTCTCATTCCACTCCTGTTCTGTTCCACTCATGTTCTGGGATACAAGCGTGAATAGGACATGTTAGTAGTGGCAGAAGTCATGCAGCAGTGCTGGCTTCCTGGTGAGGCCTGATTGGTCCGATTCCCAGTTGTCCCACCTTCCCTACTGCCAACCCACGACCTGACCTGTTGCAATCCTGGGCTGCAAAAACAGAAAAAAGTTTACAGTTCAGGTTAGTGTTTTAAATACAATTTCTAGAAATGCCCCCCCCCCGCTGTAGGTGCTTTTTCCTCTCTCCTTCACAAAGCACACTCAACTTGAAGCAGTGCATCATTTAAATGTCCAAGTCCTGTCTTCTGAATGGTCCAATTCCTGCTTGTCTCGCCTTCCCTACCACTGACCCCTGACCCTGCCTTTTGCAATCCTGGGCTACAAAAACAAAAAAAAGGTTACTGTTTAGGATATGGTTTTAAATACTATTACTAGAAAATGCCTCTCTGCTGTTTTATTTTTAGCTTACAGAGTTGAATCTGGCTTTGGAGTTTCTTTTTACCAGCACTGGAGTCCCACACGATGTTTCATTTTACGCTGTACATTCCAACTAGAGGACAACTCCCCACCTTTTTTTTTTAAACTTATTTATTCATTCATTTATATATTTTTGTTTTGTTTTACAGAAGAGTCTAACAGCGCTTTTGTTCTTGGTCAGTCACCATTTAAGAGACCACATGGTTTCTTAAAGTTTCTTCATTTTTTCATTTTTCCTGAGTACTTTTGCTGGCCTATTCGCTACACTGGTTGGTTTGTCCACCTCGAGGGGGTAGCCATTTTGCTGGAGTTATTTGTATAGTATTTCTCAGGTCTGGTATACAGTGTGACACTTGGACAGATGGTTCTGATCACTATATCATTTTTTTGTAATATAAAAATGTGTTATGGACTGTCTCTTGTGAGAGATGCTGATACAGCATGTGAGCTCACACACACACACACACGCACAGGTTTTAGATGCTATTTATATCTTCTCATGTCTTCATCGACCTCTCAAAGGCTTTTGACATGGTTAACCATGCTCTCCTTACCTCCAAGCTTAGCCTCCTTGATTGTTCTCAGAAAGTCACAAGCTGGTTCACTAGCTACCTTACTGATCGCTCACAATTTGTGTGTATTGGTCAAACCTGCTCCCCCCACCCTGCCTGTCTCTGTGGGGGTCCCTCAAGGCTCAATCCTGGGTCCCCTCCTTTTCTCCTTATTTGTTAATGCACTTCCCTTCGACTGCCTCAATTGTAACTCTCTCCTGTATGCCGATGACCTTGTCCTCTTCCACAGTGACAAATCCACGGCCGTAATTTCCTCAGTTCTCTCACATAACTATGCTGCAGCCCTCAGCTGGTTCTCAAAAAAACTCCTCTTAGTAAATGCCAAAAAAACTAAATCCATGCTGTTTGGATCTAAGCCCTTCCTGGCCAAAACTAAAAGCCACGCCCCCTTATGCATTCTCACCCCAGATGGTACAGCCCTGGAGGATGTCAACACCTACAAATACTTAGGAGTACTGCTCGACTCCTCCCTCACCTTCACTGAGCATGCAAATTCCCTTGTCAGAAGGTTCCATCAAAAAAGTTAGGTGCCGCCTATAGATTCAGGCAATACCTTACCCCTGAAGCTAGACTAGCCATTGTCCAGGGTAATCTTCTCCCTATTCTTGACTACTGCTCCCCTATTTATGCCAGGATCTCAGCTACTGCTATGGCTAAACTCTCCGCTGCCTACAACAGCACCTGCCGCTTTGCTTTATTGGCCCCATTCTCCACCCACCACTGTACCCTCTATAATACCCTTGGATGGCTACCGCTGCAAGGTCGCTTTGACCTAGCCCTCTGCTGCATGGTGGACAATGTCATCCACACGGCTCCGGAATCCCCCCAACTGCCCTTCTGAAAACCTGAACTCTCCTCTGCAACCTCCACTCAAATGGTACTCCCCCTCTAGCTGTTCCTAGGGTATCCACCAACATGGGTAGCACAGCTTGGTCTGCAGCTGCTCCCTTGCAGTGGAACAAACTACTGGCTGAACTCCATTCCATTGACACACACTCCAGTTTCAAGTCCCACCTAAAAGTCTGGTTCCTGGAAAACTCATCCTGCTGA
Organism: Neoceratodus forsteri; assembly: GCA_016271365.2. NCBI lineage: Eukaryota > Metazoa > Chordata > Ceratodontiformes > Ceratodontidae > Neoceratodus > Neoceratodus forsteri. The sequence goes on along the minus strand of CM057453.1, from coordinate 814,859,537 downwards.
TGCTCCCAGGAGTCTCCCACCAACCCACACTAGTCAACTCCCCAGCCAAGGGGTTACCCACCTACCCACACTAGTCAACTGTCTTGCCTACAACTGTTATATTGCATTTTTCACAGTAATATTTGACTTTACTTGCCTGTACGTATTGTATATACATTTTTTTACTGAGTATTCTGTGTATTGCTTGCTCACTGGATGATGCAGTCTCACATTGTACACTGTGCCTATGATTTGCTTGTTTGTACCAAGTCTTCTCATGTCTGATATTGAAACCTTGTATTCACTGTTCTCAAATGGACCTATGCATCAAACCTGTATATTGTGTCTACTATTGTTGCTTGTATCAAATCTGTTTCATGTGTATTACTGTTACCTTGTACTCCACTGTCACCCTGCACCATGTGTTATGGCCTGGGTCATGCCTGAAAATGGTCCCTGGGATCAGTGAACTCACCAGGTTATCAAAGTCATAAATAAAAATAAAAAAAAGATACAAGGTGTTACCTGGAAGGCCAGAAGCTAATTACAGGCTAGACGATACCTAACTGCCAAGATAGATCATAAACTTTTAGAACGCTTAGAGGAAGAAGAGCAGGTTGTGATGTTTTAGTGTGAAGTCATAAAAGCTGCTTTGATGTCCTGGAAAGGGGAAGCTGATCATAAGATCAAAGAGAGTCATTTGAAGAAAATGAATTATGCTGAGGTTACAGAATTTAATACTTGGATAAGACATCCTGTTTTTGTATAGATATATTTTTTATATATATTCTGACAGGGAGGAGACAGGTGACCTCACACAAAGGGGTTGGCCAAGACAGTTTTTTTAAACAATATTCTGTTTTCCGTCAGAGAGACACTTTTATCTACACTCTGACAAAGAAACATCTTTGAGCACTTTAAACAAGTATACAGGTAGAGAGAGACAAAATCTAAGTACTGTAGTAGGATTTGCACTGTTAAAACCTTGTTCTTTTAAAAGATTTGTATGTTTTGTGATATATGGTTCTGTATTTTATGTCTTACATATCTTTTATTTATTTTTAGTAAAACTCTATTTTTAGAGCCTACTTGGTCTGTCTTTGACTTTCTTTTCTTTTACAAGTGAAGTATATATGGTTAAAGCAGACACTGGGCATAAGCTTGAATGGTGATACCAAACTGGAAAGGTAAGCATTTTAATCTGAGGTCTTTTATTAAAATTTTTAAGGGTTCATTTCTGTACACCTGGTTATGTGCCCAAAGGCAAAGATATCTGGTCTTCTGAAGACAGAATTATCTGCGCCTGTGCATTGGGTACACTAGCAAGTGGTTCATGGTTTGAATCCCTCCAAGACTTGATACCAAAGGTTGATTTGAACACACAAAAACAGACAGGAGGGTTACCCTGTTTCTGTTAACTGTTCACAAGACTGCGCTCTGAGGTTGGCACTTTGGGAGTAGAGGGCTGAACTGCTGAGTCAGTTTGTGACATACAGTACATTGTAGAAGTACACTTACAATCCTAGCTTGTTTGTATCTGCTTGATTCATTAATTTCTCCACCACTGTGTCACTGCTTAAATTGATTGTTGCTGTTATCTGCTTTCTTCTTGGTTCTTTGTTGGATTTGACTCTTATATCATCTGATAATCTCCCACAGCTCTTTAGGATTGACCATTATGATTTTGCAGTGTCAAATCTTATGTTGTATAACCTCAGTAATTTTGATGCTCATCTCTTCTTAATCCCCAAATCCTATTGCATGCCATTGTGTTTGTTAAGCAGTTTGACGGGCACAAATATCCCCAGTCCACCTATTGAATTTTTGCCCTTTACATTTTCTTGCTTTGATCCACTTACTTTCTGCTGGTGGTGCTGAATTAAATCCTGGCCCTAGGTTGACGAATCCTCCTCACTTTAACCAACACCCCAAGTGTGGCTTCAAGGGTTTCAAGATTGCTCATGTAAGCAGTAAAACATGAGGTGGCGTGCATTAGACATTTCTAACACATGGCCAGGAGTGTAGTGACCTTCAGCACCTGGCTGTGCATTAGAAATTTCTAATGCACACCCCTGGAGTGTCTTATTGTGTTTATAAAATGGGGAACTGTATTTTGTAAACATATAAAAATTTAAATTGGGTGGTTTACATATCAGAAAAGTAATTTGCTTTATGGATTTTGACCTAAAATAGTTTCTCTGCTTGAATGAGAATAATACTTTTTTGCACTTCAGGACTTTTCTCCTGTTATGGCTTCCATAAGACTACACACTGAACTGAATTATTACTTTTTGGACCTGTGTAAGTAACTAGTATTGATTTTGTTTTTGTGGTTGACTTTGCTTAGTTTTAACTTTAATTTGCCAGGGAGGAACTGTAGCTGAGAGATATTTGCAGTAATTTGTGACTAGCCCTGGTACTTAACCTCTGTGAAATAGATGTTTGTTAATGGGAGGGGCAGAAAGGGGCCTAGTTGAACTGTGGATTTATAACAGAGTTGTTTGTGGTCTCTGTCTGCTGAGACACAGAGAGAGAGAGAAAGCAGCCACAGCTTCCTTGAATTAAGGAGGTTATTTTCTAGACTACACTGAACTGAATTATTACTTTTTGGACCTGTGTAAGTAACTAGCATTGATTTTGTTTTTGTGGTTGACTTTGCTTAGTTTTAACTTTAATTTGCCAGGGAGGAACTGCAGCTGAGAGATATTTGCAGTCATTTGTGACTAGCACTGGTACTTAACCTCTGTGAAATAGGTGTCTGAAAGGAAGGAAGGCGCTCCCTGTGGTGGAGGGTCAGAGTTGTAGTTGATTGTTTCTGGTTGGCATAGGTTTACTCCCTCCCACCATTCCCCTCATCCCACCCACCCCAAGTGCATAACTTCCTTTATAACAGGGCTTCTGACATCACTTCCCCAAAACTGCTAACAACATACACCTGTTCATATCCTTAAAGGCACAGCACACTGAATAGGGGGTAGAGACACTCACAAGCTTGCACACAATAAAACAAGAACAAAAAACAAAAGAAAAGCATTTGTAACAGGAAGGGACACAGACATGTGGAAAGTGGTGCAGTGCACTTGCTGTGGAGCAGCAGCAGTCTTCCAGAAGACATTCTGGAGACTGCGTTGCTGCCCTATTTGCAGGCACCTCTCTGATCTGAGGGAGGAGGTTGTTCATCTCCATACTGACCTGGCAGAGATTCAGGAAGCCTGCTCCCCCACCCAGTGACCACCCAGGCCACCGCCACTACCTCAGAGGTTGCCAAGAAAGAGGAGTGGTTGGACCAGGGTGGGCTCAGGGAGGGTGAGGGTGGTGGAACAGAGGCACATCCCTCCAGTTGTGCCTCTCCACAATTCATTCACCACTCTGGCGGAGCATGGTTCCTCTATGGAAGCACCCACAGTGGAGACCAAGGAGGATGCTAGAAACCTCCACAATGGAGACCCAAAGGAGGGTGGCACAGGACCCCACAGGGGAAGGAAGCAACTCCTGGTGGGGGACTCAGTTGTTAGGGGTAGAACTGGGGGAGGAAGGGGAAAGGAAGGTAAGGTGCCTGTCTGGCACCATGGCTTGGAGGGACAGGAAACGAATCCTCAGGATTGTGGGAACAGCTGCAAGGGGGAGGGAGCAGGATGTCATTATCCGCCTAGGGATGAATGATCTGGCTGAAAATGGCATCAGAGCAGTGTAACAGGAGTTTGTAGAGTTGGGGAGGGGCCTTAGACAAGTAGCACACACGGTAACTTTCTCAGAAGTGCTACCTGTCTATGGCATGGATGAGACTAGGATACGCCACACCATGGCATTCAATGACTGGTTGACAAACTGGTGCAGAGCTCAGGGATTTGGCTTCATTGGGGACTGGGGTTCCACCTGGAGGGATACAGGCCTATACAGGTGCGATGGTCTGCATCTATTCAGGAGGGGAACCAGGATCCTAGGTGATAGGTTTAAATGCTTCATTGGCAAGCATTTAAACTAGCCATGGGTGGAGGCACTGAAAAGGAGAAGGGAAATCCTAGCCCTACCAAAAAAATCAGGGTAGTTAGTGAGGTAAACACCAAGATAGAGCACTCGATAGGGAGAAGGGCAGGGGTAAATGGAGAAAAAGACAAAGGCAGTAAGGACAGGGATGGGACAAAAAGAAATAAAGCCATAAAAAAATAGAGCGTAATGAGTACCAATGTCCGTAGTCTAGGTAAAAAGGTCCCCAAAATGGTGGCCATGAAGGAAGAGGGATGCCTGGATATGATGGCAGTCACAGAAACATGGTACACAGAGAACCATGACTGGGATGTCAACATACCAGGGTACACAGTCTACAGGAGGGACAGGGAGGGAAGAGGAGGAGGAGGAGTAGCTCTCTATGTAAGGGAAGGGATCAAAGCAACTGAACTAAAGGGTAAACAGGGAGGAGAGGAGGCACTGTGGGTCACCCTGGAGACTGGAAATGGCTCCACAGTCTGCACAAGGGTTGTACACAGACCCCCCATCTCAGGGGGAGGAAATAGACAAGAAAGTGATAGAAGGCATCTTTGGGATGGCAGAGAAAGGGAAGGTGTTCCTGATGGGGACCTGAATATGCCAGATGTTAACTGGAGCACCTTTGCTGCAGCCACATCCAAGAGCAGGGCCATTCTCGATGCCCTACAGGGGGCATGCCTCAGACAGCAAGTCTTGGAACCCACTCGGGAGGGAGCAATCTTAGACCTGGTACTCTCAAATGGGGACAGAGAGAGGATCTCTAATCTTGAAGTGGGTAGCCATCTGGGAACAAGCGACCACCAAACAGTGTGGTTCATGATAAACTTAGGTGTAGAATCAAGCCATACAAAAGTGAAGGTACTAGACTTCAGGAGGGCTGATTTTGTCAAAATGGAAGAGTGCCTCAGAAAAGCACTGGCAAATAGGCTAGAAGGTGGGGTGGAGCAACAATGGAAAAACATTAAAACCGCCATCCCAGAGGCAACAAGCCTTTGTGTGAAGCAAATAAACAAATCAAAATGAAAGAAGAAACCTCTATGGTTCTCAAAAGAAGTAGCGGGGAAGGTAAGGGAGAAAGAGATAGCATTCAGGAAGTATAAGGAAACACAGAAGGAGCAGGACAGAGAACTGTACCAGTTAAATCAGAAGGAAGCGGGGAAGGCAGTCAGAATAGCAAAGGCCCAAACAGAGGAAAAGATAGCCAACTCGGTTAAGAAGGGGGATAAAACCTTTTATAGGTACATTAGGGAACAAAGAAAGACTAAGGCAGGGATACTGAGGCTGAATAAAGAGGAAGGAGGTTGGGCAGAGAGCGACTGTGAAAAAGTAGGGATTCTGAACGAATACTTCTGTTCAGTATTCACAGTGGAAAAGCAGGGGGAGGTACCTAATCCAGTCAATAGAAGAACTCTGGATAGGGGGGTTGATATTAGTCCTTTCACAGAAGAAAGGGTTCTTCAAGAACCCTTAAAACTGAAGGTGGATAAAGCAATGGGGCCTGATGGGATTCACCCCAGAATTCTACAAGAACTAAGGGAAGAACTAGTAACACCACTGACTACCCTTTTTAATAAATCATGGGAGGATGGTGTGGTACCTGAGGACTGGAGGAGGGTGGATGTGATTCCCCTTCACATAAGTGGGTGCAAGATGGAGGCAGGAAACTACAGACCTGTCAGTTTGACCTCAGTGGTAGGGAAAATGATGTAATCACTGCTAAAGGAAAAAACTGTTGAGTATCTAGAGGCCAGTGGGGCACAGGAACCAAGGCAGCATGGATTCACAGCAAGAAGGTCATGTCAGACAAATCTAATTGATTTCTTTGACTGGGTGACCAAAGTAGTAGACCAGGGAGGGGCTGTGGACATGGCCTACCTGGACTTTAGCAAGGCATTTTACACAGTCCCGCACAAAAGATTAATAAACAAATTAGCCAGCTTGGGAGTGGGTCCCAGGGTGGTAGCCTGCAAAACACTGGCTGGACAACAGGACACAGTGGGTAATAGTAAATGGAGTCCACAGTGAAGAAAGGAGGGTTACTAGTGGGGTACCACAGGGTTCAGTACTGGGGCCGGTCCTTTTTAATGTCTTTATAAGTGACATTACAGAGGGACTAGAAGGGAAAGTATGTCTCTTTGCAGATGACACAAAGATATGCAACAGGGTTGATATGCAAGGTGGGGTGGAAAGGATGAAAAGGGACTTGGCAAGGTTGGAGGAATGGTCAAATGTATGGCAGCTTAGATTCAACGCAAAGAAGTGCAAAGTAATGCACCTGGGAAACAAAAACCCAGGGGAAGAGTACACAGTGGGGGGTGAGATACTGACAACAACAAAAATGGAAAGGGACCTGAGGGTAGTCATATCAGATGACGTAAAGATGGGCCAACAATGTGAGAAGGCAGTAAGGAGGACTGGGAGGATACTGGGATGCATAGGGAGAGACATCACCAGTAGAAAACAGGAAGTTGTTGGCCCTCTGTACAGACAGTTGGTAAGACCACATCTGGAGTACTGTGTACAGTTCTGGAGATCCCATCTCCGAAAAGACATAGACAGGGTGGAGGCTGTCCAGAGGAGGGCAACCAAAATGGTGCAGGGTCTACACCAGAAGACATATGAAGAAAGACTAAAGGAGCTTAAGATGTATAGCCTTGGTGAAAGGAGGGAGAGGGGGGACATGATAGAAACTTTCAAATACCTCAAGGGAATCAACAAAGTCCAAGAGGGTAGCATCTTTCAGAAAAAGAGATGTGCAAGAACAAGAGGGCACAATTTGAAGATAGAGGGGGGACGGCTCAGAGGTAATGTGGAGAAGTATTTCTTCACAGAGAGGGTTGTAGATGCATGGAACAGCCTTCCTGAGGAGGTCATAGAGTCAAAACAGTGGGGGAATTCAAGAATGTATGGGACAGACATAAGGCAGTTCTAGTGGGGGATAGGAGGAAGTAGGCTGTTGGTTAACTAGGATCTGCAGCTTATCAGTTAGGTAGGGACATGGGCAGACTAGGTGGGCCATATGGTCCTTATCTGCCATCAAATTCAATGTTTCTGTGTTTCTATAGATGTAGTTCCTATAGCAGGTTGTCATGCTGCGCTGCCCCCCCCCCCACTCACACACACACACAAAGCTTAGAAAACAAATGATGGAAATGTTGGAAGTCCTTCCCTGTACCTGCATTTTTTTAAACTGCATTTCTTGATGAGAGCTATTTGGAAATGTCAGTTCCTCAATGGTGCGAGCAAACAGGAGGCAAATTCCACCATCCATCAACAGCATCCATAACCCACCTGGAGTGCTGCACAGTTATAGAGGAAACATGTTTAGTTGAAAATGAGTGCCTGACGCAGCTGTAGGAAATTACACATTTTTTGTGATTTTTTTTAAATGGAGTTGCTCATAGCGCGCCGTCCGTCCTCCTAGTACTTTTTTTTTTAAATTAAGTCACTCATAGCGTTCTCCCCACTAACCCAGTCGATATCGAGGGATTATCTTTTTTTTTTTATGGTGTCTTTCAAGCATGCCAAGGCTGAGAGCCGTGATCCTGGATCCAAGGCTGAGAAAGTAGATCGACCAATCAGACAGCTAAACTGCTGTAGCTGACAGATGAGAGAACTAACAGCTTGGCAGGTAGGAGAAATGGGAAGGGGGCACAATCACAGTTGGGATACTACCTTTAAAATCAAAGTGCAGGGAATGGGTGACTGAAGTTCTTCAGATTTAAGGAGCTGGTGTGTAGTGCAGTTCAGAGCTATTCTGATTCCATCCTTAATGAATGAGTGATCGCAGCAGTGGCTCACGTTTTTTTTTTTTTTTAATTCTGTTTCTCTCCTCCCCGACCGAAACTCTCTCGGGCTACCTTACTCGCCGTAGCTGCTCTACCACCACTGTGTTCCCCGCCATCTTCAGAGACGTTATGACTCCCTGGGAACATGAAGGGGGGCTACAGCCCCGTGGAGATCAAAGGGGCAGTGGCGGAGAACCAGTGTTGGGCATGTGGTGGCGATGGCACTGGAGGAGCCATCGCATATCCGGCAGGAGGGGCTTTTTTCCCCTTAGTGTGCACTCCTCCCCCCATCCTCCCCATCTTGCATGGTGCATGCCCCGAGTGGTGCACGGCAACCCTGCCGATGTCGGGCCACGCCAATTATGTGCTGTCTAGTGCTTGGCAGCACCCCTGGTCTCCACTAGGGGCTGCTGGTGCACCGGACACCCCAGAACCCTCCCCCCAGGATAGGAAAGCAGCCCTGTGGGTGCTCAATCCAGTCCCGCCCCTGCCGAACCCTGAGTTCGCTCCCGAATCCGGGTCACTGGTGTGGCGCAAGGTGTGGCATCCAGGCAGAGGCTCATGTTAAAAAGAAGTAGGTAAGTGATGGAGCGAGTGGTGGGACAGTGGGGATGAATGAATGAATGAATGAGCTACTTTGGGAAGGTATGAAAGGATGTCTAGAGATTAAAAAATAAAATTCTTGTGTGATACAAATATGACTGCAGTATGTCTTGCTGTTACTTGGGCAACCTTCCTTCAAGGGAGCAACGGGGGTAGGGGTGGTGGCCCCGGCTTGTAAATGGTCTCTCGCTAAGCGGGGAAAGACAAATGGTGGCTAAAAACTTGAAAACTCTATGTGTCCAAGGATTTTTTTCCATCCTGTGCCCTAGATGAAAGCACTTGTTTTTCGCTGTGCATTAGACACTTCTAATGCATGGCTAATAACCAATCAGGATGCAGGATTTTCTCTTCCCATTTCGTAATTAAATATTAGGAGCCTCAGATCTAACACTGATGTGCTCACAGTCTGGGTCAACCACTTCAGTCCTGATATTCTTCGTATCACAGAAACCCAGTTAACATCATCTCTATTCCTGATAGTGGTTGCTCTATCCCAGGGTACAATTTTATTAGGTGTGAGTACGCTGGTACTATCATTTATTTCAAATCTCACTTCAATGTCACTGACTATAGCAGTACTGATACCTCTGGTCTTAATTTTGATGGGTAACACTTTAAGTGTCAGTTAACTGCACTGTAACGTTGCAACTGAAATGTAGTTGCACGCAACCAACATGTAACTGCATTGTAATTACCCCTGTTGCATGTAACACATGATTGCCTACCCCCCAGTTACATTGAAAAGAACACTTAAAATACAGTGTGACCATTTTGACTTTTTTCACTTTGTCCTAGTGCAAGGTAATACCTATGGAATAATACGTGGAGAGGTGTGTATAATGAGAATTTTACCCACACACAAGGTGTGGGATGTCACACAGACCCCAAGTGTGAAGCTCATGGGGTTTATAAAAGCATCCCACACCAAGGATGTTTGTAAAATTCGAGTTTTGTACACCACTCCATGTTTTATTTTATATAATTGCCAGGTCGTTTTTATCTCGCTTTGAAAACACTACCCAGCATTTATATTAAATAGAGTGGCCAGTAGATTGTGCAGTTCATTCAGCCTGAAGTGCAGTTTGTATTTTTATGAACGTATGAACATACAAAATTGCCAGCAGATACAGGTCTTATGGTCTAGCTAGTCTGCTCGAGTGTGCAGCATGCAGCTGCCCCCAACACTGTTTTTTTCTCTTGTTTCACTCTTACCCACCCCCGTCCACTCCAGGTTTGAACTCTCCCTTTGATCCTGTCCTACCCTCTCTTGATGCAGCTCACTGTCCACAGTGATACCACCTCCACCAGCAGCGTGTTCCACCCTGTGACCACCCTTTTGGTGAAATAGTGCCTCTTCATTTCCCTACTGAATCTGCCTCCTTCCAGTTTCAGATTATGTCCCCTGGTTTCCCTCCCACCTTTTAATTTGAAAATACTCTCGATGTTTATTCTGTTCATGCCCTTCAGGTACTTGAAGGTCTTAATTATATCCACCCTCTTCCTTCTGTCTTCCAGGGAATACATATTAAGCTGTCTCAGTCTCTCCTCATAAGGTTTATCTCCCAATCCCAGGATCATTTTTGTTGTTCTGTGCTGCACCCCCTCCAATAGCCTGATGTCCATCTTCAAGTAGGGGTGCCAGTACTGCACGTAGTACTCCAAATGAGGGACCTGTACAAGGGCAGGATGACTTCCCCTGTCCTAGAAGTAATTCCTCTTGTGATGCATCCCAACATTCTGTTGGCCTTAGCCGCTGCCTTCCTGCACTGAGCCGAGTGGTTCATTTCCCTGTTACTAGTACACCCAGATCCTTCTCCTCTGTTGACGTGGATAACTGCACTCCTCCCAACCAGTAACTATTTCCGGGATTCCTGGCTCCCAAGTGCATGAATTTGCACTTCTTGGAATTGAACCCTAGTTACCATGTGTTTGACCATCCCTTCAGTCTTGCCAAGTCCTCCTGAAGTACTTTGCCACCTCCCCCATCCGCTTCTGCACAGATCTTAGTGTCATCAGTGAAGAGGCTGATCTTACTTTGTATCCTGTCTGAAATGTTAGCTATGAAAACATTAAACAGCAATGGTCCCAACACTGAGCTCTGTGGGACTCCACTTGTTACCGCCCTGGGCTCTGATAATTCACCTCCACTACTACCTTCTGCTACCTACCCTGTAACCAGTTGTTGACCCATCTAAACAGTTTCCTGCCCACTCCCAGGTTGCTCAGATTGCTGGTCAGCCTACCATGTGGCACCGAGTCAAAGGCATTGCTGAATCCAGGTAAAAGACGTCCACTGCATGACCCTTGTCCAGTGCCCATGTCACCCAATTAAAAAAAGTCCACCAGGTTAGTCTGGCAGGCTCTGCCTGAGACAAACTCATGCTATCTGCCATCCTGGAGACCATTATCTTCCAGAAATTTTACCAGCCTTTCCTTGAGGATAGTCTCCATTAATTTTCCTACAGTTGTGATAAGGCTCACTGGTCTATAGTTCCCTGGTTTGTCCCTGGGCCCACTCTTATGGAGGGGCAGCACATGAGCCACCCTCCAATCATTGGGCATGCACCCGGTATCCAGAGAGGTTTTGAACAGGTCTGCCAGCTGCCCCGCAAGGACCTCTGCCAAGTCCCTCAGGTGTCTAGGAAGAATTCCGTCAGCCCCAGATACCTTGTCTACCCTCAGGGACTTAAGCCCTTCTAACACCCTTTCCTCTGTGATTATTCCATCCATGATTGCCTCCCCCCTACTCCCACCCCACCCTTCCTCTTAGGTACAGGCCCTTCCCTTTCTCCTGGTGAATACTGAGCAGAAGTACTTGTAGAGTACTTCTGCCTGCTCTGGTTCCTTTTCCACTCATCCACTGCCATTCTTAATCCTAACTATCTGATCCTTAGTCTTTCTCATCTCCCATATATACCTGAAAAAATCCTTTTCACCTTCTCTGATCCCCTGCACTAGCCTCAGTTCTCTCGATGCTTTGGCTGCCCTTACTATTCTACTTCCCTTCCTGGATTTCCTCACGTATTCCTCCCTGTCATCCTCTCTGTTGGATTTTTTTATAGCTTCTAAAGGCAGCCAACTTTTCCTTCACCCTCTCCCCTACCTCCCTGTTTATCCAGCTCGGCTTCTTGGTCCTGGCTTTCTTACTCTGAATCTTTACATATGTGCTAGTGGCCTCAGCCAGGCCCATCTTAATGATTGCTCATTTTTGCTTGGCATCCATGTTAGGGCAGATGCTAGCTATGTGCTCCTCTAGAATATTACCATCCTGCCAAAGTCTTCCCTTTTGAAGTCCAGGACCTTAGTCTTTGTAGTGGCCGCCTCCTTATCTAGATCAAGTGTGAACCACACTGTGCAGTGGTCACTTCCCACCAGGGGATCCTCCACTCTAACATCTTTGACTTGTTCTCTGTCCGCCAGCACCAGGTCCAGAATGTTCCACTCCCTAGTTGGCTCAGTTACCTTTTGTGCCAGGAAGCTGTTCTGGAAGGCTTCCAGGAAGATCTGCTTCCTGGCACACGAGGTAGCCAGGATATTCCAATCTATCCCTGGCAGATTAAAGTCTCCTACTACTGCAGTGCTCCCTTTGCCACTAAGTCTCCTTAATTGTCCTCCCAGCTCCCTATCAATCTTCTCCTACTGATCTAGATTCCTATATACTACCCCTGATCTAACCTTTCTACCCTTTGGGTTGTGTAGTTGCACTAAAATGACTTCCGCCCTGCCTTCCTCCTCCTCCTCCTCCCCCATTACACATTTTCCCTTCCCTCACATAGATGGCTACCCCCACCCTTTCCCTTTTTCCCTATCCTTCTGATATATCTTGAATCCTGGGATGGCTAGGTCCCAGTCATGGTGTTGGGTTGCCCATGTCTCATTGATGGTGGCTATGTCCAGCCCCTTTCACCATCAATCAATCAATCAATCAATGCTTTATTTATAAAGCGCCTTTCGAAATCTAGGCGCTGTATATAGGCCACAGTATATAAAAACAAACAGCAATATAAGTTATTTAAAATCAGTCTGGAAAAGCTTGAGAAAATAGGAAAGCTTTTAACATGGTTTTAAAACTACTGACGGTCAGGCATTCTCTTAACCGATGAGGTAGAGAATTCCACATGGTTCGTGGTGCAAATGAAAAAGTGAGAGCTCCAGAAGTTTTTAAACGAACACTGGGAATCTCTAGCAATCCCTTGTTGGTGGATCGGAGAGGACAATTGGAGTAGGAAGTCAGGAGATCTTTCAGGTAGTTGGGTGCCTGTTCATGTAGAGCTTTAAAGGTAAGCAAGCCTACCTTATAGGTGATCTGCCACTGAACTGGCAGCCAGTGCAGCTGGTGCAGCACAGGCATAATGTGACTGGTCCTAGAAGTACCAGTCGACAGCCTGGCCGCAGCGTTCTGCACTAGCTGCAAGCAGTGGATATCAACCCCAGATAGCCATAGGTAGAGGGCATTGCAGTAGTCAAGACAGATAGTAATGAAGGCATGGACCAATGTTGGATGGTCACTCGGTGGAACCAGATGTTTCACCCAGGTGGTATTCCTCAGATGGTAAAATGAGGATTTAACCACAGCTGACATCTGAGATTTCAGGGTCAAGCCATCACCAAAAATAACACCCAGGTTACACACCTGGTCGGAAGTAATGAGCTGGACACCATCAAGCCATAGGCCTGATATGTGCCCAGCCCCAAAACCCACCCCCGGGTGACCCAGGTCCACAACCAACACTTAAGTCTTATCTGGATTCAGTTTTAGCCAACTCGAGCTTATTCAGTCTTTGATCTTGGAGAGGCAACTATTTAGCACAGAGATTGCATCAACCTATCCGGGTACAAAGGACATTTACAGCTGAGTATCATCTGCATAGCAGTGAAAACTCAAGCCATATCGCCTGATGATATCTCCCAATGGCAGCATATACACTGCGAACAATGTGGGTGCCAATACAAAGCCTTGTGGCACCCCACAGGACAGGGGGAGGGCATTAGAGGAATAAATTCCAGTGACCACCCTCTGAGACCTGCCTACGAGGAAAGATTTAAACCATTCGAGGACTGTACCCAACAGTCCACAAAGGAACTGCAAGGTCTCCAAAAACACCCCATGGTCGACAGTGTCAAAGGCTGCTGAGAGATCAGGAAGGACCAAGATGGTATGAGCCTTTCGATCTCTCACAATTAGGAGATCATTTAGTACCCGAACAAGGGCAGTTTCTGTGCTAAGCCTCTTCCTAAAACCAGACTGAAGAGCTTCATAGACATTACAAGTTACAAGGTGATTGTCATAGGTGCCGGAACAGGGGGGGCCACTAGGGCCATGGTCTTGCCACTTTCATAAGTGGCCCTATCACTTTTTGCAATCATGTTAATGTATTTAATAGGGGAGAATTTATCCCTTACATCCTTGGCCCTGCCACTTTTCAAACCGTTCCAGCACCAATGGTGATTGTTCAGTTGCAATGCAACCACCTTCTCAATAACCTTCCCCACAAAGGGAAGGTTAGAGACAGGTCGGTAGTTAGTTGGATCGTTGAGATCCAAAGAGGGCTTTTTAAGGAGTGGTCGAATGACCGCTTCCTTTAGGGGATCTGGAAAGACTCCCTTCTCCAAGGATCTCCATACAATTTCAGCTAGGATAGGGTAGATAGCATCTACACAGCCCACTAATAGGGGAGTAGGGCCCGGATCCAGACTACAACAGGTTGGGCACAGAGTCTGTACAATCTTCACAATGTCCATGAATTCCAGTCGGCTGAAATCCGTCCAGATAGACCGGGTGCTCACCACCTCCCATCAACCTCTGCAACCCCTCATAGAGGAAGCCGGGCCGATTCCGGCACTGATGTTGGCAACCTTATCTGTGAAGAACTGAGCTAGCTCATCACACTTAATTTGTGAAAATGCTCTTCTGGACTAGAGACAGACTGGATTGCACAATCTGTCAATGGTTCAGAAGAGTTGAGCCGGTCGATTTTGCGCAGCAGAACTCTCCCTGGACAGAAACTCTGCCTTCCTATGGGTAATTTCTGATTGATAGCCCTCATAGTGTTCCATCAATCTAAGCCTGTCAGCATCAAGGCTGGACTTCCACCATGCTGTCTCCAGCCTTTGACCAACCTGCCTCAACTCCTTCAAGGACCCATCATACCAAGGGGACCTTGGGCGAAGAGTGAGTGGTCAAACATGAACAGGAGCAGTCAAGTCCAAGGCTTCTCCCACTGCCTTATTATAGGCTAGTACTAGATCCCCTGGACTTGTGCTTTCATCCAGCAATCCCGATAGGTCCAGAACTGCCAGTAGACCATCTGGGATAACTCCCCTTAAAGGGCAGTACTGGACCATCTCCGAAGGGGTAGGTCCATTTGGGGAGCCCCAAAACTGAACCCTATGTTGTGATAGTCAGACCAACTGACTGGTTCCACCCAAAGTCAGCTATCTCCATCCCCAGGAGGAACAGCAAATCCAATGAGTGACCTCCTGTATGAGTAGAGGAGGTAAGTACTTGTGTGAGGACCATCATTGTCTGTAACTCTGCCATCTTGTTCCCTAGGCTCCAAGCATTCAATGATTCCACCCTCCATTATGATCTTATCCCCTCTGCACTTTTACCCTACCCCATCCCCTCTCCTATTTGAATTTGGCTCCTACTCTGCTGTTGGGGGATGTCCAAAGGACCCCCTTTCCTGTTGACCACCCACCCCTTGGCCTCCCCTTACCTAGTTTAAATTATAATTGTCTTTAATAAACTACCCCAACTTCTGCTTCAGTACCTGCGAACCTTCCCTGCTAAGCTGCAGCCTGTCTAGCACGTACAGGTCCGTGTCCTCCCACTTGCTGCCCCTCCCCCACCAATCGATACGCCATGGACCCTCACCAATCCCCCAGCCATTTATTGAAGTCTGCCATTCTCTGCTTCCTGGATGTACTTGCTCTTGGTGCTGGGAGAATTTCATTGAAGGCTACCGACCTTCCCCCTATACTGCATAGTTTTCCCACCTCCTTGAAACTATTCTGCACCTCTTCTGCTCTTCTCCCCTCCAGGTAATTTGTTCCCAGGTGCACCGCAATATGTGGTTTTTCCCCTACTCCCCCCCACACACACACACACATCTGTTAATATGCTGTCCAACTCTGTCTGCCGTCATGCCTGGCATGCACTCCATCCATATGCTGTTTTTCCTGATGCCCCTTCCTCCCCATCTTACACCCTTTAGTCCCCCAGAATGATAATCTTCCCTGCTTTATCCTTTTCACCCTCCTTTTGCCTGCTATTCCCCTGCCCCTCTGCCTTGATCCTCGCCTCCTTCTTCCTTGCCTATGGAGCCCTGCGCCTTCCCTGAACCTTGCTTGTCCCCTATTCTTTGCCCCATCCTCTCCCCTCTAGCACCTCTTCCAAGTCTATCTGATTCCACCCTTTTACCTTCCCCATCTGCTCCTCCTCGCCCCTTCCTGTACCTGATACCCCACCCTCTACCATAAGATCCCCCTTGCCACTGGCTCCCCTTGCACCACTGAGCTGTACTTTTCCCCTTCCTTGCACCCCCCCCTTCCACCCTGTATTTACATTTCTGGGGTTGTCTACTGTGTCCTCCTACCCAGTCTGTACCTGCCCCTCCCTCTACCCTCCAGTACCTACTGCTCCACCACCTGCCTTCTCTTCCCCAATGCTTTTGCTGCTGCCTGGGTTACCACTCATGCCTTCAGCCTCCCTGATGTACCCCTTACCCTTTATAATGTCCTCCCCCCTTTCCTTCCCCATAATTTCTCTACCCCCTCCTGCTGTCCCAGGCTAGACAAAATGGAGAACCTGTTTCTATAGTCCTTCTCCATTTTCTGAGCTACTCCATCCTCCCCTCTCTTTGACTTATAGCCCTGCCCTGTCCCTATTCCTGTCTTCCCCTGGTGCTTGACCACCCTCTAGCCATCAGTCCCTGCTCCCAGCTGCTCTGGATTGTCTGCCCCAGTTGTCCCCCCGTTTATCCATTCATTTGCCTGTTGCAACCTCTGGGAAGGCTTCTTCAGGTCCCCTGGCCCTTGGTGTTTCCCCAGCCCCACCCCCATCTATCCAGCTCCCTTCTGAACCATCCAGTCTCCTCTCCAAGTTGTCTAAACTGCTTACACACCATACACTCCCCTGCCCTCCCTGCAATCCCCATGAATATGGCAGTCCCACAACCATTACAACTTACCACCCATCCCGCCTCCCCTCCCACTTGTCTGTCCGCAAACACCCTCCCCCCATGCCTGCTTACTGTCTTGATCCCTAAAACCTCTTATCCTTATTCTACTTCTCTGCTCCTCCCTGCTGTAACTGGTCAGCACAACTCTAGTGGCTCTCCCCCCCTGACTCCTACTCACCCCATCCCAGTGAGGCCTGCTGCCTGTTTTCCCCCCCTGCTGATACCATGCAGACGCCACCTAGTCAGATGCCACACTCCTGCTTTATGGCACTCACATGTCCGGGCCGCTCATGTGAGGGGTTGCTTCACCCCCTAGGGAATATATAGCACCTGAAGCCTCCCTAGTGGCTGCCTCAGTCACTTGAACCCCATAGGCCCTCCCACAGCCTGTCTCACTCAGCTCCCTCCCTCCACCCCTTCCCACACAGTTTGTGCCCAATCCAGCCTCAATACTAAAACAAAAATATATTTAACATGAATTTCACTGTGTGTACCTAGCTGCAACAGCTTTCCCCCACTGAAACTGCTCTGTTGAGCTCCTGAGGAGTCGGCCTGTTCCCCACTCAGCGTTCTCTCCCCACTGCCAGTGGGAGTACTAAGATGGCTCCTGTATTCCTAGACTGAAGCCTCCCTAGTGGTGGCCTCAGTCATGTGACCCCCATAGGCTCTACCACATCCTCCCTCACTCAGCTCCCTCCCTCCTCCCCTTCCCACACAGTTCCTTCCCAATCCAGCCTCAGCACTGAAACAAAAATCTATTTAATATGAATGTCACCATGTGTACTTAGCTGCAACAACTTTCCCCCACTGAAACTGCTCCGTTCATCTCCTGAGTTATCAGCCTGTTCCCAGTCAGCATCCCCTCTTGACTGCCAGTAGAACTACTAAGATGGCTCCTGTACCCCTGGACGGAAGCCTCCCTAGTGGCTGCTGCAGTCACGTGATCCCCATAGGCCCTCATGTAGCCTCCCTCACTCAGCTCCATCCCTCCACACCATCTCACACGGTTCGTGCCCAATCCAGCCTCAGCACTGAAACTAAAATATATTTAACATGAATTTCACCATCTGTAGTTAGCTGCAACAACTTTCCCCCACTGTAACTGCTCCGTTCAGCTCCCGAGGAGTCAGCCTGTTCCCCATTCAGCATCCTCTCCTGACTTAACTTTTACTTTTGTTTTGTTTTTCTGTGATCATGAACAGTGAGACAGATGCTTGAACTGCACCCCAGGTAAAATCCTGTGCCAATCACGTGCTTTGGGAAACTGTGACTTTCGGAGTTGCCGATGAGTGGAGTGAAGTAGTGTATGCACGAGGGAGGCAGAGTGCATGTGCATGCAGTGAGGGAAACCCGGCGTGTGTCTCCTGTTACAACCAGCTGGTTAAAATGGCAAATTATAACCAAGTTTCCCTATGGAAGAAAATACTACCCGGTTATTATAACATTTTTGTGTGTTCTCTTTCCTCCTGAGCATAACTCCATTTGGTTTGAACTAGCGCTTGGGACTCGAAAGCTACAACTAAGAACTGAAGTCCTTGATTTTAGGAGGGTGGACTTTAGCAGGCTGAGGGAACTGGTCAGGGAAAAGTTAGATGGGCTAGACATTTTAGATGGGGTGGAAGAGAGATGGGGGATAATAAAGGGTGGCATTCTTGAGATAGCTAAGTTACACATGAGAATGGTAACCAAAAGGAAAAAGTTCAAGAGACCATTGGTTCTTGGCAAAAGTCAAGGAAGTTGTGGGGGCTAAGATACTGTAAAAGCAACCTACAAGTACAAAGAAAAGCAGGAGAGGAAGAAAGTGGATAATATTTAATGAGAAATAAGGAGGCAAAGATGATGGTTAGGTAGGCAAAAGCAGACAGAGATGCATATTGCAGAAAAGAGCAAGGAAAAGCATTTCTTACAATATATTAGGGAAAAAAGAAAGCATGGAGGGAGAATCGTTAGGCTGTTGGAGGGAGTAGGGTGACAGAGGAGGACAGGCAAATGGCTGCTATCCTTAATGATTATGTTTGCTCTGCTTTCATCAGGGAGTAAGGCAGGCCATTGCCCGAGAATGGCATTAAAGCAGTAAACAAGGGGGTCCTGGAGATGAGGCAGCCATTGTTTACAAGAGGCAGGGCCCAGAAAGGGCTGGCAGCCCTAAAGATAGATAAGTCCCTGTGACCAGATGGATTGCATTTGAGAATACTCAGGGAACTGGCAGAGGAACTGGCTAAACCTCTGGTAGAACTATTCAATAGCTCACTGCAGACAGAGCTAGTCCTAAAGGACCGAAGAGTGGCAGACATAATTCTGCTCCATAAGGGGGGAGGACAAGAAACAAGGGGGGAAGTATAGATTAGTCAGTCTGACCTCTGTCATAGGGAAGTTGATGGAGTCACTGGTCAAAGACGACCTTGTGGACTACCTGCAAAGCAATGGCCTCCAGAATAATAAGCAGCATGGGTTCGTGGCAGGGAGGTCTTGTCAGATGAACTTGATCGTTATCTTTGACTGGGTATGAGAGAACTTGATAGGGGCCAAGCTGTGGATTTGCTCTATTTTGACTTCAGCAAGGCTTTCAACTCAGTGCCACACACACTCACTTGCTGAAGAAGATGGAGGATCTGGGTGCAGCTAAGGACATAGTTAACTGGGTAGGAAACTTGATAAAAGCAGGAAAGGGTTGTGTTCAGTAGGGTCAAATCGGAAGAGAGGGAGGTCATGAGTAGGGTGCCACAGAGATATATCCTGGGCCTGGTCCTCTTCAATATTTTCATCAGCGACATTGGATGAGGTATCCAGGGCAGGTTGTGTCTCTTCACAGATGACATAAAGTTCTGTGGGAGGGTTGATAGCAACGAGGGAATTAGGGAAATGTAAAGTGACTTACAAAAGCTAGAGGGGTGGTCTAAGATTTGGCAGCTGAAATTCAACATCAAAAAGTGCAAAGTAATACACCTAGAAAATAAGAACACCAAGACAGAGTACTAGATGGGTGGGGTGAGACTTAGCACTATGGCCGAGGAATGTGACTTAGGAGTTATTGTAAGTGGCTTCCTCAAGCAACTGAGCCAGTGCAACAAGGCCTATGGTAAGACAGGTAGGATGCTGGGGTATATAGGGCTGCAGTTTCCCCCCAGATATTAGGTTTAATTTTCTCCCTCTAGCTACATCTACCTCTAGATCTAATATGATCCTCTACAGGTTCTTCTGTACCATTTGGTACAGATTCGGTCATTCCTAAGTATTACAAAACAAAAAAATGTAATGCACAGAACCATGATCCTGAAGGTGCTATCTGCTAGAAGAAGATGCTCATGAACTGAACTGAAGAAAATCAGATGCACACACCGAACTGCATGTGCAATAGGTTTAATGGTTAGCAAGCTACAGTACACAAGGAGAAGACTACCCCATGTACATTCACCTTCACCAGGACTTCATCGGAGGACATGCCATCACAGTCCTATGTATAATGTATTTGTATGACAATTCATGAATATTCAAAGCAAAAAGTAGTCATGTGCAGCATAAAGAAGTATGTGCAAATTGAGCAAATAACATGGTAATTGTGAATTAATAAAGTGACCAAAAGGTGAAAATATATGTTTAAAATACCATGGATCTAGTGGTTAAAAACAAGTTAAAAAGCTTTCAGTCTAAGTGACTATTCTTGTTTTTGTTCAGTACTGGCAAATACTAAAAACCAGTGCTGTATATGAGTGGTAAGAACTGATGGAATTAACCCTTGTTGAAGGCTCTCCAAGTTCCTAGAACTATATTTAAAATAGATTTTATAGTTTTTTTGAGAAATTAATCAAATAGGAACCAGAGCTCTACAACATCAAAAGGTACCAGTGAAGGCAACACAAGTCTGATTTTCTTGGGAGCATCTTCTCCTATCAGGCAGCACTTTCAAGATCATGGTTCTGGGTATCACTTCTTTTGTTTTGTACTGCTTGGGACCCTCCACCATTTTTGTGGTTTGGGAGTCAGTGTACATGGTCACAAGAGGCATCTCTGGTCTAGGCATCTCTGGTCTAGGACTCCAGGGCCCAGATATTCAAAAGGGTTGCGCCATGCGCAACAGGGTTGCACCATGCGTAAGTCCAAAATGCGCCATTCTGCGCTATTCGGCAGGAGGCAGTTACGCCACTGGCACCAGGTTGCGCAAGAGAGCAATGCAAATGAATGCATGCTCAACAGGAGGAGGATCCATGCATAACCTGCATGACTTGATATTCAGTCGGGTTGGCCAGAGATATGCATCACGCAACCCAAGCTGCGCACGCTGCTTGAGCCAAAAAAAGGTTAAGTCGAGGGCCACCCACAGGTGAGCTTGCTGCATTGCAGGGCGCAACACAGCAGCTGCCACCCTGGCTGGCCCCCAACTCGCCTCCCTGTGCCCCCACCAGCCCGATCGCGGGCAGTACACACATGTCCCCCACCACACATCCCACAGCCCGATCGCGGGCAGAACCTGTATAAACCCTCAGTGCCCGATCGCGGCAGAACCTGTGGCAACCCTCCAGCCCGAATGGCAGAACCAGTATAAACCCCCCAGTGCCCGATCACGGGCAGAATGTAACCCTCCCCCAACCCGAATAACTCCCTGGTGGTCCAGTGGACGTAAAGCCCGATCGCTGGGCAGAATGTCACAACACAACCCCCCAAACATCTCCCTGGTGTCTAGTGTCCCCCCACCCACCCCACGAAGCCCCTCCACCCGCTCCCCGCAGCCAGCGGGCGACAGCATCCACCCACCTGCGGCCCGCCACCCGCCCGACTGACTGTCCGGTGGGCTGCCGCCATTCTGCCCGCGATCGGGCTTTACGGTCCACTGGACCACCAGGGAGTTATTCAGGTTGGGGGAGGGTTACATTCTGCCCGCCGATCGGCACTGGGGGTTTATACTGGTTCTGCCCACGATCGGGCACTGGGGGTTGACAGGTTCTGGCCCGCGATCGCGCACTGGGGTTTATGAGGTTCTGCCTGCGATTGGTTGTGGGTGATGTTGGGGGGGCGATGTATGTGTTCTGCCCGCGACTGGTTGTGGGAGTGTGGGGGGTATAACTGTGATTCAAGGATCACGTAGTAGGCGTTTGTCTCGGACTGCTGCTGCCTGGCAGGGTGGCCAGGAGCAAGTCCTCGAAGTTAGGCGCACCTACATACAAATGGCATGCAAATGGGGCCATAAAGAGATGCAAATGACCCCCCTACTGCTCTGCATAAATTATGGCCCCATTTGCATGTCACCCAGCACCAGATATCGGAAATTTAGCATGCGGCGCAATGGTGCCTAACGCCACACATAGGTTGAATGCTCAACTCTGGCAACTTGCAGTAGTGCAAGTTCCACTCGCTCATCTTGCCAAGTGCTGTGGCTCGAGATATTCAACGGTTGCTCAACAGCGCAACTCCTTTGAATATCACCCCGGCCACACCCCTGCGCAACTATTTTGAGCAGCGCAGGGGCTTGCGCCTCAGACTGGCGCAGTTCGAATATCTGGGCCCAAGAGTGAATCCACAAACTTTCTTGGTTCAGTGGTCCAAAGTGAACAACAGTTTGAGCAGTCTGAAAGTGCGGGTGCTAATAGTAGAGCCAATAATCCCTTCACAACACAAGGTAATGTGGAGAGAAGTTCATTCCTTATTGGTTTAATTTCAGATGAAGTTACTGCCCAGAATAATATCAGTGACTTGTCAGACTTGAAGTAAGCGCTTGGTTTGACAAGGCAACCCTGTCTGAGTACATTAAGAAAAGAAGAGACCCATATTTTTCATCTTAAGAAAATATATTTAAACCCAGCAGCTATGGGCATCTCTCGGTTCCCCGAGGAAGAGGCAGAGCACCTCAAAGCGTCAGGATTTATTTGGGATGGTTTTCCATGAAATAAAGCACTTTAAACACATAAATGTGACCTGAGTGAGCACTGTGTTTTCAAAATCGTTTTCCCTTTTTCTGTCTGTTTTCTCAAAAAACAGTCTACCGTCTCATCCCTCCAGGGGTTATTCATTTCATCCAGAAAGGGATGATAAGAGGCTGCTCACCCTATATCTTCTTTATATCACCTAGTTTCTTCCACCACAAGTCAACCCCCTAGCCAACCACTTTCCCTTCCTTAAAATTAAGGTATTTTACCATTCTAGTCATACTCTGTTAAATCAGAACTTTACTTTCCTACCTTCCCCTCAGGTGGATAACCAGGACATCTGGGCATGGTGGCTGGTTCCATAAGCCCAGCAGCAGTGGCAAAAGAAGTGCAAACTTTATGACCCTAATGACATGCCACAAGACCTTCCCCTTGGGCAATTTCACCCCAGTTGTTTCTCACCTAGACATGCTGTCACCCACTATTTGACCCAGAAAACAAACAAATGGCTTCAAATCCACATGGTCATCTAGTCCTGCAGGCTTAGGAAGAAACAGGGTGAGAAATGTTATTCGTATTCCACACTCTTGAAGTATGATCTGTACCACATGGGCCATCATTTATATGTGCATCTGAATAGCCTGTTAATTCAATGCAATCATTTTATTGTTCAGCTTACATTAGCGTTTACAGTGCAGCACGTTGTTAAAAAGTGTACAACTTAATAGAAACAAACATAAAAAATAAAAATGTACTGTATAACAAGGTTATATGAGCTGTGAATAAATTATAAGGGATGATGACAAACGTTCCTATGTCATTGGAAAATATCATTAGATATGTACCCATGTGATGTATGCCATGGGTCTGAACCATGGTTTTGAGCCTGGTCAACTACATTCTTGTGAATACCTGGTAGTCATACAAAATGAGGAATGCATATCACTCGTAATATGAGATAGTTTTCCAACATCTAGATGTGCTATCTACTACTTAAATGGAGAGATTGAGTCAAATATTTCCAAGATTATCTTCACCAGTAGACCCAGAACAGCAGCACCACCTATTCAAGTATTTTTTGGTAAGTGCTACGGATGTAGAATTAACCAGATATTTAATTACAAAAGATATCAGGCAGTACAAGTGAAAACATGCTTATCATTGGAGTTCAGTAAAAAGAAAAGAGTTTCACATGGAGAATTATAGATATTTTCTAGATTTGTTCCTCAACATTTGCTCCTTTTACTATTATGCAAGGGGCTAAAGAGCATAACATGTTTTAAAGTATCTGGCTCATTTGTCCACGTTTGCATAATGGTGTTGTAATGCTGGACCATTTCTGGATATATCATAAGTTATCATTGTTGAAAACTTCCAATCTAAACCTACTTAAGGTTTTACATTCTATTGGATTAGTGATGAGAGCAAGATAAGGTTCTCTTATAAAAACGTTATCTGCTGTAGCATACCATTTATGAATCTCTCTTGTTTGTATGGAAGCCAGATCTGTTTGAGCAGCAATGTCTCAGTATCTTTTTGTAATAAACTGATATGTAAACATCCATAAATATTTATCCAAGACCTGAAGAGTAAATAATCTTTCTAATAAAGTAAAAAAAAAGGAAGAGCCATCATTTTGCTGAGTAGTTTGTCTGTTCTTTGAGTCAGGTTTTGAAAATGGAAATCTGGTAAGCTTATTAAGGCGAGATGAAAATGTATTATTCTTTCACATATTAATCTTTAAAGAATGTTGACTTAAGTCAGTTCTCAAGAATGATGATCCAACAAATCCTGGCAGAGCTAGCCGGTATCTATGTAATGTATTCATTATTACTTCACACATATCTGCATTACTGTAACCCAAAATGTTGACACCATAAAGTCAGCTTATCTTAATTTTTGGCAATAATAGCTCCTGCAACTGAATTGCTCCATATATACTATTACATTTTTTGAATGCATCTGTTGTTTGGTAATACACATTGTAACATTTTATGTATGAAAATTCAATGAAAAAACTGAAGAGAATCATACTCCTAGACAATTGTAACATGAAACTGTACAGAATATATATACTGTGTATATATATATATATATATATATATATATATATATACTGTATATATATAAAATGGGTAGGGAAATTGCAGCAGTATTAGTGGCTGAACAGCATCACATGACCGTGCATATATATCAGAGTATGACTGCACACCTGCACTTTTACCCCCAAAACAATTTTGACATTTACAAGATAGATAAACCACTGTGAGGTGTGCGGTCACGCTCTAATATATGCACGCCTTGGTTGGTTGACGCACTCGGCCTGCTGCCTTGTGCATAACAATGCACACCGAGTCGTGCGTATATCACAGCATGACTGCACACCACAGAGTGGTTTATCTATTACATATTATACATACACACATGTATATGCTGCAAAAAACTTTGTTAATGCTTCAGTTAGGATCAAAACAACAAAAGTTGGGAAATGAAGCGTTAGAGTTTCCCTAACACCCCACCCTCCCAAACCAGACAAGAGAGCAGTAGTGGGGTGTGCCTTGAGCTTCTCAAGCCTAACACTCACTCCATTCCATCTGTAAATAAGGTCAGATGTGTAGACTTTATGAAAATGGGGTGAGTGTTAGGCTTGAGAAGCTCAAGACACACCCCGCATCTGCTCTCCTGCCTGGTTTGGGAGGGTGGGGTGTTAGGGAAACCCTAACACCTCATTTCCCAACTTTTGTCACTTTGACCCTAACTGGAGCATTAACAGTATTTTTTGCAACTTATTTCCTTACTTTTTGAGATAGTACATTAGTATCCTTATTTTACTGTGGGGCGCAGGGTCCACCCTGCGCTCCCATTCCCCCATAGATGCATATATGTACAGTATGTAGCTGTGTAAGCACAGGGTCCTCTGGGCCCTGTGCTTCCATTTATTACAATAGTGACCAAATTGTTAGCGTAGCCTTCTTGTTACCCCACCTCATGTACCCATTACTGAAAATTTTTGAATCCCCATCAAAACGTAATTCTGTGCAACTGCAGCGCCATTCCACGCCACAGATGTGACATCACATTTTGGGCAGAATTTGAAAACTGACAGCTGTGACATACATGAGGTGGGGTAATAAGAATTCTATGTTGAAAATCTGGGGTCAAAATATTTAAAATTTCAAAAGTTACGGACGGGTGTAGTGAATTGTAATGAATGTTTATAACTTTGTCATTTTTTCTCATATTTTGACCACAAATTTTCAACTTAGTCTTCTTATGACCCCACCTCATAATCCCCATAGGTAAAAATGTTCAAATCTGTGCCAAAACGCCATTCCATGCTACAGGTGCAAAAACATGTTTTGGAAAGGATGTAAAAAATGACAGCTGCACTGTTCATGAGGTGGTGTGAAATAATGGTTATGTTGAAAAATTGGAGTCAAAATATTGAAAATTACCAAAGTTATGTGTGTACATAGAAAAATTCCAATGAATGCACACAACTTGGTCATTTTTAGGAATTATTTCACCAGATTTTTAATATGGCCTTTTTGGTACCCCATCTCATGAACACTGGTGGTGAAATTTTGTTATTCAGTCCCAAAAGGTGATTTCGTGCAGAGACCATAAAATCACCTTCTGGGCCCAATTAACAAAATGACAGTTACAGTGTTCATGAGGTGGTGTCCCAAAAAGACCATGTGGAAAATTTGGTGAAAAAATTTTAAGAAATGGCAAAGTTATGAACATAAGTTCAAAAAGCCATTGAAATACATACATCACTTCATGGTTCGGCTTTGAAGAGTACAGACGTGTCTCAGTCCACAGAAGATGATAGCATTCAATCTCCGATGGTAAGTATAGGGTAAAGGAGGGTGAGGGGTAGTGGTGCTCAGTGGGAGGGTCGGATGGGGAGGGCACGGCAGGGACGATGAGGGACTGTTTTCTTTTTTCAGGTTACAAAAAGACGTTGGACTGTTTTCTTGTTTTACAGGATATAAAAGAAAAATAAATATTTCAGGACACTGTGGGTGGGCTTCCCAGTGTCCCACACTACTGGGGGGGGGCTTGGTATGCATTTGTTGTGCATAAAGGTGGCACGGCTGTACCATTCTGAGAGTTATACTGTAGCTGCCTGGCCACTGAGTCTAGTAAAGTTTCTCTGGCAATGGTTGGCTGCTGCTGCTGCTTCACAAAGTCTCTTTCCTCTCTACTCTGCTGCTGCCGATTTCACTGCTACCACTGTCGGTGATTCCGGGTCCGGGACTGGTGATATCTATCAGCTGCCACCTGCCACCACTGGTGCTCTGTTCTGTATTAAATGTTTTGAAGGCTTTGCAGGTGTCTTGCTTCAATTAATTATCAATCATTTAAATTAATCCCCAACTCTTTCAACTCGGTGGCATTGCAGCATTTGATGAAGTTGGAGTTTTCATTAAGGAAAGCTCTTTTTATATGTACAGCTCAGTGTCTTTACCAGCAATTTTATTGCTATCATGGCAATAGGAATTGGGGTTACCCTTAGCACCGGGATTATGCAGACATGATCCATTTTATTTCTGATAGTTGAGGGATCCAGACAAGATTTACTTCAAAATTCAAATCCATTACTCTCAGCTAACAGGCTCAAATATATTTAGATAGGTCACAATCCAAGCCCTCTGATGTCCTGGCAAATAGTATGGAACATGCCTCAGTCTACCACACAGTGTGAACTACCTTTCATATGAGGACACCCTAAACTGTAGTTGTCAGGAGCAAATCAACTCCTTTCTGGAACAGTGGAACACAAGGAGTCATGAAACCATGCAATATCAAGACTGAAGGGTGGGGACTGCCACAAGACACCAGGTAAATTATTAATAATACAGTGACCATGGTTAGAGGGTGGGAGATACCACTAGACACCAGAGAAATGTAGAGACAAAGGTATTGGAGGGTGCGGGTGCCACTAGACACCAGGAAAAAACTGTAGCGTTCTTGGCAGGGCAATGGAAGGGACAAGAAATTAATCTCGAGTGACAGAAAAAGATCCTTTTTTGTGACTCATGATACAAAAAAGGATTCTTTTTTCGTATCAGGTGGTCAGAAAAAAGGATTCATTATATTAAAAAAAACATTTAAGGGGCATATCTGTAACTTTGAAGTGCCGATTGCACCTAACAGGGTTCCAATCAGCGAGCTAGGTGTGGTGGTGTCACTCCAGGATGTCATTTTTGTGGGATTTCAAACTTTAAAAAAAAAATGAAAACAGGATTTTTCTGTCATGAAAAAGGATTTTATTCTCACGAAAAAGGAATGGGTCTTGTGAGACAGAATCCTTTTTCGCAAGATCAAATCCTTTGTTGAACTTTCTCCCTCTATCCTGAAAAGTGATATTTCCATTGAAAACAATGGCAAATGAAAAATTGAATAACTCTGCAACAGATTCATATTTTTTTCACAAAACAAAACATGTCTGTTCTGGTACCCAAGCCGTTTCTACCATAAAAATCACACTAAAATTCTGCACTGTCTGGATGCCAGGCGATAAGGAAAAAAACTGCAAAAAGTGGTGACTTTATGACTTTTTGCACTATCCAGATCTCAAAATCTGCACATCCTACCAGAACAAAACTTGCAACATTAAGAGATCTACCCCACAGGACAGTGCATATGTATTGCTGGGCAAATCCACTGATCGGTTGCAAAGTTATTAAAGTGTAAATTTTGAGGTTTAACATTAAACATGCTACTCAACCCTAATTATAAGGGGCACAGTGCAGTATTTAATATATATATATATTATATAAAGAGGTGCAGGCATACCTCTATAGTTAGGGTTGAGTAGGAAGGTTAATGTTAAACTCCATATTTTGCATGTTAACAAGTTTGCAACCATTCAACACATTTGCACAAAATTTGGAATGTGTGGTCTCAGTAGATCTCTTGATTTTCCAAGTTGCATTTTGATCAGATTTGTGGTTTTCATGCAGAGAAATGGCAAAAAATAAAATTTTCACATTTTTTGGCAAATGTCAGTCATTTTTCGAGATCAGGCTGTGCTCAGACCGTTTAGAATTTTGGTCTGACATTTTCAGGGTAGACAGAAGTTTTCCTAAGGAACAATACAGCATTAGTTTGGTGAAAAAATATTAATCCATTCCAAAGTTGTTACATTTTTAAAATTCGGGTTCTGAGCATGCACAGTTCGGTCTTTGGGATAGATGTACAGTTTTCATCAAGGATTTTCGTCATACAAATAGGGATTATGAAAAGGGATTGCAAAATCTCAGAAAATCCCTTTTCACGAGAATAATCCTTGTTCATCAGCCGCCATCTTGTTTTCTCATTCATCGAGGGGAGAAAACAACACCTTATAAGTTGCCCCAGGGACAGATTTTTTAAAAACCAAGGCATGGGATTTGGTTAGAGGAACATCCTCTATCCGCCCATGCCTTTGTTTTGTTGTTTTAGTTACTGCAAAAATGGCACTTTTACAATTTAACATCCCTTTTCGCATTCCCTCTTCACCAGCCAATCCCTTTTTGCAAGATCGGCTTGTGAAAAGGGATTGCAAAAAGGGATTTTAAATTACATGCCCTGTTTTCCCTGGTGTCTAGTAGCCCCCCACCCTCTGATTGCCCTCCCCTACTGCTTTAATAATTTTAATATTCTGACACTAGGATGCCCTCCCCCGGTGTTGGATAACCCCTGCTCCGTAGCACGTTATTTTCTTTTTGCTCTGCTGACACCGGGGGGCCCAATCCCTGTGTCAGCCTTTACCCCCTCAACACCCCCAGTAGTACTGGACATTGGGGAGTCAACCCCCAGTGTCTCAAAATGTGTTTTTATTAAGATTCCTGAAAAAAAGAAAACAGTCCCTCGACATCATCACCGACCCCCTCTCCCATCCTGACCCACCCTCTGCACACCCACTTCTAGCACCCCCCTTACCCCATACTTACCTTTGGAGGTCAGCGGCTATGATCTTCTCTGGACCGGGACACGTCTCCACTCTTCAAAGCCAAACCACAAACTGAAGAATCAAGGTAAGCACCATATAATGGCAGTCAAAGGTGTTTTAAACTCATGTTGATATCTTAGCCATTTTAAGGTATTTTTCCACCAGATTTTCAACATAGTCTTTTTAGGACCCCACCTTATGAACACTGGCACTGTTATTTCATTACTAGGTCCCAAAAGGTGATTTTATGGTCACTGCATGGAATCACTTTCAGGATATCATTACATGTCCTGTTTTCCCTGGTGACTTCTCCTACGTCTGGTACCCTATGTTAGGCCAAGACTTAGCATGCACTTTGACCATGCAGGGCACATCCTTCCATGTCTACTGCACAACAGCCTATGTTTCTCTGCTGTCTGTGTATGGTGCTCTGTTTGTGGGTCATGCTTTGTTTACCACAATGCTTTCTCAGGCTGGCCTGCTCTTCTTCCCCAGCACATGTTTTGTTGCCTAGACTAAATGTTTACAATATGTGATGTTTTAACTGCTCACTTGTTCAGTTGTACAAATGCAGTATATCATTCTTTGTACTAATGCCTGTAATTTGCCATGCCAGTATACTGTATGTAAAGTGTGTCTGTTGTCGGTTTGCTGTCTTGTCGCTTTGTGGCCCAGGTCATGACTGAAAATGGTCCTCTGGATCAGTGCACTTACCTGGTTACCAAAAACATAAATAAAATAAAATAAATAAAAGGATGAATTAATGAAACAACAGTGCCACTGTTCATGAAGTGGGGTCCCAAAAAGGGCATGTTGAACATTTGGTGCAAAAATACCCCAAAACTCCAGAGTCACATGTGGTCGTAGAAATTTCGCTATGCACACATACAACTTTGGCAAATTTTAATATTTTCCTTCCAAATTTTCAACATTGCCAGTTTTTCATATCACTTCATTAAAAGTACAGCTGTCATTTATCACATCCTGCTTAAAATGTGATTACACAGCAGTGGTATGGAATGGCACAGTTGCTGCATGAAATCACCTTTGGGACTGAGTAATGAAATGACAGTGTCAGTGTTCATGAAGTGGGGTCTCGAAAAGGCCATGTTGAAAATTTGGTGCACAAATACCTAAAAATGTCTGAATTACATGCGGTCATTGAAATTTTTCTACACACATGCATAACTTTGGCAATTTATCACATTATCACCCAAATTTTCAACATTGCCATTTTTTCACACCACCTCATGAACAGTACAGCTGTCATTTTTCAAATCCTGCCAAAAATGTTTTTCTGCAAGTGTGGCACAGAATGGCGTTACAGTTGCACAGAATTACATTTCGATGGGGATTTGAACATTTTCTGTACTGGATACATGCAGTGAACTGATAAGGTTATGATGAACATTTGGGGTGAAAATTATTTAAGAATGCACAGTTATGACTATTTGTTGCAATTTCACTATGCCTACTCATAACTTGATGTGTAGAAGTGCAGGGGCCGGAGACCCCTGTGTTTCCACAGCTAGATACATATGTGCATCTGTGGAGGGTGCTCCCACAGTGAAATAAAGATACTATTATACTACCTCAAAAAGTAAAGAAATAAATTGCAAAAAAAAATGTTGTTAATGCATCAGTTAGGGTTGAAGTGACAAAAGTAGGGAAATGAGATGTTAGGGTTGAGCCTAACACCCCCCCTCACCCAACCCACCAGCCCACCCCACATCCACCCACCACAGACCAACATGCATCAGAGTGTGCCTTGTTGGTCATTGATCCTAACTCTCACCCCATTCCATGTGTAAGAAAGCTGACCTGGTACAGTATAGGACAATGGGGTGAGAGTTAGGCCTGATGACCCCAAGATACACCCCAGCATGTGTTGGTCTGTGGAGGGTGGGTGTGGGGTTGCCTGGTGGGGGGGGGTGTTAGGGACTCAACCCTAATGTCTCATTTCCCTACTTCTGTCACTTCAACCAGAACTGATGCAATAATGAATTTTGCAATATATGTACAGTGGAGTCAGCCACGATGAAATGCAGTAACTTACAGTAATGACATCACAAAATTCTGCATGACAAAAGCGCTTAACTACCATTGACTTACAAAGGCCCCTGCAGTAAACTGCAGCATTCTGTGATATTCTGCAGCATTTTTGCTGCATTGCGTCCTGGCTGTCACATGTATATATATATATATATGTGTGTGTGTGTGTGTGTGTGTGTATATATGTATTTATGCAATAGGTGTGAGACCAAAAGCCATTGAATAAATCCATTTATTTCCACATATGTGGAATAAATCTAACCACCCTAGATTTATCCCACATATGTGGGATAAATGCAAACTGTCAATCAAAGCTTTTTGTTCACTTTTTTGACAAACAAATGTGAATAACTTTAAAACGAAAATGATAGCATAGTACTGTGAGCACGAAAATGTTCTGGACAAAAATATCTACAAAATGAGTGGTGTTTCATTTATAGATACCTTTAGTTTTTTATAATTAGCAAAAACAGCAAAAATCCTATTTTCTTTTCACTTTTCAGACAAAACAAATATAAATAACTTTAAAATGAAAATGATAACATGGTACTGTGAGCAGAAAATGTTCAGCATAAAAATATCTACAAAATGAGTGGTGTTTCATTCAGAGATACCTTTTAGTTTTTTCAAAATTAGCAAAAAACAACATAAAATTCATTTTTCTTTTCACTTTTTCGACAAACAAATGTGAATCACTTTAAAACTAAAAATGATAGCATGGTACTATGAGCACAAAAAATGTTCAGCATGAAAATATCTACAAAATGAGTGGCATTTCATTAATAAACACCTTTTAGTTTTTTTTATAATTAGCAAAAAACAGCATAAAATTAAATTTTTGTTTCACTTTTTCATCAAACAAATGTGAATAACTTTAAAACAAAAAAGGTAGCATGATACTGTCACCATGACATTTGTTCAGCAAGAAGTTCTCTACAAAATGAGTGGTGTTTCATTTAATAGCAACCACCCTGCTAGGCGGACATACACCAGAAAGTTAACCAAAAGTCCCAGAAAGTCCCAGAAATTACCATTTAAAAAGAACATAAACAGTCAAAACCAAATGTTCCCACACTGATAAAAGCATCCCTATTGCATAAATAGAATATACAATGGTGAGCTGTCAGATAAATGATTTATCTACGCCTTATGTTTGACTGACACTCACTCGCGGCTTACGCCACCGTGAAGTTCCCCGAGGTCAAACAGCACTTGTGTAGATAAATCATTTATCTGACAGCTCACCATTGTATATCCCATATATATATAAATATATATATATATATGTGTGTGTGTATATGTATATATATGTGTGTATATATATATAGAGAGAGAGAGAGAGAGAGAGAGAGAGCTCTTCTCTGAACAAAACTTAGTGGACCATTAGGGTTCCAGCATTAAAAGTAGGGAAATGACATCTTAGGGTTCCCAACCGAAAGATCCCACCCCCACCCTCGGTTTCCAACCCTGACACCCCACCCCCACCCTGGAACAGGTGGGAGAGGTGTGCCTTGGGGTTGTGAACTCTAATGATCAACCTATTCCAAGAGTAAGTAAGCTAAGATGGGTACAGAATAAGAGAATGGGGTGAGCATTAGGGTTTGCGACCCCAAGGCACACTCCGCACACCTGTTACTGCATGCAGGATGGGGGTGGGGTGTTAGGGTTATAAACCAAAGGTGGGGGTGGGTCTTAGGTTGGGAACTCTAAGATGTCATTTCCCTACTTTTGACACTGGAACACTAATGGTCCATTAAAGAAGTTTTGTGCAGAGAATTCCTTATTTTTTGAGAAAATATCAAAGACTTATTTGCTTATGGCCTGCACTCCCAACCCTCCATAATTTTTTTAAGAGATTGTAACTGTATCCTTATTTCTCTGTACAATCACTCCATACTCCACTGCATATTTGTATGTGGGACCATAGGGCCCCTGGGCCCTGACCTGCTAGCCATGCATCAGTCTCTAATAGTATCCATATTTGTGGGCAACTATGCACAACTAGTGTGTTCTGCCACAGAGGGGTTCTGATTCCCACTGACCTCTAGAGTGAAGCTTGCTCATCCTGTATTTTTTATAGTGTGTAGTATTATGCGAAATGTTTGTATTTTGTTCTTTTCTCTTTCACAGTGAAACTGGCTTGTGCAGTCTCTAGAGGTTCTAGAATGACGTTCTACCACAGAAGGGTACAATCACATTCCATGACCTTTGAACTGTGGTACAAAAGCATTTTGAAAATGATGAATTTCTATATAGAACAGTGCTCTACTATACACTATAAACATTTCAGACCAAAATTCCACACCATTTTTGTGCAACACGGTGACAAAGAATTTGGCAAAAATGGTAATTTACACACTATTTGAGACTCCATATCGCCACACCTGCATATTCAACTGGAGCAAAACTGATCAAATTAAGGAATCTTTAGTCCCTGATGGTGCATGCCAAATTTCATGCAAATTGCTTGAATGGTTGCAAAGATATTAAAGCACAAAGTTTTCAGTGTAACATAGAAGTGAAGAAAATATTTGACATAAAACAGTGATTTACACATGTTGGGACTCCATATCTCCACACCCACACATTCAACTGGAACACAACTTGCCACATCCGGAGATATTTTGAGCTTGATTGGGAGTGCCAAATTTCATGCAAATCCCCATAACATTTGCGAAGTTATAAAAGCACAAAATGTTCACTTTAACATAGAAGTGAAGAAAGAATTTGACAAAAATGCTGATTGGGACTCCATATCTCCACATCTGCACATCCAACTGAACCCAAACTTGCTATATCAAGAGACCCTTGGTTCCCAATGGGGTCTGCCAAACTTTATGCAAATAACTTGAACAGTTGCAAAGTTATTGAAGCACAAAATATTCAGATTAACATAGAAGTGACAAAAGAATTTGACAAACAAAATGGTGATGTACACATTGTGGGACTCCATATCTCCACATCCACAACTCTAATTAGAATGAAACTTGCCACATCAAGAGATCTTTTGTCCCTGTTGGCGCATGTCAAATTTCATGCAAATTGCAAGAAAGGATGCAAAGTTGTTAAAGTGCAAAGTGCAATCAAGAATCCTTTTTCACAATCAAGAAATCCTGTTTCGCATGGACATATCCAGAAGCCAATGGTTTGATACCTTTTATTGAACCAACATAGATTTTAGGAAAAGAACAAAGTGCCTAAGCTTTCGGACCAACCAGGTCCTTCCTTGGAAGCTTAAACTTGGTTGGTCCGAAAGCTTAGGCACTTTGTTCTTTTTGTAAAATCTATGTTGGTCCAATAAAAGATATCAAACCATTTGCTTCTGGATTTGTTCTTACAGGGATCAATATGGCAAATAAACTAAATATATTTTGCATGGCACATCTAACTTTCCCCATAGGAACAGTGGGAAACTTTGAAATTTAATAACTTTTGAAAGAATTAATAGTTTTTCACCAAACCTTCAAACGGCACATCTGTGACCCAAGACCTATATACTGTACCCTAAAAATTTCAGACCAAACTCCAAGCCATTTTTGCACAGTGGTGTAACAAAGAATTTGACTAATATTTACATTTTTGACACCACGTATCTCCACACCTACACATCCGACTGGAACAAAACATGCCACATTAAGAGATCTTTAGTCCCTGAAATCAAATGCAAACTTTCATGTGAATTGTTCAAATGGTTGTAAAGTTATTAAAGTTCAGAATTGTGGGTTTACCATAGAAGTGATCTTTCAACCCTAATATACAGGTGCGACCCACCTGTATAACAATATATAGATATAAATATAGATATTTTATATATATATATATATATATATATATTTATGCAATAGGTGTGAGACCAAAAGCCATTGAATAAATCCATTTATTTCCACATATGTGGAATAAATCTAACCACCCTAGATTTATCCCACATATGTGGGATAAATGCAAACTGTCAATCAAAGCTTTTTTGTTCACTTTTTTGACAAACAAATGTGAATAACTTTAAAACGAAAAATGATAGCATGGTACTGTGAGCACGAAAAATGTTCTGGACAAAATATCTACAAAATGAGTGGTGTTTCATTTATAGATACCTTTCAGTTTTTTTATAATTAGCAAAAAACAGCAAAAATCCTATTTTTCACTTTTCAGACAAACAAATATAAATAACTTTAAAATGAAAATGATAGCATAGTACTGTGAGCACGAAAAATGTTCTGGACAAAAATATCTACAAAATGAGTGGTGTTTCATTCAGAGTTACCTTTTAGTTTTTTTCAAAATTAGCAAAAAACAGCATAAAATTCAGTTTTCTTTTCACTTTTTCGACAAACAAATGTGAATCACTTTAAAACTAAAAATGATAGCATGGTACTATGAGCACAAAAAATGTTCAGCATGAAAATATCTACGAAATGAGTGGCATTTCATTAATAAACACCTTTTAGTTTTTTTTTTTTATAATTAGCAAAAAACAGCATAAAATTAAATTTTTGTTTCACTTTTTCATCAAACAAATGTGAATAACTTTAAAACAAAAAAGGTAGCATGATACTGTCACCATGACATTTGTTCAGCAAGAAGTTCTCTACAAAATGAGTGGTGTTTCATTTAATAGCAACCACTCGCTAAGCGGACATACACCAGAAAGTTAACAAAAGTCCCAGAAAGTCCCAGAAATTGCCATTTAAAAAAGAACATAAACAGTCAAAACCAAATGTTCCCACACTGATAAGAAGCATCCCTATTGCATAAATGAAATATACAATGGTGAGCTGTCAGATAAATATTTATCTACACTTGTACTGTTTGACCTCGGACACCTCACTGCGAGCTTACGCCACTCGTGAAGTTCCCCAGGTCAAACAGCACTTGTGTAGATAAATCATTTATCTGACAGCTCACCATTGTATATTCCATATATATATATATGTGTGAATATATATATATGTATATGTGTGTGTATATATATATATATATATTTATATATATAGATAGATAAAGTCAGTAACTTCTTATTTTTGTTAGTTGCAAATATAAGCATTCTTAGTATAGCAGTCATGGCACACCAACCACACAATAATGCTGTCCACAACTCAGTTCAAGTAAAATACACTGGCCCAGATATTCAGACTGCACCAGGCTGTGGCACAAGCCTGGGCGCAGCCTGGGCACAGTGCAACATGGCTGCGCAGGGGCGTTGACTGGGCAATATTCAACGGAGCTGCGCCATGGCACAGCATCATTGAATATCACACACTGGCCACCCACAGTGCACATGGCACAGTGGCACTGCACCAGTGCAAATGGCCAGAGTGGAGCAGGGGGATGCACTAGCACAAGTCCCTCTTGCGCTTATGCGCACAATCAAGGAGACCAAAGTACATGCAAATGGGGCCATAATGTATGCAAGGTGCAAATGGGGTCATTTGCATGTCATTATGGTCCCATTTGCATGCAGGTGCACTGACTCCTGCTGACTTGCACCTGGTGCCCTGCCAGGCAGCAGCCGACAAGGATTAACGCACCCTGCACAGCGCAGCAATGCGTCCCTCTGCCCGATCGCGGGCATATGTAGATTTAAATAACGTCCCATATCCCTGGTGGTCCAGTGGACCGCTACATGCCCAATCATGGGCTTAAGAATATAATAAAGCACGTCCTGTATCCCTGGTGGTCCAGTGGACCCCTGTCAGCCTGATTGCGGGCTTAAGTAGAAAAGAATTCATGTCCGATATCTCTGGTGGTCCAGTGAACCACTCACAGCCTGATCGCGGGCTTAAGTATGATAAAATTCATGTTCTATATCCCTGGTGGTCCAGTGGACCGTTCGCAGCCCGATTGTGGGCTTAAGTATAATGAAATGCACGTCCTGTATTCCTGGTGGTCCAGTGGACCACTGTCAGCCTGCTCGTGGGCATTTGTATTAAAAAAATAAAGTCCAATATCCCTGGTGGTCCAGTGGTACCCCCCACCCACCCAGTGAGCCCCACCACCCGCCTCCCCCAGTCAGCTGCGGGTGGCAGCACCCACCCGCCTGCTTCCCCCACTGCCCACCAACTGACACCGTAGGCTGGGTATCTGTTGGTCCACAAGCCAATGGGTGTGCAGCTCCGCATTATTACTTATTATCAGATATGTGAATGGATCCATTCACATATCTGGATGTGTAGTACGGTACAGACTGCACGCCCATTGGCTCATGCTGTGGACCATCGGCGCACAGCCCTACCTATGGTGTTAGTCAAAGGCAGCAGGGGAGCAGGACGGTGGGGCTCAGGGTGTGGTGGGGAGTGGGTACCGCTTGGACCACCAGGATATTGACTTATTTTTAATACAAATGCTCGCGATTGTGCTGCAAGTGGTCCACTGGACCACCAGGGATATAGGATGTGCATTTTATTATACTTAAGCCCACGATTGGGATGACAGTGGTCCACTGGACCACCCGGGATATAGGACATGGATTTTTGTATACTGAAGCTTGCGATCGGGCTGACAGCAGTCCACTGGCCCACCAGGGATATAGGTTGTGAATTTATTTACACAGATGCCCGTGATCAGGCATTGGGGGGGCGCCGCCTTGGAGGTGCAGCCGGAGCTCGGGTGGCCACCCACAGATGGCAGCTGCCGTGTTGCGCCCTGCAATGCAGCAGTTCACCTGTGGGTGGCCAGCCATTGTTCCTTTTCCTTTTTGGCTCACCTGTGTGCAGTATAAGTAGGGGTTGCGCATGCAGGACTAGCACATCCCGGCTGAATATCGATGCAGAGTATGCATGGGCATACCCCCCACCTGCGCCGATACATTGCTGATGCGCTCCGGTGTATCGGGATTTGTGCCAGGCACAATCCCCGTTTGAATATCACTCCGGGGCACATCAGTGGGTTGCACATGCATTGCAACCCTTTTGAATATCCGGGCCTTAGAATTTATTTTCTCACCACATGGAACACACACGATTGCCTTAGAAGCCCACTGTAACAAACTTCTAACGTTTCACCAAGTTATTGGCTTTTCGAAGTGTGGCTCTGCTATTGCTAACAAATATAAGCATGTGTTTTTTCTTTGTTGACTGACAAATATAATTCATTGCACAAGTTCGGGAATTTTAATATATAAAGTTAGGAACTTCTTATTTTCGTTAACGGCAAATATAAGCATGTTAGTTATTTCTTTGTTGATTGCTAAATATAATTCATTGCACAAGTTCAGGAATTTATTAACCTGCCTTTGTAGGCCGTGAAATGAAGCTAAAACTAAAACAATGTCATCTCCATATGCAAGACAGCAAATTGGTTGGTTGGCTATTTTGGGGTTATGACAATCATCATCATTTAGGTTCTTGATTATCTTATTTATAGCAGCTTCCAAAGAGTAGAGCTCAGGCCTCACATGGACAAATCATTCCAATGGCTCAATATCTGATTTATAGCTGATTACAGTTAAATTATGGCTCACAATCGAACAATCGCTGGTGTTTGGTGTGGGCCATAGTTTTTAACTTTAATAAATGGAGCTATGAATCAGATATTCAACCATTTGGAATGATTTATCTGTATGAAGCCTGAGCTCTACTCTTTGGAAGCTGTTGTTACTTGTACGATTGTAGCTTGGCTTGTATCCTGTTGCCTTTCTTCTTACCTGTGAACTTCTGTTATTTATATGTAACTCAAATAGAGTTTGGAGTCAAGATGCATCCTTGTTTGACTCCTATAGTTGTATGTATTATTTGTGAGAGATTTCCAAATTGATCATATTGAACCCTGGACCATGTATTTTGATGAAGACGGATAATAAATAAAGATTAATGCATAGGCGACTGTGTGTTATGAAGTTTATTTTACTCACCTGAGATGTGTGATGACCCATAAACCTGGAGAGTGAAGCTCGAGAGGTTTATGAGGTCATCACACAGCGAGGGTGTCTAAAAAAACTTCATAGACACGCAGTCATCTATGTATTATTTTTTATAATTACTGGTGTAAGGAGTGAATGCAATCACCACTGTGGTTGGAGCCAGAAAACATGAGAGGTTTATGAGGTCATTACACGTCGAGGGTGTGTAAAAAAAAAAACAAACTTCTTAGACACACAGTCGTTTATGTATTATTTTTTATAATTACTGGTGTAAGGAGTCCATGCAGTCACCACTGTGGCTGGAGCCAGAAA
The DNA here is from genome assembly GCA_016271365.2 of Neoceratodus forsteri. NCBI lineage: Eukaryota > Metazoa > Chordata > Ceratodontiformes > Ceratodontidae > Neoceratodus > Neoceratodus forsteri. The sequence goes on along the minus strand of CM057453.1, from coordinate 814,819,974 downwards.
CTGTAGCGTAAGTGGTCTTCATTGTTGCCACCAGCTCAATCCCTCATTTCCACTCTCACTCTCACTCTCTTAATGCCATGGCCCAACCCACCATCACTGCTCTACTGGTGCCACACTGGATCACTAAACTGAACTGTAGCTGCACTGTCATCACCTCTGGGGGTCGTTGTTACCATCACGACTTGGGACACCACCATACTAGGCTGCAGGAGGGAGCAAGAGAATGAGCACTGGAACCACTGACTCCAGACCAGCAGGTAACTTTTAATTTTACCTTCAGCTGGTTCCCTGCTTGTTTCCTCCATAACCTGCCACAACGACCTCCTGCTGCCACCATCTGTCCCAACAGCGGTCTTTCCCGCTCATAGATTCAAGAGGAACTGAAGTGTGACTAGCAGAAAATGCTGTAATAACTGGGTATGACGTCATACCCGGTTATTATGGTATTTCATCAGCGCTGTTATCTAATCATTAGAAGGGGTCACCAGTAATTATTATCCAACAACCGAGGGTCCATCCTTGCTTCAAATAACATTTGCCACAATTCTTTTTTCTGCTCACTTTAGTAAATGAAGATTTCAGATCTACAAAACAGCAACACAGAGGAGGAGCTTTTAAGTATGTTATATTTATATATGAGAAGACATAATATGTAACAGTGTTATATTGTAGATCTTTCTGGCCTAAATCCATTTTGAGATTCATCCAGCACACCTGGAGATTCTTTTTTTTTTAACCTTTTTTATTGAATTTTATCAATACAGATAAAATAGTACAGACACAAACAGATAACATCTGTGCTGAGATTGCATGTTAGTGCTGTACGGGTACAAAGAAATAGGCAAATCCTTGAAAGTGATACAGACATGTAATTAACTGGGCAGTAAAAGACCTTGAACTGTCTGAGTGTCTGTATTTTCTAGTATTTCATCCATAGTTGATCATCTGTTTCTGGTGATGTTCTCCTGCAAGTTAAGAGCGACTGAGAGCAATTCCATACTTCTAGCATCCTTCAACATATTAATTTCATTACCTACGGTGAGTGGGAGAGAGTTGAGCCATTTACTGGTGATGGCCCTAACATCCATGACCATGACAGCTCTGTACATATAGGTTTCTATTTTCCGTATCTCCTTATGGACATGGGTTCCCAGAAAAAGGGCCTGAAAGATTTTTGATACTGCTGCTAGAAGTGCCCAGTTCAGAAGGGCATGCACCTCTGTTTAAAATGCCACCAGACTGGGACAAGTCCAGAAAATGTGCTATGGCTTGCCCTCCTTACTGCAGCCCCTCCAACATCTATCAGATTTCATAGATTCATAAATTCATAGATTTTTGCTGGTGGAAAAGGCCCATCCTGGCCCATCGAGTCTGCCCATTTCCCACCTCTTTACTTGCCCCCCTCCACCCATTGACCCCCCCACTCCCTAGCCAACCCCTTGTTTTTGTCCCATGCTCTTTTGAATCCTTCCACTGTTCTGGCCCTCACCACCTCTTCCAACAGACTGTTTCAGGGCTCCAACACCCTCTCTGTGAAGTAATGTCCCCTCACGTTCCCCTTATACCTACCCCCTCCACCCTCAGTCCATGCCCTCTAATTTTAGTGCCTACCTTCCCAGTGAATAAGCTCCCCCTGTTATTAATCCCCTTCACGTACTTAAATGTTTCAATCATGTCCCACCTCTCCCTGTGGATCTCCATTGGGTACAAATCCAACACCCTCAACCTCTCTTCGTATGGCTTTCCACTTAACCCATGCACCATCTTAGTGGCCCTTCTCTGCACTCTCTCCATGCCATCTATGTGCTTGCATAGGTGAGATCTCCAGAACTGAACCCCATACTCCAGGTGGGGCCTCACCATGGACTTGTAGAGTGGCATCAGCACATCCCGCCTTCTGCTAGTTATCCCTCTCCCTATGCATGCCAGTATTCTATTCACTTTGCCAACCACCTTGTTGCATTGAGCCCCAACTTTAAGGTTATCTGTGATTATGATTCCTAGATCCTTCTCCTGCTTAGTTGCATTAATTTCCATCCCCCAGTGTGTATATTGCCTGTGGGTTATTCCACCCCATGTACATCACGTTGCATTTCTTAGCGTTGAATTTTAGCTGCCATGTTTCCGACCACCCTTCCAACATCCCTATATCCTCCCTCATAGTCTCCACTCCCTCTGGGGTGTCCACTCTACTGCAGATCTTTGTATCATCTGCAGAAAGACAGACCTTCCCATGAAGCCCCTCCACTATGTCGCTGATGTAGATGTTAAACAGGATGGGTCCCAGCACTGACCCCTAAGCTACCCCGCCCGTCACCCCTACATCCCTGGAATGCACCTCATTTACTACCATCCTCTGGCTTCTGCTCATCGGCCAGTTCTCCACCCACCATGTTATTTTCTGTTCCACCCCTAGACTTTCCAGTTTATTAATCATTGTTCTGTGGGGCACAGTATCAGAGACTTTCCCGAAGTCCAGATAGGCCACGTCCACTGCCCGCCCCCCAATCAACCACCCTCGTCATCCCATCAAAGAACTCAATCAGGTTCATCTGACATAATCTCCCCCGTGTGAAGCCATGTTGATGGATACCCTAGAGCTCACTAGCCTCCGGGTAGCTCACCACCCTCTCTTTCAATATTGCCTTCATCACTTTACCCACCAAGGATGTGAAGCTGACTAGGTGATAATTGCCCGCCTCCTCCCTGCTGCCACTTTTATGAAATGGCGCCATGTCTGCCCTCTTCCAGTACTCAGGCACCTGCCCTGTATCTAGGGACAAGTTGAACAACTTTACTAGTGGTGCCGCCAGCTCCTCCCTTTGCTCCTGGAGCACCCTGGGATGCAGGGCATCTGGACCTATAGCCTTATCTACCCTCAACTTACCCAATTCCCCCTTGACCCCATCCTCACTGATTGGGCTAAGATCCCCCTCTATGTCTATCCTTCCCTTCTCCTCTAACACCGGTCCCCTACCATCTCCCTCTATTGTGAAGACCAAGCCAAAGTACTTATTTAGCAGCTCTGCCTTCTCGAAGTCTCCCTCCACTGTTACTCCCCCCTCCCTTTACCCTTACTATCCCCTGTCTTGCTTTCCTCTTCTCTCCTATATACCAAAAAGATGTTTTATCACCTCTTTTAGCCTGCCACACAATTTTCTCCTCTGTTTCTTTCACCTTTCTAATCCTCTGCCCCGCCACCCTCAGCTTCTCCCTGTAAGTTTCCCTGTCCTCTTTCCCCTGAGTCCTCTTATATTCTCTGAATGCCCTCTTTTTCTCCCCTATTGCCCCCCTCACTTCCCTGTTGAACCAAAGTGGCCTCTTCCTTCTCCTGCTCTTCCTCACCTTCCTTATACAGCTCTCCGTGGCTTTTAGTATCCCCCAATTGATCTTGTTCCAAAGGTCCTCCACCCCCAATTCTCTCTTTCCCCTCCATTTCCTTCCAGAAAACCTCCCTCATTCTGCAAAAATCTGCCCACCTGAAGTCCAGGACCTCCATGATGGTTTGACTCATTTCACACCCAGCTCTAACCCTGAAGCCCGCTGTGTTATGGTCACTTGCTCCAAGGCTGACCTCCACCCCCACCCCACTAACTCCACACTATCCCCATTGGTGAGGACCACATCCAGTATGTTATCCCCCCTGGTGGGCTCTCTGATCAGTTGCTGCAGGAAGTCTCCTTGGACAGATTCAAGGAACTCCCTGTTCCTGGACAACCGAGCTTATGGGATATCCCAGTCTATATCTGGGTGATTAAGGTCGCCCGCCAGCAGTATCTCCCCCTTAAGCACCATCCCCGAACCACCCGCAGCATCTGTATGTCCACTTCATCGCTCTGCAAAGGGGGTCTGTAGACCACTCCCAGCCTTACTGATGCCCCAGTCCGCTTCTCTATTGTGACCCACAAGATAGTTGCTTCCCCTTGCTCCTCCTACCCTTCTATAGCCTTTATGTCCTCCCTGATGTACAGCACAATCCCCCCCTTCCTGCCAGCCCTCTCCTTCCTGAATAATCTGTACCCTGGGACCCCTACAGGTCTGATGCTCGGACCGCCAGGTCTCTGTTATGGCTACAATATCCAGGCCCTTCCGCACCATTATTGCATCTAAGTCAGCCATCTTGTTCCTCAGGCTTCTTGCATTCGCGCAAAGTCCCCTCCACCAAATACCTCCCCTCCCCCTACCATCCCGCTCTTCCATGCCTGTTCTATACCCTGCTCCCTTTTTCAGGGAAGTGTTTGCGAGTCCGTTCTTTTCTCCTGTTGAGCCCTCACCCAGCCTAGCCCTGTACTTCCCATTACCAGTTTCACCCCCCCAAGACCGTATCAGTGTATCCTTGTAGACCCCCTCAGTACTCTTGCCCCCCCTCACTTAGATGTAGTCTGTCCTTCCAATATAAGTCCCCATCCTCCCATGTGTCCCACCACTGCCCCCCCATACAGGCAAACTCTTTCTTCTCGCAGCATTCCCTGAGCAATTCATTGAATTCCCCAATTCTTTTCTGCCTATTGGTGGCATAATGCTTTGTGTGTGAGGGTGTGAGAAAAAAATGTCAATAGTGCCTTCCATTTACATTCCCTGTACCTCAGTGATATAAGGTAGTATTTGTGACCACCTTGCTCACCTGTCCCATGTTTTATCATCAATTTGTGAACCATCCTCCCTCTGCCAAGCATCCTTGGCACTCTGTGAGAGCCATGTTTCTGAATTTTGTAACTATGCATTAAGCCCAATAACAGGTTTCAGGATCACTCCTAATCTCCTTATGGAGTCTACGAATTCTTCCAGGGGGTCAATGGTCTCTGTATATGCTTCTTAACCTGTGGCTGCAGAATGAAGTGTTTTATTTCTAAATATTTAACAAATTCAGTGTGACGCTGTAGAAAAGTTTTAAGAGAGGTCATGTCCAGGTTTTTTTATTTGTTAGAAGGATGTTACAGCTTGCATTTCCCATCCTCTAAACCCTGGGTCTGCCAGCCTCAGTGCACCTTCTGGTATATTGGTAATTTTTGGCCAGGAAAGACACACTACGCAAGACTTATTTCCAGGAGCATCCTGGGAGCACAGGGAAGTTAAGTGACTTGCTCATGGTCACACGGTATACGAGTGGTGGCTATGGGATTCAAACCCAGTTCTCCAAGTTTGCAGCTCAGTGCTATGTTATACTGCCTCCCAAGGCAAGGCCTCACAGTGGACTGATCACATTTGCCTCATCCAGGTGTTGTCCTAATGTGTCCCACATTTTAAGTGCATGCTTCACCCATGAGTTTTCTAGGCGTCTGATTGGTGCATGCTATATCCTCACCCCCCAACTGATATATTGTGCCAGAGTTTTTGTGCCCCATATGCATTATCTTGCACTTCTTTGCATTGAATTTCAACTGCCAAACCCCTGACCATACTTCAAGTTTCTGCAGGTCCCTTTTCATTCTGTCTACACCCTCTGGTGTGTCCACTCTGTTACAGAGCTTTGTGTCATCAGCAAACAGGGAAATACACCTTCTAGGTCCTGGCGCAATGTCACTAATGAAGATGTTGAATAGGACCAGTCCCAGCACTGATCCCTGTGGTACCCCACTGGTCACTCTTCCCTCTGTGGCGTGACAGCCATTTACCACCACCCTCTGTGTCCTGCCGCCCAGCCAGTTACCTACCCATCGCACTACTGTCCTACCCACACCCATATTCCCCAGTTTGTGTAATAGCCTTCTATGTGGCACAGTGTCAAAGGCCTTGCTGAAGTCCAGTTAGGCCACATCTACTGCCCTCCCTGATCCACCTCCCTAGTCACCCAGTCAAAAAATTCAATGAGGTTGGTCTGACATGACCTCCCCCTGGTGAAACCATGTTGCCTTGGGTCTTGTAGTCTGTTGACAAGCAAATGTTCCACCAATCTCTCCTTCAGTAGTGCTTTCATGATCTTCCCCACTTCCGAGGTGAGGCTGACTGGTCTGTAGTTCCTTGCTTCCGCTTTGTTCCCACTTTTGTATAAGGGGACTACATCTGCTGTCCTCCAGTCTTTGGGTACCTCCCCTGTTTCCAGTGATCGGCTAAACAGGATTGCCAGAGGTTCAGCCACCACCTCTCTTAGTTCTTTAAGGACCCTGGGGTGCACCCCATCTGGCCCCATTGCTTTATCAGCTCTTATTCCTTCCAGTTCCTTCAGGACCCTTTCTCAGTGTAAAGGACTTGTGTCCATTTCTGCACCATTCCCACCCCTTGTACTCCCTTCAGGCCCATAACCCTCCTCTTCCTCAGTAAAGACTGAGCAGAAATACCTGTTCAATATGTCAGTTTTACTGTTGTCATCCTCCATGTGGCCCCCATCCTCCCCCTTCAGTCTCACTATCCCTCCCTTTGCCTTTCTTTTTTCACTTATGTACCTGTAAAAGGCTTTGTCCCCTCTACCCACTGATTTTTGTAATGTGCTTTTCTGTCTGAGCTTTAGCATCTCTTATTGATCTCCCTGCCTCTCTTTATTTCTCCTGGTATTTCTCCCTATCCGCTTCTGCCTGTGTCTTTTTGTATTGCCTGAACGCAATCATTTTGGCTTTCACTTTCTCCGCTACCTCCTTGGAAAATCATAATGGCCTCCTCTTCCTTTTCCCCCTTGCTAACCTGCTTAACGCATAATTCTGTCGCTCTTGTAATCCCCGTTTTAAATACTGCCCACTGTTCCTCAACCTCTGATTCCTACCCCATTCCCCTTAATGCCTCTTTCAAGCATCTCCCCATTTTCCCAAAGTCTGCGCCCCTAAAATCCAGGATATGTGTTTTTGTGTGGTTTGGTTCTGCTTCTTCTGTGATTTCAAACCACAATGACTGGTGGTCAGTGTCCCCGAGGTGCTCCCCCACTGTTATCCCCATCACACTGTCCCTGTTTGTGAGCACAAGGTCCAGTATTGCCTTCTGCCGAGTTGATTGCATGTCCAGTTGCTTGAGGAAGGCACCTTGAAGGTAGTCCAGGATAAATCTGCTCCTGGTTGATGCTGCTGCTGTGATGCTCCAGTCCACGTCTGGAATATTGAGGTCTCCAGCCAGCACTACCTCACCCTTGTCTGCCATCCTTTTGCTGGCTAGCATCAGCTCTCTTTCTGTTTCTTCCTCCTGGGCTGGTGGTTAATAGACCACACCTATGCAGATGGCTGGCCCCATTTTCCTTTCCAGCTTAACCCACAGTATCTCACCCCCATTTTGTTCCTCCTGGATCTCTGTGGCCTTTATGTCATCTTTCACATAAAGTGCCACTCCTCCTCCCTTCCTACCTGCCCTGTCTCTTCTGAATATGTTGTAGCCAGGTATGGCCATCTCCCAGTCGTGGTTATCATTACACCAGGTTTCTGTGATGGCCACAATGTCTAGGTCCAACTGCACCATGACAGCCTCCAGACCCTCCATCTTGTTGCTAAGGCTCCTTGCATTAGCACACATGGCTTTCCATGATTTGACCTCCCTAGACTGTTTAGCTGTTCTACTCCAGCCCCTTCCCTGGTTGTCCTTTATCCCTGTTTCTCCCTGCTGTCTTTTGCCCCTTTTCTGCCTATCCGCCTCTTGGGTGCTTATCTCCATCTTTTGCACACTGCTTTGTAGAGATAATCTATTCCTCCTGTTCACCGGTTCCACTGCTAGCTGTGGGGGTGGGCAATTAGGTACCCTCCTTGCTGGCCTGCCACCCCCCCTTGGCTAGTTTAAATGCTTGTCCATGTAGTATTTAAACTTATCATTGAGTACTTGCATTCCCCTCCAGGATGGATGCAGGCTATCAGGCTTGAACAAGCCTCCATCCCTCCAGGTGGGTCCCCTGTCACCAATGAATCCAAACCCTTCCTCACAGCACCAGTTCTTCAACCATGAGTTAAAGTTCCTGATGCATGCGCCCCTATGCTGTCCCATGCCTCTCACAGGTAGTACTTCCGAAAATGTGGCATAAGTAGCTACTTGCTTGAGACCCCTCCCCAATTTCCTAAACTCTTACTGAACTTCCTTTGGCTCCCCATTTGCCAGGTCATTAGTACCAAGGTGGATAATGACATCCAGCTCACCCTCCTGTCTTGCCTTCCCGGCGATCCCCAGGATCTTTCTCCCGTCCCTCACCAAGATAGGCCCAGCAGGGGTGGAGGTGTGGCCATATGTTGCTCCTCCTCCTTGCAGTTTTCAGCTATACTATCTCCTCCCATTCTACTTATGAGCTATTACTTGCAAAACTCTCCTTCCCTTGCTCTCTTCCCATCTTTGTGGCCAGTGTATACTGCTGCCTGGCCATCCCCTGACATCACTCACAGACCTCTTTACCACTATCACATCACATGCCTCTTCTGGCAAACTCTACATTCTAGGGGATTTTAACTTAAAGTGATTTTGTCAGGTTTGCCATAGCAAATGGGAGTAGTAACCTGTAGGAGTTGTAATTCAATCTTCTACCATTCAAACTGCCAAAAAGTGCTGTTTTTCATTAAATAAATGCTTTTATTTCAGTGCTCTGCTTCATTTGCATAACTCACCTGTTCTTTTTTTCAGTGCTGCAACCCCCAGCTATGACATCATTCAGGGGAAACAAAGTTTTTAAGCACTGGTTTGAAACAGATACCTCTGTTGGTCAGTCTTGGTATTGCAGACATCTACACTCCCCCCATTATCAACTTGCCCCTGCTTAGTTTTGACCTCTAGCAGGGTTCTCAGCATCCGGGAAGGGTCTAGCACTGGGCAAGCCTCCTTCCCCTCCTCTTCCCCCTCTCTCCTTTCTACCCAACTTGTCCTCACCTAAATCTGCCCTCTGTCAGGATTCTTAGCACCCTAGCGATGTCTACTCTCAGGTAAGTTTTCTTCCCTCCCTTCTTCTTTTTTTCCTTTTCTCTTCTATCCCCCTATTCCCTCTGCATAACTTGTCCTTGCCTAATTCTATCCCTTAGCAGGGTTCTCTGCATCCTGGAGGGACCCAGCACTGGGCAATTACTTTTCTTTCACTCTCCCTCCCCCTATATCCTTTCTACCCAACTAGTCCTCACCTGATTCTACGCTCTGGCAGGGTTCTCAGCATCCTGGAGTGGCCTAACCTTAGGCAAGCTTCTTCTTTCCCTCCTCTTCCCTCCTCTTTCCTCCTTTCCCTTCATCCTTTCCTTCCTCTCTTCCCAACTTGTCCTCACCTAGTTCTGCCCCCTGGCAGGGTTTTCAGCATCCTGGAGGGGGTCCAGCACTGGGAAATGACTCTTCCTTTCTCCTCCATCCCCTCTACCTAACTTGTCCTTACTTGACTCTGCCCTCTGGCAGGGTTCTCAGCATCCTGAAGCGGTCTAGTCTTAGGCAAGTTTCTCCCACTCCTCCTCCTCCTCCTTCCCTTTACCATCCCCGCTACTATCTCTACCCAGCTTGTCCTTGCCTACTTCTGCCCCTTACTCTAATTCCTCACCTCATTCCACCACTGGCAGCTATCTCTGCACTCTGAAGGGGCCAGTTCCAGGTATGACTTGTACTACCCTTCCCTTCCCTATCCTTTACCCCCACATCTCTTCCGTCCCCCCTACCCCCCTGCACTTAATCAAAGGAATTAGTTCACTTGAGCTAATAATTTGCACTTTCTGTTCTGTCTGAGGTGCTTCCAGATTGCACTAGCACTGTGTTAACTTGCCCTTCACAACTGATTTTTTCTCCGGTAATGTCCCCCCATCTTTAGCCTCTCCTTCCCCAGCTTGTTTCCCCCTGTCTACCCTTCTACCCTCATTGGTGTCCCCCCACTGGACCTCATTTATTCAATAATTGCTAAATAATCTGCCTCTTAACTGTGATCTATTCCTACAAGGAGTTGGCTCCAAGGCTACACTAAATTTCTGTACTATGTTCCTCAGATATGCCTCTTGTAATTAAATGCATATTCCACAGGTATGATATATTTAATTGTATGTTATGTTACAAATGTGACTGTATGATTATTTATATTTTTTAACTGTATGTCTTGTTACAAATGTAATTGAATGTTTAATTTCTCAGATATGATAAATGTTAAACTGTATGACTAATTCTTCATCCAATTGTACCCCCATCCCCCGGTCACACTGGGAGATGAGCAACTTGTTGTTCAGTGTGCCTTCTTGGTGAAACATTTCAATAAATAAAATTTTAAAAAACACTACCGAAATAGGGGGACTACATCTCTCAGTAAAGAACTCTTGTCAGCTAGATACTATATGCACAATACCTTGTTTTGAAAATAAACATATGACAGCTTTTATTGTTGAAGCCACTACAGAAAGACGAGACTGCACTTCACAGTAAGGAAATTGGAAAGCAACTTTTTATTGTACCCACAATACCTTGTTATGTACTTCTACATGTTAGGTGCAGTCACCACCACCAAAATAAGGGAGTGCACCTCTGCGTTACTAACATTTAAATCACCTTTATAATTTACCAAGAATTCCTTGGTGCTGTATATAAAACATTGACAGTTCCCTTGCATGACATCATTCTGGGGAGGTGGCTGCACACAGAAAACTAGAGGGCAAAATGCTGATAGAACATAACACAAAGTGACTATGATAGATTTTTGTACAAAACAAGTTGCAACTTAAACATCTGAAACATGAGTGGCAATGGCATACTACGTGAAAAAGGCATCTGCGAAACCTGACAAAATCACTTTAAATTGGCTCTCCCCATCTTATACCAAAACTTGTAATGGCATAGCATCTCTAAATCTGACCTAATTAATCACCAAGCCCACCCACCTAAACCTCAGATCTCACAATCATATCCTCCTGGATTGGGCTCTCACCTCTGACCCACATTGTATTATTGACGCTGGCATTCTTCCAGATGCTCTGAGTGACCATCATATGATCTATTGCATTATAAAATCCACCATCCCAATGCTCCCCCTAAACTCCTATTGATCAAGTCCTTCAGAGCTTTAGACTTAGCCCCCCTCACCCCAATGGTCTAGCAAATGTTGACTGGTCTCCTATTCCCTCCACCTCCTCTGTTGATTCAGCCATCAGTTATTTCAATTCTGTATTCTTGAACATCTGGAATCAGCATGCTGTGCTTCAGAGAACCAGGGTGAGATGGTCCCAACTGCTCTGGACCTCAGCAGAACTGCTGTCCTGCATGTGTGCAAGCAATAAGATGAGGAAGGTGTACAAAACCACCAGCTCCCCTGTGGACTTCCATAGGTACCAAACCCTTCAAAACGCACACACCAGGGCTACTAGGCTCTCCAAAGCTGAGTACTTCTCTGCCCCCTTCCAGGCAAACATCAATCATCCTTCCAAATTCTGGAAGGTTGTTCAAGCCCTCTTCTCCCCACCTGCTCACCCTCCCTTACTTGTCCCAAGCATGGGCAACACTTCCAGTTTGGACCCCTTCTCTGTGGCTACTGAATTGAATACCTTCTTCACCTCCTGTATCTCTGCCCTCCTCTTCTGTCCACCACCTCCCTCCCTCCCCCTGCCTCTAATCTTCTCCCTTTCCCATCCTCCATCACCTTCCTTCTTTTTCTCCCGGAATCCCCTTCTATCACTCTCAAGGCCTTACTGGCTGTAAACCCTACCAAGGGTAATAGCCCCAACATGCTTGACCCAAAACTCCTTGATCTCTCTGCTCCTAGAAACATAGAAACATAGAATTTGATGGCAGATAAGGACCGCTTGGCCCACCCAGTCTGCCCATTTCCCTGCCTACTGGATAAGCTGCAGATCCTAGTTAACCAGCAGCCTACTTCTTTCAACCCCCACCTCCTGCTATTGTCTCCCCATTTGCCTCCCTTCTCAACCTCTCTTTCTCTCTAGCTTCCGTCCTGGCTGCAAGGAAACATACCACTGTCATTCCCCTTCCTAAAGGTGGCAACCCATCCAGTCCTGGCAATTACTACCCTATCTCTCTACTTCCCATCCTCGCTAAACTTCTGGAGAACATTGTATTATCCCAGCTTTCCCCTACCTTGACTCTTCCTCCTTTTTTACCCCTTTCCAGTCTGGCTTCTGTAAATTCCACTCAATTACTACCTCCCTCCTAAGGCTTACTGACTCCATCTTCTCAAGTATGGACCAGGGCCTTATTACTACAGTGACTTTGCTGACCTAGCCAAGGCTTTCAACGCAGTATCACACCCACTCCTTCTAAATAAACTCACAGCAGTGGGGCTATCTGCCCCTGATGCAAACTGGTTCCATTCCTACCTAGAGGGAAGGACCCAATCAGTAAGGAAAGGTGACTCCCTATCCCCCCCCATTGGGACCAGAGTCCCCCAAGGCTCATTCCTCGACCCACTTCACTTTTCTGTTTTCTTAAATGACCTCCCTGCTTTCTGCACCTCCACATCTATTTATTTGCACACGGATGGTACTGTCCTGCTCACCTCTGGCCCCTCCCCCTACTGAGGTGGCGACCAGGCTCCAGCTGGGCTTTGACAAAGTTCAGCTCTGCTTCTACTCGAATCAGCTGTTTCTAAATGCCAATAAGACTGCCTGCATGACCTTCAGCACAAGGCATAGGCTCTCTAGGCTTTCATCCCTCCCTTCCTTCCACACTCTAAATGGGACTATGTTAGAGAATGCAACCTCCTTCAGGTATCTCGTGGTTTGACTCGACCAACACCTCAGCTTTTCTGGGCATGTGGATGCCATTCACAAGAAACTGCACCCCAAGCTTGGTGCTTTATACAGAAACCGTGGTTGTATTCCTTTGTTGGCCTACCATATGCTTGTCCAGAAAATTATCTTCCCTATATTTGACTATGGAGATATAATCTACAGTGCCACCCCTGAGTCCTCCCTGGCCAGACTGGACACCCTCTTTCACTCATTTTGTCTTTTTGCCCTTGACTGTGCACCCCGAACCCACCACTGTGACCTCTACAAATCACTTTCCTTCCCCTCTCTTGAGGTCAGGCATCTTGCCCACTGTGCTATTTTTGTAGCCAAATACTGGTTCAGGTCCCTTCCCCCCTTACCTCTCCTCTATCTCTCCCTCCTTCCTGCATCCTCCTACTCCCTTCATAACCTCGGACCTCGGATCTTCGCTCTCCCTTCTAGATCCACAACTGCTGGCCAGGCCGCTTTCTCATACCGCTTCCCTAAACTCTGAAACACCTTTCCTCTGTCAATCTGAACTTCCCCCACCCCCTGTTCCCACTCTTCCCTCCACCAAAACCTCACCCCCCCCACAACTGCCTTTAACTTGTCCAAGCCACCAGCCCCCTTCCCCTATTGTAGCACTTGCTATTAACAACAACAAAAATGGAAAGGGACTTGGGGTAGTCATATAAGATGACCTAAAGGTGGGCAGCAATGTGAGAAGACAGTAAGGGGAAGGAAGGCTGTGGGGATATTGGGATATACAATGAGCGGCATCACCAGTAGAAAACAGGAAGTTGTTATCCCTTTGTACAGACAGTTGGTGAGACCCCATCTGGAGTACTGTGTGCAGTTCTGGAGACCCCATCTCCACAAAGACATAGACAGGATGGAGGCAGTCCAGAGGAGAGCAACGAAAATGGTGCAGGGTCTGCAACAGAAGTCATACAAAGAGAGACTAAAGAAGCTTAATATGTATACTCTTGAGGAAAGGAGGGAGAGAGGGGACTTGATAGAAACTTTCAAGTACCTCAAGGGAATCAACAAAGTCACAGATGGAAGTATATTTATGAAAAAGAGATGTGCAAGAACAAGGGGACACAATTTGAAGATAAGAGGGGTTACGGCTCAGGGGCAATGTGAGGAAGTATTTTTTCACAGAGAGGGTGGTGGATGCATGGAACGGCCTTCCTGAGGAGGTCATGGGGTCAAAAATAGTGTGGGAATTCAAGAATGCATGGGACAGACATAAGGCAGTTCTGGTGAGAGGGTAGGAATAAGGCTGCTGGTTAACTAGGATCTGCAGCTTATCCAATCGGTAGGGAAATGGGCAGACTAGGTGGGCCAAGCGGTCCTTATGTGCCATCAAAGTCTATGTTTCTATGTTTTGTGTTATACCTTTACATTAATAACAACCTTTGTACTTGCCTTCCTGATATCTGTGCACCCTGTGCTCAAATGCCACTTGAGTGTAATATAGCTTCAAATGCCGCTTGAGTGTTACATAGCTTTGTTCATGGAATTTTGTCCTTGTGTAAAAAAGTGCTTCTTTTATTTTTGTATACTTTGTATAACTTGTGCACCCTATACTAATGCCACATGAGTGTTACATAGCCTTGCTACATGAAATTGTCCTTTGAAAATGTGTTTCTTTTCACAGTACATTATGTATTATACTGTATATTATGTTCGTTATCTGTTGCTGATCCCCTCTCCCCAGGATGCATGTGGAAATTAGCAAAATATTGCTCAGTATGCCTTTCCTAATGAAACTTTTAATTAATTGAATGAATAAATAATTAAATGTCTGTCAGTCTCTTGTCTCTAAAGTGTATGCTGACCCCAAGTTTAACCATACCTGCCTTGTTTGCCATCACAGGGGTTTGCTACTGTTGTTCAGTGTCAACTTGACTATTCCTTATTGCCTACACTGAAGTTCATACAGTGCAAAGTGTACCATAGCTAATCCGTACCACCTAGCTACAGTAGCTAACTTGTGCTGTGGATACTGTTTGTAACATACCTGCATTCTTACTTTTAGGTATGCTTCCAGTGCCTTCTTTCACTGGGTCCCACAAAGGTTGCTTTCCCTGACTCAGTTTTGTAACTGCAGTCTCGATTCACTGCACCTGTGTGATTGCTTTGGCTGCCCCCTAGATGGTTACCTTCCTGCATCTATATTTAATCTACATCCACAAATGGCATCCCTCTCATCTGTAGTCCTGTGCAGTATTGTTCTCCTAGCCCTACTCCTATTGATGGACAGTATCCCTCCCCCCTCCCAATTGCCTAAGGTTGCTGCCTCATCAGAGCTCCATGATTTTACATACTCTAATGAACACCATTGTAGTTTGGGTGTCTCATCCTAATCTGATGCCTCTCCTGAAATTAGGATATTTTTACTTACTACTGAGGTTTGTGATTAAGGACCCGCTCCTTTACCCAGTATTTCTGCCCTATTACTGCTGACATTTTTGGCATATGGTATCATATCTGTATTACCTTGAGCTTATCAAGTGGTGTTGAATTAAACCCTGGTCCTCAGCCCTTCTTGGTAGCTCTGACCCTCATTGAGCTATATCTAAGAGGCTAGAAATTGCCCACCTAAGTGTTTGAAGTCTACTAGGTAATCTCACTGAGTCAGAGGCTTGGGTATTCCAGTACAAACCTGATATACTAGGTATTCTGGAATCCTGGCTTAAGCCTTCCACACCAGACTCTGCTTGCTCTGAACAAATTATAGCCTATTAAAATGTGACCGTCCCTTCATTAAACAAGCATTTGTCAATGCCGAATGTTGTCACACTGGCATTGGCAGTGGCAGTGGCGGAGCTAGAGACGCACAATAGGAATGGCAGTGAAGTGTTGAAGTGACATCAACCCCACACCCACCCTGTAGAGAGCAACAGGCATTGGGGTGTGCCTTTGGGTTGTCAACTATAATGCTCATGCCATTGTGCCTCACCCTACCCTGTAGACACTGACAAGTGTCATGGTGTGCTTTGGGGTCTTTAGGCATTATACTTACCCCATTCCATAAGGAAATACACTGACGTGGGTGCAGTATAGGAGTGTGGGGTGAAGTTTGTGGCTGAACAGTGCAAGACACACCACGATGCCTGTCAGTGGCTGTGGGGTGGGCATGGGGGTGTGGAATGGCATGAGCATTACATCCAATGATCTTAAGTCACAGCCCTGACGCCTGTCAGTCCGTACTGGGTGGGGTGCTACAGTTGGAAACCCTAACACCATAGGCATGTAGTGGCAGTTTCACTCTATATTTTCAACATGGGCTGCTTGTCAGGCCACTTCATGAAAAGCGGCACAATCACTTTATTAGCTGAAAGGTGGTTTTGCACAGCGGCTGTGGCATTTGGTGACAGAGGGATGAAAACACAGTTTTGGGCAGGATGTGGAGAATGACAACTGTATTGTTCATGAGGAGGCGTAAAAAATGGCAACGTTGAAAATCTGGAGTGGCAATATGAAATATTGGTTAAACAATGAACATGCACACAAACTGCGCAGCAGATGTTGGCAACCCAGTTATTTTTGGGAATTTATTAGGCACATTTTCAACACAGGTATTTTGGGACCTCCCCTCATGAACAGTGGCACTGTGATTTTGTTAATGTGTCCCAAAAGGTGACTTCCCACAGCGAGCATGCCATTGTGTGCCACAGTTGTGGGAATGCATTTTGGGCAGGCTGGGAAAAATGGCAGCTGTACTGTTGATAAGGAGGTGTGCACAAATGCCAGTGGTGAAAATCTGGCATGAAAATATTACAGATGTACAAAGCGACAAGGCTGTGTGGAAACTGCGCAACACACACTTGCAGCACAGTCATTTTATGGACTTTCGGCACCAAATTTTCAACATAGGCATTTTAGAACCTCTTCTCATGAACAGTGTCATTGTCATTTCCTCAAAGTGCCCCAAAAATTGATTTCGCACAGCGATCGTGCAATTCTGCGCCGGACATGCGAAAACACATTTCAGCCAGGATATGTAAAATGACAGCTGTACTGTTCATAAGGAGGTGTGGAAAAATGCCAATTTTGAACATGTGGAGTGAAAATATTAGACATGCATGAAATCACATGCATGCATGCAAACTGCACAACGCATGCTCGTAAAACACTACTTTTATGGACTTTTGGCTCTGAGTTTTCAACATAGGCATTTTAGGACCTCTGCTAATGAACAGTGTCACTGTCATTTTCATAATGTGTCTCAAACATGGACTTTCCACAGCCACCGCGCTATTCTGCGCTGGAACTGCGAAAACACATTTTGGCCAGGATGTGAAAAATGACACTTATACTGTTCATAAGGAGGTGCAGAACAATGGCAATGTTGAAAATCTGGAGTGAAAATATTATAAATTCACGAACTTACGATCGTGCGTGCAAACTGCACAACGCACGCTCGTAACGCAGTCAAGTTATGGAGTATCATCACCAGATTTTCAGCATAGGCATTTTAGGACCTCTGCTCATGAACAGTAAAACTGTCATTTTTGTAATTTGTCCCAAACACTGATTTCCCACATCGACCGTGCTATTCTGCGCCGGAAGTGCGAAAACACATTTCAGGCAGGATGTGAAAAATTACAGCTGTACGGTTCACAAGAAGGTGTGGAAAAATGCCAATGCTGAACATGTGGCATGAAAATATTGCAAATTTGCTAAGTTATGAGTGTGCGTAGTACCTGCGCAATGCACACTCGTAACACAGTCATTTTTTGATTTTCCCACCAAATTTGCAACATAGGCTTTTTTAGAGCCCCCCTCATGAACACTGGCACTGTCGTTTCACTCCCCACTCCAGAAAGGTGATTCCACGCAGTGACTGCAAAATCACCTTTTGGGACCGAATAACGCCATGACAGTGCAAGAATTCACAAGGAGGGTTCCCAAAAATCCCATGGTGAAAATTTGGTGCCAAAATTCCAAGAAATGCCTGAGATATGCATCAAAGTTGAAATAACCTTATTTATTCCATTATACAGCTTACCGGCATTTCCTCAGTTCGCGGTCGGCTTTGAAGAGTGCAGACGTGTTCCCGGTCCACTGAAGATCGTTGCGCCAGACTCCGGAGGTAAGTATGGGGTGAGGGAGAGTGTGGGGAGGTAGGGTGCACACTGCGTTGGTGCGGGTGGTGGGTAGGGAGACTACGAGGGACCGTTTTTGCGTTACAGGTGAAAAAACAAAAACATTGCGGGACAGTTTTCCCCTCAGGAGATTTGGCACTTGGGTGGGCTCCCAGCGTGCCACCTGACTGGTTGGGGGGTTGCTGCAGCCGCTAGATTGGGCACCCTTGTCGGCACACAACAAAAGGGGGTTTAATTTATGCTGACGGGACTGGGCATCCCTACGCCCACAAGGAAAGCAGGGGGCAAGAGCCGAGGATTGGGCAATCTCCCGACATATAACACATGGGGGGAGTGCTTTATGCTGATGGGGAGTGGGCTTCCCCTTCGGCACATAATTGAGGCCATGGTAAGCCGGCAGGGGGATTTGGCATCCCCAAAGTTGACAGTTGGCCGGCCACCCGCCATGCTTGCAATATGGCCAAGCACGTCGGGAGGTTCACTGCATCTGACGAGCTTTGCTCAGATTGCAGCAGACCTTTCCTTAGATGTGCTCGCCACATTAGTATGCATGGTGTGGCGCCGGCATGCAGGCTGATTGGGGAATGAGGGACGCACCTACTGATGCGTGCTATGCATTCGCTCAACAGCGACCACGCCTCCAAATCTCCACTGCCACAAGATGTTGGCTGCGCAAGCATGCCAACATAAAAAGGAGGTGGTATAGCAATCTATTATAGGGAGACCTAAATCTCACATTATTACCTTTTCCTGAATTGTCCACATGTGGGACATTACACTTTGTTCTAGTCGGGGGGGTGGGGAGCAAAGAAGCTCCCCATTATATGCGCTTATAACCCTCCCAGAAGTGGTGTGGCAGGTCTAACTGAACTCCTTAAACATACGGGGCAGGATTTTCGAAGCATGGCGCTAGGCTTGTGTCCGGCTCTGCACCACAACACTTAGGTTCTAGCGGTGCACCAAACCCTTTGCCACAACTGCGCCCAATTTTACAATCTTGGGTGCAATTGAGACAGTTTCCACAAATTATGGCAGCTTACACCAAATATCTGATGTAAGCTCCACAAAAAAGAACCCCAGGATTGCCGCAAGTTAGACCAGAAAAAGTTGATCTAACTTGCGGCAATTGCTGCATGGGATAGAAAATCCCATTAGATCGCCGCAAGCCCCATGCACCCTATCGTCGGTGCATGGGGGCTTGCAGTGATCTAAGTTTTTCAAAAATCCTGCCCACTGCCTCCACAATGGGTAATAATGAAATGATCTTACTTGGTGACTTCAATCTCGACTGGTGTGATAAATTATCTAAATCCCTTGAATCACTAGTGCAAAAATACCACCTGACCCAACTCATCTCAGATATGACCAGGCTTTCTCTTGCTACAGGTAGTCATATGTTAATTGACTGGATCCTGACTAGAAGAAAATGTAGGATCACTGGGGTGGGTATCCTCACAGATGCTATTAGTGATCACTCCCCTGTTTACTGCATCTGAAGGGCTTGATCACCCTCCTGCACTCCTAAAGAAATCTCACTCTGGAATTTCTCAAAGCTTGACTCAGCCGCTTTCTTTGCTGACCTGTCGGTGATTGACTAGATGCTACTTTGCTGTACCAGTAATGTTACTGGGGTCCTAAACTATTTCATCTCCTACATTAGCACCCTCCAAGACATGTATACCCATTTGATGAAATGCAGGATTAAAGCGTCACCCACCAGATTGCGGCACAAGGATCTCCTTGCCTTACTAAGAGATAGGTACAAGACTTGAATCAAGTTTAAATCCTCTGCCTCCCATCTGACTGGGTTATTTACAGGACTAGGTGGAACACGTGCAAAAAGGCCATACATCTTCCCAGGAGCTCCTACCATAAGGATTTGCTCTTAATGCTGCTGAGGAGTCTCAGAAATTCTAGAACCACATTAAAGGCTTTTTGTGGGGTTATGCACACCAACTTCACAAATTATATTGTGCTTAATAACCCTGTCCCTATTGCTAGTGTATTCAACCACCACTTCTCAGACTTGTCCAAATACACTTGCCCCACCGAGTACTCCTGGTTCCCTCCACATTCACCTCTATGAATAGTCCTTTGCCCTCATCCCTTTCCCTCTCTATCCTCCACTTCTACTTACATGCTGTCACAAACTTGGAGGTGCATCAGCTGCTGGACTCTTTCTGTCTGCAGTAGTGCTGGCTCCGATGGCCTCAAGCCTAGGTTGCTCAGAATGGCCTCCTCCTACTTCTCTCCCCCCGTGGCCAGAATCTATAATTTTATTCTTGTGGTCTAGGATTGCTCTTGAGGTCTGGAAAGTTGTGAAAATCATCCCTGTTTTTAAGAAAGATTATCCTAAATATATTGCAAATTATCACCCAATTGCTATTTTCTCTGTTCAAAGTAAAACAGTCCTTTTGAATATTGTAAAAATTGTGTGTGATATTCTTCTTTGTAACTATGTAACAAGGACCCCATTGAAAATGAGCTCTGCTCAGTTGGGCTATCCGTATTCATACAATGAATAAAAGTATTACTACTTACTACTGCTGCTGCTACTACTACTACTACTAAAATATTGGAGAATCTTGTTGCTGTCTAGACAATCAGTTATCTCCATGCTCACGGGCTGGCAGTATAGCCTAGAGGTTAGAGGAACGAAGTGTAAACGAGCTTGATACATCCAGCAGACCAGACCTTAGTTTGATTCTCACAACTTCCACTTGCATACTGTGTGACCCTGAGCAAGTCACTTAACCGCCCATTGCTCCCAGGTCACCCATTTGTGCCTAGTGGGCCTTACCCGGTTACCAAAGACTAAAATAAAAAAAAAATAACCTCATCTCTGATGCCCAACGTAGCTTTAGAAAAGGCCACAGTGCCACCACAGCTCTGCTTTAGTTCACAAATGATACCAAAGAAGCCATGGATAAAGGTTTGTTCACGGGGCAGTGTTTATTGACCTGACTAAGGCCTTTGATTTAGTGGACCATTTTTTACACTAGACAAATCTGCAATCCCTAGGCATCTCCCAGAAGTGGTTTCCTGGTTTGATGGCTACCTCAAGAATAGAAGACAGTTTGTCAAATTCAATACAGCTGTTTCTGTCTTCACTTCAATAAACACTGGTGTTCCTCTAGGATCTATCTTGGATACCCTTCTCTTCGCTATGTTGGTACACTTACTTGGTGTTAGCAGTGCTCCTTCAAGCTGACATTTTTCAGGACTGCATTGTAATCTGATTTTTAAGCTAAATCCTGCAAATTAATTTTCTGAAATTGTTTAATTGTATGGTGGTGCTTTCCCTACCTTGTTCCAAATGCAATCTCCCTGCCACTAGAACTTTCCCTCCCCCTCAGAACTTGCTCTGTAGTGCAACTCCTCTACCTATTCAAGCCCCCACTCTCTCTCTTTGTTTCTGTCTAATCTTTGATTTTCCTTCCCTATTTAAAAGGCTAACCCCTCTGTCTCCTTTCCTTTTCAGGGTTTGAGGGCTTGCTTCTGCAGCCCTCCCCAGCCCAACCTAGGACAGCTCACCACCAGAATTTGCCTCACAGGTATGAACATGGAGGAGCCCTGAGTGCACTGAAACTTTTGAACTTGCCACTTTTTGTGGTGCAGTAGTCCAATTAAATTCCATTGCCACTTCCTCCATCTATTAAATATTCCTTTGCTCTGCCCTATACCCTATCTGACTGGCCTCTGGTGATAAAGGGGCATGGCACATAACTGTGGGCAGTCCTAGAACCTGCAGTCTACTGTGTTTGCTGCCTAAGTCCTACTTCTGGAAAATATAAGGGAGAGAAACTGCTCTGATCACTATGGCACGCTTACAAGGGGGATTTGATTTCCTGTTTCCTCCCATCCTAGCGGGACAGGGTTATTCTCCTACTAACTACCAATTCCTTAGAAAATCCATACTGGTATATCGTATCATATGAAATCCCAGCAGAAACAAGATACTAGTTCACACCTGATAATCGGCCCTAAAACTGATTATTACAGAGGATTTAGTGTTTTTTACCTGACTTTTCTCCATAGACAGGGTACCCATCCCATGTCTGAATAACTGCCTAAGACAGGACAAAAGAGCTTGTCACTGGCACCTTTGCTAGCAGAGCATGCCTCTCCAGAAGTTTACCCACGATCACGTGCCACATGGGGCACACAACCCTTGGGCCCCTCTTTCCAATAGGGGGGTACTACTGATGACAGTCTATATACTGTCCCTTCTCTGGGTGGACAGGCTCATAGGCCTAGGGCATCCAGAAGTAAGGGGACAAGGGTACAATGATACCCCTCCTGTCAGCCTCTACAATGGAATGCCCCACTTCAGCTTACTTGCCCTCTCCTCAGCCCACGAGCCCATAAGAAAGGGGATATGCTATAATATCTTCCACTTTGCAAGCAGGATGTGCCGAGGCAACCGAATCCCATTGGTCAGTCCAAAATTACTCTGCCTTCTAGCTGCATTACTACTCCTGGCAGGTGACATATAACCTAACCCTGGCCCTAACGCCACTAACTTCTCAGTAACATCCCTTCATGACCCCCATTGGGCATCCACAAAGGGGCTAAAGATAGCGCATATGAACGTATGCAGCCAAAGATCAAAAATACAAGAGGTACAAGCCTGGCTTGATCTCTACGAGCCTGATATCCTTGCCATCTCAGGAACATTGCTTAAGGTGCACATCCCCAATCACGAGATACTGGCCCAAGGTTATAGTATGTACCGTAAGGACAGGTTGACCAAAAGAGGGGGCGGTGTACTCATTTACACCAACATAGCCCTAACCGTATCGCTCCTCACCTTGGAGCAACACACCTCCCCTGATGGTGACTCTATATTCATCCAAGTCACCCTAGGGCACAACAAGCAACTCGCTATTGGCTGCATTTACCACCCTCCCAAATTGGCTCTTCAATCCCTAGAAGCAATAACAAAAATCACGGCTCAAGTTGTTTCTTTGGAGCTCCTTATTCTGGGTGTCTTCAACCTAAACCGGGCCCAGGACCCCAACAACACCCTTATGGCACTGACCCAAGAAGCAAACCTGGTAAAGGTCATCTTAGAATCAACCAGACTTAACTACAAATCGGGGATCCACACCACCCTTGATTGGGCTCTGGTGTCCAATCCCGCCAACATCCTGAAAGCCAGCATAATGGTGGACTCCTTAAGTGACCACTCCCCCATATTCTGCATCTGGAAGAACAGAGCACCCAAGATCCAACCCAGAATACTCACTGCTCGTGACTACACAAACTTCTCAGCAGTGCAGTTTAATGACTACCTATGCAGTCTGGACTGGAGCCCAATTAAGCTCCTCCCCACCTTGGCTGAGGCTCTGGAGCATTTCCACGGCGCAGTATGTACAGCAGCTAACCTCTTCGCCCCTTGAAAAAATGTATACAAGTGGATCTCTCCATCCTTAAAAACCCTTATGGTCAGTCAAGACAAGGCCTGGAAGAAGTTCAAGCTATTTTCCCTTCCTGCGGACCTCATGTCATACAAGGTCTTAAGAAAAAAATGCAAGAGAGCCGTCAAACTTTCAAAAAGGGAGTATGTCACTCACCTACAAAAAAAAACAATTTGGGCAACCCTAAACAATTCTGGTATCATGTCAACAACCTGATCAGGGGTAACACTAAGACTGAACCTGGCCCCATTGAGGGCAATGGTGTGCTAGTGAGCGACTCCCTCGAAATTGCTACTGCCCTCAACAATCACTTTGGTAACCTCGATGCCTACAAGATCGGCCCTCCCTCACTGACCCCGGCTCCTAATATTGTCAAGCCTACTCGTCTTACCCATCCTTTCTTCCATCTAAGACTGGTGAAGATAAAAGAGGTCCAATCCCTCCTAAGGGCTCTGAAAGACAAAGGCGCAAGAGGTCCTGATGGGATAAACCCTCGACTTCTTAAGGCTGGTGCCCCATCCCTCACCAGACCCCTGACCTGGCTCATAAACAGATCTCTACTTAAAGGGACTGTTCCAGACCAGTGGAAACAGGCCAACATGGTCCCTATTCACAAGGGTGTTTCCAGGGAAAAATATAAGTAATTACAGGCCTGTTTCCCTGCTCAGTACCCTTGCAAAGCTACAGGAAAGGTTAGTATAAGGCCAAGTCCGTGACTATCTGGAGTCCCATCAGCTAATTGCATATTCACAGCATGGTTTTAGAACTAACCATGGTACTGACACAGCACTCATCCATCTCTCGAATGACTTGCTCAGAGCAATGGATAATGAGACACCCACTGGCGCTGTCTTTTTAGATTTGTCCAAGGCTTTCGACCTTGTGGATCACAAACTCCTGCTACTAAAACTGGATAAAATTGGCCTAGACCCCCTCGCCCTCAAATGGTTTGGGAGTTACCTATCAGGCCAATCCCAGAGGGTCAGCTGGACGGGTGCCGCCTCGGGTCCTCTACCCCTTACAGAGGGAGTACCACAGGGCTCGATCCTCGGCCCACTCCTTTTCTCCATATTTACTAACGACCTAAGCCTCCACTGTGGGGGAAGCTCGGTCGTTCAGAACACAGATGACACCATCATCTACTGATCCCGGGATAACATTGCAGCTCTAGGTCCCCTTCTCCAAGCCAACCTAGCATCTCTTGAGGCCTGGCTGAGAGCAAATAGAATGGTCCTAAATACAGGCAAAACTAAGGCAATGCTATTCGGATGCAACGCCCTTGGACACGACAGGTATAAATCTCTGCAACTCACTGCTCTCTCGGGGAAACGACATTGAGGTTGTGCCCTCCTTAAAATACTTAGGTCTAACATTGGACCATTGCCTTACCTTCAGGTACCACATGGATCAGGTCACCAAGACCATACACCGCAAACTTGGTACTCTGTACCGGCTAAAAGACCAGCTCATCCCTGAGGCCAGGACCTCAATCATCACAAGTGTCCTCCTCCTCCTCCTCCTCACCCTGACTTACACTGCCCTAATCTTACAGGGCATGGCCAAGCAGGAGGTCACCAAGATGCAAATCCTGTATAACAAGGTAGCCCGGTTTACTACCCAGGACCACTCGCGAAGGCGCCATTGTGACACACTTGCCCAGCTATGCTGGCCCTTGCTGACCTCTCATTTCCACTACCCCCTGCTCTGCTTGACCTTCAAGCTACTCAGCCCTTCAGCTCCACCCTGCATCGCTGGAACTATCGCACTCAAACATAACCCCAGAAGCCTACGGACATCTGGACGTACACTGCTTGAAGTTCTCAGAGTCAGAACTAATGCTGGCAGCAGGTCGTTCTCCTACTCAGCCCCCTACCTGTGGAAAAAACTCCCACCCCTAGTGCAGAAAGCCTCCTCACTGATGAATTTCCACACCAGACTCAAAGCTTACATGTCTGATACTAGCATTTGTCATTGCCATGGCTCATGACCCCCCCCCCACTTGCTTCTATCCTCCTAATATCCAGATCCTCCAAGCACCTTATCAGGTTCCACGGTGCTTCCCTCTAGACATAGTACCACAGCTAACTTTCCACTGAACCCTGCCAGTAGTAAACAATAAGCTTACCATCAAAAATTACATTTCTTCTGCACCTTTTGATAATTCTACTGTCAACATATTTGTAAGGACTGATGCATGATGATAACCATGGCTGTAACCTGCTCACACACCTGAAACTATTCTGTAACCCAGGTCTTTTTTCTGTATGAAAATATGTATTGTTATCCCGGGCTGCCCCTGAAAAGGGGACCTGCGGGGCTCAGTGGGCCTACCCGGTCACCAAATTTTAAATAAATTAATAAATTAATAAATAAATAAATAAATAATCTCTCCCTTAACCCTGTATCCTGCTCCTCTCTGCTTTATGGCTGATGACCTGATGTTCTATGTGAGCTTAAAACATTTTGCTGACATTAACTCTAACCTAAATTCTGATCGCTGCAAGGTCCACTCCTGGCTGTTCCAAAACAGATTGCTATTCAATGCTAGTAAATCATGTTCGATACTATTTGGCTCTACCTCTAGACTGAAAAAGTGTACTGGCTGTTTGGCAATTTCCAGTATATCTGATACCCTGCTTGACAGTGTTTACTCTTTTAAGTACCTTGATATAACATTTGACCCTTCTCTATATTTTGCACTGGACATTGTAAGACAGTACAGACTGAGTTTTCACTGTTATGCAGATGATACTCAGCTGCACCTGTCTTTTGTGCCCGACCAGGATAGTGCACTCTCAGTCTTTTATAACTGTTTCACTGAAATCCAAGACTGGATGAATTCCAGTTGGCTGAGATAGAACCCTGACAAGACAAAGATGTTAGTGGTGGATCCGGGTCACCGGATAAGGGGGTTGGTGGCAGGGCAGCCATCCGGGCTTTGGCTTGGGGGTTCCCAGCTCCCGACCTCTGAACTGGTGCGGAATCTTGGGGTGATATTTGATGATGGGCTGACACTTTGCTCGCAGGTGGCAGCTGTGGTCAAGTCCTCTTTTTTCCCTCTGAGAATATCACCCGGATTAAGCACATTGTTCTGTCTGGAGACCTTTCAGCCTTGGTCCATGCTTTTGTGACCTTGTGCCTTGACTACTGTAACTCCCTATACCTAGGGCTTGTGGGGGATGATATCTGCCACTTGCAGCTAGTGCAGAATGCTGCAGTCAGGTTACTGTCTGGGTCAACGTGATCCAGTCATGTATCGTCTGTGCTGCGCACTCTGCATTGGCTGCCTGTTCAGTGGCAGATCACCTTTAAAGCTGGCTTGCTGACTTTTAAAGCCCACATGGTTTGGGTCAAAGTTACCTACAAGTGCTTCTGAACCCCTACTGCCCCCTCAGACCTCTCCGCTCAACCTACGAGGTATTGCTGGAGATTCCCAGGGTGCAATGGAAGACCTTGGGCAGCGTGCTTTTGCCTTTGCAGCCCCTCCCTGTGGGAATTCTCTACCTGCCGGGTTTGAGAGTGCCAGACAGTGGAGAGCTTTAAAACCGCTCTAAAACATACCTGTTTTTATGTGCTTTCCCTGAGTTTTAATATGTATAATTGCATATTTAGTTTTTAACTGTTTTTATTTGTGTGTTGTTTAACTGTTGTATTTAGTTGAGTTGTGTTCTTCGAAATTGTACAGCGCTTTGATATTTATTGATATTGCGCTATATAAATACATTTATTATTATTATCTCTAATACCTGTAAATTGTGATATATGAATATCAAGTTTGGCCTGGCTTATAGAACCCATCACACCCTCCACCTGAATTGCCATTGCTCAGAGCTTCCTTCCTCCCAGCCTTACCGATGGCTCTTTCACCTAATCCCACACCTCCAAAGCTAACCTCCACAAATAGGACATTACCTACAACAGCATATGTCACCTTTGTCTTGGCTTCAAACCAACTCACCCACCATTGTCAGCTCTACTCTGGGTTAAAACTCTGGGTTAAATTAGTTGTCTCCTGGGGCTAGTCGTCCTCTTGCTCTGGGTGCCCTTACGGACAAAATTCTTAGGACTGGAGTACCTTCCTCCCTACCTGTTCTGCTGAAACCCCCTGATATGGCCTACTCCCTCCAATCAGGTGATCTGTCCCTTCTAGCTGGTCTCAGGCATACTTCCAACATGGGGTTTGATGCTTTCTCCCACTTTGCTCCAAATTACTGAAACTCCCTCCCGGTAGCCCTCTGGCACTCCCCCTTCCATGCCATTTTCAAAAGGGAGCTTTACCATCATCTAATGGTCTCCAACTCATGTACCTGTTTCTTACCTCCCTGAGTACTATACCTATTTTGACATCTTTACCCATCATCCTACTTTTGAGTGAAACGATACAGTGCTGCCCTTTGTGCAATTGACATTATTTGTGCTAAGAAAAGTGTTTGCTGAAATGAATTATCTGACGCACTTGATTGCTGATTCACCTTCTGCTCCAGTTGTTTTTGTTGCAGTGTTTTTTGGCAATGAACTAGGTCTCCTTGCTACCTAGATTCATGCATGGTTTTGTACAGCCACGGCTCATGTAATGTACTGTGTAACTATAACATTTCTAATGTCACTTTTCTTTTACTGTATTTCTGCTCCATTGTGCTTGTAAGTGTTCTCTCCCAGGTCATGCCTGGAAATAGGCATATTATTGTCTAGTGCACTTACTCGGCAATCAAAAACCAAATAAATAAATGGGAGAAGGCACCTGGAGATTCTTGTGAGTCTTTCCTGTGAGTTGACAAAATCAAATTACAAGCCAGTTTGTAAAACTGTGTTAAAAAATATATGGAGTAGATTAAGGCACCATTCTAAAAAACTAGTAAAATTCTGAGACAATCCTTTCAGGCCCTGGTGCTTTGTTTTTTTTTGTTTTTTTTGTTATTGTTTGTTTCCCGTACTGCATTAACTATTTCAGCTGTTGAAAAAATATTGGAAATGGCCTGAACAAATTATTTCTGATATTCAAATTATTATATGCAGTATCATTGTTGGAAAGCACTTCAAGATCAAAAAATAATTGCATAACATGTTTAAACCCAAGTCTTAGGAGTAATATATACTTGCAGTGAAGACTGATAACTGCCATGGCCTCTTGCAATTACGGTCCAGAATTGCTTGCTATTCTTATTAGTCATTGCGTCCCTGAGTTTTATCCATAAGTTGTTTTGCTAAGTAACTTCTCTTGTAGGATTATCTTTTTGTGTATCGTTCTTTGCCTGTTAACTAATCTAATATCTGTCTAAGTTTTATGTTTTCTAAGTTTTCTTACCGCGTTGTTTACTTCTGATTTTGCTTTTTTACGTTTTATATGAAACCATGTTTCACTGAAATCTGAAGTCTTAACTTGATTATATAGTATTGGGTTAAGGAACCTTGTTAAATTTTCATATGCAGTTAAACATTCTTTTGAATATCTGGACTCTGAAATGATCCTGCTGTAAATCTCAGATTGTGTGCAGGAAATAACTGTGGCTGTTTCGGTGGTCATTTCTTGTGATGAAGTTACCACTTTCTGATTTATGACTACTAACTGGAATTTATTTTACTTCAGTGATTTACTAACCATATTATTAGATGTAAGATATAAGCAGTATGGGGTGATGTTCAGCTTCAGGTCTGGGATAAATTTTCAAATCTTTGACTATAGTGAGACCTAACTTGTTAACCCATATCAGCTCTAACATTAATGTTCCGGTTGGACCCAGATATGTGTAGGTAAGGGCACTCTCCCTGCATCTAGGAGCATACATGGTGAAACAGTCATTCAGGAAGGGACCTTACACCAAAAACTGAAAACCACTTACTTGACTTCCCAAGCCTGAGGTAGTCTCCGGTGCTTCACCGACACATAGCTGGACAAACAAAGCCGCAGAAGGAAGGGGTTAGCAAAACTTGGATACTTAACAAAGGCAAATGTTCAAATGAAAATGGTTTAAACAACCAACAGGATCCTCCATTTCTCTACTGTGAGCTTCATAGATTGATGTTAACCTTCACACTTCTGGTCACATATTTCAGCCGGCACAGTTAATTTTCTGTGACCTTCTCACCAGAGTGTGAACATTCCCTTTTACTTCTGGGTAAACTTCAACTTTGGTGGGGTACTTTCACTGACACATACAGGCCCCAGTAGAGGCACTAGAACTCTTGGAGTCCCCCACCCCAGGCAGCAATGGATAGAGACTCCCCAAGCACCTCCTAGCCCATTTTTCTATGTCACATAACTTTAGCAGACTCTCAGCTTGCATACTGGCAACTGAGCAGCACTACTGCATCATGTGATGGACATCTGAACACACTCCGACTTCACACAGCATCTGTTCTTTTACATTTCACTCACAGCTTTTCCCTTTTTTCCTGCAAAGACACTTTGGCCACCGAGACATGTCTGGTGCATTCTGGCACTACACAGACCTAGGAGCAATCCTGCCCACACTTTAACTCTGAGGTAAATTCCTGTTTTCTGACAGGAATTTTGTAACTTCACAGTCACTGTTACTCTTTTGGGGGGAGGAGGGCTCTGCTGAGTGCCAAACCAATCACTTTAAATATCAAATGGAGTAAATATCACCACAGATCCTTTGTCCATAGGACTCCCTAGACCTTCTTCCTCTCAGACAGACCTCTATTTTTTTCTTAAACTGTCTTTTTCTACTGCTGGAGAGGGGGCATGGCACCCCCCTTGCAAAGGGTCTCTTTGACGACATCCATCATGAATGAGTATTTGTTTTTGATGGCAGGCTCTACTGAAACATAGAAACATAGAATTTGATGGCAGATAAGGACTGCTTGGCCCACCTAGTCTGCCCATTTTCCTACCTAACAGATAAGCTGCAGATCATAGTTAACCAACAGCTTACTTCCTCCTACCCCCCCACTAGGACTGCCTTATGTCTGTCCCATGAATTCTTGAATTCCTCCACTGTTCTTGACTCCATGACCTCCTTAGTGAGGCTGTTCCATGCATCCACAACCCTCTCCGTGAAAAAAATACTTCCTCACATTACCTCTGAGCCATCCCCCCTCTATCTTCAAATTGTGCCCCCTTGTTGCACATCTCTTTTTCTGAAAGATGCTACCCTCTTGGAGCTTGCTGATTTCCTTCAGGTACTTAAAAGTTTCTATAATGTCCCCTCTCTCCCTTCTTTCCTCAAGGGCATACATTTTAAGCTCCTTTAGTCTTTCTTCATATGTCTTCTGGTGCAGACCCTGCACCATTTTGGTTGCCGTCCTCTGGACAGCCTCCACTCTGTCTATGTCTTTGTGGAGATGGGATCTCCAGAACTGCACACAGTACTCCAGGTGGGGTCTCACCAACTGTCTTTATGGAGGGATAACAACTTCCTGTTTTCTACTATTGATGCCTCTTCCTATGCATCCCAGTATCCCCCCAGCCTTCCTTACTGCCTTCTCCACATTGCTTGCCCACCTTAGGTCATCTGATATAATACCCCCAGGTCCCTTTCTATTTTTACTGTTGTCAGTATCTCACCCCCCATTGTGTACGCTTCCCTGGGTTTTGTTTCCCATGTGCATTACCTTGCACTTCTTTACGTGAATCTGAGCTGCCATACATTTGACCATTCCTCCAACCTTGCCAAGTCCCTTCTCATCCTTTCCACTCCATCTTGTGTATCAACCCTGTTGCAGTCTTTGTGTCATCTGCAAGAGACATACTTTTCCTTCCAGTTCCTCTGCAATGTCACTTATAAAGACATTAAAAAGGACCGGTCCCAGTACTGAACCCTGCGGTACCCTGCTAGTAACCCTCCTTTCTTCACTGTGGACTCCATTTACTACTACCCTTTGCATCCTGTTATCTAGCGAATTTCTATCCAGGCTACCATCTTGGGACCCACTCCAAGGCTGGCTAACTTGTGCATTGATCTTTTGTGTGGGACTGTATCAAATGCCTTGCTAAAATCTAGGTAGACCATGTCCACTGCCCCTCCCTGGTCTACTACTTTGGTCACCCAGTCAAAGAAATCTATTAGATTCATCTGACATGACCTTCCCATCATGAATCCATGCTGCCTTGGGTCCTGTGCCCCACTGGCCTCTAGGTACTCAACAATTCTTTCCTTCAGAAGTGATTCCATAATTTTCCCTACCACTGAGGTCAAACTAACTGGTCTGTAGTTTCCTGCCTCTGTTCTGCTCCCACTTTTGTGAAGAGGAATCATATCCGCCCTCCTCCAGTCCTCAGGTACCCCCCCATCTTCCCATGATTTGTTAAAGAGAGTAGTCAGCGGTGTCACTAGTTCTACCCTTAGTTCTTTTAGAATTCTTGGGTGAATCCCATAAGGCCCCATTGCTTTGCCCACCTTCAATTTTATTAGTTCTTTCAGAACCCTTTCTTCTGTAAATGGACTGGTATCGACCTTCATCTTCAGAGTGTTTCTTTTGTTTGGTTTAGGTACCTCCCCCTCCTCTTTCTTTGTGAATACTGAGCAGAAATATTTGTTCAGTATCCCTGCTTTTTCACTGTCACCCTCTACCCACATTCCTTCCCCTTTATTAAGCCTCAGTGTCCTTCCTTTGGTCTTTCTTCGCTCCCTAATGTACCTATAAAAGGTCTTATCCCCCTTCTTAACAGAGTTGGCTATCCTTTCCTCGGTTTGGGCCTTTGCTATTCTGACTGCCTTCCCTGCCTCTTTCTGCTTTAACTGATAAAGTTCTCTGCCCTGCTCTTTCTGTGTTTCCTTATATTTCCTGAATGCTATCCTTTTCTCCTTAACCTTCCCTGCCACCTCTTTTGAGAACCATAGCATTTTTTTCCTTCGTTGTGTTTTGTTGATTTGCTTTACAGAAAGGCCTGTTGCCTCTGTGATGGCTGTTTGATTACTTCCCATTGTCCCTCCACCCCTCCTTCTTGCCTGTTTGCTAGTGCTTTTCTGAGGCACTCCCTCATTTTCCCAAAGTCAGCCCTCCTAAAGTCCAATACTCTTACTTTTGTATGGTTTGATTGTATGGCTATGTTTATCGTGAACACATTGTTTGGTGGTCACTTGTTCCCAGATGGCTACCCACTTCTAAATCTGAGATTCTTTCTCCGTCCCCATTTGAGAGTAATGAAAAACTTTCAGGACAGTGGGAGCTAGCACAGTGTGCCAGGTGCATGTCTCACACCAGCTCTGACTCGTACAGTCCCTGCCCTTCAGCACAGACCACTGACTCCTCCCCTTTGAAATGCCAGGTCAGACCAGCTGACCCAGCCCTCCAAATGTATAGAGACTGACATAACCTAGAAGTTGGTAGACACCCTTAAAGGTATATTACATAGCTCCTGAGGGAGGTTACATATAGTTTCCTGGGCAAGCACTCCTATTTCTTCCATTTAGAAGATGGAAACTATTTGCCAGTAGTAGATTTACTAACTTTCTCCTATGGTTATTAATGTTTTTATCTACATATTGTCTGTTCTCAGAAAGATTTTTATTCAACGTTTGAAAGATCATGATATCATTTTCATTAGCATCAGTATCTTGTGAGATCTCAAGAAAGTTTCCCTTATATCAAAAAAGTTTCCTGTATGTGAGTTAAAGTCACCCAAGAGATATATATAAGTGTCAGGGTAATCATGTTGTGACTTCTTATGCTGCCCCGGTCCAGAATGAATAAATATTATATCTTGTGGAATCCCCTTCCCCAGAATCAATCACTTTCTTTAGCTTAGCCATTACTTAATAGCTTGTAAGAGGGAATCCCTATGTATAACAAACTCTAGCAAGAGCCAATATGGCTGCAATAAATTGGTATTGTGGGTAGTGAAAAATATGTAAACTATCAATTTTTACACTAACCACTGAGCCACCTAACTGCACTATCTAATTGTTGTGATATACACTCACTGACTAATACATATACACATAAATGCATATATATTCCAGTGTAACATAGCAGTGCAAACACAGTTTTACAGATTTGAAAAAAGACATTGAGGGATCATTTTCTTCTTTTCAGGTTCCGATGGACATTGGAGGGTGGGGGTTGGCACTAGATAACTCATTTAAATCAGCAATGACTTGCATAAAGCTGAAACTGATCTAGATAGTGGGGGAATGTTGACTAACAATTGTTGTACTAACCACTGAGCCACCTAACTGCACTTTCTAATTGTTTTGATACACACACTGACTAATATATATACACATATATGTACACATATATATATATATATATATATATATATATATATATATTCCAGTATAACATAGCAGTGCACTGTCTACACACATAACATTGCTACACACACACACACACACACACTCTCTAACACACATACACTGCCTTATATGGAACTTATTTACTTATATGTCTAACCCTAACTTTTACTGTATTTAAGATAAGCACTTTGTTTTGCACTAACTCATTATACTAATCTATGGCATGACTGGGTAACTAAGGCAGAGAACTAGGGAGGTGCAGTGGATGTGGCCTATCTGGACTTCAGAAAGGCCTTTGACACTGTACCTCATATAGGCTGATTAACAAACTGCACAGCCTAGGGGCGGATCTAAAAAAGTTCTGTGGGTGGATAACTGGCTGAATGGCAGGAGTCAGAGGGTTGTGGTAAACAGGGAGTACTCTGGAGAGGGAGAGGTGATGAGCAGAGTGCTGCAGGGGTCGGTGTTGGGGCCGGTCCTCTTCAATGTCTTTATTGGGGACATTGCAGAGGGACTGGTGTGGAAGGTATGCCTCTTCACAGAAGATACAAAGGTATGCAATAGGGAGGACACTTCAGTGGGTGTTGAAAGAATGAGGGAAGACCTTAGAAAACTGGAGAAATGGTCAGAAGAATGGAAGTTGGGATTCAATGCAAAGAAGTGCAGGATCATGCACATAGGGCAGAAGAACCCATGGGCAAAGTACAAACTAGATAGAAAGGTACTGACAGTCACAAAGCAGGAAAGGGATCTGGGAGTTATCATCTTGGATGACCTAAGAGAAAGTAGGCAGTGCGATAAGGTGGCTGGAAAGGCTAGCCAGATGCTTGGGTGCATAGTGAGGGGTATCCGGAGTATAAAGAAGGAGGTCATCTTGCCCCTGTGTAAGACACCCATGAGACTGCACCTGGAATACTGCATCCGGTTCTGGAGGCCTTATCTGAGAAAGAACATAGACAGGATGGAGGAGGTGCAGTGGAGGACAAGTAAAATGGTGCAGGGCCTGTGGGAGAAGACCTATGAGGAAAGACTAAAGGAGTTAAATATGTATTCCCTGGAGGAAAGGAGGGAGGGGGGACATGAATGAGGCATACAAATTCATCACCGGTATAAACAGAGTACAGGAAGGAAGCATCTTCCAAAGTAAGAGCTGCTCCAAGTCAAGGGGCATAAAAAGAAGTTGGGTGGGGAGGAGGCTCAGGGGAAATGTGAGAAAATATTTTTTCATGGCAAGGATGGTGGACACGTGGAATAGCCTACCAGAAGGGTAGCTAAAATGGTCACAGAATTTGAGAAGGAGTTGAGATAGACACAAGGGTATCCTGGAGGCAAGGGGAGGCTCCAAAGCTCAGTCTGAGTGTGGGGCCTCACACTAGATAGGGATTACTAGGTCAGACTAGGTGGTGATGCGACTCCTAGCCCCCCAGCCCAACCTCCCACAGAGCACCCACCAGCCCGCACCCCCAGACTCTGCCACACACCCTCACTCACCTGAACAGGTCCCGGTGTGAAGATCCATCCTCCCATCAAAGACACGTCTTGCTGCTGGAACTGGGAACTGCTATATGAGAAATAAGGTAAGTGCGGTTCAGTGCATTTCAATGGGTTTTCCACTGCACTTACCTTATTTTTCATATAGCAGTCGCCGGTTGCAGCAATAAGACGTGTCTTCTATGGGACAGTGGATCTTCACACTGGGATCTGTTCACGTGAGTGAGGGTTTGTGTGGATGTCTGGGGGGTGTGGGACGGCGGGTGCTCAGTGGGAGGTCAGGTTGGGGTGCGGGGTTGCATCAGTGATGGATTTTTTTTTTTACAGATAAAAAAAAGACATCAAGGGACTGTGTTCTTTTCAGGCTCTGTGGGACATTGGAGGGTGGGGAGGGGGAGTTGCCACTAAACATCTCATTTAAATCAGCAATACCATGCATAAGGCTGAAATTGATCTAGATAGTGGGAAATGTAGACTAGCAATTTTTGCACTAATCACTTAGTCACCTAACTGCACTTTCTTATTGTTGTGATATACACACACACTAACTAATACATACTGGGTATACACATATATGCATATACATCTGTATAGAAGGTTATATTCATGTTCTGTTTATTTTCACTATTTCACTATTGAGAGAAAACTGCGAAAATAACCAGAAAGTGAATATTAGCAGCATATTGCAAATCATTGAGTCACAAGCTCATTGTTTTGCAAGGTGGACGTGATTTATTTTACCAGGCTCCTCAAGTGCAGTCCACTTGGTTGAAGTGGTCTTCTGAGATTTGCTGTCCTGGGTTGCACTGACATATTTTATCTCCAGGATGTGCTGCTTCTTGTTGTCCCGTGGCTGTGCAGTAAGCCACGCTGAAGGACACCATGCCAGGGGAAAGACAATAATAATTATAAAAAAAGAAAAGTTCTGTCTGCCCATGATTGCTGTGTGTCCTGGTGGAAGTTTAAAGACACATGGCAGTTTCCACAAGGGCACTGTAGGGGATCTTCCTTAGTGTCCCCCTTCCCCCAACACTTCTGAACACTCAGATCACAGCAGGAGCTTGAAAAGTAGCAGCTGGGTGCCTGAGTTGCGGGTGCTTTCCCTTCGGCTTCCTACACCAGCTCAGATTCAAACTTAAGTAATCAGAGGGCAGAGCAGCTGTTGTAGACAGAGCTACAAAGCCTGCTTGCTTTAAGTAAAGGTCCAGCTTGGTCCTACTTGAAACTGCTCTGAATTACAGCTGCTGGAGGACTTGGGGTCATGAGGGAGGAAACAAAGGTTGAAATTAACTTCCCTCCTCCATGCTGAATGCCACAGAGCACTCAGATCACTGGAGGAATATGAAAAGCAGCAGGCAGGTGCTTGAATCAGCAGGGTAAGTGTAAGCGCTAAGCGCTAATTCTGCAGGACATGAGCATGTGTAGCAGGTTGGATTGCACAAAATACACCAGATATGAATTCAGCTTGCTATACAATATATTCCAGTATAACATAGCAGTGCACTGTCTACACACATTTTTACAGCTTAAAAAAGATATTGAGGGACCGTTTCCTTCTTTTCAGGCTGCAAGGGACATCAAAGGGTGGGGGGTTGCCACTAGATACCTCATTTAAATCAGCAATGACATGCATAAGGCTGAAACTAATCTAGATAGTGGGGGAATGTAGACTAGCAATTTTTGCACTAACCATTGAGCCACCTAACTGCACTTTCTAATTGTTGTAATATACACATACTGACTAGTACATATACACATATGTGTGTGTGTGTGTGTGTGTATATATATATATATTTCAGTATAATATACAGTGCAAATCATATTAAACTGTCCCTGCAATTCACTGGTTTAGCATTTTTTTCATGTGTAATTTCTGGGGTTTTGTGGGTTTTCTCCTGACCCCTACACCCACGCATCCCCAACGTAGCATGTGCGTGTGGAGGAACACACATGTATCCCATTCATGATGCCCCTAACTTCCAGTCCCACTGTCCATTCGCTGATGGCGGGACTATGGGCGGGCAGGACCACCCCATACCCAGGAGAGGAGAGCTAACGCTAGATCCTGCTCCCACCCTCCCCCATGCCGGCACCCTGGTGACTTAGGGCAATTCCTGAACCTGGGTTGCCGGGCGTAGTGTGAGGTGTGGCGTCCACTGCCTCAACCCTCCATGCCACCGGGTCGGCTAGTGATTTCGCATTTTTCAGTGAGTTGCTTAATGTGTGCACTGCTTATTGCAATTAATTAATAAAAGTTTCCTAATCATTTGTTTCTAGCTGCTATTCAGTTTCAGCTTACTGTTTTTTGCAGCTCTCTGGAAACTTTTTTCAATGAATGAGCAGCGCACACATTAAAAGGACACTGTCAGCTTTCAGCAGCTATATTGAACTTGTGTGACCAGTGTGCCTGTAATAACATATATGGCAAAATAAACTATTCATGTGCTCCAGTATGAGTAACACTAAAATCTGTTACCTAAATTATAAAAAATATATACTTTAGCTGGGACCAAGCACATTGCTTTAGTGCTTGGCCGGTCTTCCACTGCCGGATGCCTTTTCTTAATGTGAACATGCATTGCGCATGTGCGAATTTCCTTACCAAGTGTAAGTGATAGTTTGGGCTAAAAGTACATGCTCTTCTGAGCATGGAGATCTTTGTAAGAATAATGAAGAGCTTTGCAAGTCTTACTTTTACCACTTTGACAAACAGGACCGTGATCCTGAGCATGTGTGTCACATCCATTGCGACGTCACACGGTCACACGCAGGCTCAAGATCGCGGTCTTGTTTTTCAAAGTGGTAAAAGTAAGACTTGCAATGTTGTTTTTTATTCTTACAAAGGTTTTTGTTACAATGAGAAAAAAATGCACAAACATACTTGTGCTGCAACACAAGATGAAACCATATCCAAACATAGCCCCTAATAAACTAATATGAAACACCATCAAATTATGACAACAATGGGCTCACATGGGCACCTCTGTAGAGCCCCCCGACATACACGTGCAATAAACAGTATAACACATGCAGTAAACAGCATAAACTGCTAGAAATTCTTGCACCAAAGCTATCAGGCTCACAAAAGCGGCCTACTTTAGAAATCGCTTCAGAATTGATCGCCCCACCTCCTTCTGGAACATTGCCCACTCCATCATCAACTCATCTTCTCAATCCAGTGTCCCTTCTGTAGCTCTTAACAGCAGTAAAATTACTGACCCCACTCAGGTGGCATATGCCATGAACACCTTCTTCAGCACATGCACCCTCCCGGGCCAAGTCTTCCCCTCTCTATCTGCTAACAAACCCCTCCCACAGTTCCAAATGGGGCAGTACTTCTCTCTCTCTCCCCCCTGTTTCTGCTCATGAAGTACTGACCATGCTCCTATCCCTAAATCCAGCCAAACTGAGCCTGGATGGACTCCATCCTAGTCTCCTATGTATATCTGCTCCTGCTATCACCCTCTCCCAACCTACTTACTAAACCTATCCTTCTCCTCATGCTCAGTACCCATGGCCTGGAAAACTGCATGTGCCATCCCCTTCCACAAAAGTGGGGATCCCACAACTCCCAGGAACTATCATCCAATCTCCCTCCTCCTCACCTTATCAAAGATACAAGAGTGCTTAGTACAATCAAGACTGGATGCCTTCCTCACCTCCACCAATTTCTTGTCCCCTTTCCAGTCCAGCTTCAAGAAACACTGCTCCACCGTGTCTTCTCTCCTTAGGTTTACTGGCCACATTCAGTCTGCTGCTGACAAAACCCATATCGCTGCTGCAGTGTTCATCGACCTAGACAAGACCTTTGATTCAGTATCCCACCCCCTACTCCTAAATGCATTTGACCAGACCGGTCTTGCCCCCCCCCCGGTGGTCCAGTGGTTCAACTCTTACCTTACAAACAGACATCAGTCAGTCAGAATAGCTAACTTCTCTTCCTCCCCCCTCCCTATTCAGGCAGGTGTTCCTCAAGGCTCCATCCTTGGGCCCATTCTTTTCACTCTGTTTATAAACAACCTCCCTTCAGCCTCCCTCCCCTATCCCATAGACATTACATCCACTCTGTCTCTTTTATCTCCAAATACTGGTTCAGTCTTCTCCCCTCCTACCTCCCTGACCATCTCATCCCAGTACCCCTGACTCCTACTCCCTCTACTCAAGGGATGCCCAGTCCTTTTCTGTACTCAAACCATCCTCAGACATGGGCACATCTGCTTACACCTGTCATCTTCCCAAACTTTGAAACTCTCAACCTCCCATCCTCCATAACTCCCTCTCTCACACCACCATTAGATCTCAGCTATGCCTCCTGTCCCCTCCTACGTGCTCTTATGTCATCTAACAGCACTTATGCACTGTAATCTCATATAATAAATGAAATCTGATGTATATTCACCACTCTGCATATGCTTATTTACTTGTTGATCTGCAGAATTACCTCTGTACACCATCTTAGCATACAAAGTGTCCCTGTACTCTGTAAATCCGTTTATGTCTGTAATGTTTTGTTTATGTTTTGCAACTGCGATCTTACTGCTTCTGTATTTTTGTTTATGTTTTGTAACTCACTTCCCCTAGTGTCCCCAGGTCACACCTGGAAATGAGCCTCGGCTCAGTGTGCCTTTCCTGGTTACCAAATGTTTGAATAAAATAAAAATAAATAGTTCAGAACTGATGAGCATAAAGACATGTTAGAAAATATAGATATACAATTTGTGATGCAGCATAGGTAAATGAGTTGCTATACAATATAATGGGGGGCTATCACAGATGATATGAAGGACTAGAATACCTTTGTGTTGCTAAATAAAACAGACAATGACCCCTAGATTACAGATAAAGCAATGATTAGGTATTAATAATTAAAAATACTAACCAATCCAAGGTAAGTCTCCAACTTGTGTCATCTGAATCAGAACTGTCAGTCTCTATGTAAGAATCAGATGCAGCTTGTGCCCCTTCACACTGATAAACACTGGATACTTGCACTTAAGAGTTCATTTCTAAGTAGCCCATAGTGCTATTGTATTCAGCAGGATGCCAAACACAAGTCAAAACTCCTGTGCTTCGACCCAGTCTGGATCTTCCTTAGGGAGATATGCTCCTTAAGAAAGACTCAGATTGGGGTTGAAGCGCAGAAGCTTTGATTTGTGCTTGGCATCCTGCTGAATAAAATAGCACTTTAGACAACTTAAAAACGAACTCTCGAACGCAAGTGCTTTTCTTTTTTGTGCAAAGTAAGCTGGTGGCTTTTCATTTTTGCACCACATCTCCTGTGCACACTTTGTCTCTTGAACATTAACCCTTAGGCTGCCAGCAAAATTAGAGTGTATAGGAATTTTGGACTGATATATCAGTCCGCGGTCCTGCAAGGGTTAACACTGGATACTGTGGGCTCAGATAGGTAAGACTAGATATCAGAATCAAAGTTTAAATGTATAGTATGTCCTCAACATCTTTATATTCTTCTACCTCAAACATGATGAATAGGGAGCACAGGCACAGTAAAGATTATTGAAATCCAAAGGTAAAAAACACACTCCCTGTAAAACAGCTAGCTTAGCTGATCTATGTTTTCAGGAAGAAAGCACATAACCAGCACAGACCAGCAAACTCCTTTTTCAGTACTTTAGCAACAGAATTTCAACAGCATGGAAGTTTTAAGATGAAAAGGTGCATATGAACAGTCCATTTGAAACCTCCACTGTAAAAAAATCTGTAACTTAAATGAACTGTGTTTAGGGGTCCTTTAACTTATCTTCAATGAGAGTTGTAACATCAGATGATTTACTACAATAAAACATTCCATTCTGTGACATTTGACTTACCCACTGCTAGTCCCAGGGTTTTCTGCTTATCTCCCTTTATAGCTGAGAAAGACTTACTGAGCTGACATGCTTATGAGCTATGAAACTTCTTCAAAAGACAGTTCTAACCAGATTGAAGCTTAGCACACAAAATAGTGCTTTGAAGCACTGCTCATCTGAATGAAAGCACAGTAATACCACAGAACCTCTAATTTTATCTAGTCCGTTAGGAATCAGAAGAGCTCCCTATTTCTACAGTACTGTAATAGCAAAATGACTAGAGGGCTCTGTGAACTGCTGCTGTAAAAATGGGGCTAGTGGCAACTGGTGCCTGGCCACATTTTCTGAAATGTACGACTTATCTACTAGACACAGGGCCAGAGGGAAACCCTTAGCTATTCTTACCACTGACCCCCTATCCTCTTGGTCTATCTTGGAATATGCAAAATAAATAGACATGCCTCCCTCTGTGTCTTGGAT
Source organism: Neoceratodus forsteri (assembly GCA_016271365.2). Lineage (NCBI taxonomy): Eukaryota > Metazoa > Chordata > Ceratodontiformes > Ceratodontidae > Neoceratodus > Neoceratodus forsteri. The sequence continues at coordinate 814,778,891 of CM057453.1, read as the reverse complement.
AGCATCCTTCTGTAGAGTATCCCATTTGATGTCCAGCCCCACTTTGTTAATGTTCCTTTGCTAACTTTAAAAGCCACAGACAATAGCAAAAAAGGCAGTGAAGGGAGCAAAGGTACAGATGGAGGAAAGTATGGCCAAGGGGGTAGCTAAAATGGAAAAGACTTTTCTCAGCTACCTGAGAGAGAACAAGAAGGCAAGGGGAGGGATAGTGAGGATAAGAAGTGTGGAAGGAGGGCTATACAGAAGCGGACCAAGAAAAAGAAAACATCCTGAACAGGTACTTCTGATTAGTCTTCACAGTGGAGGAGGGGGAGGACCACTAGGTGCAGGAACAAATGGGGGGTAGGTGGACACAAGTCTATTTTCAGTGGAAATAGTCCTGAAGGGACTGCAGCTCTGACTGTGGATAAAGCAATAGGACCAGATGGGATACACCCAAGGGTACAATAGGAAATCAGGGAGGTGCTACCTGCTCCACTGAGAGCCTTATACAATAGCTCCCTGGAAACAGGTGTGGTTCCAGAGAACTGCAGGACAGCAGTCTTGGTCCCTCTACATAAGAGTGGCAGCATGGAGGAGGCTAACAACTATAGGCCGGTCAGTGACACCTCAACGGTGGGGAAATTAATAGAAACCTGTTAAAGGAAAGATTGGTAGAGTATCTTGAATCCAATGGAGTACAACAGGCAGCATGGATTCATGGGGGGAGGTCATGCCAGATAAATCTGATTGATTTCTTCAACAGGTGACCAAGGAAATAGATCAGAGGAGGGAAATGGATGTGGTCTATCTGGGCTTTAGCAAGGCCTTTGAAACTGGTTTTATTTATTTATTGAAATGTTTCATCAGGAAGCCACACTGAACAACAAGTTGTTCATCTCCCAGTGCGACCTGGGGGAAGGGCACAGGGAGTTTGCATACAGAAATACTTAATGAACAATACCAAGTGACATGAAGTAAAGAAAATATTACATGAAATTTAAGCAGCTGTTATAATGGAGGATAGTCAAACAATGAATTGACACATGGAATGAAATTGACAACTTAAGGAGTGAGACATTACTGAGATAAGTGCCATATTAAATAAGGATATAGACCCTGAGTGGAGAAGGGAAGCTATAGGGAGAGTGGGAAGGTTGCATTAGGATTGATGAAAACAGGTACAATTTGAGGAGGGGAAATTATGGAGGGCAGAGGAGAGGGAAGGAAGGGAGGATGAGTGCCAAATTTGAGGAGGGAGGGCATTCCAAATTTTGGGGAAGCACTGTTTGAAGGCCAATGACCTGCCAATGTGGAGCAATGAGGGACTGCAAAGGTCCGTGAGTCTGAAGACCTTAAGGAGTGTGTAGGAGTGTGGGGGGGGTAGCAATGGAGGAGGACAGATATGTAGGTAGAGAGCCAAGCCAGAATTTAGAGACAAGTTTGGCACAGTGAGAGAGGCACCTGTTTGTAAGTGAAAGGAAGGAAAGGGAATGATAGAAATCACAGTGGTGAGTACGCACAGGAGAGTCAAGGGTGAAATGGCAGAAAGAGTCGGAAAGGGGATCCAATCTGGAATGGGTGGACTGTGCTGCACAGCAGACTGATAAAGAAATTGAGCTGCCAGGGGTTGGGGGGGGTGGATCCAAGGTGACTTGGTTAGAAATTGGTTATTGGATAGGAGACACGGGGTGGTGGTTAATGACACTTACTCTAATGATGCGAGAGTGACCAGTGGGGTACCACAGGGCTCAGTACTGGGACCGATCCTCTTCAGTGCCTTAATAAGCAACATTGCAGAAGAACTGAAAAGGAAAGTATACCTTTTTGCAGATGACATCAAAATATGTAATAGGGTGGACACTCAGGAGGGAGAGGAGAAAATGTGTAGTAATCTTGGGAAACATGAGCACTGGTCAAAAGCATGGCAGTTAGGGTTCAATGCCAAAAAGTACAAAATCCTGCACCTAGGGCATACAAACTCAGGAGCTGAGTATAGGATGGGGGGAAGAACTGACAGTCACTAAAGCAGGAAAGGGACCTTGGGGTTACCATATCTGACAATCTCAAAGTGTTTAGGTAGTGTGATAAAGCAATGTGTAGGGCCAGTGGGATGCTGGGATACAAAGAGAGAGGTGCCGCCAGCCAGAGAATAGAGGTGGTGTTGCCATTATATCCCTCGCTGGTAAGGCCCCATCTGAAGTATTGCATCCAGTTCTTGAGGCTACACTTCAGAAATGACATTGGGTGGAGACAGTCCAGATGATGGCAATTAAAATGGTGTAAAGGTTGCACCAAAAGCCCTATGAGGAGAGACTGAGGGATCTAAACATGTACATTCTAGAAGAGAGGGGAGCAAGAGGGGGTGTGATAGAGACCTACAGGTACCTCATAGCATTGGTGCTGGTCTGAAAAGTGATAGGGCCAAAGATATAAGTGGCAAATTCTTCCCTAGTAATTAATTAACATGACTGCAAAAACTGATGGGGCCATTTATGAAAATGGTAGGACCATGGCCATAGTGCCCCCCCCCCCCGTTCCACACCTGTGCCTCACAGGGGTAAACAGGGTGCAGGACGGGAGTCTCTTTCAAATAAGAAAGAGCACCAGGACCAGAAAGCATGTGATGAAGCTGAAGGGAGGAGTTTACGAGGGATGTGAGGAAGTGCTGCATCACTGAAACAGTTGTAGACACCTGGGACAGACTGCCTGTGAAGTGGAGGGAGTGAAAACAGTAGGGGGCTTCAAGCATGAATGAGGTAGACATAAGGTAATATTAGTAAATAGGCAGGGAAGAGGGAGGGTCACCAGACAACAATAAGGGTTTGTGGAGACAGACTAGGCAGGGATCATCTGGGCAGACTGGGTGGGCCAGCAGACGGTCCTTTACTGTTAGAAAATTCTATGTTTCTATGTTTCTAGCCTGAAAAACACCATGCTGACAGCTAAGGTTCACTACCATTACACACAGTAGGACAACTGTAATCAGCTTTCTGCCATCAGGTACATTGCCCTGCAGCCCTCCCCACCCCTGTATCATCCTTTTTATTACCAGTGACTGACAAGGGTTGGCCATCCGCTGGAGTTTATTTATTATAGATAAGGCCGCTAAGTGTGTAGTAGTTGTGGAGTGAGGCACTCCTTCACTATGAACTACACCACCTGCTACACTGGCACCAACCAGTTTATCTGTAGCCCAGCCTTCCTGTGAAATGCTTGGAACACACACCAAGAGAATTCATACATACTAAGAGAGTTGTCCAACTTGGCACTTTGAAAAAGAAACAAAGGTCTCTCAACCCAATCCCCCATAACTGATCTGTGATCTCTATTCTAACAGTGTCTCTCCTGAACCCTAATGGCCAAAATCTGTCCAGTTGCAAGCAAGAGAGACTGTCATCAGCACCTGGATTTTCATAGGCATTGATGGCCTTTGCTTTGAATGTTATAGTCCTGTGCAAGCATTATAGTACCTACTCTATCTCCCCCCCCCATAACTGAATCCAGCTTGGCAGACTGGCTGTTTAGCATCTCCACCACTGCAATGTTATTTCTCCAAAACCTCACTCAGCTAATAAACAGCAGGGGGACACACAACTTCACTATTGCTAATGTAAGAACGATCTCCAGGAGCATGATGTCTAGCTGCAAGCCTGCTTCTACCCACTCCTCTCACCATGTGGCCACCATACATTTGCCTGATAAGTAGGTGTTCATGCCAGTTGCCCCCAAGGTATCTGTGCTTAACTATAGAGTAGTCCTGTATTACAGACCCAGCTATCTCGCTACATGGTAATGCTGTTGTACTCCTGAAGGCAGTGCTCCCAGACCCATGTCTCATTCGGTTCCCAGTGTTGTTTCACCATGGCTCCATTAGTTGTCTGCTCCAGATGCCTAGTAAGGAGGCAGCTGGTGCAAGGGCTGTGCACACAAACTTCAGGTTGCTAGTTGCTGTTGTACAGCAGTTTACAGCACCAGTCTTCTGGCAAGCACCCATGCTATCAGTCCTCAGAGTTTACCTTTTCATGGGGTAAACATGACTGCATCACTGATGCATCCAGCTCATTTCCAAGGACCAGTAGCTGTCTTTTCAGTCATCCTCTTTGTCATATCTGCTTCAGGGTCCTTCTCCCCTTCTTTCTGCACCAGCCACTAAGCTGTCTCAGCCCACCTTAGGCTAAAAGACACCAGGTCCACTCCATTATCCCATGCTTTGGTGCCTTGTCCTCCGAAATCCTGAAGGAGGATATTTAGCTCCCTAGCCTATCATCTTCAACTGCACAAACAATTCACACAACATGCTCATTCAGACTGTCCCTTACTTAAATATTAGAATCAGAGTCATTACTTTCCACTTACTTGGGCCATGCACAATATCTCTCCTTTCACACTGCTCACATTGGATAGTCTCTTCAGTTTTAAAATGGGTAGGGAATTTCTTGCATTCTGATTGGCTGAGAAACCTCGGAAGTCATGTGATTTAGAAAAAGAAACCAATGGCTTTGCACATCTTCCAGTATCAAAATGCAGCACCACAATATCAATGCCTGTCATAAATTGTTTTAAAAGTTTCTAGCAGCCATGTTGGCATAGGAAAAAAACCTACAACCTCCCATTTGCCAGTATTTATAAAATGGCACATTGCAACATCGTAATGACCCCCCCAACACACATTTTCTATCCCCACTCCACACACCTACATCAGCACCATCAAATAAATATATCAACCCATTTCCTCACTTTTATGTTGATTTCTTACTTTTTTACAGTCTTAAGTGCCAGCACTGATTTCCCCGGTCCCCTCCCTCCTGCCCACTATCATGTTAATTGCCACTCAAGATCACACACTAACATAAAGTTTGATAATTAATCATTTTTGTTTAAAGAAAGCCCTCACTGTTACAGCTTACACCACTGAAGTTGCCTTTTTAAGCTGCTACACTTCATCAAACCACAAAAGGAACTATCTCCAAGTACTCATGCCAGCAACAAAGGTGGATTTCGTAGTATGCCATAGCAACTAATGTAATATACCACCACAGCCTGGCCTGGGAGACCCATTCTATAATTTCATGGCATGCCAGCCTGCCTCTTACAATCTATACTTACCACATTTACTGACTGGAAGCAAAAAACATAAGAATGGTGGCTCAGGACTACCCTGACAGAGCTGTCACTAAAAAGTCTACAAAACCAAAAGAAAAAGTTTGGCTACACGTCACAGACACAGACAAATTCCTTTGCTAGGAGACAATGAAGAATAAGTTTATTGGAATAAAAAACATGTAGCAAGCAAAGACATCTTGATAAAGCATCAGTGTGACGTGAAATGTTGACGTTGGTGGAGGGGTGCTATGCTAGCATTTTTATTCTAGTAAACTTATTGTTTACCATCTCTTAGCAATGGAGTTTGTTTATGTCTATGACATGCAGCCAAAATTTTATTTTAATTACCCATCTGCAGGCACCTCTCTGGGCTGAGGGAGGAGGTTGCTGATCTCCAGGCTGAGTTGGCCAGGATTTGTGGAACCTTCTCTCCCACCCAGGGACCACCAGGGTCACTGCTGTCACCTCAGAGGTTGCCAAGAAAGAGGCGCGGTTGGACCATAGTGGGCTCGGGGAGGGTGAGGGTGGTGAAACAGAGGTGCATCCCTCCAGTTGTACCTCTCCACAATTTCTATGCCGTTCTGGAAAAGTGTGGTTCCTCTATGGAAGCACCCACAGTGGAAACCAAGGAGGATTCTGGGAACCTCCACAAAGGAGACCCACAGGAGGGTGGCATGTGACCCCACAGGAAAGGAAACAACTCCTGGTGGGGGACTCCATTATTAGGAAGATAGAACTGGGGAGGAAGGGGAGAGGGAGGTAAGGTGCCTGCCTGACGCCATGGCTTGAAGGGGCAGGGAGTGAATCCTCAGGATCGCAGGAGCAGCTGCACAGGGAAGGGAGCTGGATGTCACTGTCCACCTAGGGACAAATGACCTGGCTAAGAAAGGGATCAGAGCAGTGCAAGAAGCATTTGTGGAGATGGGGAGGGGCCTTACACAAATAGCACACACGGTAACCTTCTCGGCAGTGCTGCCTGTCTATGGCATGGGTGAGGCTAGGATGCTCCTCATCATGGAATTCAATCAGTGGTTGAAAAACTGGTGCAGAGCTCAGGGATTTGGCTTCATTGGGGACTGGGGGTCCACCTGGAGGGATGCAGGCCTATACTGGCGTGATGTTCTGCATCTGTCCAGGAGGGGAACCAGGATCCTAGGTGATAGGTTTAAATACTTAATTGGCAAGCATTTAAACTAGCCAAGGGGGCGGCACTGGAAAGGAGTAGGGAAATCATAGTCCCCCCCCAAAAAATCAGGGTACTAAGTGAGGTAGACACCAACATAGAGATGTCAATAGGGAGAAGCACAGGGGTAAATGGAGAAAGTGACAAATGCAATAAGGACAGGGATGGGGCAAAAAGGGATAAGGCCATCAAGAAATGGAGGGTAATGAGTACCAACGCCCGTAGTCTGGGCAACAAGCTCCCTGAACTGGTGGCCTTGATGGAAGAGGGATACCTGGATATTGTAGCAGCCACAGAAACATGGTACACAGAGAACCATGACTGGGATGTTAACATACCAGGGTACACAACCTGCAGGAGAGACAGGGAGGGCAGAAGGTGGGGGAGTAGCTCTCTAGGTAAGGGAAGGGAAGGGATAAAAGCAACTGAACAAAAGAATAAACAGGGAGGAGAGGAGGCACTGTGGGTAACCTTAGAGACTGGAAATGGCACCACAATCCGCACAGGGGTTGTATACAGACCCCCATGTCAGTGGAGGGAACGGACAAGGATATGATAGAAGGCATACTTAGGATGGCAGAGAAAGGGGAGATACTGTTGATGGGTGACCTTATTATGCCAGATGTTAACTGGAACATCTTTGCTGCAGCCACATCCAAAAGCATTGCCATTCTTGAAGCCCTTCAGGTGGCATGCCTCAGACTGCTAGTTTTGGAACCTACTCATGAGGGAGCAATATTAGACGTCATACTCTCAAATGGGGACAGTGAGAGGATCTCAGATCTAGAAGTGGGTAGCCATTTGGGAGCAAATGACCATCAAACAGTGTGGGTCACAATAAACTCAGCTACAGAGTCAAGCCATACAAAAGTGAGGGTTCTGGACTTCAGGAGGGCTGACCTTGGCAAGATGGGAGAGTGCCTTAGAAAAGCACTAGGAAAAAGGCTAGAAGAAGGGGTGGAACAACAATGGGGAAAATATCAAAACTGCCATCACAGAAGCAACAAGCCTTTGTGTGAAGCAAATAAACAAATCAAAATGAAAGAAAAAGCCACTATGGTTCTCAGAAGAAGTGGCAGTGAAGGTTAGGGAGAAAAAGATAGCATTTAGGAAGTATAAGGAAACACAGAAGGAGCAGGACAGATAACTGTACCAGTTAAGGCAGAAGGAAGCAGGGAGGGTAGTCAGAATAGCAAAGGCACAAACTGAGGACAAGATAGCCAACTTGGTTAAGAAGGGGGATAAAACCTTTTATAGGTATATCAGGGTGCATAGAAAGACAAAGGGAGGGATGGTAAGGCTGAATAGAATGGATGGTGGGTGGGCAGAGAGTGACAGTGAAAAAACAGGGATACTGAATGAATACTTCTGTTCAGTATTCACAAAAGAGGAAGTGGGGGAGGTGCCTAATCCAATTAACAGAAGCACTTTGGAGAGGAGGGTCGATCCCAGTCCTTTCACAGAAGAAAGTGTTCTGAAAGAACTCCTAAAACTGAAGGTGGACAAAGCAATGGGGCCAGATGGAATTCACCCCAGAATTCTAAAAGAATTAAGCAAAGAACTAGTGACACCACTGACTACCCTTTTTAACAAATCATGGGAGGATGGTGTGGTACCTGAGGACTGGAAGAAGGCTGATGTGATTACCCTTCACAAAAGTGGGACCAAGACAGAGGCAGAAAACTACAGACCTGTCAGTTTGACCTCTGTGGTAGGGAAAGTGATGGAATCACTTCTGAAGGAAAGAATTGTTGAGTACCTAGAGGCCAGTGGGGTACAGGACCCAAGGCAGCATGGGTTCACAGCAGCAAGGTCATGTCAGATGAATCTAATTGATTTCTTTGACTGGGTGACCAAAGTAGTAGACCAGGGAGGGGCTGTGGACATGGCCTACCTAGACTTTAGTAAAGCATTTGACACAGTCCCACACAAAAGATTAGTAGTCAGATTAACCAGCCTGGGAGTGGGTCCCATGGTGGTAGCCTGGGTAAAACATTGGCTGAACAACAGGACACAAAAGGTAATTGTAAATGGAGTCCACTCTGAAGAAAGAGGGGTTACTAGTGGGGTACCACAGGGTTCAGTACTGGGTCCAGTCCTTTTTAATTTCTTTATAAGTGACATTGCAGAGGGACTGGAAGGAAAAGTATGCCTCTTTGCAGATGACACAAAGATCTGCAACAGGCTTGATACACAAGGAGGCATGGAAAAGGATGAAAAGGGACTTGGCAAGGTTGGAGGAATGGTCAGAAGTATGGCAGCTTGGATTCAATGCAAAGAAGTACAAAATAATGCACCTGGGAAACAGAAACCCAGGGGAAGATTACACAATGGGGGGGAGGTAGTAACAACAACAAAAATGGAAAGGGACCTGGGGGTGATCATATTAGATGACCTTAAGGTTGGCAAGCAATGTGAGAAGGTGGTAGGGAGGGCTGGGGAGATACTGGGATGTATAGGGAGAGGCATCACCAGCAGAAAACAGGAAGTTGTTATCCCCCTGTACAGACAGTTGGTGAGACCCCCATCTGGAGTACTGCGTCCAGTTCTGGAGACCCCACCTCCGCAAAGACATAGACAGGATGGAGGCAATTCAGAGGAGGGCAACTAAAATGGTGCAGGGTCTGCAAAAGAAATCATACGTGGAGAGACTAAAGGAGCTTAATATGTATACCCTTGAGGAAAGGAGGGAGAGGGGGGGACATGATAGAAACATTTAAGTACCTCAGTGGAATCAACAAAGTCCAAGAGGGTAGCATCTTTCAGAAAAAGTGATGTGCAAGAACAATTTGAAGATGGGGGAGGGATGGCTCAGGGGCAATGTGAGGAAGTATTTTTTCACAGAGAGGGTGGTGGACGCATGGAACAGCCTTCCTAAGGAGGTTGTGGGGTCTAAAACTGTGGGAGAATTCAAGAATGCATGGGACAGACATAAGGCAATTTTTGTGGGGGGTAGGAAGAAATAGGCTGTTGGTTAAATAGGATCTGCAGCTTATCCTGTAGGTAGGGAAATGGGCAGACTTGGTGGACCAAACGGTCCTTATCTGCTGTCAAAGTCTATGTTTCTGTAAGTCTATGTTTCACATTTGAATGTCACTGCCTGGAGCGAAAGTATACAAAAACTTTAAACATTCCTGTTCTGTGAAACAGTACAGTACAAGTTTGCTTAGCAATTATAGAGAACACAAATCAGATGGGACATCGACAGTGCATACTCACCTGGGAGGTCTGTGAAGCTGGAAGGAAGATTGGGGTAATTGCAATAATAAAAGGATATAAAACCCTAATAAATCATGCTTATAGAGCAAAACAGTAAGATACAAACTAGGCAAATGGACATTTTTTTTTCAGAACACTGGAAATCCTGCTGCCACATATACACAGCACCACCTTCTGCTTCTCAAGCCAGACAGAAACTACTATTTACACTTTTTAGTTTTTTTGTAAGCAAAGTAAACATGTTTTAAATCTGTTGTTTTATTTTAGTTTCACATTATTTTATTGTGTTACTCAGTACCTATTTTATAAGTGCAATAAGACTCTCCAGGGTGTTGGTCTCTATTCATAAACCACACTTCCATGTGTTTGAAGGCACTCAGGGCAAGCACCTTATGTCTCACAGTACACCTGGGCATGCAGTTTATACATCAAGAAATATAGCACTTTCCCATTTTTCCATCCCTCTTTTTTTTTTTTTTTGAAATTCAACTTTATTGGTTTAGAAAATATAACAAAACAATGAATGCAAACAGGGCTGTACATGGAGTAGGAGAAGGAAAACAAAACAAACAGCAACCCAAAGGAGAAAAAAAAAGGGGGACCACCCTCCAAACTATCCCCCCCAAGTCACCCTCTACAGCATCTAGGATTCTGTAACAACAGATCTACATCTTTTCTTGCCCCCTAACCCCCGAGTGTGCTTTGCATTTGTTAGGCAGGCTGTTATATAGAACCAGTCCTTATACCATGGGATAGGCTTAGGGATGGAGGAAAAAGAGAAAGAGATGGAGGCTAAGTAGGGTATCAGAGCCCGAACTAAGAGGTCAATGGTGTAAATAAAGCGTGTATAGCTTGTCCCAATTTTTGTGAAACAAGTCCATATGGTTACGGAAGCTAGCAGCGAGCCTCTCCATGATAAAGCAAGTTGATAAGTCTTTTATCCATTCGGTATATGTTATGGTTAGTTGATCAGTCCAATGCTTGAGAACTAATCTTTGACCACCATAGAGATTAAGGCAATATGGTACCTACGTTCCTGACAATCTATGGTGGCGTAATTACCTAGGATGCAAATATTGGGCGTGAAGAGGTTATCAAGGCCTAAAAGAGGGTCCAAGTTGTCCTGAATAGAGCGTCACAAGGGGGCTACCTTGTCACATTGCCAGAAAATATGAAGCAAATTCCCCTCACCTTGTGAGCATCTGGAGCATAGGGGAAGAGATAGTTTTTTTAAACGGGACAATTTAACTGGGTTGTAGTACATATTATTTAGTATGTGATATTGGGTAAGTCTGAATCTATCTTGGGTATGGTATTTGTGCAGGTCCTTCCATAGGCGGGGCCAGCTAGGAGTGGTGTCCAGTAAAAGAGAGAGCCAGATACGAGAGCCTTTGAGCGGGTTCAGGAATTTAAGGTCCAGCAGGTAGGAGTATATTAATGAGATGGAGTGAGATATGGGAGCTAAAGCTTCTGTTTGGGAGAGGAAGGGACTGACCTGTGATTCGTGAAATACAGATCCGAAATTTGCATTGATGAGATGCCTTAATTGGTATATCTTGAAAATCATATTGTTGGGGAGATCAAATTTGGATAGTATGTCAGGAGAAGAAAGTAGGGAGCCCTGGGAGTGGAAGTTTCCCACTGTTGTTTCATTAATTTGCGGGAGCCAGCCAGGAGCAATTAACGAGCCTCCCAGTCTAATATTGGGGTTAAGGATAAGGGGTTGTGCTAAATCTGTTTTAGGTGAGATCTTAAGATAGTGAAGACATTGGGAGAGGGTTTTAAGAGAAGTAATGATGGTTGGGTTTGAGATCCAAGGTGTAAGTGCTGGGATGGGGGTGTAGAAGATTGTTTTAGGGCCGATTTTGGCCTCTAGAAGAATTTGTCTCTCGATCAGAAGCCAAAGCGGGGGAGGACCGGCAGCTGGGTCTGAGAACCATCTGCCCAGCTTGGAAAGATGGGCTGCCCAGTGATAGAATATTAGATTGGGGAGACGAAGACCTCCTTTGTCTTTAGGGGAGGCATAATTTAGAAAAGGAGTGCCTGATGGCTTTATTTTGCCAGATAAATTGCGAAAAGATGGAGTGGAATTGCTGTAGGTATGAAAGAGGTAGCCAGAGGCCTAGTAGATTAAGAGGGTAAAAAATACGGGGAAGGACATTCATCTTAATAATGTTAATCCTGCCCCAAAGAGAGATGGGAAGTTTAGACCATCTTTGTAAGTCCAGCTGAATGTTGGACTTGAGGTCGTCTAAGTTGAGCTTCTTGAACAGAGCTAGATCCGAAGTAAAGTGAATGCCCAAGTATTTGATTGACCTGGGAGACCATCTCATACCAAACTTAGTGAAGTCTTGTTTATGTGTAGAGGAGTTCAGAGGAAATACTTCTGATTTTGTTATGTTCAGCTTGTAGTGGGAGAGGCGGCCATATTGGGTAATGATTTGGAGTGCATGCCCTAATGATTTTTCAGGGTGAGCAACATGAAGCAAGATGTCATCTGCATAGACAGAAAGCACCAGCTCCTGCTGCTGCACCAGGCAGCCATGGATGTGTGGGGAGTGTTTAAGTTTGTGAAGAAGGGGCTCTAAATACAGGTTGAAAAGAAAGGGAGAGAGTGGGCAACCTTGTCTGGTGCCAGTGTGGAGATAAAAGATTGAGGAAAAGACACCGTTGCAATAGATCATAGCCGAGGGGGATTTGTACAAGACCTGAATCCACTTAAGGAAGACGGGTGGGAAGTCCATTTTAGCCAGAGTTGCCCACAGAAAATTCCAGTCGACTCTGTTGAATGCTTTCTCAGCATCCAAGGAAATCAAGGCCATTGGGGCATGGGATAGTTGGGCAGCGTGTGAGATGTGAGAAAGAGTTCTGAGGTGGTCTGCTGGGGAGCGGGCTTGAACGAATCCGGCTTGTTCAGGGCTTAGGAGGTGGACCCAGACCTTCTTAATCCTCTCAGCTAGGATCTTGGATAAGATCTTCATATCGCAGTTTAGGAGAGAAATGGGGCGGTAGCTCGCAGGGTCTTTAGGTGGTTTATCAGACTTAAGAATTAACACGATTGTGGCTTCTAGTAAAGTGGGGTCAGTTGTATCAGCATCGAGCAGATAGTTATACAGTTTAAGGATTAAGGGGCAAGTTCTTTAGTAAAAGTTTTATAGAAATTCGAGGGGTAGCCATCGGGACCAGGTGCCTTATCAGGAGCAAGAGAGGTAATGGCATCCTTGATTTGAGATAGGGTAATAGGGGAAGCAAGGGCGTTTTTGTGATATACTGAAAGGTGGGGAAGATTGAGGTCTGCTAGATAAGTCTCTATGTCCAAGGGGGGCACTGGGGGGGGAATGACTGCTATAGAGATTTTTATAGAAGTCCTCAAAGATCTGTGTGATTTCCCGAGGGGTAGCTTTGGTTAGGCCCTCAGGAGTTTGCAAGGCTGGGATTAGTCTTGAACTCTCTATCGAGCGTAGTCTTAAGGCCAGAAGCCTACCGGCTTTTCACCCTGCTCAATATATTTAGATTGAGTTTTTAGGATGGCATACTCAGCCCTCTCCTTGAGTAGATCTGCATACTCATTTTTTGCTTTTAGAAGGGATTCAAGAGAGGCCAGGGGAGAGGAGGGAGTGTAGGAGCTCTCCAATTCCTTAATTTTGGTCAGTAATAGGACAGCACGAGCCTGCCTAGATTTTTTCCTCACTGAGGCTAATTTAATTATTTCCCCCCTGAGGTAGCATTTCAGGGAGCACCAGATGGAGTCAATCCTCGGTGTGGAGTTAATATTGATCTCGAGAAAATTAGAGATAAGACTTTTAATGTGGGCAACCATCTGGGCTTCCTTAAGTAGCTGGGTGTTGAGTTTCCAGACAGTGTCTCATTGAAAATTGGGGTCAGGAGAGATCCTCGCCCAGACTGTAGTGTGATCGGACGACATTATCGGCTCAATACTGGTCTGGAGAAGGCCAGGGAGGAGTGACTTGCTAATTAAAATATAGTCTATTCTGGACCAGGAGTGATGGACTTGGGAAAAAAAGGAGAAAGATTGGAGGGAGGGGTTAGTGAGACGCCAAGGGTCACATAGCCCTAATAGCTGCACAAAATCCGATAAGGACTTTTGAGCCGGAGTTACTGGATGCTTAGGATCCTGAGATCTATCCAGGATATGGCATGGCGGGACGTTTCCAGTCCCCTCCCAAAATGAGCTGTGAGGGTAGAAGGGTACCTAGTTTATCCGCTAGAGTCATAAAAAACTCAGGGCTCCCTCCTACTGGACCAAAAATTGAGCCAAGGACGACCTTACAGTTGTTGAGGGAACCTTAGACCAGGACAAATCTACCGTCTGGGTCAGTCAGTGCCTCCTCTGCCAAGAAGGCAACGTAATTTTTAATAAGAATGGCTACCCCCCTGCTGGACCCTGACCTGCTCGCTGTAAAAAACTTGAGAAAAGCCAGATCTAACTAGCCATTTTTCCTCACTCTTGATTAAATGGGTTTCCTGAAGCATGAGTATCTCAACCTTGAGTAAATCACAGTGATTAAACACCTGAATCCTCTTGGCTCTTTCTCTGATCCCTCGCACATTCCAAGTAGCTATTTTAACTGAGTTTATAGCCATTTCAAAATCATTGAATTAGATAGATACACAGTAATGCCTCTGTCATTAGTCGGAAAGAAAAAGCACACTCTGACCCCCCCTACAAGTCTGTCTAGGTTCTGAGAGAAAGCATAACCAGACCTCTGGTATGTAGCAATCAAACAGTAAGAACACGTGTTGGTATGAGACTCTTAAAATTTAACACAAACTGACCATGAAGAACCACCCCCCTGTCCCCAATAGTAAAGAAAAAGCCCAGCAAACTATATACAACCTGGTTCCAGATGTGACCAGTAATGTACTGGAAAACCCAGTGACATGGGTCTGGAAACCAGAGCCCGATGGGGAAACCCAGGGCTGTCATAGCCCAATGACAAAAGGATCTGAAGGTGCTATGGGAGCATAGGGACAAATTGCTGGTGAGTAACAGCCACCAAAAATTATAGAAAGACCCCCAGCCGAAGGACTTAGGGCTGCCATATCCCCCCACTGTAAGCTCATGAGGCATCTTCCTTTAGCTCAGAGCGTCTCCGGGATCCCCCCCCACCCACCAGCCCTTCTCTTTAGGCTAGTCAGGCAGTGGTCTCATGTACCCGTAGGTCATAAAGGGAATGAAAATAAAAAGGGGTATCACGTTAGGTAGTAACTGCCTGATTCAGCTTCGTGAATAGTGCAAAGTACAGGACTTACCCACATCTGTGAGATTCAGCTGCCTACGGGAGGTTGAGTGCTAAGAGTGGGAGTGGGGCTGGGACATGACTGCGAGGATGTTTTAAAAGCTGATCCCCGGGGGGCAGATTATGCAGTGGGACCAAAACCGGTCCGCCCTCAATTCTGTCAGGCAGAGCGTTAGGTCTCCCTCCCAGAGGTTCCGGAATAGCTAAGGGGACAGAAAAAAACGCGGCCTACCTCAACCAGCGCTAAAGGCCCCTGGGTACCCCAGCCTCCCAGAAACTAAACAACTAACGTTTACAGCTAGCAGGTAAGCATTGCTGACACAGCAACATACAAATGCCAAGATGTAGGCAACAAGCCTGGCAACTGGATTACTAAAAGTCAAATCATTTGTCTTTAAACAAGTTAGGTAGTCTGGAAGTTAAGTCCTTAGTGGCTTGCTCAGGGGAATCATAGGTCGAAGAAGAGCCATCGATTGTAACCTTTAGGGTGGCGGGATATAACATTCTGAAGGGGATACCTGCCACGATGAGTTTCTATACCACAGGGTGGGACGCCGTTCTCCTCTGCCTGGTCTCAGCTGGAAGGTCTTGGGTGATTCATAATTTAGCAGGGCCCCACATGATAGCTTGCAGTTCTCGAGACTTTGTGAGAACATGTTGTTTTTTGATGAAGCTTAGAAATTTGACAATAATTGGCCGAGGGGGAAGAGTCCGGTGGGGGCCTTAGTCTCAGGGACCGATGGGCTCTCTCAAGGTGATATTGAGGGTTGAGAGGCGAGGGACCGACGACTTTAGCCAAAAACTTCTGAAGGAAGGCAATGGTATCTGAGCCTTCTTCTAGCTCTGGCAGGCCAAGTATTAGTAGGTTATTTCACCTGCTACGTCCCTCTAGGTCTTCGGTCTTAAGTTGCAATCTTTTCATCTGTTGCTTTAGAGAGACGATTTCAGGGTCTATTGTACCCCTCCACTTTTCTTGGGACAGGATCCTGGTTTCAGAGTCGGACACCCTGGTTGTGAGAGAGGTGAGATCCCCTCTGATCGATTTTAACTCATTCGTGATGCCATCTAGCACTTCCCGGAGTGGCGCAATTTCTTGTAAAAATTTCTCCTCTGTAAGAGGGCCCGCCGAGGAAGCAGCGCCGCCCGATTTGCCTGGGTTATTGTTGGTCTGGTTTCTCGCCTTCTTGGACAGTTTTTCCGGCGTAGCAGGAGGAGTGTACTGCATCGCAGCCTGCTTCATCTCTGCCTCCATCCTTGCTTGAAATAGCAGGATGCAAGAAAAAAATGCTCAGAGGCCAACAGGCAGAGATCAAGAAGCAGCTTGTTGCAATTATTTGTCGTATTGATCGTTTAGAACTGCTTTAGAAAAGGGTTAAGGCTGATGGGTGGTGGGAGCCCAGAGACAGCACAGCCATTCAAGGAGCTAGTATCACATGACTCCCTTTTCCATCCCTCTTGCCTGCCTATTCCTGTATCTTTACTCTGGCCTCACACTTCTATCTCCCTTTCCATCTCTCACCACGCTATGTAATTCCTCATGAATACTAGTCCTGTGATGTAGAGACTGCCCTAAACCACTTCTTAGAACACTTCTGTTCTATCCAGGACAAACATACACCCCTAGTGACCCGACGCGTATGCACCAGACCTACAAAATGGCTGCACAAGGATCTACTGGCAACCCTACAAGCCAGAGACAAGTGCTGGAAGCGTTTCAGGAAAACCGGCCTTGCTGCCGACTACCACTCCTACAGGACCCAGAGAAGTGACTGCAAAGAATGAATCAGACAGGTTAAAAGTGCCTATTGCAAGGGGCTCCTGATGGAAGCCACAGGAGGCTCCAGAAAATTGTAGTCTCACATTAAATCATTCCTAGGTAAAAAAACAAACCAAGCTGGCAGATGATATGCTCATTAATGGCGCTCATTGTAACCACCTAAAAACCATAGC
This sequence comes from Neoceratodus forsteri, assembly GCA_016271365.2. Taxonomy (NCBI): domain Eukaryota; kingdom Metazoa; phylum Chordata; order Ceratodontiformes; family Ceratodontidae; genus Neoceratodus; species Neoceratodus forsteri. The sequence continues at coordinate 814,762,193 of CM057453.1, read as the reverse complement.
AGAGGCTTTCAGCATAAAATTCTCCGACCTGTCAAGCTACAACTCGGTCTTCTTGAATAACCAGCCACTACCAACCCTCCCCCCTACCACAGAACCTACCCCTCATTTATATTTCAAGGCAATATCCAAATCCGATGTCCAGGACCTGCTTGACACCATTCCTGATACTACTAATGTTGGCTCCGATGGGCTTGAACCCAAACTCCTCAAACTTGCAGCACTATTTATTTGCCAGCCACTATCTAGGATCTTTACTCTATCTCTCTACCATGGCATAGTCCATGAAATATGGAAAATCGCTCGTGTTACCCCGATCTATAAGAAGGGTGACAAACGAGATATGTCCAACTATCGACCTATAGCTATACTCTCAGTCCTAGGTAAGATCCTGGAAAAACTAGTATCTAGACAAGTCACTGACTTTTTGTCTAAACATGACCTTCTCTCACCCACCCAGTACGGCTTTCGTAAGGGTCATAGCACCTTAACAGTCCTGCTTCACCTAACAAATGACACCCTAACCGCAGTGGACAAAGGGCACCTCACGGGGGCTGTTTTTATTGACCTAACGAAGGCTTTTGACCTTGTTGATCATCCTATTCTGCTCAACAGACTACTAGCTCTCGGTTTCTCTCACAGTGCAACTGCCTGGTTTAAAAGCTATCTGTCTAATAGGACTCAGCTTGTCAGGTTCAACTCTGCGCTATCTAGCCCAAGGACTATCAACATAGGTGTTCCCCAGGGATCTATATTAGGACCGCTTCTCTTCTCAATTTTTATTAACAACATCTCCCCGAATACCCCTGGCTGCTCGGCTATCCTCTATGCAGATGACCTGGTCCTTAACTGCAGTGATAAGACTATACAAAATATAAACCAGACCCTCACTACTGTGTTCAAGTCCACCCAATCCTGGCTCCTCCACCACAAGCTAATCTTGAATGCCGACAAAATGCATACCATGCTGTTCGGCTCCACGGTCAAACTAAGCAAAATCCATGACAAACTGTCTGTCTCTGGTCTGGATGGCGCTGTCCTTGCACCAGTGCGCTCCTTCAAGTACCTAGGTGTACTCCTCGATGAAAATCTCAACTTTGGACAACATATAACGTCCACCTGCAAATCGGTTAATGCCAAGCTAGGAGCAGCTTATAAAACTAGCTCTGTTTTCACACAGTCAGCAAAACTCGCAGTTGCCCATGGGATCCTGCTCCCATCTCTATCCTATGGGGTAACTACATATCTTAATGCACCCAAAACTCTCCTTAAAGAATGGGACACAACCTACAACAGCATATGCCGCTACGTGTCTGCCTCTCCCTGGTCTAAACACTACTGTAATCCCTACACTGATCTGAACTGGCTCCTTCCTGCTTCGGCTCAAACCCTTGCACTTGGCTCCCTGGCAGGCAATATCATTAGAGCTGGTTTCCCAATCTCACTGGTATCTCTACTCACTCCACTGACCTCCTCCCATGGGCTTCGATCAGCCGATAAGTCACCGCTGCAAATACCCAAATGTAAATCAAACAAAGGAGCTCATGCTTTCTCTCATTCTGTGCCCAAACTCTGGAACTCCCTGCCTCTTGAGGCCCATTTAGCTCCCAGTCATGCCCTGTTCAAATGCAGGTATCACTCCTTCCTCTTCAGTCAGATGTCCTGTTCCTGCTTCAAGCCACCCTGAATCTCAGCCCACTCTCACCATTAACCCAAGCCACCTAAACCGATCACCTCCCTCTAGTCAGTTTGACTTTCCTGGGCACTTATCTGTCTCAGCCTGTCTGTACAGCAGCTGCCCTTAACAATAAACTGTCAGCAGAATGCTATTTCTCTCACTGTCTCTCACAGTGTATTGTAACTACCAAACCTTTATCTTCCCCAATTAAGTGATTGTACACCTTATTGTTAAGCTTTCTTACCCACCATGTATCTGTAAAACCTTGTTTAGCCTGTTAGCACTATGTCTCTACCCCAAATCAATTTGTATTCTATTTGTTACACCCTGCTTATCAATTAGTGATTGTAAAACCTTGCCTCAATGTTGACTTTTACCTAATTGTATAACCTCGTTTTGCTCTATCTGTATTTTGTCTCTACCCCAAATCAATTGTATTTCCATTGTTCACCTCTGCCTATTGTAAATCTCCCGGGTCACGCCTGAACATAGTCATGCCTTGGCTAATGGCACCTACCCAGTAAACAAAAAATAAATAAATAAATACCATAGTACTACTGTCTTACCTTGTTTTCACAAATCAGATAATATGTTATTAGCCCTGGTTACCAAAATGCCTTTGTATACTCTGTTCTAGTATATTTTTTACACTGTTACTTGTATCTACCTTGTCTATAACTATTTGTCCTGTAATCTATTGTCTGCTATGTTTATTGCTTGCTCTGTATTCTATGTTGTTCAATTATGCAAAAATTTGTCTTGCTTTGTGTGTCTGCTCTGTTTGTACTGTATCCTCCCGGGTCATGCCTGAAAATAGTCATTGCACTTACCCGGTAAACATAAACTGAATTGAAACCAATAACCTGTCATGCCTTATTGTTGCCTTGTGACTCAGCCTCTGCTGGTATTTTCCAGCACTTCCTCTAACTTGGTGGTGGTGTGTTATTCCCTTATTAGCCAATTTTTCTGCACCACCTATGGCAGCGTGCCTTCACCTCGCTGCACTTCACACAGTATCTTCTATACTTTTGCCTTCATGGCTGCTGCTTTCTCCACACCAAGATATGAATATATTTACTCTGTTGATTGTTCTTCAAGATTTTATTTTCAGCAGGTAGCTGAACGTTGCTAGACATTTTAATAATATAATACACTTCTCTGACCACATGTTGTCTCAGAAATCATGATAGATTTCTCCTTTAATGTTCTAGACCTTTGGCCTAAAATGCCCAACCCCTCCTCTAGGCTTCTACTCTTCTTCCACATTTATTCCATTTTCTTTTTCAGATTGCAGCTCAGATTAACTGACAATTGTGGTATACCTTTTACTGAACATACATAGATGCTGTACAGCGATGTTGCAGCACACAGCTGTCTAACACCTGACAAAAGGGACATGTGTGGCCTAGAAAGATTGTATATAATAGCACCTATCTGCAATTTCAATATCTATGGTGGTACAACTGAGGTATCACAGTTATCAATAAATTGAGCTTTCCAAGGCCTAACACAAATACTGTATACACTGAGTGCTACTGTATACACTGAGTTATTATGACAGAAGAAGGCAGACTGCCCATAAAATTTGTCCCCCAAATCAGTGGGCCTGTCTTTCCCCTCATGTTGCTAAAATATGCAGATCTAATTTTTTCTTGAAGGATTCTAGTTTGTCTGCTTCCACTATCATCCTTGGTAGCCTGTTCCATATTTTACCAACTCTTTGAGAAAAGTATCCACACCTACAATGAACTGTTTTTTTCTAATACTATTTGCTATTTATGGGACCTTACGTTACAGTCCTTGTTTTGTAGTGTAATCTGCATGTTATTCATAATCTCCTGATCCCTCTGTATTTCATGAAACTCCAACATGTTCCCCATTTTCCTCCTCTCCTCTCCTCTCCTCTCCTCCGGTGAGAACAAACCCAGCGCCTGTAGTCTCTCCTGATAACTAAGGAGGTGAGCCTATGCACCATTTTTGTTACACTGTTTCACTTGTTCCAGCTGCTTAATTTCTCCTATTTTGTATGGGTGCCACAATTGCAAACAACAGTCCGAATTGGGTCTAATGTACAACCTATACACTGGTATGATACACTGTTCTGATTTATTGATGAATGCTCATTTGATATTTTTAACCAGCTTATTTGCCACTCCCAAAACTTCTCTGCAATACTTTGAGAATTGAAGATCTTTGCTCATAATTCCTAGTCCCTTTTGGAGTCAACTTTGCTGATGTTTTCACCATACAGTGCATAGTTTGTCTGCTGTTATTTTTTTTCTCATATGGTCCATCACATATTTACCCTTGTTAAACTGCATTTCGTTTTTCCTTTCCCACTCCTCAATAGGAAAAAGGTCTTTAATTACATAGAAACATAGACAATGACAGCAGAAAAAGACGAGAGGTCCATCCAGTCTGTCCATATTCCCTATAATCCCTGGAACCTTTCCTGGAACCTATTATTCCGCCAGGGTACTAACCCTCCCCGTCCCATTCTCCTCCCTGATCTTGTTGCCCCAGGTGATCACTATTCCTTTCATGGCACTAGGTCAGAATAGCGTCACTGAAAACAGCATGCTCAAGAACTGTGCCGGTCAAAATGCCACCACTTTATGTTTTGTGGGGGGCTTCACCCCCCCGCACCCTCCCCCGGACCAATTGATCCTAACTCCAGGGGCAGCAGATCACGGGGCAAAAAGAAAATTGTGGGGCCGTGGAATACTGTTTCCATGGCCCCTTGTAAAAAAATTAAGTCCCGATAAAGGCAAAATCTAGGGAGACCAACATTAGAACCCTGGTCTCCACTACCACCTGGCTGAGCTGCTCCATGCCTCAGACCTCCACGCCACAGGACCAGCTTGGCCAGTCTCCACAATTCTGCTTCCCTTGACCTGTGGCAGCACAATGGACAGTGACCTGGGGAGTGCTTACTGCAAGCGCTGTCAATCCCGTCTCACTGTTCGTGGCAGCGCTATTCAGACTAGCACTCTCTTTACATGCGCTATTCTGATAGTGCTATTCTGACTGGGTACACCCTTCATTCTATCCTATGGCTGCTTGAATCCCCTGACTGTGTTTGCACCCACTACCTCAGCTGACAGACTGTTCCAAGGTTCCACCACCCTTTCCATAAAGAAGTACTTCCTCACATCCCTCCTGAACTTCCTTCCTGTTAATTTCCACTTCTGACCATGTGACCTCGAGATGGCATTCTGGGTAAATAATTCCCCAGTTTACCTTGTTAGTTCCTTTAAGGAATTTGAAAGTCTCTATCATATCTCCCCTCTGGTTTCCAGTGAGTACATATTTAGTGCCGTGAAGTGCTCCTCATAGGCTCTGTCCTGCAGACCCTGAATCATTTTTGTTACTCTGCACTGCACTGTTTTCAACCTATCCCTGTCCTTTCTGAGGTGAGGACTCCAGAACTGGATGCAGTACTCCAGATGAGACCTCACCAGGGATCTGTATAGGGGAAGTATTACCTCTTTAGTTCTGCAATCAGTACCCCTCCCAATACATTCCAGCACCCTGTTACCCTTGCTACAGGCCTTGTTGCACTGGTTTGTTTGTAGTTACTGATGATAACTCCTAGATCCCTTTCCTCTTCTGTAGTGCTAAGTCTCACCCCACCCATCCAGTACTCCTTCCTGGTGTTTCTTTTGCCTAGGTGCATTACCTTGCACTTTTTGGCACTGAATTTTAACTGCCAGACCTTTGACCAGCCCTCTAGTTTTTGTAGGTCCCTCTGCATATCCATTATCCCTTCATCATTATCCACCCTCTCACATAGTTTTTGTGTCATCTGTGAAGAGACACAGACTGCCCTGGATTCCCTCACTAATATGACTAACGAACATGTTGAAGAGGACCAGACCCATGACAGAGCACTTGAAACCCTGCTCATAACTTTTCTTTCCTCTGATTTAACCTTATTGACCACCATCCTCTGCTGCTTCCTTTCTAGTCAACTACCCACCCAGTTCACTACAGTTTTACCCCCCACCCAGGTCTTCCATCATTTTGAGCAACCTTTTGTGCAGTACTGAATCAAAAGCCTTGCTGAAGTCAAAGTACAGCAGATACACACTGTGGCCTTTGTCTGCTTCCTTGGTCATCCAGTAAAAGAAAAAAATCGAATTAGTCTGACAAGATATTCCCACCACAAACCCGTGTTGTTTACTATCCTGGAGCCTGTTGCTCTCTAGGTAGTCCACCAGGTCCTCTTTGATTAGTATAATTCCATCAGCTTCCCCACGACAGAGGTCAGACTGACAGGCCTGTAGTCCCCTGGTTGCTCCCTATCCCCCCCTCCCCCATGAAACAGTACAATACCTGCCATTCTCTAATCCCTTGGAACTTCCCCGGACCTAAGTGAGCTGTTGAACAGTCCAGCCAGCAGCTCAGCCAGTTATGCTGCTAATTCCCTTAGTATCCTCAGATGCAACCCATCTGTTCCTGGGGCTTTATCTATCTTATGGGCTGCCAGCCCTTTTAGGACCCTCTCACTAGTAAGTATTGGCTGTCTCATTTCCAGGGACTCCCTTATTGGCTGCTTCGATGTTGCTTTCTGACATGGACCTGCAGTCCTCCTTAGTGAATACTGAACAAAAGCCGTCATTCAGGATGGTGGCATTTTGATAATCCTCCTCTATCACCCTACCCCCATCAAATAGACATGCAATGCCACCCCTTTTTTCACTGATATAGCTATATGTAAGCCCCCCTCCACGGCATCTAGGGGTATGAGGTGGTAAAATTCCAAGGGAAGGGGCACTCACAGTAGCAGAAACAAGATTACATGTACCTTACCAGGACAGCTGAACATTGGAGGGTTCACAGCAGAAGGGTGCCATCTTCTGATGCTGGGCTGCAAGGTAATTTGTGTGAGTAGACATACACAGTGCCATTAAAATAACCAAAGCCCACACAAGCTCAAAAGTTAACAGTGGGATCCTATTTAATTAATAAACTTCAGGGTGCCACTTTGAACAGTTTGACTGTACATTAGGACCAGGGAAGTCCTTTCATTGGCTTTAGTGGATACCTTTTGTGGATGAGATGACCCCACTAATCCTTGAGCAGTTTACATCTTGGCCAAAAAGGCCACAAGTGAAGTTAGGCAGCAGCACAGTGGGGCTGAAATGGCAGAAGGCAACTGCTCTTCCTCACATTCTCTCTCTCTCTCTCTCTCTCCCTCCCTCCCTCCAAGCTGGGTCAAAACCTTGTTTACTTCACAACCACTACATCTCTATACAGGCTGGCCATAGTGAGAGACTCCACCCTGGCACACAGGCAGATGTCCCACTGACTGGCACCCTCAAGGAGGGCATATTGGATTCTGGACATAGTTTTTTTAGCCCCAGCTCCCACTACACCCCCTTGCTGAACTGGCTTCTCACTCCATGGCACTGGCTCCCAGAGACAGTCGGGCATGGCTATGACACACATACTTCTTGGAGCCCACTGGAGCTGCCACATCCAGGTTGCCATATCTGCTCAAGGGCAAAGGCTCTCTCTGGTCTCTCTTTTGGGCTTTCACACTCCCCTTGGTTCTCACAGTCTCTCATGTCCCAGAACCGTGGAGCACAAAAAGGAGCCATGCTGCTTACCAGCTGCTAACTCCACCGTGGTGACTTTACAGAGGGAAAAACCCATTGACCGAAAACAACAGCTGCCACATTCACTGCTAGACTGGATTTGGATGCCTCACATATGAACTGCTGGCCCCGAGAGAAGGCAAACAGCCCTCTCTCTTACACTGCCTCCCCAAAAACCTTTCCTGCAGCTACTCCTTCACTTTGCGCCCGCTCTCTCTCGATCTCCTTAAGGTGCCAAAAAGCCCCAATTTGTAACCCTAAGCACCAGAGGTGACCTCCAACCCATGGAGTTCCCGCCAGTGCACAGAGGCAAAATTAACCATTTAATTGGTGGCCCAAACTTAACATGTTTCCCAATTCAAACTGCAAATCCCGACGGGAGGTGTTACATAAAAAAACATTTTCTCCATTCTTGACCCTCTCCACAATAAGCAGCTCCGTGTCTGCTTTCGCCTCCCTGATGACCTTCTCTGCCTCCCTATATTTTTGTTGATAATTCTTCCTTTCTGCCTCCCTCTGCTTTTCCTTCTATTTATAGAAGGCTTTATTTTTGGCTCTAACCGCTTCCCTGACCCTAGCTGAGAACCATAGTGATCTCTTAAACCTGTTTTTAGTTTAGATACTGTTCCTATGCTTGCCTTTCATGCCTTGAGGAGGGCTCCCTTTATTGCCCCCCATCTCTCCTCTCCTCCTCCTCCTCTTATGTCCTTCACCCCTACTAACTTATCCCTGACCAGTTCCCTCAACCTATCACAGCCCACCTTTCTTTTTTTTTTTGTTGTTGTTGCTGGCTAGATCTCTTCCAAACCCCCCGACCCACCAATTGCTTTTCTGGTGCCTCCAGGCTTCGCTTCCTGGACAGGGCCACTGGGTGGGAGACCCCTCCATAGAATCATGGGTCACAAAGCCCTGTCTTGCCCCAAGGGAGAGGTCATGGGAGTGAGACCTCCCCGGCAGACTACGGTCGGGCAAGGAGTGGCAGGGCGGGGGGCCATCATTCAGCGGCCGGCATTTTTTCTGTATTCTTTCCACTGGGGACAGGGACATTCAATGATGCCAGCGTCCGCCCCACCCCTCCGAGACATGAGGTGTCAGCCACGTGGGATCCCCAGCCTCCACCAGGGGTCCTCAATGCGCTGAATACTCTGCCTCCCTTTCCCCCAGAGAGGGGGAGCAGTCCGTGGGACACTTACTTCCTCTCTCTCTCCGGCCCTCCAACAACTCAGATTTATTCCTGAACCCGGGTCTCTGGCACTGCAGGTTGGCACACTGCCCCTGCGCCAGTGGGCAGGCCCAAAACTCGCCCTTCTAAAGTTAAGGACTTTGGTTCTTGATTATGGGTTGCTGGCTCTGGGTACCAATTCAAACCACACAGAGTTGTGGTCACTGTTCCCTAGTGGCTCTCCTACTCCCACAGCACCCACTATCTCTGAGTTGGTGAGCACCACATCAAGGATTGCATTCTGCCCGATAGGTTCCTTAACAAGCTGCTCCAGTAGACAGTCTTGGAAGGCATCCAGTAATGTCTGACTCCTGTCACTGTTGGCCAGCAGGACCTGCTGATCGACGTCAGGCAGGTTCAGGTCACCCATCACTACTACTTCCCTCTTTGCTGCCCCTGATTTAAGTTCCTCCTTGAGTTCTCTGTCCCTTTCCTCCCCTTGCTTGGAGGCCTATAGATCCCTTCCCCCCCCAAGTCAAGTGCCCTTTCCTGCCTGAGGCTGCCACGAGTTGCACTCATACTGACTCAGCCTCCCCACTGCTACCCCTAATACTTCCATCTTCTGCCACTTCAATGCCCTCCATGATAAAAAGGGCAACTCCTCCCGCCCACCATTTCTTCTATCCCTCCTGAATAGTGAATACCCAGGGATTGACATCTTCCAGTCATTTTTATCTGTGGCCCACATTTCTGTGATGGTGACTAGGTCCACTGTTCAGTGCCTGCCATCAGCATCTGGAGCTCACCGAGTTTGTAGCCTAGGCTCCTAGCATTAAGGCATACCCCCCTCTATTTGATTCCTGCTGTAACTCTGCTACTGTCCTTTTGCTTTTCATGTTTTCATCCCTTCTTGTTTGTTCGTATACCTTTTGCTTTCCTCCTCAATGGTATTCCTCCTCTTGGTCCTGTAAACCCTACTGCACTCCCTGCATCCCCTTTGCAGGTACTGTCCCCTACATGTGGGGGAGTTCTATCTAGGATCCCCTTCTACTCACCATCCATCATGGATCCCCTTGACCTGGACTCTTCTGCTGTCGGTTTAAACATCTGATATAGACGTCAAACTTCTACCCTAGTACGCTAGACCCCTCTCTTGTCAGGTGAAATCCATCACCTTTGAAGAGTCTCCTGTCCCATAAATCCCTCCAATCTCAGACAAAGTGATACCACATGTCCCGACACCACTCCTTAAGTCAACTGTTAAACTCCTCTATTTCATTACTTCTAATTCTGTCCTGCCTCTATGTCCCTGCCCCACACGGGGGATCTTAGAAAAGGACAGAATTTCAGAATTGCATTCTTTTTGTTGATTTCATTTCTAATGCCTGAACAACACACCTCTCAACCTTTTGTCAATAAAATGTGGGGTGCTGACACTCAACATGTGGACAGTGTGGGACACTGGCCTTCCTAATGTGGGACACATCATCAAACATGAAAATACAGGTTCAGAACACTGGAAACCAGGGCATTTTTTATAGTTTAATTTGTTTCAGTGCCTAAAAAATATTATGAACTTCTGCTTTAAAGTCTGAGTTTACAGCACATTCTCTAAGCAGGCAGCAACTTTTCTATGTGGGACAGATGTGGGACGAAGCAATAGGTAAAATGAGATAGTGTACGCCCTTTGGTGTGAATGTGACATGCTTTACATAGGGCGAACTGCCAGACATTTGAAACTCAGGGTACAGGAACATGTATGAGACATAAAAATGCAGATTTAAGGAGTCCAGTAGCCATGCATTTTCTGTCACCCCATAATAAAGATCCTAAAGGACTCAAATTTATTGGCATTGAACAGGTCAGGATAGGCAAGAGAGGTGGGGACAGACTAAACAGATTAGACCAAAGAGAGAGTTTTTGGATTATGTCTTGATTGTTATAACACCTGATGGCATTAATCTGGAATGAGATTTGAAACCTTATTTGAAATAATGTATGACTGATTGCAATAAGTTAATTTCACCTTATGTTCCTATCTTCCTTTCTGTTTTTCCTCCCCCATTGCACCTTACATTCCTTTATATATGTTGTAATTAATTAACAACATATCTGAACTAGACTGCCCTCTGTAAGCAATGTTTAAGTCCATATACACATTATCTTAAATAACATTAATAGGTGATGGTATATAAAATATCACTTTAATTTTTGGATACAGTTACATTTACATGCTAACCAGGTTTTTGTTTGTTCTGTCTTTTTTTCTTTTTTTCAGGTATGCCAGATTTACTGGACTGATCCAGAGCACAGGAAATCCTGAATTACCACCTACACCAAGCTGTTTGATTATGGCTGGGTAATTGGGATAAAGGCTCAGATCACATACTGAAAAATGAATAATAAATAAATATATATATAAAAATGTCTTGAACATTTACACCACTCAATTCTATTTAAAAGTTTTAAAAAGGTTTCTAATTAATTGTTTTATAAGATTGCCTTTAGAAATCTAACACTTTCTTTAAATTTTCCTTTTTCTTGTATAAAAGTGGGTTTTCTGAACTTGTTTAGATCCAGATCCACTTATGCAAACTATGCATGGGAAATTCTTTATTTTTTATTATATATATTTTTTATTTTTATTTTTGCAGATAGACATTGCACAGTGTTTCCTACCCCCTTTTCCCATTGTCCTGCATTCCTCCCCCATTTTTCTTGTTATAACAAATTATGTTTTAAAATTATTATGACTGCTTTATACTTTAATTTACAGATGCATGACTTCAATAAGATCAACAAATTGGTTATTATTATGTTTAAAGTCTGAAAAGAAACAGCAAATTGCATAGAAAACTTAATGGTGAATTTATTTGAGCCTTTCATTACAGAATACATATGTAACAGGATCAATGTCCTAAAATGATTTAAATACTTACAAATTTAAATACCTAGTCTGCATAACAATAACTAAATATTTACATGTCATAAGAATGTATTATTTACTTTAAAAAAATAATTAAGGCTTGAGCAATTGAGCTGGAAAATGAATGTTTTATGTGATTGGCTTAGATATGTGATATCATGCATTTTTTGAATTGTAGGTTTAATTGATACTGGTATAAAAGGAATGAGATTACAACAGGTTACTGCTTCCTGATGAAGCCTCATATGGTGAAGTGCTGGGGTACCTGTCATTAGACAGCAACTTCTTGGTGTGCTTAACCAGGTTGACTCCATAAATGAAAAATTATTTTCTTTGAAAAACTTTTTGGGAGTTTTTGTCTTCACTGGAATGACCTGCTAGCCACTCCTGGCTCTGAAGTGCAAGTGAATTCTCTGGTTTTATTAAAATGAGAGACATCCCTCATAATGTGGGACAGATGAGAAATATATTGAAACACATTTAGAATTTCCTCAAAAATTTGTTGCAATGTGATGCACTTGCATGTGACTTCTCTGTAGCATGGCTGACTGCACACAGTTTGCCAGCTGTCTCCCCTGAGACCATTATGAAAATAAAATGTTACATCTCACAAGGCTATGTGGGCTAATCTCAGTGAGATCAATTTTATAAACAAGAAAACAAGACTTGGCTGGTGCCAAAAAGGCTGGTCCTGTATTTCGGTTGTTGCTATGTTTATTAATCTTTGTGTCTCTTTTAGTATTGCATGTGGATATGTCAGTATAACAGATATCGCTATTGAAGACCACAAAATATTGTATGTTTTGGTATTTTTGTAGCTGCCGTTACTGTTGCACCAGTCTCACTTTTACACTTTTATTTATTGAGGACCACATCTGCCCTCACTTTTATAATTTTATACACACCCACAAGTGAGGGCTTTGATGTAGAAGCATTGCTTTTCTTGAATGCTCCACACACCATACACAGTGATTGAACTCCACACAACATCAGACAATTATAGCCCCCTCCGAGCACCAGACACACTTGTAGTCCTCCAATCAACTCCAGCTTCAGAAGCACGTTTTGGCCCTCCTCCCTCACTGTACACACAGGGTTAGCTGCCAGCACCACAGTTGATGACAGTTTAATTTTCTGTTGCTCCCACCATTGGAGATACAGGTTCAATCCCCCTCTGTCAGTTCTGAACACATTTTCTGCCCCCTCCCCCCCACTGTACACACAGGTTCAACCCACAATACCAAATAGTTTCAAGTCCACAAACACCAGACATGCTTATAGCCCCCACCCTCAGACTGGACACTCAGGTTCAACACCCCTAACACCAGGCACAATAATGCTTTTAACCTCCAAGCACTGGACCCACCTGTAGCCCTCCGATGCATGGACACACAGATTCAAACCCCAACACCAAAAACAATTACAGTTTCAAGTCCACAAGCACCAGATTTCTTGTAGCCACCCTGAGCATTGGACACACAGGTTCAATTTACCACCTTCTGTTGCCCTGCAACAGCCCAGAAAGGACTTATGTAACCCCCCCTCAGGAGGGGGCTTACTTGAATTCCTGTGTGCTGCCCCAAAACTACTCCTGCCTATTTTTTTTCTGGCTCCCTCTGGCCCTGAGCAGCCACCTGCTTGAACATGCGAACTAAGCTAACTCCAATGTTGTTTGGTGCTAGGAGCGCCCATCCATCACATAGAATTAAGCCTCATCGGTGGCCAGCCACAGCACCTCCCCTAGTACACTCCAGACCCAGTGACACCAATGGGCATCGGGGGTCTTAAAAACACTAGAAAAGGGAGGAAGGTAAAAGAGTTGGCCAGTGTGATTTAGCATGCTGCACTTTCAAGGAAACAAAAGACCAACAACTGAAGTGAGAGACTGCCTGTGAAAGGGGGGGGCAGCATGAAATAGGGCCCCCAAAGGGAACACAAAGCCCCTATCAACCCCACACCACCACCAGAATAAAGAACACAGGTGTGCTTACCAGACCATGGGGCTGGTGAAAGGAAAAGCAGGATAGTTGCCCCATAAAAATAAACTTTGAACTGTAGCAACTGTTTATTGAAAATACAGCTGCCATTTTGTTGATCCCTGACCTCGCTGCCAGACAATCAGAGGTCAGTGATCTCAGCAGCTAGCCCCACATAGGATTGTGGGGAGTAATGCAATAAAATCCTCCCAAATGGATTGGTGGGCTGTGAGGAGCCATCAGAGGACAGTACAGGGCAAAAAGACTGATGGACAGCCCTGTCTGTCCAACAAGACCCTGAATCAAAGGAAAGAGTTGCTTGGCTACTGAATAATGGGGGCAGTCCGAGAGGGAGTGAGAAGGGTGCAGACCTGCTGCTGGTGAGGGAACACAAGAGGCCTACCCAGGTTAAAGAATCTTGTGAGCCCTCTTCATGGTTCAAGCAGGGGAAATTGATTAGGACAGCAAAAGCAGAAACAAAGAGAATTGTTAAATATGTCAAACAAGGAGATAAAACTGTTTTTTATATGTGGGGGGAAACAAGGAGGACAAGACAGGGGATTGTGAGTTTGGAGGGGATGGGGGAACTAAGGTCGAGGGGGACTTTGAGAAAGCTGAGGTTCTGAATAGTTATTTTTGCTCTATATTCACAGTGGAAGGGGATGGAAAGGGACCTGAGTTGAAGAAGGGAGGAGAGGAATGTGGAGTGGATCAAAGCCCATTAAGTAAGGAAAGAGTTAAGGAAGAACTTGGAAAATTAAAGGTAGACAAAGCAATGGGGTCATATGGTCTTCATCCAAGGGTTCTTAGGGAGTTGAGGGATGAGTTGGCAACACATTTAGTGAAGTTATTTAACATCCCTAGACACAGGGTGTGACTGTAGGATGGCAGATGTAGTACCACTGCACAATGTAGGCTGCAAGGAGGAAGCAGGGAATTACAGACCTGTCAGCCTCACATCAGTGGTGGGCAAGGTGATGGAGGCACTAATAAAGGAAAGAGCAATAAAATACTTATCGGACATCAAACTACAGTATTAGATGAAAAGCAACATGGATTCACTAGTGGGAGATCATACCAAACAAATCTGATAGAATTTTTTGATGGGGTAACGGAGGTGGCTGATCAAGGAGGGGCAGCTGATGTTGTCTACCTGGACTTCGGTAAGGCCTTTGACTCTGCCCTTCACTGCAGGGTGGTGGTAAATAAGACAGAGAGCCTGGGGGTGGGACAGAAAATAACTAGATGGGTGGAAAACTGGCTGAAGGATAGAAGTCAGCAGTTACCCCCCCAACAGTGACATTTCACCAGCGAGGTCCCCCACAGCGACTACAACACCATGCCACTGTGGGAAACCTGCTGGAACCCGGCGCTGTCTGTCAGTGGTCCTGCACTCCCCCCCAATCAGCTCTGACTTGGAGTGGATAATCTTTAAGCGCAGCCCCCCGAAGAAAACAAGGACAGACAGTGCGAACCGGCAGCCAACTGCAGAATGTGGTCGACCTGCCAGTGTCGCTGACGGGGCATTTGACAAAAATTTTTGTCGCGCTTCTATTGTGGATCCAGAGTCAGAGGGTGGTGGTAAATGGTGTACATTCTGGGATAAGGAAGGTTACAAACAGGGTTCTGTACTAGGACCAATCCTTTTTAACATCTATATTAGTGATATATCAGAGGGAATTAAAGGGAAAATGTGTCTGTTTGCAGATGCTGCAAAGTTATGGAATAGGGTTGACATTGCAAGGAGGGTGGAGGCCATTAGGAGGGATTTCAGTATACTAGAGAAATGATGAGAAACATTTATTTATTTAGTTTTTGTTGACTGGGTAAGTGCACTAGACAAATCCTGCCTATTTTCAGGCACGACCCAGGGAAGGGGATACAGATGAAAGCCAACTGACCTTGAACCAGATTAAGCTGTTGGTGATATTTTTAGTGAATGAGGGAAATTTGGCCAGGACACCGGGGAAATTCCCCTACTCTGATGCTGCTGCTTCGTTGTTGCAGCATTGTGGCCAGTAGGGGAGCCGTTGACCTTAGTGATGGCCACTCGAGCTGGAGCACCGGTGAGTGCAGATGGCGGACGTTTGAGAGATGGAGATCGAGGAGAACTCGCAGTCAAAGGAGCTGCAGATGGAGTTTAACAAATCGATGGTGCAGGCGAGGCCTGCTCGGAGCTACGGCGGCGGTCCTTGGATGAAATGAAGCTCAGCAATATACAGTCGGGAGCGGTGTGGAGATGGAAGTTGCTGCCGTGGAAATGGATCAAGAGGAGATGGTAAATAGGCAGTCATCAAGGAGTTGATGCTGGGGAAGATTGCGGTTTCGGTGCTTGAAGTTTCACTGAACAAATTCCACAGAGCCTCCAGCTATCGCGAGTTGCGGTACCAACAGAGGAAGTGGTGGAGTCGACCGAGAAAGCAAGTGGGACAGGAGGTGCAAGTGAAGAGAAGGGTCCGATGACTGAATGGTCTGAAGAGGCGCTATCTCAGGCTGGATGGATTTTACAAACAAATGGAAATGGATTCCTGATCCCGCATGGCTGTCCTTTACCGAAGGAATCAGGTCCTCCTCATAAACTGGTGAAGGAGGGTGAGTCCCTGACTTTAGTCAAACAGGAGAGAAGGTCAGCCTTTAGAAAATTATGGAACTCTTCTGCTGAAGGTATTCAGGTGGCTGGGGGGGATTCACCTGTACCACGCTCTGCTGAACTGTTATCAGATGAACAGGAGGTGAGGAGGGGCCAGCGTTTTTTGGATCTTTTCAAAAGAAATAAATTGGAACAGGCCCCAAGAAGAAATGCAGTTAGAAGCCCGATATAGAGCAGGATTACCTGAACATCCTGATCGACTGTATGTAGCAAGGAAATTGGTAATGGACTCAATGAACTTCTTACCTGTAGATATTTATGCACTAATTAATATTTGGGGGGAGGATACATTTGATATTAGCTTTAAACAAATGGCTGGTTTGGAGAAATTTTGGCACAAATATGATAATTATAAGTCGTTGCCTTTATGGTTACCTTTTTGGGCTATTCCGATTACGAAACCTTTATTTAAAACTATAAATGTAATGTTTAGGAATGAAGGGGTAAATGTGGGGGATATTCTATATTGGTTAGAACAGAAATGTATGGTTCTAGCCCCAGACCCATTCTAGACACGGAAGGATTTGGACTGGAGCATGGCGATTTAAAGTCAAATTACATGTGGTAAATAATGAAGTCATGCATGTTCCAAATAGCTTTTTTAGGTAAAGATCGTGGAGTTTGTTTTTATCCAGGGCAACCTAAAGCATGTTACAGATGTGGCAGCTGTAGGCACTTAAGTAGTGCATGTGACAAAGTTAAATGTGCTCTATGTGGTGAATTAGATCATGACAGTGAGATCTGCAGGAACGAGTTTCAATGTAATTTATGTGAGGAATTTGGGCATGCATATCATCAATGTCCTTGGGCAGGGCAAAATAGACAGGGGGGTTTAAATAAAGAAGATTTGATCGCTCAGGCCAAAGTTAAGGGTCTGCCCTTCCAGACTAATCTTAAGTAGAGGAATATGCCTTATGGCGGGTAGAGGGCAGGCATTGGTCCCTGAGGCCCCAGTTGTAGATTCTTGTGAAGGGGGAAATGTTGAGGAACAATCTACACTTTCAGTTCCACAACAGATTTCGTCCCCCCCCCCTTCAAATTCAGAGCCCTCTGTTCTGCTTCCTTCTATAGGGGACTCAGTGGTGGTAACCGTGGCGGATATTCCATTCCAGACCCTGCGGAGGGTTACACGAGCAAGTAGTCGTTCGGGGGGGGTTGCCCTACTCAGAATTCTTTTGCAGCCCTGTCTGACCTCAAGGGGGAGGTGGTTCCAGAGTTGTTAAAAACTGATGAAAACCCTTGTATGGAAATTGAAGAGGAGGGTGGTACGGAATTACTGGAAGGGAAAAAGAAAAAGGGTAGAAAGCGGAAACAAGAGAAACCCTGAATTGACAAACTGTATTTTCTATGGCCTGTTTAAAGATTGTATCGCTAAATTGTTGTAGCATAAAGAGCTATAAGAGACGCTTAATTGGCCTGCAGCAATGTAGAGATTTTAAGGCTGATGTCATCTTTCTACAAGAGACACATTTGTCTTCCTTACTGGAGGTGTCTCAGGTTAAGAAACTCTGGTGGACGGCCCTTCTTTTGGTCATTTGGGGAAGATGTTATGGATGGGGTGGGTATTCTGTTTTCTCACCCTGCAGTTCAAGTAACCCGGTTGGTAGATGTCCAGCCTGGCCGAGTGTTAATTTTGGATTGCTTATTATACGGTTTTAGTTTTAGACTGATTAATACTTATGCTCCTCAAGTTAAAACAGCGCAGATTGCTATGTTTAATCTTCTAAAACCTTATCTATTTACTTCCAAACATGTAATTTGGGAAGGGGATATGAATTGTAGTTTAGATATTCATATAAAAAATGGGATTCAACAAAAAACTTATTGTGATTCGCATGCCCTTTCTCAGACAATAGAGGTAGCAAAGTTGAAAGATGCGTTTAGAGAATTACATTCTTCTACTGGCTTTACTTATAAAAGGGCCACTTTCCAAACGAGAATTGATTACCTCTTTCTTTCCAAATGCTTAGTACCATTGGTTTGTTCGGTTTTGCCGTGTGACTTTTCAGACCATAGGGCATTATATGGTTCACTTAGCTTACATCAGATTCTGGCCTTGTTTCCAGCTTTTGCGAGTAGATGGATGTTGAATTCCCTTTTATTATCGGAGGTAGTATTTTTGGCCCAACTGAAGGACTTTGTGTTCCTTGGAAAATCAGTGGCGGTGTTTTTCTCAGATTGGATCACATGGTGGACAGATACTAAGATAGCTTTAAAGGATTTTTTTATAGCTTATGGCAGGCGGAAATGTTCATCGGAATATTTACAGTATTTAGATTTTAGAAATCAATATTATAAATTACAATCACACCCTCAGTTTAAAGATTTAGAGGTTCAATCTCAGATAAAGTTGGAAAAGAGAAATATGCTAAATTATCAATACCAGAGGGCAGCTTCACTTCACGCTGGTTAAAGTTTGGCACCAAGCAACAACCTTTTCAGGATCCTATGAGGCTTGTAAACATAAGATCGAGAGGAGGTTTATGTCAGGGCTCCGAGATTCTTTTGGGAAGCTAAAACTTCAGTAGCAGAAATGTTGGTGGTGGCAGAGGGTCGGGTTTCTTCTCAGTTTGGGGAGGTTTTTGTTCCATCCTCATCTTGGGAGGATGTTTTGCACTTCTCGGCCCCTACTATTTCTCAGGCTGTTGTTAATCTTTTACAAGGGCCTATTACCTTACAGGAGGTACAAGCAGTCATAGGCTCACTTCGTATGGGGGTCTCTCCTGGTATAGATGGATTAACAAATGAATTTTATAAAGCCTTTTTGGAGGATATGGGTGTTATATTGACTGAGGTCTTTAACGACATTCTTCATTATGGATTTGGAGATTTGAAATTTAATTTAGCCATTTTAACGTTCATTTTCAAATCAGGTGATACCACAGATTTTGGCAATTGGAGACCAATTAGTCTCCTGAATACTGATTATAAAATTCTGTCTACCATTTTGTGTAAAAGATTGCAAGTGGTAGCAAAAGGGGTGCTTCATCCAGCACAAACATGTTCCATCCCTCACCGTTAAATTCAACAGAATCTAAAACTTCTGCGGGATGTGTGTGAATTTGGAACACAAAAAAAACTGTCAGGATATATTTTGGCTTTAGATCAAGCTAAAGCTTTTGATTCAGTGTCGCATGCTTTTCTTTTTCAGGTTTTAGGTAGGTATGGGTTCCCAAAAACTTTTATCCAGTATCTCAATACCTTATACTACAAGGCGGGTTCTTGCCCAAGTATTAATAATGTTTTAGGCTCGAAATCCGTTGAAATGTGGGTCGGCAGGTTGTCCTATCAGCCCCTTATTATATGCATTTGTATTGGACCCTCTTTACAAGAAATTGAGAATAACAGGTCAATTCAGGTTTATCTCGTCATTTACTTTACCTGTCAAAGATTTCCATATCGGATGATTTCTGTTTATTGGTAGCTGATGCCCAGTCAGGTGTCGAGGCTATACAAGTGATCAATTGTTTTTCAGACTTAAATGGCACTAAGCTAAACTTTGAGAAATGTAAATGTTTGGCAATTGGAGAGGCTCCTAGCCTTCAGAATGTTGGGGGTATTCTAGCCACTGATTCCATTAATATTTTAGGCCTTCTTTTTGGAAAAGGGGGACTTAGCCTTGTTAAATTGGGAGAAGTGTTTAGTTATAGGTGAGAGGAAGGTTCAACAATGGAAATCCTGGGGTTTCTCTAAAAAGAAGCGGGTATTGATTATCAAAAAATTTTTATTACCCATTTGTTTACATGTAAGTTAAATTTTTCCGGTGCCATTTTCATTAGAAACAAGATTATATAGTGTTTTCTTTCAAATGGTGTGGGGTAGTCGTTTAAACCCAATTAAACGTGCTTTCACTTATTTGAAGCTAAATCAAGGTGGATTGGGGATGATAAACCCGATTGTTTTTTATCACTCCTTTTTTATGATTGCTGCTTTTCAAAAAGGTGATCAAGCCTCAAGATCATCCTTGGTCGGCATGGACGCAGTTGTTATTTTCTCCTTTTATGTCCCATTGGGAAGGAGGGGGAGTTCCAAAAAAAAGTAGGGCGACCATGGCACCTTCTTATGCGGTTTCAGCAGTAAGGAAATTACGAGAATGGAAATTGGGCAAGGCACAATTACATGATGTTCCTAGAAAAGATTTTTATTCAGAAATTATGGTAAATTATTTTTATGTCCAAGTGGATTTCCCTTTTTGTACCCCTACTAATCTGTCGCAAGCCCTTCGTCTCTTAATGGACCATAGGATACCTCCAAATATGTGGGATGTGCAGTGGCTCTGTTGTCATGGGAGGTTAGGAGTTAGGGGTAATTTAAAACACAAACAGATTATGGATAGGATGTGTCTTAGACCAGGTTGTGTTGATCAGATAGAAACATTGGAACATTTCTTGCTACTTTGTCCTTATGTTATTTTCTTTTGGTCAGATTTGGCCATTATTGGGATTGGGGTGTTTTGAGACACATTACTTATCAGAACCTAGTCTTAGGGAGATTATTCGGTTTTCTCTGCGAAGATATCATCCAAGTACTTGAATTTGATTTTGCATGTATTAAATATCATCTCTGGCAAGCTAGATGTCAGTTTTCTTTGCAACATACTCTTCTTCCTAATAGTGTGATTTTTAACCGTATAGAATTAGCATTAGATAAACAAAAAATGTTTGAACATCGAACCTTGGATAACAAAGTTTTTCAAAGTTTTGGAAACATATTGTTTGGCTTACATGAATTAGGTGATAAAGTTTGTTTTGAAGTGTTTATGATTTTTTCTATGTTTTATTTTAGTTTATGGCAGTTGGGAGATAACCCTTTTTTTATTGTATAAGAATTAAAATTTTCAACACCTTTCGGGGGGTTAGGGTTTTACTAGGAGATTATGTTGGGAAATTCACCGTGTATTAGAGATTCTCTTTGGAAAAGTATGATTGTAAAACTTATTTGTATTAGTTATGATTTATAATTTTTCTTTTATGTAAAGTAACATTGTCTTATATTGTTTTTGTTTTGTTCTTCAAATAAAAAATTCCCCTACTCTTCCTGTAGGGGGAACCCTTGGCTGTTCTAGCTAGGATGGTCAGTGCTGAGGAATCATTGGAGGAGATGGACGTGGGTGGTGCAGGGGAGCAGGCCTCCTCTTCAGCTCCTGTTTCTCAAGAGGCTGCTGTTGTTGTGGATACCATTCCAATTGTGATTTCAGAAATGGAACGGCCACAGACGGCCCTGCGGAATGGGACTAAAGTGTGAGGTACATCTGAGAGAAAGAGTTGGTAAGAGCAGACAATCCTTACTGAAAGAAAAATCCCTGCTGCTACATAAAGTCCAAGTTTTGGAGCAAGAATTGGCAGTCTGTCCAGAACCACTGTCCGTTGTTCAAATCGCTGATATTGCTGTTACCCTCCCTATGAATCAGCGTTCTGCTGACACTCTCTCTACTACCTGTGTACCCGAAGACCTTACTGTTACTACTTTGCATGAGACTACCGAAGTGACTACTCATGATCAGGCTGGCAGTTTCAACAGAGACTTTCCTGTGTGTCTAAAGCCTACCACTAGCTTCCCTGCTTCTGAGGTACTACAATGCTTAAGAGGCACACTAGGTGTGTGAGGAGGGAACACTACCGATTTACCTGATGGTTCTTTTTCTGTGCCTGAAAACAATGAGTCTGCTTTGTCATTTCCTTCCCAGTTTCCCATGTCCTCAGTTTCAGCTTTTGCTACAGCTGCGTCGGCTGAAGCTAGCGGCAGTGCTGCATCAGCGCTACGATGGGGGAGTGACGAACCCTGCACTTTTAGGATTCTCTTTGGTCTCCTGATGTGGCACTTCTGGCAACAGGGTGGACTCCTGATTCTTCCTCTAGTGCTTGGACTTCCCTGGGACCTGTTGCGGCTACAACAATTCTCCAGTTAGCCAAGGAGAATCCCAAGGGACCTGTCCAGGACATAGAACCTCCCCAGACAACGGGACCATTACCACAGCGTTGAGATACAGTTTCTGGTGACAAACCCATAAGACCTGTACAGCATGACATGCACTTGCCTTCTCTGCGGGGCCCTGCACCTGATATTTCAGCTTCTGAGCATGTTGAGGATGATTTTTTAGGACACAGCACAAACGTTTCTGAACAACCTAAGCGTTTCTTTATAGCTGACTTATTTAAAAATATTGGTGAACCTGCCCAGCGTAGAAGCGCTGTTAGGCTTAAATTTAGTGGGGCCCCAGCAGATGTGCCTGATCATAAAACAGTGTTACATAAGATGTTGAAGGACTCTATGGGTATCTTTCCTCATGAATTGTTTGCTTGTATCCATGTGAAAGGGGAAATTATATATGATGTTAGCTTTGGTTTTTTTTTTAAACTTCATAGTTTATTTTAATAACTTCTGTGCATACAGGAATTATACTTACAGTTATTCAAGACAATACAGAATAAAATTGATTAATTTATATATGTTTGTATCTTAACTTGAGCATCCAGTCCAGTAACCATGTTCTTTTTCTTCCAGAAATCTTCAGATGTGGGCTTAGAGCTCCGAGTCAGTGAAACACCTGTTAATATTCATTATTGTCCCTTCAAGTCTTTGCTTGTTCTGTATTTATAAAATACACTGTAGCACAGAAAAACAATTTATACAATAAAGTATTAAAACAAATACTGATTGTATGGCTGTTTTATTACATATTTCCATACCTAAACTATCCCAAGAGGTATAATTCTCCCCAATAAATAAGAATAGGCCAGCTCTTATTCCACATAGGAACCATTAGGGGCCAAGGACCATCCCACATCTAGATGTTAAACATCAGAATGAGCTTGCCCCATTCCGGCCTCTCCCACTCCCATCATTTGGGGGGGGGGTCCAATCAGTTAGTATCCAAAAGCCAATTGTTCTAAGACCAGGGTGCCCTGAAGTTTCTCTATCAATTCCATAAATGGGAGCCAAATCTGATTATATTTATCACTTTATAATCGCAAGTCTGCTGTAATCATTTCTACCCTTGCAATCTCCTTTATAATGCTTATCCAATCCTCTATTGTGGGGGCAGCCTGAGTAAGCCAAAGTCTAGTAAGGGCTTTACTAGCTGCTGCTAGAAGTATCCCGATAAGGAATTTTTGACCATTGGATCTACGTCCCTTTGGAAGGATACCCAAAATCAGTGTCTGAAAGTCTGGATTCCCTGCTCCACCTAGTATATGTCCCATATGAGTACCCACTTCCCTACAAAAGGGCTGAATTACTGGGCAGTCCCAAAAAACATGAAGATGGGATCCTATCTTTCCACAGCCTCTTCAACACAGGTTTGTGCCTCCTGGTATCTAATGCTGAGTTCTTATGGGGGTACAAAAAAACCTAGAGATAACTTTCCATCTAAATTCCTTCCAATTATTTGAAGCTGAGGTGTGCCTGATCCCTTCCCAGACCTCCAACCATATAACCTCCTCTGACTGGATTCCCAGTTCTTTTTCCCATTCCCTCTGACAGAGAAGGGATGGTAGTTCTTTAAAAGTTCTATAAGCCCCCATTTGTCTAGAAATTCATTTTGTTTCATTTCTCCTGGTGGCTGAATCCCATATAGTTTGTGTTAATAAATGTGGGCATTGTTGTACTAAATGAATATTATTCTCTTTTCTGAGAAATTAAAGTACCTGCAGATATCTAAACAAATTAGTACCTGGAAGCTGAAACTCACCTTGAAGGACCTGAAATAGCTTAATTTGGCCCTGGTGAATAAATTGAATAAAAAACTTTAGGTTTGTCTTTTCCAATGAGTGAAAACCATATCTAACCTTGGGGGGGGGGTTAAGTCTATGCAGTTCACAGTTTTAGTCCTGTCCGTAAGTGTATCTGATATATCTAGGTCATTTTTAATTTCTCCCCAAACTCTATATGTTAGCTTGGCCCAAGGATTAGTTATATGTTTTTTTAAGAGATAAGCTGGGGAGCCAAAGAAATCTAAACAGGGATTCAAGTTAGATCACTCTGTATTTCCTGAGACACCCAGATATTATGGGGTCATCAGCCAGGTAGCTGACCCAGGTTCCCACCTGAGCCATTTGGTAATAGGTTTGAAATTGGGTCCGAGCCCCCCCCTCCCGTTCCCTGGCTCTCTGCAAGGTTCCCCAAGCAATTCTTGCCCGCTTCCCATTACAGATAAACTGGTGTAAAACCTTGTTTAGTGTTTTCCAGTCCTTCTTTGAGATTCACAAAGGTAAGGCATTAAACAAAAATAGATAACGAGGGAGTATGTTCATTTTAATGGATTCAATTCTCCCAAGCAGAGACAGGGAAAGAATCTGCCATCTCTTCAAGTCGGTGGAGATTTAATGGAACAACCTATCATAATTTATGTGATAGAGTTGTGTCATGTCAATGGGAATATAAATACCTAAATATCTTATCTGTGAAGTGACCCATTTAAAGGGAATTAATTGTTCTAAATCTCTAGTGTGGTGACCACTAAGATCACTTCTGTTTTGTCTTGGTTGACTTTAAAATCCAACAACTGACCATCTTCCTCTAAAATCTGATTTAGGATGGGGAAAGTTTGCAGTGGATCTCTTACATATACCATGGTGTCATCTGCATATAGTGAAATTCTATTTTCCCCCCACCCTGATACCAGCCAGACTTCTGTGTGTCCTAATCATTTGGGCCAGGGGCTCCATACTAAGAGCAAACAAAATAGGGGATAAGGGACAGCCCTGCCTGGTGCCTGTATGAATTGGGAGAGGTTGTGAGATCATGCCATTTACCTTTACTCTAGCTAGGGGGTTATTATAAATCTCTATAATCCATTCCATAAATTGACTACCAAAGCCAAACTTATGTAATACCTCCAAAAGGAAGTCCCAATGTAAGCGATAAAATGCTTTTTCTGCGTAGATTGCAATAGCTATCTGTTGTTTCCTCCCCCTTTTACCTAAATGCAGTATATTTAGACATCGTCTAATGTTGTCTTTAAAATGTCTGTTTTGTACAAACCCTGCTTGGTCAGGGTGTACCAGGTCAGGAAGTATTGCATTGACTCTGTTTGCCAGGATCTTTGTAAAGATTTTTGAGTCAACATTTAGAAGTGATATCGGTCTATATGACCCACAGGAGTCTGGGGGCTTCCCTTCTTTAGGAATCACTGTAATGTAAGCATCCCTCCAGGATGTAGGGAATCCCTTCTCCTGCTCTGTACCATTAAAAACCTGCATCAGAATAGGAACCAAAGTTTCTCTAAAATGTTGGTAAAATTCAGCATTAAACCCATCTGGTCCAGGAGACTTACCACCCTTTAAATTCCGAATGACGTGGGTCACTTCCTGAGACGTAATGGGAGAGTCTGTTTCTGAAGATGTTTGGTTAGTTTTGGGAGAGATATTTTATTTAAAAAATCTTGAATTCTCTTTTTATTTTGTGAATTTTTTTGGGGTGAGCCATATATATTTCTATAGTATTCCCTAAAAGTATTTGCAATATCTATAGGGGTGTATAATCTGGTGGAAAGACCCTGTTTAGTTGTTGTTATGGTCTTGACATATCTATCAGCTTGGGTTTTTCTTAATCTAAAAGCTAGGAGCCTACTAGCCCGGTTACCCGATTCATAATACCTTTGGTTATTGTACCTTAGCTTTCCCTCTACCTGAGAATCTAATATATCTTGAAGCTGTTTCCTAGTTTACAACATTTCTTTTTTACATTTTTTACTAGTTCCCTCTCCCTTTTTAACCTGGGATTCCAATTGTTGTAATTTAGTTTCCAAGTTTTTTTGTTTTTCTAGTCGAGACTTCTTGATGTAAGATGCATATGAGATCATCTCTCCATGCATCACTGCTTTTAGTCCGTCCCAAAAGCATCTTGAATCTGGGCCTACCATTGAATTATGCATTTGGTATCCTTTAATGGTATCTAGCAGGCAGTCCCTAAAATCTTCCCTGTTCAATAATGATGTGTTCATTCTCCAATGTGTTGTTCTGACCCATTCCCCCATTTTCACTGTTAATGTAACTGCAGAATGATCTGAGACCATTCGTGGTAGAATCTCACAAGCTATACATCTGTGAAGGTGTTGTTTATGAACATACAAAATTTGCCAGCAGATAAAGGCCTAGAGGTCTATCAAGTCTGCTTGAATGTGCAGCTAGCACCCCTTATTCTGCAGCTGCCCCTCCCTTCCACCCTTCCCCTTCATTAACCCTCCCCCTTGTCCTGTCCCATCCTCATTTGAAGCAGTCCACTGTTCTGCTGCATACCACTTCAGCAGGTAACGCATTCCACCCAGCCACCACCCTCTCTGTAAAATGTGTCTCCTCATCTCCCTCCTGAACCTTCCTCACTCCAGTCTTGTATCATGGCCCCTGGTGGCCCTCCCCTCCCTTACTTTGAACAGCCCTCTGTACCCATCTTGTTTATTCCTTTCATGTATTTAAAGGTTTCAATCATGTCACCCCGTCTCTCCTCTCCTCCAGCGAGTACATGTTCAACTCCTTCAACCTCCTCTCGTATGATAAGTCCCCCAGCCCCTTGATTACTACAGAGTTAATAGTCAATTCTAGAGTGAACATCGTTTGGGGGGAATAAAAGGTGTAGTCTTTAACCGTCTTATTTAGTTCCCTCCAAACGTCTATTAGGGCTAATTCCTTCATCCCTCCCCTAATCGTTCGACTCATCCCCTTATTTGTTGCTGCATTTTGGGACGAGCGGTCGATCTGTGAATTAGGAACACAATTAAAGTCCCCCCCCCATCCAAATCATTCCTTTCTCCAGGTCTGCTATCCTCTCAAAAATCTGTATGTAAAAAAGAGGCTCATCCTTATTTGTTGCATACACATTAATAATGTGTATCACCTGAGAGAAGATTTTGCATGTGATTAGTATTCCCCTACCATTGCATAAATTAACCTCTGATATGACTTCAAGTGGCAAGTCCTTCCAGAGTAAGATCGTCACCCCTGCCCTTTTGCCCAAAGAGTGTGAAGAATAAAATACCCTACCCACCCAGCATCTTTTCAGTTTCTCATGTTCTTGGTCAGAGAGCCTAGTTTCCTGAATAAGGCCAATGTCAGTATTCATTTGGTTCAAGTAGTGAAGTATCTTTGTCCTTTTGACTGGTGAGTTAATTCCCTGAACATTAGGGGAAGTCATCTTAAGGGTACCCATTTTTAAGGGTTACGATATGTGCCACCTGTATCCCTCCCCTCCAGAGTCCAATATACACGATTCACCCACCAATCAATAACCAGCCCTGTTTTCATTATTTTACATTGAGTACCTCTATATTTCTGGTTTAAAACAGCCATTTTAAAACACTCATCATTAACCTGATAGGCCCATTTGCCTATAAACAAATTAATGTAAAACATGGTGATCAACTGTAACGAATAAACAGTAACGTAACAAAACTTTTAAAACTAGCTTCCTAGGCTTATTATTAGATGGTATTACCCCCTTCTCAGGGGCGACGTGAGCCTAAGCTCAATTTCCTACAATACGTAGGACTGGTCCCAAAGGATCAGTTGCAAGTAAACGCCCCGCTCGATTGGGAGATCGAGGACCACAACTATGTAGTGGAGCCCTCAACTCACCATAGGCCACTCAGCGGTTACCCCGGGGAGCTCAAATTTTTATTCTGAGCATTAATGAGGGGAGTGTTTTTAACTCTCCCTCTATTTTGTTCAGCGGTATAATGATAATTTCTATACATTATGTTTGTCATGACAACTGCAACTAAGCAAGTTTAAAGCATAATATCGTCCCTCCTTCTCCTCTTTATCTCAAATAAAATATTTATACTCAGCCCATCAAGGGGAACTTAGACCTGTGTATGAGGCTTCAATACTTCAAACCTTCTTCTAGCCTCCCTTACAGTACAGCCTTCATTTTGTACCATATGCTACTTAATTTCTATATCTGTCCAGCTTTTAAAGTAAATGTTAATTATCAATAGTACATGTTAATAGGCCGAGTAGGGAGGTCATGTTCAATTAGTCCTCTTGGTCTGCTTTCCTCTTGAAGAAAAAAAAAATGCTATTGCCCGCCAGCCTGGTTTTAAAATGAGAATGGAAAAGCAAACAGTACCCGTATAGGTTTCAAGTAGCTTTCCAGACTAAATCTGCTTGTGGTGTTGTTTCTTCAGCAGGATGGGATTTATTTTCTCTGTACAAGATCTCCTTCAAGTCCTGATTCAGGTGAGATGGCCAAGTAATTGAAGATGGTTGCATCTGTTTCGACTTACCGGCTCACCGCCATGCTGAACGAGAAATCTCGCTTTCTAAGGTATGACATTGCATATCAGGACAGCGAAGGCCCATTTGTTTCAATAAGGAAGCAGCAGCCTGTAAGTTGTCAAAAAGAACAGGGCCTTTTTCCGTATGTATCCGGAGCTTTGCTGGGTAGTACAATTGTATTCAGATGTTCTTTTATTTTGCTTGTTTTATGATCTCCCGAATTGATTTTCTTTTTTCATTAAGAAAGTCCAAAAAGTCCTGATCGAAAAACAACCTCTGGTCGTCAATTTTAAGATCTCATAATTTCCAAGCCATCTGGAGGATCAATTGACGATCTTGGTAGTTTAACATACGCACTATTATAGAGCGTGGTCGTGCTGTTTGATCCTTCGGCTTGGGGGCCAAGGATCGGTGAGCTCTTTCAACCGAAAGTGGTATGTCTTGTGGGATTTTCAGTACCTCCCATAGCACATTCATCCATGGATTCAAAAGACTTCTCCATTTCCTCTGGAACTCCGTAAATGTGGAAATTGTTCCTACGAGCTCAGTTCTCCTGGTCGTCTAATTTGAGTTGCAGTTCCCTTTCCCTTGTGAGCAGATACAAAATGGCCCGATCATGTTGCCCCGATGAGTCTACTAGGCCCCTGACACATTCTTCAATTGCTGTGGCTCTTTTATCTACTGCTTTCAAATCTGCTCGAAGATCTGCGACCGAAGATTCAACCCTATTGATCGCTTTGATAATTCCATCTAGTTTTTCCATAATTCTGCCTTGATCACTTCCCTCATAGTTGTCCTCCGAGTCAGCCAAACTACTAACTGGTGAAGCTGAGCGTATTTCCCCCAGAGGACCTGCTTTTTTGTCGCAATCCATCAGACTCTTTAATTTGGCTGCTTGCGAACTTCTGTGCCTTGATCTGCTTGTTGCCATCCTTTTTTTAAAGATGGGATGGGTATTTGTATCGATACTGGACTTTTTTACTGCTGAACACCATATTTTAAAGTTGAGCTACCCCGGAGCTTTTCGACTAATCGGCCATTGAAGCAGTGACGTCACCGGAAGTCCGACGTTAGCTTTAAGAACTGTGCTACCTTGGAAAAGTTCTGGGAAAAATACCTCATGGTACAGCATACAATGTGGTGGAAGCAATTGTTTCCAATTCCTTTGACCAAACCCACAGTTAAAATGATTACGCTTTTGTTCAGGAATGAAGAGGTCAACATATCTGATGTACAGTATTGGTTGCAGCAGAGGTGTACTGTTTTAGATAAGCCTTTAAAGTGCAACTCATACAATCTAAATCTGGTATCTTGCATTTACCTAGCAGCTTTTACATTGGTAGTGATAGAGGGTTATGCTTTTATGCTGGACAGCCTAAAACGTGTCTTAAGTGTGGGGCTAGAACTCACTTAAGTTCTGTTTGTGACAAACCACGCTGCAACTTATGTCTTGACTACGGTCACGTGAGTTTGGGCTGCCCGAATCCATTTCATTGCAACTTGTGTGATGAAAAGTGCCATTCCTATAGGACCTGTCCTTGGGTGGCCCACAACAGGCTTGACCGTGCTGTACAGGATTCTGTTAGCATCATAGAAACATTTCAGGGACGAGCTTTGAACACTCAGCCTTTACTTCCCTCAGAGGACCCTGTGCTAGATGAACCCTCTCAGCAACAAGAGCAGGGACCTCTTGAAATCCCACCACGAGCTGCTCATACTCCCTTACAGACCGACTTGAGCCCTGATGGAATGCCTCCTCCCTTCCCCCAGAAGATCTCTTACCTTTCCAGGAAGTTAAAGGTAAAAGAAAGGCTGAGGTTTCCCCAACCCCTACATGTCATGTAATGATCAGAAACAGGTATAAGGCCCTGGCAAAGCGGCAACAATGGGGAGATGATGAGGATGAGGATGTTGGCTCAGACTCCCCCTCAGTGTCTTCCAGAACTGACTCTGTGTCAGAGTCGCAAGTTGAGGCAAAGGTTAGGAAGAAAAGTACCTCTTGGAAGAAATAGTGTTTTCCTTTAAGATGTGATTGGTACTCAGCATTTACATCCCCTTACTTTGAATGTTTGTAACATCAAGTCATACCGGAAAAGACTGACTACCCTACAGATCTTAAAGGACTTGCCAAATGAAGTGTTTTTTTTACAGGACACTCGTTTGAAATCTTCTCATAAAATTTCATAGGTGAAAAATCTCTGGACACTAGGCCCCTCATATTGGTCACAAGGCTTGGATAAATGTGATGGGGTGGGTATATTATTTAAGGGATATCAGGTTTCGGTACTTAGAGTCTTAGATATTTGTCCAGGGAGAGCATTACTACTTAATGTGGTCTTTGGAAATTTTCCTTTAAGGTTTATAAATGTTTATGCTCCACAGAGCATTGCTTGCACTCCGCTTTGTTCAGATCCATACAACCTTATTTGCATTCCAATTCTTGGTGGTGACTTTAACTGCCCTCTCTCTTTATCTGACAAGGGAGGTGCCACAAGAAAATTATTTGGGGATACCAATTGTTTGAAATCAGTGATAGACACAGCAAATTTATATGATGGGTATGTGGCAAAACACTGTTGTAGCAAAAACCTTTACAAAAGGAGTTTTAGCTACTCAAATTGATTATTTTTTTCTTTCTAAGAACTTACAAGAGTTACGTGCTGCAGCACTGCCTTGTGAGACATCTGATCATATGGCTGTGTCACTAACATGCTTTTTCCTCTCATCTCAATGCTTCTTTCAAAAAAGGTAGTTGGAAGCTGAACAATTCTCTTTTTTCTCATCCCTCTACAGAGAAACAGCTTTTTTCCTTTTTTTTAACCAGATTTTCGATTTTGGAGGCTTATGACTCTCTATCAGGCTGGTGGGTGGACACGAAACAGGACTTAAAATCTTTTTTTCTGTCTACTGCAATAAATAAATCTACGACACAATACTTGCATTATTTAAAACTCCGGGAACAGTTATTTTCTCTGATCTCTAGAGCTCATGAATTGCAGCTGGATTTAGGAAATGATATATAGAAGATTAAAGATGAAATGTTTCACTTTCAATACAATAGGGCTACGACTTTAAAGTTAGAATCCCAATTTGGGACACAAGGTACCAAACCTTCAATAGACATGTTTAAAAGTTGTCGAACTCGTGTGCAGCATTCCTGGCTTGATGAGGTTTTAGACCTCCAGACGAATAAACCTTCTTTAGACCCTGAATGTATTTTCAATATGGCTCAAACTTATTTATATGACTTGTTTGGTACCCCATCTACTGCATGGGCAAACCCTTTTTACTTTGATAATATTGACATACCCCAGATAGCACCTGCAGACCTCGAATCTCTGTTTTCCCCTATTACTCTAGAGGATATCTTGGTTGCTATTCATAAATGATGGAAAAACATTGTCCCAGGCTCTGATGGCCTAACTGTGGAATTTTTTCAGAAATTCAACCATATTTGGCCCCCAGTTTTAGCGGATGTCTTTTCTTATTGTTTGGCCTCTAACACTTTGCCAGAAGGCATGTCTCAGGCACTGGTTGTATTGTTGTATAAGAAGGGGGACCAGTGTGATTTGAAGAACTTGAGACCCATCAGTCTCTTGAACATAGATTATAAAATCCTTGCCTTGGTACTTCTTATCCGGTTGACCCCGATTGCAGAACAGTTAATAGCCCCAGTTCAGTCCTGTGCATTGCCAAATCGGTCGGTTTTTCATAACTTGATCTTACTTAGAGACGTTTTCTCCAAACATGCTTCTTCTGATACTCAAGAGATAGTACTCTCATTGGATCAGGAGAAGGCTTTTGATCGGGTTGATCACAACTATCTTTTCCAGGTTTTACATCACTACCATATTCCTGGAGACTTTATTAAATGGATAAAGTTGATATATTTCACTGCTGTCATATTACCATATATTAACAGAATCGTGGGTGACCCCTTTTCTAGTGTTAAGGGAGTGAGACAGGGCTGCCCCCTGAGTCCGCTGCTCTATGTCTTTCAAATAGATCCATTCTTGAAAACTATACTTCAACATCCAAGTATTCCTCGTTTACTATTTCCAGATGACACTTCTGTGCCTCCTGCTCAGGCTTCTGCAGATGATGTAAGTCTCTGTACTACACTTGATTTGAACCCTATTCTTTTGATGGACATAATTACTGATTTTGAGAAGGTTTCAGGATTTCATCTCAATTATGATAAAAGTAGTGGTTTCTTGCTTTCCTCTTCTGAGAGCACTTACACAAGGACTGCCTTTGCAAATATATGACTTTCTGCTGCCCCAGGGACAATTTTGGGAGTTCAGTTTGGTAGCCAGTATGATGCCCATTTAAACTGGACTAAAGCACTCTAAACTGCAGAATTTATAATTAATTCCTGGAAATCGAAAACTATATCTAAAAGGAAGAGAGTGACTCTGCTGTATACCCTGATAGTACCTATATTTTTACACATTGCGCACATATTCCCATCGCCCTTAGCTTTAGAAACGTGGATTATGAGTATTTTTTTCCAAGGATTTTGGGGCAGTCGATTGAATCCTATCAAATGTTTACATACTTACCATGATTATGATCAGGGAGGGGTCTGTATGGTCTACCCGTTCTTGTTCTTTTTTAGCATTTTTTGGTATAATAATTTTGTCCTTCCTTCCCACACAATAGCCTTTTGGTATGGCTTTACTACTTTTTGGTTGAAGGATTTCTTTCTTATTTGGCAATCACCACCTTATTTTTCACCAACGAGGTTGAAACTTTTATGGTTACCCACATATTTACATCACACATGTGGGAAATTCAAACAATGGCAAGTTACCTCGCAGGACTTTAAGAGAGCCACTAGGAAAATTCTTTATCGAGAAATACTTTGTACACAATTTTTTGAAATTCCCAGTAAACTTCTCAATTATGAAACTGACCTTCCTGTTATATTTTTCCAATTGACTGATAAAAGACTTCCTTTGACAGTATGGGATGTTACATGGCTTTCTTGCCATGGGAGATTAGGGGTATGAGATAACCACAAACATAAAATGATTCAGGACAGAACTTGTCCTAGAGCTTCCTGCCATGGTTTACCAGAAACAATGGAGGATTTTTTTATTCTGTGCCCTCTTTCTGTCCAATTTTGGTCCCTTGTGAAAACTGTCTGGGGTGACGGACATCTCAGTCAGTTTACTTATGAACAAATAGTTTTAGGTTTATACTCACCCTCCTTTCATAAGTACCATAAAAGTACCCTACAGTTGATTTTGTTCCCTGTGGAGATACTATTTATGGCAGGCCAGGTGTGCCTTTTTACTGCAACAGAAGGATTATACTGCGAACCAGATTTTTCTATAGGTGATAAAGCATTTGCAAGACATCTATCACAAGGAACAAGGGCTTCTCTCAGTGACCAAGTTTGGGACTTTTTGGAGACATTATGACTGGATTTTGACTGCCTTTTCTTAATTCATTGTACTATGGTTTATATTCCTTATGTTGTTTTTTTTCCTTTGTAAGTATTTGTGATGTAGGGAACAATTGCATTGCTTGTACATGAGTTGTATTTGTTTATGCTTGTTTCTTTTGTAAATTTCTTTCTTTAATAAAAAATTCCCCTACTCTTTTCGATAAGTGCCATAGGATCTTTAACATCCACTTGAACTACCACCAATCCAGGCAGATGGGACCTCGGTTTAATGTCTCATCCGAAAGACAGATGGCAGCTGAAGTGTGCAGTGATGCATATAGGGTGTAAAAATCAACTGGCCAAGTGCTCACTGGGGGAGAGAACAGATAAAGCAAACAGAACAAGAAAGGGATCTGGGGATTATAATATCAAACAACCTTAGGGTAAGTGCCCAATGTAGTAAGGCAGTTGGCAAAGCTAATAGAATGATGGTGTGCATAGGAAGGGGCATAACTGGTAGGAAGAGGGAGGTACTGATGACATTATATAAGACCATGGTTAGACCACACCTGGAGTACAGGGTACAGTTCTGCAGGCCTCATTTAAGAAAGGACATAGATGTACTAGGAAAGGTTCCTAGAAGGGCAACAAAGATTATGCAGGGTATGCAAGGGAAACCATATGAGACAAGACTGAAAGAATTAAATCTTATCCGCTGGAGTTTAGAAGAGAGAGAGAGAGAGAGGAGACATGATAGAGACATTCAAGTACATGAAGGGGATAAATAAAGTGAGGAAAGGATGTCTATTTAAAAGGACAGTGGGATTAAAACAAGATGTCATACTTTAAGATTGGAAGCAGGAAGATTTAAAAGTAATGTAAGGGGGTGCTATTTCACTAAGAGGGTGGTTGAACCCTGGAACAGACTACCTGAGGAGGTGGTAGGTGTTGGAATGGTGGAGGGATTCAAGAGAGTGTGGGATAGACACATAGGGTTGGATAGAGGACAGAGGATAGGCTGCTTGTACACCAGTGACAAGTGGGGGGGGGGATGGGCAGACTGGATGGGCCAGGAAGGTCCTTCCTGCTGACACATTACTATAATACTACTATGAAAACCTTTTGTGAACCTTTTCCTGGGTTCATCCAAGCCAGAGACAGTTCCAGACCAGCCCTGTGTGGAAGAAATTGCTGAGAGTGTAAACCAGTGGGCCACTGTTGCATCCAAATGTTTCTGAGCTGATCCAAGTGGTATCCTGCTCAGACTAGTCTGGAGCCAGGTAAGGAGCCAGCTAGCCCTTATCCAGTGGGGTGGAATAGAAGAAGGAAGCCAAGAGTGCATGCCTGAGTGTGGGTGTACTCTTGATCTGTAGGGGAGTCGGACAGTGGTGTCGCTCCTGGGTCTAGGCTCCTTGGGAAGCAGGAAACCACTGCGTAGTGCTCCTGTTGGTGAGAGTCATTCCAGAAGGGCTGAGCTGTTGTTGCCTGTTTGAAAGAATCTGAAGCTCCTGATTGCCACTTTTCCTACCCCTATGTGCTGCTCCCTGCTTCATCTGAACTGCTGCATAAAAGAGTCATGTGAGTGCTGGCATTGCTAGCTAGATTTTTGTACTTCTCCCAGTATGGATTACAATTATTGGGTTTCAAGCCATTTTGGGAAATACAAGTTCACAAAATTGTGCTAGAACACTATGGCCTCTTGGGGGGTTAAATTGCAAGCTTGCTAACTTCTCCTCAAGTGCACCACCGACAGAACCTGGGCAATGTAACAGCCAGGCCTGCACCAGGGCTCAAGTGTAACTCTTGAGTTCCCAGACTCTGTTTGACATTTGTGTTATCCTTGAATTTATAGTTTTACTACAGGGATCAGTTAAAGAGTATTCCACACCCTGTGTAACCAGTGACTCTGCCTGTGCCCTTTGCTTAGGCAGGTGCATCTTCAACGGTGAGGGGTGTTACATCTAATAAAAGGGTTTATGGTGTACTAACATATGGAGGAGGTGTTTATGGTGACTTGCAACTGTTTAACCTATTTTAATTCTCCTAGTGCCAGTCCAGTGTCCAAGAATAAACACACTGTTAGTTGTTTGAATTTGATCTGTATGTGTGCCCTCAGTTTGTATGCTCTAATTGAAGTGTTTAGCAGTGGAGGTAATAACTGTGTTGGTGCCATCAGGGGTGGTTCAGTCCAATGTAGGGTGGTGGGTAGGTACTGTATCCCGGAGGGTGGTACCGGTTACAACATCTGGTGCACTTATTCTCTCTGAGTTGTGGCACTGCACTATTTGATATCTGTTCTGGAATGAACCCCACCTACCGCAGGAGAAAGAACAAACCCAAACCTCTCAACCTAGTGTTCCCTGTACAGTCACCAGGCAGGTGTGTAGACTCGGTCACTGTGCCAACCGGGGGTGTCACACTTACAGTACCTGTTAGTTCAGTGGTCACTGCGTGTTTTCTATGCCTCAGCACCCCAGTATCAATGTCCTTGGTGGTCGTGAGTTTTCCCCTTCCCTGTTGCAGCTAGCAAATCCTCCACACACCTCTGAGGCATGCCGTCATCTGATTTACATACATAAGAACAAACACGTACACACACCATGTCACAATTTACATAAACTACCACATACACTCATGTAACTACCGACACATACTGCCTGCCACTCTTCCTTAAAATCACTGGATCTATTGAGTTCAAAATCAGCTGAATGCAGTAAACACAAGCGTCACTCACGTGACATGAGTTTGCAAAATGCCCATAAGTAAAGGTCTGTGTGTGCCAGTAAATTTTCCCAATTACTAACCCTGTTGGCAGATTCCAATTTTACCTCTGCAGATACACTGCAGACCCAACACAGTGGGTACCAAAGTAAAGGAAACAGTTTTTACAGCCTCAATGCTCAGCAACTCAACACAACACATCAAAGTAAATGAGATCCATAATTATACCCCTCCAACACTGTACTGCACTCTAGTGGGATCAGTTCATCCTGCTTCATTCCAAACTGCATACAGCAAGAAAATAGTAATGGAAGGAAACTTGGGGTAAAAAGCAGCAGAGCCTTGAATATATGTCTCTCCTCCCCCATCCCATGGCTAATAACTCAGTTAAGTGCAGCTGGGCAAACTTACAATTGGAAAGAGGGCAGTGCGTGGGTGCAGAAGCTCTAGAGCTTTTTATAAAATGTGGAGAGTGAATACTGCATGCTATTGACTAGGACCAGTGCAGCGAGACAGCACGATGCACGGTTAAAAAAAAAGTGCTGGCAATCAGGACACAGCACACTAACAATATCAATTCATTTTTTTTTTAAATTCCCAATTGCTATTACAAACATGGCTGCCACTTGGCTTTACTCACTAAAAAAAAAAATCACATAGGCCCTAAAAATGAAAAAGAACAAAAAAACTAATTAAACTTTATTTTCCTTTATAGTCTCCCTCCTTACACACATATCCAAATTAAAATGTATATAGCATTCACTAAAAATACCACCAACAGCATAATGTGGTTTAAGGTCAGTTACCATTCATCTATATCCCCCTCCCTCTGGGTCGTGCCTGAAAATTGGCAAGAATTTGTCTAGTGCACTTACCTGGTCAATAAAAACTAAATAAAATGAAGTACTACTCACAAGTTTATATTTTTGAGCTTTGTTTCTTACTGTGTACCCCCCATCCTTATCTGCCTTGGGAAATCTTTGCTGCTTGCTCTGCCCCAGACACAATTTAATCCCTGGCTTTATTGAGGCCTTCTGTTGTATGTGTTTCTGTGGGGAAAGATGAGCATTCAGACAGTAGGATTCCACAGAAATGTGAATTACTGCACTCCATGATAAACAAACATTCCATATATTGACAGACAGATGCTTGACAGCTAGGGAGGGACAACTTTTTAGTAGTTATTTTTAACAAAATAAACGACCTGTTTTTAATAAAAAGAGTTGGCTTCTTTTTTCATACTTTCTACATTTACTCATTTTATTACTTCAATAAGACACCTCAAGGTGAGGCTGGCAAAATGCATGTCCAGGGACTAAAGGCAATCATCCTGTAGCATCACACCTAATTATGCCCTTTGGCATGTATTGTGCCAGCACAAAACACACCTCCTCATGTCTTGCTGCTTACATGTAGCGTAATGTATTGAAAAATGAGTATAGGGCTGGCCAGTGAGGCAGTGGTAGTGATACCAACTATGACACTGACTACCCACTGTTGGGAACAAGCTTGAGCTGTCAGTGCTCCTCTCTAGGAAGGGAGGGGCAATGCCTCTGCTGCAGCGCTGCCACTTGGATGACCACAGATGGTAGCACAGTGCAAGGCAGAGCGGGTTGGTGAACACTGGTCTGGCTTACAGTCAGGATGCCAAGGCAAGGCAAATTTTATTTTTCAAGGCACCCAATCCAGGAGGCTCTGGGCACTGTACATAAATTCAAACTAATAATAGAATGTATAAATAAGTAGAAAACATAACAATTACAACAATTACTATAAAATAAAAAAAAAGCTCAGCTAAAAATAGACTCTAGGGGTAATCCCAGGATTAAAATCTAACAGTCAGTGTTCGGGAAGGCCTGACTGAACAGGAGGGTCTTGAGGCAGGCCTTAAATATCTCAACTGAAGGGGCCTCCCTTACAGATGGTGGTAGCGAGTTCCACAGGATGGGACCGGTGACACTAAAAGCTCTGTCTCTGGCAGTTTTTAAACTTGTCCTGGGAACTGCAAGGAGGCCCTTAGAGATGAAACGGAGGGAGCTAGCCAAGGTAGCAGGTGTAAAAAGGTCAGCCAAGTATTCAGGGCCCAGCCCATGTAGGCCCTTAAAGGTGAACAAGCCCACCTTGAAAAGGATCCTCCACCTGACCGGTAGCCAGTGCAGTTCACACAGCACAGGGGTGATGTGGCAGTATTTTGACTGCCCCATCAACAACCTGGCAGCATCATTCTCCACTAGCTGCAGGCGGTGGAGGATAACTCCCAAGACCCAGAGGTAGAGCGCATTATAATAGTTAAGCCTTGACATCCCAAAGGCATGCACTAAGGTGGGGAGGTCCAGGGGTGGAATAAGGTGCTTGATCCTGGCGATATTCCTGAGATGGTAAAAGCTGGTCTTGGCAACGGATGGCATCTGAGATTCAAAGGTCAATCCACTGTCGAAGGTCACACCAAGATTGCGCATGCTAGAGGAGGTCTTCAATGACACAGTTCCCAGGAACAATCTCATGGCTGTGCCAGAGGCCACCCTATTATGCCCTCTGTTTGACTCCACCACCAGTACCTCCATATTATCAGGGTTCAGTCATAGCCAGCTGGAGGCCATCCAATCATTGATCTCAGCAAGGCAGTTGTTTAGCAGTTCCGCCGCATTAGATGTTCCAGGCGCAAAAGTAAAATACAGTTGGGTATCATCTGCATAGCAATGAAAACCCAAACTGTATTTCCTAATGAGCTCCCACAGGGGCAGCATATACACAGCAAACCACATTGGTGACAGGACCAAACCCTGAGGTACTCCACATGACAGGAGGCTAGGGGAGCAGGAAAAATTCCCCATCACCACCCATTGCCTCCTGTTCGTGACGTAGGACTCAAACCAGCCAATGACAGTGCCGGTGAGTCCACAAAATTCCCTCAGACAGTTGAAATCTAGATTTAATATTTGCCATATTGGTCCGTGCAAGAACAGATCCAGAAGCAAATGATTTGATACCTTTTAATGGACCAACATAGATGTAACAACAAGAACAAAGTGCTCTAGCTTTCGGACCAACCAGTCCTTCTTCAGAAGCGTAATGGCAGTTATTTAGAAAAAAAACAATACTTTTAACAGTTAGATCATGCAGAAAAAAACCAGAAAAATTCCCCATTGGTTTAAAATACTCATTTAAAAAAATACAGATGATGATGTCAGAGAAGTTTAACTGTACATTGAAACTTCTTGAAGTCCTAAGACAATCTCAGTATGTCTTTAATCTGGTTGGGGGTTGTTTTTCAGTAATCACATCCTTATACACACTGTGACACTCATAGCTTGATTTAAGAGTCATCTGCTCCAGCAGTGTTATCCTATGTCAATTACATTTATATGCAGTAGGATTCGTTGTATGTGTTTTGCACCAAGGACCTTTGACGCTGGGACCCTCTCAGCTGAAGGTAACATGGTACTGTTAAACTTCTCTGACATCATCATCTGTATTTTTTAAATGAGTATTTTAAACCAATTGGGATTTTTTCTGTTTTTTTCTGCATGATCTAGCTGTTAAAAATATTGTTTTTTTCTAAATAACTGTCATTACACTTCTGAAGAAGGACTGGTTGGTCCGAAAGCTAGAGCACTTTGTTTGTGTTGCTACATCTATGTTGGTCCATTAAAAGGTATCAAATCATTTGCTCCTGGATCTGCTCAGGCAGTTGAGTAACACCCAATTGTCTACCATGTCAAAAGCTGAGGAGAGATCGAGGAGAATGAGAATTGTTCCTTCCCCTCGATCTCTCGCCCTGAGGAGGTAATTGTGCACCCAAACTAATGCAGTTTCTGTGCTATGCCTAGCATGAAACCCAGACTGGAAAGGCTCATAGAGATCAAAGATCATGAGGTGTTCCTTAAGCTGCTGTACCACAACCTTCTCAATAACTTTCCCTACAAATGGGAGATTGGAGACCGGATGGTAGTTAGCCTTGATGTCAGGGTCCAATGATGGTTTCTTCAGAAAGGGTCTGACCCATGCCATCTTCAAGGCATCTGGGAAGACCTCCTCTGACATAGAGCACCGGACAATCAAGATGAACACCGGGCCAATGGTGTCAACACATTTCATCAAGAAACACTGCGTCCAATTCGCAATATGTGTGCTTCAGCTTGGAAACAACCCCAATGACCTCAGACACCTCCACTGGTTTAAACTCCCCCCAACCAGGAGTACTCTCTGGATGCTCAAGGTGACCACTGTCAGCCACTCTCTGGCTCACTGGTGGACCTCCTTGCTGAATAGAGGACACCCTATCTGAGAAGAAGCTCACAAATTCTTTGCATAATGCATCAGAAAAAGCTTTTTTCTGCTGTAGACAGGCTGTATTTAGCAACCTGTCCACAGTTTGAAAGAGCACTGTTGGTCAGTTCTTCCTGGCAGTAATCTCCCTGGACAGGAACTCTGCCTTCTTATGGGTGATTTCCCCCGATGCTCACCATAATGGAAGCGCAAGGCCAGTCTGTCCACTTCCAGCCCAGATCTCCACCAGCAGTGCTCCAGCTTCTGACCCATAATCTTCATAACCTTGAGCTCCCCATCGAACCAAGGGGACCTCAAGTGAGAGGATTTGGGTCATACACAGACCAGTGTGAGAAAGTCGAGTGCTGCCAACATTACCCTATTATAGGTGGTGACAGCCTCACCTGTACCCCCAACTCATGCACTGCCCATACTAGATAGATCGGCTGCAGCTAGAAATCCCTCTGGGATCAAACCCCTCAAAGGGCGGTAGCTAATCATCTCTGCAGGGTGAGGGGTCTCGGGGGGGGCCCCCACATGAGAACTCCACTGTACAATGATCGGACCAAACAACCTGATCAGTCTTGAGGTTACTAACCTCAAGCCCCAGTGAGAAGACCAGGTCCAACATGTGGCCGCACTTGTGGGTCACGGAAAAACTTTTTGTGACAGGCCCAGAGATGACATTGTCTGGAGGAGGTTATAACCTAGCCTAGAAGATTTGTTGTTGGCCCAAACATTGAAGTCACCCAGCACTAAACATCTGGGAGACTCCAATGTTTCGCCGACAACGAAATCGGCTATCTCCTGCAGGAATTCACCTGCTGCCCCGGGGGGGGTGATAAATCAGGAGAATCCTGCAACCTGTGCCCGGACCCCAACGCACAGCAACACATTCAAAGGAACATGGCTTTCTCATTGGATGCACAGTGAAGCCCAGTTCAGTTCTAAAACAGATGGCCACTCCCCTTCCCCTGTGCTCCACTCTGAGGCAGTGCACTACCGAGTACCCAGGGGGGATGGTGCCCTCCAAAACTGGGCCAGTATCATCACCCACCCAGGTCTCAGTGCTGCAAGCCAGATCTAATGAGAAAATCAAGTCTGCTACAATTGTGATCTTGTTCCTGATTGATCTGGCATTGCAAAGCACTGCCCTCAGGGGATTGGTGGACAGTGTAGCCCTTCTGGTTACTAGCCCACTCGGTCTGGTGGGTACCCTGGGGATGGGGACAAAACACGTCTGGCCTCTCTCTAAAGCCTGCCGGTACCCAGGGCACCTTCTGCACCTGATCACCTCAATCCTACCCCCCTCCGGGATGCATGGGGTGCCCCCACAATCGGTCAATGCGGGACGTCCTAATCCTGACCTCTTTGCAGCAACATGCTGTGGTGGTAGAAACTGGGAGGTCAGTGAAAGGCTGCAGATCGAGAAGCTGGGATGCCCCATGCACTACCCTAGCCCACCCCAGACCCCCCAACTTCCCCAGACACATATTGTCCAACCAGGGGGCCTCAAGAACTAATTGGTAAATAAACAGTCATACATCACAAGTACACTGCTAATACAAAAAGGCAGTCCTATCCAATACTCTATACAAGAATACATTTAAAACCATAGTCCTTCACCCACCACCCCCTCACACCCAGCTACCCCAGAAAATACAGGAGAAGTAGAAGCAGACAGTTCAACCTAGTAGAGCATCACCCCATGATCCCAGTCTAATAATGGAGCCCAGCTTAACTGGGCAAAGAATATTGTCAAAGAGTCCAAGATCAATAGTTCTTCACAGCCCAGTGAGGAATAAATGGAGGGCCCTCTCACTGCCCACTGCCTCAGGGCCAAGTCCTTAAGTGAAGAACCAATGTTATTGTAAAAATTGTAGTTGGAGCTGGAGTACTGAACAAGACATTTCTAGAAAATACCTCTTCAGCAGCTCACATCAGCCTAATAAGGATCAAGGAAAAAAGAAGTTACCAGATGATGCAGAGTCCAGGATAGTCACCGATCAGTCCAACCCCCCCCAAATGATAATCCAACGGGGAGGAGGGGGAAGGTTGCAGGCAAAAAAAGATGATAATATACAGCCAGCCGGAGGAATGGAACTGCACCAGTGGAGTGTTCAACTAGAACTCGGCTGAGTCAATGTCTGTTCCCCAGGACATAAGTGCGGCAGGCCCACTACATCCACTCCTTCCCATGGGAGTCCGGACAGCAACACGTCCCAGAAGCAATCTGGTTGGCCTTCGCATATGGTGTTTAGTGAAGCACCTCCAGAAGCCACAGTCTGGCCAGGAAGCAGGCAGTTCTCCAAACAAGGCGTCGGATCAGTCAGGGAAAAAGCGGACTCTCCAAATCAGTACAACAAGGTTGGCCCCTTTGTGCTAAAGAGCACCTCCTTTCACTCCAGTGATGGACAGTACCAAAAGGGCCTCCACTGACAGCAGTAGCCACAGTATTCAAGACAGCTAGAGATGGACCAAGCAACAGTCAAGCTCCTCTTCAGTGACACTCCAGCTTCAACAAGGTAGGGATCGGGGGTACCTATCAACAAAAACAAAAAAACTAGCTCCTACCTCTTCCTCACTTCCCCGCCCTGCCTGCATTTAAAACCCTAACTGTCCCCTAACTCTAAAAAAACAAATAGCATAAACATTTTTGGATCTCTGGTCAGAGGCATAGACTCAGAAATCAGCTCATCAAATTGCTCTCCTACAGGAAAGTAGCATTTAAGTTACACTAAAGCCATAAAAAGGGAAAAAAGCAGGCAGAATGCTCTCAGATAGAGCTGCAAGACACAGGCACAACTCTGCCCAACATGTGCACCTCTGTGTGAGTCCCATGCATGCTGACATCCAGAGGGTTGGGAGAATGAGGAAACTAGGCCCCAGCACAACAGAGGGACCCCGTTACATCCAGGTCCCTCTCACCACCAGATGTGTCTCCTGATGAAACACTGAGGCTTGGGGTAAATTCCCCTCCCATTCCTGTCCCTACATGAGGGGTGAGCCAGGGCTCCATGGAGAGCATAGGTGCCAGTTAGCACAGTGTATTGAGGTGCAGGAATGTGCCATAGAAGCTCCTGGGGGCAGATCGTGCTGCAGTAATGAAGAGGACATAAACAAAAAGATAAAAAGAAAAAGAAAGAAAAATGAATACAGCCGTAACGTGAGATGCAGTACCTACCTGATACCATTCTTCTTGAGGACTAACCCTTTGCATCATCTTGCATTATTGCTATTAAACTCAAGTGCAAAAGGCAGAGACAGATACTTAAAAAAGTAAAAAACTTGAATTGCTTAGATCAAGTTGCAACTTACAAATTTCTGACAGTACGACGAACCACATAGTTGAAGCAATTTCTGTGTTGTAGCTTCTGACAATACTCATCAGGTG
Organism: Neoceratodus forsteri; assembly: GCA_016271365.2. Taxonomy (NCBI): domain Eukaryota; kingdom Metazoa; phylum Chordata; order Ceratodontiformes; family Ceratodontidae; genus Neoceratodus; species Neoceratodus forsteri. The sequence continues at coordinate 814,718,216 of CM057453.1, read as the reverse complement.
AACATTAGTATAGAAACTGATTTTCGTACTTAGAGTGTCTTTGTGCACACATTTACATATTCTGAGTGCCTTTTCTGTTGATTGCCATTTTCAAAGGGTAGGGTAATAAGCCAGCCCGGTGGCGCTGAGGGCTGAGGTGCTGGATGCCTTACCTCACGTCATGCCGGTGACCCATGTTCGGGAATGGACATGTGTCACCGGGAGTTGGCAGGGAGGAGAAGGATTGAGTGTCCCCAGGACTGCTCTCCGGGGAGGGGGGATAGCAGTGCTCGGCGATTGCCTGCCACCTAGCAGAGGCTGGGAGGTGGCACGTCAGCACTGAGACTGTGGGTGAGAGTCTGCGGCAGGTGCTTGGTGGGGATGCACACGGGAGTGTGCACGCCGCCGCTGGTGCCATTGCATGCCATGACCTCGGGGGGAAAAGGAAAGAAATGAAAATGGGAGTCCTCAGCGAGGATGACGATGGTCCCCCTCCGTGACGGCCCGGGAAGGCACCTCCCCAAACACTAAATCTGGTCCGGTGGGTCAAGTTGCTCCCAACCCCCTGTCATGAAGGGTACATCGTGGCATCAAGGGGAGGGGGTCTTATACCCGGTGCCAGGCACGGGGGGGGGGGATGTCAGAAAGGATGCAGAGGACTCTGGGGGAAAAGAGATAACCATAAAAAAAAAGGGTAGGGTAATAGGCCAAATACAAACAGAGACAGGAAGGTTCCATGTGATAATGGTGATCGCGGAAAGGCAATTGCCTTTAGGGCAAGTGTACATCACCAAAAATCAATTTAGGCGATGTACACACCCAGCGCACAGCAAAATGGTGCAGGGGACTTGGGTTTTTTTTTGTTTATGGGGAGGGTTGTGTCTCATTACTCCACCCTGTGAGGGGGCTTCTACCCTCACCTTCTACTAAAGGATTCTCAGCTCTGGGGGTGGGGTGCAAAACTGGGTATAAAAAAAAGTTCACGGCTGGATGCAACAAAATGAATGTGCGCCTGGACCCGGCACCCTCACAATCATAGCCTGCCACACATCCACCATGTCACGGGGCCAGCTCGGCAGCCCACAGCCCGCACTACACCTCACAAACCCTCCCTCCCCTTCTGCCTGTCGCTTGGCGTGCTCACTGCCCCCATGTGTGTGTACATATAGTGACATCCTGTTGCTATATTCGCGGATCCTCCCCATCCATTCACCCTCCCTGCCCAGTAGCCCTGTGGACAGGTGCCACAATTGAATCGCCCTTTTTGAAAGCGCTTAATTGCAGTCACCATTGTCATGGGCTACCAAAAGGAAGGGAAGGGAGGAAAAGGTATAGGTAGGAGGCAGAAGGGGGACAGGCTAAAATCAGTAGTAATAAAGGTAAAACAAGTAAACGAGATGAGAGTGGTGCAGTCAGGTGTGGCGCTGCAGTCCTTAGGGATATATTCTGGAGACTGAAGTGTGGCCCCATTTGCATGCATATCTCTGGGTTGAGTGTGGAGGTCATTGGACTCTGAGCTGAGCTGGCAAGGATGCAGAGAACCTTTGGCCCCACCAAGGGGCCATGACATCTGCTGCCACTGCCTCAGAGGATGCCTGGACAGAGACAGCACGGCTGAATCTTGGTGGGTTTTGGTAAGGTGGGGTGGCAGGTAGGGTAGGCACTCCTCAGCATAAGCCAGTACAAGATCCCTTCACCATACTGGCAGGATAGGACATCTGGGAGGAAGCATCTGACATGGTGGCAAGGGAGGATGTGGAAGTCCTTGGAAGGAGAGGCCCCATGATGAGAGGAAGAGGCCATCAGCTGAACAGAAAGCAGCTGTTTGTGGGGGACTCTGCTGTGAGAGGGATAGACTTGGGAACAGGAAGAGGAAGAGAGAGGGAAGTAAAGTGCCTACATAGCACTTTGGCTTGGAGGGATAGACAGCAGATCCTGAGGATCGCTAGGGAAACAGGTCATGGATGGGAGCTAGATGTCATTGTCCACCTGGGAACCAATAACCCGGTGAGGGATGGAGTAGATCTATTTCATGGTGACTTCTGGTGACATCATCACAGTGACGGTTGCTTGATCATGTTGCTCTGTTGACTTAGTCCTTTGTAATCTGTGCTCATCTGACTGGCAAACTGCCACAAAAATGCACAGTTGAGGACTACTTAATGGTTATCAGGCAGTGCATGAAGGACAGGTTGGTGAAACCTCAGTTGCTGGCTGAAAATTGTAGAGAACGAAGAAGCAGTCACTCCTCCTCCAGGGCCCCGACCCTTTCTCCATCTGATAGCGACCATGAGAAGGGAGGAGAGAATTACTCCATAACCTCAAAAAGACTTCACTCTGAACTCAAATCTTTCAGCTCTGCTTTATAGGAATCCATGGTTGCTGATGGCAGGAGGGATCTCTGTATTGTTGAAAAATGCACCACGGCCATTGAAAGCTGCCTCACTGAATACTGTGCAACCACAGATGTCCAAACTGAAGCCATTTTGAATCTTCATAGTCGGAGTCTCGAGTTGGAAAAAAAGATGGAAGATTTAGAAAATAGACACCACCGAAATAATATTTGCATCAATGGCGTGCTGGAAAAGGCAGAATCAGGGAACACAATCTCCTTTATTAAAGGCTTACTACAAGAGGAATTGGGCCTCAGGACTACTTAAATATTATCTGCCTTATAGATCTCAGCGGAGCCATCACTGAACAGCCCTAACAGTGCAGCCTCCTCTTCATTTTGCCTTCCTAGATTACAGGACAAAAACAGACATTTTACAGAAAACCTGGGCTAAAAAATATGTGACATTTCATGATGTAAGACTGTTTTTCTAACACAATTTTGCTCAGCAAACTATGTTGAGGTGCCTTAAAAGCTTAGCTGTGCAAAAGGAACTGAAACACAAATGGCTACATGACTGACTGGAATATCCTGCCAGGCTGCGAGGTTTTTGGATTCAGGCTCCAAGCTCTATGAAACTCTCCAAGATGCAGCCTCCTTCTTACTGAAGCATGGGATTTAGGAAGAGGATTCACCTGCTCCCCTTCCCCCAGTGTAGCTGGGACTATGAACTGTGCTTGGCAATCAGTGGGATCACCAGCTCCTGGTTTCTCCCAGCTAACTCCTACAATGTGGGCCCAACTGAAAGTCAGACAGAACAAGAATTCTGTAGCTATGGTGTCTGAAACCCCTTGTCCACAGGACAGTATTCAACAGATTCTCTGCACAGACCACATGAATTGTCCTTGGCAACACAGATTTGTTGTTTGGACAGACATTGCTTGGTAATTTCATGCAGTACAGAGTGACAGGCATTGCCTTAGTGGCCTTTGTGTGGTGGTATCTTTCTGAGTTTTGTAACTACATTGGGACAGTTTTCATTACTGAATTTTTTTTTACAACACAGATTTTAGGCTTGCGAGTGGGGAATGTAATGTGCCATGCCTCAGGGAGTTGGGACTGGAGAGGGGAGTTGATAAATATTTTAAATAGTCAGACCCTTTCCCTCTGGTTACATATTTTGGGGAATTGCTATTTTTTCTCAGTTCAACAATTCCCTTGTTTGATGTTGTTCCCTTGGGGGGGGGGCAGTTCAGTTGTCCCCTGCATTCCAGCAGGCACCTTGACAGTTGTGTGGAGGCAGGGGTGGTGTATTGGCACCTCCATAGCACTAGTCTCATGGTAGGTCCTGGGAGGATTGCTCGTGAGTGGCAAGCTGCTTTCAGTTTCCTGGTTGGCCCATTTGATGTGAAGTATAACAGCTAACCAGGGCTCAAAGCTTGCAAATATTTTCTAGCCCTCTGCAGGGTTTCTATGCTACGCAGCCCTGTTGTCGCACTTTTGAAGGAGGTTGCCTCCTCTTCCCTCAATGGGAGCTGGTATAGCCATTTTATTTATTTATTTAGCTTATGTTAACCAGGTAAGTACACTAGACAAACATATGCCTATTTTCAGGTACGACCTGTGCAAGAAACACAGCTTGTTCCTACTCTCCTAGTAGGTTGACAGACCAGGATTCCTAAAACCCAGGCCGTACGAGCTTTGCAGGATGGTTGGTGGGCCATTTTTACGGAGGGAAGGGCAGATAACTAGACTCTTACCACAGACTTGCCTTAACACATTATCTGGTTTTGGCCGGCAGTGCAACCTGGCTCTGTTGGGTGGTGGTGCCCAGGTGCCTCCTCCATTGGAAATCTCTCTGGAGCTCTACTTATTTATTTACTGGTGCGGTCGCTGATCCTGGGCGATGGCTCTGAGCCCTACAGATAGAGGACCTGATGGGTTTCTCCTCATCAGGGGGAGATCTAGCTGCTGGGACTCATGGGGGAGGGTGGCTGTCTTGCTACCCTTTCTCTCATATATACAGTGATATCTTCTCCCCTCCTCCTTAGAAACATAGAAACATAGACTTTGATGGCAGATAAGGACCACTTGGCCCACCCAGTCTGCCCATTTCCCTACCTATTGGATAAGCTGCAGGTTCTAGTTAACCAACAGCCTACTTCCTGCAACCCCCCACTGTAATTGCCTTATGTCTGTCCCATGCATGTTTGAATTGCCCCACTGTTTTAGACCCCACAATCTCCCAGGGAAGGTGGTTCCATGCATCCATACTCTCTCCGTGAAAAGAATTTCCTCACATTACCCTGAGTCGTCCCTCTCTATCTTTAAATTGTGCCCTTGTTCTTGCCATCTCTTTTCTGAAAGATGCTATCCTCCTGGACTTTGTTGATTCCCTTGAGGTACTTGAAAGTTTCTATCATGTCCCCCCCGTCCCTCCTTTCATCAAGGGTATACATATTAAGCTCTCTCAGTCTCTCTTTATATGGTTTCTGATGCAGACCCTGCACCATTTTAGTTGCCCTCCTCTGGACTGCTTCTATCCTATGTCCTTGCGTAGATGGGGTCTCCAAAACTGCACGCAGTACTCCAGATGGGGTCTCACCAACTGTCTGTACAGAGGGATAACCACTTCTCTTTTTCTACTTGTGATGCCCCTCCCTATGCATCCCAGTATCCCCCCAGCTCTCCTTATTGACTTTTCACATTGCTTACCCACCTTTAGGTCATCTGATATGATTACCCCCAGGTCCCTTTCCATTATTGTTGTTGTTAGTACCTCCCCTGTTGTTGTGTACTCTTCTCCGGGGTTTTTGTTTCCCAGGTGCATTACTTTGCACTTCTTTGCATTGAATCTAAGTTGCCATACATCTGATCATTCCTCCAACTTTGCCAAGTCCCTTTTTATCTTTTCTACCCCCCCCTTGTGTATCAGCTCTGTTACAGATCTTTGTGTCATCTGCAAAGAGGCATACCTTTCCTTCCAGACCCTCTGCAATGTCACCTATAAAGATGTTAAAGAGGACTGGACCCAGTACTGAGCCCTGAGGTACTCCACTAGTAACTCCCCTTTCTTCGGAATGAGTTCCATTCACTATTACCTTCTGTGTCCTGTTGTGCAGACAGTTTGCTACCCACACTACCACCCTGGGACCACTCTCAGGCTGGCTAACTTGATTATTAATCTTTTGTGTGGTACTGTGTCAAATGCCTTGCTGACGTCTAGGGAGGCCATATCCACAGCCCCTCCCTGGTCTATTACTTTGGTCACCCAGTCAAAGAAATCAATTAGATTTGTCTGACATGACCTTCCTGCTGTGAATCCATGTTGCTTTGGGTCCTGTGCCCCACTGACCTCTAGGTACTCAGCAATTCTTTCTTTCAAGTGATTCCATCATTTTCCCTACCACTGAGGTCAAATTAACAGGTCTGTAGTTTCCTGCTTCTGCCTTGCTCCCACTTTTGCAAGGAATCACATCTGCCCTCCTCCAGTCCTCAGGTACCCCCATCCTCCCATGATTTGTTAAAAGTGGTCAGTGGTGTCACTAGGTCCCCTTAGTTCTTTTAGGATTCTGGGATGAATCCTGTCAGGCCCCATTGCTTTGTCCACCTTAAGTTTTAGGGTTCTTTCAGGACTCTTTCTTCTGTAAATGGACTGATGTCAACCCCTACCCAGAATGCTTCTATTGTTTGGTTTAGGTAACTCCTCCTCCTCTTCTTCTTTTGTGAATACTGAACAAAAGTATTCATTCAGTATCTCTGCCTTTTCACTGTCTTCCTCTGCCCACCTCCCCTCTCCTTTATTAATCTTTACTATCCCTCCCTTAACCTTTCTATGCTCCCTAATGTACCTAAAAAAGGTGTTATCCCCCTTCTTAACTGAGTTGGCTATCTTTTCCTCGGTTTGGGCATTTGCTAATCTGACTGCCTTCCCCACTTCTTTCTGCTTTAATTGATACAGTTCCCTATCGTGCTCCTTCTGTGATTCCTTATACTTTTTGAATGCAGCCTAGTTCTCCTTAACCTTCCCAGCCACCTCTTTTGAGAAACATAGTGTTTTTTCACTCCGTTTTGTTTTCTTTGTTTCACACAAAGGCTTGTTGCCTCCATGATGGCAGTTTTGATTTTTCTCCATTGTTCTTCCACCTCTCCTTCCTGCCCATTTGATAGTGCATTCCTTAGGCACTCACCCATTTTTCCAAAGTCAGCCCTTCTAAAGTCCAATATCCTTGTTTTTGTATGGCTTGTCTCCATGGTTGTGCTTATTGTGAACCACACTGTGTGGTAGTCACTTGCTCCCAGATGGCTACTGACTTCTAAATCTGTGATCCTCTCTCCATTTGAGAGTACCAGGTTTAATATTGCTCCCTCCCGAGTGGGTTCCAACACTAGTTGTCTAAGGCATGCCCCCTGTAGGACATCAAGAATGACCCTGCTCTTGGATGTGGCTTCAGTACATGTTGTCCAGTTAACATCTGACATATTCAGGTCCCCCATCAACAGTATCTCCCCTTTTTCAGCCATTTTGAGAATGTCCTCTATCATTTTCTTGTCCATTTCCTCCCCTTGAGATGGGGGTCTGTATGCAACCCCTGTGCGGATTGTGATGCCATTCCTGTCTCCAAGGTAACCCACAGTGCCTCTTGTCCTCCCTTTTACTTTTTAGTTCTGTAACTTTGATCTCTTCCCTTATGTAGAGAGCTACTCCACCTCCTCTTTTACCCTCCATGTCCCTTCTGTAGATTGTGTACCCTGGCATGTTGACATCCCAGTCATGGTTCTCCATGTACCATGTTTCCATGACTGCCACAATATCCAAGTGTTCCTCTTCCATCAGGGCTACTAGCTCAGGAAGCTTGTTTCCCAGACTACGGACATTGGTACTCATTGCCCTCCATATAATGTTGGCTTTATCCTTTTTTTCCCCATCCCTGCTCTTATATCCTTTGTCTATTTCTCCATTTACCCCTGTCCAGCCCTCTGTCAACCTCTGAACCTCAGTGTTTTCCTTGCTACCTGCCATGTTTTGTGGGGGGAGGTTTGACATTTCCTGCTTCCTATCAGCATCTCCCCCCCTTGGCTAGTTTAAAAGCTTGCCAAGGAAGCATTTAAACCTATCACCTAGGAGCTTGGTTTCCTTCCTGGACAGATGCAGACCATCATGCCAGTACAGACCTTCTTCTCTCCAGGTGGACCCCCAGTCCCCAAAGAAGCCAAAGCTCTGTGCTCTGCACCAGTTTTGCAACCATTCATTAAACTGCTTGGTGTGCAGTACCCTAGCATCACCCCTGCCACAGACTGGCAGTACCTCTGAGAAGGTTACCGTGCTTGCTACCTGTCTGAGGCCCCTCCCCAACTCCACAAATTCATCCTGCACTGCCCTGATCCCATGCCTAGCTAGGCCATTTGTCCCAAGGTGGACAATGATATCTAGTTCCCTCTCTTGTGATGCTGCTTCTGCAATCCTGAGGATTCACTTCCTGTCCCTCCAAGCCATGGCACCAGGCAGGCACCTTACTTCCCTCTCCGCTCCCTTTTCCAGTTCTACCCCCCTAACAACTGAGTCCCCTACCAGAAGCTGTTTCCTTCCCCTGTGATGTCCCTTGCCACCCTTTTGTGGGTCTCCCTTGTGGATGTCCCCAGCATTCTTCTTGGTCTCCCCTGGAGGTGTCATCGTAGAGGAACCTTGCTCTGCCATACTGGCATATGATTTGTGAAGAGGTACAACTAGAGGGATTCACTTCTGTTCCACCACCTTCATCCTCCCAGAACCCACTGTGGTCCAACTGCTCCTCATACTTGGCAAACTCTGTGGTAGTGGTTGTGGCACTGGTGCTCTTTGGGTGGGGGAGACCTCCATAGTCATTGCCAGTTGAGCCTGGAGATGGGCAACCACCTCCCTCAGAGCTGATAGTTGCCTGCAAATAGGGCAGCAACACAGTTTCCAGAATGTTTCCCAGAAAACTGCTGCCCCACAGCCAGTGCATTGCACCACTCCCCACATCTCTCTCTCTCTTACAATATGTAATATATAATTTTGTTATATATATATTTTAGTGTGTACTTACCCTTTATGCACTTGCTGAGTTATTAAGAATATGAGGTTCTGTCCCAAGACCTGTTGAGGAAGTGATGTCAGAACTTTGGCTATAAGGAAATGCCATGCCTGGGGTGGGTGGGGTGAGGGAAGAGTGGGTGGGTAGACTACAACCACCAGTGACTGTTAGAAACAATCAAACACACCACTGCTGCACCACTCTGGTGAGTACTGCCCTTCTTTACAGTAATTCAACCAACACCTGGATCTGAAACTGGATCACACCAGTAGTTTATAGTAATTGATCAATGCTGGAATGTTCCGCCCAGAACAATTGGCTATGATGCAGGCCTCCCTGACTAGTAAAGACAACTTCCCCCACCTGAGGCTCTGTCTGGCTTCAAATTACAAACTGTAGCCTTTGCTATTAGACGTAAACAGCCACCACCAGTAAATTATTTCTAAATATTTTTATGCAAACTGTCACAGAATAGTAGTAGACAGTCCACTTAAGTTAGCCACAAAGAAAAATCAAATATGCAGTTATTTCAACCCTTATGAAGTTACTCACAAGATAAGCGGTTTTGAAAACACCCTTCCTGATTTAAAACCTAAAATAATTAAACACAAAGCAATACCAATGTAAGACTGTAAAGTAAGGAAAACCTCCCTCAGACGTAAGAAAGAGTGAGATTTGTTTCAAGATTTCTAGTCCAATATAGTATCTCCCATGCAGCTCTCAGTTGTTCAAAGCACTCTCTGTTAACACAACTTCAAGAAGATGGGCTTCCTTTTTGACCCAGAGGCCGGCATGTGCAACCTTTACTTATATACCCCCCAATTTGGTTGGGGGGGAGTGAATATTGTGGTGTGTGATGTGGTTTTGTTCCCCTTCATATTACTGAATTCCTTCATCCCAATGGATGACAGGTGAAGGGGTCGTGTTCACAAAATTTTACTTTTTCATTCTATAGACCTACCCCATACTGTTCTTCAGGGGTAAGGGTTGGTGTGTTGCTCACCGTGGTGACTTCCAGAACAATTCTGGATGATCCTAATTGTATTGGCCCGGTAACAAGGGGTTAGGCTAGTGCTGGCCTTGCCACTACAGTAGACATCTTTCATAGTGGTGACTTCTGGCTATCTTGAAGTCTTATATACGGTGTAGGGCATTTGGTTCACATGCAAATGTAATATCTGTTGGACTGTTTTGCCTGTGTTTTTAATTCTCTTGCCAGTTGCAGAGTCCCCATTTTGCATAAAGATGAGTGGGGTAGATGGGGTCATATATTCCAATTTCAACACAGATGGACAGATAGGAGTATCAGAGATGTCCTCTGGGGTGTTTTTGTTTCTTATATGTTACTATGGGAGACCTTACAATAGCATCCTGTAATGTCCAGGGAATTAATAGTCTGGTCAAATGAGCCTGTATACTACAAGAAATAAATAGAGACAAAGTTTCTATCACTTTTATACAAGAATCAAACTTGACTTCACAGGAACATCTAAAGTTACGTAGGGGTTGGGTGGGGGAGGTTTTTGCTTTTGACTATGAAGCACATCCCAGTAGGTGAGGAGTGATGATCCTTATCTGCAGGAATCTCCCCTTATAGGTTTGGCAGGTCACACAAGATAGGGAGAGGCGGTACGTAAAATTGGATTGTACATACAGAGACACAGACTGCACAGTACTCAATAAGTGCAAAATCATGCAAATAAGGGCGTAGAAACCCAAGAGCTGAGTATTAAATGGGGAGGGAGTAATGGTGGTCACTAAGCAGGAAAGAGATGTTGGGTTATCATATCTGATGACCTCAAAGTAGTGGGGCAGTGTGACAAGAGAGTGGGCAGAACTGGTGAGATGCTGGGGTGCATAGGCAGCGGTATCACCGGCAGGAGGAGGAGGGTGGTGGTGTTACCACTGTAACAGTCACTAGAGAGAATCCTCCTGGAGTACTGTGTCCAGTTCTGAAGGCTGTGTCTCAGAAAGGACATAGACAGGGTGTAGGCAGTCCAGAGGAGGGCATCTAAAATGGTGCAGAGGATACATCAAGAGCCCTGTGAAGGGATACTGAGGGGTCTCAGCATGTACACCCTCAAAATGAAGCAAGGGGGGCATTATAGAAACCCACAAGTACCTCACGGGATGAACAAGGTACAGGTGGGGGAGTCTATTTCAAATGAGAAAGTGCACCAGAACAAGAAGGCATGCAATGAAGCTGGAATGAGGAAGTTTAAGAGGAATGTGAGGAAGTACTACTTCACTGAGAGAGTGGTAGCCACCTGGAATGGTCTGCCAACAGAGATGGTGGGAGTAAAAACAGTGGGGATTTGAAACATGCATGGGATAGGCATAAGGAAATACTGGTTAATAGGCAGGGAGGGGGAGGGTCGACAGAGAACAGGTAGAGTCTGAGGCGACAGAATAGACAGAGAAAATTTGGGCCAACTGAGTGGGCTAAGTGATCCTTTTCTGCTGACAGCTTCTTTGTTTTTGTTTCTGAAGTGTCATTTTGCATTTACTTGCATACTCGAAGCGCCTGACTTGTGTTTTTATTTACAGGGGACTGACGACACACAATGTCCTGTAAATTAGATCTGATTGAATGACATGATGTCACCACTGTATAAGACTGAATGTACTCTTTTTATTCTAACTACATTTGATAAGAATCACAAAGAAAAGTCAACCAGTGCTTTACCTTGTCAGTGCCTTGAAGAGCCCTCTCAGTAATGCTGTGCTCTCTTGTCTCTTGGAGTCAACATCTTGCTAAATTCTGTAGGCCAGGACACTAGTCGAGATGAGAGGACCTGGGATCAGTGACCATCTTTGCCCACCTAGGTCTTCCTATTAACTTTTCTTCCTCTGCCTTCTCCACTGATCTCTCTTTCAGCTCCCTCACACAGCTGATCTCATACCAGAAATGCTCTGCCTACTACTCAGAGTCAGACATTTGGCTGTTGTTGCCAACACAATACTGTGCAGAATATGCTGCCTCCCCTGTTGTGCTCATTACTTGGAGCCATCATCTTACTGAATGTTCCTGTGCCAGCACAGACTGAACAATGGCATAGCTGTACCATTGACTGGGCCATATATACATACACGCACACACACACACACACACACACACACGCACGTTAGCAATCTCTCTGTCTTCTGTTTCTCTCTTATTACTTTAGGTTTAGGCTGTGCCACCTTTTTTTCTTTCTATTTTTGCCAGAGTTTCTCCTCGCCATGTGCCAGGTCTTCCTTCCACTTGCCAAAGTCATTCTACCTGCTGTAGTAGTCCTCGGATGGTCAAACCCACCACCAGCCTCTACTTGACATCTTCTCCAGAATCATGACTGTAACCCACAGATTATCACCTGCAGGTGGAACCTCTTGCTCCCTCAAGCCAGAAGGAGGCTATTCATTTGACAGAGCCCCTGTCAAAGATTTGTTTTGAGCTGCTGTGCCGGGGTAAGTGCTAGTGCTTTCACCATGGTTCCAGAATAAAGCATTTTTCCAGCATATTGGGCTCTAGAAAACTCCATATTTGCATTTGGAATGAAGGAATTACTCCCTGAGGTGTAACTACTCTGTGTTCTTTGTCTCAAGTTCCTCCTAGCTGGCACCCACCAGAGTCCTGTAGTATATGGCCCCAGTGCTTTCTCCTGCCCTGAGGCAGGAAGTGTCTGACATGGATGCCAGAACCTTGACTATCAGCACCAGACATCTTGGCTTGGAACATGAATCCCTGTCATCTGGATGGCAAGCTGTAGCGCTATCACTGCACCAGCTGACTGCCCTAAGCTAAGTTGCTTCTAAGTGAATCTATATGGTAAACCAAATCAAACTCTGATTCAAAAGGGATGTTTTTCAAGAATGCTATATATAATTCAGTAACTTAGTAACATGTAGAGTCAAAAAAGACCTTGAGGAACGAGACTGAGAACTCCTTCTGAACCTCTTGCACTCTTTGTTGTTGTTTTTTTTTTATAGGATAATTATATTTTAGAGGAAAAAGACGGTTTTAGGTAATCAAGCAATGACCAATTCCAATCGTGTTTGCTTGCTTGTATTTGCTGTATAGTTATTGGGTGTACTGTAGTTATAAAATAGGTTGGATATTTCTTGCTTCCTTATAGGTTAAACAAGTTCTGTGACCCATACCTTGATTCTCTGGACAGTGAGATTTGGAATTTGGGCAACTCCGATGCAGAATTCCTAAGCCATTGGACTCATTCTTCACTTCCATCACAAACATGGTTGCACCTTTACTTATATATAAAAACCTTCAACTAGGCACTGAAAATAAAAGTCCACCACATTAAACAAAATAAGTAAATAAAATCATATTCTTTACACTCATGAGCACTTCCTTAAAAACATAAACACATTTGAAAAATCAAGTACTATTCAGAGTTTCCATTGCTGGTATTTCTTTGATGACCATGCCCCCCCCCCCCATCTTTACCAGTTGCCAGAGAACTTCCTGCACTTTACCGTACAGCAGATGACATTGAGGTTCTATCTCCACCTGAGGCCTTTGTGTGTCAGTGTGTGTACTTTATGCCAATGGAATTCTGTTGACTTTTGAATTCATGTATTCCATGTTACCATTACATTCTATATTTCTGTGTGTGGGGGGGGAGGGGGCACTCTACTACTGAAGTACTACAAAGCTTTGAATTTGTAGAAAGACAGATGACTGACAGGTGAAAACCATCTGTGGATGGACTATTTCACATATTTAGCAATATTTTATTGTATTTTTGTGTCCATTAAAACTTTCAGAGTATTTGCTTTTTAAAAGTTGCCTATGGACCCATTTTATAAGTGCAGTAAGACACTTAGGGGCATTATTGTGTTGGTTTTATTACATTTCCAGGGCTGAAGACACTTGATTTGTGGCCTCATGCCTTTCTATTCTTCTGAGCATGTGGTAAAACCAGCACAACCAATGCCCTGTCAAGTCTTATTGCTTACACGGTATAGCAGTTAAAACTGACAGATTAAAAACAGCAGTGTTTATAGTGAACTTGTAATTATTGAGAAATGAAGAGGTTCACACATAATGCTATTGTTTTCTCAGATTGTGAGCCTAAACTTTCAAGATAGCAATTTTATTGTGCCAGTATATGAACATGACAGGTGTCATTTATCACATTCTGCCTGAAATGTGATTTTGTGGAATAAACACAAAAACAGATTTGGGAGGCAGTTTGAAAATAACACCTGTCATGTTTATGAGGTGGGGTAAAAACAGGTCTATGTTGAAAATGTAGGTTCAACATGTAAAAAAATTAAATGTTATGCGTAAACAAAAAATGTCAATGCTTCTTTATAACTTAGTTTTTTTTTCAGTTTTGACCCCAAATGCTCAACATAGTCTTTTTATTACACCACATGGGCTTTTTATGGTGTCATTTATGAAATCCTGAGAAGCAATTTTGCAGCATGACTTTGAAAAGATGTTTTGGTGGGATTTGAAGAATGACCTATATTGTTCATGAGGTGAGGTAAAAAAAGGGTTATGTTGAAAATTTGGGGTCAAAATCTTTAAAAAGTAAAGTGTGAGTAAACTTTAAAAAATATCAATATTTCTTTCTAACTTTGTTGGTTTTTAAGATTTTGACCCCGAAAATTTCAACATGGTATTTTTATTATCCCTCCTTATGATTAAGACAGATGTAATTTTTAAAATCCCATCCAAAAGGTGATTTCACAGAGTGATTGCGAAAACATGTTTGGGAGGGGATTTGAAAAATCATACCTGTCTTGTTCACAAGGTAGGGTAGAAATACTATGTTGAAAATGTGGGGCAAAAATGTTGAAAATTGATGAAGTTATGAGTAAAAGTTCGAAGTGAATTACAAAGCCATTATCAGGACTTACCATGTTTTTAGTCAGTTCCCCATCAGGCATACTAGGAAGAGCATAGTCTGCATCATTGAAGGGATTACTTCATGGGATCCTAGCGAGGTAAGTGAGCGATTGGTGGTGTGTGAGCTGGTGGGTGCAGAGAGCGGGTTGGGATGGGGCTGGAAGACATCGCTGAATGGTTTTCTTTTTTTCAGATTATACCACAGAAAAAGAAAAATGACGATGGGTGAGTTTTCTTTTTTCAGGGACCTGACAGTGAGGATTGGAAACCTCTATGTCAGTTGTTTGGTGGCACCAGGTGTTGGGCACCCCAGTGTCAGAGTGTTGCAAGGAAGGGGGTTACCAGCTAAGCACTGAGTTGCCCCTTCTCCAGATGCCATGGCTATTTGTCTCTGGTGTTGGGCAGTGGCTTGGGGGAAGGGCTTTGAGCTGCCATGTATGACACTTAGACAGCTGGTTCTGATTACACTATGGTTTTTGCAATATGAAATGTGTAATGGGGTTGTCTGTCAGGAGAAAATACTGTCTTGCTGAAATGACACATCAACCCCCCCAGGTATAATTTCAAAGGACAGGATGTAGGTTAAACTACAGATATCTGTGATGTAATTAACTTGTCAGTTGCTTTGAAATCAGTAGCTAAACTATGCATTTTATAATGCCCTCAGGAAAATCCTTTGACTGCACATGGTGTCAAGAGGAAGGGGCATATGCATTTGTTTGGGCGTCTCCTCAGGAAAAGTCCTTTGATGGCACTTGGTGTCATAAGGAATTGGCATGTGCATTTGTTTTGGACATCTTCAGAGGAAGTCAGTTAATTCATCAAAGATTCTTTCATGTCTTTGTGAAGCATGAGACTGCTCCTGGATGAAAGATGATGCTAGCAGATCACAGACTAGATTGTGAAGTCATATGAAGAGAGGAGGTTCGCTGATGTCACCTATTTTTAAAATACCTTATTATTTTTTTATTTATTTATTGAGATATTCAGAAAGACCTTTGAGTCATAGACTCATTTACAAAGGTTCCATGTCATACATTTAGGTACAGAGTAACATACATTGAAGATGTCGGTACAGTACAGCACATGTTACAATACATTACATTACAGTAACTGATAGTCATTTGGGGCAGAGCTGGTGGTAATAGTATAGTACAGAATTGGAAGTGTATTATTATGTTAGTGTACTTGCAGTCCAATATAGAAACAGCAGGACACAATCAGACGGGCTATAGTAAGGAGGAGCATTATAGCACAGCCACATTGTTGCAGGAGAAACTGAAACAGGCTGATAGTCATTTAGTGAAATGGGGGGGAATAAGAGACCAGTTTGGGGGTATAGGGCCTCAAGCTGTACAGCAGTGTCAAGGCAGTCACATACATTTGATTCCTGAAGAAGCTCTCTTAATCTAGATTTAAAGTGACCTAGCCTTGTTTCTTTGGCTAGTGGGATGAGAAGAGAGTTAGCCCAGTATGGGGCTAGGTAGGAAAAAGATCTTTGAAAGTGAGAGGTATGAGGGAGGGCTAGCCATAGTAATGGCATGTCCGAGTTTTATGTGGATCTTGCAGGGGTAGCTGGGCTAATAATAGTGGTGAGGATGGGGGCTAGACCTAAGAATATATTTTTTGCTAGAAGGCAGGTATGATACTTGATTCTGCTATCTAGGTTTAGCCAGTTTGTGGAGTAATAGAGTGAGCAGGTGTGCGTGAGATGATCACACCTGAAGATGAGGTGACAGGCTTTGTTGAGTACAAGACAGAGACTGTTTAGTGTGGAAGTAGGGGCAGCACCGTATATGGTGATACCATAATCTAGTAGGGAGAGGACAGAGGAATTTACGGCAAGCCATAGGCCTCGGGAGTGAGGCAGTGCTTGTGATGCTAGAGCACACCTAGTCTCAAGTTCAGGGCAGAGGCTAGGTGTAGAATATGTTCCTTGAAGCTGAAGGCTGGGTCTAGCATGATCCCTAGGTATTTAAAGCTGCTAACTTGTTCGAGAGGGGTGTGGTTGACAGTAAGAAATGGGGGCATAGGTACCAGCGGGGGTTCTGAGGGTGTGAGAAGACCATGACTTTGGTTTTCTTGTAGTTGATTACTAGCTGCTGGGTGGAGAACCAATGTTCTGCTTCTTGGAAACTGTGTTGGAGTGATTGGTGGAGTTTAAGTGGGACAGTGTCAGAGGCGTATAGGACTGCGTTGTCTGCATAGAGGAGCAGGTTACCAGAGACTGCCATAGGGAGGGTGTTCAGATATAGGCTGAAGAGTAAGGGGGCCCAGAATTGATCCCTGCAGAACACCAAAGTGAACAGGGAGGCAAGGAGACAGGACAGAGCCTACTTTTATCTGTTGTGTTCTATCTGACAGGTAGCTGGTAAACCAGTTTACAGTGTCTTTGGAGAAGTCAATGGAGGAAAGTGAGTTTAGGAGGAGGGTGTGGTTGACAGTATCGAAAGCTTTGGAGAGGTCCACGAAGATGGCTCCTGTGAGCTGGCCTTGGTTTAGGGTGGAGTGGGTATGGGAGGTGAAAGCAAGGAGGGCAGTG
Organism: Neoceratodus forsteri; assembly: GCA_016271365.2. Taxonomy (NCBI): domain Eukaryota; kingdom Metazoa; phylum Chordata; order Ceratodontiformes; family Ceratodontidae; genus Neoceratodus; species Neoceratodus forsteri. The sequence continues at coordinate 814,701,453 of CM057453.1, read as the reverse complement.
GTGGTGCTATGCCCCTTACGGAAGCCATGTTGTTGGCTACAAAGAAGATTGTATTTTGTGAGGTGGTCAGTGATTTGGTCAGTGACTATACACTCTAAGGCTTTGGATGGGGGGGAGAACGGAGATAGGGCAGTAGTTGTTAGAAGAGGTGCAGTCCCCACTCTTATAGATGGGGTAATAGTGGCCCACTTCTATCAGGAGGGGAAATGCCCTTGACAGAGGGAGTGATTTATAATGTGGGTGAGAGAGGAAAGGACTTCTGGGAGAGTAAGGTGAAGAAGTCTCAGGTCTAGGGCATCACTGCAGTTATGAGGGTGGTTAAGGGCTTTGGCTAGGTAGGGTTTGGCAGGCTGGGGAGAGAATGCTAGGTGTAGTGGTGGAGCAAGGGGGGATGGGCCTGGGCCAGCAGGGGGGTCAAAGAAATTAGGGGGGAGGACATGGTTGAGATTAGAGAAGGCAGAGTTTAGGGCTGAGGCTATGCTGAGGGGATCGGTGGAGATGTTGTCTTCTATAACCAATTGGTCCAGTGGCTGGTTAGGGGCTTTACTGCAGAGTTCCTTAATATTATTCCAGAATTTGTGCCCATCACCCCAGGTTGATGTTAAGGACGCTTTGTAGTAGTCCGCTTTGGTAATGCGGAGGGCCCAAGTACATAGGTTATGAAATTCCCTGTAACGTTGTCTGTCGGCTGGCCACTTGGTGTCATTAGCAATATGCCAAAGGGAGTCACGTTGGTGTAATAGGCCCAGGAGGTGATCAGAGAACCAGGGGGCCTGGTTACCTTTGGTCATTTTCTTGGTGAGAGGGGTGAAATTATCACATATACTATTGAAAGAAGAGATAAATAGGTCAAGCGCAAGGTCTGGGTCTAGGATGTTTACTAGGGGTGTCCAGTCCAACTTTCTAAGATGGTTCTTGAGTTGAGATAGTTTGCCAGGTCTGAGCTTGTGCAGCAGTGTTATTTTGGGGGGGAGTTTGGGGGATCTACTGGCCCAAGTTAAAAGGACAGGAAAGTGATCACTAAGAGCATTGGCCAGTACCTGGGTGTTTGTTATTCTCTGGGACGGTTTGTGAAGACCAGATCCAGGAAGGAGGATGTCTCTGTATGGTCATTTAACTGGGTGGGGGAGGTGACAACCTGGGTGAGGTTAAGCGTGGTGGCATCATCAATATACGGGGTGGCTGTCTTTGCCAGCCAGTTTTGTTGAAGTCACCCATGACTGTTTTTTCATAGTGAGGTGGTAAAGTGAAGAGGTAATTTAGGATGGCTTGGAAGGCAAGTTTGTGCTCCTTGGGAGGGATATAAACAATGATGAGTAGGAGAGGGGAGGTATTCCTACCTAGTGTTAATTTAAGCATTAGTGCTTTTGCCCTTGATGCTAGCTGTGGCATAGGGAGTATTTGGCCTGACAGTGAGTCCTTAAGATAGAGAGTGCAGCCACCACCTCACTTACCCACTATATCAGATCAATAGAGGCAGTAACCAGGGAGATTAACAGCAGAGTCTGGGACAGAGGTGGACAGCCATGTTTCACCAAGCCCAATGATGTCAGGGAGCGGTGCTGAAGAACCCACCCTTGGAAGGTGTCCCATTTTCTTTGTAGGCTACAGATGTTAAGTGATGCAATGCGCAGCCCACTAGTAGGGGAGAGGATGGGCTAGGGGTAGTCTGTGGATCTGGGTTGGGGAGGACATTTCCCCAAGAGAAGTAGTAGCAGTACAAGGGATCTGAGGCGGTTGTTTTTTGTTTGTGTGCATAGTTGGTGACCCTTTTGCATTACATACCCTGTGGCTGGTTGGAAGGTGGGTACAGGGAGTTTCAGGGTCTGAGGGGCAGCTAGGAGGAGGAGCAAGTTGGGCCATGTGGGGTACAGAGGAGGAAGCAATACAGGGTGTGTGCAGAAGAGAGTGGGGCTACATAGGTTCCATCTTCCATATGAATGCCTATTTATAGGCAGGTAGATTGTGGAGCAATGTATGGTTTCATTTTTCATGTTGGTGGGGGTACGGGCAGATAGGTACCTGCGAGCCATAGTGCTAATTTGCGGTTAGGTAGTGACTGGGGGGGTTGAGAGTAAGGGGGGGGAGTGGCAGATTGCTTACAGATGCACGTTAGATGAGAAATTCCTCTCCATCTGAGATGGAATGGAGCTCAGCAGGGTGATAGTAAGGACAACATGCAGGAACATGGTATCAAGGGTGGAGGAGATAATTGCCCAGTGTAAAATAGGAAGTGAGAGATTTAGCTTGAATCGTGCTGGGCATGAGTTCTAATTAGTGGGTAGGACCTCTGGTGGTGGGAAAATATAACCTGTGATTGGTAAAGTAGGCTGATAGAAAAAATGCAGGGGGAGGAGTCAAACTGCACTATATATGATGCAGCCCACCAAGGGTGGTGGTGGGGGCAGTGGGAGCCAACACTCTGCATCAGGGGGCCTAGTACACATTCCTCCTGTGGAGAAGCGACCAGTGCACTGTCTCTAGCCTCTTTGTCCTGCAATTTGGGGTTTGGGGATGAGGAGGGCAGATTCAGCACACCCTCATGACCTCCTGCTTCTGCGATTCTCCTGGCTAGTTGTGGAAGATACAAAGACATGAGTTGAATGTATTGCAACGATAGTGGGAGGGTCTTAGGATAGTCGCTAGAAAGCACGATAGGGCTACGCATCAGCAAGGTACCTTAACAGTTGCAGCACAAGTTTTAAAAATTTCAGCAGAGTGGAGGCAGTAATTAATTAAGGAGCCCAGAAGACAAACTAAGTTCCACATTAATGGAAGCTCAGTACTTGGTTAGGGTTACCTGCAGGAATTAATTAAGGAAACCCAGGTACTACAATCAATTACAGTTTAGGTAAACACAGTACTTGATTAAGAAGACCTAACAGTTGATTAAACTTGCTGTGAAAATACAACTTTTCCTATATTAATTAAGGAGACCTTACAGTTGATTAAACTCGCTGGGTAAACACAGTACTCGATTAAGGAGACCTAACAATTGATTAAACTCCCTCTGAAAGTACAACTTTTATTAGGACATCCTGTGTTGTATATATAAATTTTAATACAACGAGAAGGAGCTAGGAGATTGCAGAGAGAAGGCCGGCTCAAGACTGTTTTTAAGAATGCTGTAGCTGACCTTTAGAGACACAGAGATTCATATACTTGGACTGAGAAATGGAACAGCTAAGAGCACTGAAAGATTATAAGAAATGCCTTAGATAAATAAGTCTAATGGTTGGTAGGAATTTTGCACTTTTAAACCTGTTTTGTTTTTAAGATTGTATGCGTTGGGATATTTTGTTCTGTATTTACTGTTTACTTATTTTTATCTATCTTAAAGTAAAGATATATATTTTAAAACAGAAACTGTCTGGTGTGCCTGGAAACTTCTTTATTTTGTAAGTGAAGCTTAGATGGTTAAAATTACACTGTGCTTGACCTTATTGGGATACCAAATTGGGAAACAGGTAAGAGTTTCTCTAAGGTTTTGCATAGAGTTTTAAGGGTTCATTTTGTAATACCTGGTTGGGTGCCCGTAGGTAAAAGATACCTGGCATTTCCCTGAAGAGCAGAATTATCTGAGCCTGTATACTGGGTATGCTAGCAAGAGGTTAACAGTTTGAATCCCTCCAGAACTTGGGACAAAAGGTGACTCGAACCCACAAAACAGACAGGAGGGTTACCCTGTTCTGTTAACTGTTCACAATACTATGCACAGAGGTTGGCACTTTGGGAGTAGAGGGCTGACCTGCTGAGTAGGATTGTGACAGATTGGTTGGCAGTGGTGAGATGATTTTGATATTATAGGCTTTATTGTTCAGTGTGTCAGCTTGAGGCTATTCAGCTCACTTAAAAAAAAAAAAGAAAGGCAGTGTTTTATTTTAAAAGGAAACAGAACTATATCCCTTGGCTTACAGTCAAGTTCCTACCCATTTAATTTTTTTCAAAAGTGCCAGTCCGAGTAGACGTAGTTAGGGAAGAAGATGGCTTCAAACTACAGCAGGCACACTGTAGACTACTTAAAGCAGTTGTACAGGGACAGAGGAGTTCTGTTTGAGGTGACAGCCACCAAGCAGAACATTGTGGATGCCCTGGTGGTAGCAGATACACAGAGCACAGAGTCACAGACAGTGACCGAAGAGGACCAAACCTTGAGTGTGGCAGGGCTAGCGGCCAGTGCAGCATCCAGATCTGATGAGGAGGGCAATCGGGCCACTGTCAGCATAGGGTCACAGCAGCAGGGGAAGATCACCAGTATCCTGGATCCAGAAGTATGCAGACTGCAAATTGAGTTGCACAGGATGGAGCTGGAGTTCCAAAGGGAGAGGGAGCGAGAGAAGCGAGAGGTGGGCCAAGAGGCAGAGTGAGAACACCAAGAGGCAGAGCAAGAACAGATAGACACTGACCGTGAGAAGCATGAGTGCCAGAGGCAACATGAACTGGAGAAGCTACGACTCCAACCAGCGGCACCAGAGCAGGTAAGTAGCTTGGGTTTAACTGGGTCTACAGGACTGGGTTACAAATTGAATTCCAAATTGACAGCCAAATTTAAAGAGGGGAGGATATGGATGCCTTTTTAAATTCTTTTGAAAAAGTTTGTGTTCAAGCTAAAATTCCTCGGGAGTCCTGGAGCTTCCAGCTGTCCCTGCTACTTATCAGGAAAGCTTGGGATGCATTTGGTCAAATGGACAATGAGGACAGTGATGATTACAGCAAACTTAAAGCTGCACTGTTAAATAAATTTGAATTAACTGCTGAATCATACAGAGAGAAATTCTGTAAGCTCAGGAGTAGCCCTGACATGAGCTACGAGGAGCTAGCCATGAAACGTCAGTTTTTAAAACATTGGTGGGAAGGAATTGAAGCCAACTCTGTTGATGAAATTGAAAATGTGATTTTGTTAGTACAGTTTTATTGGGCATGTCCAGCACAGCTGAAAACCTGGCTGGAGGATCGAGATCGCAAAACAATGCAAGAGGCTGCTGAACTCTCGGACCGCTATGCCAAGAGCAGACCTGCTCTGAGAGCAATTGGGGTGGGTGTGGCAGCACAGAAAGGGAAAAGCGTGCCTTCAGGGCAGCTTAAACCCTCACTGCCTCCATTGAAACCAGTTGGCCCCAGGTTTCAAAGAAAAGATTTCTCTGAAATAAGAAATGCATGCTGGTTGTATAAAGAAACTGGGCATATTGCCAGATAGTGTCCCAAACAGATGAGAAATGATGCGCGAGGTGGTGCTGGGAAAGAATTGGGTTGTTTGTGTGTCCCTGGAGGCATGCCAGTGAACATGAGGGAACACATGCACCCAGTCATGGTGAATGTTGTACAGATGCAAGGGTTAGGGGACACAGGGGCATCCTTGACCTTGGTAAAGGGGGATCTAGTACAGCCTGGTTAGCTTATACCCAATAAATATGTCACTGTACAGGACTTTACTGGTAAGGTGAAGGCATTGCCCCTCACTGGTGTTCTTCTGGACTGGGCTGAAATGGGAAACTGTGCAACAGGTGGCTGTAGTCAAAACCTTAGCAGTGGATGTGATCCTGGGTAATAACCTCAAACAGGGGATGGTATGTGCAGTTACCTATAGCCAAGCAGCTAGGGAAAATGGTAGTTCCCTGAAACCCACGAGAACAATTATAAAGACAACTGGGAGGCTGGTTTCCCAGCCTGTGTCTTTTGATATGGGGACTAATGAAGAGGGGGTAGAAATTTCCCCAGTAGCAAGTAACACAGCTATAGAGGGCTACTCCAAAGAGGGAGGGGTGACCCATTGTCAGAGGGTTGGAACTGACAGTGATCCTGAGTTCTCTGATGCTAGTGCTAGGGACCCTAGTTTAGCGACTGAAGGGGACCTGTCCCATTCCTTGGGAATGTGTGAGGGGTTTTCAGCTGCTCAGAGAAGTGACTCTAGTCTAGAGAAGCTGAGGACTTGGGCAGTCTCTGATGGGGCACAAGGAGGTGACAGCAGACATAAGGTTTGTTGGGAAAATGGACCTATATATATATACTCAGACTGTGCAGACAGGGGGAGGGATGCTAGGCAGGCAGCTTGTCATTCCCCAGGGGTATCGTGAGCAGTTGCTAAAGATTGCACATGATATTCCCTTGTCTGGTCATCTGGGAATCATGCACACTTAGCAGCGGTTGGCCCAGAATTTTTATTGGCCTAACTTCACCATGCAGGTGAAGGAATATTGCAGGTCTTGTCACTGGTGCCAAGAAAGAGGGAAGGTGGGCAAGAAAACCCAAGCCACCCTGATTCCATTACCCATAGTGGAGGAGCCATTCCAGAGAGTGGGAGTGAATATTATGGGGCCTTTAAATACCCCCAGCTCCTCAGGGAAGAGATTCATCCTGACTGTGGTGGATTATGCCACCCAGTACCCAGAGGCAGTCGCCCTATCCTCACTGAGAACCGACAAAGTGGCAGATGCCTTACCTGGGATTTTCTCCCATGTTGGGTTTCCACAGGAGGTTATCACCAATTAAGGGGGTTCCTTCATGTTGGACCTGATGAAATGTTTGTGGGAGAAGTGTGGGGTGGGGCACAGATGCACGACACCATATCACCCACATGCCAGTGAGCTTGTGGGAAGATTCAATGGTACCCTGAAGTCAATGCTTCGGGTGTTTGCTGAACAGCATGGGAGGGACTGGGAGTAATACCTTCCCCACCTGTTGTTTACATACAGGGTGGTGCCCCAAGAGTCAACATAATTTTCCTCTTCGAACTCTTATATGGACGCCGGGTATGTGGGCCACTAGACCTGATCTGGGAAGACTGGGAAGGCAAGCACGCCAGTCAGGGAACTCCCATAGTGAATTATGTCCTTAGGTTTAGGGAAAGGCTGAAGGAGCTTATGGGGACAGCCCAGAGCAACCTGGCAGCTGCCCAACAGAAACAAAAAGTGTGGTACGACTGCAGAGCCAGAGCTCGCTCATACATGGTGGGTCAGGAAGTCATGGTCCTTATTCCAGTCCAGAAAGACAAGCTGCAGGCTGAGTGGGCAGGACCATACAAAGTGGTTAGGAAGGTAAATGACATGAACTATACTGTAGAGTTACCTGACTGAAGACAGACAGAAAGCATGTACCATGTCAACATGATGAAGCCATATGCTAATAGGGCTGACATAGTGTTTGCAGTGTGTAGTCCTGGGGAGGGGACGGATGAAGAAGACCCCCTTCTGGACTTGCTGGAAGAAAACAAGTGGGAGTCCTCTGTGGAGGCAGTAAAATTGTCTCCCCAGCTGGCCCAGGATGAGATCCAGGAAGTAAGGGAGGTTCTAGGAGCCTTTTCCCTCTTGTTTAGCCCCAAGCCTGGACTAACCCCCTTAGCGACACATGATGTGGAGACAGGGACACAGACACCCTTACAGCAGACAGCATATCGGGTGTCAGAGGCTGTCCAAAAGGACATTAGGAGGGAAATGGAGGAGATGCTGGATTTAAGGGTAATCCAGAGATCCCACAGCCCCCGAGCCTCACCCATAGTCCTTGTACCTAAGCCAGATGGCTCTACTCATTTCTGTGTAGACTATCATGTACTGAATGCAGTCACAAAGTCAGACGCCCACCCGATGCCCCGGACAGACAAACTCCTTCACAAGTTGGGGGATGACCTACTTTATGACGACTGACCTGACCAAGGGGTATTGGCAGGTAGAGCTGACAGACAGAGCTAGGGAGAGGTCAGCCTTCATCACCCCGATAGGCTGATTTGAGTTTAAAGTAATGCCTTTTGGAATGAAGAACGCCTTGGCCACTTTCCAAAGGTTGGTGAACCAGGTGTCAAATGGTGCTGAGGAGTATGCTGTGGTGTACCTGAATGACATTGCCATCTTTAGTACCAGCTGGGAGGAACACCTGTTCCACCTTAGGGAAGTGCTGGGCAGGATACAGAGGGCCAGGCTCACTGTCAAAGCCAAGAAGTGCCAGGTGGCCATGAAAGAAGTGGCATACCTTGGGCATGTGGTAGGCCGGGGACAGCTCTGCCCTAACCAGATAAAGATAGAGGTAATCCAGGCATGGCCCAGACCAGAAACTCACAAGCAGGTCAGGAGTTTTCAAGGGACAGCAGGGTACTGTAGGAAATGTGTACCCAATTACAGTGCCCTGGGTGCTCCCTTATCTGACCTGGTGAAGAAAAGGATGCCAAAGAAAATTACCTGGGAACCAGCCTGTGAGAAATCCTTTACCAGTCTGAAAGAGGCACTGTGCAGTGCTCCTGTATTGACAAGTCCTGACTATAGAAAACCCTTTATAGTTCAGACTGACGCTTCAGACGTGGGTATTAGGGCAGTACTGAGTCAGACATCTAACCAAGGGAAGGATCGCCCTGCTGCATATCTGAGTAAGAAGTTACTTCCCAGGGAGCAGGCATACTCTACTGTGAAAAAAGAGTGTCTTGCCATAGTGTGGGCCCTAAAGAAATTAGAGCCATACTTATATGGGCAGCATTTTGTGGTACAGGCTGACCACAACTCCCTGGTTTGGCTGATGCAGATGGACAGAAATAATGGGAGATTACTGAGATGGAGTCTTACTTTGCAAGGGTATGACATGACAATCGTACATAGGCAGGAGCCAAGAATCAGATCTCAAATGGGCTGTCTCGTGTCTATGAGGAGTGAACTGAATTGGGAAGCTTATCCCATGCAGGGGATAGATAGAGCCCCAAAATTCAGTCTAGGTGGGGAGGATTGTGACTCTTGGACAGCTGGTTCTGATTACACTATGCTTTTTGCAATATGAAATATGTAGTGAGATTGTCTGTCAGGAGAAAATACTGTCTTGCTGAAATGACACATCAAAACTCCCCAGGTATAATTTCAAAGGACAGGACGTAGGTTAAACTACAGATATCTGTGATGCAATTAACTTGTCAGTTGCTTTGAAATCAGTAGCTAAACTATGCATTTTATAATGCCCTCAGTAAAATCCTTTGGTTGCACTTGGTGTCAAGAGGAAGGGGCATATGCATTTGTTTGGGCGTCTCCTCAGGAAAAGTCCTTTGATGGCACTTGGTGTCATAAGGAAGTGGCATGTGCATTTGTTTTGGGCTTCTTCAGAGGAAGCCAGTTAATTCATCAAATAGTCTTTCATCTCTTTGTGAAGCAGGAGACTGCTCCTGGATGAAAGATGATGCTAGCAGATCACAGACTAGATTGGGAAGTCATACGAAGAGAGGAGGTTCGCTGATGTCACCTATTTTTAAAATACCTTATTAGGACATCCTGTGTTGTATATATACATTTTAATGCACCGAGGAGGAGCTAGGTGACCTCAGAGGGAAAGCTGGCTCAAGACTGTTTTTATCTATCTTAAAGTAAAGATATATATTTTAAAACAGAAACTGCCTGGTGTGCCTGGAAACTTATTTTTTGTAAGTGAAGCTTAGATGGTTAAAGTTAACACTGTGCTTAAGCTTATTGGGATACCAAATTGGGAAACAGGTAAGAGTTTATCTAAGGTCTTGCATAGAGTTTTAATGGTTCATTGTGTAATACCTGGTTGGGTGCCCATAGACGAAAGATATCTGGCATTTCTCCGAAGAGCAGAATTATCTGAGTCTCTATATTGGCTACACTAGCAAGAGGTTAACAGTTTGAATCCCTCCAGAACTTGGGACAAAAGGTGACTCAAACCCACAAAACAGACAGGAGGGTTACCCTGTTCTGTTAACTGTTCACAATACTATGCTCAGAGGGCTGACCTGCTGAGAAACAAAGCACTGTACAGCATTACATATGTGGAACAAACAGCGCAGAAACAAAGCACTGTACAGCATTACATATGTGGAACAAACAGCAGAGAAAAAGCATTGTACAGCATTACATACGTAGAACAAACAGCACAGAAACAAAGCACTGTACAGCATTACATACATGGAACAAACAGCAGAGAAACATAGCACTGTACAGCATTACATACATGGAACAAACAGCATAGAAACAAAGCACTGTACAGCATTACATACGTGGAACAAACAGCAGAGAAACAAAGCACTGTACAGCATTACATACATGGAACAAACATCACAGAAACAAAGGGAGGAGGGTGGCCAAGACCCTAAAAGCCCTCTCAGAGCTCAGACCAATTGTATTATGCTTACTAGCATCATCAAGATATTATTGGAGGCCCCCAGATGGTTGCTTCTGGGGGACTTCAGTGCCTGGATCAGCGATGAACTCTTGCCTTTTGGACAGAATCTCCTCCAACTGATGGAATCATTGGAATAAAAAAGAAAGTGCAGCGCACCAAAAACAAGCTGTCCAGCCAATGCTATTACAACACAATGGTTGTTTTATTAATCCACCACTGTGCTCCAGCCCCTAGCACCTTGGCTCAATGCCTTCCAGGGAGAATCCCCTGGAAGGGGATTTCTTTTTTATTCATTTATCTTTGAAGGCCAAGCTACCCTTGCATGCGCACAAACCCCTGTTCCAGAGCGCAGACAGACTTTTTGATGGGATCATTGGGCCTGACATTGGTTGTTACCACCACAATGCATGGGGAGGTGGGAGCACTTGTTGGACTTGGTATTCCACCTGGGATAAAAATCTCCGATATGGAGGTGGATCCTATCGGGTGATCTGACCATCACGCCCTGAGGTTCAATTTTGTGGCCTGCCTGAATTAGGCCTGTCCCTAATGGAAATGGTAGAGTATCATCCTTTAAGAGGAGTTACCTCAGAAGGCCTAATGATGGTACTGGGCCTTTCAGGAATTCTGACAGATAGCAATGACCCACGGTCCCTTGTGCTAGTCTATAACAGGGCAGTAACTGGGGCCCTGGATGTCATTGCTCCAGTATGTGTTTGCCCTCTTACTCTTCACCTGGGTGCCCTGTGGTTTGATGGGAGGCTACGGGAATTGAAGAGGCAAGGGCAAAGGTTGGAGAGACACTGGAGGAAAACTTGTCAGAAGGGGGACAGACTTAGATTGTTAGACCACTACAAGGTCTACCAATCAGCAATTTCCAATAAGAAGGCAGGGTTCCTGTCCAGTGAAACTGCTGCAGTGAGGAATAGGTCAGCCCAACTCTTCCATACTGTGGACAGACTGTGCAATCCAGTGTGTCTGTGATCTGGTCGAGCAGTGCCATAAGAAAAGTGTGAGGAGTTTGCGCTGTTCTTCACTGATAAGGTGTACTCCATCAGGGATGAGATCAGCCTGTGCCTCACCACTGGACCTTGTGCTGACCAACTGGATGGTACAAATACCCAGATGACCTGGTTCACCTAGCCGGTGAACCAGCCGGTAGTCACAAATATAGTGAGGATCATCCAGACTTTGCAGCCAACTTGCTGAAGTTTGGACTCAGGCCCAACTCACCTTCTTGTAGGGTGTATTGAGGTCATCGGCCCTGTCCTAGCTTAGATAGTAAGGGTTTCATTGAAAGGGATCTTTCCTGATCCCTTGAAGGAAGCGGTGGTGCGCCTCCTTTTGAAAAAAACATCCCTCGACTGGGACTGCCCAGCTAACTACAGACCAGTCTCTAACTTACTTTTCACAGGTAAAGTTATAGAGAAAGTTGTCCTCTGCAGCTGGAGGATCATTTATCCATCCACAATATCTATGACTCTCTCCAGTCAGGTTTCCGAAAAAGGCATAGCACTGAGACGGCCCTGGTATGGGTACTAAATGATCTCCTGATGGCTAGAGATTAGAGAGCCCATTCCATCTTGGTTCTCCTTGATTTCTCAGTGGTATTTGACACTGTAGATTGTGGGGTGTTGCTTGAGTGACTGCAGTTTTTCTGTGAACTGAGGGGGGCGTTTCTCAGTTGGTTTTGATCTTTCCTCGAGTGCAGATCTCAGAGAGTGGTGTTGGGGATTTAGTCCTTGACCCCTCGCAGTCTGCCCTGCAATGTAATGCAGGGCTCAGTGCTATCCCCTATGTTGTTTGCAGTGTACATGCTGCCATTGGGGGACATTATAAGATGATATGGATTGAGTTTTCATTGCTATGCAGATGATTCTCAACTGTTCATGTCCTTTGAGCCCCACCAGAAGTTAGATACTGTCTCGGTGTTTAACAACTGCCTATCAGAGATACAAGACTGGATGAGTGCTAGTTGGCTGAGGTTAAACCCAGAAAAAATGAAGGTATTGGTTGTGGACCCTGATCATAGGATGGCTGGGACATGGAGGGGAAAACCCTCTGGTGTACATCTTGGAGGGGATCCCACTAAATGCCTCGGGCCATGTGTGGAACCTAGGAGTGATACTTGATGAAGGCCTGACCCTGAAAGTTCAAGTGTTGGCTGTCATTAAGTATTCCTTTTACCATCTAAGGAATATCACCAGGGTAAAACACCTGGTGCCGTCTGAAAATCTGCCCACCTTGGTTCATGCCTTTGTCACCACTCATCTGATTTCTGCAACACCCTCTACCTAGGGCTACCGGGGGGTGGATATCTGCTGATTGCAGTTGGTGCAGAATGCGATGGCTAAGTTGTTATCTGGAACCCCTAGATCCAGCCACATAACACCTGTGCTGCGTGAACTGCACCGGCTGTTGGTACGGGGCAGATGACCTTCAAGTTCACATTGCTGACCTATAAAGCCCTACATGACCAGGGACCCCAGTACTTGCAAGACCTCCTGTCTCCCTGCTGCCCCTCCCATTCACTCCAATCCTCTGATGAGGGATTGCTAGAGATTCCCAGGGTATGACTTTAAACATCTGGTGGAAGATCATTTGCTTTCATGGCCCCTCCCTGTGGAATTCTCTACCTTGTCGGATATGAGATAGCCTGACCATGGAGGGATTTAAAAGTGCCCTTAAGGCATATTTGTTCCGACAAGTCTTTGATGGAACTTAGGAATGCTAACCAGGAACCCTTGAAGTTTGATTTTAGACAATTTATTGTATTAATGTGTTTTAATATATTAGTATACTGCTGTGTGTATCGGTAAAGGTGTACTGAGCTTGGGAAGAGTGCCTAATATAAATAAAGTTTTACTAACTTTACTTATATACTTACTTCTGCAAGCAAGCATGAAAAAGCTGAGTACACTCCGAGAGAACTGTGCCTGTGCATTTACTCCGAACACCATGGTGGGTACTGTTGTGGGATTGGCACAGGATAGTGTGATGGGAAGGGGTCCAATTGACTACCGGGCAGTTACAGTTATTAGGCTGTATGCATGAAGGGTTGGAGGTATGCAGAATCTGTGTGTACCCCCGCCTGCTTAGCTGTGTACCCATGGACAGGTATGCACCGGCGGTATTCACGACAGCCGGCCACCTGTCCATGGCCCCACATGTGCAAGACTCTGTAGGGTGACCAGGAGCGGGATTGTAGGTCTGGCTGGGTGCCCAACTGGATGCCTGGACCGGGACCCACACTGGATCCCTTGCATGGTGGGGCGCACACTGGCAGCACGCTCCAGGGGAAACCTGATGGCCGGTGGCAGTGGCAGGTGAGGGAGGGCAATGTTGCTGGCCCCCCGTCAGCACTAATTGGTGCAGTGGGATGGGTGGGGGTCACACTGCCAGGCAGAGGGATGTCAGAGTGACCAGCACCGCTGGTGGAGGGGTTGCCATAGGGTGCAGATGGGGGGTGCAGTCCTCTGCCGGTACCCATGTCCCTGTGTGGGGTAAGTGTGTGGTGGGGTTGGGGGGTCACCACTTGCACCACTGTGTGCTGGGGCAGGGGGTGGCCTCTGGGGTCTCTGTATCATGTCCCTGGTGCCAACTGTGGCAGCTTGCTAGTTCTGTGGCATGTGCACAGGCGCATGGGGGTTTATGCAGAGGTCTCCTGATGTGCCCATGACCCCTACACACCCCGACTCACTTGCCTTTGTGCATGGCATGTGGGGCCGGCCCACCCTCGCCCGCCCCCGTGCTTTGCTGCTCATGTGGCCGGGGGTTTGGGCATGTCTGCACTGCGCACCCCCTTCTGTGCATCCCACGTGGGGAGCACATAGGACACGGAGTGGTTGCACACCCCAGTTGCGCACATGTAGCCACTCTGCATGATTTGTGCATCGGGCCCATTGTTAACATGGATCAGGTGGGGGTTACTACTAGCACCAGTGATTAAGGTACAATAACTATACATGTATATCGGGACTGGGGCAGGAGGTGGGAACCAAACACTGTTCTTTTTTTTAGAAACATACAGGGCACTACAGATGTTTGGGGGGAGATGCACAAAACACTGTGCACATGTATAAAAGTATGTTTTTGGAAGTGATAAACTGTGCAGCACAAGTAGTCCATTAGCACTTCCAAAACCTATCGCATATACCAATGTGCATGTTATGCATGATGCCTGCACCCCTCATTTGCATGCACATCTGGTGGGCATTAGCGCATGCTAAGTGTGGGTTTGAATACAGAAGAGACCTTGCTACCGTGCTGATGGCCTCATATTTATTTGGCACAGTGCCAGTCCTCTTCATGGGTGCCCCTCATTTGCATGCACATCTGGTGGGCATTAGTGCATGCTAAGTGTGGGTTTGAATATAGAAGAGGCCATGCTACCGTGCTGATGGCCTCATATTTATTTGGCACAGTGCCACTCCTCTTCATGGGTGCTAATTCTTTACATATCTGGGCCACAGTCTTCACTGGAATTCAGAGCAGGTTTGTTGCAACTTACAAAATGTCTAAATATACTGTAGCAGTATGCCAGTGCCATTACTCATCGCTGTGTCTACACACAGACCTGATGAATCATAACTTTTTCAAAAGAATTCTGCAAATAAAATTTGCTTAAGATCCTTATTTTATATCCTTATTTTATGATCTGAAGCCCCATATTTACAAAACTTGATGGTATGAGCGGGCATAAAAATCACATATTGCTGTCATACTAACCAGAGTTGCATACTAACCAGAGTTGCGTAAAACTGGCAGTTGCTATATTTCCTAACTGAGTGTCGACAATATCCAGTAAAGAAAGGGAACAGCTGGGGCTGAGGCTGGTGAAAATCACCCACTACTCCAGTTTTCAAAGCATTAGAGGCTCACTCAGGATTGTTGAGTTATTTTTATTTTGGTCTTTGGTGGGCCAGTCAGGTTACAGCTTCAGGTTGCATGGCCTCCTCCACCCCAGTCATAAACCAAACTTGACAATTTCTCTTGGTCTGCCTTCTTTTCAGGGGCCTCCCCAGTGTGTGGGTGAGCCATAGAAAGCAAAGAAAATGGAGCAGTCCAGGTCGAGTAGCAGTTCAGTCCGGAAGCACAATCTCAACAGTTCCATGATTGGGAGAAGGTAAAGCTATGAAGGAATGAGATAGTGGACCCGGTTTGCAAGTCTACCCTGGGGAGGAACAGAAACTATTTAAAAGCATTTAAAAAAATGCCCGTGACAGGTACAGTAAATATGGATTAACAGTTAAAAACATGTGATGGGGATATAGAAGAGTACAGAAGCCAGGCTTAGCATTTCTCGGAATCCCTCTTGATTCCAGTCGCACACAACCCTTCCCATATTATAGAGAAATATTTAGGAAGGAAGGTGGCACCTGCTCAGAAGTCTGATGTTCAGCCATGCTCTGCTTCTCCAGCTCGTCTGGGCTTCTGTGACAGCACTGATAGGAGAACTGTACTGGCAAATGCCTTGAGTTGTTATGGACAAAAACAAAGGATGTTATCTAATTGGGATGTTTCTATGCCAATACCTCACTGAATTTTGGACTTTTTATATTTGCTTGCATTCAAGGACAAAGCAAACATCTTGGCAGAGTGCCAGTATTGTTGTGCTTTGGAAGGTGTAATGGCGTTGTGACAAATTCAGTTGAGCATTGGGAGTCTCGGCTGTGAACCACTTATTAGAAGCAGTCTGGTGAGGACACTGTTTTTGTTTGCTCATGGGCAGAAACTTCTTACATATGAAAGGAAGAGCTGCTCTTATCATATGAAGTTTTCACCCATTAGCATACCAATTGGCTGTAATCATCAACACTACAGAGCTCATTACCAGCTGCTGGAGAAATCTGTGGTTGCCCCCTCCTGCTTTCTTGTATGGCAGCCAATTCTACTACTTGAGAAGTCTCTGGTTCTCCTCTTCTGCTTTCATGCCCAGAGGTTGGAGTGCCCGATTCCGCCATTGAAATCTCTGGTTCCTCCATCCCCTTTCATATCTGGTGGTTGGGGTACATAATTACATAGCTGGAGAAGTCTCTGGTTCCCCTCACTCCCTCTTTCATATGCGGTGGTTGAGGTGCCCAGTCTCACCACCACAGAAGTGTCTGTAACACCCCTCCACATACAACCCCCCAACACCACCTGACACCGGGGTGCCCACCGCCACTGCCACCAAACATGGTGGTCCCCAATCCCCAGTGTAAGTACCTAAAATGTGATGAAAAATGTCCTTTGTCATCCTTTTTCTTGTTTTTTTACCTGAAATGAAGAAAACAGTCCTTGAACAGGCCTCACCCCCATACCCGACCCCTCTGCAAGCACCCACCACACCCCACAGCCCTCACTTTCCTATCTGGTCCTCCTCTCATAAGTGCTGAATGTCCTGCTGCTTCCAGTGCTGACTGTGAACTGACTGAAAAAGGTAAGTCCACTTAATGGCTTTTTTTGGTATTATATATTTATTAATTTTGCAAGCCAAAATGTACAAAACATTAAATCCACAGGAGGATAACAATATGCATATAACACACCTTAATTGTTCATATATAAATAAGTGTAAGACACCTCTCCAGCAGTTCCCTCATAGGGGTATGACCCGCTAATGAATATCAACACAATCCCCAAAGCATGCAGCTTATGGAAGAATAAGGGGACACCAGAAATTTATTAGACCCAGCAATTACAGGGTCCAGCGGTGCCCTTAAGAAGAACAAAAAATAAACACCTAGAGTCCCAGTAACATAAAGAAACATAGACAGAAGTTCCTGTACCCCAGTTATATACAGTACAATGATACTGTTATACAATTCAATATATAGGAGTAGTATGCCCATATGGAGGCCTGAGATAGCTCACCAGGCTACCCATGTATCCCTGCATAGATAATCCACAAGTTAGATCAGTTATACCTAGGGACACGGAAGTTTTATGTCTGCAGGGGCACAGTTTCAACCCTTATAAAATCTGTTAGATCTGAATCCATAGTGAGGACGGCATCTATAGACAGAACAGAGACAACAGTTCCTTAGAAGCAAAAAATCCAAACCAAAATGTCAACACTACTTGTGCTCTGCCCCCAGCCCCTTCTAGATTCACAGTACATTAAAAGCCTGAGAGAGACTTCAGTCATCCTCCGAGGAGACCTCTCAATCTCCCACACCATCCAACTCTTGCTCAGTAAGGTGAAGGACTTTGTCCACATCCCTGGGCTCATTGAACTGATAAACTTTACTCTGCCAAGTCAACTGCAGTCGCGCAGGGTATAAAAGCTGGTGCTGGATTTCCTTTTGCCTAGGGTGACCTCGAATGTTGTTGAAAGCCTTGCGCCTCTGCCTTGTGCTGTAAGGCAAGTCCAGAGGGATTTTCAGACTATTGTCTCCATACTTTCATATCCACCATCTTCTTGCAATGTCCAATACTGGGTCACGGTCTCTGACACCAGTGCAGATAATTAATAATGTTCTGGGCATCTTTGCATCTCTGGACATCCATGAGAAGGTCAGTGAAGGGGCTGGGGGGATGCCACTGGATGAGATCAGAATGAGAAATAGCCTTGTGGAAAACACTTCGAGTGTAAAAAAAGATAATCCTATGCCACTCTATTGAGTGCTTTCTTCCCATCTAGGGATGCCAGAACCGCAGGAGTTCTGGCGCCCCCAGATAAAAACAAAATATGGCCATACTTTCTCAAATGGTATCTGAACAGCCTCCACAGAGAAGAGAAAGAGATCTGGGGCCTAAAAAAGAAAGTCGCTAAACTCATAGATAGCATATAGGATCAGGAGGGGAGGGGCAGCAGGAATAATTATATAATTGTAGGTATCCCTGAGAAAGCTCACAGCAAATATATTTATCTTTTACCCATGATCTGCATCTGGATGTGACTGGGCTCCTTCCAACACCACTTTATCAAAAGGGTGCACCACTTCCTCATGCCTATACAACCACTGAACAGTAATCCCGGAGCTATTATACGGAAATGCTTTAACTCTGAAGACAAAATATTTATATAGGCAAAGGTGAGAGAAAAGTAAAACCTGGATTGGTAAGGGCATAAGTTCTTTAGTTTTAGTGATGTAACTCTGGCTATGAGAGTCAAGCAAATTGCATATAAGGAGGTGAAAAACACACTCCGTCCAGCAAACATGAAATTCTGAATGCAGTATCTGGCCAGACTGTTGGTTCAGACTAGCAAGGGATCCTTAGAATTTGCACTGGCAGAAGCTGCCAAGGTTGAGCACCCAAAAGCAATCCAGAGGCTAACATGAGCTGAGACAAACCAACAGAGCATCCTCAAAGTCAAGTGAGAACCCTTGCCAAGTGTTCAGCCAGCACTTTCCTACCACTGAGGAGCTGTATATAGTTATTGAGCTGTGGACTACTTGCTGCTATGGAGTACAATAGAAGACTTTTATTTTCAGTCATCATATATTTCAAGAATTCAGTTGTACAGATTCTGGGCAAAATGGTTCCAGAAGCAGAGGTAACTCACTGTACCCTGATTATTCTTTTCCAGAAGCTTCTTTGTAAACTTCCCCAATTAAACAATGGGGTGCTGTTCCACTGCATTTGCACAAGGCTAATTGACAAGGACGGTGGTAACACTCTGGTGGACAAGAGTGTAATGCTCGTACTGAGAGCGAGGGTGTAACGAAATAGAAATTACTGCTACACTATTATCATCTCTGAACTAATCAGCATCGATGACTGACACGAGGAGACATGAGTAAAAAGCAAGATGGTGAGGTCTGATCTTCAGTGGACACAGAAACAGACATCTTGGTACATTCTGAATAACAACATCCACAGAAAACATGCCACTTCTTTGGGCTTGGAAAAACTCCTGTTAATCAAACTGTCCTCCATCACCAGCAAGATGGATTTAACTGTGATTCTTCGAACTGAGGCTCAGGTAAAATCAGGTCTGTTCAGAACTGATCAGACTCCAACAGGCCCCTCATGCCCATCGCAATGTAACCATTGCATGGGGAAGGTGGGAAACTGCTTTAGCAGCAGACATTAGGATTACCACCTTTTCAGAAGCCAAAAATGGGACGTTTCATACTGAAATTTGATTTTTCACAGGACAATATGTAACGTTGACCAATATAACAGACTTGTTTTCTCTGTATAATCAGAACTAAGATTGATTGCTGTAGTTTTTTTGCTGTTCATATTGTTTCTTATCATTTTAAGCTATTAGTTCTCAAACACTTTCATAGTGAGCCTCCCTCAAGATACGGAAAAAAGTCTCAGGCCTCCATTAATTTATCGAAAAACATCAGGCCTCCCCATATAATCAATACCAAACAATTCTTTGCTCTGTACAGCAGAAAGAACATGAAGTGACATTGAATAAATGACAGAATGTATTCACCTGGGACAATTTTACCTTCAGTTTCCCCCTTCGCTTCATACCAAACATCAGCTACTCATAATGTAAAGCAACTGTGCATGCTACTGTAAACATATTGAACCTTTCCTTGTTATTCCATTTTAGATCACCCTTTTCTCTGGTCTTGCAAGAACCACTCTTCATCTCTTAGCATAAGTATTTTTGTGATTAAAAATAATAAAATGAGAACTCCTTTTAAAATGGATATGTGGAGGTTTTCAGCACTATACTCAGCTTTTTTGAACACCCATCATGTAACATCTCTTCTTATGACTATGACAAACTACCATGCAATAGACACTATAAAATAAATGAGCGCAGCGAGCAGGGTAATTTTGGGCTGGCTAAACCTGTGTGACCACCAAAAGCAGTGGGACAGGGGGTCAGTACCTTACATTGCCTTCCAATTGTCTGCTGTGATGAGCTGGTGAATCTTTCTGCCTAATACTAATCTGTCTTAAGAGTGCAGAGAACCAGGAAGTTAGTCTGGGGAGTGTAGTTCCCCAGGTGTGAGCAGTGAACTACAGCTCTGTTTTCCATTTTTAATATTTAGTCCTACAAAGGGAGCATGTGTTTTTAAAGAGCACAGAACCAGGGCTGGTGCTATTTTTATAAAATTGGGCTGTATTTCTGGGAGTATAGTGTCCGCAACCCTTGAGGCATTTCCGTGTCATGGTACACTATAAAACAAACTAGTGCAGCGAGCAGCATGAGATTGAGCAGGCAAGAATGCAGTGCCATGCTCAAAGATGCACGCAGGGAGTGGGATCCACTAAACTCTGGAAGAAGGGCAGTGTTAGCAGGCAATAACGGACAAAAGGTAAAACTTTTTCCCAAACCAGTATATTACAGTAAAACTGGTAATATTATGGACAGTTATATTGTAACAGTGAAAACAGAGGAATTAGGTACAAGATGTAGGGAATGCAGTAGCTTTACACTTAAGGAATATACTGGGCTGGCTGAATATGTGTGCAAGCAGAGTACTGAAGTAAAGAAACTTAAAGTAAAGATTCTAGGCTTAGAACTAGAATTGAAGTGTTACAAACAAACTAAATTACTAGAAGGGGAAAATATAGACGTGAGTGCAGGCTCAGAATGTTCCAGACTCCTCAATCTCTCTGGATGGTTACACCACCTTTCGTATGGACAGGCTCTCCAAACAAGGGGGTAGCTGCCTAGTCTACCTGAGGAGCAGCATATCCGGACGAATCATGCTTTACAATACAAATACCAAGGAAGCTCAGATACTCTCCATTAAACTTTCAATTGGCCAACAAGGTAAAACTCTACTACTTACAACAGTTTGCATACCCCAAAGGAAAACAAGGGCCAGGACTCAAGTTATTCACTGAATACATCAAAAAAGCAAAGCAGGGCTGGGAACAGGTTATCCTTGGGGACTTTAATTCGAACTGGCTAGCTAAGGATACAGTTACTGTCGGGGATAAAATGCATGCTCTTTACCTAATGCAGTTGGTAAATCAAACAACTAGGATGAACTATTAAACAGGTACTAGCACGCTCATTGATTGGCTCCTAGCTACTTGCCCCGAGCACATAAAAAATATCACCATTTTGCCAGACACCTTGAGCGACCACTCTCCCATCATCTGTTCTTGGTCTAACAAGTGCCCTAAGGACATGCCGCAAACCAGAAAAAAACTGCTCCCTGAGGAAAGGGCAACTTGGCTTCCTCAAGAGCTAACTGAGAGACACAGACTGGTCTCCCCTTGTCACTTGCCCTGACCCTAACCAGGCTCTGGAATACTTTATTACCCTCTTCAATACAGCCTGCAACTTATTCACACCATTCAGAACATCCAAAACAAAAGCGGCACCCAGTCCCTGGCTTAACAGCCCCCTCTTAGAACTAATGAAGAACAGGGAAAACCTCTGGCAAGTAGCAAAAGCTACTGGAAGACAGGCAGATTTTATGGCCTACAGGACTGCAAGGAATAAATGCACCCTCTTAATAAGGAATGCTAAGGCCTCCTGTTACAGAAAGGAACTTCAAAAGTGCTGGGGGAATGGGAGAGCATGCTGGGAGAATGTAAAGACACTGACTGGGAAAGAATCCAAAGCTCCACCAGATCTAATTGTCACCCCTGCGGGCCCTCTCCAGCAACCCAAAGAGTTAGTGCTTTTAATCTGGCCTTTACAGACCTCAGCTCTGTCCTTCCCCCAGAGTTCCTTGTTACTGACCCTAACAGCTGGCCAACAAACCCCGCTACCACCACAAACACCACTCTACTCCCATTCTACTTCAAAATTATCACAAAGGCAGACACTATTAAATATGTGAAGAAGATCCTTGGCAAAACTAGAATGGGTAGTGATATACTCGACATGAAGCTTCTCGCCATCACCCTATAAGAGCTTGCCCACTCACTAATGCAACTATTTATTTATAGTTGTGGACTCTATGATTAAATATATGGATGCATACACAACCAGAGACACTAAAGAGTGGGTCACCAGTTCTTATTTTCCAGGGGCCAGAATGGGGGATGTTACCAAGTTACTACCAAATATTGTTAAAAATAAAAAGGATGAACCAGTTATATTGATTCATGCAGGTACAAATGACTTGAGGGTTACAAGGGAAGACCACATGTACTTGGAATTTTTGAAGATTACCAACATAATACAAAAAGTGAATTGGAGAGCAATTTTCTTGGAAATGCTGCCTATACCCAGGGCCAGTTACAGAGTTAATCAAAAAATTACCAGGATTAATAGCTGGCTTAGGAGGTGATGCTTGTTTCATGGATTACACTGTATTAGATCCTGGGAAATATTTGACAGCTTATCATATTATAGTAAAGATGGGCTACACCTAAATTGAAAGGGGAGTAGTGAACTAGGCCACATGTTTAACAGAAAGATTGATAAACTTTTAAACTGAATCCTAGGAGAAGAGGGGTCACACCAGTATGTATGGGAAATACTAACATCAATATTAAACATACGGCTGCGAAGGAGAAAATGACAAGGATAGTACCTAGTATAAATAGACAAACACAAATTTTCAAGAAAGCTGGAAAGAAAGATAGCCAAGAAATAAAGATTCTTCTGGTAAATGCTAGGAGTATCAAAAACAAACATGATGAATTAAAACATACACTGCTCACAAATAATATAGATATCTGTGGCATCGCTGAAACTTGGCTTAAAGTAGGTGATTGGATAGAACAAATCCATGGTTATGATTCTTTTCATAAAGATAGATGTGAAAAAAAGGGGGCAGTGTGGGATTGTATATTGCATCACATCTCAAAACACAAGAAGTTCAAATTATGAAGGCGATGACCCCCAGAACAGAGCAGATGTGGATTATGTTTAGAAGAAAAATGAAAACAATAGTTTTGGGTATATGCTATAGATCTCCCAGCTTAATGGAAGAAGGAAACATGGTATTTGTGAATAAGCTGGAAGCAATGAACATGACAGATAGCTGTATTTTATTGGGGGATTTTAATTTTCCCAAAATTGACTGGAGCATTGTATAGGGTACCAGTCAGTTAGAAAATAAGTTCATTGAGATATGTTTAAACAACACTTTAGAACAGTATGTACATGAATGCACAAGATGAAATAATACCCGTGCCCTAATATTTAGTAATACTGAGGGAGGAATACATAACGTTAAGACCTTACAACCCCTAGGATTCAATGATCACAACATGGTAATGTGCTAATTTTCAGAAGATGCTTATAAAATAAATGGCAAAGCTAAAGTATGAAATTATGCAAAAGCAGACTACAAAAGTATTAAACTCTCAAAAATTGGAAATGGAAAGAAGAACTGGAAAATGAGACATTGGTTGATATATAGGCAAAAATAAGTATGAAAATACACGCTTGTATTGATAATCATGTCCCCCTATAGATAAATATAATGGATGGGGACGAATACCTAAATGCTTTACTATGTTTTGAATTGATGAATAATGAGTTTAGAAAATCAAAATGGGATACAAACATACAAAAAAGAGAGCTTTTAAAAACTATACGAGGGAAAGATTATTGTCCAAATTATCAAAGGTTAATTGGAACAGAGTATTTCTGATTCCATGTTTGGACTTGGCTATTCAAGAATTTACAAATACGTTTATGCAAATTTGTAATTCTCTGGCACCATACACGAGAAAGTTTCAGAGGAAAGAAGCGGCAGTTTGGATTACTGAAAAAATAAAAAAAGGGATTTGAATAAAGGATAGGCTATGGAATATGGCAAACAAATCTTTCAGTTTAGAAGATTGGAACAACTTTAAAAAGGCTAGAAATAAGTTGAAACAAAATTTAAGCGATACTAAACAAAAAATCCATAAAAAAAAAAATGAGTGAAACTACTGACTCATGCCAATATTGGGCGTTGATTAAATCTTTTGAGTCCCCTTCAAATAACATGCCCATGATTCAAATGGTAAAGAATGGTGTGGTGCAGTCTCCAAAAGCATCTGCTGACCTACTAAATGAGTATTTTATTAACTTGCCAAATGTGAAAATTCCAACACTAAATTTAGAAAAACAAAACTCAGAAAGGTAAACAACCAGAGAGATAGGCCTAAATTTAGATTTATCGTTGTAATGAATAGGCAAGTGAATAAACATCAGTAAACTAAAAGTAAAAAAAAAAAAACTTGTGGATATGATTGGGTTGAATGTAGATTTTTGAAAGATGCAAAAGAACTTATCTCCCTGATTCTTGCAAAACTATTCAACTGGAGTTTATGTGAAAGTAGGTTCTCCAAAAGCTGGAAACATGCTAAAATCATTCCAGTTTACAAATGTGGAGCTAAGATGGAGCCAGCAAATTATCACCCCATGGCCTCTCCTGCCTATGATCTCAAAATTATTGAAAGGGGTAGCTTAATTTCAGCATCTTTAAATGAAAACAGGGAGGTGGGTGCAGTGTTCATGAATTTATCAAAAGCTTTTGACACTATAGATCATGATATCATGGGCAGGAGACTGCTAGATATAGGGATTGCACCTGATACCTGCCAATGGTTTGCATCTTACCTAAAGAATAGAACCCAGCAAGTCCAAATAGGAGGTGCCCTATCAAATAAGGTCTTAAATGGGAGGGGGGTACCTCAGGGATCACTTTTGGGACCCACGCTGTTTTTAATATATGTAAACTCTGTGACTCAGGTTATACATAAAACACAAATTCGTCTTTACGCAGATGATACTGTGTTAATTGCTTCAGGTAATAGTAAGAAAGAGATGGAAACAAACTTACAGCAGGACTTCCTAACTCTTTGCTTATGGTTTTTGGACTCCAGACTGGTATTAAATGAAAAAAGTCCAAAACTATGATTTTTTGGGTCAAAGCAAACTCACAAAAAACAAAGAAATATGTATCAGATCTGCAAAGGACGAGATCCTTGAGCAAGTACAAGTATATAAATATATAGGCATGTGGATAGATCAGAGATTGGACTTTGATTTTCACATAAGTAAAATGGTAGAAAAAATAAACATCAGAATGGGTGCCTTTAGACATTTGAGATACTGCCTAGATTTCAAAATGAGAGAAACTGGTAAATCAAGTTTGTATGCCTATTGGTGACTACAGAGCCCATATTTTTGGATTGGCAAATAAAACCTCTCTGAGTAAAATAAATAAATTATATAATAAAATGGCAAGATGTGTACTAAAATGTGGGCCTTTTACATATCATTGTAAAATGTATACCAGTGTGGGGTGGTGTGACTTTGAGACTAAAAGAGATAGGAAGTGGACTTGCATGATATATGAAATCTTGTATTATGGCACTCCTGTTTATTTAATGGACAAACTTCAGATAAGGGGATTTGAGTATGGCCTCAGAACAAGTAAGGTAAATAAGTACGTAAATCCTAAAGTTAACAACAAATATGGTAACATGACTTTTTTATCCCTGAGCTATAATATCTGGAGTATTATGGACTCATACTACAATGAACTGACTAAAGTTCCAGGCCTCTTTGTTTGACAGACAAACAAGGAGCCCTGGAAGGGATGTAAGTGTGCTTCTATATGAATTTTAAGGGGAAAAATGTTAAATTAGGGTTCCCCCTTAATATTTTTGTTTACCTTAGGAGTATTGTCCCTTCCCCTTTTGATAGATCTGACATGCTTGGTTTCTGTTGGGTTTAAGGTATTGTAATATAAAGGGACTTGAGTAAGTTTCTATTTATTGTTACATTCTGTATGTTAAACTAGTGTTTTTTCAAAACAGGTGACATGATTTTGTATAATAGAATAGCTTCAATATAGGAAGGGATGCTAGCATAGTACTATTGGGAGCTATAATGGGAATAGGTACAATCTGGGTTCCCCCTTGTAGCGTCTGTGCATCTTAGGTGTACCCCCCCCCTTTTTATTAAATATATATTTTATATGTTTAGTCCAGGTTAGGAGCAAAGTAACTATATAATCAGGACTTTTAGTAAACTGAATGTTAATAAGTCTTTATTTCTTGTTATATTTTGTATGTTAATCTGTGTTTCTCTAAAACAAACTGAGAATAAATTGTATAATGGGACCATCTTGAAAACAGGCCCTTTGGACCTAATGATGTGTAATGTCAACTTCCTGTATAAAAATAAAGATGTTATATAAATAAATAAATAAATAAATAAATAAAAAGATACATAAATTAATAAAGTCTAATGAAAAAGCATATAAAAATTAAGGGCTCATCCCACTCAAGAAAGAGAGGACAAGTACAAACTACAAGTACGCAAATGTAAATGGGCAAGAGAAAAGGCCAAGGCACGGCCAGAACTTAACTTGCTGAGAAACAAAAAAGACAACTGCAAACAGTTTTATAATTACATAGGTAGTCTCAGAAATGGACATAACACATTTCAAATTTGAAGGATGGTACAAAGGTGATAAATAACGAAATTGAAATGGCCACTAAATTTAGCACTTATTTTTTGAATGTTTTTCTGGACCAGAATAGTGAACCACCAGTAATTGGTAACAACATCCAAGGAGAGGTCAGGGGGTATACAATTACTGAAAAACAAATGTATGAAAAATAAAAAAAAACCTTGATAAATATACTGTAAATCTTGTGGCCCTGATGGAATCCATCCAAGTATACTCAATAATATGGCAGAGGAATTGGCTGGACCATTGGCTTTATTGTTTAATAAGTCCCTGGAATTAGGAGACGCCCTGAAAGAGTGGTGGTTTGCCCATATAACCCCAATCCATAAAACAGGCTCTAAATCAATAGTTGAGAACTATCGTCCTTTAAGTATTACCTCCATTGTGGGTAAAGTCATGGAGAGCTTTGTAAAACACTATTTAGAAAATAATTTGAGACAGATTGGGGTAGTAAACATTTCCCAACATGGTTTTGCACAGGGAAGGTCCTGTGTAAGTTATCTCCTTAAATTTTTTTGAGTCAGTGAGCCAAGCTTTGGGCCAATGATTACCAGTTGATGTGGTGTATTTAGATTACACTAAGGCATTCAATTCTGTCTCACATAAGAATTTAATAGAAACATTCCTAGAAATAGGTGTAGACCCTGGACTAGTTAGATGGATAAAATCTTGGCTGACAAATTGGAAACAAAGGGCACAGATCAGGGGCCATTTATCTGGATGGGGTGGAGTGATCAGCGGGAACCCCAGGGATCAATTCTGGGACCCCTGTTGTTCACTGCCTTAGTGTTTAGCATGCAAGTATCAGGTTGACAAAGTACACAGATGACACTAAGGTAGGAGTGATTTTAATTAGTATTGAATCGATCAATAGCATTCAAAACCAACTAAAAGAACTGGCATTATGGGCACAGAATCATTAGTTAAGGTTCAATGAAAGTAAATGCAAAGTTATGCACTTTGGTTCCAGCAATCTGCATGCAGAGTACACTATAAATAATAGAACAATATATTGTACAGAGAAAGAAAAGGATTCAGGAGTTATAATTATTAGTAACTTGACATTTAGCACACATAGTAAGGAAGCCATAAAGAAAGCTAATAGAATTTTGGGTAATATCTTTAGAAATATAAAAACAGACATGAAGAGCTCCTGGTGCCCTTGTATAAATCCTTGGTATGACCAGTTCTGGAGTATGAGGTCCCATTGTCTACTCCCCAGAGTGTGGGAATTACAAAGCTAATGGAAAAGGTGCAGAGCAGGTATACTAAGAAAATAAAAATAGTGAAACACAGAACATACCATGATGGGTCACAGCATTTGGGCTTATATTCAATAACTTACAGAAAAATCAGAGGGGACCTGTGCTACGTGTATAAGGCCTATAATAATAAAATACTATGGGAATCTGCAGGTCTGGTACAACAACCAGATGCAGGTAGAGTCACAAGATCACATCACCTGCAATTAAAAGGTGAATTATATAAAATCACTAGGAGGGGTTTGTGGTTTAACCAAAGGGTCATGAACGCATGGAATGCACTTCCAACAGTGGTGGTGGAAGCACCTACTATGACATCATTTAAAAGCTTACTAGATAAATATATGGGAGATAAAACAAGAGAATATCACCACTGATAAAGTGACAAGTCAAGTCTAGTGGCCACTTGAGTTAAACTATGAACCTATGAACAGACTCTGCTCCCTGACTTTAAGGGACAATGGTTGTTTAAAGATAGCTTTGAATACTGATGAAAACCTGGTGCTAGGCCTTTAAAAGGAGCACTGCTTTTAAATTATCTTGAAACAAATGCTGAAGCAGATGAAATCTGTGGAACAAACAGTGGCGGATCCAGAATTTTACATTAGGGGTGATGGGGTGGTGTGCATATGTGATATGCAATTTTTGTAATGTTGTTTTAATCTTTTATTTTGTGTGCTGTTATAATTTCCATTACATTTTGACAGAAAATACAAATGTAACTGATAGTGTTGAACATAAACTTTTGTACAATCAATAAATCAGACTTGTTCAACAAAGTGAAATGCAGAAGCAGTAAGCAAGTAAGTTACAATGGGGGGTGCGGCTGCACACTTTGTCACCCCTAGATCCACAACTGGGAACAAAGAACATTTTACAAGACAGGAGAAAAGGAGTGATCTAAAATATAATAAAAAGTTGTAGGTTCAAAATGATCAGTGCAACTTGCACTAATGCTTTTGGTACAGCACATTGTAAGGCTTAACTGAGCTTTCCCTGAAGCATGTTGGGGCCTCCCAAGGGAAGCTGGCCTCACCTTTTGAGAAACCCTGTTTTAAGCTTTTTTGATTAAGGTATCATAGTTTTACGCAACTTCTAGAGGAATGCAAGAAACTTTTGTTTTCTACCATAAGAGCAGAACATTTAGCATTTTTCATGATTTTTTTGCAGGACATGGCTGCCCAAATCAGGACTGACTTGGTGAATTCAGGAAAGGTGATAACCGACATGTATTGGCACAATGCAGATAAACAACTCTTGCTCAAACTTTCAATGTCTCCACTGAAGACTGATTTGTGTTTCACATATCCAGCATCTTATTTGCAGTCCTATGGTTATAACTGTTACAGTGCATATACTTGCTGTGCAATGGTTTAAATATGTAATACTCCCAAAACAGGGAAGGGAGGAAGGGATCACAAAAGTTCCAGACAATCAGTATCCAACTGAAGCTGATTAATCCCACCCTGAGCAGGAAAGACAAATGAGCCATATTTTAACTCCCTCTGCAGTCAGTGTTGGAATTACGCTATTTGAGCTTTGGGAGCTAGGGGGGCCCATAAGGGTCCTATCTTTAAATTGAGCCCCATTTCCCATTATAAGTCAATGGCAGTGATGTATGAGCTATGGGGACTCACTTCAGAGCTACTGGGGCTGAGCCTTGGCAAGCCCCCCTGTTACTGCAACACTGATGCAGTTAAGCATCATAACCACAGCCACAGCTCACATTTCACCCTGAACTCAGAAGGGCTGTACCCTTAAATTCCTTCAACGGATTGCAGATGGAGCTGCCTTGAAGCCTCACTGAGCAAATGTCTCATGGGTCAGCCAAACCTTTGTGATAGGGCTCTGTTGTTATGGCCCCCTTCAGGTCTGATCACCCACTTGCCAGGGAGCAAACACAACAGGGGACCTAAAAGTTACAGGTATGTTTATATTGTATAAAAAACAAAAAAAGGACTGGGCACTCACCAGCCAATAATATAAAGACTCCACACCCACAGTAAACACAGTGCATGCCTAATGTATTTCAGATTGTTATAATCCTTTATCAAAGGGTAAAAGGATAAAGGATAATAGTAATCCGAAATGCATTAGGCGTGCACAGTGTTTACTGTGGGTCTTAAATATTTTAATAAATGTTTTAAATGGACATTTTAGCTGTGGAGTCTCTATATTATTGGCTGGTGAGTGTCCGATCTTTTTTTGTTTTTTTCTTCTTGTCATATCTTGTGAGCACGACCACCCCAGTGCGTGCTTCTCTGCCTTGTTGTTGATGTTTATATTGTGTTGGTGTGAGAGTTTTACTGTTGATGTATTTAAGGTTCAGTGACAATGTTTTTACACAGGGATGCAGTACTTTTGAAAGAGGGGTACCTCTGGCTAATACATCAGGGTGGGAGAAGGGAAAGTCTATTCATATAAGTTGTTGCCATACTAATAAAAACTTGTCAGTAATGGGCCAGACAGAGATTGATATAGCTAATATGCAACCTCATATGAAGCCAGGGAGCGATGCAACTTCCAACAATGGCTTAAGCTGTGTTTAAATTTTGCATGTGAAATATAAAAGGGATGCAAACTAAAGAAAAATGCCATCAGGTAGTAAGACATGTATGCTTCCTGGGAGATCACACACCGAAGAAGAGCAGCAAAACCTGTGGTGATGACAATAGGTGGGGCAGATCTATGTAACAGGAAACGGTAACAAAAAAGTTGGAGCTTCAATACAGGTCACCCAATATGTGCCCTGTAGACTAATTGAAGAAATCAGTGACCCAGAGGGGTGATATATAATCCTAAGGGGGACACTGGGAGTGGTGGAGGTTTTGTTGGCATGTGTGTACGGCCCAAACAGAAATGACCCTGCTTTCTTCACACAATTTATTTACAAGAGACTGGAATATAGTATAAGATAATATACTAGACAGATCTTGGTCAGCTAGGAAGGGACTTTCTCCAGTGCAGAAAGCCCTTATGGAAATGCAAGACAATGTGGGCATGTTGGACCCATGGAAAGCACTTTATCTGACCACCTGAGACTACAATTTCCACTCATGTGTCCACAGAACTAACTCTAGAATAGATTTCTTTCAAATAGGCATTCAACTGTTGGATGGGGTCCAAGTGTGTGAAATAACAGTAAGAGTGGTCTCAGACTACTCACCAGTGCTTTTAAGTAAGAAGCGAGCTGACAACCTGATGACAGATAAGAACTGGAAGGTAAATATGCCTCTGCTAATGGGTGAGGGATGTACTGAAAACCTGAGAGACACCACAGTCCATTTCTTTGAGGAAGACAAGGGCCCAGTGGTTAACAAAGAATAAAATAAGGACCAGAAACTGCTATGCAGATCATAAAGGTTTAGTGGCCAGTGCCCAAAATGTCGCAGGTGCATATACATACAAAACAGTATAATCACCTCAACATGCCAAATGCAAAAAAACAAAAGTACAAGATACATTACCAAGCCCAGATCCTCCTCACAGTCACCCCAGCACTGAGCCTTCATCAGGGGGCTACCACTAGCCATTTGTGGAATGCAGACAAGTGTACTGTTAGAGAAGAATTTATAAGGCTAGCAACATCCCAGAAAAGGGAGAAAGAAGGGATGGAGGAGATACTGTAGATTATAAGAACTATGGAGAAAAGTCTGCATGGTAACTCAGATGAGTTAGAGTGATTTAACTTGAACACCATTCATGACAAATATGCAGAGCACCTCAAAGGGGCAAAAATAGCAATCTTCAGGGCAATAATGAACGTTGTGGACCAAATGCAGAAGGTGGGGCATTTTCTGGCATTAAAGCTGAAACAACAAGAGGCTGCCTGCACAATAACAGTGGTAAGGAAGGGACAGGGAACTCTCTTCATCTCTAGCCCTAGAGAGATGCAAATGAGTTTGGGGATTTTTTTTACAGACTCTTTGTAAAGCAGAAGCTGAGCTTTGGAGACAGACATAAGAGCATTTTTACAAGTAGCAGCACTGTGTAAAGTCAGAGAAGACCAGAGGGAGCAGCTGGGGAAACCTATCACTCCACGGGAGGTTGAAAGGGCCATACAAGATTTAACATTGGACAAAACCCTTGGCCTGGATGGCATCTCCCCAAACTTCTTTAAATTACTAAGAGAGGAGCTAACACCACATCTGACTTCCCTTTTTAACCATGCATATGGGGGGACCTTTTAAACTATGCATATGGGGTACTATGCATTAATGTGAGGCCGGGTACATGTGATTCATGTGTACCTGGCCCACATAGGACAGGCATAGGATGCACAGTATGTACAACCATGTGCCCCCACAGTGTGCCTGTCCACAGTTCTACTCTCCCAGTACATACAGTCACAGGGGGTGGTTCAGAGGATACAGATGGGCATCCAATCTATGGGTCCTTGGTCCCATAGTGGATCTCATGCTCCACAAGAGCAGGAGATTCTGGGTAGGTGTGGGTCCAGTTTCTATTAACTGTATGGGTGAGTGCCCTTACTGCATGTCCCCAGCCCTCCTGGTCAGCCCAGTGGGCAGGGGCATAATGGTGGGGGGATTCCTTTTTTTTCATTTACATTTTAGCATTTTCTCCCAGTTTTTCCTCCCCAATCCCAGGACCCTGGTAGACACTGCCATGCATGCACATGGAGGTACACACGCACGCCGGGTAGCAGCTCAGCCCCTTACACCCCATCCCATGGCTGTCACCGGGCTCCCCGTTGCCTGAACTGCCACCTGTCCTCCACCAGGTGGCAGCCAAGGACCGGGGAAACCCCTCATCCCTCCCTGGGAGAGCCACCTCATGACAGCTCAGTTCCACTCCTTGGCCCTCAGCCTCTGCCGACCCCCAATAAACCAGGCTAATTCCCGAACCCAGGTTGCCGCCGCAGCGTGCGATGTGGCATCCAGTGCCTCAACCCTCAGTGCCACCGGGCTGGCTTGGTGGGGGGATTCCTTGTCCCACAGCGGCCAGTGAATGTCACTGGGTGGAAGAGTAAAAGATATGGGAGGGTCACCACTGCTGCATCCTGGGCCCCCTTGCCCAGCACTCTGTGGTCTTCATGAATGGCAAGGAGTGGGGGCATACCCCCAGACGCACCCCAATACCACTTGCAGAATGCAGCTGCGTGATCAGCGGGGGGGGGATCATGCACACAAAGGTTCCATGCCCCTTCCATGAATGTAGGGCCCAGTGGCCCTGCGCTCCCATCCCTCCTTAGATGCATACATATAACAAGAATAAAATTGTCATGATGGCCTTCTTATTACACCACCTCATGAACTCAGTAATGAAAATGTTTAAATCCCTGGAAAAATGTGATTCCGCACCACCGCAATGCCATTGTGCTACAGGTGCAAAAACACAGTTTGGCCAGGGTTTGAAAAATGACAGCTGTCATGTTCATGAGGTGGTGTAAAAAGATGAAAACCTGGTGTCAAAATATTTAAAATTGCCAAAGTTATGAGCGAGCATAGCAAAATCTCAATGTATAGGCATAACTTTGCCACTTTTACATATTTTCCCCAAATTTTCAACGTAGCCTTCTTCTGACCCTACCTCATGAATAACACTGGTAAAAATTTTCAAATCCTGCCCAAAAGGTGCTTTCACCATGTGACCACAAAATCACCTTTCGGGCTTGATTTCCAAAACTCCACTGACATTGTTCATCAGGAGGGTGTCCCAAAAAGGCCATGTTGAAAGTTTGGGGTGAAAATCTGAAAAGATGACAAAATTATGCATGAAAGTTGGAAACCGCATTGAAATACACTGAACCACATTTACCTAAGTTTCTCATGTTGAAGTCGGTGGTTCCAGCAGCAAGACATGTCTTTGACTGGAGAGTGGACCTTCACCCTGGGACCTGTTCAGGTGAGTGAGTGGATGTGGGGTGGTGCGGGGTGGTGGGTGCTCAATGGGAGGTCGGGGTGGGGTGGCATCAGATCGGCGAGGGTCTGTTTTCCTTTTTTACAGGTTTAAAAAAAAGACATTGCAAATCAGTTTTCTTTATTACAGACAGACCAGTGATTGGATGGTGGTGGTGGTGGTGGTTGGGGGGGGGGGGATGACACTGGATGCCAGGGAAAGAATAAATATAAATGGGGAGGGAGATTGGAGGGTGGAGGGTACTGCTAGACACTACGGAAAAATGAAAACATTATGGGGATGGCATCAGAGGGTGGGGGCACCACTAGACACCAGGAAAATAGGAAATAGGCACGAAATAAGAGGGAAATACAAGAAGATAGGCAGACAAACAATCCCTCTGAAGTTGTAATCATTTTCAGTTCCTTCTTCGGTGATCTTGACAAATTTAAACCGTCTTCACACCTCCCTTCTCCCGTTGTATCCTCCTCCTCTTCCACCACCTCAAACACCAGTATGGACCCCTGTCCCAAATTCTGTTTCTGGGTGCTGAAGCCTGCAGACACTATTAAGATCATCCAGAGTAACAATCCTAAACCCAGCAAAGGGGCAGATGGAATTGACTACAAAATCCTTAAGCTCTCCATTATACCTCTAGCAGCCTCCTTTACAAACATTCTTAACCTTTTACTCTGCTCCAGCTATTTCCCAAGCATCTGGAAAACTGCCATGGTCAACCCACTGTTAAAATCAGGATCAA
Source organism: Neoceratodus forsteri (assembly GCA_016271365.2). NCBI lineage: Eukaryota > Metazoa > Chordata > Ceratodontiformes > Ceratodontidae > Neoceratodus > Neoceratodus forsteri. Next base: position 814,667,182 of record CM057453.1, on the reverse strand, counting down.
GAAACGAGGTTGGCAATTACAGACCCATCTCTCTTCTCGCTCCTCTCTCTAAAATCCTGGAAAAAGTCATACACTCACAGTTCACTGCCTTCCTAAACAGCCATAACCTCCTGTCTGAAGCCCAGCATGGAGTTAGATCTGGTCACAGCACCAAAACAGCCCTAGTTAACTTCACTAGTGACATCCACAAGGCTAACAACCTAGGCCAGTTCACAGGCTCAGTTTTCATGGACTTAACCAAGGCCTTCGACCTTGTCAACCACAGCCTACTCCTGGACACCCTCTCTGATGTACAAATATCAAAGGACATATTCAAATGGTTTGGGAGCTACCTCTCTCATAGATCCCAGAGGACAACCATAAATGGGCACCTCTCTGCAGACTGCCCAATTAAATATGGGGTCCCCCAGAGCTCCATTCTCGGCCCACTCCTGTTCTCTCTTTTTATTAATAAACTACCCGATGTCTGCCACTCCACAAAAATTGTCCTTTATGCTGTCGATGCCGCCCTTTACTGTAGCGATCACAACATTGACTCAATGTTCTTAAATCTACAGACTGATTTCAGCAAGCTCCACTCCTGGTTTTTCATCAAGAGCTTGGTACTCAACTCCAATAAGACCAAGATCATGGTTTTCTCCAGCTCAAGAAATACTTTTAATAGAAGCCTTTCACTCACTGGCAGTCTTGGAATTTCCATTGAAAAAGCTGACAAATTCAAATACCTGGGACTACTACTCAACCCACACCTGACATACCACTTGCATATAGCGAACCTCATCAAAAAAATCCATGAGGTTAGGCCTTCTTTACTGAATCAGGAAGTTTTTGATTCCCATTTCCAGACTACGCCTTGCTAGCTCCCTTCTCCTACCAATTCTAGAGTATGGTTCCATTATCTACTCCACCACTTCTGCCTCCCTCCTCTTCTCCAAACTGCACACCACTTATAATAACATTGCACGTTTTGTCTCAGGCCTCCCTTGGTATACCCACTACTGTACCCAATACAGCTCCCTCAGCCGACCCACCCTTGAGGCGAGGTTTCACTTTATATTTCTCTCCTTCTTATACAAGGTTAACTTAAACTTACTGCCAACTAGCATCTCCTCTCTTTTCCTGAAATCGGTCCCCAAGTGCAGCAGAAGAGAGGCCTCCCGTCACATTTACGACATCCCTTTCTACCACACCTCTCATGCGCAGAACTTCATTACTTATAAGGGCCCCAAGCTTTCCAACAACTTGCCTCCTGACCTTCACTCTTGTTACATTATCAGCACCTTCAACTGCACTCTCAAGTACCACCTTCTTAAAACATCCTCCTGTGTTTGCCCTGGACAATTGACTCCAAGTGAAAATTGAAATTTATCTCCCTTCCCCCCGTACTCCCTCATCTCCGTTTCTCTACTCCCACCCCCACCACTGCCTCCACTCACTCCTTATGGTTCTGAGCCTACCGCTCTTGTTTAGGAGCCTTATTTCCCTAGCCTGTTCCTAAGGTTATGTCACCGTATATTATGTGTCATCTCTGTTATTAATTGATTGCTATACATTGTACACACACACACACACACACACACACACACATATATATATATATATATATATATATATATATATATATATATGTATTCAGGGTAAGATATAGTGTGCTTATCTTACCTTTGCACTTTGTATCTTTCATGCACATTTGTTTTTGTTGACTATGTATAATACCCTACCTGTATAGTTCCCCACCTCTATGTTTTTTTTTTCTTTTTATTGTATTATGATCATGTCTCTTATTATACAATGGCAAGAAAGAATCTTGGACTCTGATTGGTCAATCTGGGGCTGGACCCATGGTGTTATCCCAGCATAACACCATGGGTCTAGTTTCCACACTGTGAACCTCTTGATTATTTGGAATAGCAGCTTCTTTTCAGAAATACAAATATTTTTCCACACTAACAAAAACATTGTTTTTAATTATTTTTTATTCTGAATAGAACAAGCCATTGTATAATAGGAATAATGTACTCCAGGGTGTGTTTCGTGCTGGGATAACGCCAAGCCTGGAGCATTGGATGCACTTGACCTGTGGCCTCATGCCCAACCCTCCCAGGTGTGGCATTATCACAGCACGACACACACCCTGTCATGCATTATTCCTTTATTGTAATAACCTGTACAACTGGATATTTGTGAAAATTAGCATTTTTGCTCACATACTCTGTAGTATAAAATAAAATTGATTGATTGATTTGGTTGAAATATACATTAATAGCGGGGATGGCAACTGGAGGGTGGGGGTGCCACTAGACACCAGGGAAAACTGGAATAATTACAAGGATGGAATTGGAGGGTGGTGTGCATCACTAGACACCAGGAAAATATAAATTAATAAGGGGGATGGTGATCGAAGGGGGGGTGCCACTAGACACCAAGGAACAATGTAAAAAAATATGAGAACGTGAACTGGAGGGTGCAGGGTGCAACTAGATATCAGGGAACAATGAAAAAACATATGGAGAGGCATCGGAGGGTGGGGGTTGCCACTAGACATCAGGAAACATGCAAGACTATGGGGGAATGCCACTGAAATGTGTTTTGTTTGTTCATTTTACATCCTTTTTCATGACTCACTTCTTTTTTCGTATGAACAGCTGAAAATCCTTTTTTGTTTGCTACAACCTTGTTCTCCATTTTTTGCAAAGGTCTGACAGACTAAATAAATAAATAAAAGGCACATTTTTGCACTATCCCCTTTATACCCTGAAAATTTCAAACCAAAAGTCCAAACTGTCTGAGAGCTATAGGTGTCAGAAGTTAGCAAGGGCAAAAAAAAAAAGGATTTTCTGCCATTCATACGAAAAAAGAAGTGAGTGATGAAAAAGGACATCTAACCTACAAAAACACCTTTCAGGGGCATTCCTCCAACACTTAACTGCAGAATCTACCTAATGCAATCTTGATGACTGAGACAGATCTCTTGGTCTCTCTCCAGAATGTCATTTTTCTGCATTTTAAAAATGCAATCTTTACCCCCCCCAAGCGTGTCATGACAAAAGACTTAAAACCTTAAAAAAATATTTGGGGCTCATTTCAACAGTTAATTACAGAATGCACCCAACACGGTCCCAATGATCAACATACATGTGTTGGCATCTCTACAGGATATCATTCCATTTTTGTGGGTTTTGACTTTTTTGATTTACACAAAAATGGAAAACAAGATGGCAAATGAAAAAGGATTTCTACCTCATGAAAAAGGATGATGTTAATTCAAAAAAAAGGTTCTTTTTTCATTTCGTACAACTATTTTAAAGTGTTTACTGAGCATGCTCAGAACCAATTTTTCAAAATTTTAAATTTAAATAACTTTGGAATGGATTAATATTTTTTCACCAAACCAGCACAAGGCACATCTGTGGACCAGCCCCTTTCTACCCTGACGTTTTCAGACCAAAATTCCAAATCATCTAGGTGCTACAGGTGTCAGAAGGAAACCCAGCAAAACCAATGGGAAAGAACTTACGAAAATTCACTTTTTGCACTATGCAGAACTTGGAATCCATACATCCGACTGGAATGAAACCTGGCACATCCAGAGATCTACCCCCATGAGACTGCACATGCAAAGGTTCATGCAAATCCATAGAATGGTTATGAAGTTATCAAAGTGCAAAAATTGGGGTTTAACATTAAACTGCCTATTCAACCCTAATTATAGTGGTGCAACCACACCACTATAAGATATAGATAGATAGATAGATAGATAGATAGATAGATAGATAGATAGATTGATTTATAGATGGGTAGATAGACAGAATACTACTGCTGATAAAAACTGCCCCTTAAAGCGGCAGTACTAGTTAGCCAGCAAAAAATGTCATCTTACTTTTTTTAGCAGTAACATATTCCCGGTACTCTTAGATTCTTCATTCAGGCATTTTAAATTCAATCAGCTATTTTTAAAACTCCCGCATTTAATTGCAAGTTTTGTCATTTGCATGGCTCTACAATAAAGTCGGCAAACCCCTGCAGCGTTCAAAAATCTTCTCTCCAGAGAATGCACACTAATTGCACACACAGTATTTATAATGCAGATAAGTCAGGGCATTACCTGCAGATGTTTCTGATGGCCAACAGCACAGCACCACCCTGATCTGCTTACATTCATGATGGTGGACATGGCTAAGGACCAATAACTTTTATGAACTACAAAATCCTCTCTCATGCCACAGGAATGAAATCAAGCAAAAACAAAATCAGATGGATTGATGTTTTGGTTTGTCCTAACAGCCAACCATAGTATTTAAATTTTTGTTAACTAGTACTGCTGCTTTCAATTAAGGCACCACGGAGTGCAACATGAATAGGCTGCTAAATCTCAATGCCGTTTAAAGACATAGACAAAAAGTCTCTACTAATTGCGAGTGCCAGTGGTGCTCTGCAATCTGCAGCTTACAGAAACTTGCATACAGCTGGCATAGGTGCTGGAACCTACATGTATGGTAGAAGGAAGTAGCCCCCCCCCCAACATTTTTGCCTATGAGCATTCAGAGTGCCCCTTTAATGCATGCAAGGTCAGGATCATTGCAATCTAGTTCACAACTGAAATGGAAGCTCCTGACAGGCTGACATGTAGAATTACTTTAAACCTCCCCCAATTAAACAGCTAGCACCTTTTCCTCCAGCCACTCCCCCATCCTCTGTGAAAAGAGTTTCCAGAATAAGGAATGTAGTTTACTCTCAGACCTGCTTCTTCCTTTCTCTGCAAGATCACATTACTGTCAATATCTTGTTCGGCTGGGCTACTGAGTTATTTTTTCCATGGTATAGAATTTGGCTAAGGGAACTACCCTCATGGACATCAGAGGTGGGCTGGTTGGATGACATCACCATGTGGTGATGTCATCGGCATGGTCATGCACACTTGGCAGCTTTGTTGTGCTGGTTTCCTTAGCTACCAAATGGATATAAAAAGGAAGTTGTCTTGCACTTGTTGCTCCTCATTTGGGTAGAGTGAGCTGAGCAGGAGGATGCATGATAGTCCTGGTAAGTCCAAATAAAACACTACCTTGTTATTCACTACTGTGTAAATGCCTATATGCTCACAACTGAGCTTCAACAAGATGGATTATGGGAACATTTATTTTCCTTTTATCTTTAGTGTTCCCACGCTATAAGAATAAACAGATAAAAGTTTAGGGTGGGTTTCTGTTATACACATTTATTTTTCAAGAAATGCTAAACCAAAAAATGTTCTTTCAAGATCTAGAAACTAAATGAAATATACATAATAAAATGATTTACAAAACAACAACAACAAAAATAAACAAGGTGCTGTGACAGCGTGTGTTTTGAAAACAAAACAAAATGGTAACATTAAATGCACAATTTGGAACAGATTAATATTTTTTCACCAAACCAGCACAAGGCACATCTGTGGACCAGCCCCTTTCTACCCTGACATTTTCAGCCCAAAATGCCATCTCATCTGGGTGCTACAGGTGTCAGACGGAAACCCAGCAAAACCAATGGGAAAGAACTTACGAAAATTCACTTTTTGCACTATCCAGAACTTGAAATCCATACATCCGACTGGAATGAAACCTGGCACACCCAGAGATCTACCCCCATGAGACTGCACATGCAAAGGTTCATGCAAATCCATAGAATGGTTATGAAGTTATCAAAGTGCAAAAATTGGGGTTTAACATTAAACTGCCTATTCAACCCTAACTATAGTGGTGCAACCACACCACTATAAGATATAGATAGATAGATAGATAGATAGATAGATAGATAGATAGATAGACAGACAGACAGACAGAATACTATTGCTGATAAAAACTGCCCCTTAAAGCAACAGTACTAGTTAGCCAGCAAAAATGTCATCTTACTTTTTTTAGCAGTAACATATTTCTGGTACTCTTAGATTCTTCATTCAGGTATTTTAAATTCAATCAGCTATTTTTAAAACCCCACATTTAATTGCAAGTTTTGTCATTTGCATGGATCTTCAATAAAGTTGGCAACCCCCTGCAGCGTTCAAAAATCTTCTCTCCAGAGGATGCACACTAATTGCACACACAGTATTTATAATGCAGATAAGTCAGGGCATTACCTGCAGATGTTTCTGATGGCCAACAGCACAGCACCACCCTGATCTGCTTACATTCATGATGGTGGACATGGCTAAGGACCAATAACTTTTAAGAACTACAAAATCCTCTCTCATGCCACAGGAATGAAATCAAGCAAAAACAAAATCAGATGGATTGATGTTTTGGTTTGTCCTAACAGCCAACCATAGTATTTAAATTTTTGTTAACTAGTACTGCTGCTTTCAATTAAGGCTCCATGGAGCGCAACATGGATAGGCTGCTAAATTGCAATGCCTTTTAAAGACATAGACAAAAAGTCTCTACTAATTGCAAGTGCCAGTGGTGCTGTGCAATCTGCAGCTTACAGAAACTTGCATACAGCTGGCATAGGTGCTGGAACCTACGTGTATGGTAGAAGGAAGTAGCCCCCCCCCAACATTTTTGCCCATGAGCATTCAGAGTGCCCCTTTAATGCATGCAAGGTCAGGAGCATTGCAATCTAGTTCACAACTGAAATGGAAGCTCCTGACAGGCTGACATGTAGAATTACTTAAAAACACCCCAGTTAAACAGCTTGCACCTTTTCCTCCAGCCACTCCCCCATCCTCTGTGAAAAGAGTTTCCAGAATAAGGAATGTAGTTTACGCTCAGACCTGCTTCTTCCTTTCTCCGCAAGATCACATTACTGTCAATATCTTGTTCGGCTGGGCTACTGAGTTATTTTTTCCATGATATAGAATTTGGCTAAGGGAACTACCCTCATGGACATCAGAGGTGGGCTGGTTGGATGACATCACCATGTGGTGAAGTCATTGGCGTGGTCATGCACACTTGGCAGCTTTGTTGTGCTGGTTTTCTTAGCTACCAAATGGATATAAAAAGGAAGTTGTCTTGCACTTGTTGCTCCTCATTTGGGTAGAGTGAGCTGAGCAGGAGGATGCATGATAATCCTGGTAAGTCCAAATAAAACACTACCTTGTTACTCACTACTGTATGAATGCCTATATGCTCACAACTGAGCTTCAACAAGATGGATTATGGGAACAATTATTTTTACTTTTATCTTTAGTGTTCCCACACTATAAGAATAAACAGATAAAAACTTAAGGTTGGTTTCTGTTATACACATTTATTTTTTAAGAAATGCTAAACCAAAAAATTTTCTTTCAAGATCTAGAAACTAAATGAAATATACATAATAAAATGATTTACAAAACAACAACAACAACAAAAATAAACAAGGTGCTGTGACAGCGTGTGTTTTGAAAACAAAACAAAATGGTAACATTAAATGCACACTGAAAATAGAAAATTGAGTAAGAATCAATGTTTCAGCTATAGGTCTTCTTAAGGAATTAGAGAAAAAAGCAGCGTTAGTGGATTGGTAAATGAAATAAGAGATAGATATGTGAGGAAAGAAAATTGAGGAAGGATCTAGAAGAACAAGCATTTGTCAGTGCTGAATGTTTCCTTGCATGCTGTGTGTGGCAGGGGTGTATTGTGTTAGTAACAGCAAAGGGAGAGAAGGAGTTACAATATTGATAAATATCAGGATTTACTTAGAGTTCTTAATAAGTATGATGCAATTTCTGCAGAAATTTTAAGATCAAGCAGGGTTGGAAATATACTGTGCATTAGTTACGGTAATCTCTGTTTTGGTAATGGTGCCCTGCGCTATTGCCAGACATCCCTCCTAGTGTTTATGGATCTGTTAATGTGAAGTTAGTGTAGCGAGGCTCCAGAATTGCCACCCTCTTGCATTGTCCCCTATATAAAATAGGCTGAAGAGTAAAGAGAGAAGGCATGCTTTTTTAAATTTTACATGATCCTGATGGGTGTCTCGGAGGTAAACAATACATAGCTGTTTTTTTTTAGATTTGTGTCAATGTTTTCTATAGCTGGATCATTAAGGCTGTTTATGTTCTCTGAGAATAATGTAAAATACACTATAGCCATGGTTAGTGTATCCTTTCGCATACAGTATAAAAGTCTTACCCTTTACAGCACTAGTTTCATTCATACAGGCCTTAGTTGTGGACATCAATACCCCCCCCCCCGACCACCCCCTCTCTGTGGGGATGAATAGCTTCAAAAAACAGTACTATAGGTAGAAATGACATTATACTAGCATCTATACAACTAGCAAAACATGAACATTGTCAACTTTATGAACAAGAAGTGCTCTAATGGCCAGTCTGCAAGAGGCAGCTGTCACAATAACTAAACTGACACAATCTAACCAACCACCTGCAGCCTACAGGTTGCACCTGGTAGCGTAGCTCTCCGCTCAAGAAATAACCCTGTTGAAACAACATCCTGGCCAGGGGAGGCTAGATCTCTTTAATCTAGAAATACCTGGAGTACAGCAGCCCCTAAAAATGGATACCTGCCTGTATCAAGACCCTCTATGAGGGCCAAAGACAACATTAAATATTATAATATCTAACTAGAAAGGTCAACTAATGGGAGTCTCAATCCAGAATTTGAAAATATAAAATCAGGATCCATCCCCCTTTTAATTTAAGAAATAGGAAATGTGGCTAGTTCAGCTGATGTCACACACACTACATACCCAAACATAGCCAGCCCCATCACCCAGCAGTTTTAAACGAACATACGAAACTGACAGCAGATACAGGCCATTCGGTGTGCGCACGCTGTCATGTTAAACTGCAGCTTCCCCCCTCCCCTTGCTCCCCCTTCTAACTTAGTGCCCCCAACTTCTGACCTCTCTCTAATTAGTAAAAGAAGACCCAGCTGCGGTGAATGCACACAGAGGGCAGCACTGAGGAAAATGACTTCTGTCCCACAAATAAAATAAAAACAATTACTCTGAAAGGCTAACAGGGCCACCTATACACCCCCCCCCCATTGGTGTGTTAGGGCAAGAACGCATACAGCAGAGGGACCTATGTGCTGCCATGCTGGGTTAAGAATTCATTTATTAAGCAGGCTTGACTGGCCTTCCTATAGCACTGCCCAGATCAGTCTACCCCCGCCCAGTCTCCCTGCAAGGCTACTTGTCATCCTATTTTCTATGACTTCTAAAACCACTCACTAGCAAAATCCCTGTCAATTGCCACTAAAATCTCTTGAATCAGACAATGTGTGCGGGATGTTCAGGGGATAAAAGTGGGGATCCAGTAGCACCACACATCAGGAAACCCTGCCATGTTTTCATGTTGGCAGTGGTCAAGCATATTCCAGCGGGGTTCTTTCATGTTGTGTGAGGCCTCAGTCTTTGGTAGGTTGAGTGCATTCTGGAGGATCCTATTATTTAATTTTATTTTTTTTATTTTATTGAATCTCGGCATTAACACCTTTGAGCCAGGGGCTCATTCACAAAGGCTTCACATCAACATATGAATTATACAGCGAAGTGAGTAACAGAAGTACAAAGCAAACACATTTACAGGCAGGTTAGAATCAAAACAAGCACAATCTTCGGCATACAATCAGTTTTACAAGTTAAGAGCAATGAAAAAGTGCCTGTGGAGAAAGAAGTCAGAGGTTGATAGACGAAAAAGATTAGCATCACCCAGAAGTAGCAGCCAAGGGGGCACTATTGACAGGAGGCTGGAAGGAACAAGGCAGCAGGACACTAGATTAGGTGCAGCAGTCACATTTGCTGAGGTTGGATAGGTGTTGCCAGAGACAGTTTTTGAAGGAGCCAATTATAGGAGTAGATTGGATAGGTTCTGGGAGACTGTTAAACCAACTGGGTGCTTTGAAAGGTCCAGCAAAAGGGGACCTGGAAGCTTTGGTTGGGCGCGCCTCTTGTGCAATGCAGGATTAGAGGGAATTCTTAAGAAGCAGCTGGAAAGAAGGGAGGACAAGTCCTAAGGAGATCTCTTTTGCTGTAAGGCAGATGTGATAAGAGATTCTGTTTTGGAGGTTGAGCCAACTGGATTGTACACAGAGGTCACAAGTATGTGTGTCATGGCTAGCACCCGTAAGTAGCCTGCAGCCTTTGTTAAGGGTGATCTCAATCCTTTTGAGGGCCGTGGTAGAGGCAGTGCCATAACATAAAATGCCATTGTCGATGATGGACAGTATGGAACTGGTCACAGTGAGGCATAATGCCTCTTAGGTCATAAAGCATCAGTGTCCTTAGAGGAGGCCTAGTCTGATATTAACCAGTTTTAGAGATATTCAAGATATGATCTTGGTAGGAGAGGTTGCTGTCCAGAATGATGCCCAGATATTTAAAACTGTTTACCTGTTCAAGGGGTGAGCCAGAGTTGTTGGTAATGGCTAGCTGGGCTGTTTTAAACTTGTTATGCAAACCCTCAAAGACTATTGATTTAGTCTTTTTCTGGCTGATAATTAATTTCCGTTTAGCGAACCATGTTTTAATGGAGGTAAAGCTGCTTTGCAGGTCATGGATGAGGGGTGCAGGATCAGGCTGGCTAGTGTAAATCACACCAGCATCTGCATACAGGAGAAGGTTGTTAGGGTAGGCTAGAAGGAGGATATTGAGGTAGAGGCTAAATAGGAAGAGTCCCAGGATTGATCCCTGTGGAGCACCGGATTGAATGGGGTGGCTAGTAGAGAGTGAGTCAGAGATTTTAACACCTGGGTTCTGCCTCCTAGATAACTGCTAAACTAGGTGGTAACATCATTTGAGAGTCCAAGTGAGGGTAGGGTCAGGAGAAGTAAGGAGTGGTTGACAGTATTAAAGGCCTTTATAAGGTCTATGTAGATAGACCCAACAAGGTGACCACTGTTGAGGGCTTCATGGATAAAGTCCATATAGGTGAGTAGGGCAGTGGCAGCACTATGATCCTTCTGAAACCCGTGTTGCTGTGGGCATTGGATGCCATGAGCAGAGAGGTATTACTCTAATTTCTAGCTTTGGGGCCTGGATGGCGAGCAAGAGGTAGCTCTGTTGTTCTGCCTGACCCCAAACATCATTATTACAGGGCTGTCATGAACACTGGTAAATGCCTGGCACTAAGGCTATACTTACATCTGACAACAGCTACTGGCATATCCTTGATCACTACCTGACTCAAAAACAATGAAGGGTTTTCTGAAGTGTGATGCTTCTGGATCCCCACTTTTTACCCCCTGCACATCTGAAAGGGAGCCTTGAAGAGCAATGGTGCCACATGAGTTGTCCGATGCAAGACACCTTAGTAGTACGGAAGGGGGGAGAGGTTCCTCAAGAGATGCTGCCTGTGGAAGGGCTACTATGAGTATACAGGTATCTGAGAATTGAATATACAGGACAGGATACCTAGTCTAAGAAAATTAAGTCTGAAGATTAATTCCATGGAAAATAGTGAGACTGTCAACTTACACTTATCCCTGATATCCAGATCCTCTTCCCTAAAGAAGCCCTATGTTTAGGTGAAATGTTGGGTAAGGTCAGGGGATTCTTTGCTTGGTGAAAGAAGTAAGCAATAAGACATGATGAGGTGTGAATTGAACAGATATTACCGCATGCCCAGGGGTGTCCTTCAGCCCCTGGAAGTGCGGTAATATCTATTCAATGCACACACTCAGTGTCTTATTGCACTTATAAAATGGGCTACCTTTTTTTTTTTCACTTTTTAATGTAAGAGAAAGCCAGATTCATTCTCTCTCTCTCTCTCTCTCTCTCTCTCTCTCTCTCTCTCGCTCTCTATATATATATACTGTATATACTATGGTAGCACAGTAGTGCTACCATAGTTAGAGTTGAGTACCCCATTTAATGTTAAATGGTGAAACTTTGCACCTTAATAACTTTGCCACCATTCAATGGAGTTGCAGACATGGGGTGTAACCATAGATCTTGGGATCTGCCAAGTTTCGTACCGGTTGGACATACGGCTGCGGAGTTATTAAGCAACATTCCGGGGCGCATTTACATTTTGTTGCGCATTCTTTTCTCACACCTACAGGTCGCATGGTTTGTGCGACTGGTCTGAAAACTTCAGGGAACATGCAGCTGGGTCCCCAATGTGCCTTTTGAAGATTTCATGAAAAATATTAAACGGTTTAAAAGTTATTCAAAAACAAGTTTCCCATTATAGTCAATGGAAAAACTTGTTCGACAGTGTCGCAAATGCAGTTTTTAGTGTCACAAATGACCCCTGCAGTGTCGTGAATCAGCCATTTTTTTTCAGTTAGTGATCACAGAAATGCTTGCCATTTAAAATTGGGACCCTCTAGGAACACAATTATTTTTGTGCTCACCTAGTCGAACCCTGAGGATGCTAGCTATGTCTTTATTTTGGGGTAAACACCCCAGAAACATGTTTTTAAAATTTTTGGGAAAAGTAGTGTCACACCTGCGACACTTTCATGATTTTTCTGCGAAAGTGTCGTGATTTGCGACACTAAAATGCATCACTATGGGGAAAATAACACCACTACTTTGTCACACTACTACAAACTAACAGTTTGGTCTTTTGGGCTGAAATTTGGAGAGAAGAAAGCCAACATCCCACAGATGTGCCTTTTGGTAGTTTGGTCAAAAAATATTACAGGGCGGCAAAGTTACTGCACTCCAAAGTTGACACTTTTCTCCATAGGGTAACATTACGGCATCCGCTGCATTACAGGAATCCTTTGCTGCCCTGCTGCAAAATAACGGTTTGGTCTTTTGGACTGAAATTTGGAGGGAAGAAAGCCAACATCCAACAGATGTGCCTTTTGGTGGTTTGGTGAAAAAATATTACAGGGCGTCAAAGTGATGGCACACTTAATTCAACGCTTTTTCCCATAGGATAACATTAAGGCGTCCGTCGGGCATTTCGGGGCCCGTATCTCGGAAACGGTGTGAGATATTGACTTTTCATCACAAAACCACTTAGCCCCCCAAATAGGAGGCTAAGCGCAAAACTAGCCAGGAAAGTCATAATTCATATGAATGTAAATTTTTTTTATACGTCGTACGGTTCCTGAGATAAAAGCAATTTAGTATTCCAAGTCCTAATTTTCTGCTCCGAGGCCAATTATTATGCTTACATTCTTTGTTTTCACTGTGTTTTTCAATGCAGTTTTTGGGGAAAAGAAGCGTATGCCCTTTCGTTACTGTGCCAGTTAGCGTTTCCAGTTGCATTTCCATTACTGTTCACGTCACCATTCCCGTCTACGCTACCGCGTGCGTTACGGTTTGCATTTTCGTTTGTGCTTGCATTTGCATTTCTGTTTCTGTTTCATTTGGCGTTATTGTTGCTGTTACCATTACCATTTGCATTTGCAATTGTGGTACCATGCCCGTGCGCATTACAGTTTGCGTTTCCATACGCTCTTGCGTTTGTGTTTGCGTTTCTGTTTCCTTTGGCATTATTGTTGCTGTTACTGTTACCATTTGTGTTTACAATTGCAGTACCATGACTGTGCATGGAATGGTTTGCATTTCCGTTCGCGCTTGCATTTGCATTTCCGTTTCTGTTTCCTTTCGCATTATTGTTGCTGTTAAAGCTATCATTTGCATTTACAATAGCAGTACCATGACTGTGCGCGTTACCAGTTGCTTTTCTGTATGCGCTTGCATCTCCGTTTGCATCACTGTTCACTTTGGCATCACTTTGTGCCTGCATTTCTAGTAACGCTTGCCTTACAATTTACGTTTGTCTCACCATGTGCGCAACCATTACCGCTTGCATTTGCGTTGCTGTTACCATTACTATGTCATAAAAAATCATGTGGTGGCAGCATTCCATTCACTATTTATAGTCCTCATTCTCAAAAAGAAGGGAAATTAGAAGCAAAAAACTCAGTTTAATGCATCAATTAGGGTTGTTCCACAGCGACAAAATTGAGGAAATTTGGTGTTAGGGTTGAAAACCCCCCTTGCATCCCCCTCAACCTGCCCCCCCAACCGGCATCGGGGTGTGCATTGGGGTCGTCGGTCCTAACTCTCGCCCCATTCTCCTATGCCTCGGCTTGTTCACGCTTGTGATGGGGTGAGAGTTAGGATGACCCAATGCACCCCAATGCCGGTAGGTACAGGCGAAAAGGGGTTTTCAACCCTAACACTGAATTTCCTCACTTTTGTCGCCAGGAACAACCCTAACTGATGTATAAAACAGTTTTGCCTCTAATATATATATAGTTATTATTTTAAGAATTTGACATAAAATAGTCCTTCTGCCACTTAGAATATGACATCACATGATGCTCTGCCCACCAAAATTGGTCCACAGCCAGCATGATTGCTGATTTACAATGGTTCTAAAAACAAACTGGAGCAGTAGGCAAGAGATTATTATTTTGTTCCATCTGGTTCCAGTACATTGGCGATCCTAGTTGATTATGTTGATGTGCTCACAATAATTATTACACACACACTTTCCATGCTCAGAACAGAGATCTAAATAGAAAGTGGGGGTGAGAGCAGATCACCTGAGTGAGCAGACCAGAGCAGCTCAGCTACTCCCTCAATTACTACAGCCAGACACCCAGAACCGAGCAGATCTTATTGACGAGACCTCAGAAAAAAAAATGACTTTTTTTTACCTTATTGTACCAGCATCACCCTGCGCTGCTTTGAACACCCCTCAGTCATGCAGGATACAGCACAGCAAAATCCCAGCCCTGCCTATACAACTTCATTTTAACAACAGAGAACTTCAGTCTGTGAATCTGCATGCTCCCATCTGAAATCCAGGTAACCCAATCAGCTGAATATCTATGGGCCCAATTCTCCTGGTTATTTAGCCATGGTGCTTAGTGCTGAGCCTGTCACCCTCATTGGTACTGGGTTCTCAAAATTTTTGGTGGAGCCCAAAGACCAGGGTGCAAAGCCCCCTACGGGAGTCTATGGGAGCGGAGCCCATCCCCTCAAGCCTCTTGCTGCACACCCTCCCCCTCCTCCATTTGAATGCACTGTGTTTTGTCTTACCTCTCTCTGGTACTTGGAAACACTGGGTGTAAACTGGCAACTAGAGATAGTCTTAGCCATTTGCAAATTTAATTTAAAATAAAGTAAATACACTTCTGTTTAGTTATGGCAAATGGCAAACCTGAAGGCCCTAAAATAAAACTGCCTTACATTTAAAAACATTAGCATGCTATTTGATCTCATAATCCTCTTTTTATGCACATATACATAACATAAAAAACAAAGTATTAAAATAATTAGTTTTAATTTATGGTGTTTCTTTGCTGACCATGAAAAATCCCCCTCCTATCCTCACCTACTTACTAAGGAAAACTGTGCCATTTAACCTGCTACAGATAAAACAAAAGCCCTGGTTCCAGCTGAAGCTAGAGATGGGTGAAGTCATCAAACTTCGCTCCACAAAGAAATTCATAAATGTCATGCAATTCGTGAAGTGCGATTTGTGAAATGTGTGAAATTTGCAGATCACAAAGTGCAAATTTTTTATTGCAAAGTATGTAATTTCACCATGAAGTGTGGAATTTCACCCGTGAAATTCTGCACTTCATGGTAAAATTCCACATTTCAAAGTAAAAACTTCACAATTCAGGTGAAGCCGAAGTTTCCCAGACCTGGAGAAGTTTTGTGAAGTTCTACGAAATGGCAAATTTGGCCACTTCATGTGAACTTCATCGGTGAAGTTTTACTTTGCCATATCTCTACCTGAGGCCTTCTGCTGAGTGATAGTGGAGGTAAACAGAATGTTCTGACAGTAGAACTGAGCAGAGATTGAACCCCATCACTGTTGTGCCCCCACCACCTACGCTGGAAGTCTGATCCAGGAATCTACCACTCTTCCATGAAGAATACTTCCTCACATCTCTCCTGAATGTAAACCCCTCTCCATCTTCATGGCATGTCCCCTTGTTCTTGAGTATCCTTTCTCCTGAAAAATACTTCCCTCCTGTACCTTATTTATTCCAGTGAAGTATTTAAAGGTCTCCATCATATCTCCCCTCTCCCTCCTCTGTTCCAGGGTGTACATATTGAGGTCTTTTAGTCTCTCCTCATAGGGCTTTTGATGCAGACCCATCACCATTTTAGTTTCCCCTCCTCTGAACCACCTCCATTCTATGTCTTTCCAGAGATGTGGTTTCTAGAACTGGACAAAATACTCCTCTAGGTGTACAGAGGCATCACCACCTCCCACTTTGTACTGGTGATACCCCTCCCTATGCACCTCAGCATCCCACTTGCCTCCCCTACTGCCTTATCACACTGCCTGGCTATATTTTGGTCATCCAATACAAATACCACCAGGTCTCTTTCCTGCTTAGTGGTTGTCAATACCACTCCACTCATTTTGTACTCCACCCCTGGGTTTCTGTGCCCTAGGTGCATTATATTGAAACTCAGCTGCCGTACCCTTGTCCACTCCTCTAGTTTTCATCCTTTCCAGCACCCCTGGAGTGTACACCTTACTGTCAGCAATCTATAGTACCTCCCAGATGTTATGGGACCTTTCATAATCTTCTTACCTCTGACATGGCTAAAAAATTCTTATTATTTCTACTTGACAAAGTTATGCTCATATGCCTGTTTTCCCATCTTACACTCCCTCTGACTGACCTTGAATTCTGTCACTATCAGTATTGTATGATAGAAATTCTGTAATGTTTTCTTTTGCCCCTTAATTTTTACCTCCCTGTATAACTCATACATAGTTGTCCCTTTTTGTTATCCTGATATTGCTTTCCCTGAGAATGCACTCCCAAATTACCGTTTATATTATTAACTTTAGTATAGCCCACATTCTCTCAATTACTCTCCCCTCTCCCTTGTAACCTTAGTTTCCTCACAACTGTTTGTTCTCTCATCTTGCCAAATATATGACCCAACACATAACTTTCACTGATGCTATTGCTGGTGGCTGACCAAAGATCTAGCCAGACAGCACCAATAAATGCCAATTCACACAGATGTCTAGTTTAGCTATGACATTCATATAACGACCACAAGAAAAAAAAGTCACATCCAGGGTACAGTGGAGCTAATAGTCAACTGGTCTATATACAACAGCAGGACAAGACCTTAGTATTCAGCCCCACAGGAATCACAACACTCAAAGCCAAAGTTCTCATCTTTTTTTTCTTCAACTGTTCTCTCTTGTTCCCCTTTCTGCACTCAGCCACCAGCCCACCACTGTCACCTCATCTCCAGTCAGGGAAGGGGTCAGAGTGTGGCACAGGGGTCCAATCTATCCTCTTCCTCCCCCGTACAGCACAAACCACAATGGGGATATTAGCCACTCTTATGATTGCTTCCCAGGGGCAGGGCCGGCTTTAGAGTTTGGGGGGCCCCCAGCAGGATTAGTAAAGTCATGGCAGCCCCTTACTTGGCAGACCTTTGCCTGTGTGACTGTAACCCATATGCACATCATTGAGTATTATTTTCAGTACAACCAGAGGTATATTTTAAGTGTTTTTTATTGGCAGACAGCAGAGTTACTCCTTTGGGCAGTTCTTCCCATTCCAACCGTTGCTGTTCATGCGCCTCGTGCATTGACAGGGTCATATAGCTTGGTAAAGCATTTCATGATGTCATGATGCCACATCAGAAGGAGCTGCACAGCCCTTTTTTGCTGCTCTAAGAAGATGAAAAAGTAAAAATAATGAAGGTACAGTGCTCTGGTTGGGGCTGCAAAAGCAAGGGGCCCCCAGCGACCGCAGGGTTCGCTGGTGCCTAAAACCGGCTATGGGGGGAGAAGAAACCAGAGGCACGTGGTCCAATGGTCACAAGCTGGTAGATGGTGTGCTGCCAACAATAATTCTGTCATGCTGCTGTTAAGATGTTATAGACTAGCTGGTTCCCCATCTCACACACACACACACACAGCTGATAAAAGAGTTGCAATAACTCTGTGGTGTCTGGCCACAAATGTGGAATTCAGGATGTTGAATCACCTGTTTGGTTTAGGGAGGTCCACAGTGGGGTGCATCATCACTCAGGTCTGCAGAGCTTTAGTTGAAGTCCTTGTACCTAAACTCATTTCTGTGCAAACTGTGGCTGAGACAGTGCAGGGTTTTGAGACCTTGTGGGGCTTCCCAGATTATGGCGGCACCATTGACGGAACTTATTTGCCTATTCCTCCTGGTAATGCTATGGAGTAGTATAATAGAAAATCCTATTATTCTGTGGTGATGCAAACTGTAGTAGACCATCAGTACCGCTTCATGGATATCAGTGTTGGATGGCCCGGGAAGGTGCATGATGCACGTTTGTTTAAAAACACCAACATATTTTAACTTCGACTGTGTCCACTGTTGTAACCTGAGATATCTTACTATGTATATTATGCTTCTCCTGACTTCAGTGTATCTGCCTTACTTGCTTCAATTTGTACTCTGTGGGTGGGATATTCAGAAGGGTTGTGCATGGTGCAACACAGTTGTGCCGTGCACAACCCACTGATGCACCCGGCATGATATTCAAAGGAGGATTGAGCCTGGCACAAATCCCGATGCACCGGAGCGCATCAGTAATGTATGCAGTGCAGGTAGGGGGGCGTGCCCATGCATACTCTGCACATCCCAATATTCAGCCCAGGATGTACTGAGCCCATGCATGCACAACTTCTCTCGCTGCACACAGGTAGGCTAAAGAGCAACAGCTGGCCACCCACAGGTGAGCTGCCTTATTGCAGGGCGCAACACGGCAGCTGCCACCTGTGGGTGGCCACCTGAGCTCTGGCAGCACCTTCATGGTGGCACCCCCCCATGCCCAATCGCGGGCATATGTAGAAAAATAATAGTCCTATATCCCTGGTGGTCCAGTGGACTGCTCGCAGCCCGATCACAGGCATTTGTTATAAATAATAGTCCTATATCGCTGGTGGTCCAGTGGACTGCTTGCAGCCTGATCGCGGGCATCAGTAATAAATAATGACACTCCAATCCAACCCTGGTGGTCCAGCAGTACCCTTCTCCCCACCCGCCCACTGAGCCCCACCGCTCTGCTCCCCCCCCCGTTCAGTGGCTGGCGGCAGCTCCCCACCTGCTTGCCACCCTGCCGCCCACCAATTGACTCCATATGGTAGGGCTGTACGCCCATTGGTCCACAGCGTGAGCCAATGGGCATGCAGCTCATGCCGTCTACAGTCAGATGTGTGACTGGATCCGTTATATATCTGGACTGTAGCCTTAGTGCAGACTTGTATGCCCAGCTCACACTGTCGAACCAATGGTAATAACTACTGTCTGAGTCAGTCAGTGGTGGGGCAGTGGGGCTGACAAGGCGGCAAGCGGGTGGGGAGCTGCCACCGCCGCTGACCGAGGGGAGCGGGCGGTGGGGCTCAGTGGTGGGTGGGTAGGGTACCGCTGGACCACCAGGGTTGGATTGGTGTGTCATTATTTATTACTGATGCCCACGATCAGGCTGCGAGTGGTCCACTGGACTACCAGAGATATGGGAGGGTTAATTTTACTGTACTTCTGCCCGTGATCGGGCTGCGAGTGGTACACTGGACCACCAGGGATATAGGATTATTATTTATCACAAATGCCCATGATCAGGCTGCAAGCGGTCCACTGGACCACCAGGGATATAGGACTATTATTTATCACAAATGCCTGTGATCGGGCTGTGAGTGGTCCACTGGACCACCAGGGATATGGGAGGGTTAATTTTACTGTACTTCTGCCTGTGATCGGGCTGCAAGTGGTCCACTGGACCACCAGGGATATAGGGTTATTATTTATCACAAATGCCCGTGATCAGGCTGCGAGCGGTCCACTGGACCACCAGAAATATGGGACGATCATTTACATTCCCTATGCCCGCGATCAGGCAGTCTGGCACTTTGCCACTTGTGCAGGGGGCGTCGGTCCCCGACGGCTGCAGCCTGGCAGGGTGCCAGGCGCAAGTCGATGGGGATCGGCACACCTGCATGCAAAGGAGCCATAATGACATGCAAATGCCCCATTTGTGCCCTGCATACATTATGGCTCCATTTGCATGTGCACTTTTGAATATCGTGGTAGTTGCACCTATCGCAATGGTGCTTGCGCTAGCGCATCCCCCTGCCCCACTCTGGTCACTTGCGCTGGCGCAGTGCCACTGTGCCACGCACACTGCGGGTGGCCAAGGTGCGATATTTAACGATGCCATGCCATGGCGCAGCTCCGTTGACTATCACCCTGTCCACGCCACTGTGCATCCAAGTTGCGCTGCGCCCAGGCTTGTGCCACAGCCCGGCACAGTCTGAATATCCCGCCCTGCATGTTCTTTTGATTTCCTGTACTCTCCTGGGTTGTACCTGAAAATAGGTGTATGTTTGTCTAGTGTATTTACCTGGTTAACAAAAGCTAAATAAATAAATAAACTTGGGCAGAGTGGCAAATTATTCCCTCCCCTGTATTGTGTACTAAATGGAATTAATATAGCAGTGGTATTGTTAGGGGATCCTGCCTACCCCCTCCTACCTTGAAAACCAAAATCAAGTGTGCACTGTGGTGCAGGTCCCAGTGCTAAGAAGGGGTTGCTAGCCTCTAACAGTTAAATTGCCACTTGCCACTTGCCACTGAAACAGGTCGTCTGTCTGATAGGCAAGCATACAATGCAGCCCAAAATAAATGCTCATGGGCCATCAGGAAAGCCAAGGCAGACCATTACCAGGCCTCCCTTACCTCCTCCTGGGGCTCAGCCCGGACCTTCTGGGATAATATTAAGCAACTCAATGGTAAAGCTTGCTCCCTGCCCCATCCAGCTCACTAGAAATGGCACAACCTCCACCGAGCCTGCCACCATAGCTAACTGGTTCAACACCACTTTCACTGACCTTAGCTCAGTCCTCCCTAGTAATTTCTTTGACCCTCCCCCAGCCAAACTCCCCTGTCCTCCAGCACCCCAGCTTCCTCCTTCGAAGATTTCCACCGGGAAGCCAGACCCATCCTAACCAAAGCTCTCAATGGCAACAATCCCGGCAGTGACTCACTGGACCC
This sequence comes from Neoceratodus forsteri, assembly GCA_016271365.2. NCBI lineage: Eukaryota > Metazoa > Chordata > Ceratodontiformes > Ceratodontidae > Neoceratodus > Neoceratodus forsteri. The sequence continues at coordinate 814,646,273 of CM057453.1, read as the reverse complement.
CAGCATCCTCAGGCTGGTGCTAGATGAAGTCCTTGCACCTCTCACAAGCCTAATTAACCAGTCACTCTGCCTGGGACAATTCCCCACAGCTTGGAAAACAGCCATTATCACACCTATTCATAAAGGAGGCGACAGGTGGTAGGCCAGCAACTACCGGCCAATCTCCATCCTCCCTCCCTCTCTAAAGCCCTGGAGAAAGTGGTGGCCATTCAAATCACCTGATTATCTGGCTAAGCATAACATCTTATGCCCAGAGCAACATAGCTTCCATGCGGGTCACAGTACCAGCACTGCCCTTATTGAATTCTCCAACTTCCTACACTCCTCCTTGGATACCAGCTCCTAGCTGGTGCAGTGTTCATTGACCTCTCAAAGGCTTTCGACACTGTCTCCCATCCACTGCTGCTGAATGCACTCTGCCTCACTGGTCTCTCGGCTGGCCCCTGGCATGGTATGCTAGCTATCTTGACACTCGATCCCAGTGTGTCAAGATTAATACCTACTCTCGATCACCATCCATTCTCTGGGGTCCCAAGGCTCCATCCTGGGCCCCTTCTCTTCTCGCTGTATCTGAACACCCTGCCCAGTGCATGCTCTGGCAAAATTCTGCTGTATGCAGACACGCTGTCCTGTTTGCCACCCACCGTAATCCCATCTCCTACAGGACTCCCTACAGCAGTCTTTCAACAGTGCCGAGGCTTGGTTTAGGGGCGCAGACTCATCATCAATCTTAAGAAAACCAAAACTATGCTCTTTTCACACCCCAAAACAAAGCTAGCAACCACCCACTCTATATCCTTCCAAGCACCAACCAACCACTGGAACAAGTCTGCTCCTACAAATACCTTGGGGTTACCTTGATTCAGCCTCACATTTCACACCCATATCGCGCCCCTAACATCTGCCACCAACACACGGCTTGGCATCCTATTCCACCATAAAAGCTGCCTTCCCCAAATGCTCTCCGGCTAGCTGTTACATCGTCCGTTCTGTCCCTTGTAGACTATGGTCTACCAGTATACGGTGCTGCCGACACCACTGCACTCAACAACATTCACCTAACCCTGAATAAAGCGTGCAGATTAATTACTGGTGCCCCCAGACTCACACACACCTGTCAGCTATATGTCGATGCTAACCTGCTTACCCTGGATGAACGGCTCAGATACCAGACCTGTCTCTTCACCAAAAAAACCCTACTCGGGCTCTCCCCCCCTGGGGTAACAGCATCCATCCACCAGAGCCCTCCCACCATTGCAACACGGTCTTCATACAAGACCACTCTAAAGGTCCCCAGAACAAGAACCAGCCGTGGCCAGAGGTCCTTCAGCTATAGAGCCCCAACCTGGTTTAACTCTCTCCTGCCACCATCACCAATGCCATCACCATCTCCACATTCAAAACCGCACTTGAACCACATCTTCAGCACATGCTCCTGTCTCTGATCATAGCCTCCACCTCTTTTTTCTCTCTGACAATGCCCCCGGCAGCTCTCCACCCAACCATCCCTCCACCACTTCCTCTTCCACTATGCCTAGGTTTAACCTGGCCAGTGCCAGCTGTTTCAATGTTTATCTACCAGAATTGCTCACTTGATACCAACTTGTTTAATACCTGCTATCGATTACATGTACCCTGTACCCAATTGTATCTGTCTGACCACAATGTGACGTGGCACCTCTGGTGAATGCCTACTGATTTTGGCAAATCTTTGCTAGTAACTGAAACAAATGTATGTCTTTATGTGACGAAGTACCTTTGTAAACGAGCCTCTGGCTCAAAGGTTGTAAACTGATTCTTAAATAAATAAAAAATAAATAAATAAATAAAATAAATAAATGCAGTCCAAGATTTCAAAGCACTCACCTGCAAGCTTAAAGTCACTTAACAGTACTTTGCTGTAGCTGACATCAAAAGATGACCAAGAAGCTGATCTGCAGTTTCAAAAAACACAAAGAAGACCTCTGGTTGAAGCCCTGGGATGGTGTGGCTCTTGTAGCTACACGTTCTGTAATCAACATTTGTTTTTTTTGAAACTGCAAATTAGCTTCTTGTCATCTGTTTGATGTCCTTCTAACTACAGTTAAGTGATTTTAAGCTTGCCCCTCCTACCTTGGTTGATGAAGACTTACTCAGGCTACACGAGCCCAAAGAAAATAAATTTTAACTACAGGCTCAGCAAATCCTGCATGGTTGTGGAGTGTGCCTTTTGGCGCCTGAAGGGGAGGTGGAGGTGTCTCACCAAGAGTGTCGAATGCAGCATTGAAAATACCCCTCTCGTCATTGCAGCATGTTGCACACTGCATAATATTTGCGAGTCCAAATCGGAGAATTTCTTGAGCAACTGGCTCACAGAATTGGGTGTTGAAGTATTTCAGCAACCGGAGAGTGGTGACTGTTCCCCTGCAGATAAAGGGACCATGACTGCCATGAATCGACAGGCATCACTGATAAGGAATACAACTTGCTGAATACCTGGAATCCAACTGACTTTCAGCTTATGCTTTGGCAAGGTAAGAGTAAGAGAGAAACCCTCCCAAAAATAGGAGAAATTACAAATAGGCAAGTCCTTTTTAAAGGGGAGGAGGAGGAGGAGAAATTGTTTAACCAGGAAAGGCACACCAAGCCAGATCTTGTTTACAAGTGCAACCTAGGAGCACAAGGAAGTTAAGTGTCTTGGTCAGGGATACACAGTATGCAAGTGTGGTCTGATGGGATTCAGACTCAAGTACCCAGATTTGCAGCTCAGTGCCCTTAACCAGTACACTATAGCAATAGTTCTCAGACTTTGTCACAGTGAGCCTCCCCAAATCCATGGAAAAGATTTTGAACCTCCCCCAAAAATTGAAATAATCTTGGGCCTCCACAAAGAAAAATAACGCACTGTACTTTGCACAGTATACTGTGAATAAATTGAAACCCCTTTGAGTACTTGTCTCACATTCAGTTCTTTGTCTTATACTCACTTGGAACTTTTGAAAAAGAGCTCCTATGCTCAAAGGTGTTATCTGAATAACAAATAAATAAAATAAACAAATATTATTCAGCTTATTGTAACCCCCGACCAACCTACTTGCTCTGCTATTTTTCATTCTTGAACCATTGTTACCCCTTGTTGTAGTACCTTCATGGGTCAGACTACTTCCTCTGTTTCCTCTCTATATGAAATAACCTTCCTACATACTGTACCTCTCCCACTCCTTCTCTGCTCCTAAGCAATATCTCTGGGATTACTTTGCTCCTTCCTGCTATTGCTCTTAGCACTTCTATGCTCAACCCTTGTATTTGGGCTGTCCTGCCATCAATTTACAAATTGATCAAATACCACCACTCATTATTAACTTATTCATATTTATTTGCACTATTGCTCATTGTATATTTCTTGATTGTTTTGCAGTTACCTTTTGAAATGTATTCACTCCCTACCCTTCCCCGGGTACACCTGAAATGAGCCTTGGCTCATTCACCTTCCTTTGTCACCTATTAGTAAATAAATGCATACATTTCACCTACTATTATTATCCTCTTCCAGTTTGCTTAATCTCTTCACACAAAATATATAAAACCCAAAATTTAAATACAGTACCTTTTCAGACTTGCTTGAGCCTCCCCTAGAACAGGTTGGGGCCTACCCAGGGAGGCTGGCCTCACCATTTGAGAACCCCTGCACTATAGTGACGCCTAAGGTTAAAGCAATTAGTCACCACCAGGGGTTGATTGTACTTGGTTTACCCAATTGACGTGTATTGTTGTAAGACAGGCGCAAAGCTGAGTGACTTACACCCATGACTGCGGAGTAAACATAGTACATAAAATGGGAAAGGAAATCCCTTTGTCCTGATTGATTCTGACTTGCTTCTAGCAATGGCAGTGAAAGAGTACCACAAATGGCAAAACAGCAAGTCCCTGCCAACCAGGACAACTAACAGATTTCATAAGTCACTTCATTTTTAATTTCCATCACAAACAGGGCAGCAGCCTTTATTCATATATAAAAAACCTTAACTAGGCCCTAAAAATAAAAGTCCATTAAATTAAATGAAGAAAGTAATTAGTTTAATGTTATTTACACTCTTGAGCCCCCCTTACACACATAAACATATTTAAAAAATAAAGTGTAATTCAGATTTTTCATTGCTTGTGCTTCTTTGATGAACATGAAAAATCCCCCTGATATCCCCTCAACTTTGCTAGTGAACTTCTTACTCTTTATCTTGCAACAGAGAAAAGAGGTTCTTGCTCTACTTGAGGCCTGTGTGTGTGGAATAGTTCAGTTCTTTGAATTCTTCTATTCCATGGTAAACAATCACACAATGCAGTGAGTGTGATGACAGACGGATGACTGACATGAAAACATATGGGGAGGGAACATTTTAAATTATTTATCAACACTTTAGTGTACTATCTTGTGGTTTTGAATTATTTTAGAATTTTTTTTAAGTTGCCTCCTGTGGACCCATTTCTTATAAGCAATAAGAAATGTATGGGTGTTGGTAGTACTGAGATAACCACACACCCATAGACTTAAGACACTCGGCCTGCAGCCTCATGCCTTACTACGTATCTGGGTGAGCAGGTATCTCAGTACTGCCAGCCCTCAGCCATGACTCATTGCTTACACAACCAACACCAATGAAGTGCATTACTGCATGTATGTAATGGGACAGTATGCCAATTTTAAACCAACATAGCTGACAGTTAAATGTTACTGATGTTAGACAAATAGTCCCTCTACATATATGTCTTGACTGTCAGCTATCTGTTCCTCTTCATATACAGTATACTGCATGTTTGTTTACCATGGAGTAGAATAATTCAACTCTCTGTATTATTCCAGAAGAAGTTTTCAAAACACTCCACAACCCCCAACCCCACACCCAACATACACACACATATACACAGTGTTAGGTAGTAACTAGTCACTTGTAACTAGCAACTGTAATCTGATTACTTTTCTAGGTAACTAGTAATAGTAATTGATTACTTTTTAAATAAAGTAATAAGTAACTGTAATTATATTACTTTTCCCTAAAAGTAACTTGTTACTGTAATATAAATAGAATAACAGATGGGCATCCATCTTTTATGGTTGCCGTAATCCATCAAGGGGTTCCTGTGACTTCATAAGCCTCAAGAGTGAAGCTCAAGAGGTTTATGACATCACAGGAATCCGGAGACTGTGCAGGTGTCTTTTGATATTCAGGTTTCAGTGTAAACAAAGGCTGCTCAACTAACTGCGTGCCCGATTTATTACAACATCAGGCTAAAAAAATTGCCTTCTGACAAGCACTGCGTGAGCACCCAGCATCTTCACCTTGCACATTGAATGCAAGTTGCCTACCATGTTTTGCCTTTTTCACAATGAAAAGTTTAGGCAACATTTCATGGCTGTGAGGTGTCGTTTTTTATAGCCTTGCTGATGTTCAGGTTTGCGCAGTCACAGTATCTCAGTATTATGAGCTGCCAGAGGTACAGGGTGGTGTAACCTGTGGCACAACAACTGGAGCAAATACATGCAGCCTTGCAATGTCTGGCCTAGGAATTTTAATCTAATATTGGTTTGCCCTACAAGATCTTTGCTGTAACACAGTGGCTATGACTACAAGGTAGCCACATTTATCACACTCCTGCTTTCTAAATGTTTATAGTCTCACTGCCATTGGGTGTCAGGGTTGTTTTTGCCAGTTGTCTCATTACAGAAAATGTTGTTATACTGAGGTCTCTGGTAAGGCCGCATCTAGAGTATGGAGTTCAGTACTGGAGCCCACACTTCAAAAAGGACATTAAACTGCTGGAGAAGGTCCAGAAGAGGGCTACAAAAAAGATAGGGGGTCAGCAGGGTAAAGCACATGAAGAGAGGTTAAGGACACTGAACATGTACTCCCTGAAAGACAGGAGAGAGAGAGGGGACATGATTGGGACCTTCATGTACTTGAAAGGGATAAATAAGGCTGATAAGGAGAGTCTCTTTAAGCTGAGGGGCAACCATAACACTAGGCGGCACAGTCTCAAGCTGGAGGGTGGGAGGATTAGGAGGGAGGTCAGGAAGCACTTCTTCACAGAGAGGGTTGTGGACAATTGGAATGCAATGCCAGAAGAGGTCATCTCACTGAAGACAGTGGGCAGCTTTAAGAGAGGCTGAGATAGGCATGGGGGAAAGTTAGGATCATGGGTAGGGAGGATGGGAGGAGTGAGGAGGGAGGGCAGGAACATTAGCCCAAGCTGTGGACCCTGCATTACGAGCAGACTTGATAGACCAAATGGCATTCTTCTGCTGGCTTCTTCGTATGTTGGTATGAATGGCTCTGTTGAGATGTCATTGCACTGGGTGTCCTTATACCAGTTCTCGCAGGTCCATTGTAAATCACTGGCCCCTCCAGTTTGAATATTTCTTTCATCTGTAGAAAATGAAAATGAGTGTGCACACATAGCTTTCACCTCACCTTTCAGCCTTCTTACTAGGTCCTGTCAATTAGTCCCCACTTAAGGACTCCTCAGCTCATTCACTTCTACTCTGCCTTTTCATACCTATCATCACCTTTTCATTTTCATTTTCCAAATTCTATTCTTACCTTACCTATTATCACTTTATAATAATTGGCTAGTGTTTTTTCCCTATGGCTTATAATTTGCCGTTATAACCCATGGATTATAACGGTGAACACACCCACCTTTTTCTTGGCCAATGCATGTGCCAGCTGAAGCTCTTCTCTCCCTCTCTGCCTTTCTGTAGCACCGTACACCTGCACACTTCACTTGTTGGTAAGTTAACTTAAAAAAAGGAACCGCTGACCTATGTCTACTATTATGTCTAAGCTGTAAAAATCAATGAAAAATGGGAGAAACAAAATGTTTCAGCAGCAAAGCTCCAACAGTGGACCGCACTGAAACTCTGGGGTGGCGGCAGCATGGGGATGTGGCTTTATTTCATATAACTGCTGTAGCGAAAAAATGCTTCCCAGCAATTATATAAAATAACACATGGGGTGATGTGTTTAACTCGAGATTTTACACCCCCCCAGTGTTGGATGCTTAAATAAACCCCTCGAGCTTCGCTCTCAGGATTTATGTGGCATCTAACACCTTGTGTGTGTCTAAAATCTTGTTAAACACGCCACCCCATGTATTATTCTATATTTCTCCTACAGCCTCCCCCTATTTTCTTTCCTTATAAATATTTCTCTTGTTTTCCTAACCTGCTTTTTTCTCTTTTAGATAATTCCTGAAGAAGACCTATGGTTGAAACATTGATTCTAACTCAGTTTGCTATTTTCAGCATGCATTTAATTACCATTTTGTTCTATATCTGTAACATGTGTGCAAATGAAAGTCAGAAAATATCATTTTATTTGTCGGTTTATTATGAAATGTATCATTTTGCAACATTTGATATACACATTATGCTACTTATGCTCTGCTACATGGTACAGCTAAGAATCACTATAGGAATTGATGAAATTTGTTTGAGGGGGCAACAGATTGACCAGTTGATGTACAATTTATAGATAGCTTGCTTCACCCCTGCATATCATCAGCCGTGGCCTTCTATAGTTGCCATTGTGACCCTGAGGGAAATGGGGCCAGCATAGCTATTGTAGGGAAAAAGACAAGTAGTCCATCTGCAGGCAGGGTTCAGGGCCTATTTCAATCAACACCACATGTGCCAAACTGCCGCAGCAGGTCACTTGATTGTCCATCCACCCACCTGCCAGGTCTATCACCATCACCCACCCCATCTCAAAGAAAATCCACATCGAAGGGGTATGTACTGGAGTGCAGCAAGTGTTTTGTGTTGTGTGATAATTTGATTGTTGTAAGTGATATGGTCTCAATTTAGTTATGGCATACTGGCAGTGGCATAATAGTCATGGCAGACTTAGTTGTAAGTATAACTGTGTCACAGTGGCGAGTCAAGGTTCAGCTATGGGAAAGAGTGTTTAAATTTTGTTGGGGTAAGCAGGTGTGTGCTGGTGGAATGTATTGTATGTGATGTGTGGTGGATCTGCGGCTGGCAATGGCAAAGTTAGGATTCTGACCACTGTGGAGAAATGGGGAAAAGATCACCAAGGCAAGGAACGGCAGTAGATCTGCAGGGTGCATGTGTGTGAGTGTAGGGGGAGCTATGTGAGGGTGGGATTTTATTATAGAAATTTAAAGGGGTAGTTGTCGCTCTTACATAGTCAGGAGGAGAATACAGGCTAGATGTGGGAAAGATCACCAGGTGCAGAAGTTGTGGCAGGGTGTGTGAGTGTGGCAGGGGGTAAGGGTGGGATGCAATGGGATAATTCTGACTGGCATTGTCAGGATATACAGCTGTGTGGGAAAGATCACAAAGGGCACTGGTATAAGATGCAGGGGGTGTGTGTGTGTGTGTGTGTGTGTGTGTTAGAGGGTGAGTGTGGGTGTTATGGAAATTAAAAAGGTCAGGTACAGTAGTGGCTGGCAAAGTCAGGATTCAGCGGTGGGGAGAAATGATTGTGGAGGGCAGCAGTAGCTGCAGGGTATGTGTCTGAGTGTTTTTTGTTAATAGAGCTCTTATTTATGGAAATGTAAAGGGATTGTTGTGGCTGGCAAAGTCAGATGGGTACTGCATTACAATTATCATATTCATGGTCTTTAGAATCTGTTTTATTTCTTTTATACACTTCTTGGGGTTTCATGAGCAAAAAGCTATGTTCAATGAGTAAATACAACCATGTTATCAAAAGTAATATAAAGTAATATGAAAAGAAATATGCATTACAGTTACAGTTTTAATTATATTTTATACAAAAGTAATAAGTAATTGTAACTGATTACATTTATTTGAAAGTAACTAGTAACTGTAGCGGATCTACTTTTTAAAAGTAACTTACCCAAGACTCCATATACACATACACATGGACTGGTGCCATGCAATACATGAATTGCAAATTTTCCAGAGTTCCACTGTCTTCACATACAGAAGCAAACACAGGCATAAACCAGAACAAAAGATCAATGTTTGTCAAACGTTACCTTTATTTACATAAAGAAGCAATGGCAAATTTTAAACATTCAATTCTTTTGTTAAGGTTACAATCTTGATGATAAATTTAATAAATAAATATTCAAATCTTCCTCTCATTCAAACAGTAAACATTACATCAATTGTTACCAGGCATTCAAGTTTCTGTGAAACGGATCCATTGTAACTATGTATTATTCTTAAATCAGCTAAAACCATAAAATATATGAGTAGAACAGATTATGATAATGCAACTAGCAATGTAGGCTGGTACTGGATATATCATACCTCTCTTTTTGCAACAGGTGCTGCTCAATGCTAAAGAAATTTGTACGGGGCCTGTATATTTGCCCGATGACTTACATAGTCATGTTTCAGATTAGCTGGGAATGATGCAGTATTACAAAGAAAGGTTTTTTAAAGTTAAAGGATTTATCACTGCCTCTCGTGATCGTTATTTGCTATAGACTGCAATGTTACATAAATGTTGGCCCATACAAATTTTCCCATAACACTCCAATCACATATTGACACAGATATTTAATATTATCATGCTCAGTTCTACAATCTCCATATTGATGGATTATGTAGTAGTTTTTTGTATATAAAGCTGGTGGCTGCTAATCAGTTATTTTTTTCTATGGGTATTTTGTATCTATGTGAAACTTACTGTTAGTTTACATTCCCCAACATAGTCATCATCGTAATTATGAAAAAAAAAAAATCTGATGTTATGTGGCATGAAACAAATACATGCCTGCTGTAGGTTAAAGTAGCCGTATTTGTTAGTAACCATACATATTTTTTAGTAATAAGGTTTGTCTGGCAAAAATATAAAGATACACATTTTTCTTTTTATTTTCTTTCATTCCTGACCCAAGATATGAGGTCCCATAGTTTTAATTGTGAACTCTACCAATCCGCGCTCTAGAGTTATTTCCTATGTTATTCTTGTATTTTTCCCGTGTATTTTCACAATTACAGAGCCACCCTTGTAATGCCTGGCTCTCCTATGGACTTTTCCTATTCTGTAACTGTTAATTGTATGATGTCTGACACCGGTAACTCTCCCGGGACGCACCCATTCTGTAACTGTTAATGTACAATGTATGACACCTGTAACTCTCCTGGGTCGCACCTGAAAATTGGCACATGGCTGTCTACTGTGCTAACCCGGTTAACAAAAGCAAATAAAATAAAATAAATAAATAAAAGTCCCCACGCCCATGCCATGCCCATGCCACACCGACCACAAAAAAAATATATATTTTGTGCTGTTTACTATAAGAAACATGCAGAAGAACCATCCTAATACAACTACAGCATGAATCTAGCATGTACATTCAACAAGTAACACCAGGGGAAGAGATTTTTAAACATGGCAAATGGCGGCCATCTTTAATGATGTGAGTCATTAATTACAAAAGCAGCTGTTAACAACATCTTAGAAAACAAGAAATATACTGAGCATGAATCTTAGGTTACCAGAAAAACATTTTTGCTAAAAAAATTATATGATGAATTTTTCACTGACTAACAAATACTGCTGGAAGTTGTACATTGACATTCCTATCTGAGGATTCCTTACTATGTTCTTTCTTTGTAGATGGTGAATTCTTATAACTACTGATACATCCACTATGTGACAATGAGGTACAGCACCTACTGTTAATGAACTGGCCCAGCTGGTGAAGTGTCATCACTACTGACTGCATACTTCTAAGCAATAGTAATACAACATATGAAGAAAATAGCTGAAATATTAATAACACTTAAGCAACAGTATCCTATTCGCTGTAGTACAGAGAATGCAACTGTAATACATTTAATATGGAATAACACCCAAAAAGAAAGTTATACGAGATGCATATATCAATTGGTATGCTGACAAAAGGTTTTTTAAGATATTTTTTTAGATGTTCCTGTTATCTGTTGTCTCTTTTTATACATTTATATTAACTTTTAATTGGTTTTATTGTTCAATGAAGAGAACTCATTTGCAAACTAATTCTGCAGAATATCTGATAATAATTTGTTCAGATGTTTTCATAAAAGTACATACCTAGATATTTGATTACTGTTTACTTTGTCTTAAGTTACAATAAATGAAACAATTAACTTATTAAGTACCAATGTAGGTATCTGGATTCATTATGGTTTAACTGCTCAAAAGAACTGTGTTTCATTTTTTTTAATTTTTTTTTACATGTGGGTATCATATGAACCAGCACCTGAGTGGTTGAAAACAACAGTGAAATCACATGTCTGAGGCTCTTTTCCACACAATGTAGTCCCTCTTAATGCAATGTATTGCACATGTACTGCAAGAAAAGTAACACCCCTTGCTAATTCATTATGTGCCATAGCAACTCAGCATGCATGGCAATACTGTTCATGCTAATCTGTATGTTAAAAGCCCTGCTGAGCACTGTACTGCTACAACATAGGTTGAACTAACAAATATGCACTAAAGTGTGGTCCAGGTGAGCTCGTCATTGGCGAGTTCCTGTGCAAAGGTTCCAGGCGGGCCACCAGTACTCAAGTATTGAACATTGTGAGCCTGCCCGCTGATTTGATGAGTTGACATGTGACTCATGCTGTCGACATGGAACACACCGTGACCAGCTGGAGGAGCAGTGGGATTGCATGGAAATGCCATTTATGCAACTTGAGAATGACTTTGCTGGTTCTGTGGTGGGCATTGCTGTGATCCACAGAATGTTGAAAGAACCTTTATGATGTTCTGAAAGAATATTGCATTTTGGTTTGATTTGACTTTCTGGAGTCTTTCTTCCATTTCACTCCTCACAAACTCTTTCTCTTTCTAATTCCATCATCTCCTTATGCTGATCTTGAAGCGTCCTATGAGTGGGTTTGAATACTGCCTCCATTAATTCTTGCATCTGTCTTCTCTTTTTCCATCTCAGATTGACCAATGATTTGCTTGATGATGGACATTTCGGTGGCCCAGATGATGATGCTGAGGGGGTCTCGTGGTCAAATGTAGAGCTGTTTCCTTCAAATGAAACTGTTGAAACTTCACCATGGTCACCATCATGGGACGATGTGGCTTCATCTGATGATCTCGCATCTGCACATTATAAAGATAAACAAATAAGCAACTTGAAGCACTATTAAAGATTACAAATCTAATTAATTATTCCTGAGTTGAACTTGCTCACTGACTGTCTGTCGTGCTGGTTTGAAATCTCTTAGAAATGACTGGCACATTGGTGACACTTGGTTCACATGCTGTGCACTGACAGCAGCGGCGCCAAAATAAAACTGTTTTCTGCACTGGTCTGCCTGTTTGCAGATGACACCAAGATCTGCAACAGGGTGGATACTCCAGAAGGCGTGCAGAAAACGAAGAGAAGCTTGAAAGATGGTCAGAGATGTGGCAACTGAGGTTTAATGCAAAATAATGCACCTGGGTAGAGGGAACCCTGGGGAGAGCTACAGGTTGGGGGGAGGAGCTGACTACCATCAAAGATGACCTTAAGGTATCCAAGCAGTAAGCAAAGGTGGCAGGGAGGGCCAGTGGCATGCCGGGGTGCATAGGTAGGGATATCATTAGCAGGAGGTGGGAGGTGGGAGGTGATGGTTCCATTGTATAAAGCATTGGTAAGGCCTCACCTAGAGTTCTTCGTACAGTTCTGGAAGCCACACCTGCACAAGGACATAAAGAGGATGGAGACTATCCAGAGAAGGGTGACACAGATGGTGCAGGGCTTGCACCACAAAACATATGAGGAGAGACTAAGGGACCTCAATACATACTCACTATAAGACAGGAGAGAGCGGGGGGACAAATTGAAACTTTCAAGTACCTCAAGGGCATAATCAAGGTGCAGGTGGGGACCTTTTCCAATGTAGAAAAAGCACTAGAACATGGGGGCACAATGAAATTGGAAGGGGGTAGATTAAGAGGTAATGTGAGGAAGATTTTCTACACAGAAATGGTAGTCGATGCTTGGAACAGTCTGCCACAGGAGGTAGTGGGGGCAAGCACAGTGGCGGGATTTAAGCATGCCTGGGACAGGCACAAGGGAACCTTGAGAGGGAAGGGAGTGATGAAAAGCCATTGAGTGGCCATATACAATGTATAGGGCCTACGAGCAGACTGGATGGGCCTAGCAGCTTTTATCTGCCAGCAATTTCTGTGTTTCTATGTTTCACTAAAAACATGAAGAAAAAAATGTCATAATTGATATTAGATTTTTAAATGCAGGAATTACCAAACAGCAGGTCATTTCCTTTATTAATGACTAGCTGGGTGGGGTTGGCACTTGGCTGTGTCTCGGGCCACCCCCCTGCCAGCCATTAATCATCAGATAATTACCCTCTGTTATGTAATGATTGCTTAAATGTTGTCTGTAAGGGGAGACTATACTGAGTAACAACTGAATGCTTCACTCAGTGGGATTGTGGGGGTTGGTGGGGTTAAACGGCCTTGAAATGCATGATTTACAGCATGCGGTGGTGACTTATGACTTGTGATCAGGATGTTGCATACACCTAATAGATCAACCCAACCAGCAAGATTGACTGCCATGGTATGAACAATCCTGCTGATGTGTGTGTGTGTGTGTGTGTGTGTTTCTTGGAAGGGGTGTAGGTTGTTGAGCATTTTGGGCAAGCAAAGAAAACACAGTATTGTGATCAAAGGGATGGCAACAGTACTTACACATATGCCGTGATGTCTGGAACTGGCAGTCCAGGTCATCCTAGCGATACATAAATGGAAGAATCCATTCATAGAAGTTTTCAAACCTGATTAGCCACCAACCAGGAAGGACAATTAGCCCACCCCCTCCCCACTCCCCCTACACCTCATGGAAAATGGATACATTGGGGTACTATGACAGCGGTAGTGACAAGGACAGAGTGATGGACAGGGGGTCTAACAGCAGGGTACCAAGTTAATAGACAAATAATCCAAGTGAGAGGTCATGTGAGGGTTTATAAAGAATAAAATAAATAAAATGAAAATGACATTCTGCTCAGACCATGCTTCAAGAAACATGTGAATTCTCAGATGGACCACTGGTCTTTGTTCACAAAATGTGGAGGATGGTCTATGCCATAGGGTTCCAAGGGAGGAAGTGGAGTAGCCCACCCGACACCCCCCCACCACCCACCACTCCTACCCCAGTGATTACGTAGAACAACTCCGGCCCAGCTCATTTTCAGACTCAAGAGTTGCAGTCTAGTAGATTGTTCAAACCTGCTACCCCCAAAAAAAATTTTACAGGAGCTTAATAATACAGCTTACCAAATTCTACATGTTCAGTCTCCAAGTTGTCCTCTCCTTCTGGTTCTGTAACCTCTGCTGGAAACGCATCAGGGTCTATTTCTGTACTTTCTAGAATGAAGGTAAGATTAGATGCCTCTTTGGTTCCAAGTATTCGATCCAGCTCATCAAAAAAAGGACAAACAATCCTGTGACCACCTGACCGTCTGTTGCTATCCTTTATTTTATGATATCTCACTTTTAGCCACTTTATTTCTTCTCTACATTGTTTCGCTGTTCTTTCAGTTCCATTTTCCTGCAAGAAATCTGACACCTTTTGAAATACTTTGGTATTTCTCTGGCAACTGGCAAGTTCATCTTGCACACATTCCTGAGACCAGTAATGGATCAAGAGCTTGGTGGCTTCATCAGTCCAACTAGCAGATCTATCACTCTTATTTCTGTACAGTTAGTAAAGAACAAGGAACAGTACACAGATGAATGACATAGAGGATAATGGCTGGGGATTGGGTGAAAACCATGCTGTAATCACCCTGAGTGGTTGCTAGGGCAACATGGTAAACCTCGAGAGCACAGCTCGAGAGGTTTACTGTAGCCCTAGCAACCACGAGAGGTGATTTCAGCGTGGTTGTCACCCGATCCCCAGCCATCATCTTTTATAGTGTATGGTCAAAAAAACACCGTCTGCATTCTTTGTGTGAGAATTATAGAACTCTGGTGCATTCTTCTTTGTTATGCCACTGTTTGGAAGTTCCGAAGTGTGGTTAACAACTTTTAAAATTCTAAACAGTGCATAACAAAGCTGTGTGACTGCTGATTATGGTGGTTAATAGGCACTTCCCATACATTATAAGGTTGTAATCTGCTTGATTTTAGTTAATAATAAGGGCTCCGCATACATTATAAATGTGTTATTCTCTATTCTCTACAGGGGCAGCAAACTGGAGATCATACCAAAGTAGCAATGTCAGTACCAAAGTCAAGACAATTTAACTTTTCCCATATATACATTCGGGCTCCATACACAGGGTCTACCAGTAGAGGTTATCTGCTGTGTTGCTCTCTATTGTATATAGAGCAACTCGATGTACAAAGATCTATAAAACCAAATGATACCTTCCAAAACAACAACAAATGGCAATATTTGTCAGATATACTTGGACTTCAATTCATAACTTTTTAAGCAGCAGTTGTTTGTTATGGTTTTACACTAAAAACTCCTCAGGTATGACTGGAATCTACAATTCTGGTGGTTACTTCCTGAAACTATCAAAACTAAGACACTCTGTGCAGGTGCGACTGAAGGAACTGCACCATGGGATATGTTCACAAAGAATTATGGGTGACAGGAGGACCAGCAGCATGGAGCACGAAACGGATGCCAATACATACAGGTATTTTAAAATATTACAGTGTTAAAATGATTTCAGAACTGTGCTTAAACCCTAATCATATCAGGTTTTGTTTTGAGTGTGTATGTGAGCCGTGGTTGAGGACAGTTAAACCATTACTGAGGGCTGTAGTGGTTTAAAATGGCAAGTGTGAGCCGGCCCTGTGGCACTGAGGGTTGAGGTGCTGGACGCCACACCTTGCACCACGCTGGTGACCCGAGTTCGAGACCGAGCTCAAGTGCCAGGGATCGGCAGGGGGAGGAAGAGGAACGAACATCCGTCAGACTGCTCTCCTCTCTCGTGGGGGGGGGGTTATGGTATGTCTGGCATCCCAGCAGCCCCCGATGGAGATCGGGGGCACTGCAGGACATAGGTCCAGCAAGGACTTGGGGCGAGCATGGTGACGCTGGCAGGGTTGCCGTGTGCCATGGCGTCATTGCAAGCCACACTCGGGGAGGGAGGGCATTCTCCAGAACAGGGAAAACACCAGCTCTGCAGGGTAGGTGATGGCACCTGATCCCCTCGCAGAGGGAGGGCATTCTCCAGAACAGGGAAAACACCAGCTCTGCAGGGTAGGTGACGGCACCTGATCCCCTCGGGGAGGGAGGGCATTCTCCAGAACAGGGAAAACACCAGCTCTGCAGGGTAGGTGACGGCACCTGATCCCCTCGCAGAGAGAGGGCATTCTCCAGAACAGGGAAAACACCAGCTCTGCAGGGTAGGTGATGGCACCTGATCCCCTCGCAGAGAGAGGGCATTCTCCAGAACAGGGAAAACACCATCTCTGCAGGGTAGGTGATGGCACCTGATCCCCTCGGGAAGGGAGGGCATTCTCCAGAACAGGGAAAACACCAGCTCTGCAGGGTAGGCGACGGCACCTGATCCCCATGCCCACCGTCGGATCCTACCCACCCGGCCTTCCAGTTCCTCCGCCTCTGCCCGGGCCCTCACCTGCAGCTTGTCCAGCTTTTAAGAGTGTCAAAAGAGGAGAGGCAGCTCCACCCCAGAAGGGTCAAGCTGGGGAGTAATGGCCGCAGGGGGGAGAGAGGAGGCTTTGGATGGGAGGACCTCAGGTGGGCAGGAACAGATCAGGATGCCTGAGAGAGGCCCTGCAGGCTCTGACTGGAGGGAAAAAGATAAAATAAATAAAATAAAATAAAATAAAATGGCAAGTGTGGACAGAGCCCAAGATGCTGGCTTGCTGCATGTCATGTGCCAGTGTCTTGTTGCCCATCGAGCCACTCCTGAGTGCCGTGTCACTGGCGGTCACCCAGGGGATAGTCATGCACTGGAACTGGCTGCCCTCCCTCCCTGGAGGAGGAGAGTATCCAGTGGGACACATGATCTTCCTGCCCCCCAGCCCAGCCGGCCTCTGACAACTCAAGTTCACTTTCGAACCCAAGTCACTGGCAATGCAAGTGGTAATGCTACTGCTGTGCCAGTGGACTCAAAATGGTAGGGTAATTACATTCACATACAGTGGGAATGGCAATGAGACATTTTGCTCTATTTTGCTACCTCTTCTTTTTGCAAGAACAAAAAATTGAAAGAGTACCCGAAAGCTATTAAGTGCCCTACATAGGATACATTTGCATTTTTGTCACTAACAAGGTTATCAGCATACATTTTTTCACAGAGCTGCATTTAATACACACCCCTCCTCCCCATCAGTAGTCAAATGTTTCAAAGCACAAGCTTGTGAGGTGGTACTTAATAGGGGTGTGCGCTCTGGTGTCATTCTGTAGTGCAACATAGCTGCCACATTGCTGCCAAATGAGCAGTGCTGCACCAAACCACTGGCCCTGGGACCTAACAGCCCATCGAGTCTGAGGCACTGCTGTTTCACCCCTGGATGAGCAGCTGTGCACCGATTCACTACTCCTGTTGGACCCCATGCCCTAACAGCTCTTTCAGCCTGAAGGCTGTAGGGCTTAGAGGTCAACATTTTTCTGTCTGCCTTCAAGGGCAGGGGCTGCAAGGTCCCTCAGGAGATGCTGTTACCCCCTGCAGGCACTGCAGTGGGAACTGGATGAGACCTGCAGTAGCAGAATGCTGAGGTCTTCTTCCTCCTCAGCACTGGACTGTCAGCACCCAAACTTGGTAATAATGATGTCAACCACTGGGGAAAAATAGATTACCTACAGTACCAGGGAGAGGGGTTGGGGTGGGGGTCACTGAAATAGAGGGTTACCTGCTGTTTCCTTGGATGGGTCACTAATTTGATAGGAAGGATAGATTACCAGTTGGGAAAGGGTTGCAGGTCTGGGGATACACGCACGCACGCGCGCCGCGCGCGCACACACACACACACACACACATATGCACACACTGTCTTTTATGCTTCTAACATCAGCTCTCTATAAACCCAGGTAAAATGCACAGCCTACCCTGGCCAGAAGCTTGTCATCCCAGGAGTCACCTTGTTCCAGTACCTCATCTGCCTTCTTTCCCTTGAGCTTTCCCTCCTGCTTTCCAACCACCCAGGACCATAGGCGCCAGAGATGGGGGGGCCGAGACTCCATGGCCCCCAACTTTTAAAAAAGAGGGAGCATGGCCTCCTCACTTTCTGAGAAAGGAACATGTGCACAGGGGGGGAAAAGGGGGGCTTGTATCGGTGTTGGAGGTCTGGAGCAGGAATAGCCACTGCAGTAAGGTGCGAGGGACCATTCGCAGTTCTGCCCATGGTTGCTTGGCAACAGATGACAAGTAGTTCATTCAGATCAGTCAAGCAGCTGCAGGTGGAAAAAAAACTATGATGACGCTCATCTTGTCATGCGCTGCAGCCTGCTATATGACTGCGCATGACTGAAGAATCCGTGCGCGGGATTTTAGGCAGCAGTGTGGAAGAATGTGTCACGGTGGACTTGGAGTTACTCATGGCAGCAGCAGTCATAGTTCTGGTGTCCTGACTCCCATCAGCCCATCCTCCTAACCCAATTCCAACTCCCAGATCCCCACCTTAGTGACAGTGACTACTGCAGCAGTCGAGTAGTCAAGTTGTACTGGTACGTCTCAGTGAGGTGATGGTCCCGAGTCCCGGCGGACTGAGGCGTGTGCGTGTTGTGGGTGGCAGCATGAGTGGCCAGGCTGGAGGAGTTTGACAGAGTGGAGGCCAGCTCATTGTGTTTTGTGGAACAGAACAGTACTACAGGCTCGGCTGTAGTACCAGGGGGTAAGTAGTTAAGATCGGAGGTCCAGAGACAAGTTAACGGAGGAGACAGGTCACCACCATGCTCTGCTTACTGTCACAGCTGTATCATCTGCTAACACACATGAGGGGGGAGTTGGCAGGAACAGTGTGGTCATGCTGAGCCCTAGGGTTGTTAAGGGAGATGGGAAGGGTGGGAGGGTGAGTAGCCCTGTTGGACTAAATAAAACAATGCAAACTTCAATTCAGGGGCACTGCAGCTATGCTTCCTAATAACTGTTGCTACACCCTCCCCCACGGCTACCCCTGGACCTTGGCCCCCCCCACTTTTTGAAAGGCTCCGGCGCCACTGCCCAGGCCTGCCAGTGGGACTGCCTTGCACTCCACCCCACCCACCACATTTAAAACCTGTTTTTTGGCTGAGTCAGGGCCTGGGTTATTCCAGCACACTACACATTTATGCTGACAAACTGTTGAGGCCACCCCATGATGTTGCACACTGCCACACCGGTCCACTGCTCACTTTTCCTCCCTCATGGTCGCTGGCTTGCTCCCTCACTGACTGAATGTCTCTCTCCATCCCATCGCTGACTGACACTCTAACTGGGCCATCAGCTACAAAATAATGTGCCACACACGGTTTTACTGTGCTGAGCTAGCTCTCCATCTCGGTCCAACTGTCGGACCTTTTTCTTGCTCATTATTTCAGTGACCACTCTGAGTCCTCACTACCTAATTGAATTTGTGCGCTGTCTTTGCACGCATGTGCACTAAATTTTAAGCCACTCCTCACCAAAAAGGCTACCGATAGGCACAGGTGGGCCAGGGGATGCAAGTTTTACATTGCTTCTTCGCGCGCTCCAAGCGTCCTGTCACAGCCGGGAGGAGGCACACAAAAAGATACCTTGGACAAAGTTCAGGGAAATGATGTCTCCGAGTTTGTAAAGGTTAGTGAGCAGCGACGGAGAGTCATGATAATTTAGTAATGATACTACTTATACTTGTGCTTGTTCTTACAGCAAGTGAGAGAGACATAATCTGAGTGAGCAATGGAGGTGGTGGGCAGTGGGGAAGGGGAGTGAGACAGACAGCTTGTGGAATGAGAGGAATAAGATGAAAAATACAGTTCAATTTACAAGCGAGTAATCATACAAATGATCGAGTAAGTGAGTAGGGCAGCGGCGGGGTGGGCAACAGAAAGTGTCATGTCAGCTAAAGAATGGGACAAGAGCGTAAATACAATTTATTTTAAATTTAAACAGTCAGATGTGTATCTGGTTTGTATATTCTGTACAAAGAAAGTACCAGATATATTTTGTGGAGGCCCTTTACTAATGGATGGTTTACTCACTAAGACAGGGGAACTGGCCGGCTGTATGCAAATGAAAGCACTGAAGTGCTTTCTCATTGGAGTGCTTCAGTTATTTCAAGTACACAAAGTTCCCAGCTGTGAAACTGTGATCACCATCATATTCTGCTTGCATGGTCATTGGTGTGTCAGGGACAAGCCCAATGTAGATTGCTGTGCATTGGACTAGTCCGTGGCACACTTCTCTTATGCCATTCTCTGAAGCAAAGGAAATTGTTTCTTGCACATGCGCAAGGAAACATAAAAAGTGATAATAGGCAAGGTAAGAATAGAAGCTGGAAAACAAAAAGGTAATGATGGGTATGCAAAGGCATAGTAGGAGTGAATGAGCTGAGGAGTCCTTAAGTGGGGACTAATTAACAGGGCCCAGTGAGGAGTCTGAAAGGTAACAAATGTGGGAGAAGGAGACAGAGACATCTGCAGAAAATGAAAATTGATGTGCACACATAACTGGCATGCCATGTGAACACACACACACACACACACACACACACACACGATGGAAGTGTATGCAGGCATGTCCACACATGCAAAAGTGCCATGCACACATACAAGCAAAGATATTATGGGGTGGGGGTACAAAGGACAGACTACAGTGGTAAACCTTAAGGTGGTGGAAAGATGTTAGTGGAAAATAAGTCTGGAAGCCTAGGCAGATGATCAGCTTGGTTTCCATGTTTTTCTTTGATCAGCATCCTGGAAACCCTGCTGAAGGAAGCAAATAGAAAGATCATTGATATTATGGTCCCTGGAGGTAAAATGGTATAAAAGGATTTACCAGGACAAGATTGCATTAGGTTCAAGACACATTAGGAAAAAGAACAAAGATAGGCATACTAAAATAATTTAATATTGAAACTATACAGACATGAGAAAATGATGAAAAATGGCTTCAAAACTAGAATACGATCTTAACTCACTCAGCTCCGAAGCCACTTGGGGCTGAATGAGTTAACTGTTAAAATGAAAGAGCTACTGGAAACTAGTACTGCATCTAGTTTTGTAATTTTGAAAGCTCATAAATGCCTTTTATGTCATGAACCAAAGCAGAGGTCCTTATACTGTATGTAAAAATAATTACTGAAAGCAGAAAACAGAGAAAATTAGTTTAATATTTCCTTTTTTTCCACTGAAAGAGTATTATATATTTTAAATTTATTATTATTTAAAAAAAAAAAGAGCAACCTACTGTATGTTTTTATTTAACTTCAGAAATCCACTATTCTGTTGTAAACACATTGTAAAAATTATTTTGAAAATAAGAAATTGAGGTATATACAAAAATATGTGTTCATATGCTAAATTAATTAGAAAGTTAAAATATATCACTACAAAAGTAAATTGAATAACACACACATATATATATTTAATTTTATTTGTACTCTTTTTCAAATTTTGTATAGATTAAATTGGAAATTCAATAAGATAATAAGTCAGGGATATAAGTTCAGTGTTCAGGTATGTCCTGCATAAGCTGAAGTAAGCCTTATTCATATGTTTGCCCATCCTAGCTTATTTTGTATACATCAGAATGTAAATTAAATTACATGTAATTTATTTAATTGCAGATCCTCTAGGCCTTGATTAAGCCGGTCTGCCAGTGAGACGTTGGAGGATGGGAAGGGGCCACAAACAAACAGTCTACACTCTCTGCGGGGGGGGGGGATGGATACCAGTCCTTTCTCAGAGGGCAGGGTACTAGAGGGATTTGCAAGTCTGAAAATAGGCAAGGCAATGGAATCTGGGGATGGGGTGGGGGTACAACCTAGGGTATTTAAAGGACACAGGGAAGTACTGGCTGTGCCTCTGACATTCCTTTTTAACAACTCACTAGAAACAGATGTGATTCCAGAGGACTGGAGTAGGGCAGATGTAGTCCCTCTTCATAAAAATGCTAGCAAAGAAGAGGCTGGAAATTATAAGCCAGTCAGTCTGACCTCGGTGGTGGAAAAGTTAATGGAATTTTTGTTGAAGACAGGATAGTGGATTATCTTGAATCAAATGGGTTACAAGATCAGAGATAGCATGAGTTCACAGAAGGGAGGTCATGTCAAACAAATCTGATAGATTTCTTTGATTGGGCGACAAAGGAAATAGATCAGTTGGTGAAGCAGATGTGGCATACCTAGATTTCAGTAGGCGTTTGACATCATTCAACATAGCAGACGAATTAAGCTGGGGAATTTAGGAGTGGGTCCAAAGGTGTTAAATTAGGTAAGTACTTGGTTGGAGGACAGAAGACAGAGGGTAGTAGTAAATGGAGTTTACTCAGAGGAGGAGAGGGTGACCATCGGGGTGCTGCAGGGATCAGTACTCCGACTGGTCCTCTTTAAAATATTTACAAGTAACATTGCAGAGCAGCTGAAGGGGAAGGTCTGCCTATTTGCGGATGATACCAAAATTTGCAACAGGATGGACATTCAGGTGTGTGTGTGTGTATGTGGAAAGAATGAAAAGATACCTGAGAAAGCTAGAGGCGTGGTCTAGGGTATGGCAACTTCGGTTAAATGTAAAAAAATGCAAAATAATTCACTTGGGGTACAGGAACCCTGCAGCTAAATACAAAATGAGAGGAGTAATATTGACAGCAACCAAGCAGGAAAGAGAGACCTCAGTGTATTTGTCTCAAATGACCTAAAGGTAGCTAGGCAGTGTGATAGGACAGTTGGGAAGACTGAGGGGATGTTGGGTTGCACAGGGAGGGGGATCACCAGGAGAGGTACGGAGGTAGTGCTACCTCTGTTTAGGCCACTGGTGAGACCTCATCTGGAATGTATAGTTCTGGAGACCACATCTACAGAAGGACGTAGACCGAACAGAGGCAGTCCAGAGAAGAGCAACTAAAATGGTGAGGGATCTGCAACACAAGGCCTATGAGGAGAGGTTGAGGGAACTCAGTATGTATACCCTAGAGGAAAAGAGGAAGGAGTATATGATAGAATTATTTAAATACATAAATGGGGTAAATGAGGAGGAGGAGGAGGGTGGTATTTTTCAGAAGGAAATGTGCTGAAGAACAAGGGGGTATGATAAAGAGCTGGAGTGGGGTAAATTCAGGAGGGATATAAGAAATTTCTTCACAGAAAGAGTGGTGGATCCATGGAAAACATTGCTAGCTGAGGTAGATGGGGTGAAAACAGTGGAAAGATTCAAGAAAGCTTAGGATAGGCATAAAGAATCTTAGGGGAAAAGATACAAGAGGCGGGTGAAAGAACTAGAGATCAAGTAGGGTCTGTGGGGATACTGTAGGTAGGATTAAATGGGAAGGCTGGGTGAACCAAGCGGTCCTACCCTACCAACAAATTCTATGTTTCTATGTGTCTGTTGCAGGCTAGACACAAAATAATAAAAAGTATCCTTGACTATATATTGCTTGAGTGGGTTTCAGTTCTTATTTAACACAGCGTACATAGAATTTGACTGGGCCATCCTCTTCAAAAGTAAGTCAGCTAACTCAGAACAATAATGCTTTGGAATGGGGAAGAAGGGGAGGGGAGCGGGAATTACATGTCTCCTGACTGGGGTGCCAAATACAATAAGCACATTTTTCTAATTATAGTGCATCATTTTTTGAATTCCTGACTTGACTATGATAGCAGATGTCAAAGAAATACTTAACCTATTAACATAATCTTTCTAGTTTCATAAAGCTGACATTCCCAGCTTTAAAACAGTACAAAGATTAAGATCACAGGACAAAATTTTCCCCAGAAATTACCACTTAAAGTTACGCCAGGAGTTGAAAAAAATAACTTTTATTCTGCATGTGGTGAGTATTAGGAGTCACATGAAGGAAACTGGGGCCTCAGTCAGGGCAGCAAGGGGCAAACATCAGAATGGAGTTATATAATGGTTTTATGTGCTGTTATTTCATTTAAAGAGATGGCCTAAACTTGAATGTGTTTTTTTTTTTATATTTTATTTCAGCCAACTGTGCAGGCAGAAATAAACACAGAAATTAGGAGTCTTGGCCTCAGCAAGTTGCAAGAAAATACCACACTTCAGCAAGCAGCTCAAAACAATACAATAATGATTGGAGTTGTATTGCCTGGTACTTGTTACACGAACATACAAAAATGCCAGCGGATTAGGCCTTGAGGTCTATTGCGTTTGCTTGAGATGCAGCTCAAAGTTTGATAACTGCTGCTGCTCCCCCCATCCCTCCCCTAATTTCCATTCAGAGTCCTACCTGCCCTACTTGTACCCTGCCCATGTATCTATCCCATCCCTTCTCAAAACCTCCAACTGATTCCCTTGATACCAACTCCTCAGGTAGCGCATTCCAAGGCATCACCACCCTTTCCATGAAGTAATGCTTTGTGAGGTCTCTTCTATACTTCCCACCAACCAGTTTCAGGCAATGACCCCTCATGCTCCCTTCCCCCTTCAGTCTGAACATCCCCTCTGTGTTTACTCTATTAATACCTTTCAAGTACTTAAAGGTCTCGATCATGTCCCCTCTGTACCTTCTGTCTTCCAGGAAGTACACAATTTAGCTCCCTAAGTCTCTCTGCATAGGGCTTTCTCCCATTCTCCCATTCCAAGGATTATCTTAGATGCCCTCCTCTGGACCCTCTCCAGGAGCAAAATGTCCTACTTTGCATAAGGGTGCCAGAACTGCACATGGTACTCCAAATGTAGCCTCACCAAGGATTTGTACAGTGGCAGAATTACCTCCTCCCTTCTCGAAGAGATCCTCCTAGCAATGCACACCAGCATTCTGTTTGCCTTAGCCGCTGCTATCCTGCATTGTCCTGAGTGATTCATTTTACCACTGATCACTATTCCCAGATCTTTTTCTTCCTCCAAGACTGTTAACTGTACCCCTCCCAATTTGTATCTGTACCCTGGATTCCTAGCTCCCAAATGAAGTACACTGCACTTTCTAATGTTAAACCCCAGCTGCCATGTGACTGACCACTGTTCTAGTCTTTCTAGGTCTTCCTGGAGTGTCCTTCTCTCCTCACTGTCCACCTCAGCACCTAGTTTGGAGTCAGCAAACAGGCTCGTGTTACTTCTAACTCCCACCGCAATGTCTGAAATGAAAGTGTTAAATAACAATGGACCCAGAACCGAACCACTGTTGTCTGTTGTTTAGCCAGTTCCCAATCCACCTCACCAACCTTCACCCCACTCCAAGTTACTCAGCTTGCCCAGCAGTCTCCCATGTGGCACTATGTGAAATGCCTTGCTGAAGTCTAGATATAAAACATCAACCGGCCTACCACCGTCCAGAGATCTTGTCACCCAAACAAAAAAATTCAACCAGGTTAGTCTGACAAGATCTTCCTTTAGCAAAACTATGTTGCCTGACATCCTGAAGTCCACTTACCTCCAAGAACTTCACCAGCCTTTCCTTCAATATACTTTCCAATAGTTTCCCCACTATGGATGTCAGGCTGACCAGTCTCTAGATTCTTGGCTCATCTCTTGACCTGCTGCTATGGAGGGGCACTACGTGTGCCATCCTCCAGTCCAATGGTGCACTTCCTGTTTGGAGGGAGGAGTTGAATAACTCCATCAGCGGTGCTGCCAGGACATCCACCAACTCTTTTAGGACTCTAGGGTGGACCCCATCCAGACCTGAGGCCTTGTCTGTCCTTAATGACCTAAGGCCCTCCCACACTCTCTCTCCACCGGTATCTCATCACATGTTAGTGACCCCCCTCCCCACCTTTTACCTTAATACCCCCCCTGTGGAATTGGACAATCCATTTCCCCTCATAAAGACAGAGCAGTTACTTGTTTAATACCTCAGACTGCTCCACTCTCTTTTCTGACCACCCACCCTCCTTTTTTAACCTGGTGATCTGCCCCTACACTTCCTCTTCTCCCTGATATGTCTAAAAAATTCCGTCTCCCCCTCCCTGATCCCCTGTGCCAACCTTAGCTCTTTGGTTGCTTTGGCTGCCCTTACCACCCTACTCATCCTTTGATTTCATTTAGTACTCATCTCTGCCCTTCTCCTTACAGGTTTTCTTGTACATTCGGTAGACTAGCCTTTTCTCCATTACCCTCTCCTTTACATCCCTAGTCCACCAGCAAGGTTTCCATGACCTTGCTTTCTTATATTGAGACTTAGTGCAGGTTTTAGTGGCCTCCAACAGGCCTACTTTCAAAATTTCCCACCTGCGAACTGTGTCCATGTCCCTGCATACTTTCTGTAAGTGACCTACCAGAATGGCAGCCATCCTCCCAAAATCCGCCCCCCTGAAATTCACTTCTGTCATATTAGTGTGATTTCCCTTCCTCCCCAGGTACAGGGGGAATCATACTTGAGTGATCACTCCCAGGAAGCAGATCCTCTACTACAGCATTCTTTACCTGCTCACCGTCTGTCAGAACCAAATCCAAGATGCTTCCTTCTCTGGTTGGCTCCACCACCAGTTGTGACAGGACTACATCTTGAAATGAGTCAAGAATCTGTTGTTCTTTACCATTTGTTGATGTCATAGTGCACTAATACACCCCAGGCAGGTTGAAATCCCTCCCCCCACACCACCGTCCTACCTGTCCTTCTACCATAGTGATTTGTTAGGTTTGCCACCATTTTCCTGGCCTGTTCCTCAGTTTGTGTTGGTGGTCTGTAGATTACCCCTAGATTGACCCTCCTGCCCCAAGCATCCTATAAGGTGATCCACAACATTTCCACGCTTCCGTGCTCACCCTCCTCTCTACTATACACAATCCCCTCCCTCACAAATAGCACTATCCCTCCTCCCCTGTCAGTTATCCTGTCCCTCCTAAATGTTTTGTATCCTGGGAATATCAAGTCCCAGTCATGATACTGGGTGGCCCAACCCTCCCCCACCTGCCATCATTGCCTGTAACTCGGGTATCTTGTTCCCCAGGTTCCTTGCATTGGTTGAGACTGTCACAAACTCGCTCAGCTGGTCAGTCCTCTACTCCCAAAAGTGCCAACCTCTGAGCGTATGGTTTATGTACAGTGAACAGAACAAGGTAAACCTCTTGTCTGTTTTGTGGGTTCAAGTCACCTTAGTCTCAAGCTCTGGAGGGATTCAAACTGATAACCTTTTGTTAGCATACCCAATTATCAGGCTCAGATAATTCTGTCTTCGGGGGGCCAGATATCTTTGCCTACGGACACCCAGCCGGGTCTTTCAAACGAACCCTTAGAAGTCTATACAAGACTTTAGAGAACTCTATCCATTTCCCAGTTTGGTATACAATAAACTCATACACAGTGTTACTTATAACCTTCCAAAGCTCCACTTAAAATAAAAAGAAATATCAAGGCATTCCAGACAGTTTCCCTTGTAAAATATATCTTTACTGTAAAAATATCAAAACAGAACAATTATTACAGAACAAATATATCCCAACACATGCAGCCTTAAAACAAACAGGTAAAAGTGCAGTTCCTACAATACATACATTCAGACTGGTCTAATCTAATGCTTATTTTCTTTCAGTTCTTTGAGGGTCTCTCTTCTCTCAGGCAGCAATTTTGTCTTGTGTATCTCTGTCAAGGTTCTTTCAGCAATTAAACACAGTTCTGAGCAGGCCTTCTCATGAGGTCACTAACTCCACCTTGGTGTAACAACTTCTATATTTTATCTCACAGGATGTCCAAATAAAATATTTAAAAAAAACATAATAGGTGACCTTACTGCCTTTCCTCCCTCAGGTTAACCAGACCAAACCGGTTTGTGCTCTGCTACACATACATCTCAAAAGTTTCTTTGATCTAAGTCACTGTATTCAAAGCAAAAGTGTATTTGCCTTTTTAATCCCGTCTGGGCCTTGGAATCTATACCTCAGAGGTCTCTCTGATGTAATTCAAGGGTTCCCTGGGAAAGTATATTGGACCTTTCAAATTCATCTGGGTCCTCCCTGGCCCAGACATCAACCTCTCTTCAATGTCCATTCTGGCTTCTCTTTGACACCCCTCCTTCTCAAGTTCTTCCTGCCAACTATTGTAAGTCAAAAGATTTTCCCTGAGGGAATTATGAATGGCTAATCTTACTTCCTGGGATGAAAGCAAATTGACAAGGTAATTGCACCCCAAATATCTGCAGTTTAGCTATGTCCTGTCCTTTGAACTTATCCTTGGGGGGTTTTGATGTGTCAGTTCCAGTAAGACAGTAGTTTCCTCAAACTGACCTTCCCATCACATATTTTATATGTAATAAAACATTTGATACAGCACTCAGATCTGGCTGTCTACGTCACACTCCTCCCCACCAAACTGAATTTGGGGGCTTTATCCCCTACATGGGATGAGCTTCCCAAATCAGTTCACTCCTCATAGACACTAGACAGTCCATCAGAGTTCTGATTCTGGGCTCTGGCCCTATGTATGATTTTCAAATCATACCCTTGTAAAGCAAGACTCCATCTGAGCAGTCTGCCATTGTTTTTCCCCATCTGTGTTAGCCAAACCAGGGGGTTGTAGTCAGTCTGCACCACAAAAGGCTGCCCATACAAGTATGGCTCCAATTTCTTTAGGGCCCACACTAGGGCAAGACACTCCTTTTCCACCGTGGAGTATGCTTGTTCCCAGGGGAGCAGCTTTCAGCTCAGGTAGGCTATGGGGTGGTCCTTCCCTTCACTGGATGTCTGGCTCAGTACTGCCCCAATACCCACATCAGAGGCATCCATCTGAACTATAAAGGTTTTACTGTAGTGTGGACTTGTCTAAACAGGAGCACTGCACAGCACCTCCTTTAGTTTGGTAAAGGCTTCTTCACAGGATGGGCCCCAGGTGATTTTCTTGGTCATCTGTTTCTTTGTCAGGTCAGATAGGGGAGCAGTCAGGGCACTGTAATTTGGTACAAATTTTTGATAGTACCCTGCTGTCCCGAGAAAACTCCTGACTTACTTCTGAATTTCTGGTCTGGGCCATGCCTGTATTACCTCTGTCTTGATTTGGTTAGGACAGAGCTGTCCCCGGCCTACCACATGCTCGAGGTATGCCCCTTCTCCCATGGCCACCTGACACTTCTCGACTTTGACAGTAAGCCCGGCCTTCTGTATTCTGCCCAGCACTTCCCTAAGGTGGGACAGGTGTTCCTCCCAGCTGGTACTGAAGATGGCAATGTCATCCAGGTAAGCCACAGCATACTCCTCAGCACCATTTAACACCTGGTTCACCAACCTTTGGAAAGTGGCCAGGTCGTTCTTCATTCGGAAAGGCATTACTTTGAACTCAAATAAGCCTATTGGAATGATAAAGGCTGACCTCTCCCTAGCTCTGTCCATCCACTCTACCTGCCAATACCCCTTTGTCAGGTCAATGGTCCTAAGGTAGGTTGCCCCCCCAACTTGTCTAGGAGTTCGTCCGTCCGGGGCATCGGGTGGGCGTCTGACTTCGTGACTGCATTCAGTCCATGATAGTCTACACAGAAATGAGTCAAGCCATCTGTCTTGGGTACAAGGACTACGGGTGAGGCCCAGGGACTGTGGGATCTCTGGATTACCCCTAAATCCAGCATCTCCTCCACTTACCTCCTAATGTCCTTTTGGACAGCCTCTGACACCCGATATGCTGTCCGCCGTATGGGCGTCTGTGTCCCTGTCTCCACATCATGTGTTGCTAAGGGGGTTAGTCCAGGCTTGGTGCTAAACAAGGGGGCAAAGTCTGCTAAAACCTCCCTCACTTTCTGGATCTGGCCAGGGGTCAGCTGGGGAGACAATTTTACTGCCTCCACAGAGGACTCCCACTTACTTTCCTCCAGCAAGTCCAGAAGGGGATCTCCTTTGTCCATCCCCTCCCAATGACTACACACTGCGAACACCATGTCAGCCCTATTTGCATATGGCTTCATCATGTTGACATGGTACATCCTTTCTGTCTGTCTACGGTCAGGTAACTCCACAATGTAGTTTACGTCATTTACCTTCCTAACTACTCTGTATGGTCCTGCCCACTCAGCTTGCAGCTTGTCTTTCTGGACCAGAATAAGGACTATGACGTCTTGACCCACCATGTATGAGCAAGCTCTGGTTCTGCGGTTGTACCATACCTTTTGTTTCTGTTGGGCAGCTGCCAGGTTGCTCTGGGCTGTCCCCATAAGCTCCTTCAGCCTTTCCCTAAACCTTAGGATGTAATCCACAATGGGAGTTCCCTGGGTGGCATGCTTGCCTTCCCAGTCCTCCCGGATCAAGTCTAGGGGCCCACGTACCCAGCATCCATACAAGAGTTTGAAGGGGGAAAATCCTGTTGACTCTTGGGGCACCTCCCTGTATGCGAACAGCAGGTGGGGAAGGTATTTCTCCCACTCCCACCCATGCTGTTCAGCAAATGCCCGGAGCATTGACTTTAGGGTACCATTGAAGTGTTCTACAAGCCCACTGGCTTGGAGGTGATACGGTGTTGTGCATCTCTGCACCACCCCACACTTCTTCCATAAATATTTCATTAGGTCTGACATGAAGGAACCCCCTCGATCGGTGATAACCTTCTGTGGAAACCCAACACGGGAGAAAATCCCAAGCAAAGCATCTGCCACTTTGTCTGTCCTCAGTGAGGATAGGGCAACTGCCTCTGGGTACCAGGTGGCATAATCCACCACAGTCAGGATGAATCCCTTCCCCTGAGGAGCTGGGGGTATTTAAAGGCCCCACAATATCCATTCCCACCCTCTGGAATGGCTCCTCCACTATGGGCAATGGAATCGGGGTGGCTTGGGTTTTCTTGCCCGCCTTCCCTATTTCTTGGCACCGGGTGACAAGACCTGCAATACTCCTTCACCTGCTGGGTTAAGTTAGGCCAGTAGAAATTCTGGGCCAACCGCTGCATTGTGCACGTGATTCCCAGATGACCAGACAAGGGAAAATCATGGGCAACCTTGAGTAACTGCTCACAATATCCCTGGGGAACGACAAGCTGCCTGCCTAGCATCCGTCCTTCCCTCTGTCTGTACTGCCTGTGTATACAGAAGTCCATTTTCCCAATAAACCTTATGTCTGCCATCACCTCTCTGTGCACCATCCGAGTCTGCCCAAGCCGTCAGCTTCTCTAAACTAGGGTCACTTCTCTGAGCAGCTGCGAACCCCTCACACCTTCCCAAGGCATGGGACAGGTCCCCTTCAGTCTCTAAACTAGGGTCCCTAGCACTAGCATCAAGGAACTCAGGATCACTGTCAATCCCAACCCTCTGACAAGAGGTCACCCCTCCCTCTTCGGAGTAACCCTCTGTAGCTATGTGGTTACTTGCTACTAGGGAAATTTCTATCCCGTTTTTATCAGTCTCCCCCTCTGGAGACACAGGCTGGGGAACCAGCCTCTCGGTATCTTCCCCAATGGCTTCTGGGGGGCTCAGGGAACTACAATTTTCCTTGGCCGCATGGCTACGGGTAACTGCACATACCACCCCCTGCTGAAGATTGTTACCCACGATCACATCCACTGCTAATGTGTTGGCTACAGCCACCTGTTGCACAGTTCCCCCTGTTTCACCCCAGTCCAGGAGAACACTGGCCAGTGGCAATGTTTTCTCTTCACCTGCAAAGTCCTGTACAGTCACATATTTATTGGGTATAAGCTGACCAGGCTGTACCAGATCCCCTTTTACCAATGTCAGGGATGCCCCTGTGTCCCTTAACCCCTGTGTCTGTACGCCATTTACAATGACTGGGTGCATGTGTTCCCTCATGTTCACTGGTATGCTTCCAGGGACACACAAACAACCCACTTCCTTTCTGGTACTACTTTGCGTATTATTACTTGCCCGTCTTGGACACTATCTGGCAATGTGCCCAGTTTCTTTACATAACCAACAAACATTTCTTACTTCAGAGAAATCTTTTCTTTGAAACCTGGGGCTAACTGGTTTCGGTGGAGGCAGTGAGGGTTTTAGCCGCCCTGAAGGTGCATTTTTCCCTTTCTGCGCAGCAACACTTGCCCCAAGAGCAGGTCTGCTCTTGGCATAGCAGTCTGAGAGTTCAGCAGCCTCTTCTACTGTTTTTGGATCTTGGTCCTCTAGCCAGGTTTTTAACTCTGCTGGGCATGCCCAATAAAACTGTTCTAATAAAATCACATTTTCAATTTTATCAACAGTGTTTACCTCAATTCCTTCCCACCAACGTTTTAAAAACTGACATTGTTTCGTGGCTAGCTCCTCATAGCTCATATCAGGGCTTCTCCTGAGCTTACGGAATTTAGCTCTGTATGATTCAGCAGTTAATTCAAACATTTTTAACAGTGCAGTTTTTAACTTGCTGTAATCATCACTGTCTTCATTGTTCATTTGACCCAATGCATCCCAAGCTTTTCAGGTAAGATAGCTGGAAGCTCCAGGACTTTATAGGAATTTTAGCCTGAATACAAACTTTTTCAAAAGAATTTAAAAAGGCATCCATGTCCTCCCCGTCCTTAAACTCGGCTACTAATTTGGAGTTCAATTTGTAACCAAGTCCTGTAGTCCCAGTTAAACCCAAGCCACTTACCTGCCCTGGTGCCACTGGTTGGAGTCGTAGCTTCTCCGTTCGTGTTGCCACTGGTGCTCCTCTCTCCTCTCCTCTGCAGTTCTGCATTCTCGCTCTCTTGTCTCCTCTGCCTCTCACTGGTGCTCACGTTCCTCATGGTCTGCCTCCCTCTGCTGTCGCTCTGCCTCATGATCCGCCTCTCTCTGTTGTTGCTCTGCCTCCAGTTCCATCCTGCGCAACTCAATTTGCAGTTTGAGTACCTCTGGATTCACGATACTGGTGACCATCCCCTGTTGCTGTGGCCCTTCACTGACAGTGGCCCTGCTGCCCGCCTCATTGACTTGGAACCCCTCACTGGCCGCTAGCCCTTCCACACTTGAGGTTTTGTCCCTTTCAGTCATGGTCTGTGGCTCGCTGCTCTGGGTATCTGCTACCATCAGGGCCTCTTTGAGGTTCTGCTTACTGGCGTTCATCCCAAACGGGACTCCCCTGTCCCCGCACAACTGCTTTAAGAAATCTACGGTGTGCCTGCTGTAGTCGGAAGCCATTTTCTTCTTCCCTCACTACTAATACTATTCTGACTGGCACTTCAGCGAAAAATAAAATAAAATGGGTGGGAACTTAACTGTAAGTCAATGGATATAGTTCTGTTTCCTTTTGAAATAAAACACTGCCTTTCTTTTTTTTCAAGTGAGTTAAACGGTCTCAGGCTAACCCACTGTACAATGAAGCTTATACAACCAAACTTTTCATGCCACTGCTGTCAACCAATCTTTCACAAACTCGCTCAGCCGGTCAGTCCTCTGATCCCAAAGTGCCAGCCTCTGAGCGTATGATTTGTGTACAGTGAACAGAACAAGGTAACCCTCTTGTCTGTTTTGTGGGTTCAAGTCACCTTAGTCTCAAGCTCTGGAGGGATTCAAACTGATAACCCCTTGTTAGCATACCCAATTATCAGGCTCAGGTAATTCTGTCTTTGGGGGGCCAGATATCTTTGCCTACGGGCACCCAACCAGGTCTTTCAAATGAACCCTTAGAAGTCAATACAAGACTTTAGAGAACTCTATCCATTTCGCAGTTTGGTATACAATAAGCTCATACACAGTGTTACTTATAACTTTTAAAAGCTCCACTTAAAATAAAAAGAAATGTCAAGGCACTCCAGACAGTTTCCGTTGTAAAATATATCTTTACTTTAAAAATATCAAAACAGAACAATAATTACAGAACAAATATATCCCAACACATGCAGCCTTAAAACAAACAGGTAAAAGTGCAGTTCCTACAATACATACATTCAGACTGGTCTACTCTAATGCTTACTTTCTTTCAGTGCTTTGAGGGTCTTTCTTCTCTCAGTCAGCAATTTTGTCTTGTGTGTCTCTGTCAAGGTTCTTTCAGCAATTAAACACAGTTCTGAGCAGGCCTTCTCATGAGGTCACTAACTCTGCCTTGGTGTAACAACATCTATATTTTATCTCACAGGATGTCCAAATAAAATATTTAAAAAAAACATAATAGGTGACCTCACTGCCTTTCCTCCCTCAGGTTAACCAGACCAAAGCAGTTTGTGCTCTGCTACACATACATCCCAAAAGTTTCTTTGATCTAAGTCACTGTATTCAAAGCAAAAGTGTATTTGCCTTTTTGATCCCGTCTGGGCCTTGGAATGTACCCCTCAAAGGTCTCTCTCTGATGTAATTCAAGGGTTCCCTGGGAAAGTATATTGGACCTTCCAAATTCATCTGGGTCCTCCCTGGCCCAGACCTCAACCTCTCTTCAATGTCCATTCTGGCTTCTCTCTGACACCCCTCCCTCTCAGGTTCTTCCTGACAACTATTGTAAGTCAAAGGATTTTCCCTGAGGGAATTATGAATGGCTAATCATATTTCCTGGGATGAAAGCAAATTGACAAGGTAATTGCACCCCAAATATCTGCAGTTTAGCTATTTTCTGTCCTTTGAACTTATCCCTGGGGGGTCTTGATGTGTCAGTTCCAGTAAGACAGTAGTTTCCTCAAACTGACCTTCCCATCACATATTTTATATGTAATAAAAAATTTGATACAGCACTCAGATTTGGCTGTCTACGTCACAGAGACCACCTTCCAACCATCCCCCCTATTCTTCCCAGCCTCCCCTTCCCCCATGATTTTGCCATTCTATGAGTGGCTAATGTCAACATGGTTGTTTTTATATATTAAGTGCTCTACTGTATTGCTGCATTGTTACCTTTCTATATTCCTGTACTTGTCTTCTCCAGTAACTAACTGGCATAATTTCAGCACTGATGTATTATGTATTAATTGCTCTCCTGTATTGCTGCACTGTGACCTTTGAATATTCTTGTACTTGTCTCCTTCTGTAACTAATCCGGGTTGCCCCCTGAAAAAGGGACCTTCGGGTCTCAGTGGGCCTACCTGGTTATCAAAATTGAATAAATAAATAAATAAAGAATACATCCCATCCAACAGTTTTACAGCTGGGAGAGAGAGGCACAGGCCCTCCCAACCTCTGCAAGCCTGTCTGCCCCGCAAGACTAATCCCCCCACTACTGGTTTAAATCGTAATTTATAACCATAAACTCCTTCATCTTATTTTTGAAAACTCTTTTCCCCTCCATACTCAGATGCAGCCTGTCCTTGGTGAACAGCTCCTTATTGTTCCTTGTATCTCCCTAGCCACCCACCAACCCAAAACCCATATCCAGACATCATTTTCCCAACCGCTCGTTGAAGTCCCTATTCCTCATCTTTTTGTCCGTGCTTACTCTTGGCACCAGCAAAACTTCTGAGAATGCAAGCATATTCCCCTCAATTTGGCATATCCTGGCCAGTTCTTTAAATCTTACTTGCACCTCCAACACACTGTTACCATCCAAATCGTTCATTCCAAGGTGCACCACTATATATATTTATATTGCTTGAAGCCAAAGGTTGAGGGCAATAGGACTATTGGGAACCAACAGTTCATCCCTAGAGGTCAAGATTTTACCACTATATCCTGATACAACTCAAGCCACACATTTTATTAAACCTTGCCCAAGTTACCCTGCCTCCCACCCCACCATTCCTTATGGCTATACACTATGAACAAATTACTGTTTTAAAAATCATTACTGAGACACAGTATTTTATTTATTCTTAATCTGATATGCTTTATTTTGATTTGAGAATCTAATAAACTGTGATTGTCATTGTTCCAAAAATAATTCCAGAAACACAACAGGGCAGGCTGTTGTGCATTTACCTTTCCTCCACTCAGTGGCATTGGAATTTGGTGGGGCATTCCAAGAGCTGGCTGGAGTGGGAAATTCAAATAATAAAAAGCATATCCCTGAAAAACTCTGTCTCTGTGGGGAAGAGGAATCCTGAGTGGTTAAGGCACAGATCAGTGGAACCTCTGCAAAGTACATCTGCCTGGCGTGCCCACACTCACTGGCCTGAAAAAAAGGGTGGTGGGTTATAAAATATGGCCTATAGTAGGCACCAGACCCCAGTTTCTTCTTGCTACATAGGCTGGTACCACACTAATCTGACCCATCACCTGAGAGCTACTAGAGTTTGCTGTGAGAGGTGAGCCAGGAAGCGAAGAAGCAAGCAAGATTCCAAAAGCGGCCAGTAGCGGAGTTGAGCAGAGGTTAAAACCAGCTCCCATCTTGCAGTCAGGGGGATGCTGGATTACTGCCAGCACTTTTCTAAGTACATCCCACCACACACACACACAGTTACATTACATAAATGAGGCTTAGCCACTTACTATTGTGATTACAGTGTGCATCAGCACAAAGATGGGAGCCAGAGAACAGAGGGGCGAGAGAGATTTGGATGGCGGATGTGAGCAGAGTGTAAAACTGGCTGCAAACTTTACTTGCATACAAACATAGGAACATGCCAGCAGATAAGGCTTTATGATCTATCTAGTATGCTCAAGTGTGCAGGTCCCACTGTGTTTACAGAGGGACCTGACCCCTCTTCATTTCCTATGTGTCTCCCTCAAATATCCACCTCCTCCCCCTCACTCCCCCCCTCCTCTACCTGCATCTTTCCCCTTCACTCTGTCCCATCCTCTCTTGGAGCTATCCACCCTTTTCATGGAGCCAACCTCCCTTGGCAGCTCATTCCACTTGGCCACCACCCTCTCAGTGAAAAATGTCTCTTCATGTCCCTCCTGAACCCCCCAGATTTAGACCATGCCCCTAATGGACTTTGATTCTCACTGAGGCTGAAGAGGTCCTGAGTGTTCAGCCTGTTTTTAATCCTTTAAGGTACCTGAAGGTCTCGATCTTGTCCTCCCGTCCCTACTGTCCTCAACAGTATACACACCGAGCCCTCTGAGCCTCTTCTTGTAGGTGTTGCCCTGCTGGCCCTGGACCATCTTGGTTGCCCTTCTCTGGACTGTTTCCAGCAAGCTGATATCCTTCTTAAGATAAGGGCACTAATACTGCACCCAGTACTCTAGGTGCATTCTCACCAATGATCTGTACAGCAGCAGTATGAACTCTGCCTTCTTACTGGTAATCCCCTAGCTATGCAGCCCAGCATCCAATTTGCTTTGGCTGCTGCTCTCCTGCAGTGTGCCAAGTGCTTCAGGTCACTTACATAGAATTTGACATAGAATTTGATAGCAGATAAGGACCGCTTGGCCCACATAGTCTGCTCAAAACTTGTGATGATTATTTTCAGGTCCTTTTTTTTCCTCTAGCCTGGTTACCTGCACACCACCCAACAATATTTAGTCCATAGGTTCTTCACCCCAAGTGTATAACTGTACACTTTTTAGGGTTAAACCCCAGTTGACAAATGCCAGACCAGTTCTCCAGCCTAGCCAAGTCTTCCCTTGTCTCCCATCCTCCATGACCACCCTCCCATAGAGCGTTGTGTCCTCCACAAACAAGCAGATTTTACCATTTATCCCTTCCATTATATCACTGATAAAGCTGTTAATATTGGACCAAGCACCAAGTTCTGTGGACCCCACTGGTCAGTGGCCTAGCTTCTGAGAATCACCCCCACAACTACCACCTTTTGACTTCTGTCTTGCAACCAGCTTTTGACCCATCTAGCAAGCTTAGCTCCCACCGCCAGGTCTTCCAGCTTCCTGACCAGTCTCCTATGAGGCACAGAATTGAAAGCATTGCTGATGTCTAGGTACAGGACACCTATCACTTGGCCCTTGTCCACTGTCCTGGTCACTCAGTCAAAGAAGTCAATTAGGGGTAGTCTGGCAGGGCCTCTCTGACACACACTCATGCTACCTCTCATCCTGGAGCTCATTTTCCTCCAGAAAGTTCACTAGTCTTTCCTTCAGGATAGTCTTCATCAGTTTCTCCACTATTGAGGTCATGCTGACCTGTCTGTAGTTTCCTGGTTCATCCCTCAACTCACTTTTATAGGGATACACAATGTTTGCAGTTCTCCAGTCCTGGGACATACTCCTCAACCCCAAAGAGTGTTAAACAGGTCTGCTGGGGGACCAGACAGCACCTCCACCAGTTCCCTTAGGACCCTAAGGGTGGGTGCACACTGTCTGGCCCTGGGGATTTATCCACCTTCAGGGCCCTTAGGCCCTTATGCACCCTGTCAACTTGTATTACACTGTCTATGACTCCCCCCTTCCCAGTTCCCACACCTCTGCTTCCTTGTGGCACTGGGGCATCCTTCTCCCTAGTGAAGACGGAGAAGTACTTAAGTTCCCGCACTTTCTCTTCACTACCCTCTGCCCAACCCCCTTACCGGCAATCTCATCTTTAATGTCCCTGTTCTCCCTTATATATTGTAAAAAGGCTTCACCTGTTTTTACTCCTTGTGCTAGCTGTACTTCCCTTAAAGCATTTGCTTCTCTAATCGCTCTACTCACATCCCTTGTTTTATTTAGCACAGTAATCCTCCCTATCCTCCTCTTTCTGAGTATGTTTGTACTTCAAGAAGGCTGCCTTCTTTTCCCTTACCACATTTGCCACCTCCTTGCTGAACCAGCTGGCTTTTTGGCCTTATATTTCTTGCTTTTGATTTTGACATAGTCACTCATGGACTCTATCAGTCCCTAATTTCTGCTCCACCTCCATCTTCTTTCTGATCCCAGCAAGGCGTCTTACTGGAAATGTTCCTATCCTGCAATAGTCAGCCATTCTGAAGTCCAACACCCTCATCTTGGTCCTGACCATTCCTCTGCCCATGTCCAGGTGGAACCACACCATATGGTGGTCACTTCCTGCAAGTGGCGCTTCCATATTCACATCCTGAACATGTGTACAGTTAGACAGGACCAGGTCCAGTACAGCCCTTTCTCTGGTGGGCTTCATGACACCTTATGTCAGGAACCCATTCTGGAATGCATGCTGTAGTATTTGTTCACTGATGCAGGAGGTAGCTGGGATTTTCCAGTCCACCCCACATAGACTGAAATTCCCCATTATTACTATCTCCCCCTCGCTGGAGATTTCTATGATTTGGGACCCCAGTACCTAGTACCTAGTTGTAGTTAGAGTGGCAGTAAGGTCATTTCCATGGTTTGGATGGGTTGGACTGCTAGACTACCAGATATAGAAAATCAAAATTTTAAATTTTAGCAAGCTGGTAGCATTCAGTAGTAGTGAAGAACAGTGCCATGTTGTTGTTTTTTATTAAACTGATGATGCGTATGTGCCAATTTAGCTGGCAATAGTTTTTGGACTGTTGCCCACTGCTAGGACTGTCGCCTGTTGCCAAGGTAAGGCAGGGCAATAGTCATCAGCTATTTATGGTCATGTGACCAGGCTTTTGCCAATCATAGGACAATATTTTAGTCCAAGGTTTAATAATTCCATAAAGTTATTCTAAGGACTCGATCCATGAAGCCCTATATGCATCCCTATATCGGGGGTGTAGGGTTGCACGTACCATGGAGGCCCCCACGTGCCCATGTCAGGGTCTCTGCAGCTGCTATAAATTTGTGTTCTGCTCCCTCTGTACCCAATCCAGTACAGGCATTCATAGTTAATTACTGGCCCAACTCTGAGGAGCGGGAAGTGGAATGAAGTCACATGACACAGAATCCTGACAGATGCCAAGGCAGCTTTTCTGCAGCTCCGGGGTGTGTAGCCTCTGCCACCCAGAAATATGCCAAAGTCATTATGTACCCTCAGGCAATCAGTGTAGGATTTGCTGGTCTGGCCAGCAATGAGCTCCTCTTGCCTCATGACTCCATAGTGAGTTCCAGGGATTATTAGATCACGAAGACGACCATGGCAGCACAATGACGATTCTTGAAACGAAAAATCCAACTCATAGTGCCTATTTATTGTCTTTTGCATCTTGTAATACATGTCAGTTTCTCCATGTGATAAATTTTATTCAACCTGCACCTCCATTCCTCCTGTTCAAAATGAATTTCTGGCCACCTACTAGTGATAACATTTCTTTGCTGCAATGACCGGAATTGAAAATTGATGTTTCTTTGCATTTTTGTCAGTTAAATTTGTTGACAGCCACCAGGCAAATTATTATCTGGCAAAATTATTATTTCTTTTCTAAACTGCTTATTTCTTTTTTTAAAGTAGTAAACCTCATTAAAATGTTCGGCAGTACAACAATTAAATGTTTATCTCTATTCCTAAAATCTTCCCCACGTCCTAATCTTAACCAGCACTCCCAATATTTTCTCAGCTTGTTACTGAATACCCAAACTTAAGTGTGGGTCATTTTTCTGCACAGTAGAATCATCTGAGCATTTCCAAAAATAAGTGTTATCATACACTCTTTCTACTGTATATCTAAAATTTAAAATAAAAAAAAACTGTAACTTTCCAAGCAACCACTCCCAGACACCTCAGTCTGCGGGATGATGAACATTAGTTCAAATGTGTTTCCACAGTTAATCAGGAGGTAATTTATTTTATTCTCTTTGCCTTGTCTGTTGGATACCTAACCCTTTCGATTTGAAAAACTCTGACCACCTTGCAGAGTCTGGAGAGTTGATGTTTTGCTTATAGATTCCCCTTGTATCTTTTCAGAATCTGCCTCTCTGAGGAACTAATGTGCTGTGCTGTGCTGTGAGTCAGATCATTGAGGGTCAGATCTTCTGTTGGACTGCAGCCATAACATTTGTCGGCATACCTTCGGTGAGGGACTGGAAATGTAGCTGGTCCCAGAAGTTCAGGACTTGAGATCGGTTGGGGTTTACTGCTGACTTGAAGGGGGGGGGTTCTGACTTGACCCTTGGGGTGGTTAAGCTGCCGGATCCGTGGCCATGAGGAAGGCTGGGGACTAGGCCAGCCGGAGAATGGGCAAATGGTCTCTGGAAACTCCAAGGCCGTTAGGGGGGTCAGCTGGTGGGCTGATGCGAACTGAGGGCCGAAGTCACAGCTGCGGAGATGTCTGGCGGTGGCATCCTGGGATAGAGTTATTTGGGCCCCCTTGCCAGCATTTAGTAAGTCCTGAATCCTGGAAAGAAGACCATCATTCTGAAGGAGACATTGAAATATTCAGGAGGTGTTTTTTTTTTATCCAGGACATGGTCAGACCTCTCTTTTCCATATCTTTATGTCTAAATCTTTATTTCATGGGCAGTGAGAGTGCCTGATTAAATTACTTGTACAGAATAACTTTGCCCATTTGTCTAGCCTATGTGAGAGGTAGTGCTGACAGAGACTATACTGGACATTTTACTCGTGAAGGTGGGAGCTCCACGAGCTAATTATTTCTATATTTGAGACATCTGGGAACTGCTCCTTACAGTTAAAGTACCGCTCTATTTGCTGCTATAAAACCCATTATCTTTACATTGTTTAATTTTGAGTGTGGGGGGAAATTATTGTTGGAAATGTGTTAGTTGTATTTTGGGTTGGAGT
This sequence comes from Neoceratodus forsteri, assembly GCA_016271365.2. Classification (NCBI taxonomy): domain Eukaryota; kingdom Metazoa; phylum Chordata; order Ceratodontiformes; family Ceratodontidae; genus Neoceratodus; species Neoceratodus forsteri. Next base: position 814,604,906 of record CM057453.1, on the reverse strand, counting down.
GGAAGGTTGGGAGGGTGTGGGGTGTTATTGTTAGAATTGCTATGTGTGTGTCAGTTTGTCTGGATGTGGTTTAATTTTTAAAATTGGAGAGGAAGGCTGAGTGGGAGAGTGAGTGTTATTGGGGTTTTGGAATATTGTTTAACTGTGTATCTGCTGGATGGCTGTGTGATAAGAATTGTGTTATTAATTTGGATTGTGTTGATTGTGTTATGGTCTCTGCTTCCTAGAATGTGTTGGGAGGACAGAAGGACAGTCAGGTGCTATTCTCCCTCCAGGCTCAGGGACCTTCACCCCTTTGAATGTCCCCCTTTGCCAGATGAAGCATATAATAGATGTCATGCCCTGGGGATAGTTAGGAGAAGGAAAAGGGGGGGGAGCTGGGCCAGGAGGATGGAGAGGAGTGGTCATATTGAGGTAGTGGGGACAAGGAGACACCCTGAGGCAAAATGGGATCAGAATAGGGGTCCTCCCTGTCTGATTTCCATACCCAAGGTCTCTGCAGTATGCAGGCAGGTGGCATGGTCTTCCTCGACTACTCATCCTACTTGGATGGTGTTATGTAATGCCAGGTCTATCAAAAACAAGACTGCTATTATAGTAGATCTTGTTGGGACATCTGACCTAGCGTGCATCACTGAGACCTGGCTGGATGAGAATGCGGGCCCAGTTTTGGCCTTAGCTGTTCAAGCCGGGTACTTGGGATCATAGGGGTGGGGGTGTAGCCATCTGTTTTGGATCAGAACTGGGCCTTATGGAGGTACCAGTGGTGTCCACCAGATCCTTTGAGTGTATCGTGAGTGCAGGTGTGGCATACAGGATACTGCTCATCAGCCGTACACCTGGAGATGGGAAAGAATTCCTGCAGGAAGTCATGGACTTCATTGTCAACGTGGTGTTGGGATCCCCCAGATGCTTGATTCTGGGGGATTTCGGTGCCTGGGTCAACGATGAACTCTCACAATTTGGTTGTGACTTCCTCCAATTAATGACTTAGTTGGGCCTTATACAGGTTGTTACCTCCACAAACCAAACCGGAGGCCACTCATTGGACCTGGTGTTCCTCCTGGGGATGGAGATATCCAACTTGGTGGTGGAACCAGTCAGATGGTCTGACCATCACACTATAGGATTCAGTTCTGTGGCTCCCCCCAATAGGCCTGCCCCTATGGAAATGGTTCAGTACCATCCTTTGTGGGGTGTGACCCCAGATGGCCTAATGGCGGTGCTGGATCTATTGGGGATCCGGTGCTTGTCTATAATATGGTGGAAGTGGAGGCCCTGGATTCTACTGCTCCTGTTCATGTTCACCCCCTCACCCTGTGCCCAAGGTCCCCATGGTTTGATGGGACCTTGAAGGAGATGAGGAGAGTGGGACGAAGATTAGAGAGGGCCTAGCAGAAATTGGGCATGTAGGGTGACAGGCTTACATTGATAGAACATTATAGAATCACCCATAAGAAGGCAGAATTCCTGTCCAGGGAGATTGCCACTGCACATAATCGACCAGCTCAGCTCTTCCGGACTGTGGACAGATTGTGCAATCCAATCTGTCTTCAGTCTGGTCGAGCCTTTTCACAAGAGAAGTGTGATGAGTTTGCTCAATGTTTTGCAGATAAGGTTGCCGCCATCATGTCTGAGATCAGCCAGACCTCCCTCCCCACGGGAGCTGTGGTGGACGGTGAGAGGTTGCAGATGCACGGTTTGTTTAGATGGACTTTAGCCAGCCGGAAGTCATTGACATCGTGATAGTCATCCAGACTCTGCGGCCAACCAGCTGTAGTTTGGATCTGGGCCCCACGTGATTCCTTGTGGGTTGCGTGAATGAGATCGGCCCGATCCTTGCAGAGATAGTCTGGAGTTCATTGGAGAAGGGGATCTTTACTGATCCCCTAAGGGAGGCGGTCATGCAACCACTCCTGAAAAAAGAACTCCCTTGACCTGGACTGTCCAGCCAACTACAGATCTGTCTCTGACCTGCCTTTTGTGGCAAGGTTATTGAGAAGGTGGTTGTGCTACAGCTGGATGACCATCTTACCAACCATGATGTTTATGATTCTCTCCAGTCCAGATTTAGGAAGAGACATAGTACTGAGATGGCACTTGTCCAGGTACTCAGTGATCTCCTAATAGCGAGAGATTGGAAGACTCATTCTATCTTGGTCTTCCCTGATCTCTCTGCGGCATTTGACACTGTAGACCATGGTGTGCTATTGAAGTGCCTGCGGTTCATCTGTGGACTATCTGGTACAGTCATCAGATGGTTTAGATCTTTTCTCGAGGGTAGAACTCAAAGAGTTGTCACTGGGATTTATTCCTCTGATGCTTTTCCTCTATCCTGTGGGGTGCCACAGGGCTCCATTCTGTCACCCATGTTGTTCGCAGTGTATATGCTGCCATTGGGAGACATTATTAGGCGGTGCAGTTTGAGGTTTCACTGCTATGCAGATGATACTCAACTGTACCTGTCCTTTGTGCCCAGGCAGGAGGATGCAGTCTCAGTATTTAACAACTGTCTCTCCAAGATCCAGGACTGGATAAGTGCCAGCTGGCTGAAGCTGAATCCGGAGAAGATAAGATTGAGATGTTGGTGGTGGACCCAGATCGTGAAGCAGTTGGAGTGTTAGCTGAATAGTCATCTGGGCTTTGGCCCGGGGATACTCAGCTGACCACCTCACATCAGGTGCATATCCTGAGCATTATTTTTGACAATGAGCTGACTCTGAAATTTCAGGTGTCGGCTGTTGTCAAGACCTCGTTTTACCATCTGAGGAATATTGCCCGAGTGAAACACCTGGTTCCTCCCAGTGATCTTTCTACCTTGGTCCATGCCTTTGTGACCACCCGCCTTGGCTACTGCAATGCCCTGTACCTAGGGCTACCGGGAGTTGATATCCGCCACTTGCAGCTAGTGCAGAATGTGGCAGCCAGGTTTGTGACTGGTACTTCTAGGGTCAGACACATTACAGCTGTACTCCACTGACTGCATTGGCTGCCTGTACAGTGGTGCATTACCTTCAAGGTCGGCTTGCTGACGTACAAAGCCCTACACAAGAAAAGACTCCGCTAACTGAAAGGTCTCCTTTGTCCCTACTGCCCTTCCCATCCACTTTGATCCACCAATGAGGGATTGCTAGAGATTCCCAGGGTGCGTTTGAAGACATCCGGGGCTCGTCCTTTTGCATATGCGGCCCCTGCACTGTGGAATTCTCTACCTCATCAGATGAGGGAGTGCCTGACCATCCAGAGTTTTAAGTCAGTCCTCAAGACACACTTATTTAGGTTAGCTTTCCCTGACAGTCCTAGCTGATAACATTTTTAATTAATGCCGCTGCTGATTATTTATAGATTGGAATGTCTGATTTTATTTATTTGATTTTATGATATAATTTGTATGTGTTGTTTTTATCCATATGTGTTTTATTGAAATCCTGTTCAGTGCTTTGATCTTGGGAAAGGCACTTTATAAATAAAGCTTATTATTATTTTTAAATCTACAGAATGATTTAGAGTTGTATTCCTGTCCATTGTTTATGTAGTAATAGCCCCCTACCTGAAAATACAAATGTATATTTGAAATGCAGCTTTATTGTGTCTCACATTAAAAACATGCAAAACTTGAAGTCATCTCAGGAGTATTTGGATATGTGGATTCAATATATATAAATGGACAGCTCGTCGATGTGTCAGTCAAACTGCTCGAGTTGCCTTGATGTGATGCTAAGCTTGACCATTTGTTTCCATTTGAGTTTATGGGACCAAAGACTCCTAAAATGGCTTTGACATTTGCTTTTGTTGGTAAGTGTGATACAGTATCTCTTGTGTTTTGTATTAAAAATGTGGGAATACAGTAACATAGAAACATAGACTTTGATGGCAAATAAGGACCACTTGGCCCACCCAGTTTGCCCATTTCCCTACCTACTGGATAAGCTGCAGATTCTAGTTAGCCAACAGCCTACTTCCTGCAACCCCCCACTATAATTGCCTTATGTCTGTCCCATGCATGTTTGAATTCCCCCACTGTTTTAGACCCAACGACCTCCTCAGGAAGGTGGTTCCATGTACCCACCACTCTCTCCATGAAAACCAATTTCCTCACATTACCCCTGAGCCGTCCCCCCTCTATCTTTAAATTGTGCCCCCTTGTTCTTACACATCTCTTTTTCTGAAAGATGCTACCCTCCTGGACTTTGTTGATTCCCTTGAGGTACTTGAAAGTTTCTATCATGTCCCCCTGTCCCTCCTTTCATCAAGAGTATACATATTAAGCTCTCTCAGTCTCTCTTCATGTGGTTTCTGCTGCAGACCCTGCACCATTTTAGTTGCCCTCCTCTGGACTGCTTTCATCCTGTCTATGTCCTTGCGCAGATGAGGTCTCCAAAACTGCACACAGTACTCCAGATGGGGTCTCACCAACTGTCTGTATAGAGGGATAACCACTTCCCTTTTTCTACTTGTGATGCCCCTTCCTACGCATCCCAGTATCCCCCTGGCTCTCCTAACCGACTTTTCACATTACTTACCCACCTTTAGGTCATGTGATATGACTACCCTCAGGTCCCTTTCCATTTTTGTTGTTGTCAGTACCTCCCCTACTATTGTGTATTCTTCTCCTGGGTTTTTGTTTCCCAGGTGCATTACTTTGCACTTCTTTGCATTGAATCTAAGTTGCCATATGTCTGACCATTCCTCCAACATTGCCAAGTCCCTTCTCATCTTTTCTACCCCCTCTTGTGTATCAACTCTGTTACAGATCTTTGTGTCATCTGCAAAGAGGCATGCTTTTCCTCAGACCCTCTGCAATGTCACCTATAAAGATGTTAAAGAGGACTGGACCCAGTACTGAGCCCTGGTACTCCACTAGTAACCCACTTTCTTTGGAATGTGTTCCATTCACTATTACCTTCTGTGTCCTGTTGTGCAGCCAGTTTGCTACCCAGGCTACCACCCTGGGACCCACTCCCAGGCTGGCTAACTTGATTATTAATCTTTTGTGCAGGACTGTGACAAATGCCTTGCTGAAGTCTAGGTAGGCCATATCCACAGCCCCTCCCTGGTCTATTACTTTGGTCACCCAGTCAAAGAAATCAATTAGATTCATCTGACATGACCGTCCTGCTGTAAATCCATGCTGCTTTGGGTCCTGTGCCCTGATGGCCTCTAGGTACTCAACAATTCTTTCTTTCAGAAGTGATTCCATCATTTTCCCTACCACTGAGATCAAACTTACAGGTCTGTAGTTCCCTGCTTCTGCCTTGCTCCCACTTTTGTGAAGGGAAATCACATCTGTCCTCCTCCAGTCCTCAGGTACCACCCCATCCTGCCATGATTTGTTAAAAAACGTGGTCAGTGGTGTCACTAGATCCTCCCTTAGTTCTTTTAGGTTCTGGGGTGAATCCCGTCAGGCCCCATTGCTTTGTCCACCTTGAGTTTTAGGAGTTCTTTCAGGACTCTTTCTTCTGTGAAAGGACTGGTGTCAACCCCTACCCAGAGTGCTTCTATTGTCTGGTTTAGGTAACTCCTCCTCATCTTCTTTTGTGAATACTGAGCAAAAGTATTCATTCAGTATCTCTGCCTTTTCACTGTCTCCCTCTGCCCACCTCCCCTCTCCTTTATTAATCTTCACTATCCCTCCCTTAACCTTTCTTTTCTCCCTAGTGTACCTATAAAAGGTTTTATCCCCCTTCTTAACTGAGTTGGCTATTTTTTCCTTGGTTTGAGCCTTTGCTATTCTGACTGCCTTCCCCACTTCTTTCTGCTTTAATTGATACAGTTCCCCGTCGTGCTCCTTCTGTGATTCCTTATACTTTTTGAATGCAGCCTTTTTCTCCTTAACCTTCCCTGCCACCTCTTTTGAGAACCATAGTGGTTTTTTACTCCACTTTATTTTCTTTATTTGTTTCACACAAAGGCTTGTTGCCTCTATGATGGCAGTTTTGATTTTTCTCCATTGTTCTTCCACCCCTCCTTTTTGGCCATTTGCTAGTGCATTCTTCAGGTAGTCACCCATTTTGCCAAAGTCAGCCCTTCTAAAGTCCAGTATCTTTGTTTTTGTATGGCTTATCTCCATGGTTGTGCTCATTGTGAAGCACACTGTGCAGTGGTCGCTTGTTCCCAGATGTCTACTGACTTCTAAATTTGTGATCCTCTCTCCATTTGAGAGTACCAGGTCTAGTATTGCTCCCTCCCGAGTGGGTTCCAACACTAGCTGTCTAAGGCCTGCCCCCTGCAGGGTATCAAGAATGACCCTGCTCTTGGAAGTTGCTGCAGTATATGTCATCCAGTTAACAGTTCTGTGTATTAAAACTGTGGCTTGCAAAAGCTGTCCTTTTTTTACTTTTTGCACTTCTGAACTGAGGCCCCCCTCCCCCCCCAATCACCACCACTTTCCTCCACATTCTGGCACCCATGACAGCTGGTCACTGTTCAGCACAGGAAACCACTATAAATAGGGTCCTGAGTAATATATTTTCTTACCACAGTTCTACCAGTAATATAAGGTGATTCACAATGCAGTCATTTCACATGTACTTACAGTGGTCAGTGTTCCTCAACACTGAAATCAACACCAGAATAGTATCATTTCTGAACCAACAGAGTTGAATATGTACTCTGGAAGAGAGGAGGGACAGGGAAGATATGACTGAGACCTTTAAGTACCTGAATGGAATAAACACGACTAATACAGTGAGGATTTTCCAGAGGACAAAGGGGAGGGACACGAGAGGACACCAACTGAGATTGAAGGGGGTTAGATTCAGGAGAGAGATGAGGAGTCATTTTTTCACTGAAAGAGTGGTGGACAAGTGAAACTCCTTGCCAGGTGAGGTAGTGGCCTGCAAGATGGTAGACAGCTTCAAGAGGGGTTGGAATAGGGGAAGGGGAAGGGGTAATAGAATGGGGGGAAGGGAGGGGGCAGCAGCATTATAAGGTGTTGGGTGCGCACTCGAACAGACCCAATAGACTGTGAGACTGCTTTCTGCTGGCATTTTCGTATGTTCATATGTTCAGAGCAGAACTGAAACCACATGACATTCAGATCAAAGTAAAAAATAATCAGTCTAAAACTAAAGCATCAAAATAATTGTTCCCAAATCACAAGACCTTGCTTTAAGGCTGAGGTCAGCTTTATCTGAAGTAGTGAAGTCAATCTTCAAAATATCCTGATGGTTGTTTCTAAAATACCTGCAGATAGCATGTGAAAAGCCAGGGGGATAGGACTGCAATGCCTATTGTGATTGTCAACCACACTATTGTTTGTATATGAACAGCCAAATTATTTGAAATCTATTTTGCGTCTTTACTATAAGTATTGTGATGAAGAATATACTAATTCCTGGAAGACTTGCTAAAGTTTCCCCACGTGTATGTGCATGTGTGTGCCTATCTCTGTATGTATGTATGTTATGTATGTACAGTATTATCTATCTACCTATCTATCTGTCTGTCTGTCTGTATGTCTATCTATCTATTCATCTAATAAACTATCTATCTATCTATCTATAATATATTCATTGAAAGAAAAGCCACAAATAGAGGGAAATTGGGCATTAGGGTTATTTCAACCTTTCCCCAGATCCTTGCCTCATGACCCAAGGCCAAGTTACCGGTCCAGGGCCATACCTCATGGGTTTGCAGCCTCAAGATGATAGTCAGTGAGGATAGCAATTTAATATGGGCGACCGTCAAAATGGCGACTCATACTCAACGCTATCCTCATGGGCTACTCTGCAAGGGTAGTGATCCTATGTGAAAGCACGTGTAGGAAAGGGTGACTGGAAGAGGGGGGATAGTGAGGGAAAGGGGAGGGACAAGGAAGGGGTTTTAGGGGACTGGTGTGCCTGCTGCCACCGAGCTAGCCATGTGGCATGATGGTGTGGGTAGCTAGCTCTAGCTCAGCGGGTACTAGGTTCAGGGTTCAGGACTGGGAGGGTAGAAATGTTGCCACTGCAGGACTTAACTCTTTTTTTTGAAATCCGAACTGTGCCCCTTCCCCGACATGCAGCCCCCTGAAGTTCAGAATCTAAAATCAGGAGGATGCAGGGGGGCAAAGCCCCCTGCGAGGGTGGGCATGGAGAGCACAGCCCCCCAAAAAAACACTTTCTGTTTTTCTGGATGTCAGATTGCCAGCAAGTGTATATCACCGGTTTGCTTTTTAGCGATATACACTTGCATAATATCAATTGCTGTTTTGTGATTGCTGTTATGACATGGAACCCCTCAAGATACAGGTCCAAGTTCTTGCCCCACAAATCTGGTGCTTCAGATAGGACTGGCAGCATCAGTCATAACTTTCTTTCTGTAGAGCCCAGTGGGACTTATGCAAAGTACAAGATCTGTCATGACTTTTTCACACAGAGCCCTGCAGGCCCTGCATGAAGCATAAGAGCACTCATAACTTTCTTCAGATAGGAAATAACTAATCATTTTCTTCAGGCAGGGCCCCAGTCCTGTAGCTTAAAGCAACAGACCCATGTGGCATGGCCCTAGACCTGCAGATTGGCCAAAGGTCATGGGGCTGGAGGCTAGAGGGAGGGGCTGGGTATTAGGAGTCAAACACCCCTAATTCCACATTTCCATCCTTTTGGGGCTTTAGAACCCTACCAATATATTAACATAGTTTTTTTGCACTTAACTTACTTTTTGAGAAAGCAGAGTCTCAACTTGCTTGGTACTGCACCCTTCGAGCTCTGCATAATGAATGTCCTGAGTCATAACTTGCTTTGTGTATGGCCCTTTGGGCCCTGCATTGATCAGGAGATGAATTCTAACTTTTTTTCATGCAGAGCCCTTTAAGCCCTGGAGGAGGCAGAGTGCACAAGGCCCTTCAGGACATGTGGATGTGTCCTAACTGTCTTGGCACAGGCAAAGCATGTGATGAGACACAATTTTCTTGAAACATTTTGTTCTTGTTAGAACATTTTTTGCAGTGTTTTTCCCAGTTGGTTGTGTGTTACAAAGGACATGTGTTACATGTTATGAGCACATGCTAAGTTTGTTGAAGTCTGTCTCAATTATTTTTTTGAGTGACTCACGAAAACATTTTTCTAATTAAAATACTAAGTATAATTATTTTTTTAAAGTTCATTCAGACACCTTCTCAGTCTTTTTTCTGACTACCCATACAACTGTCAACCTTTAGAGTTAAGTATTTTACAGCTGATGATATATAAACTGCTATAAGTTTATCTGATCCTTTTTATGTAGCTGTAACAAGTAATACTGTGGTATATTTTTACCCCAGGTGTCATCTTGAATCTACCGTGTTTCTGTGATAAACATTATATCAACATGCCCTTCAGAACATATCATTCTAAATCTGCTTTTTGAGACTCCTAGCATTGAATAATATACATTTTAGCTCCTAAGCCTGCTGTACCTTGTCTGATCTTTTTTCATTCTCCTTTTTCCTTGGAACTGTGTGTGCAGAAATGTCATCAAGTTGTTTATAAAAAGACCCTCTCCCCTCCTGTATTAGCTTAAAGTTACTGAATCCATTTTGGAAATGCTTATTTCACCTAACCTTTCAGCTCCTTTTATTTGAATACATTAAGTGTAAGTTAACTACACTGTAATTGCATTGTAACTGCAATGTAGTTGAATGCACCAACACATAACTAAACTGTATCTCCACTGCAACTGCAATGTAGTTGTATGCAACAAACATGACTACAGTGTAATTGCCCTATTGCATGTACATAAAGATTAGTTACATTGATACGGACACTTAAAATAAAGTGTAACCATTTATTCAGATAGAGTCTGTCATTTAGAAAACAGGTGATGTTGTCCTAGAAAGTCATTTCATGTGTCAGAGAAACTAATGCCTTCTCTTTCACACCACTTTCATATTCTGTAATTTATACGACAAATAATATTGTTTTTTTTCTTGTACTGCATGGGGCACAGGCAAAATACCAAAGATAAATATGTCACAATCTTGTCTTTTGAAACCCGAGCCCATTTCTAGCAGGTCATGACAGATGTCTATTTCGTGATCCTTGCAGATGTTGTTGGTACCAAGATGTAAAGTAATAATAGGGTTGGGCCCACAACTTTTGAGAATTCGGGGTAGTCTGACTAGTACTTCTTGTATTTTGACTCCTAAAAGACTGGATACCATGTTGTTGACTCTCCTTTTTATATACTGTATTGTAGTGTCACAACATTTGATGATACAGTCTCCAACTACTAGTTTAGTTTTATTTGTTCCTCTAGGGCCAGTGGGTGCTTTTGACTGATTTTATTCACCAGTGGGATATGTTTCAACCATTAGGGGGTCAAATCTGTTGCTAATGAGGATGGTTGGTGGTTGGAAAATCTCTGCTCTCTGACTACATTTATGTTTCTTGTGCAGGCGGACAACACACCACTCATCTTCTTAGGAGTTGTCTAATTCCTCCCTTGTTCATTTTTGGTGTTTTGTTTATCTCTTCCACCTCTGAACTTTCCCCTTGGAAGGAGTAAAAACTCATTTTGTAACTCCAACATTCTTACAAAAATTCCAAAAGTTTCAATTTGGTTAATTGCCTGAACACTTTTTAATTCAGTTTTAATAGAGTTCAGCTCAATCAACAGTGAGTCATAGGCCAAACATTTTACTCAGAGGAAGGTGTCTGCAGTGTCATTCATACACTTTTCAGTATACATTTTACATTTCGTATATTGGATAACCGAGCCTTCATTGCACAATAGGGCTAGGAGATCACCAGTTGGATCCATCGTGCATTAGAGTGAAGATTACAATTATAGTGATGACTGGGGCAATTATCTAATGAGATAAGCTACCTAGAATCCCTAGTTGATATTTAACTTGGTGTGACAGAATAATATTTATCTCACTAGAAGCAGGGTAGAATGAAGGTTGCTTCCCTCCCTTGTCTTTCTTGGATGACACCAGTGCTTCTCTCCCTGCACAGCGCCTCTGCATACAAGCCCATCTCCACTCGCACAGGCATCTACTAATGTAGGAAGCACACCAGAAATGGCATACCATAGCTTCTTGTTCACTTGTTCTCAAATTAAGCTACAAAAAATGCCTTTAACTGTTGCTTTTTGCTGAATCAGCCTATATTTGTGTAGCCTATGACTGCCTTTCTCCCTAAAGTGCTCCCTGGGGTAGGATTTAAGCTAAAATTATGTGGGAGGTGGTCACACACCACCTGTATCCCACACTGCCCTTGTCTAAAATATAAGGGTACCAGAGAGAGGAGAGAGGACACTCCTGCCTAACTAAGCCTTCTGGTTACGTTAAATGCACAGGCAAAACAATACGCACCAGATTTAATTGGTAAAATAAATGGCTTTGCATCAAGCCATGATAAAATCAGCTCTGTAATTTCACAAGTTAATAACTTTCAAACTGCCAATCTGATTTGCACCAACCGTGTCAAAAATTAACTCTTAATACTGAGACAATGCACACAGAATTTGACAGTCATTGGGACTAACATCACTGAGCTATAAGCATTTGAACAACCATATTTTATAGAATGTATATATGAATATAAATATAAAGAAACATATTTTGATTGAAGATTCCAGTCCAGAGTTATGGCAATTATTTACTGGCCTGGCAGGCAGGTAGATATATAAGCAATAAGACATGACAGGATGTGCATTGAACAGATATTACCACATGGCCAGGGGTGTAGTGAGGCACGAGGCTGCAAAATGAATGCCTTCAGTCCCTGGAAGTGTGGTAATAGCTGTTCAGTGCACATCCCCAGAGTGTCTTATTGCACTTACAAAAATGGGTCTCTGTATGCTGTAATTAAGAAACATTTGAGATTAACAGTTTTAAATATTAAAAAATATAAAATATTTGACTTAATTGTTCGTAAAATAATTCCTCCACCTACTTGTACTGTTTTTTTTAATTAGGCTTATTAGTCTTCTGTAGTTGTATTTGTTTCATTTCTGTAGTTTTGATTAGTTCCCCAGAGAGCAGTAGGCTAAAGGTCTCTATGCAGTTCATTATGAGTCAAAACTTTTTATATATAATTTGACTGTTTAGTGTCGGGAAGAGAAGGTCAGAGATCAGGACAATGGGGCAGCTATGGAGAGAAGTGCACACACTGAAAGCATTGGCAGGCTGAGTTCTGTGCTGAATCTACTACTTAGAACTATCTGTGTCAGTTAAGCATAACTGCATTTGTTTAGAAGTGCACACGTTGAAAGCATTGGCAGGCTGAGTTAGGAGTTGAATCTGTTACCTAAAACTATCAATGGTAATTAATTATAACAGCATTTGTTTTCTAGAGCAAGTGCCACACTTGATGAACATGACAGTGTACTATGTAGGAGGGAGAGATTAGCACAATCGTGATCTTTCAAACACCAGCGAGATGCAATCTTTCAAACTGGTTTTTTTTAGATATACTTTTTCCTCCTGAAGCATACCTGTCTGCTTCCTTCAGCCTGGTAACTCCACCAGGATATCCAGCCGCCATCCATTCTTCTGCACTTCATTAGGGTCTGCCTTGTCCCCTGCAGCTTACCCCCTGCAGCAGGGTGGTGGGGAGCCCCCAACTCACCAACCCGAAATGGATCCAGATCAGGCATGCCCCCCGAGCTGGAGATCTTCGAACAGCCATCAAGCTGCTTGACAAGGATGCCATTTTTTTCTCTTTCTTTCTCCCTGAGGTGGTGGGTGTGCAGTGGTGCCAGCTTGTGTGCTCCATCCCGGTGTTTGCCTCCCGACTCTTCCCAGAACACTGCGTGCATCTTGTCCCCCAGCCTCCACCAGGGGGCAATCATGCACTGACTGTCGTGGACCCCCCCACCTCGGAGAGAGAGAGCAGTCCATCAGACGCTCAATCCCTCTCCTCCCCTGCCAACCCCCGGTGACCCATGCTAGCTCCCAAACACCGGTCACCAGCATGGCATGAGGTGCAGGCGACCAGCGCCTCAGCCCTCAGCACCACCGGGACAGCTCTTTCAAACTGTTTTAAATAAATAAATAAATCAGCCCATTTCATGCTGTGGGAGCACAGTACCAGAAGTTACAGTAGCCAATCTCAACTTGGCAACTGCTGGAGCGGGACCGAGATTGTTACTGGATGCAGTGGGAGCAGGCATGCTGTGAGACTGCAGAGGGATTATCTAGTCAGAGAAACATGATATGCCAGCACTTTGTTTTTTATTGCAATTTAAGTCACATGCGTTTTTTTACTGAAATATAACTCACGTGTTCAAAGCTGTAAGAGGTAAAGTTGGAGTGCCAGTTTCTGTCATCGACTGGCAAATCTGTTATGAGTTGCGTTAGCATGATAAAAAAATGTTGGATTTTCAAAAACTAGTATTCTAAAGGCACATTGATTTTGAGATGCGGTCCTGCCTTTTAGGACTTGTTTTTACCAGTGCATCGAATGGATTTGATGTACAGGTAAAAACCAATCAGATTACAGGATTTTCTCTCCCCATGTTATAAAGTGACACTAGAAGTTGTCTTACTTGCTATGGGTTCCAACCTTCAAAACCAAGAATTTGTGCAACCCTACAAGTAAGAGGTGATTCACTCGTCCCCTGGTCTGATCTTCAAATCGATGAGATAGGGCCACTGCCTACTTCAGCCAGAGGAAACAAGTACTTGCTCTTTGTGACCTGACTGCTTACCAAAACAAGTGGAATGCATAACTGCTACTAGTGACACAGCTACTGTAAAAACTGTTGTCATTCTGATCCAACACATTTTTTACCTGTTGGGATTTACCTCTGAAGGTAGAGTCAGACAGATGTTCACATTTCACTTCAGATGTGATGGTTAACCTGTATGAGACATTGGGAATTCAAAAGAAACTTCATGTGGCACATACTACCCCCAATCCCCTGACAGGTAGAAAGAATGAACAAATCTGTTGCAAGCATACCCAAGAAGAATGTTTCAGAAAATGCAAAGGATTGGGTTCTCATGGTACTGCTTGCCTTAATGGCATTGAGATCCACACTGAACAGGTCCCCTGGACTAACTCCATTTGAACCCATTACTGGAAATGCTTCTGTTGTATTGTACCAAACCTGAGCTATGGTGTGAGCTGTGGTGATAAACTCTGCACAGGTCTTCAGTGGTGATGAGCTGTATGTGGAGATAACATCTGGCCAGACCATAGTGGTGTTAAACTGCACATTTAGCAAACAGCTGTCCTGGATGCCTTGGTGAATCAGGGAAGACTGACCCTTACATGTTAACTGCTCAGAGTCTCAGCCTAACTACCCACTCTCTCACAAAACTCAGGTTAAACAAGGTTCCCAAAAATCAATCGCCTCCTACCCTTTGCTCAGATGCCCTATGACATCACTTACAAGCCAGTTATTTGTGTCTTGAGGACCGGGTCCTCTTGGGAAATGTGTTTGATCTGGACCCCAGGAGTTTGCATATTCCAAAGGACATCTCCTTTGTCTTACTTCCTGTCTTGTACATCAGGAGTGACTGCTCCAGTCATTAACCAGAGCTCTTCACATAACATGAAAGGGCTGTTTGGGCTTTGAAGCATGAAAGGGATGTTTTGGCTTTCAAGTTCTCCTATGGATTGGCCAGTGAGTCCTGTAGTACAGGATAAAGAGATTGTAATCACTCTCCATAGTCATCTGGCATGCCTCTGGCAACTAACTTAATCTCATTTTCCCCTCACAGATTCATTCAAACTTATCAAAACAGTTAGAAGGAAATCTATTAAAAAAAAAAAACACAGTACAAAATTATATGGCAAGTTGCTACAGACTCAATGAAAGGGCATCTGTTCTGTAAGAGTGAGGAGAGAACATGATTTTTTTTTTGGTTAGCTGTGCTGACTAGAAGAAAGCAGGAGTGTGCCGCTAAATTACATCCACCCATGTGACTTCCTGCTGCTCCCACCACCACTTGTGGGGGTCACTTGGTTTGCTTATCAGACAAGGGTTAGGATCCTAGACTGGCAGACTGTGTACACCTACCCCAGAGAGAGAGATAGAGAGAGAGAGAGAGATACTTTAGGAAATCAGAAGGAACATCTATTTTATACAGCTGTCTGGTAGCCACATACAGCATAAAGACATTATGTGGCAGAAATCCTTGAAGCACTTATTCTTGTAGGACCACAGCTCATGATTAAATGACTAATTTGTGAAACACTGAGAATAATAATGACCATTGGAAAAAAATGAATTGCACACAGCTTACATTGAGACATATTTAGTGATTACATATGTCAGATACAGAGGATTCGCTCTTTGTTAAACTTGAGTGTACATCTAGTAAGGACACTTAGTCAGCCTACAGTAGATCACATGTACTGCTGTCAACCAGACTGCAGTGCTACCAGCACAGAGGTTTCTCCCTTCTTCTGATTTAGCCTTAATGTGCCTATTGCCTACATAAAGAAAGATCATAGATACAAACAATGTAATACATATTCTTTGATTGACTGGTGACTGTCTGCTGCCTTTGGGAAGGGGAGGGGGTGAAAGAGCCAGTGAGGACTAAGGCAAGAGAGAGTGGAAGGTTAGCAGCTGCATCTGTTTCATTAAAAATAACCGCCAGGTTTTGGGAGGTTTTTTTTAGTAGAAGGGTTTAAAGAAAAGGGCAGAGGTTGGGTCAACTCCCAGACAGGAAGAATAGTAAACAATGACATTATACTGTTTTGCCACTGCCGGACTACCTGGCTACTATTTTTTGACTTTCTATTTTTTATTTGATTTAAAACAGATTACATGCAATTATACAGTATACAACATTCATAATTCAAATTGTATTAATAAAACATTTGCATCACCCTTTTGCACAGCATGGAGCCTGAACAATAAATGAACATGCACGTAAAAATACAGCTTACATATCATACACAAAATTATTTTGTGTCAATGTTTTCAAAAAATTGAGTCCAGCTTTGCTCAGGACTAGTTAAATTTTTGCTGCTAATCTATACATTGAATGCAAAACTCCCCATATGCCAAATCCAGTCATGGAAGGAAGGAAGAAAGGAAAGAACCAAAGGGGTTCTCCATCTGGATAATATTAACTTTCGCAGGCCCAAGTATGTGGTTTGAATGCAGTGCTGAGTCTGCTTTGTTCTTGTTGTCAAAATATTGTATGAAATATTGGTACCAGACTGTTTCTCCTCTACCATTGTTTGGTGTAGCCAAAAAAATGTCATTCGACCTGGTCCTTTGAACCTACTCAAGTCCTCCTGAATCCTGAGACAGTAGCTTTTTTACAAAGAAGACCTGAATGTCCAGATAAGGGATTAACTACAATAGTTGTACAATGCAGTACTAGGGAGTGAGGGAGTAGTTGCATCTATTGTGACTGTGCTTTTCTGAGCAGAGCAGCTATCACACGAATTCAGGATTATTAAAAAAAAATCCTTATTCTAAATAGTACAACCTGTGCTCAGTGGCCTCTGATTGCTACTGTTATTCATTTGTTTGCCTAGTTCTCCTCTACCATTTTGTGTGCCCTAGTAAATAAAATGGCATGTGTTTGGTCCTGCTAAGTGTAACATTCTACAAAGGCCTGGCTGTCCGACAGGGGATTCATTGTATAACACAGTACGATGGAGGGACGGAGTAGCTTAATCTACTATGACTGTACTTGTTTGTGCCTTGCAGCTGTCATATTATAGTTGGATAATAAAAAATTCTTATCCTACAGTATATAGCATGCAGTGTGTTCGGTTGCCTGTGACTGATGTTGCCAATTCATTGGTACACAGACGGTTAAGGACAGAAAGAGACTGACTCCACTGAATCTACCTGCTGTTCCTACATTGATTTACTCTGCTCTTTCAGAGCTCTCCCAGCCCCAGCTTCCCTTTTGCTCCTAGTGACCACCTTGAAAATGTCCCACTGGGTTTTGAACCCTGAGGTAGTCCCAGCATAGATCACATTGCTGGGTAGACTGTTTCACCTATCTACCACATGCTCCATTAAGAAGTGTTTCCTGGTGTCCTTTTTGACTTTCAAAATTCCAAGACTTGCCTGCTCCATCCTTGTTTTATTCACAAAGTTTAAATCACATATCTGATGATGGGTGCTGCTTGTTTTGTGGTAAATAGCAAAAAACATAGAGTCCAGTGCACTCTTCCCCATGGTAAATCTGGCTCTACGATGCTGATTCAACAAATATTTTGTTGGCCGACGCTACAGTGATGGGTTTATGTTGACCACAATTGCGATCGGCATAAATCCATCCAAGAACACTGTGTTTTCTTCAGGGGCTTCACCCCCCCAACCATGCATACAGGAGGCTCTGCCCCCCCACACACCTTACTTGGGATAATCAACTCGAAATCAGAGTTGATTCAGGGAGGGGCTGCAAGACCCCGAGAAAGCAGTGCTGGGGACCTGCAGTGACGGTACAGTGACCCATCGCTATGTTGCTGTACTGTCATTCACGGTAGAGGTGTTCATGTTCAATTGGCATACAGGTAAATCTGAGAAGGTAAAATTTCTCTCTGCCTCAATTGGCTGTTTTTTTTACTTTTATCTCCTTGGAAAAGGAATTCTTTTAGTCTTCATATAAAATTCCAGTGTGAATTAGCCGAACCAATGGAAACCAAATTAAACTCTGAACAAATTCCAAAACTAGGATGCTCTACCATTTTTTATTCACAAAGTTCAAATAACATTTCTGATGGGGGACTACTGTTTTTTTGAGACATGTAACAATAAACAAATAAATAAAAAAACAGAACCCAGTGCACACCACCATGGTAAATCTGAGAAGTTACAATTTCTTTCTACCTAAATTGGCTATTTTCTTACTTTTATACTCATGGTAAAGGGGTTATCTTAGTCTTCATGTTAGAATTCCAATGTGAACCCAGAAGATTTGTAGTCACTGAAAGGATGGTGTCAGTCTGGGATAGCCTTCCAGAGTCAGTGATCAGTAATGCAAGAGTGAGATTATTTCAAATCAGTTTGAATCATTTCATAAGCAAGGTGGGATGTCAAGGGTATAAGTACTGATTAGTGGCAGATGGGTAGATGAGCTAAACCAGCTTATAGTCAACTGTAAATCCTAGTTTCCTAAGCCTAGCCTAGCATGGGACCCAGGCTATTAGCAAAGCATGTGCCAGCAGTCTGCACATACTTGAACTTTACTTGAGGGCTGAGGAAGAGTTGTTGCTTTGACAGTGTTGTTTTGTGTTTGATAGAACCTTTTGTGTATATAGCTGTGGGACACAGACTGAAAGGCAACAACTGAATATGCATAAGATGACATAATAGTACAGGACAGAAATACCCATCTTGTCTGTCCCTCTGCTGGCCTAGCAGACATATCCTTTTGTCCCGTTACTTTGTAGGTGTTTATCTGGTCTACGTTTAAAATGGTTTACATTATCTGATATTACTATTCCTTCTTATCAGTGTCAGTGACTCATTAGGTAACATGCTCACCTCTGAAGCCAGAAGATCAGATGGTCCTGGGTTCTACCCCTACACCAGGTACTTGTTGTAATACCCACATGTGACACTGTAGTGCAGTATGAGTGGGGTGCTGCACAACTGAGGCACCATCCTTCAGGTGAGATGTTAAACTGAGGTCCCTTCTTCCCATCTTTGGTCATTGTCCAGGTGAGTAAAAAATCCAGTGATACTTATCAGTGAAGAGTAGGAAAGTTTCCCTGGCATCATGGCAAAAATTACCATGTCAAAAAAACATGTCCGTGTAACCCACCCCTTAGGACGTACCTGGAAACAAGATATCACAGTTTAGAGTTCCTTTCCTGGTCTGAAATTGTAAATAAACAAACAAACAAATACAATTCTGAAAGACTATTCCACAATCTTATCCATCTCTCTAAGAAGAAATTCTCCTCGTATCCAGTCTAGAACCTACCACTGCAATATTATATTGCTATCCCCATCTGTGCCCACTACTCTCCGCCTCCATCTAGGACTGCTCTCTATCTATTGCCGCCAATCCTTTTATCATTTTATATATATATATATATATATATATATATCATAACATATCCCCTTGCATCTTCACTAGGTAAGACAGAGCAGGATAGTGGAGAGGCAGACACAAGCCCCTTCACGAAACAGAGGGTCTTGGAAGAGCTAAGCAAACTTAAGGTGGATAAAGCCATGTGGCCAGATGGTATCCACCCCAGAATACTAAAAGAGCTTCGGGAAGAAATAGCTGCACCACTAGCTGAGCTGTTCAATCTACTGTATCTCTGGAAAGTGGCAGAGTACCTCAAGACTGGAAAAGGGCAACAGTTGTGCCCTTGCACAGAAGTGGAAGCAAGGAAGAGGCAGGAAACTACCACCCAGTCAGCCTGATCTCTATAGTAGGAAAAATTATGGAGACATTACTAAAGGAAAGAATAGTTGACTACCTAAAGGAAACTGGAAAACTCAACCCCAGACAGCATGGCTTCACAGCAGGGCCCTTGTGCCAAACAACCATGATTGATTTCTTCAATTGGGTTACCAGAACAGTGGACCAGGGTGGGGTGATATACCTAGACTTCAGCAAGGCCTTTGACACTATTCCCCACAGGAGACATGCTAACAAACTAGAACACACAGAAGTCAGACAGAGAATAGCAAATTGGATTAGAAGCTGACTGCAGAAGAGGACCCAGAGAGTTTTAGTCAATGGGACATTATCAAGGGAGGGGTGTGTGACCGGTGGTGTTCCACAGGGATCGGTGCTGGGCCCAGTCATCTTTAACATATTCATCAGTGACATCACTGATGAACTGGAGGGGAAGGTTTGCCTGTTCACAGATAATACAAAGTTCTGCAACAGGGTGGATACACTAGAGGGGGCATTAGGTATGGAAGCTGACCTAAGGAGACTGGAAGAATGGTCCAGAAATTGGCAGTTAAAAAGTAAAGGGAAACTGTCTAAATACTGAACTTCCCTCCCCTCAAAGGCTCACCCCCCCAATTAAGCTTTTCACATGGAAAAGCCTTTTTTTTTGTAAAATCCACAAACTGGGAATATGGTGGATGCTGGGGGGCTCCATTTACTGTAAAAGTGTGGTGCCGCACTGCTCACTTCAATACATATGGGAGAGTTGAATATGTATTCACTGGTGGAGGGGAGGGATGGGGGGATATGATCGAGACCTTTAAGTATCTAAAGGGGATAAGCAAGACCAACACAGAAGGGATTTTCCAGATGAGAACGTGGAGGGACATAAGAGGCCATGGACTGAGACTGGAGGGGGGAAGATTCAGGAGGGAGATGAGGAGACATTTTTTTGCTGAAAGAGTGGAGCATCTTACCAGATGAGATAGTATCCTATAAGATGGTGGGCAGTTTCAAGAGGGGTTGGGACAGGGTAAGGGGAAGGGATACTGGAAAGAGGGGGCGGGAGGGACAGCTGTGAGATGAGGTGCTAGCTGTACACTCGAGCAGACTCGATAAACCATGAGGCCTGTTTCTGTTGGCAGTTTCATATGTTCATATATGTATTTAAGTGAGCGGTGCGGTGCCACACTTTTACAGTAAACAAAGCCTCCCAGCATCCGCCATATTCCCGGTTCACGGACTTTACAAAATAATAATAAAGTATGTGGCAGCTCGTAAAAAAAAAGTATTTTCCATGTGAAAAGCTTAATTGATGGGCTACGCCTTTGGGGGTGGGTAGTTCAGTATTTAGATAGTTTTCCTTTAATGCCAAGAAGTGGAAGGTAATGCACCTAGGGAAGCAGAATCCAGAAAAAAGTACATACTAGAACAGCATCGATTAGAGGAGACAAAGATGGAATGGGATCATGGTGTGATCATTACCAATGACTTAAAGATAGGAAAACAATTTTAAAAAGCAGTGCAGAAGGCAAGTGGTATCCTTGGTTGCATAGGAAGGGGTAAAACAAGCAGAAAGCAGAAAGTTATCATGCCCCTCTACAGATCCTTGGTGAGGCCACACCTCGAGTACTGTATTCAGTTCTGGATGCCTCACCTAAAAAAGGATATCTGCCATCTGGAGATGGTGCAGAGAAGGGCCACAAAGATGATGCAAGGGCTGCGTATTGAGCCACATGAAATAAGAGTCAAAGAGTTGAATGTATTCTCTCTGGAACAGAGAAGAAACAGGGGGAACATGATAGAAACATTTAAGTACGTCAAGGGAATTAACACAACTCAGAAGGAAAACCTCTTCCAGGAAAACAAGGCAGCACTTACAAGAGGGCACAACTTGTGTCTGGTGTGGGGCAAGTTTAGAAGCAGCTCTTGAAAGTACTTTTTCACTAAGAGAGCAATAGACCCATGGAACAGCCTGCTACCAGAAGTCATATCAAAGACAGTAAGGGAATTCAAACTCAATTGGGACAGGCAATGTGGGCAACTTAGGAAAAAAATATAATTGGGGGGGTAGCCACCTTGGGCAGACTAGATGGACCACACAGTCCCCATCTGCCGACACTGTTCATGTGTTCTTATGTTCTTATCTTTCTATATTCCAAGGTGAATTAATATAGTACCTCCAGTCTCTCCTTATAATTTCTTCCCCTCATACTCTTTACTATTTTCATAGCTCTCTGCTGAATACTCCGTAGCAGCTGCACCTCATGCCTTAGGTAGCGGACTAGATTTGCATTCCGTACTCCAGTTGGGGCCATACATATATTTGGTACACGAGGATAATCCCATCTCTTTAGCTACTGAGAAAACTATGCACGCTATTACCTAGTGACATGTTCAATAAATTGCTTTGCACTCTTTAAGCTACTCAATATTGTAATTCCCAGATTTTTCTCCTCTTTCAGAGTTAGTAATATACATCAATTTGGGCTACAGATTTTCCTTAGATTTCCACATCTGAAATGCAGAACCTTGCATTTATTGTTGTTGAAGATTATTTCTAACACATCTGCCCATTCCTTCAGTTTTCCAGATCACTTTGCAGACTCCGATAATCCTCTTCCATTCTAACTGTTCTTCAAATTTTTGTGTCATCTGTGAACTTCTCCACCCAGCAATTTAGCCCAGTGTCCAGATCACCGATATATTAAT
The DNA here is from genome assembly GCA_016271365.2 of Neoceratodus forsteri. Taxonomy (NCBI): domain Eukaryota; kingdom Metazoa; phylum Chordata; order Ceratodontiformes; family Ceratodontidae; genus Neoceratodus; species Neoceratodus forsteri. The sequence continues at coordinate 814,582,948 of CM057453.1, read as the reverse complement.
ATGAGCACTTTTCCCAATGCCAATCCCTATGAAGACTACCTTTACATAGTACTCCAGTCCAAGTGTTCTCCACTGACATATGCCTTTTGTTGCCTATCTGTTAACCAGTTCTCTATCCATTTTACTAATCTGTTTGATAGTTTAAAATGTATCCATTTCAATATTCTTTGGAGTGGGGAACCTTATCAAAGGTCTTGCTTAAGTCGAAGTGAATTATGTCTACAGGACAGCCTTAATTTATGCCTCCGGTCATCTTCTTTGTCAATCACAGCAAATTAGTTTGTCACAATCTGCCTAGCCTAAACCCAAAACAACAAAGACGTGTTCATGGAAAACCAAACAGGTGCTTGAGCCCATATCCAGAGAAAACACTTGACAGAACAATGGCAGCACTCAGAAACTAAACAGAAAGATATTCAGAAATGTATTAAATTATATAGCCAACCAAAAGGTTAATTCCAAACAGAAAACACAGCACAACCCTAACACCCCACACCCACACCCCAAGAATCAAAAGGGAAAACAAATAGGGTTTGGGGTCTTATGAGTCTTGGCGAATCACTGGTGGGGTCTTCCTTGGGAGTTGTCAACTGCAATGCCCACCCCATTCCGTGATAGATACTTAGATACATAAACGCTGTCAGCAGATAAGGGCCTATGGCCCACCCAGTCTGCTCATTTGAGCTTTTAAGTTCCCTTTATGTTTTTCTAGAAGTCTGTTACCCCTTACCCCTGACCTCCAGGATTCCCTTATGTCTATCTGATGCATTCTTAAAGGCTGTGATTGTTTCAGCCCCCACCACTTCCTCTAGCAAGGTGTTTCACTTGTCTACCACTCTTTCTGTGAAGAAGTTCTTCCTTATGTTTCCTCTGAATTGCCCTCCCTCCAATTTCATCCTATGCCCTCTAGTCCTGGAACTTTTTTTCACTGAGAAATAGTGTTTTCCTGCACCCTGTTCCTCATTGTAGGGTACTTGTATGCTTCTATCATATCCCCTCTCTTCCTCCTCTCCTCCAGGGAGTACATATCCAAGTCCTTCAGCCTGTCCTCATAGGACTTGTGAAGAATCCCTATACCACTTTTGTTGCCCTCCTTTGAACCTTCTCCAACCTATTTCCTTACATAGGTAAGGTCTCCAGAACTGTACACTGTACTCCAGGTGGGGCCTCACTAGTGTCTTGTATAGTGGAATTATGACCTCCCTTTTCCTGCTGGTGATGCTCCTGCCTATGCATCCCAGCATCCTATTTGCTTTACCTGCTGCCTTGTCACACTGTTTCCCTGCCTTGAGGTCATCAGAGATGATAAGCCCAAGGTCCTTTTCCTGCTTGGTGAATACTGTAGCCTCACCCCCTAACTGATATGTTGTCCTAGGGTTTTTATGCCCCATAAGCATTTCCTTGCACTTCTTTGCATTGAATTTCAGCTGCCAAACTCTTGACCATTCTTCAAGCTTCTGCAGGTCCCTCCTCATAAGTATATTGACTATATAATTCTGGAGTGTGCTTGACAACATAGTACACATGCGCCCTCATCTACAAACAAACCCCTGACCCTTTACTTCTAAAGCTATGACATATCCAGTGGGCCACCTGAGGAGCTTCAGTTCTATGAATCCCTGGTGTTTATTTGAGCGTAGACTCGCAGATACCATTGAAATAACCTAAAGGCCATTGACCAGGTATGGAGTGCTAACAGCAAAAGTAGCATGAGCAAAACTACAAGCCATGCACACCCACTCCGATGGCAGCCCTACTTTCTATGGCACAACCATGCAAGTGGTATTGCAGCTAGACCTGGTCGCAATATACAACAAAAGACAAGGGCTAGAATGTAATTTCCTAATGTAACATGCAAACTTTCATAAACAAAATCTGTCCATTCCCATTATGCTTCAAATAAGCAGATGAATATGAATAACACAATGTAGCATTAGGGAAATACCATATTTTGTTTTCCTATGTGTTTGGCAAATGCAATCATCCATTTCTGGTGTGGATAAACAAATCCCTAAAATAGTATAATGGTGTCTGTGCTTTTAACAGCAGTGCAGTGGCAGTCACTACCTTCCCATACGTAGCATACGAAATTCCATTTTGTATGTTGCTTGCACGCATGTGCAAGAAACATAGTGCCATCATCGGAGATTTCGGAGGTGTGTCACCTCCTCCTCCAATTCAGTCAGTGTGCTGGCAGGCGCGGCCCCTGTAAGCCAATGCATTTTGGAGCTGTGTGTACTAGCTCCAAAATGCAGTGGCATCTGATTGAAAGGGAGCTACGCGAGTGAGCACCGATAAGAAATCGGCTGCTCACGCCAGCTCCCCCCACACACAAGCAGCCGTGGCGCACCCCCCATCATTACACTAGCCGACGGGTGCCCAATCCCGCGGCTGAGCTGCACCCCAGCAGTAGATGCCACGCTGGGAGCCCACCCCAGTGTGGCAAGCAGTCTTTTGCCGGCCGGGGTGCCCTAACCCCGTCAGCTGACCGCCTAACGTCTCTGTGCTACGCCTGAGCCCACCCCAGCGTGGCAAATGGTCCCACTGCTATTTTTTTTTTTTTTTTACCTGTAACACAAAAACAGTCCTGGCGGCGTCTCCCAACTCCCTACAACCCGCACCAACCCACTGCGCACCCAGCCTCCCCACACCCCCACCCCATACTTACTTCCGGACTCCGGCGACAATCTTCGGTGGACCGGGAACATGTCTGCACTCTTCAAAGCCGACCGCGAACTGAGGAAATGCCGGTAGCTGTATAATGGGCTAGATAGAGAGGTTCAACTTTGTTGCATATCTCAGGCATTTTAGGGGGTTTTGCAAATTTTTCAACATAGGGTTTTGGGACCCCTTCTCGCCGAATGATGTCACTGTCATGGCGTTATTCGGGCCGAAGGGTGATTTCGCGCAGTGACTGTGAAATCACCCTTGGGCCTGAATACCACCTGACAGTGACATCATTCATGAGAAGGGTCCAAAACCCATGTTGAAAATTTGGTGCAAAAATTCCAAAAAATGACTGTTTTACGAGCGTGCATTGTGCAGTTCCTACGCAGGCTCGTAAGTTCGCGAAATTTCAATATTTTCACTCCAGATTTTCAACATTGCCATTTTACCACACCTTCTTATGAGCAGTATAGCTGTCATTTTTCACATCTTACCCAAAATGTGTTTCTGCCCATGTAGCTCAGAATGGCGCAGTTGGTGTGCGAAATCAATGTACGAGACAAATTAAGAAAATTACAGTGACACTGTTCATGAGCAGAGGTCTTAAAATGGCTATGTTGAAAATTTGGTGAAAAAATTCCTAAAAATGACTGTTTTACGTGCGTGTGTTGCACAGTTCCAATTCAGGCTCGTAAGTTTGCGAATTTTCAATATTTTCACTCCAGATTTTCAACATTGCCATTTTACCACACCTCCTTATGAGCAGTACAGCTGTCATTTTTCACATCCTGCCTAAAATGTGTTTCCGCCCATGTAGCGCACAATGGCGCAGTTGGTGTGCAAACTCAATGTATGGGACACATTAACAAAATCACAGTGACACTGTTCATGAGCAGAGGTCTTAAAATGGCTATGTTGAAAATTTGGTGAAAAATTCCTAAAAATGACTGTTTCACCAGGCACGTGCGTTCTTGTTCTATACCTTTCGTAGGTCACGTAATTTTCAATATTTGCACTCCAATGACTTCCAAATACCTAAACAGCATATAGAAGCAAGCAACATTCGGCATTGACAAATGCTTGTCTCACATTGCCTCATCTTCCTGTTTCAACAGCTGCAACTATATATTGTCACCAGGTCTGGATGCAATAGTATTTGCACCATATAAAGTACTGGTGGTCAAAAATAATCACCCCAAATCTAGGCCCAGAATTTTATCAGCACTCTTTTTGTGCTGTTGCTGCCGCTGGTCAAACACAGTCACTATTATGTTATTTTTACGGATTTGAACCAAAGAAAAGTGCAGTATGTAATTTAACCTGAGCACCTTGGTAGTGTGTAAAATCTTGTGGGCGGAGGGGTGCCAAGGTTAGTTCTGGCACATACTGTCTTCCAGTGTACAATATTCCTTTTTGCAAGTTATGTAATAGAGGAAAAATTGAGTGGTATAGATCAACAGGTTCTGCAGACAAAGTAAGCGCATCTCATTCTACTGAATAACAGCTAAAATGTACAGTCAGCTTTGGGCTGTTCGAATAGGGACCTCTCCCTCATAATGAGTTATTTAAAAGATACTCTCCTAACTTAAGATGGGACAGTACAGAGGTATGGACGATGAAGTTCGGAGGGATATCCCTCCTATGTGCTGGGCAGTTGAGAGGTAGTACAGTCAGCTTCTGGGTGGCAGAGAGGGACACCCTAGTAACTGTTTGGGACATGGGAAAGATACAGATAGATAGTTCTTAGTTGTAAAAAGAGGGCTGTCCATCCAAATGTGGAGCAGTTGAGTGGTATTGTCACCGAGGTGTGCTGTGAGTGATAAAAAGGGGACATCTCTTAAAGCTGCTCCAGTTCTAGTGTACGTTCTCCTCGCTGTTTTTCCCTTTTCAAAATGCACAAGGCTTAGCTGTTCTCTCGTTATACCAAAGACTGCTTGGCACGGAATAAACACAATAAAAGGACAGTCTTTTAGAGAATCAGCAACTCCGATCAGGCAAGTTGTCCACTTAATCAGGGTTGCCTAGTGAGCAAATAGGTCTGTTTCAACCACACAAACCACAATGCTGTTTATCAGTCGGGCATCATTTAGGGGGTTGCCAGGGGTTAACGTTGAGAACCCTCTGCCATGATTTCAGTCACAAACCCCAATAGCAGAGGATGCAGCATATTTTTCCCCTGCTTGTAACATTTCAACACCTAAAAAGGTGCTAGTCTAAATTGATTGCCCCCCCCATCAGCAAAATAGTCTTTCGCCCTCTCTTTTGATCTCTAGACCCATTTTTTGGCCCCTGCACTTTCTCAGTATGTGTTGGAAAGGCTCAAAGGAAGGATCACCCTATTCAAACAATTCAGCCTAACATACATGAGATTGATAAAACAACAGACAATGATGGGACAATTTTAAAGTTTAAACTCGGCAAGTGTTTTTTCTTTTTAGCTGGAAGTTGCTCTCCATTTTATGGTAGTAAAGTAAACACCATCATTCTGTAGCTGCAGCTCATTTATCCATTGTGATGAGAAGCAAATGTATCATTTTTTACCCTGTTTGGAAGGGAAGCTAAGGGGAGAACTATGATAAAAATGAATGGGTGTTGAGTAGCAGGGAGATGGCAGTGGCAAAAAACATCAATGGACGCTTTTCTTTTTTACAGGTGAGGGACAGTTTTAAAGTTTTAACTAAGTTTTTTTTTCTTTTTGGCTGGCAGTTGCTCTCCATCTTACAACCATAAAGTAAACACCACTATTCTGTAGTTGCAGTTCATTTTGACACTGTGATGAGAACCAAGGGTGCTGTTTTCTTACCCTGGTTTGAAAGGGATTCTTGGTTTATGCAGCAATAGACAAGAACATACAAAACCCTGAAAAAGGGGCCGGGGGCACCATTACACAGCAGGGAAATAGCAGCTTACTTCTCCCACTGCAGCCTGCAGCATGAGTTCCAGCTGTGGCTGCAAAAGTCAGGAAATTCCCACCATTCTCATGCAGAGAACACAGGTGCAGGGTTCCTCTCACTAAGCTGGGCTCCTGGGATTTTGGGTGCCCAAAAAACATATCTCTGGCAAAGTTTTAAAAACAAACAAACATCAGAATCTAACGAAATGAGTTCCATTTAGCTAGATTCTGGTGTTTTTACCCCCCAAAATGACGACATTATTATATATTTTCCATGCTTGTTAATTCATGGAAAAAATCAAAATGACAGTTGTCACAGTGCCATACCAAGCTAGTGGTGAGAAACCAAAAAAAGGGTCCTCGACATCAAATTTTTCATTCTATACTAGAACATTAACTCAAAAACACTACTGGGCATGTGCAGAATGGAAAAAAAAAACTTTAAAGCCCTATAACTCTTGGACCATTTAATATTTTTCCACCAGACCCCCTGAAAGGTACTATCTTAGGACATCCCACATCTGCCCTGCAAGTTTGGGAAGAAAATCCCATTCCACATAGGTTGTAGATGAGAGCAAAGAAAAAAAAAATGTCAAGTACAGGAAAAAAGTTAGACATTATCAGAAAATGACATGTGCATCTCAGAAACCGCACAAGCTGCCATCACAAAACTTTCCACAGATCAGAACAATGCCTACTAGACAACATATGCAAAATTTCAACTTATTTCATCAAATGGTGCCTAAGATATTAATGTGCAAAGTTTGGGGCTTAACACTGAACAGGCTACTCAACTATAATATATATATATATTATATGGTAGCACGATAGTAAAAGTGCTACCATAGTTAGGGTTGAGTAGCACTTTTAAAGTTAAAGGGTCAAATTTTGTACCTTAATAACTTTTCCACTGTTCAACAGATTTGCCTGAAATTTGGTATTCACAATTGGGCATGGTAGATCTTGGGATCTGCCAAGTTTCATACCAGTCAGATATACGGCTTAGGAGTTATTAAGCAACAACCAATTGCACAATTACGCTTTTTTGCGATTTCTTTGCTCTCGCCTACAGGATGCATGGTTTGTGCGACTGGTCCAACATCTTCAGGGAACTTGTGGCCAGGGTCCCCAATGTGCCTTTTGAAAATTTTGTGACAAAATATTGAACGGTTCAAAAGTTATTCAAAAAACAAGTTCCCATTATAAATCAATGGGAAAAGTTAATAAAATATTCAACACTTTCGCAAATGCACTTTTTAGTGTCACAAATGGCCCTAGTAGTGTCGCAAATCCGCCATTTTGTTTTCAGTTGGTGATCAGAAAAATGCTTGGCATTTAAATTTGGGACCCTCTAGGGACACAATTATTTTTGTGTTCACCTAGTCGGACCCTGAGGATGCTAGCCGTGTCTTTATTTTGGGGTAAAACACCCCAGAAATATGTTTTTCAAATTTTGAGAAACAGTAGTGTTGCAAAGTAGTGTTGCACTCATGACACTTTTGCAAAATTTTGCAAAAATTGCCACAAATTGCGACACTACTTTTTCATATTTGGCCAAAATGACAGGAATTCTTTGCTACCCTGCTGCGAAAGAATGGTTTGGTCTTTTGAGCTGAAATTTGGAGGGAAGGCAGCCAACATCTCACAAATGTGCCTTTTGGTGGTTTGGTGAAAAATATTGCACGGCTGCCAAGTTATGATACTCCAAAATTGATGTTTTTTCCCATAGACTAACATGGTGGCGTCCGCCACGCCTTTTGGGGCTTGTATCTTGAAAACGGTGCAAGATATGGAATTTTCGTCATGACAAGGCTATGCATTCAGAGAAATGCAGGCAGGAAAATCATGAATCATGGGGGAATTTTCCTACATCGTACGGTTCCTGAGATATAAGCAATTTAGTCTTCCAACTGCTCATTTTCTGCTCTGAGGCCCATTATTATGCATACATTCTTTGTACACACTGTGTTTCTCTATGTAGCTGTTGGGCAAAAGCAGGGTCTGTACTTATGTTACTGTTACACTTAGCATTACCACTTGTGTTTCCGTTCCTGTTTGCATTACTGTTCCTGTGTACACCACCGTGTGCGTTACGTTTGTGTTCTCGTTTGCATTCGCGCTTGCGTTCGCGTTTCCAGTGCCGTGATCATGCATGTCATGGTTTGTGTTTCCATATGTGCTCGCATTTCATTTTGCGTTTCTGTTTACTTTGGTGTTATTATTGCTGCTACCGTTACCATTTACATTTACAATTGCGGTAACATGCCCGTGCACATTATGGTTTGCGTTTCTGTACGTGCTTGCATTCCCATTTTTGTTTCTATTTCATTTGGCGTTATTCTTCATGTTAACTTTACCACTTGCGTTTACAATTGCGGTACCATGCCCGTGCGCATTACGGTTTGTGCTTCCATACACGCATCTGTTCCCATTTCCATTTCTGTTTCCTTTGGCATTATTTGTTCATGTTACCATTACCATTTGCATTTACGATTGTGGTACCATGCCCGTGCACATTACGATTTGCGTTTATGTGCGCGCATGCGTTCGCTTTTCCGTTTCTGTTCTCTTTGGTGTTCTTTTTGCTGTAGCACTTAACATTTGCATTTCAAATACCGGTGCCATCACTGTGCACATTACCAGTTGTGTTTTCATACGCACTTGCATCTCTGTTTCTCTCACTGTTCGCTTCGGGGTCACTTTGCGCTTGTGTTTCTATTAACGTTTACTTTATCATTTGTGTTTACATTACCATGTGCGTAACTCTTAGCTCTTGCATTTGCGTTACTGTTCCTGTTACTATGTGACAAGACATCATGTGGTGGGAGGGCCCCGCGCTACCGCCACTGCATTCTAGTCACTATTTATCGTCCTCATTCTCAAAAAGAAGGGAAATTAGAGGCAAAAAATTCCATTTAATTCATCAGTTAGGGTTGCTCCACAGCGACAAAAGCAAGGAAATTCAGTGTTAGGGTTGAAAACCCTAACTCTGCATTCACCCCCCCAGTACCACACACACACACACACACACACACACACACATGCAAGTAGGGGGGAGGACCAAGGCAACATGAACAATCATAGACAACCAGCAGCAGGTGACAGAAGTAAAATAGAACTGTCTAAATATACTACAAGACATCCCCACCATCCTAGACCAGGTACTGCATGCTCACTGGAGATACACAGCAAAACTGGGACCATGTACATCAATGGTACATATCCTTGATTGCAGGTGCACACAAGTTACCACACTTAGGAGTTGCATGGCCTTAGCTAGCAATGCCCCTGCCCCGGCACACCACATACTGCACCCTGAGTGGAGAGCCACAACAGCACTAAGGCCATGGATATCTATGGTATATCTTCCTGACTGGAGGTACGCACAAGTTAACACACTTAGGAATTGGAAGACCTCTGCCAGGCATTGCCCCACCCCCCAGACCAGGTACTGCATACTGAGTGGAGAGCCACAGCAACACTAAGGCCATGGACATATATAGTATATCTCCCTGATTGCAGGTACACACAAGTTAACATGCTTAGGAATTGGAGGACCTCCACCAGGAAATGCCCCACCCCCCAGACCAGGTACTGTATACTGACTGGAGAACCACAGCAAAAATATGCCCATGGACATCAACAGTGCAACTCACTGATTGCAGCTGTATAGAAGTTAGCACACTTAGGAGTTGCACAGTCTCAGGCAGGCAATGCACCCCTCAGAGCAGTTACTGCATCCTGAGTGGACAGCCACAGGAAAACAAAGGCCATTGACATCAATGATACCCCTCCCTGATTACAGATACACTCCAGTTAGCACAGTTATGAGTTGCATGGCCTCAGCCAGGCAATGCCCCCCAAACCCCGAGACCAAGTACTGCATCCTGAGTGGAGACCCACAGCAAAACAGAGGGTATGGACATAAGTGGTACACCTCGCTGATTGCAATGACACTCAATTTAGCACAGTTAGGATTGGCATGGCCTCACACAGGCAATGCCCCCCCAACCAGGTACTTCACCCTGAATAGACAGCCACAGATGACCATGCATATATCAGAGCATGACTGCACGCCGGCTGCTGGTTGTCTGTGATTGGTCATGTTGCCATGGTCCTCCCCCCTACTTGCATGTGTATATGTGTGTGTGTGTGTGTGTGTGGTGCTTGGGGGGTGGGGGGGTGAATGTGGAGTTAGCGTTATCAACAGTAAAAATGAATTTCCTTGCTTTTGTCAATGTGGAACAACCCTAACTGATGAATTAAACAGAGTTTTTTTGGCTCTAATATATACATATATATTACCCACATTCAATCAGCAAGAAACTGCTGCCAAGGAAGAAGCAAAAAAACAAAAATGGACTATTTTAACCTGAAATTTTCCCAAGATTTTTATTTAACAATATTTCTGCTCAGTATTCACAATGGAAGAGGAGGGGGAGGTACCTAAACCAAACAAGAGAAACACTCTGAATAGGGAGCGTCAATACCAGTCCATTCACAGAGAAAGGGTTTTGAAAGAACTCTTGAAACTGAGGGTGGACAAAGCAATGGGGCCTGATGAGATTCACCCCAGAATTCTAAAAGAACTAAGGGTAGAACTAGTAGCGTCACTGACTACTCTCTTTAATAAATCATGGGAGGATGGGGTGGTACCCGAGGACTGGAGGAGGGCAAATGTGATTCCACTTCACAAAAGTGGGAGCAGGGCAGAGGCAGGAAAGTGCAGACCAGTTAGATTGACCTCAGTGGTAGGAAAAATGATGGAATCACTTCTTAAGGAAATAATTGTTGAGTACCTAGAGGCCAGTGGGGCACAGGACCCAAGGCTGCATGGTTTCAGAGCAGGAAGGTCATGTCAGACAAACCTAATAGATTTCTTTGACTGAGTGACCAAAGTAGTAGACCAGGGAAGGACTGTGGATATGGCCTACCTAGATTTTAGCAAGGCATTTGACACAGTCTCACACAAAAGATTAATATACAAGCTAGCCAGCGTTGGAGTGGGTCCCAAGGTGGTAGCCTGGATAAAAAACTGGCTGGACAACAGGACACAAAGGGTAATAGTAAACTGAGTCCACATTGAAGAAAGGAGAGTAACTAGTGGGGTAACTCAGGGTTCAGTACTGGGGCTGGTCCTCTTTAATGTCTTTATAAGTGACATTGGAGAGCACCTGGAAGGAAAAGTATGTCTCTTTGAAGATGACACAAAGATCTGCAACAGGGTTGATACACAAGATGGGGTGGAAAGGATGAAAAGGGACTTGGCAAGTTTGGAGGAATGGTCAAATATATGGCAGCTCAGATTCAATGCAAAGAAGTGCAAGGTAATGCATCTGGGAAACAAAAACCAAGGGGAAGCGTACACAATGGGGGGTGAGATAATAACAACAGCAAAAATCAAAAAAGATCTAGGAGTAATTATATCAGATGACCTAAAGGTGGGCAAGCAATGTGAGAAGGCAGTAAGGAGGGCTGGGGGGATACTGGGATACATATGGAGAGGCATCAACAGTAGAAAACAGGAAGTTGTTATCCATCTGTACAGACAGTTGGTGAGACCCCATCTGGAGTACTGCGTGCAATTCTGGAGACCCCATCTCTGCAAAGACATAGACAGAGTGGAGGCTGTTCAGAGGAGGGCAACCAAAATGGTGCAGGGTCTCCACCAGAAGACATATGAGGAGAGACTAAAGTAGCTTAATATGTATACATTTGAGGAAAGGAGGGAGAAGGGGGACATGATAGAAACTTTCAAGTATCTCAAGGGAATTAACAAAATACAAGAGGGTAGCATCTTTCAGAAAAAGAGATGTGCAAGAACAAGGGGGCACAATTTGAAGATGGGGGACGGCTCAGAGGTAATGTTGAAAGTATTTTTTCACAGAGAGGGTTGTGGATGCATGGAACAGCCTTCCTGAGGAGGTTGTGGAGTCAGGAACAGTGGGAGAATTCAAGAATGCATGGGACAGGCATAAGGCAATTCTAGTTGGGGGGTAGGAGGAAGTAAGCTGTTGATTAACTAGAATCTGCAGCTTATCCATCAGGTAGGGAAATGGGCAGACTGGGTGGGTCAAGCGGTCCTTATCTGCCATCAAATTCTGTTTCTATGTTTCTATACTTAGTAAAAAAGGAAATGTTAAGCTGTTTAGTCAAATTCAACTCCAGTTCTTGACGTGAGTGTGTTCTCAGTGGTCCTGCACACTGTGATCAACTGCACTGCATAACTCTGACTCTGAAACAGAGGTCTGATTTTCTTATAGACATTTTATTAAAAATATTGGCTTTAAAATGGTTCAGTGAATCAGTTTTAAATGAAATGTTTTCAATGAATCACTCAAGTTCAGCATTGTATTTATACACTAAGCACACATTTTATTCAGTGCTAACTTTGCCATTTTTTTTTAATTTCTTGCACCAGCTATAAAAATAACACTCAGAAAATCTGTGTGATTATGAGTTTCTTTTTTTTTTTTCGTGCACACCCTTGGTGTGTGATGACCTCATAAACCTCAGGTGTATAAAAAAAACTCATAACACACAGATGCCTGAGCATTATTCTATATATAATTACTAGTGAGCAATTTTTTCTTAGGGCTCAACCAGTTGATATTTGCCATAATTACCAGTTGATTATTACAGCATTCACGCACTCCGTCAGTCAAAAGGGAATGCTCTTTCATTGGCTCCCTGTCTATGTGTTGGCGGTCTAAACAGTTCTTAAAACATGGCAGCTCCGTAACTTTGTGAGTGAAGAGCCACCACAACAGTACCCTGACCTTCCCAGAATCATTTTTGTAAATCTATCTGATTGATCCTACCATTTATTTCTGTTAAAGTAGCTGGTTGCTCCTGCAGTTCGCCAGCCAGCCAGCCTCTTCTGACACACACTGTCAGTGGGAACAGGTCCGTGACTGACTGTCCTCATGAAGAGATAAGTGCAATCATGATGTCAACCGTAAAATAGAAAAAAAAAGAATTAAAGTGGGAGCATAGTGAGCTGCAGGCTTCTGTGCTGTGTTTAGGCTGCTGTGGGTGAGAGGGGGCGAGAGAGTGACTGGGGACTGCTGCACAGCTGGGGAATCTGTAGTGGAAGCTGGGGAGTGCTGGAAGCTGCTGCTGCTGCTGCTGCTGCATTGGGGCTGCTGTGGGGGTGCAGGAGTATACCCCAAAGAGGTAGACTGAAGGTGCCATGGGGGGATTAAAAAAAAGGAGAGAAAGACAGTGTGTGTGTGTGTGTGTGTGTGTGTGTGTGTGTGTCAGTCACAGCACTTGGGCTGGAAAGAATTGCTCACCAGCAATTATATAAAATAAAAGATGTGAAAGTGTGCATATGAGAATTGAAAGCACACCCTCAGTGTGGGATGCTTTGATAAACCCCTCAAGCTTTGCCCTCAGGGTTTATGTGGCATCCCACACCTCGGGTGTGCATTAAATTCTCATATCACACACTTCCCCATCCTTTGTTCTACATTTACTTCAAAAGTAGCTGCGAGTGTGTGTGCGTGAGCTCCATAAATAATTAACACATCTTTTTCCTTTGATGTACTTACTGTTCTCGGTCAGCACTCCTGTGTGTCGATTGGTCTGTACTTTGAACCACTGTAATGTGGCATACTTTCACTTCACTCGTATCATTGCATGCCAGCCTATGCTTTCCACATCATGAAGATGATGACCTAACTTGTGCCAACCACATGGCCTGTACTGTGTATACCGTGATCCGCTATCATGCACCACATATAGTAATGCCTGTGTGCCACTTTCCTGATTCTGACGCGATGACTTCCTGTAGCCGCCCAAGGATGATAATCTTCTTCACATAACTAAAACATGCTCACATTGGAGTCAGAAGGCATCTACCTTCCCCATCGCAGCTCCATCTTGTACCAACATCTGTGATCATCAAGGTGCACTTCTGGAGTCCATGACATCTCTCCTCTGTTTAATAGAAAAAAAAGCTCCACCTTCAGAGAACCGATAAACATTACTAAGATATAGGCACCAGCAGACTCTTGATAACATAGTTTTATTGATTTTATGGAAATTTTTATTTATTTATTTTTTTAAGTTATTTTAAGTGCTGCTGTAATGTTGATAAGTTAATGGAATGTTTTTAGCTTGTGTTTTCCCTATTTAACATTTTTCTGTCTGTATTTTTATGTTCTAGCATTGTAAAGACATTAACATATGTTGAACAATAAACTTAAAAACTTAAAAAAAAGCAAGGTGCAGTGGGGCACATGGACCTCCTTCCCCAGAGAAGGAGAGTGTCCTCTAGGTGCTTGCTCCTCCTCCACCCAACTGGTCACCCCATGACTCAGGCTTGTTTCTGAACTGGGGTCACTAGCATCACGAATGGTAACACTACTGCTGCTCCAGTGGGCCAGCTTGGTTGCTGAATAGTTATATCAGATAAGCAGTTTACCATCTGATAACATTATCTGAATCACAGTTGGATTTTGTGTGGAACTGGATCATCTGGAAATCTGTCCTATAACAATTGGATCAGAATTTGATCTTTACAAGCATCTCAAAGCTGCCTTAATATTACTTGCTCTTGGATGAGTACTGCAAGGTGAGTGCAGATAATATGATGGATGGAAACTGGAAATTCAGTGAGTTGTAGAACTTGCAAGAATTGGTAGAGTACATCATTTATGCCATCTAATTCTAAAATCCCCCAAATTCAAGATAGTCTGGAGGTAATTACAATTCCAGAAGTATATTCTGCTAAAAACTCCTTTAAGTCTTCTTTATCTGCAGGTACTGATGGTTTTCCTTCCCAGTTTTTAAGAGAAATTTCTTTTGAAGTAGCTGCTCCCCTAACACTACTATTCAATAAATCACTCTACACTGGTATGGTAATAGATGACTGGAAAGAAGCCTGGGTCATACCTATTCACAAGGGAGGAACAAAACAGAGGGTGGAACAGTATAGACCTATTAGTTTAATGTCCTGCATAGGAAAAAATTTGGCAAAACTTATAATGCATAGAATTAACACGCACATCACAAAGAATGGCCTAGAGGACATTACACAGTACGGTTTTGTTGCTGGTAGATCTTGTCAGAGCAACCTGATTAATTTCTTTGAACCTATTAGTGCCGCCCTGGATGCAGGGTTCCCTGTGGATGTTGTTTTTCTCGATTATGAAAAGGCGTTTGACTCAGTTTCTCATAAGATCCTAATAGAAAGCTTGGTCAATATTGGTTTGCATAAAAATATTGTCAGTTGGATCTCTGCGTGGTTAGCAGATAGACGACAACAGGTAAATATTAGGGGTTATACTTCAACCTGGAGCAAGGTGACTAGTGGTGTGCCTCAGGGGTCGGTCCTTGGCCCTACTTTGTTCAATATTCTCATCTCAGGTATGAAAACCAAGAACAGGGTTTGGGTCAATAAATCATAGTGACACTAAGTTGGGGTGTATTGTTAATGATTGTACATCTATTTCTATGTTACAAGAAAACCTAAATGATTTATTCAATTGGGCTGTGAAACATAAACTTAATTTTAATATTGCCAAATGTAAAGTTATGCATTTTGGATTTAACAACAGATGTGCTAACTATTATCTGAACAACCTTTTACTGAACAAAGTAACTTCTGAAAAAGACCTGGGCATTTTTATCACTAATAATTTAAAATTTTCTGAACACATTCAAAAAACTTCCCAAAAATGTCATAGATTAATAACTTGCCTATTTAAAAATATTAAATCTAGAGAACCGGAAGTCTTACTTCCTATTTATTGCAGTGTAGTAAGATCAAATCTAGACTTTTGCGCCTCTTTTTCTGCTCCAACCTTGGTAAAGGATAAGATACTAGTTGAAAAAATACAGAGAAGATTTACCAGACAAGTGAATAATTGTAAAACTTTATCATATAACAGTAGATTACAAAAACTGGAACTTTATTCCTTGGAATATCGTTCTTTAAGAGGGGACTTATGCCTAATCTATAAAGCTTCCAGGGATAATTCTCTGGCTGAAACAATATGCTTAGAACGGTATAAGAAAATAAATAACACCAGATCCCATATACTACAATTAAAATCAGTCACAAATAGGTCTACTAGTCGATAACAATTTTTTACCCAGAGAATAGTCCAGACTTGGAATTCACTGCCTCTTGAAGTAGTATACAGTAGTTCCTTCCAGTTATTCAAAACAAATCTTGACATTTTTATGAGTAATAAAAAATATGAATTCCTTCCAGGTTAGGGATGGTGAGTTCATTATGGGCTAGTCCCTCAAACTCGTATATACCTATGAACCTATGAACTTATGAACCTATCTGGGCATACAATGGTAATTTACTCACCTGCTGCATTAGCATTTCTTTACAGCATTCCCCAAACTCCTTGCAGACAGGGTTAACCTGATAGGCTAAGCATGCACACATGACTAATAATTCAGAATCCTATCCCTGTATGCTCCAGCCCATCCATCAGGATCTTAGTTCAAGTCTTCCATAGCTGTAAACCTAGGTATGTACCCTGAGAGAGAGATGTAATTAGTTTACACAAGGCATGGTTCAAGCCAAGGAAGGTACCTCACAAGCATAATATCTGGACTACCTGGTTTATTTATCACACTACAAACAGCTCCACTTCTCTAGGTTAAAAATATCCACTGACATCATGCTAACATTGCCCTCAAGCTATAGGAGCATGGGTCCTTGCTGGGAGAGCCTGGGGACACTGTGAGGGGATGCTAATGCAGTCACCTTTACCAGGTGAGTAAATACCATTGCACTTCACATATCTTTATGGCATCCCCCAAACTCCTTACAAACAGGGTCATAAAAAGCAATACAGAATGCCCCAGGTGTGGGGGACCAAGGCGTCCGTTATTTGATCAAGACTGTCCTAAGGATCTTGATGCCACAACTGACTCTGTCCTTGTGTAAATCCTCCAGTTTATAGTTTCTAGCAAAATTGTACAAAGAAGACCATGTAGCTGCTGTGTATACGAGTATCTCTGCCACTGATACATTATTTCTCTGCCCACAACATGACCACTGCCCTGGTATAATGAGCTTTAATGCTCAGAGGAGTCTTTTGGCTACTGGCCATCTAGGCCTCCTGTATGGCCTTTTCAGTTAGCTAACTATTTTGGTCCTAGGCACTGCAGTCCCTGTTTTGTAGTCTTTCAGCATTATGAACAATCTCTCTTTCTAATTGGTGTTGTCCATATCAGGTAGACAGATGGGGCCCTCCTCACGCCTAGTGTATGCCATTCCACCTCATCCTCATTGCTAGGCTGGGTGAAGAAGATTGGTAATTTGATGGTTTGAGACTTGTGAGAATGTGAGGAGACCTTTGGGACAAATGCCAGTACTTTCCTGAGAGTCACCCCTTCCAGATGCATCAACAGATATGGTTGACAAGTCTTGCAGTTCATTCACCCTTCTGGCTGAAAAAATAGCAACCAGAAATACTGCCTTGTGGGTTAACCATCTGTATTCTGCCATCTGCATGGGCTCAAACAATAATGCTGTCATCACCCTTACTACAAGGTTGAGGTCCCAGGGTGCTGTGACCTGCTTTTGTTTGGGAGGAAGTTGTGTTGCAGCCTTAAGAAACTGTAAGATGTCTGCGTAGGCCCCAGTAAGTTGTTGCCCATGTGACCTGCTGCTGCTCCAGTTGCTGTCAACTAGATCCTTAGTGAGCACACTGACAGACCTGCTGTAGAAGTAGGAGTACTTGTGGTATGGACACCTCTGTTGGAATCCTGTCATGTCTTTCACACCATCTTCTGAAAATCTTCCATGGCCTTGAGCAGGTGTATTTCATGGAGGTTTGTCTGCCAGCAGGAGGGTGTCTACTACTGACAGGTGGTAGCCTATGCTCAGCAGTCTCAGCGGAGCCAGGCTGCGAGTTTCATTGCCCCCGGACTGGGGTGCCTGATCAGACCTTGTGTTAGCATGTCCTGTTGGAAGGAGATGTGCCATGGTTGGTCTCTCGCCATCACTGCTATTGAGGCAAACCATGTTTGTCCAGGTCAGTAAGAGGCGAGTAGCACTACTGTCACCTGAGTTCCTTGAATTTTTAGGAGAACTTGTGGAATTAGTGGGATAGGTAGGAAGATGTATGCCCTGTCAAACCTCCACTCTGCTGACAGAAGATTAATTGCTTTGTAGTCCTGTTCCTTGAAAATGGCCATGAAGTTCTTTAGTTGTGTATTGTTTTTGGTGGCCATTAGATCTATTTTCAGTGGGCCCCAGAGCTCGCTGATCTGTCTGAAGATATGTGGGTGAAGCTGCCACTCTGCTGGGCTTATTTGTTGTCTGCTGAGCCAGTCCACAGTGACATTCAGCTTCCCTGCCAGGTGCACAGCCTGATGTTCCCTGTATTGGTCTGTGCCCATCAGAATATCTTCCTAGCTTTTTGTAATAGCTTGGTGCTTTTGGTGCCACCTGTTTTACAATGTAGTAGTAGTACAGATACATAGATACATAGACAGTGTCGACAGATAAGGGCCTACGGCCCACCCAGTCTGCCCATTTGAGCTTGTAAATTTACTTTATGTTTTCCTAGAAGTCTGTTGACCCTTAACCCTGACCTCCAGAATTCCTTTATGTCTATCCCATGCATTCTTATTTATAAGGTACCCTTCCCGCAAATGCTTAGGGCACTGTACAGAGTGACAGACAATAAATAAATAAAAAAAAATCATAAATAAATAAGAACACTAAAATCTATGTACACAGCAGCAAAGGGATGAAATACTGCATCTTTACTCCCCAAAGGCCTGGTTAAACATGAAGATTTTCAATCCTCTTTTAAAGGCCTCCAACATGGGGGCCTCCCTCAGTCCCCTGGGTAGTGCATTCCATAACAGAGGGCCAACCACCTCAAAGGTATGGTCTTCAGAGGACTTAAACCAGGCCTTTGGGAACAAAAAGAGGACCTCGGAGGAGGAGCAGAGGGGGTGCTAGGACTGGACAGGATGCAGGAGCACCAACAGGTTGGCTACTACTGCTTGATTGTCTGAGCAGATTAGCATGTTTTTCTCCTGAATCATTCTCTGAAAGTGGACCAGGGCCAGGTAAATTACCCTCAGTTTCAATACATTGATTGGGTTCCTGGCTGCTGAATGAGTCATTTTCCCTGGGTCATTTTGGCACCCACGGATGCTCCCCACTCTAACAGTCTCACATCTGTGTGGATAACGTGGTAGTGAACCACATGTATCAGGATTCCCTTGATGTTGAGCAGTGAGGTCCACCACCGTAGTGATAACCTTACTGTGTGATTCAGAGGGGCTTCCTTGTATGTGCCACGGCCCAACAGTGTTGCATGTTATATGGTTAGTGCCTGTAGTGGCCCTTATCTTCCACATGGCCCATGATACCAGGTCTATGCATTTGGCCATCATGCCAACCATTGAGATTCTCTCCTTTACTTTTAAATTGTTTCCAGGCTTGACTGGCCACTTTGTCTGCTGTGGTCTGTGGCAGCTGTACTGTTGTGTTGACTACGCTGATTTGTGCCCCAAGATACTATATGGGCTGGTTCGGTGACAGGCTGCTGTTGTTCCTGTTTATTACCCAAAAATAGGCCAACAGGATCTCAATGACTTGTGCTATATCCCTTTCTGCTTATTGCTTTGAATGGGTCTAGATTAGACAGTCATTCAGGTAGGGAACCATGTGGATACCCCTCTGATGCAGAAGTGCTGCTAGCACAACTGAGACCTTTGTGAATATTCTTAGTGTGGAAGCCAGTCCAAATGACAAGGCCTGATATTGGTAGTGTTGTCAGAGCATGTCAAAGCAGAGATACTTGAAATGGCTGGGTCTGATGTGATGTGTACATAAGCATCCTTCAGGTACATGGATGTAAGATAGTTATCTTTCCTTATGGACCTCAGTGTGGACCTGATTGCCTTCATCTTGAGCATTTTGTATTATATGAAGTTGCTGACATACTTTAGGATCTGAACTAGTCTCAAAGTCCTGTTCTTTTTTGGGACTAAGAAGAAGAAAATTGAATAGATGCCCTGTCCCTGTGGATTGAGGGGCACCTGTGCAATTGCTTTGGATTGTAAGAGATTGTTAATAATTTTTGTTGCATTCTCCCGTGAATACTTTCTCTTTGAAACTGGTGATATACTAAGTCGGTTTCTGGTTGGCTTATTGGAGAATTAATTTGTGTATTCTAGTGATATGGTCTTTTGTTCCTGTCTGTCTGTCTGTCTGTCGTTGTTATCATACATTGGTCATTTAACTGAAGCAGTCTGATCCCTACTGGGTGAGAGTGGTTGCTTGGGCATATATAGTCACTGTGATGATTGTTTAGACTTGAAGCCCCTGGAGTTAAACTTGCTGTTGTTGAAGTTATTTTTTCTGAATCTGTTGTTTTGGTATGATCTGTTGTCTGAAGTGTTGACATTGTAGGTGTGTCAGTTGTTCCTGCTGTCCTGTCTTCCCTTATTCTATCAGAATTTGTTCGGAAGGGTGGAAGGTAAGATGGGCATCCTGATTGACCTTTATCCAAATTCTTGCAGTCCTATTTCTGTTTTATTAATTCTTGTAGTCCTTTTCCAGGTTACCCTTTTTAAAAGGTAACTTTTGTAGGAGTGTCTTAGATTCTGTGTCAACATTCCAGATCTTAAGCCATAGTGTCCTCTTGGCTCAATTTGCAATAGCCATTGCTCTGGCATTGTGTCTTGGTGCGCCCACCACCATGTCAGTCATGTAGTTTGCTGAATGAAGGCGGTAACTGACTAGCTTCAGCTGATCTGACTTGGTGGCTAGGGTCTTACCTTTTCCTGAGGTCTGTGTGGGTGGCTGTTTATGTTTGTCTGTGTCTGTAGCAAAGTTTTGGGGGATTTACAAGATCTTCTGCTTGGAGTAACTACACCATTCCTGCTCACTACATCTGTGAAGGTCTTCTGGACTGGATTTTCTGCAAAACATCACCACAAGGTATTTGCATTTTCAGTTTAAAATCAACTTTTTGGAAGCTATACCAAGCAAAACAGAAATCAAACAACTAGGTCTGACAAACTCCAGTGACTCTGGGTCCTGCTCAAATCCACATTTTTGTCTGGCTTGCTCCTAAGTGATCTATTTGTGGGCTTTTAAACAACCTCTTTAAATAACAAAGGAAGCACAAGGACAAAAGGATTTCAAATCCTGCATTTGTACGAGTAGGTGTGCCCCAGGCTATCAATGTAATGGGTCTGGGGAGTGCATGCCTGCAAGGTGTTGCATAGCCAAAGCCTCTTGTCAATCCCTGCCTAGCTGTGACCCTGGGTGACCTCTGTCATGAGTTGAACCAATGTTTTACCAACAGTCACACCATGTCCAACAGCTGTCTTGGGGTTGCCCTTGTAACTTTTCTTGTCCTACTTTGCCTTGACAGAATTACACTATCCTTATGGAATGAGGATGGCTCAAATAAACCTAGGACCGAGCACCGTATTGTTTATAATACAAGGATACTACAAACTAATCTTCTCTTTTAAAATGGCTGTCCCTACCGTTCTCTGCATATGTTTAGGAAACTTCAGAACAAGTCTGCATTATCCCATCCTTTTCTAAACGTGGGGCTGTGGTTCCTTGTCATCATTGCCATTCTGCTATCTGGGGCTATAGAGACAAATCCTGGGCCACTAGATGCTTACTTCTCAGCAGATGACATACATAGTATGTCCAAACATGGGCTGTTAATTGCACACTTGAATATAAGAAGTTTGATGTGTCACTTTGTGGAACTGGGGTCATGGGTCAAACTGTACAGTCCTGACATCCTCTGTCTCACTGAAACCTGGCTAAAACCATCAGTTACTGGCTCCCTCTGCTCCCTGCCAAATTACTCTGTTATTCGAAGGGATAGGATATCGAACAAACGTGGTGGTGGAGTTGCTCTGTACTACAAAAATAATCTGACTGTCTCTCTCTTCTTGCTATCCCGGATGCTCAATCGGTATGTGAATACTTGTATGCTACCCTTGCGTTGGGAGCCAAGAAACTGCATGTTATCTGTGCATATAACCCCCCAGCGGGAGGGATTGCGGGTCTAGAGTACCTGTTGGAAAATACCTCTCAGAATTTTAATCATAATGAGATTGTCATCTTAGGGGGCCTAAACTTAAACTGTCTTGGGGCAGCTCTCAGTTCTCTTCAATCTCTGACTCATAGCTACAACTTGCATCAGGTGGTAACAGTGCCGACTAGAAGTCTGTCTTCATCACCACTAGGCACACTATTGGATTGGGTGCTGGTAAACTGGATCGAGCACATCTCAGCCACTGGTACTCTTGCTGATTCCTTAACTGACCACTCTCCTACTTTCTGCATCCTAGCCTTGGGAGCACCTCCATCTCCTCCACCACATCTCATCACTCTCACAAACTTTGCTCACCTAGACCAAGAGGTGTTTCTGTATGACGTCTCCAGAATTGATTGGTCGGAGATCTATCTATCACACTGTTCTCAGGACGCTGTTAACCTCTTCATCACTAAATTCCTTACGGTTCAATGTAAACATGCCCCAAAGATCACCCGGAGAGTGAGGGTAAACAAACAAGATAGCTAAACAAAGACTTGCTCAAAAGTTTGCACCTTAGAGATAAACTCTGGAAGCCTTTAAAACATCAGGCCAGCAAACAGATTTCAATGCTTACCGTACGCTACGAGATTCATGTAAAGACAAGGTCAGTGCTGCTAAGAGCAAGTACTGTAAAGACCTACTGATTAACTTGGTCAATGATCCCAGAAAATTCTGGTCACACATCAAATCCTTCCTAGGATCCTCACAGTCAACTACCCTGGTGATATGCTTGATAAATTATGTGCATTGCAATGACTCACAAACCATAGCTAATTCTTTTCAACCTGCATTTCTGATCTCTCCCAATATACCTCTTCCTTCAATCCCACTGCAGTGTCCTCCCCCTCTCCTCATCAGGAATCTGTCTGGATAAGCTGGAAGTGTTGTCCCCTGTGCCTCCTTATACTCCTCCATTCTATTTTAAGGCTGTGTCTAGAAAGGAAGTCCTGAAGCTCCTGAGGTCCATCTCTGATCATATCAGCTCTGGCTCAGACTCCCTGGAACCCCAACTCTTGAAACTTGCAGCTCCCCTTATTGCATTACCACTGCCAAAATGTATACGTTATCACTTTCAGATGGAGTGGTCCCTGACCTCTGGAAAGCTGCTCAGATCATGCCTGTACTTCAAAAAGGGGATCCTAAGGTTGTCATGAACTACAGACCAATTGCCATACTCTTGGCACTGAGCAAAATCCTGGAGAAAATTCTCGCAACTCAGACAACTGACTGTCTACTTAAGCACAGCCTGTTCTTGGATACCCAACATGGCTTCAGGAAAGGACATAGCACAACGACTGCACTCCTTAAATTCACCACAGACACTCTTTCAAAAATGGATACTGGCAAGCTGACTGGGGCTGTCTTTATTGACCTCACAAAGGCTTTTGACCTTGTTGATCACACTTTACTTCTTTCCTCACTTCAACACCTGCATTTCTCCTCCTCTTTTGTTGACTGGTATGAAAGCTACCTGACAAATAGAACTCATGTGGTGAAATTTAATTCCTCTCTATCGAACAGTACCACCATTAACATTGGTGTACCTCAGGGCTCCATCCTAGGGTCCCTCCTATTCTCTCTTTATATAAATAACATTGGAGCTGCTCTAAAATCCTGCTCTGCTATTCTATATGCTGATGATCTTGCCATCTATACAAGTTCTACTAATATAGACACCATCAACACAACCCTTTCCTCTGACTTTAACAATATTCAAAACTGGCTAAACGACCACAAACTGGCTGTCAGCACTAGCAAAACTAAAGCCATGCTGCTTGGATCGGCCCCTAAGCTCCAGGCTTGCACAACAGCACTGATGGTGTAGGACTTAGAAGGTCACTTACTGGAATGTGTGACCTCTTTCAGAATACCTGGGCATCCTGCTAGATCAATCTCTTGATCTTAATCTTCATGTACAGTCTGTTTGCAGAGCTGTCAACTCCAAACTGGGTGTTGCATATAAGACTAGTTATATGCTCATGCCATCGGCTAAAATGGCCATTTTGAGGGGGATTCTGCAACCCCACCCTAACCTATGGGGCTCCCTTATTTGGGGCTGCTCATAAAACTGATCTACTCAGATGGGATATTACATAGATACATAGACAGTGTCGGCAGAAAAGGGCCTATGGCCCACCCAGTCTGCCCATTTGAGCTTCTAAGTTCAGTTTATGTTTTCCAAGAAGTCTGTTGCCCCTTACCCCTGACCTCCAGAATTCCTTTATGTCTATCCATGCATTCTTAAATCCCATGATTGTTTCAGCCCCACCACTTCCTCTGGCAGGGTGTTCCACTTGTCCACCACCCGTTCTGTGAAGAAATTCTTCCTCACGTTCTCTCTGAATCGCCTCCCTCCAACTTCATCCCATGCCCTAGTCCTGGAACATCTTTTCACTTAAAATAGTGTATTCCTGCACCTGTTCCTCCCTGTAAGATACTTGCATGTCTCTATCATATCCCTCTCCTCCTTTCCTCCAGGGAGTAATGTTCAGTTCCTTCAACCTGTCTCCTTAGGACTTGTGATGCAATCCATGCACCATCTTGTTGCCCTCCTCTGAACCTTCTCTATCCTGTCTATGTCCTTACGTGAAGTAAGGTCTCCAGAACTGTACAGTGTACTCCAGGTGGGGCTTCACTGGTGTCTTGTATAGTGGAATTATGACCTCCCTTTTCCTGCTGGTGATGCCCCTGCCTATGCATCCCAGCATGCTATTTGCTTTACCTGCTGCCTTGTCACACTGTTTCCCTGCCTTGAGGTCATCAGAGATGATAACCCCAAGATGCCTTTCCTGCTTGGTGCATACTATATCCTCACACCCCAACTGATATATTGTGCCAGGGTTTTTGTGCCCCATATGCATTATCTTGCACTTCCTTGCATTGAATTTCAACTGCCAAACCCCTGACCATTCTTCAAGTTTCTGCAGATCTCTTCTCATTCTGTTTACACCCTCTGGTGTGTCTACTCTGTTACAGAGCTCTGTGTCATCAGCGAACAGTGAAATTCTGCCTTCTAGGTCCTGTGCAATGTCACTGATGAAGATATTGAATAGGACCGGTCCCAGCACTGATCCCTGTGGCACCCCACTGGTCACTCTTCCCTCTGTGGAGTGACAGCCATTTACCACCACCCTCTGTGTCCTGCCTCCCAGCCAGTTACCTACCCACCACACTGTCCTGCCCACACCCACATATTCCCCAGGTTGTGCAATAGTCTTCTATCGGCACAGTGTCAAAGGCCTTGCTGAAGTCCAGATAGGCCATGTCTACTGCCCTCCTCGATCCACCTCCCTAGTCACCCAGTCAAAAATTCAATGAGGTTGGTCTGACATGACCTCCCCGGTGAAACCATGCTGCCTTGGGTCCTGTAGTCCATTGACAACCAGATGTTCCACCAATCTCTCCTTCAGTAGTGTTTCCATGATCTTCCCTACTACCGAGGTGAGGCTGACTGGTCTGTAGTTCCCCGTTTCCTCTTTGTACCCACTTTTGTATAAGGGGACTACATCTGCTATCCTCCAGTCTTTGGTACCTCCCTGTTTCCAGTGATCGGCTAAACAGGATAGACAGAGGTTCAGCCACCACCTCTCTTAGTTCTTTAAGGACCTAGGTTGCACCCCATCTTGCCCCATTGCTTTATCAACTCTTGTACTTCCAGTTCTTCAGGACCCTTCTCAGTAAAGGGACTTGCGTCCATTCTGCCATTCTCACCCTTGTACTCCATTCAGAGCCATCACCCTCCTCTTCCTCAGTAAAGACTGAGCAGAAATACCTGTTCAATATGTCAGCTATTTCAGCTTTACTGTTGTCATCCTTCACAAGCCCCATCCTCCCCTTCAGTCTCCACCATCCCTCCTTTGCCTTTCTTTTTTCACTATGTACCTGTAAAGGTTTGTCCTTCTACCCACTGATTTTGCAATGTGTTCTTCTGTCTGAGCTTTGGCTTCCTTACTGACCTCCCTCCTCCTTTGCTTCTACTGGTACTTCTCCTATCCTCTTCTGCCTGTGTCTTTTTGTATTGCCTGAATACAATCTTTTGGCTTTCACTTTCTTTCTACCTCTTTGGAAAACCATAATGGTCTCCTCTTCCTTTTCCTCTTGCTAACCTGCTTAATACATAATTCTGTTGCTCTTGTAATCCCCATTTGAATACATCCCACTGTTCCTCCCCCATTCCTGCCCCATTCCCCTTAATGCATCTTTCAAGTATCTCCCCATTTTCCCAAAGTCTGCCCCTAAAATCCAGGATACGTGTTTTTGTGTGGTTTGGTTCTGCTCTTTCTGTGATTTCAAACCACAGTGATTGATCAGTCCACTGTTCTAGCTGCTCCCCACTGTTACCCCCATCACACTGTCCCTGTTTGTGAGCACAAGGTCCAGTATTGCCTTCTGCTGAGTTGGTTCCATGACCAGTTGCTTGAGAAGGCACCTGAAGGAGTCAGGATAAATCATCTAGTTGATGCTGCTGCTGGGATGCTCCAGTCCACATCTGGAATATTGAAGTCTCCAACCAGTACTACCTCACCTAGTCTGCCATCCTTTGGATGGCTGCATCAACTCCCTATCTGTTTCTTCCTCCTGGGCTGGTGGTCTATAGACCACACCTGTGTGGATGACTGGCCCCATTTTCCTATCCAGCTTAACCCACAGTATCTCTCCCCATTTTGTTCCTCCTGATCTCTGTGGCCCCTTATGTCATTTTTCACATACAGTGCCTCCTCTTCCCTTCCTGCCTGCCCTGTCTCTTCTGAATATATTGTGGCCAGGTGGCCAACTCCCAGTCGTGGTTATCATTACACCAGGTTTCAGTGATGGCCACAATGTCCAGAATCTGACTGCATCATGACAGCCTCAGATCTTCCATCTTGTTGCTAAGGCTCCTGGCATTTGCACATGGCTTCCATGATTTGACCTCCCTAGACTGTTTTGCTGTTCTACTCCAGCCCTTGCTTGGTTGTCCTTTATCCCTGGTTCTCCTTGTTGTCTGTGCTTCTGCTGAATGTTGCTCCTTTTCTGCCTATCCACCTCTTGGGCACTAATCTCCATCTTTTGCCACTGCTTTGTAGAGACAGCTACTCCGTCACTGGTTCACTGCTAGCTGTGGGGGAGCAAGGAGGTACCCTCATTGACCTGCCTGCCCCCTGTGCTAGTTTAAATGCTTGTCAATGTAGCATTTAAACTTATCATTGAGTGCTTGGATTCCCTTCCAGGATGGATGCAGGCCGTCAGGCTTGAACAAACCTCCATCCTTCCAGGTGGGTCCCCAGTCACCAATGAATCCAAACCCTTCCTCACAGCACTAGTTCTTTAACCATAAGTTAAAGTTCCTGGTGCATGCACCCCTATGCTCTCCCTTGCCTCTCACAGGTAGTACTTCTGAGAAAGTGACAGAAGTAGCTACTAGCAATTTCCTAAACTCTTCCTGAACTTCCTTTGGCTCCCCATTTGCCAGGTCATTAGTTCTTAGGTGGATAATGACATCCAGCTCACCCTCCCGTCTTGCCTTCCCAGTGATCCCCAGGATCTTCCTTCCATCCCTCCATGCCGTGGCACCTGGTAAGCACCTCACCTCCCTGTCCTCCCTCTCCTGTGTTCCTTGCTGGATCCTTCTTATGATGGAGTCCCCCACCAGGATTAGCTTCCTTCTCCTCTGGGGTCCACTGCTTTCCCGGCTGAGGTCACCTCCTGGCTAACCTCCACATCCTTTCCTTCCACTTCTCTCAGTACCTCTATTTGGTTGTCCCCATTTGCCAGTGTGGCATATGGGTTCTTAGTGGAATAGGATCTGGGATGTGCCTCTGCCTGAACTCTCTAACTCCCTGGGCCCACTGTCATCCAAGTGCTCCTCATTCTTGGCATCCTTTGGAGGCAGTTACATTGGACTGGGTGGTCTCTGGATAGAGTGATGGCACTCCTGACCCAGTTTACTTCCGCTCTGAGTCTGGCTACCTCATTCCACAGTCCAGAGATGCATGCCAGATAGGACAGCACCTCAATGTCAGAAGATCTGCCTGAATATGGCTGCCCCACAGCCACTGCATTGCACCACTCCCACATTATACTGCAGTTATACTGCTATTCCACTACTTGTCTGCTACTGAGCTCTCCTAGTTCCCTTTTATTAATTTACTGTCCTAAAAATCCTGCCACTGTTCCTCAGATACTTTTCTTTTTAAAAAAAAAAAGAAAATAAACCAAGAAATAAATAAATGAATCAAAACACTTGTCGTGCTGAGGGTAGGCTTCTTCACCCTTATGCCCCTCCTACTCCACACCCCTTACTATACCCTGTGTTTAGCTCCTGTCAATCAGATTTAACAGGGCATATAATCAAGAGTTGGGGGAAAAGGGGGCGGAAATATGCAGCAACCAAAGACAGCAAAGAAATACACCACCAGTATATTTTAAATCCTCAACAGCCCAAAAACAATTCTAAGTAAAGACAACAAAGAAAGTACAGTGTCACCAAAAGCCCACAATCCAAGTCTAAAGGAAAAACAGCAATTACCAGTTACTGTAAAGCACTGAATTGAATATGCTTCCTTCCCCTTCTGGCTTCTATAACATTCAAAAATACATACATTTCTATCTCAGCTCTTTACCCTTACCATCAAAAGGTAACTACAATCACAATAATCTACCTTCTACTAATACTCAAACCTATTGTGGGGGCTTTGAGTAGAATTGTGATTCATTGTTGCTGGCTTCACTAGCTGCAAATTTTGAGTGCATAGTGAGGAAGGGTGCTAATGGTCTGACCAGAGGCCTCAGCTACCTGATTGTTTCTGGAAGACTTGGGCTGGTCCCACCCCTGGTCCATTATTTCCTTTATTCCAGGGGTTCTGACATCACTTCCTCAAACAGGCAAAGGATATGCACCTGTCATAGCAAAAGCAGACATCCAGGAAAGGAACAGCAGCAAGTGAAAAGGTGACTGCTCTCTCAGTGGAAGGGAGGTAAATGCAAATCTAGGAGCTTTCATTATTACTTCTTCACATTGATATTGCATTGGGGAAAGGAGGAGTAGGAGTTTGAAGAAGGTTGTGCAATGGCTACTTAAAGTCTGTTTTGGTGTGGATAGGAAGGATAGAATATAAAAAAGCAGTTGCTCAATATATCTAAACAGTACAACAAAGGAGGTAAGAGAAATAAAAGAAAATGTTTTGCACTGATAGAGGAGGGAGAGGGAGACTTGGGGAGTGGTTTGGTATCCTGCATCTGGAAGGAAGGGGGCTGGTGGGCAACGACAGCAGTGGGTAGGGTGGTAGGCTGCAACAACATGTGCACCAATCTTTCTAAAATTGCCTGGAGTGTGGGAGGATGTTTGAGTGGCAAACCATAGAAAAACTTAGAAAGGAGATTGAGGGTCTGCAGGAGGAACTAAGACAGGCAAGGCAGATTGAGGGTGGGTTTAGCCCAATACTGGAGGGAGGAAGAAGGGGAGATGAGGAGGAGATTTAAGCCAACAGTGGTGAGGAGAGGGTCAGAAGAAGGGAAGCAGAGACAAAGGGGCCCAGGCCAGGAAGAACAATTGCCAGGGAAACCAGGTCAGGAGACAAAAGACAAATGGAAGGAGGAGATAGGGACTTGTGAGGGGAGGCGAAGAAGTGGCAAAAGTCATGGAGTGGAAAGGAGAGAACAGGTTACTATGAAGATAGAGGGAGCGGGCATTTGTGAAGGCCTTCAGAAAATAGTTGTGCACTGCTAGAGAGGAAGAAGGTGGAGGAGGAAATGATGAAATTAGAGGAGTAATTGATAAATGCCTGGACCAAACTGGAGCTGGGAAGTTCTGCTGGGAGGATTGCAACAGGGAAAAGAGGGAAATAATGTGCAGAAGGAAGAGAGGAGCTGGAAATGAGAGGAAGATCAATGGAAGCAAGCAGGGAGTAAGAGGGGTGGAATCTTAGTGCTGGGGGACTGAATACTAAGAGGAGTTAGGTGGGGTAGCAAGGGGGAGAGGCATTGTCGCATTTGGGTGGAGGCCATGCCAGGAATGACAGCGGAAAGGGTGGGACAGTCTGTTCTGAAATATGCTAGAAGGGGTAGGGACAAGCCTCATTTAATTATACATCTTGGGACAAACAACCTGACTGACAAGACAGTAGATACAGTCTAGAGGAGGTTTGAGGAACTAGCACAATTATGTGAGGGGGCAGGAAGATCAGTAACTTTTTCAGAGATACTTCCAGTGCCAAAGGCAAGCACAACAAGAAAGCTGAGAATAGAGGAATTTAATGGATGGCTAAGAACCTGGTGTTGTGCTAAAGGGTATGGGCTGTCGGGGGGTGGGGAGGGACCTGGGAGGACAGTAGTCTCTATGCCAAGGACAGACTACACTTGAGTGAGGAGGGAAAGAAAGTGTTGAAACAGAGGATGGAGGAGTACATAGAGGAAGTTGGGAATTTAAACTAGGAGTGGAGGTGGCAGTTGGGGAAGAGATATGCAGAGACCACAGGTTGGGAAACCATATGAGCTTACCCCCATAACAGTGACAAAGGACAAATGGCAAGTACTGTTGGTGATGCTAGGAAAGGAGGGCAGGATGGGGGGGTGGAGGTGGTTACCCTTAATGCTAGGAGCCTTGGGAGGAAAACTGCAGAATTACAGGTTCTCATGGCAGAGGGAGAGGTGGACATTGCAGCCATCATGGAAACATGGGCCACCCAATACAATGACTGGGACCTGTCTGTACCAGGGTACAGGTTATTTCATAGGGACAGGGTGATTGGGAAAGGAGGGGTGGCACTATATGTGAAGGAAGGACTGAAGTGTGTAAGGGAGGAAGGGAGGAGGGTAGTCAGGGTCACTTTGGATGCAAATCCAGGATTCCAAGAATAGGATTCTTAGAATGGGAGTGGTGTACAGGCCACCATCTCAGACGGAGGAGTTAGACAGGGAACTAGCGGGACAGATCAGGAGGACCTGCGAGAAGGTAGTGTGGTGATTGGGGGGACTTCAACATGCCAGGAGTGGACTGGAGCACCCAACAACCAGGAACAGAAGGAGCAGGTACTGCTGGATGCCCTCCAGGACAGCTTCCTGCTGCAAATGGTCAGTGAACCAACCAGGTTGGGAATACCCTTGACCTTGTGCTGGCAAATGGGGACTTTATGAGAGAACTTACAGTGGAGAAACCGCTGTCAGGGAGTGACCACCACTCAGTATGGCTCACATTGGATATGGGCAAGGAAGGAGTGGAATCTGGCACAATAGTGCTGGACTTCAGGAGGGCCAACTTTGGGAGGATGGGGGAAGTGGTAAAAGGGTACCTGGCCAGAATTCTATCTAGTATGGACACTAACCAGAGGTGGGAGCTCATAAAGCTGGGGATAGTGGAGGCAACCAAAACCTGCTGCAAAGCCCACAGCAAGAAGGCTAGGGCTAAGAAACCCATCTGGTTGAGCAAGGAGGTCATGGAAAGAGGAAGAGAAAAGAGCTGCCTTTAGGAAGTACAAGAAAACAGGAGGGGGAGGACAGGAGGAATACTTGACAGAATCGAAGGAGGTGACAAGGGCAGTAAGGGGCAAAGCATCTACGGAACTCAGGCTGGCACAAGGCATTAAGAAGGGAGAAGGACTTCTTTAAGTACATCAGGAGAAAAAGGAGCTGTAAGGACCACATAGTAATGATTAGGAAGGAGAGGGGTTGGGTGGAAGCAGGTGCGATAAGGCGGAAGCACCAAATGAGTACTTCTGCTCAGTATTTACTAAAGAGAAGGGGACACCAAAGGTGGGAGAAATGGCAAGCGGGGGAAGTGGTGACAGATGGGAAATCATGCAGAGCAGAGTTCGAGAGGGTTTGAAGGCACTGAGGGTGGACAAGGCGCCAGGCCTAGATGGCATCCACCCCGGGGTACTGAAGGAGCTGGCAGAGGTCCTTGCAGGACCTTTGGCAGACCTATTTAATGCCTCACTACATCTGGGGTGTGTACCTCAGGACTGGAGGATGGCTCATGTGGTGCACCTCCACAAGAGTGGCCCCAAGGATGAACCGGGAAACTACAGACCAGTGAGCCTCACATCCATCGTGGGTAAGCTAATGGAGACTATCCTGAAGGAGAGGCTGGTGGCCCTCCTAGAGGCCAAAGGACTACAGGACAGCAGACAGCATGGCTTCATATGTGGCCGATCCTGCCAAACCAACCTGGTCGAGTTCTATGACTGGGTAACTAGGCAACTAGACAGAGGCCATGCAGTGGATGTCCTGTATCTGGACTTCAGTAAGGCATTCAACTCAGTGCCACATGGAAGGCTGGGAAGGAAGTTAGTAGGCACAGGGGCGGGTGCAAAGCTGGTGAGATGGGTAGGAAACTGGCTGCAGGGAAGGCAACAGAGGGCAGTGACGAGTGGTGTTCCACAGGGCTCAGTGTTGGGACCAGTGTTGTTTGGGATATTCATTGCAGACATACCATGGGACATGAAGAGCAAGATCAGTCTGTTTGCTGATGATACCAAGGTAGGCGCGGTGGTGGATGACCTAGGGGGATGGCAGGGGTTGCAGGATGATCTGGCAAAGCTTGAAACCTGGTCAGACACCTGGCAACTGGGCTTTAATGCCAAAAGTGCAAGGTGCTGCATTTTGGGATCAAGAACCAAGGAGGAGTTACCAGCTAGGGGAAGTGCAGCTAGCCCAGACAGAGGAGGAGAAGGATCTGGGTGTGCTCATTACAGGGTCAATGAACAACTCAGCACAATGTGGGAAGGCAGCTGCAAAGGCCAACAAAATGCTGGGTTGTATTGCAAGGGTATATCCTCGAGGAGGAGGTGATTCTGCCACTGTATAGGTCATTAGTTAGACCACACCTGGGTACTGCGTGCAGTACTGGCATCCACATATCTGAAGAGGGACATTAAGTTACTGGAGGGTGCAGCGCCGAGTGACAAAAGATGATCAAGGGGCTGGGGACTTACCATATGAGAGGAGGTTGAAGGAGTTGAACATGTACTCACTGGAGGAGAGGAGAGACAGGGTGACATGATTGAAACCTTTAAATACATGAAAGGAATAAACAAGATGGGTACAGAGGGGCTGTTCAAAGTAGGAGGGAGGGCCACTAGGGGCCATGATATGAGACTGGAGCGAGGAAGGTTCAGGAGGAGATGAGGAGACACTTTTACAGAGAGGATGGTAGCTGGGTGGAATGCGTTACCTGCGGAAGTGGTATGCAGTAGAACAGTGGACTGCTTCAAACGAGGATGGGACAGGACAAGGGGAAGGGTTAATGAAGGGGAAGGGTGGAAGGGGGGGCAGCTGCAGAATAAGGGGTGCTAGCTGCACATTCGAGCAGACTTGATAGACCTCTAGGCCTTTATCTGCTGGCAAATTTCGTATGTTCGTAATATAGATTCTATCACAGAACCAGAGCACAATGCAAAAACATCTGCTACTTAGCAACAACAAACAGGTGACAACATACCAAGTTGATGTAGCTTTTTTAAAATAGAAAAAAATGTAAGCTTTTAAACCAATAGAAATCAGCAGTCCCAAAAGCACCTTGAACTACAAGAAAGAACACAGTACCACACCTCTGCCACAATAACTAAACAGTTCTAAAACATTGGAGAAAGAAGAAAAAATAAGAGACTGCAGAAAAAGATACCATGTACTATAAAGTGTTAGGCAATAGGTATACTCAGTTGTTTAACAGAGAAATTTAAGTACCTACCAAAACAGACAGAATACCCACAAATGACACTTAGGTTCTCAATATCAGACACCACCAAAGGCACACACAGAAAGGGTTTAAACTATAGTATTAAAATTAACCACATCAGAGTAGAAAGATCACACTAAATAAATGTGTTGATCCTTCTGACTTCCAACGAATATCTACCACACAAATTTTATATCTTTCTGGAGCCTACAGGGTTGTCTTTCACAATCACATAAATTTACACAAAACAAAACAATTTTTAAACTGAAAATTATAGCAAAAAGCACTTAGCTTTGGGAGCTCTTCTCAAACACAGCCACTCAGCTCAGAGTTCTAGAATCAGAATTAACAACATAATTAACATATAACAACATATGTCGCTATGCCTCTTCTGCTCCTCGGCTTAAACACCACTGTCAACTTTATAATGATCTTGGTTGGCTCTATCCGTTAGCTAGTAGGAAATACTACCTTGGCTCTCTTATTGATTTGATAATTCGAAATCAAACCCCTAGGTGTCTTGCAGCTATGCTTGTTCCTCAGGACACACTCCATGGTCTACGATCAGCTGATAAATCCTTTCTGAATTTGCCGGGTGCCACACTAGGAAAGGAACTGTTGCATTTGAGCATGCGGCTCCACAGCTGTGGAATTCCCTTCCTCGACATTAGACTTTCTGGCTCCCTTGCATGCTTTAAGAGAAAAATGCGCTCGAATCTGCTGATTGCTGATACCTGTTCCTGCTTTCACCCTACCTAATGACTGATGTCTCTGGCCATACAATAGTATTTCCTCACCTCTATATAACCCTCGTACTGCCTCAGCCTGTCCCAGCTCCCTTTCCCTGCCCATATACCATCTTGTACTGCAGGCATCTCCCTTACACTTACATACACTCATTTAATCTAATTTCATGACTTGCTCCCCTCTTCCTCACTTGCCGACCTTTTCCTTAATGACACCTCCTGCTCTCAATGGTTATTTCTTCCTTTTGTATTACCTGTTTTTGTTTTTGTGTACCTTGTTCTGTTCATATGATATGTCACCTGATAATTTATTGTCCAAGGTCCTCCATTCATTGCATAGGTAGGCACCTATGAACTTATGAATGGTCTACTCTGTATGTCTCTGATATATTGTATCCACTTTAACTCATTGTATGTAAAGCGCTTTACTTTGTATGTTCTGATATATTGTATCCTCTTTAACTCATTGTATGTAAAGCACTTATAATTTGTTATCCTGTTATGTTTCTACATGTCTGTACTCTCCCGGGTCGTGCCTGAAAATAGTCATTTCATGGCTAGTGCACTTACCCGGTTAACAAAAGCTAAATAAAAATAAATTACTAAGGTTTTCCAACCATATCACCCGAGCTGTGGTTGTATATATTGTTGCCATAGCTGCCTAATTAGTTTGTCTCCCCAGCATGAAGCTCTTTTTCATCAGTTCATCTGACTTTTCTCCACTGGTTCTTTTGGCGGGGGCTGAAACCTCTGCCAGTAGTAGCAACTTCTTACTTAGGGACACTATCTGCGACTCCACAGTGGGAGGATGGCACCTAGCTTTCTCAATGTCCTTGGGCAATGGGTAGGAACTTTCAAGAGACTTTCTCTCTGCTATGCAACTTGGATCTTTGGCATTCTACTCCTAGCTTATTACGTCTTGAATGGAAGGGAAAACTATGAAGAACTCAGAAGACTGTGTGTTCCTGTGATGCATTGGGTTCAGTTTATCCTCCAGGGTGGGGGTTCTTCCTCAAACCCTACAACTGATTTCATGGAGCATATCACCTCTACAATGTCCTCCGCTGGGCACAGTTTCTTGGTCAAAGACAAGGTTTTTTGCTCTAGCTTGAGTCCACTGTTGCTGGTTTTCCCAAGGATAAGGCATCATCATCATCAATGGGCTAGAAGAGTCATCTCCATTAATGTCATCATCCAGAGTAGTATTCCTTGGTGGGGCAGCTGATCTATCAGGGGAGGCTGATCCTTGTCTGAACAATCTGGTTGGGTGGTGGAACCTACAGAGGTGTTTGAGTCTTTGCTGTTGGTTGAGCTGTGGTTATATTTACTAGGGTGACTGGGTTGGTTAGGACCTCTTTTTTGTCCATCATCCTCAGAATTAGAGCGTGTTGTCTCTGCATCAAGGCCATTGCACTTTTGTCCAGCTGTCATGGTTAGGAAGGCCCCCAGGTTAATTTGTTCCTGCCTCTGGTTATCCTGAGCTGCCTATCTTCCCCAAAGTGTCCATGGCCATGTCATCTTGGAGCTCGTGATCAGAGAGTTCCTCTGTGGAGCAGGACAGACAGTCTGGACCCAGTTGGCCCTGAAGCACCATGATCCAACATGCTCTGCACTTTCTTGTCTTTACCACAATGCTGCTGCAGATGAGACTACAAAGGACCTAGTTAGTGCATGACCAGGGTCAATACCCTAACAGTGTGCAGTAGGTTGACCCTGACCTGATGCATCCTCCTTTTGGGCATTGAAGTGACTACAACAGGTCTTTTGCTGTGCTTTGTTGTACTGAGCCATGATAATTGAGCCTGGGTACGGAACACTGTCAGGCAGAAGGGGCTAAGTAATAAAGCAGCTTGGCTAGTCGGCACTGTATCAGCTCTGTTGAACATGGCCTCTCCCATGTACAAACTGCTCCCATGTATAAACGCAGAATGGTGCTAGGTACAGGATATACAAAATGGTAGCTGCCATGCAGTTTGTACAGCCAGACAGTACCGGTTCCCTTGTGCATGCGCTGGGGCAGAGAAACAGCATGGCCATCGGCTGTGGTGTGCATGTGCAGGGTGTCATGACATAAGGCGCATGGTGCTGCACATGCACAGAAGGTATGTGGAGGACATGGAGAAGGAGGCAGGTGTGGTCAGATGTAAATGCTGAGATGGACAGTATGGCATCCACAGAAGCATGTCCAGCCCACTATTGTGACCATTGAGTATTGTCCATGGGAGAGACCGAGCACTAAGAGGATCTTTGGAAGGACTGTGGGAAGGAGTACCACTGGAGGCTGCAAGTAAGGGCAGGGTATTAAACATCTGAGGGCAACCCCAGGAGACATCTGTCTGGCCACTGCTCAGAAAGGGTGGGAAGGGGAGGTCTCAGTATGCACCGGTTGTCTATAGTAGCTCAGAAGGGACTGGAGAAGCTGTGGTGGAGGATCAGTTGAGCTATGCTCCTGGACACCATCTCTGCTCAGAAGGGGAGTCAGATTGAAGCCTTGCTGTGTGGTGCCTGTTAAATGTGCTCACCCAGCTCAGAAGGGAGGTCGGTGACTCTGACTCTTCCACACACTGCGCCGCTTGGAAGAGGCTGGGAGCAGAAACAGAGTGCACATCTGAGACTCAGGAAGGGGCATCTCATGCCAGCTGCTCAGAAGGGGCTCGGCACGGTGCAGTGTAGTACAAGAAAACAAATTAACACTACATGGAGTCACTCAGATGGAACATGTAAATTGTTAAAAACATGCTGCTGAAAACAAAACCCATACATAAAACCATACTAGCTAACTGGCTATAAGAAAAAGGTCTCAGATATCATAAGGGCTCTGGGCTAGTGCAGCACATCACCTACAAATGTGTTATTAGCTATGAGCACAGGAAGTTCCCCAAAATATCTGAATTAAGGCAATTCTCATCTGATCTGACTAACAGAGGTAAAAGACCAAGAACCAAAAGTGAGAAGATCTCAACTGTTACTCTTACCTTAAATTTATCAATAAACTCAGTCAGTGACCTGTGCTGCTTGCCTAGGTAAAGCACATGTAAAAACGGGGATCCTGAGGGATGTGCTGGAGCTTAGAGGGACTATATTTAAAAATATCAGTTACATGTGCCTGTTTAGCCTATCAGGTGAACACATCCCTGTTTAGTTTTGGGGAGACCATAAAGAGATGCAAAGTGCAATCACGTTTTATTTCTCTGTAGCTGAGATTTTTCAACTCAGTACATATCCCTCCCAATATTCTTTTTCTTTATCAGTTTCCTTTTTTTATTTAGTTGTTTAACCAGGTATAGCACACGAAGCTGAAAGCTTTTTTACAGGAGTGACCTGGGAGCACAAGGAGGTTAAGTGACTTGCTCAGGGTCACACAGTATGCAAGTGGAAGCTGTGGGATTCAAACCCAGGTCTGGTCTGCTGGATGTTACCAGAGTTGCAGCTCAGAGCGTTAGACCACTGCGCTATACTGCCTCTTTTCTTTCCTCTACTTTGTTTGTTTTGACATCAATTTTTAATGAGATTTTCTTTAGATGTGTCTTTACAGAGAGTGATCATCTGCTTGGGCAGACTGTTCATACATAAATGGAAAGACCAAGGTGAAATTTACAAAAACAAATTATTTAAGACAAAGAGATTACTGCAGCACCACCAGTCCATCACAGTGCTCAACATTTCCTCCTTCTTCATATAAAGTTTAGCATGACTCCTTCTAGGCTGCTTCATCCATCCCACCCCCACCCCCCAAAAAACACACTGATTAATAACATTCTAGTTCTGCCTGACCATCTGACTATCCTGCTCTGTGTCACCACCACAGTTTGACACACATACTGTAATACTCCATGAAAATGACATACTTGATGACAGCAGGTACCTTGATAGTACTTTACTCCCAGATTCAACTCATTGCAAATCCCCCCTCCCCTGGGTCATGCCTGGAAATGAGCTTTGGCTCAATGTGCCTTTCCCCGTTACCCCCACATTCAACTAATCACTAATCAATTTAGCTTATTTGTGACCCATATGGCTGACCTAGACAAAGCCAAGATAACAGATAATGAACAAAAAACACAAACTGATAGCACTCTGCAAAAAAATAACAAATGTAGCAAAGTATTAAAGTTGCATCCAAACCTTTATTAACAGATAATGAAGCCTGGTTAAGAAGACGCCCTGAAAGTCTGTCCCTGAGCAGATGAACCCTGGATACTGTTAACCTCAAGATCACTGAGGAATCCAGTAGATCATGCGTGTAAACATTAAGCCACAACAGAGCATGGTTCTACTTGTGGCATTAATCCATGGTTGGCTGGTTGGAAACACTTGACTTTTGGTCTCGTGCCCCCAACCAGGCCAACCATGGATTAATGCCACAGTAGAACCACGCTATGTCTTGGTTTAAAGCTTACATCTTTACAAGAAGCCTGCATCATAGTAGTTCATAGCAAAACACTACATTCATCAACAGGATCATTTGTAATTGCAGCCAGCGCACTAGTGTTTATATTTTTAAGCAGTCAAATCCAATCTCACTGCAGTTTTTTTTCTTTTATTTCTTATATTGTTTTTTATAACTATAATTCAATTTGACAAATTTCATTTGCTATTTGTGTTTCAGCCTACTCTTAATGTAAGTAATAAATTATTTTCTTGTATCAGATCAGGACATTGGTCATTTTTCCTGTTTTTGGTCAGGATGCTGTAACATGAACTAATGACAGTTCTAGTCAGATCAGGACAGGAGGCAACTCTACAGCGTAGCTATGTTATGATCATGTCAGTACAATGATAGCAAGATTAGGTCAAAAGGGGAGGAAACTGTACCTTGGGGAACTGAAATTTACCTTCAGGCTTGTGCCTTTTTCGAACATTGCATCAAATGCTATGCAAATCTAATAGCTCACTGACAAATGTTTTTCAGCTGTTCTCAAAAAATCCCGTTTATAGCCCTTGATGTTTGTTTTTCACTAATGATCTCCGTAGACTCACCTGATCAGATGAAATCTTTACAAATATCTGTACGGTTCTAAATGAGGTTTCATTTCCTGCTAGCCAGTTTCATAACACTTTTTTTTGGCCCCACTCAGATTATTCTTTCTTTCTTTTCTGATTTTGTTCCCACCATTGTCCCAGAGCCTCATTACTTTGGGCAATCCAATGGTAGCTGCCAATCAGGACAGGCTACAGACCCATGGAACCTTTTCTTAATTCTCCCAGTATCTCCCCTCATCTGGAACAATCATTTATTCCAGCATGGGGGATCGTTTGCTGACACCAGTGACCGAGGCCTGGGTGTCCCCAAACCATGACTGGGATCTCTGTCCTAAAGGTTCACCTTCCCCAGGAAAGAAGGAGGGGGAACAGAGGAGGGGTGGCCCTATATATTTGAAAAGGGATTTCAGCCATAGTGGAGGATATTGGTGGGGTTGGCACAGAGGTGATCTGGGCACAAGTCCAGACAAATGCTGTGTGGAGGATTAAGGTGGTGTGATCTACTGACCTCCAGGTAAGAGCAACAGCACAAAATGGGAACTAGAAAGGGAGAATAGAAAGGCAGAAATGCAGGGGGAGGTGGGAATAGAGGGGATCTCAGCCTACCTGATGTAGATTGCAGCATCCCTAAAGCCAGCAGTAGTAGAAGCCAATTGCTCCTGAACACAGTCGAGGATGGCATCTTAACCCAGGAAGTGAGTGAGTGGACAAGGGATTGAGCGATCCTGGACCTGGTACTGGCAAACTGGGACTATGTCAGGAACATCAGTATGGCTGAACCTCTAGGAAGTAATTGTAACCCCCCCCCATGGTTGGGGCTTACCTTAATTTGCCCTCCCCCGGCTGTCTCTGTCCTCAGGTCCCAGTCCATGATGCCTCCCTTGTTTGCTTCTGTTGGTCCCAGAGTGTAAATCCTGGTGAGGGACCAGAAGAGCGTAGTGAAAATTGAAACCACCAGCCCAGTGGTTGCGAATAATGCACTTCCTGTGCAAGTGTTAGAGCAGGAAGCCTGCTAGAATGTGCAAGCTGGTGTCTGCTAGCTCAGCTGTTTGAATGCGCTGCAGCGCTCAGTGTAAAAGCTGCTCCAGCGGCTTCTTCCAGTTTCCTCATTGTGTGCTCCAGCCCCAGGGACAAAGCAGCAGCATCAGAGGTCTGGAGACACATTAGGGGAGGGGGGGAATAAAACTCTGAACAAGCACTATTAAGCACTATATCTTTAAAGGGAGCACTACACCTTGAAGAGCAACAAGACTACTGAATAAATAAAAGTCCTGCCTGCCGCTTAGGGTGACAGTGCTATGGCACTCACAACAGGTAGGGGGAGTCTCTGTCTTGCCCCATTCTGCCACCAGACACCAAGGCTGAGGGTGCTGCTATCAAATCCTGGGGACAGTAAAATTCAAGACCATACAGAAGATCTAAAAAAAGGACTTAATGTTGGGACATTGAACTGTCTCCCTGTAAACAGAACTACAGCAGCCTTATTTGCCACCTTTGACCTATAAGCAGCCAATGGGAGTTAATGATCCCAAAGGATTACGAAAATGGGACCTCTGGGAGATGGAGGCATTGACTGAATGTTTTGAATACTAATTTGCCTGACTGGCAGCCTGATTCACTAACTGGGACTCTGATCTGATCTTCTGAGTCCTGAGGGTCAGATCCAACTGGGGACAATTGTCTGGGAGCCTACAGAGTGAGAGGAGGCTCTGCTGTGTGCTCTGAGAAAATTTGGAGGCTTACCTTGAGCTTTCCCAGCCAATAGCCCAGGGAAAGTATGACTAGTTTCTATTATCTGGAAAACCAGTGAGATGATGGAAACTGTTGTGATTTCAAGGCCTGAGCATTTAAGAGCCTAAAACTGAAACTGGTTCCTATTCATAACCTGGTAGGATATCCAGAGACTGTGTTCCTGTTGGAGTGGGTGCCAGCCTGCAGTGTGGCTGAAGCCATTTACAGTCTGAGTTCCTGAGTTCCAGAAAAAGAGTTACAGCCAGCAGAGGACAGTCAGGGGAATTGGTCAGGTAGTGTTACAGTCAGGCATTACCCATCATCTCCCACTGAGGGCTGGATGCCTGAACGGGTGGGGTGAGGTGTGTGGCCCTGGTCCCCTGTACTGTCCAGCCCGGTGATACACAGAAAAGAAGGTAACAAGCTGCAAAAAAAATCCAGAAAACTGCAGAGAGAAAGGCAGACCCAGCTGCATCCCAGCTAAAAGCCCCTGAAAGTTGCCGAAGTTCCTAGAGCTGCAGACCACAGCAAGATTCATCCTCTAGCCTGAAAGCATCTTGTCTGGTATCTCCAGAATCATGAGTAACTGTGGGGTTTTGTTCCCGTCTGGGGATTGATAAAAAGTTTGCCAACAAGCGGCAGTTTATTTTAAAAGTGCACTAACGCCCAACGCCGGCCAAAGAGCTGCACCGGTTCAGGTCTGCACCATACACCACCTGGGTACATAGATACTGTAGGACTTTGGGGGTAAACTGGCACCAGTTGGGAAGTGGGTTTTTTATGTGGGTGTGTTGCTGTTGGGGGTGGGTATGGTATTTGTTGTTGTTTATAGTTCAACCTGTTAAATCAAATGTTTTCAGCCAGTTATTTATTTCTTCATCCCATTCCCCTAGCCCTTCAATAAATTTGTGTTGTTCTTGCTTAAGATTGACCCGTTAGCATATTATTAGCTACAGTTAATAATTGTATGTGTATTGAAAGGTTGTTTTTGTTTCAGGAATTCCATGTGTAAGGTGACTGTGGGAGGCTGTACCAGACAGACAGTTGGCCCACCATATTTTAACTCTGGGTGGAGGCACCACGCTAATTATAAAGGCTATGCCTGTGGTTCAATGGGTAGATCAACAACATCACTCCCCCCATCAGGCCTTAAAAGGCCATGCCTCCTGGACTGTCCAGGATTCATTTTTTAGTTGTGTCCAGAGGCGCCGCTGTTCCTCATTCCCTGCTGCTTCCTATGTTTCTGCAGTTGCCTCTGACCGCTGGCTTCCTTCATACCTCACTCCTTCGGTGGTATTTTCTGCCGCTTGTCCTGTGCTTCTACAATACCCTGTTCTTGGTGGAGCTGTTGCTCCATTCCTAGCTGGTGCTCCAGGTCCAACATCATACGCCAGGTACCCACCCCCCCGTTTCACTCCTCTCGGCCAGTGACCTCTCCCACCTGTCTGGCATTCACTTGCCGATTCCCCAGTCACAAAACAGGCTTCCTGGACCCCTGCTGGACTCATCCTTATTCCAGTCAGCCCTTCTGCCTCCTCCTGGCTCCCTTTCACCTGCTAACTACTGCCCTCTTCGATCCTTCAGTGGCCACTTACCATTGTTACCTTTGTATGGGGTCCTTGCTGGAATCGGCTGCCATGGTTCTCGATATTGCCATTTCTCCATGTCCCTCACAACTGCTGGTGGCAACTCTTGCTCAGGTCTCTCCTTGGCCGGTTGTTGAGCTCTGTGGGGTTGGCATTCCCTCCCTGATGCCTTTTTCCCTATGTTGCTTTTCTTTTGGGCTTTCAGCTCAGCCCACTGCCCCTTTTGTCTCGCTGCTCTCTTTCATCAGCTGCCTCACTCCTTAAAGTCCCAGGCCTCTATTTTTTGTTTGTGCATTATTGTCTCCCCTAATTGTTCCCTCTCTGCCCCATTAGAAATGTTTCTGAATTTTCAATACATATCCAGCTGTACTGAGACTCTGTCCATGCTGGTACATGCATCTCTGAGTAGACCTGCACTTTCCCTTCCTGTGCTGATCTCGCAGCTTCTATTTTGGGGGTTTCCTGCCTTGTCATCATTTGCCTGATTGCTGATTCCCCTTATTCCTGGTTTCCTCCTGGTGCTCGTACCTCCTCTGTCCAACCTCCATTCCTTCTCAACCCTTCTTGCTCCTATACCCTCCCTGCCATCATCGCTGCTCCAGGCCTGCCTTCATCTTGCACTGCCTTTGTGATGGTTCCTGCCCCACCATCACTCCTTCCCTACTGGTCTGTTGGCTGCCTATGCCTTAGTTCAGGCCCCCATGCCTGTTGTTTGCTCCCATCATTAGCATGTACAGTATGTCTTTCCATATGTTAACTCACTCTACAATAGGTCTGCTGCCTGCGTTAGCGCATTTCCTTTCTCCTGCACTTTTGTTTTGCTTTTTGGTGTCCCGGTGCCTAGTTCATGGCTCTCTGTTTTTCCCATGGTGGGGGACTGCTGAATCACAGTGGGCACCATGGCTCTGGGCAGCCAGCTTCTACCATCTCCCACTTGTCCAGACATCCCTGTCTTCCCTACCCTCACATTACTAGCTTCCTACCGCTCGATGCGGTTCTTCCTCCTTCCCTGCTGCCTGCTGTGCTTCCCATACTTGTGCTCATTCCAGCCTTCATGGCTACTGCTCTCCCACCTTCCACAGCTCCCTCAACCCTCTCCTCTTCTCCTTCCTCATCCCCTGCTTTCTTTTGGGGGGTTCCCTATCCTGCCATCACCATACCTATTTGTCTCATTCCCTTACCTTGGTCCTATGTTCTG
Source organism: Neoceratodus forsteri (assembly GCA_016271365.2). Classification (NCBI taxonomy): domain Eukaryota; kingdom Metazoa; phylum Chordata; order Ceratodontiformes; family Ceratodontidae; genus Neoceratodus; species Neoceratodus forsteri. The sequence continues at coordinate 814,539,424 of CM057453.1, read as the reverse complement.
GACTTCTCAACTCATCTATCCTCTGCTCTTTGTCTACATTTTTCATTGCCAGACCTCAGCTTTCCTATACTCTACTTGCCGTCTTATCTCAGTTTAACTGTTCCAGCCTTCCAGGCTTTCATTTTGCTATCATTTCTTGTTCATTTGTTCTTGACCATCCTTTCCTCCCCCATCGATTTCTCAGCTCATCATAGGTTGTGAGCTTTGCCCAACTGTCTTAGTCTAGTCTCCTTCATGCCATTCATTCCCATCCTGCAGTCCTTGCCAGCCTTCAGGCTTCCCTCCATTGGCTTACCTCATATATTCCTCTCAAACCTCCACTCGTCTATTCCAACTTCGTAGTTCCTACCTCACTACTCCTGGTACTTTGTACCTCACCCATCAATGCAGGCTCCTGATTAGACTTCTCAATGGACCCGGTTGGAACGCACTCCCATGGTGGCTACTGTGACATGTCTCCTCCGGATCCTGGATGGGGTTTCCTTCGCTCAATCTGACCTCTCAGTAGGTCTACTCATTCACATTGCCTAATCAAGCATACCCTTCATGTGGGTCATATGCTACCTCAACCTGACCTGCTCTCCACTCGGAGACATGCCTTCTGTGTCCATTGCTCCATGGCTTGGGGCTAGCCTGTAGCTGATGGTCTCACTCTGCAACTATGAAATCTGCATCTAGAGCATGCAAAGCTCAGAGTGGGGTCCTTCTCCCTGGCCCATAGTGAGAATGTCTTCATTCTGGGTGGACCTTCAATCATCCCTCATTTCAGCGACACATCTTGATGTATAATTTATGACTTCAAGTTACGAGCGGTAGGGCTCTCATCATCAGGGTTTCTCTGGCTACCCGAGCAGGTTTGGAGGCAGCCTCTGTGCTATTCTCCATCAAGACTGCCTCTGGTTCACCTGGTCTGTTTTCATAGGCTCGTGTCAGCTGGCTGAGTGCCTCAGCAGTCTTTTCTCTCCTCCTTTGCTTTTGGGCATCTAGTTGCAGAGACGTCACTTGCAGCCCTCAACAGCATTCCTGTTAGAAGGAAAAAGCGAGAGTTTCATCTAAATTGGAATCTTTTCCTCTTCCCTCAGTATCGACTCTAAATTGCAGTAGCTGAGTCGTCACTAACCAAAACGTCCTTCAGCCTGGAGGGAAGGCGACCTATGTCTTGGATCCCCAGAGGTTTCCTCCTCAAAGGTAGGGTTTTCCTCTCCTCCTTGTTGATGGTCATAATATTAGACAGGGTTAGTGCTTTCATAGGTTCCGTAGTTAGCTTCTGCTGTTGGATGGAGTTGGATGGTGGCCCTGGCTGTTCCCTCTTTTCTTAGGAAGTTCACCCTTCTGCATCTTGTCAGATTTCCTTTCATTCATCGTCCTCGTCATATCTTGTTCTTCTCCTGTCCTTTCCATCTACATCTCTCACCTTAATTTCTGGTCTCGATTTATTCTGATTTCTCACTTCTTCGATGCTTGACACTAATCACTGGAAACCTGATGGAAACCACTTTCAAGGAAAGGTCAGTAGAGTTGAAGGCAAATGGGCTCCAAGATGACAGAAATTACAGGTTTGTGACAGAGAGGTCATATCAAGCAAACTGGTTAAATTGTTTTGGCTGGTTCAATAACACAGAGGACAAGGCAAGGCAGTAGCATACAGTAAGAGCAAACAAGTGGGTACCAGTGTGTCAGTGCAGGACCCAGATGCAGGCTGAGGGATGTCTGATCCCAGTAACAGACAATACAAACAGGTGTGGCCACACCCTGAGGCTGCAAAAGCTGCAGTGACTTGTTAAAAAAATAGGTCCAAGACAAGTAAATGTGTGCTCAAATGTTTAATTACATTTTAGAAAAAAATATAGTGAATATTCAAAATACAAGCTATTACAAAGTATGAGACAACAGACATTACACCAGGTACCCAGCACTTTGCCAGGTAAGATTTCATCAGAGGGTGGGTACCTAGAGCAAATGACAGCCATTTAAACCAAGCTCATGTTCACATGATAGATTCCCCAGGTGAACTGTATTATTGGCTAGGGTGTCACAATTTTGTATGCAGTAGAGCGTGTAAGCCTGGAAAAATGTAAACATTATTTTAAGGTTGCTACTGTTTAGTGAGTGAAAGAGCATGAGTTCTTAAAGGAAAACTACACCCAAAACTTGAAAAAATATATGTTTTGCAAAGTGTTTTAATTTGTATGTGAAGTTCTAGTGTTTCCTTCCCTCTGACTGGTATTAGGAGTTTTTCCCAAATTAGTCTGCTAGCTTTATACTAGTTTTTCGACCCCTGGAGATCACCATATCAAATAGGTTTATTGCATTTCTTTGTCCTACAATGCACCTTGTTTCATGTAATGGTGATGTAGCAGAGACCATAAATCCAGCAGAAAGCATTGCATTACAATCAGTTCACAACAACAGAGATGGCTATATTTTAAAATCTGTAGAATTCAGCTTGGTGACCACCCTCATCCTAAAGGTTTTACTGTCTTGAAAAACTTTGCTGCTGGTAATTCTTGTGCAGCTTGTAAAGCTTCCAAGATATTTAGTTTGTTTGGCATGTGTGTGTTGAATGTTGGGTCTCTCTTACATCACAGTCACATGAGACAAAATGCACTGTGGGAACCAGAAATACAATTACACTATCAGGTATGGATATCCCCAGGGGTCGTAAAACTAGTATAAAGCTAGCAGGCTAATTTGGGAAAAACTCCTAATACCAGTCAGAGGGAAGGAAACACTAGATCTTCACATACAAATTAAAACACTCTGCACAACATATATTTTTTCACGTTTTGGGTGTAGTTTTCCTTTAAGTGGTTCTGGGATGCTCCGAGAAAAGCATACAAAAATGGTAAACTAGATATATCACAGTACACAATACAATTATGAACATACATGTAAATAATAAGCCTGACAGGGTGTGCATTATAGTATTTTAATGTACACACCAGGGGTGTAGTAAGTCACGAGGCCGGAGGCCGAGCGTTCTTACACCCATGTGAAGTGCATTAAAATCCAATGATGCACACCCTGGAGGGGCTTACTACACTTATAAAATTACTCTAAGTAGTTTTTTTAAGGATGAAAATGAGATTTGGCACCTGGCCAAGTGTTTATAGAGATTTAATGCACAGTCAGGTGATATCTCTTGGCCAATGAAATTTCTAGACTTTTTCTTGTCATTTTATACATTTATATAAACCACATAAAAGTAAAAGGTACTTAGCATAGCAAAGCATAGTGCATAAACAGTTTTAGTTTATATAACCATTTCATGAAAATGATATATATGAAGCTTAAATGTCTCGCTAATTCATTAACAAAATAAGAGTATGCTAAAGTCTTAACTACTGGACTAGTGGTTTATTTGTACAGAGTATGCTAATGGATTTTAACAATAACCTAGGAGATTCAGAAAATGAAGAAAACATTTCTGATTAGAATTTGTAAGACCTACAAAATTATGGCATTCTTGAATCTTTATTTCTCGAAAATGAAAATCTACCATCAGGTGACCAGGACACCATACTATTAACTTTTAATATGGACACAAATTAATTCAATGGCATGCGAAATCACTATTTACCTCAAAGTCAATCTTTTGTCCAAACAGTACAAATCCAGTAATTAACACTTACAAGAAAATTGTACTGAAATAAGTTAACAACCTGTTTAATCATGACAGATTGCTATCATTTAACAACCTGTCTCTTCCAGAATGCAAAGCCCAGAAGAACTGTAGAATTTAACAAACATTAGGCCCGATTCTCAAAGCTCCAAAATTGATGCAAGGTGCCTGCATCATACAGCAGTGGTGCAAGGGGCACCTTGTGTCAAAATATGTGGATTTCAGGATTCTTTTAGCCCCCCTGTGCCAAACCAGGACCCAGTGTGCCAGACCAGCCTCGTGCCAGGTCTGCACCAAGCTGCTGGGGGGACTTGATTATGTGCCATGCAGTGCTATGGGACAAGGATCTTCTCAGGGAGTTAGACATAAAACTAAGGAACAACACTAAAGGAACCAGAGGTCACAAGTTACAGCTGAAACCGTGTAAATTTCACACTGAAAAAAGACAATCCTTCTATACACAGCGTGTAGTTAATCCATGGAACAGCCTCTCTGATGACATAATATGCAGTAAAACTAAAGCTGAAATTAAACAAAAACTGGACAACCATATCTTAAATAGAAACAATTTCCTATTACATCTAGAAACAGGAGTGTATATGGGCTTACCGCCTTACTCAGCTCTTTATGCCTTAGTATGAGCCTTAGTATGATGGGTGCGCCAGGGCGCTAGGGGGCTTGTGGTGGATGTAAGTTGCCATATCCCCAACATCGTGATTCTCTAAACCCTCCCAGTGGGCACACTTCTAAGTGCCGTCAGACCAGCCAAGGTTGGTCTAATGATCCTTGTGCCACCCCCTTGAGCCCTTCCTGGGTGGGAGGGTACCCGCAGCAGTCACCCACACTCCCACGATACAAGTCTTTTTTGTTGATTATATTATTCAGCAGCATTTCTTGGGTTTATTAGCTATTATGGAAACTGGACAAGAGGGTGATGATTGCATTGCAATTAGTCATGTCCACATGATTTAATGTTTTGATATAAAGCTAGATTAAATTAAAAAATGTGTGAGGAGATGCCATCATTGCTTGGAATAAAGGTGACTGTAGTAACATGACAAATTTAATATTGTCCTCCTTTGGGCATATTTGCTTAGTTTGACAAAGTCTGTTAAAATGTTGCTTATTTATATGCCTCCTAATTTTAATGCAGATACTTTGTTATGACTTCCCATCTTGTTCTTTCTGAACTGTCAAATGAGCTCTTATTATAGGTGATTTTAACTTTCATGTAGATGATAGTTCCGATAAAAAAGGTTAAGGATATAATGAACTTGTTTGACTTACATGGTTTTGAGGAGTGGGAATATTTGCCCACACAGTTAGCTGGCCATACTCTAGATTTAATCTCTTCTATTCGTCTAGCAATTAGTCAGCTCTGTTTCCATGAAATGGTCATATCTGGTCATTCCCTACTCACTTTTACAGTTAAGACAGCCAGAGCCAAGAGGCATGTACCAAAATGTGTTTATAGGAATTTAAAATTGGTCTATTATTTCAATATAGATGATTCTGCTCTTACAGAACACTCATTTAATTCAGTGTTGTCTTAAGAATTAGAATTCTTGTGCCCTGAAGAGTTTGTAACTCATAGAGGTACTCTCTGACCCCATGGTTTACAGTGGATTTACAGGAACTGAAACGGGAGAAAAGGAGACTAGAGAGAGCTTTGAGGACAAGTAAACAGGCAGTTCATAAGGAAATGTTCAAGGCTCATCATGTATACTACAGCTCAACTATGTCCTCTGTGACTGCCCCGCAGTTTATGTCAAACCTCTAAGTTGCACCGTCTCTTTGGTGTACCGCCACCTTTGCCACAAGCTGCAGGACTCTGGTGCCAAGACCCTACCCAATAGAGAATCAGGTGCAGAGTCCCTGGTGCACCAGCAATCGGCACATGCTGTCACTGGTGCAGCTTGCACTGTCCTTTGAGAATTGGGCCCATTTTGTTTAAAGAAGCAGATAAAGGGGGCAATATTGTTTTCAATCCACAGATTCTCTTTCAAAACAACATTCTCAGCTAGAGCCTGCTGCTTTTACAAACTTGCTGAGATTACAGTACAAAGGGTCCTTGCACTTACCATAAGATTTCTGAGCATCTAGTGCACCTGGAAAGTGTGATCACTGGAAGGACTAGAGGATACGGAGTGGCTGTTGAAGGGAAAGTCCCCATAACCTATTTTCTTTGTACCTGTGTAGTTTTTTTTTCCCAATTGTTTAACCAGGTGAGACACACTAAGATGAAAACTTTTTTACAGGTGCAACCTGGGAGCACGGGGAAGTTAAGTGACTTGCTCAGGGTCACACAGTATATGCAAGTAGGGGCTGTGGGATTCAAACCCAGGTCTGCAGATTTGCAGCTCAGAGCCTTAAACCACTGTGCTATACTGCCTCCATGTGTACATGCCTCCATAGGTTTTTAGGCATGAACAATGATTCCCTCTCTTGCATCCCCTTAATTTCATCCTAATTTAAATATAAATGAGGCTGCTTCACTCTGTTGTGGCCTGGAGTGAAAACCTGTTTGTCTCCATTGCAAAAGTCATGACCCCAAGTATGCAAGGCATCATGGAAGTTGGTGATGCATACCTGCACAAAGCAGCAGAAGTTATACTCTCATTCAGTTCTGTTACAGCACATAGATTCTTGGGACAATTTTATAGGTAAAAAGCATTTGTACAGCAGAGATGGACTCCATTTGAATAAGGCAGGGAACAGCACGTTGAGTAGACTACTGTGTGGTGCACTATACGGTAAGGATTTAAACTGATCGGGGGGTGGGGCTGGCCAATGTAACTCGGATATAAAGTGCCTACTAACAAATGTGAGAAGCCTGTACAACAAGAAAGATCACTTAGAATTATTATTACATACTGAGGGGATGCACGTCTGTGCTGTCACAGAAACTTGGTGGAAGGAAGATGCTTGGGGGAAAATAAATTTATTTGCTTTTGTTTATCAGATAAGCACACTAGACAGCCAAGTGCCTATTTTCAGGTGCGACCCGTGAGGATTATAGCCGGGTACATACAATGCAGCAGACAAAGTCAAGGTAACACACAGCAGCATCAGGCATAAACAAGTAGGTGATACAGCATGTGGGACATCAGGCACAGACAGTTAAGTAGGAAGATAGCAACAAGAGTCATACCAGTAGTAATATGTAGAAAACATCTAAATAACATCAAAAATGTGGTATAACATCAAAAATATCAAACTACAGACAGTGTCAAGAGAGCCCGGGGGGATATGTATAGATATGACAGGGTCTCCCTAAGAGCATGGGGGCAGAAAAAGTGCAAAAAAGTGCCTAGTGCAAATTCACAGCAAAATTAAACAGCAAACTTTAGCAACAGCGCACAAGGGCATCACCCCCAAATCAGTCGACTGGGGGGGGGAGAGAGAGAGATGCTGCTAGGGTCTGTATGGCACATAGACATGCTGAGGCTGATTTTAGGAAGCTCCAGAGGGATGCTTTGAAGAAGGGATGGGAGGGAGAGGAATGAGTTAATGCAGGAAGGGACTTCCACAATCTAGGCACGTGGACAGAGAAGGCCCGATCCCCAGTACAGGTGGGGTTTTTGGAACCAGGCGATTCTGTGCAGCACTGGATCTTAGGTGGTAGGCTGGAGTTCCATGTTTCAGGGGAAAGAACAAGCATGGAGGGAGTGTCTGTTCTGACTATGTTATCAATGAATTTGCCGAGGACAAAGGCGCGGTGCTTTTCAGGGGGAAGCCACTCCAGACACGAGTATAGCTCACAGCAATGCGTAAGACGAGGAGCAAAGAGTGCAAAGTGGTATATATTGTTATATGCAGTGTCCCATTTTGTGGTGCTAGATTTTGGGACAGGGGAAAAGGATATGCGCCCATAACAGAGCATGGGAAGGAGTATCCCCCTGGCTAGGGTGAGCCGGGTAGCCAGGGTGAGGCAACTTTTTGCTCTGTAGGCAAGTCCAAAGCTTGATGTTTATTGCATTACATATATTCTGAAGATGCGTGGTGAGGTCCTGTTGCGGGTCAAGGGATACTCCCAGATACTTGACGGAATCCACAGCCTGCAGGAGGGTGCCATTTGTTCCACAGAACTTTAGAGGAGCAGGCAGGAATTAGCTTTGGCCACAGAGCCAAAGAGCATGACCTGGGTCTTTTTCAGGTTGATGGTCAGCTTATGGCCCTCTAGCCAGTTATGGATAAGCTCAAAGTCGGAGTTAGCCTGGAGTTGATGACAGAGATATCCTGGAAGCTGGTCAGGATGACAAGGTCATACGCATAGAGAGTGGAGTGCCCATGGGTTGTGACGGAGGGCAGTTCATTAATGAATAGGGAAAACAGAATGGGTCCAAGGACAGAACCCTGGGGGACCCCGCAATCAGCTGAGGAGAGGTCAGAGAGGGCGTGGTTGAAGTTGGTGTATTGCTGCCTACCCTCAAGGTAGTTGGAAAACCAGGCAAGGGTGGGGGAGAAGCCATGGGATTGAAGAGAGGAGCAGAGGAGGGAATGGTCAACCCGGTCGAAGGCCTTCGAGAGATCCACAAAGATGGCATCAGTTAGTTTGCCTTGATCAGTCACGGTCCTAATCTCGGAGGTAACTATGGCAAGTGCGGTGGATGTGCTGTGCTCTTTTCTGAAGCCATGTTGTGTGGGGGAGAGAAAAGCATAACTCTGAAGGTAGTGGGAGAGTTGTGAGGCAACTACCTTTTCAAGGAGCTTACAGATAGCAGAGAGTATGGCGATAGGGCGATAATTCTTGATATCTTTGGGGTCGCTTTGTCTGAAGACAGGGACAACCTTGGCCACATTCCATATGTCTGGGATGATCCTTGAGATAAGAGAAGTGTTAAAGATGTGAGAGACAGGTCAGGCGAGGAGGGGAGCCCCCAGGTTGAGCAGTTTTGGTTCGAGGCTGTCATGTCCCGCCCCGGTGTGGGGGGAAGAGACCAGCAAGGAGTTTCTAGGTCTCCATAACAGAGACCCATTTTAGGTAGAAGGGTGGTAGCAGGGTGTGCCCACTCAGGGGCTTTTGGGAAGGGGGCTGGGAGGAAGGGGGAGCAGGCAGGTCAGAGAACATGGAGTTAAATGCCTTAGCAATAGTTTGGGGGTTATAGCAGTTTTTTTTTTTTTTTTTAGTCTTTGGTAACCAGGTAAGGTCCACTAGGCAAAAGTGCCTGTTTTCAGGGGCGACCTGGGAGCACTGGGTGGTTAAGTGACTTGCTCAGAGTCACACAGTATGTAAGTGGAGGTTGTGAGACTCAAACTCAGGTCTAGTCTGCTGGATGTACCAAGCTCATTCACACCCTCGTTCCTCTAACCTCTAGGCTATACTGCCAGCCAGTTGACCCCACCGATGTGTATGTCAGCAACCAGTTTCCTGGCAGACCCACTGACCAGGTTTTTAATGTTTTGCCAGAAACTCCGTGGATTTTTGGCTGTGGCTAGTAGGGCAGATTGGCAGTATTCACTCTTGGTGGTGCGGATGGCTCTTTTACAAGAGTGTCTAAGCTGCCGATATTCAAGGAGGTCATTGTTTGTTTCGGGAGATCTTGTGTTTCTCCCAGCATTTGTCCCTCCGTTTCATGAGGGAGAATAGGCCTCCATGGAGCCCCTTAGTGACGGTTCCCCTCACCCTTTTTTTAGTGAGGGGGGCATACTTGTTTTGCAAGGGGATAAATACTGCAAGGAAATGGTCAAGGGGTGCTACAGGGTCGTTGGTGGCAGCCACCCTGGACCAGTCGGTGTGTTGTAGGTCCACAAGATAGTCAATAAGTATAAATTTTGAATAGTCCCTCATCTGGATCACTTTGCTGGGGATTTTGGGTGAGGAGATGCCCATATGCAGTAAGTTGGAGAGTGATCTGAGATGACATCAGGGAGAGTTCCTGAGGAGACAATTCTGTCTGGTCTATTGCTCAGTACCCAGTCGATAAGGGATCCTTTATCATCCCCCCGGGAGGTGATCCTTGTAGGTACCATAATGAGCTGGCTGAGAGCAAGACCTGAGAGTAGTGACTCATATTGCTTGGTATTGGGCCACAGCCAATTGAGGTTAAGGTCTCCCAGGACTAGTAACTCATTCGAACCAACCTTGTCCCTCAGGCAGTCAAGTAGTGAGAAGAATCCTAGTATGCCTCCCTTCGGAGGGTTGTAGGTGCAAACTAGGTGCACCTTTTTTGTGTTCCCTAGTAGGAGAAGGGCATGTAGGAACTCACAGGCAGGAGGTGCAGGGGGTGTAGTATCAACAACAGATACATTGAGGTGCACCTTATAGTAGAGGAGCACATCACCACCATGCTTATTACCTGCCCGGTCTTGCCTGATGAGGCTGTAGCCTGGAAGGGTGCACAGGGAGTCAGGGATGTGAGGCTTCAGCCAGGTTTCTGAGATCCCCATAGTGTCAGGGTTGTAGTGAGCAACCCAGGCCATTAGTTCAGCTAGGTTGTGGAGGATACTGCAAACATTCAGGTGTGCCATTTTTAGGCCTTTGGCTGATAGCCAGGCAGGGGGAGACTTGAACGAGGATAGGGAGGCCTGAGAATGTAGATTTTTGGTTATGTCCCAAACCAGATCAGGGAGGGCCATGGCACCAGGCGTGAGTACCGCAGATGTTGTCGTGACACTGGGTGAGGTAATTCCTGAGCAAACAGTATCTCTCCTAAGGTCGGCAGGGGATTAGCCCAGGCGGGTTATGTGAGTACAATGCGCAGCCAGCACGTTCCTATGACAGGACTTATATCTACACCCCTTGGGCAGTAGGACAAGGACGTAGCTAAGCTCTGATGTCGGGGGGTGCCTCAGGGGATTTGGAGTGACAACGGCCAAATGGCTCACTTCCTGATGCTCAAAGACTGTGTGTTATGTTAAGAAAGAGCAGTAGCGCTATAACGCAGGCGTGCAGGTGTATGAGACGATGGCACAGGCTAGAAGTAAGGCAAGGTGGACGCTTATGGAGCTCAGCTACAGGGATCACACACTGTGCAGCTAACATAAGTGTTGTAATTTAGACTAGCAATTTAGGCTAGCTGGATGCCTAAAGGCTCCCAGGAAGTTGGTAAGCCTGGAATAAAGTATGAGCCAAGGGAAGATACTAGGATTTTGAGACAATTTACCAGTAATAAAAGGTAGTAGCAGCCTCTAGAGGCAAGAGCAGATAAACTGCTTATGGAAAAGAGGGCTGTTAGGTTTTACAGCGGTTACAGTGTCAGCGCTCACGTGACCCTTCCACCCTATATAAGGCTGAGTTGGCCTAGGGTGGTGGTGGTGGTGGTGGGCAGCCAGCGTGGGCAGAGTGGACTCCTCTGCACTCTGAATGTGGTCTGGGCTGGCGTCTGCAAACAAGGCAGCCAAAAAATTAGCTAGCATCTGGAAGTTCAAGGGGAAAAATGCTGGTTGCGGGTGTACCTGTTGCCAGGATTCCGGGTGGTGCAGCTTGCTGTGGGGGAGGACAGGCTCTGAGGCCCTCGCAACCTACCAAGGAAAGAGCAGAGAAGAAGGAAGTTATATGCAGGAGACAGGCAGGTTGAAGGAGGAGTCAGGTCAGTCACTGAATAAGTGGGAGGAATTTACACAGTATACCAGCAGCAGCAAATTACAGGCTCACCTGCAGCTGAAAGCAGTCTGCATAAAATAATTTAAACACAAAGTTAATGGGCTCCCTCCCAAATTAATGGGAGGTTTTTACTCAGAGACAGCCTGCAGCTAAAACTAATTTGAGCACAAGATTAACAGGAACCCTCCCGAATTAATGGGAGGTTTTTACTCAGAGACAGCCTGCAGCTAAAACTAATTTGAGCACAAGATTAACAGGAATCCTCCAGAATTAATGGGAGGTTTTTACTAAGAGACAGCCTGCAGCTAAAACTAATTTAAACACAAAGTTAACAGGCTGCCTCCCGAATTAATGTGAGGTTTTTCTCAGAGACAGTCCACAGCTATGAGCTCTAAGCATAAAATAAATTAAACAGGTTAGCATGTTAAACAGAAATAGGGCTCCCTCCCTAATTGTTCAAGTTCAAGGATGAGCTGATTAGGCTCTCCTGCTGCTGTAGCTTCAGTTCATAAGTTCAAAACAGATTCATTCCCAAATTAAGGCACCCTCCAGAGTAGTGCACAAATGAGCAGAATTTAGCTCAACAGATGCTTAGGCAGAGACCTACAAATTAAGGCACCACCCCAGAGTAGCACAAACACAGCAAAGGTCCAGAATTTAGGAGGCATAAAAAACTATCAGCATTGCTACGCCGACAGGAGTGGTGTGGCTTGGCAATCTCAAAATGGCGCCAAGTTTGAAACACTCCTCCACACTCCGAATGTGGTCTGGGCTGGCATCTATGAACAAGGCAGCTGAAAAATGAGCTGGTGTCTGGAAGTTCAAGGGGAAAAATGCTGCATTGCGGGTGTACCTGTATGCCGAGGATTCTGTGGGTGGTCCAGCTTGCTGTGGGGGAGGGCAGGCTCTGAGGCCCTCACGACCTGTATGCCGAGGATTCTGCAGGTGGTCCAGCTTGCTGTGGGGGAGGGCAGGCTCTGAGGCCCTCACGACCTGTATGCCGAGGATTCCGCGGGCGGTCCAGCTTGCTGTGGGAGAGGGCAGGCTCTGAGGTCCTCATGAATACTAGGTTACAGTGTCTTTCATGTCAATCAAAACAACAGTAGAGGGGGTGGTGTGGCACTGTATGTACATAAAAGTATAGAGGCAAATGAGGTGTACAATACTGAAAATGGTGAAGAGCCACCAGAGATTCTTTGGGTCCAAATAAATCCCAAAAATAGTGGAACATTATTGCTTTGTGTATGTTATAGAGCCACAAACCTGTCAATGCAAGAAAAAATTGTCAGTATAGAAGTAGAAATGTGGGTAGTAATTATGGGGGATTTTAATTTCCCAAATATAAACTGGAAAGCACAAACAGCTAACAGTCAAATGGAAAACAAATTCTTGGAATTTGTTGTAACTCAGGATTTAAAACAGAATGTCCAGGAAAATACACATGGTAGCAATATACAGGACCTGGTACTAAAAAATCTGGGGGAAGATATAAGAGGGTGTATAGTGAGAGAGCCCCTTAGTGACAGTGAACATAATATGGTGCAGTTCGCAGAGAAGACTAGCTGGAAACCATTAAATGGTTGCACTAAGGTTAGGTGCTATCAAGGGCAAACATCCCACGGATTAAGGAATACATGAAAACATGGGATTGGAAGAAATAAGTTCAAGAGATTAAATTTAAAAGCAAAATGTGACTTATTGTATGCAAATCTGAAATTGTACGTGGATACATACATAACTGAGATAAATAAATGCAACAAAAACGAAAAAATCCCGTTTGGCTAAATGAAAACATTAGTTCTCAATTTAACCAAAAGAAAACAGCATATCCTGCCTGTAAAAAGAAGCCCACTGCAGAAGCATGGGCAGTCTATAAAAACAAGGCAAGATCATGTAAAAAGGACATAGGAGAATTAAAACGAAAATATGAGTTAAAAATAGCTACAGAGGCAAAAGAGAATAAAAAAATATTTTTCAAATAAGTAAACAGTAACAAAAAGGGGAGGCCGATAATAGATCCCATAATTTCAGGAAATAATGAAATCAGAGAAGACCAGCAAATAGTTGAGTTTAATAAATATTTCAGTAACATATATAAATCAAAGGATGTCGGAGCAAACAAGGTAAAACCTGAGCCCCTTGTAGAAACCAACATAGATATGATGGATGTTTAAAAACAGGATCCTGAAATGAAAAGTAAATAAATCACCAGGTCCAGATAAACTCCACCCATTTCTATTGCATAACTGGCAGATGAAATATCAGGGCCACTAGCCAAAATATTTTCAAGCTCCATCACAGAAAGGAAACGTACTCCAGTAATGAAGGAAGCAACAGTAATTCCAATGAATAAAAAAGGGTTGCAAAACTGCCATTACCAACTTCAGACCAATTAGCTTAACCTCGATTGTAGGAAAACTAGTAGAGGGTTATGTAAAGGATGCAATATTGAAACACATTAACAACGAAGGGTTAGAGGATATAAACCAGCATGGTTTTAAATCAGGAAGATCGTACCTGACAAATCATTTATATTTCTTTGAACCCATTGGTAATGCCATTGATACAGGACTCCCAGTTGATGTACTGTTCTTAGATTTCTCAAAAGCTTATGACAGTACGCCACATGGCTATTATTAAAGAAATTGCATGATATGAAAATAAGTAATAACACTGTATGTTGGATCAGTTCATTGTTCAAGGCAGGAAACAGAGGGCTTGTGTAGCTGGGCATACTGCTTTGTGGGTTGATGTAACAAGTGGAGTGCCCCAGGGGTCAATCCTGGGACCAGTAATATTTAGTATCTTTATATCATCGCTGCAAACATCAATCAGTTTATGGAACAGTAAATCCGTGGATGATGTGAAAATCAGAGCGATAGTTGAGAGTGAACAAGCTATAAAGCTGTTTCAAGAAGAAATAAATGGAATTGAAGAGTGATCTAGGACATGCAAACTTCCATATAACATGGAAAAATGCAAAGTAAAACATGTAGGAATGAGAAACAGGAGAGCAAAATACTCCATGAATGGGAGGGAAATAAAAGAAACAACCAGTGAAAAAGACCCAGGCATTATAACTACCAGTAAGTTGTCTCAGGAGGAACAATGCAGAGAAGTGGTAAACAGATGTAATAAAATAACAGGCTGCATCTATAGGAACTTAAGCAGCAGAGACAGTAACGTCCTGGTCCCCCTGTATAGCACCCTTGATAGACCCTCCCTGGAAAGCTGTGTGCAGTACTGGACACCTTATAATAAGGGGAATATCAAATTGCTGAAGGGCGTCCAGTTAAGGGCCACGAGTAAGCACTATGGGGAAAGGTTGAGGGAGCTAAACCTCTATTCCATGGAGTATAGAAGAATGAGAGGAGGTTTGTTCATGGTCTATAAAGCAATAAACAATAAGGATTTAATGGAATGAGTAGGCTTAGAAAGGAAAAACGTGGGAAGGGAAAACAGGATGTACAGCCTACAACTAAAAGGAGTCTTATATAGAACTGAAAGGCATGCAAAGTGGTTTAGTCAGAGAGTGGTCTCAATATGGAACAATCTACCTGGAACTGTGGTGATGCGTGATATATTGGAGGCCTTTAAGATGGCTCTGGATAGGTTTATGGGTGACAGGAAATTTACATACCAAGAATAGAAAAGGTGAGTCAAGTGGCCATTAGGCTAATGACTCATACAACACTATGATATTATGATACTATGTTACAAGTCTTGTGAAGTCCCTGTAGTCTCTAAAAGCATTTTTTTCTAATTCAGATACACTTGGAAAACACCAGGACACGTACTATGCCATGAAAAGCTTCCTGGCCAGCATGAGACAAAAACATAGGGACTGCAAAGTATAGCAACAGCACTGACTAATACAGCTGCAGGCTTTAACACGAAAACATTAAATTCCAGGAAGCCTTACATGAGCTGGGTCATGATGTTTGCAATGGAACCAAGCAGGTTTTCACACCAGGGCAGAACAGAGTGAAGCAACCTCATTTATATTTAAATTAGGATGAAATTAGGGGGAATTCAAGTGAGGGAATCATTGTTCTTGCCTACAGACTAGACAGGTATATGGAAAATAGGTTAAGAGGATGTTCTCCTTAAGGAGGAGAGAAAATGGCTGCTGATGAGATGCTGGAGGGAAGCTGCAGGCAAGCAGATTCAGTGAAGCTGAAGGCAGGAGCTTTACTGTTAGATCTAATTCCATACACACACCCCTGTCATGTAGCACTGAAGAATCCCAAACCCCAGGGTGGGATTATTTAGATGAAGGCAAGATGGAAAGGTTAAGTCTTGAAGAGCTAAGAGGAGGGCTAAGTTATATTTTAATGTATTTAAAGATGCATTTGTTTATTTATTTGAAAACTGGTGAACGGGGAAAGATGCACTGAGCCAAGGCTTGTTTTTGTGCATGACCCAAGGTGAGGGGAACAGGGGAAGAAAATATTACAGCCAGTTCACATGTAAGTTCCACAATGCAGCACAACAGCCAAATGTAATAGCTGAAGCCTGCTACTGACAAATGTAGTAGGACAACTACTCAAAAAGAAAAAGAAATTCCAAACGAGAGCAATAAAGAAAGAAAAACTTACAAAAAGGCATAGAGCAAGACACGGTTACACTGGGGGTGATGAAAGCAGAGGTAAATTGGATCGGGTTCCCGATCACTGAGAACAAGAGCAAGCAGAAGAGAAATGGGACTTCAGCAGAGGCCTAAGGGCAAGGTAGGAGGAGTCAAGATTAAGGAAGCAGGGGACAGAATTCTAGAGTGTAGGCAGCCAAACTGAGGAAGAGGATGGCCAGTAGACATAGAACAACAGGGGACAGTAAAGGACTGAGAGTTAGAAGAGTGGGAGGAACAAGAGGAGGGAGCAGAGGGAGTAAGACAATCCAATAGGTAGGAAGGCATGGATGCAAACTAGTACTTAGAGAGAAGAGAGGTGCAGTGGGAGAGGTACCAGGAGAATAGGAAGGGAAATGCAAGGAGCTGGTACAGGAAACAGTTATGAGCAAGGGGAGAGAGCTAGTAGCAAAGCAACAGAAGTAGTGAAAACAAAAACAAGGTGCTGCATCAGCATGTGGTCTGAAGGCAAAACAAAATGGTTATATTAAATGCACGCTGAAAATAGAAAACAGAGTTAAAAATCAACGTTTCGACCATAGGTCGTCTTCAGGAAATATCTAAAAGAGAAAAAGCAAAGTTAGTGTAGAGGAGAGGTACAATAAAGAATATACAAGTGGGGAAAGAAAAAGGGGACGGCTCTGAGAGAAGAAGTGATAAATGGCAAGATAAAGACAGAATCTGGAAAACAAAAAGGTGATGATCACAGTGACAAGGCATAACAGGAGTGAAAGAGCTAGAGAAGTCCCAAGGTGGGGACTAATAAACAGGGCCTAGTAAGAAAGCTGAAAGGTGACAAATGTGGGGGAAGGAGACAGAGATGGAGACATATGTGGAAAATAAAAATAGATGTGTTGTGTACAGATACATATAGACTATAGGGAAAAGAACATGTGGCTGACAGATATTAGTAGAAAGTAAATCTAGAAGTAGTGAAAGTTTAAAACCAGTCTGGCTAGGTTAAATTTGGAGGTGACCACAGACCACATTCACATAGTCAAACAGTGGGTGAACCATTTTAAGAACAGTCTCATATGGAACTGGATGGCAGGATTTATTCCTGTACAGGGCACCTGCAGTAGTTCGGAGGGTAATGTTTTGATGATAACATCAATATGGACTGAAATTTCTTCCAGTCATTCTCCTAAGGGAAAGATGCTGGATGTTAGGACATACTGATAATGGGTCAGTTCCGGGGGAGTGACTCAGGGTTCCCATGGCCAAACCTGTACTAAAACATGATTCGGTAGAAATCTCAAGGTGTCTGTTATCCAGCTCTTAGCATATTATTATGATGTAAACTTAAAAAAAAATGTATTTTGATAGTTCAGAGCAAGTCAGTGCAGCTTTTACCACCTTATTTGTTTAACAGTTTGTGACCAGGAAAAACACACTAAGCTGAGGTTTGTTTCCAGGTGCATACTGGGAGTACAGGGAACTTCAGTGACTTGCTCGTGGTCACACAGTATGCAAGTGTTGGCTGTGGAATTCAAACCTAGTTCTCTAGGCTTGCAGCTCAGTGCTCTTAACCACTATGCTATACTGCCTCCCTTATCTACGTCCTTTAACAGAGGGCAAAAAGGGGGCATAGCCAAGTGGTTAGTTGTCCAGAGAAATATCTCTGACAAACATTCCACTATGGATTATGTTGCTGTGGAAATCCAAAGGGGAAGAGCTGCAGGAGGGTAAGGGAGTGAAAGCCTGCCCAGCAAGGTAGAGCAAAGACTCATCAGTAGTGGCAGAAGAGGGCATAAATGCCCATCTCTTACTTACTGCCCACTGAGGAGAGAACAGTAAAGGAAAACACTGGCTGGAAGGAGTTTAGGGAGGCTGATTGCCAACTGGAGTAGTACTCCAGAGAGGCAGCAAAAGCCTTGGTGGTCCTTCCCAGAACAGAGGAGTGATCAAATTTATTTAAATTAAACCCCTGTTCAGGGATGGGAGGCATAGTACTAACCCCAGGCAGCTCATCATCTGCCCAGTCAGACATGGTTAGAGGGGGCACAGTCCAGTCTCACCCACAGTACAGCCAGGCCAGTTGGGATGGAGCCATAGTCCCAACACAGCACAGTACTTGTGATGGACCCCACAGCAAGGTATGACCAGGCAGTGCAGGTGGCGCTGCCACCACCTTTAGTAAACTGGTGCAGTCTGGTAAAAATGAGGTTCAGGGGTGAGTGCTCAAGGCTCTCCAATTGACCAAGCCACCAGGGCCTTGGATCTTGGTGGGCTTGGTAAAGAAAACCATTATTTTCTCTACCATACTGGGAGTAAATAACCAGCCCAAGTTTAACAGAATAACACCACTTTATTAACAACAGTAACCTAAAAGAAAGAGGATTAGTGTAAATGTCTGCTTTTAAACACAGCCTTTTTAGGTACCCTTCTAGGTGGGCCAGTCTAACCCCTCCCTACCAGAAGAGTGCACCTTAAAATTTCAGTCCCTGGGTACCACAGATAAAGAATTCCTACAGGCCTGTAGATGTTGCTGTGGGTTGGCTTGTGTTGGAACACTTTTACAAAGAGCAATATCTTCAGTTTAATCCCCCCACTCACCCCAACCAGGCCATGCAATTGCTCAGCTGGCAGAAAACTCCACAAATTGGGGTATTTATAATCTGGTCCAATGGCCAACTCACAGAACACAATGAACAACTGTAGATGTCCCTCATAACACAAGTCACCCAGTGGAATACTCATGGTTCCCAGACACAGATGGCTCTTCCTGTCGAAACACACCTCTGGATCTCTTCTTCAGGGCACCAGGGATACAGGCAGGCTCCCTCTCTCCACTCCATGTGGATCCCACCAGTGTTGGCACTGTTTGCTAGCTCTTCTGATTTCCTACCACTCTCTGCAGACTGCTGAAGCCCTGGATCATCCCACACACATCCTGACTTCCAAACCCTTGGGTCAATGGTAGCCCGAAACCTTGCTGTAGTGCCTGCTATGGAACCTGGATCAGCAGTCCATGGTCTCTTACTCCGTGCTGGCTCTTCAGCGTCATAAATGTGCAGACTTGCATGCAGTTACCACTCTTTTTCTCTCCAGAACTCAACAGCTCTTCTTACTGCTCATTTTCTCTTCTGTAAGCCTGGGATGATGCAAATTTGCACCCACTACCAGCACAGCAGGTTCTTCTGCATGAGATTTATACCAGATCTTCCTAATTCATGTACAGTCCTCCCTTTATATGCCATGTCCTTATGCTGCTCCAGTTGGTACCCGTGGCTGTCACTCAAGGACCTCAACAGTCCAAAGGATAGAAAAAGGTCACCAGAATCTGGGGCCTCCCCTTTTGTCAGAAGCCTTCAAGAGTCCTTTCTATTGGGAATGTACTGAGTGTGGGGGTGGGTCCACTCACGCTGGTCAGTTATGGTACTTGTATCCCAGCCAGGCAAAGGGGAAGCACAGCCCACAGCACCCTCCCCCACAGTTTTGCTTATTCAGTGGCAGCATAGCAATACCAGGCTGGGGTACAGCCAGAATGCATATTTAATTTACTGCATAATTCATGATAAGGGACTGGAAACAAGAGACTGCAACCTTGATTGAAGAAAAGATTTTAAAGCTATATGTACAACACCTGTGTGTAATTTCTGACTCTTTAAAGTGGCAGTGTTTAATATGCTAGCTATTTAAAGTGACAGTGCCTTTATCTGTGCAAACACTAATGATTTAAAGTACAGTGTCCAGTGATACGATGTTGCTAGCTGTGCACACAATGACTTCTGTCCTTCACTGGCACTGTTGATAACTGTACATAGCTGATGATTCCATCCAACAAAGTTCACTTGCATGAATGATAAGTCAGCACCAGGGCCTGGTCATCAAGATAGTATTCAATTTCAATGACTGGGATTTCAATGTAAATTGGCTTTCTCTGTCCTCCAAATCTGCTATTCTTAGGACTCAGTCCCTTAATTTGTCCCAGGTTATTTCAGAACCCACTCGACTCAGTTCCCACTCTACAAATCATACCCCTTTGGACTGGGTTCTAACCTTCCACCCCCACTGCACTGCTGCAGCAGGTATCTTGCTGGATTCTTTTAGCGATCACTGCATGATGTTCTGTCAGAAATATCCGGCATCTCCCCTCATCACCTAAATACATCTGATCTTGGTTCCTCCGGTCACTAAATATCAATTTTCTACTGAGTAACCTCGCTGCAACAGACTGGGAAGCCATCATCACTGCCTCAGATATTGATGTGGCCCTTGCGCTATTTCACGCCAAATTCTTCTCTGTCTGGGGCAAGCATGCCTCCCTCAGGAAGTCCAGAGTAAAAACCTCCCACCACCCCTAGATTACCACCAATATCATTGACTTGTGCAAGTCCCAAGTCCATGTATGGGCCTATTACAAATTATACCACTCCACTTCTGACCTCTTCTCTTACAGGGCACTGAGGAACAACTGCACAAAGGCAGTCTGGGCCACAAACTCGCATTATTTCAAGGCCAACCTCCAAACAAACCTTAATTCCCCAGGTAAATTTCAGAAGGTTATTCACTTCCTCTTTGACTCCCCTGCTCAGTCTGCTCCCCCAGTTCTTGTGGTAAATGGTTCATCTGTGTCTGACCCTACCTCTGTGGCTGCTCTCTTCAACACGTTCTTCACAACTTATGCTCTTCCTTCCTCTCCCCCTCCTGGCTCCTTTCTTTGCACTTCTCCTCCTCCCTGCCCCATCCCTCACCAGGTTTCTACTTCCCCCTAGTCACCATCCAGGAAACCCTACTTGCCCTTTCCTCCCTCAACCCGTCTAAGTCCAGCCTGATGGACTGGACCCCAAACTCCTCTACCTCTCAGCTCCTGCCATTGCAGCTCTCCTTACTCACCTACTTAATCTTTTCTTCTCCCTCTGTGCTGTTCTACAGTCCTAGAAGTTGACAAAGTTATTCCACTTCACAAAGGGGGTGACTCCTCTTCCCATGGCACTCCTTCTCTAAAATGGAAGAGAAACTGATCCACTCTAAACTTCTTGACTTCCTTTCATCTTTCAACTTCCTCTCACCATTCCAGTCTGGTTTCCAGAAGCATCATTCCACTGTATCCTCCCTGTTACATGTCGCTGATACCATCTTCTCTGAGATGGATCGGGGATCATTACAGCTGCTATATTCATCAATCTGGCCAAAGCCTTAGACTCAGTGTCCCATCCACCCCTCCTGGACAAGCTGAGCTCTGCAGGCCTCTCAGCCCTTGCTGTTACATGGTTCCATTCCTACCTTACGGGCTGACAACAATCGAAACAGGTCAGTGACACCCTGTTACTTCCCCTTCCTATCCAGGCGTGGGTCCCACAGGGCTCCATCCTCCATCCCATGCTTTTCTCCATCTTCTTCAACAACCTCCCCACTGCCTGTGACATCTCATATACCCACATGTATGCAGATGAGAGTCATCTTTACTTCTGGTCCCTCCACTGCAGCTGTGGAAGACCTACTCCAGTGGGACTTCAGCAATGTTCTGCCCTGGTTCCAATCTATCCAACTTAGAGTCGACACTAAGACGACAGTGTCCATGGCATTTGGCACCAGTCAGAAACTGGCCAGACTCACTGCATCCCATCTTCACCAGTCTGGATGGCACCCCTTTAAAACAGTTCAGTCCTTCAAGTATGTACCTGGGGATGTGACTAGACAGTAAACTTGACTTCTCAGCCCACATTGATGCCATCCATGTTAAGCTCCATCCCAAGCTGGATGCCCTTTACTGTAACAAAGACTGCTTATCTCCGCTTATCTGCAGGGAGCTTGTTACCAAAATGGTGTTCCCTGTTTTTGACTACGCGGATGTGGTCTATGGCACTGCCCGTTTAACTCCCTCACTAGACTGGACACCCTTTGCAACTCCTTCTGCCATTCTGACACAAACTTCCCCCTTTGCACACACCATTGTTTGCTGTGCTCATCCCTATCGATCCTCCCCTGCCTCTCTGCACCAGGTTCACAACACCTTCTTCATATCCAAATACTGGTTTGATTCCCTTCCCTCCCCTCTTACCTCTCCCCTATCCTCTCCTCTCCCAACTCCCCCCTGCTTCCTGCTCCCTTCATTCCAGGGACCATCGCACTTTTGCTCACTCTTCATTGTGACAGGGTCAGGGCCCCTTCCCAGTAAGTAGGGGAATATTGGTCTCCCCCCCTTCCATTTTGTGATCCTGGACTTCAGCATTTTGGTTGTGGATTGCATTAAATACCTGGGTATGTATATTGATCAAGACTGCTCCTTCAAGGTACACGTTGATCAACTAACCAAGACATTAAACCAGAAGTTTGATCTCTTGTATCGTCTGAGCCCCTTTCTCACTGAGACATCTAAGTTAATGATAGCCACCGGCATGCTCCTGCCAACCCTCCTCTATGGGGCCCCAGTGCTGCACTCACTACAAAACACAGAGATGCAAAAACTAGGAAAGCTGTATCATAGAGTGGGGCGCTTTGCCCTGGGTTCCCTGCCTCTAGAACACAACTGTAAAGTATTGCACACTCTAAATTGGCCCTCCCTTGAGGGCAGGCTGGTTTTCTTCCCTGTGTCTTGCCTACAATTTCTACAAACAAATCCTCCACCTAGTCTGATTTTGCACATAATGCTCAAACAGCCTGGAAGAACCTTAAGGTCCTTTAATCGGCAACTCCTCCACGTCCCTAGAGTCCGGACATGTCAAGGTCATCAGTCTTTCATGACTTACATTCCGTCCCTCTGGAATAGCTTCCTAGCAATCTTCAAGACTGCAGCTCCCTTGGGGATTTTAAAAGAGGCCTAAAGACCTACCTATTGGGGCTCAGCCTCTGTGCATGTTACCACTGAGAAGTCTCCCGCCCGGCATTCCTTTACTACCACTATTGGACCTCTATTGCTGATAAGGACACGTGTAACTGTAGTTTTTTTTAAAAATGTCAGAAATGTCCTGTTCAATGAATCATTATGTAATCTGTCTTTCTTTTGAAACTTTTTTACCCTTCATGTTAACCCTCTATTGTGCCTAACCTGCCTGTGCTCGTACAATATGCCTTGATTGTAATGTCTGTATTGCTCAAATTTCCCTTAAAGTGTTCCTACTTTTATTTTATTGTTGCCTGTAATTAATTCTGGGTCGCCCCAAAAAGGGGATCATTATGGTCTCAGTGGACCTACCTGGTTACAAAAATTTAAATAAATAAATTTTAAAAAACATGTCTATTCTATTCTTTTCTGTCTTATTCTGTTCTGTGAAAGTCTGTCATGACAGCATTTCTGTTTCCTGGCAGATCTGAGAACTGGCCCCTCTACAGATCTGACGTGTCTCCCACCCACACCCTCACATCCTCACCTTATCTCATCTTCTGTCTGTTTTCTTCTATTTTCGGCTTTGTTTTTTCATGGTCACTCTTGGTAACACCCCCCCAATGCAGTATCTTGGAAGTCTGCATAGCAGGCAGACATTAGTGAGTCTCCCTGAGAGACTTGAATGCAAGATTGTTTAAAGAGCTACTGATGCCTCAAAAAAAACTTTGAAAAACATACTTAGGTACAATTTAGCAGGGTACTAGGTGATTATAGCGTGGACTAAACCACTCATGAAGAACTGCACGGTCTGTAGCACATAGAGCTTTACAGCGACAGGGGTATATGAACGATTCGCAAGTATCACTACGCCTGTCGCTCTGCACAGGAAGGGGAAGTGAATGTAGAGACAGCTGGTCAGGTGCTTGGTCAAGCCACTACCATGGTGGAGTGGTTAAAGCATCCAACCATACAGTGGGAAGCAGGGCAGGACCAGGGTTTGAATCCTTGGTGTGGCATTTTTTTTTTAATATCCATCAGTATGCCGACTGTTAAGTGCTGAGGAGAAATTCTGTTTGGCCCCTGTGTCCACGCCCCCACAGAGTTGATTATAAATAGTCTGTGGGGTTTGAGGGGTGAACCCCCTGCAAAAACAATAACACTGTTCAGGTGTGCAGTGTTTCTGTTGCAGTCGGCATTATGTGCCACCGCTGTGTTGCCACACATTGTGCTTGGTGCACGGTTTTGACCTGCACAATATTGTGTGCAACATTATGACCCCGTGCCCAATTTAGCTTGCATTCCATATGTCTTTGTTATATTAGTCCTCCCCATTACTCATTACTGAGAAATTTGCATGGAAACATGCTCTATATTCCTTAGAGTTCATCTGCATCTTTAGTTTACCCCCTACTTCATGTCATAGTCCTCTGTTGTGACATCACACTCTGCTGCCATAGACGCAATTGTGATGTCACATTATGTATGACCTTAGGTAGTAGAATGCAGTGGGAATAAATGACCTGTTTAGGAGCAAAGATTCTGTTTTCATGCAAATGGCCTCAGTAATAAATAATGGGGAGGAGAAATACAGAACTAATGTGAAATCCACGCTGAACTGTGTCTAAATATAGGGGCATTGGTAGTGGGCTGGGCACCTTGTTAATAAAATACGGAACTTAGTTGCTTAAAACACGGAATCTCAAGTGCAGTGCGTTTTTTTTGTGTGGTCTAAATATTATGTTTTGTTAAAGTTGTTCTAATGCCGTCAGCTGCTCTTTAAAGAAAAGTTTAGCTCCTGTGTGTTGTACTGTCTGAGAATAGAGAGCACTGCTGAGTGGAGACAAGTCTGCAGCAGGACATGCTGCTAGAACCCATTCCTTGAGTGTTTTGTTTGAAAAAGAAATGGTTCCTCCCAGAATTTCTGGGAGGGCAGCTGCCCAGTGTCCTACAGCTAATCCTGGGTCTCCAACTTCCTAGGTCCGAGGAACGGGAAGCAGGTGACCAATGGCTTTTGCCCTGAGGGTGAAGGGCTAGGTGTAGCCTGGAGCAGGGAGGGGTAAAGGCCAGGCTACATAGGGTCCAGACAGTAGAGGATCTTCCTCTCTTTGTTCAGACAATGGAGGAACACAAAGACGTCTCCCACTGCAGCCCAAGGTAGGGTGGACTGGGCCTTGGGCCAAACTGGCCACCTAGGCCACGGGGCTGGGTGAGGTTGCAAGGATGGAGGGGGTGGGCGGATAGGGCTTTCTTGGCAGATTAGAACTACATATAATCCCCCCCAAAAATGAAATAATGAATAAAGACTTAACTGGTTTTATCCTTTTGTGGTAGTTTTCCTGCAACTTGTAAGGGCATAAGGCTCAGCCTGGGCCGCTACGGGGTTCAGGACTGAGCCTTGGCCCAGCACCTAGTGCTTGGGGGTGATAGGCTACTCCTCTAGACATCAGGCTCTAGACGGTAATTTTGCCCAACTCAGGCGGTCTTTTTGTGGCAGGATGGGATGTGGGGGAGGGCCATCTGGGATGCCTCCAGTCCGCCTGCTCTTTGTCCAGGGAAAGGAGGGGGGCTGCACTGCCAGGTTGGAGTCTTGCCTCCATGGGTCCATTCCTCAATGGGTTGGGGTGGCTGGTAATTAAAAAAAAAAAAAAACTTAGTAGAGATCGCTTTTGAGGCACTGCGGTCCCTTGCCCATCTCCCTTTATTTTCCTCCTTCCCTCCTCCCTCGTCCCCTCCCCGTATAGTCAAAAAAATAGGGATTGACCTACGAGCTGCTTTTATCTCATGGCTGTAATGGGTCTTTTGGTTTTACGGTACCTTGGTGGGTTTGCTCTAAGCCGACTGTCCTCAGTGTAGGCTGGGGCAGCTAGATCACAGGCTCGGCTTGGCATTTCTTGAGCTGGAGGAGGCACCAGGGGGTGGTGTGCGGCATGGGCCACCTGGCCATGCATGCCTTCTGTTCCGCCTGCACTGTGGGCTTTTGTTTGGCAGTGTGTTGGCGTCTGGTGTTGTTTCTTGGATCCAGGTTGAAGTCCAGTGTTGGACGAAGGCTCCTCCGTTCAGGTGGTGGCCCAGGCTGTGCCTTGGGGGGGGCACTCCCAATCATTTGTTCTTCTGTGTTGCCACTTGGTTGCAGAGAAGGGTGGGGCCAGGAATGCGGAGGAGCATTGGAGCGTGCTTTTGCATCACACATGCGCAGCTGGTTGTGTGTCTGCGTTGCACTGGTGGGGGGTCCCTGCATACGGTACACATAGGAAGCACATACAGAAACTTTTACCCCGGAAGTAGAACTGGTAAGGTTGTACAACTAGCCCTAGTTACTATCCAGTCTATGGTATGTGCGACCATATTTGCAACAGGTTTTCAAATATGCTGTTTGTGGTTTCCCTATTTTACTACCTGGTCACTAGAATATGAGGCTGATGTATGTTACCTAGTAGGATCGCAGGGAGTGCCTTATAGAGCATGACTGTGCTCCTCTTTCCCTTTCCAGTAGCTTTCAGTTTACAGTTGCAGCTACTTCATGCCACCCTGGCCTCACTCGTATGTCCAACCGAGAGGCCTGGTCACCAAAAGCAAATAAATAAATAAACTGTGCCCCCTCAATGTTTTTATGTCTATCATCAGTTGGCAGCGATAAATCATTATGGCCTTTCATGCTCACTGCATCACCCAGTCTGTTCAGTCTGGGAACAGTTGGCAGTGGTACTGCAGGGGCGTCTTATTTTTTGTTCAGCACCCTTTCTGCACCCCGAAGCACATTACATACCACAAGCAGTTTCACACTGGGTGATGGGGGATAAGTGGGGGGAGATAAATGGTACATGACCTGGTACACGACCCGGATAACCAGGTTGTGCGGGGATCTCTGAGGGTAAACAGATCTTGGGGTATTTGCAAACTACTCTGAGTAGGGGGTTATGGTCAAGACAACACAGGTTTTTTTTTTCCTCTTTCTTCTTTCTCTGCTCATCTCAGTGTTGTATTGTTTGTGGTGATTAGGAAGCAGACCGCAGCTGGAGGCCATTGCTTGCCAATAATGGGGCAGTTTTTTCCAACAGGTTGGCTTAGCAGGAGTAAGAACATGAGCAACAAGGGAGAGGCAGCATGGCAGGGGGGACAGTGAGGAACAGGCCTCGATGAACCCAGGCCCACATTGCCCACCCACTCAGGAGTTCAAAGAGACCCTGCAGCAACTGATGGAATTGGGCAGCCCCAACTGGCTCCAGGTAGCCATGCAAGAAGTGCCAGTGCAACAACACAGGGTGCCCAGTTCCACATGAGCTCCGAAAAGGACAAGGAAGCCCTCAAAGAAGATGCAAGAGGCTCTAGCGACTAGAACAGTCTGAAAGGTGGCGGCGGTAGAAGAAAGGCAAGAGGGGTTGACAGAGATGGTGACTGAAGACCAAGAAGTCATGATTGTCGAGCTGGTGGACAGAGGTGTGGATGAAAGGGACAGTGCGGGTGAGGGAGCCAGCACTGCACCTCTGTTGGCATTGTTGGATGGTGAGTGGGGCGAAGGACACATAAAAGCTAATGCCCAGGAGGACAGGTTGAGATCCAGGCTGGCCAGGAAAGTAAAGAGTTCCTCCATGCAAAGGAAAGACAGGCTAAGGGGGGAGGTGACATCCATGGTGGGAAGACGTTTGTTAGGTCAGGCCCTATGCAGGGTTTGCAAAGGTGGATGGGGTAAGCCACTTGGGGTGGGAACTAAGGGGGAGAGGCCACCAGCACAGGGTGCCCCATGACAGTTCAGGTACCACCGGCCACTGGGCAACAGGGATGGTGGCCTTTGCCAATCCCGTGGTTCCCCCCATATATGCTAGTAGCAGTTTTCCAAGGGGGGCAGGGCAGGCTGCGCCAGGCATGGGGGGCCTGGGGGCTTGCCCCCCTCCTGCATTTCAGATGTGGCCATGGGGCCCTTGGGGAGGGCAACAACTGTTTGGGGGTAGCAACATGGAGAACAATGTTGAAGTGTCCCAAGCACCCACCATGGTGGCTGTCCATGCGGTAGTGCAGGGGGCAGCCGGGGAGAGACTCCCATCGATGACTAACAAGCCATCATGGATCGGGGGGATGACGGCACAGGCCAGTGTGTATGATACAGTTAAGCAAGTGTGGGGCCTTGAGGCAGCAGTGGTAGGGCCAGCAGCTGTGGGCATAGATCAACAGCAAGCAGCAGGGACCACGTCAGCTGCTCCAGCCACACCACAGCAGGTGCCCACGGCGGCCACACCCTCAATGCCAGGGCAAGACCATTGAGCCTACTTGGGGGTGGATGACCCAATGGACACCCACCTGATTTCGGTGATGAGGGAAAAAAATCTGGACAGGGGAATATACAGAGCTATTTGAATTGTTACACTGGGAAATAACGGATGTAGGAGACAAAGATAAATTGAAGCAGGAGAAGCTGCGACAGCCTAAGGTTTCACCACATTCAAAAACTGAGCGGCGGCATTTGATATCTTTGTCTCCATTTACTGCACCAAGTTCCTGCAAAAAATAGGGCAGCTCTTCAAATACAGGGATAACATTAAGACAGCTCACTTGGCGTTTGAGGGTAATGCATGGTTGCGGTATGAATAGCTGTTCCACATGAGGCTAACCCGATCTCTGGAGATGCGATGGGATAAGCTCGACCACGACTCATGGTATAGTCTCATGACCTGGGCAAAGTCTGTGAACATAGCCTACACAACTAATGGGCATAAGGTAAATAAGACTAATCAGTCTGGGCAAAAAGGAGTGGGTACCTGCAGACAGTACAATACGTGGAAATGTTTTCATGACTACTGTAAATTCTGGCACGAGTGCAGCAGCTGTGGTGGTAAGCACAAGGCTAGCACCTGCCAAGGGGAAGGGGGTTACAAAAATGGTGAAGGCCAACAGGCCAGCAATAAGCAGGAAGACAGGTATGCTAAGCAGCCTGGGGAGGTCGACAATAAGAACTGATCACTTGGCTACTTGGCTTGATAGCTACCCTTGCAGAAAAGAGGCAGAGTACTTATTGGAGGGTTTCTCTACTGGTTTCTGCATTTCCTACCAGGGCA
Source organism: Neoceratodus forsteri (assembly GCA_016271365.2). Classification (NCBI taxonomy): domain Eukaryota; kingdom Metazoa; phylum Chordata; order Ceratodontiformes; family Ceratodontidae; genus Neoceratodus; species Neoceratodus forsteri. Next base: position 814,510,807 of record CM057453.1, on the reverse strand, counting down.
CAATTTGAAGTCAGCAAGGACACTCAGGCATGTTGTAGCGGAGAAGGTGTGCAAAGTGGTGGCCGCTGGGATCTTGGGGGGACCATTCGAGAATCCTCCACTGAGTCCCTTACGGATCTCCGCTTTTGGGGGAAGTTCCCAAAAAGATTCCAGGTGATTTCAGGCTGATCCATCACCTATCATATCCCTAAGGAGCATCAATGAATGATTTCATTAGCGCAGAGGACAGTGCTGTGTGTTATGCATCTTTCGATACAGCGGTCAAGCTCATTCAGAAAGCAGGCAAGGGTGCGCAGCTGGTGAAGAGCGACATAAAGTTAGCATTTCAGCTGCTGCCAGTCTGTCTGCAGGATTTCAACCTGCTGGGGTTTTCATCTGAAGGAAAATGTTACTATGACATGTCAATGAATATGGGGTGCTCAGTTTCATGTGCTGCTTTCGATGCTTTCAGCCGTTTCTTGGAATGGGCCACCAGGCAACACAGTGGAAATGGCTTGATCACACATGAAGTATACGAAGACACACTAGCCGTCTTCTCCCAGCTGATGGGCTGGTTTGGAATGCCACTTGCGCATGAAAAAAACGAGGGGCCAGTAACCAGGCTTCCTTACCTCAGGATAGAACTGGACACAGTACACATGGTGTCTTGATTGCCACTGGAAAAGGTTTGCTGCTTCGGTCAGCTGGTGGTGGAGGTTCAGACAACCACAAAAGTCACCCTCAAGATGCTACAATCATTGATTGGGCATCTGAATTTTGTGTGTAAAGCAGTGTCACCTGGGAGGCCTTTCATGAGACGGTTGTCCTGGGCAACAAGGGGCGTCCTACAACCTCACCACCACATCAGGGTGTCAGCTGATTTGAGGGCAGACTTGGCTGTGTGGGATACCTTCCTCTAGTACTTTAATGGGGTTTCCATGTGGCAAGCGGGCTCCAAGTTCCACCAGAACTGTCAAATGGTTACAGATGTGGCCGGGGGCATTGGATACAGGGCAAACTTCCAGGGCTCCTGGTTTGTGGGCCCCTGGGATGACAGCTGGATGGAAGATGTCCCTGTTAAAAGTTGTTCCCATTCTGGTCTCAGTTTTTGTTTGGGGTGATAGGCTCGGAAACAAAAAAGTTATCTTTCAGTCAGACAATATGGGGTGGTGGCCATCTTGAACACACAGTCATCAAGTTCTAAGGAAGTGAAGAGGCTATTGAGGGGTTTTGTCCACCTGCAGCTCCACAGCCGACCCCCCGAGGACTAAGGAGGTCATGAGGGCTTGAAGCAGCCCTCCCTCACAGACATGAAGACTGAAAATTGCCCAGCCGCCCCCCCGAGGACTAAGGAGGTCATGAGGGCTTGAAGCAGCCCTCCCTCACAGACAGGAGACACTGAAAATTGCCCAGCCAACCCCTCGAGGACTAAGGAGGTCATGAGGGCTTAAAGCAGCCCTCCCTCACAGACAGGAGACACTGAAAATTGCCCAGCCGACCCCCCGAGTACTAAGAAGGTCATGAGGCCTTGGAGCAGCCCTCCCCCACAGACAGGAGCTATCAAAATTGCCCAGACGACCCCCGAGAACCAAGGAGGTTGTGAGGGCTTGGAGCAGCCCTCCCCCACAGACAGGAGCTGCCAAAAATTGCCCAGGTACGGAGATTTCCACTGCGTCCAGTCGCCTGATCGTGACCATTGGTGCTTCAGCACAAAGGATTAAAAGACTGCTTTCTTGGCGCCTTTTTTCTCAGCCATATAAATTATCGGTGTACAAGTGGAGATAGTTTATTTTAACTAATATTCTGTCATTTGGGGCTTAACTCAGTGCTATTTACTGCATGTTACTTTAAATATTCACATACAGTGACCAGCCTAGTCTAGCATTAGGAGAGTTACCTTAACTGCAGCATACCACTGTAACGTTTGCTTTAAATCTAGGCATGTTACCTTAATTAAGTACCAAACTTTTAACTTAGCCTGACTATCAGTGGAATTAATTTAAGTAAGAAAAATAGAGCCCAAATCAGATAGCCCAAACAGATCCTGTAATTTCAAATGGCTTCAGAACATTTCTTTATTTTATTTTCTCTTGTGCCCCGAGTTAATTCTGAGGCTGTAAACTGCGTTTTTTGCACAAATCCCCTGGAGAAATCCCGATACAGCCCAGCAGATCCTGCAATTCAAACTGCTTCTGAATAACTCTTTATTTTTTTTTTCTTTTGTGCCCTGAGTTAAATCTGAGGCTGTAAACTGCGTTTTTTGTTCTAATCCCTTGCAGAAATCCTGATACAGCTCAGCCCCCAGCAGTGTTTCCTCCCCTCCCCTCCTCTTACCTACTTAACCAGTATGTCTTTCCCTTCTCCTTTCTCCACAGTTGACCTCCCTAGGACTAAGGAGGCCATGAGGGCTTGGAGCAGCCCTCCCCCACAGACAGGAGCTGCAGAAAAATTGCCCAGGTATGGAGATTTCCACTGCGTGCAGTCACCTGATTGCGACCGTTGGTGCTTCAGCACGGAGGATTGCCCCACTGAACGCTACGCGTTCGGCTCCCCATCGCCCCCACCACCACCCTTGGTCGGCTTTCTCTAATATAAGCACAATCACAGCATGTGAGAATGGAAATAACCTATCAGCCCGCTTCTCCAGCAGCAGCTTATACCAGCTCACCACTAGTGGCCACTCATCTCAATCACCCTATACTTAACCCTTTCTATAGTAAATATGTTCCCACATCTCGTGATGCCTGTACTCGCAGCCTCAATGATCTCACAAATGGCTCTTCCACCCAACCCTGTGGAATTTCAACAATACGGCGGAACCACTGCACCACCCTATATGCTCTTGCTTAATAAACTGGTGGGACCACAAGATGCTCACCCATATGCCCTCCCACTCCATGTTACGCCACCTTACATGCACATACTTCCTCCCTGCACTAGTAACCAATCCCTACGCCCACGACTCTCGCTGTACTGCTACTCTGTTACCCCTCAGGGTACAGCCCCCTACTCCTCCTGTTAGCAACCATCTGGTACCCATCTTCTAGTCACATGATAACCCACCTCATACGCACCCTCCCAGTCCCTTTCACACACGATAAAAATCCGACTAATTTCCAATCTAAATGCACCTCACCAAAACTGCTCAGACTAGCACTGCTCCAACATGCTCTCCTCCTACTGCTGCTATCAGGTAATATACACCCTAACCCAGGGCCACCCACCCCTACTGTCTCTTCAAATGGCAAACATGGAAGCCTCCTGCTGGCCACACTTAATATCTGCAGCCTTCAAAAATGTTCACCCCCCCCACAGGGCTGGGATTGCTCAGCACTCACCCAATGTCTTAGCTCTATCTGAGACCTGGCTCTCCAATAAAATACCCAACGGAGCTGTCACCCTCAGTGTCTACACAGGTATAGTAAGAGGGGAGGCAGCTGTGCCATCTACGCAAGGTCCTCCCTTCGTTCCCTGGAGGTCCACACACCACCATCATTGCACGGAGCCCAGACCCTAACAGTCAAGCTCAGCTTTGGCAATCCAGGTAAAACCCTTTACATTATGACGATTTACATTCCCCCTTGCAACCAAAAGCTCGCTTTCGATTCGGTACTGGACAGTATCTCCCACCTCCCACCTAGGCGTGAAATCATCTTACTGGGAGATTTCAATATCAATTGTCTATTGATCACCTGATCCCCCTGCAAAGACTCAGCCTTAGCTTGTGACCTCACCCAGGTCATCAAATCTCCAACCAGGCTGGACACTAGAACAGGGACCTCAACCCTTATTGACCTAATCCTCACCAACAGGCCTTATAACATCTCCCAAGTCACAGTGCTCCCCGACTCGATTAGCGACCATTTCCCAGTGACCTGCCTGTGGTCCACTAAATTCCCCCCGCCCCCCCAAATGTCACTTTACATAGACGTCTCAAAAAAGGAACCCTAGCATGGTTCAAGTCTCACCTTGCTTTCTACGACTGGTCCACTATCCACACTACCCAGACCATGGACGCTGCACTCACCTACTTTATTGCCTCCTTCAATACGGCCTGTAACATATTCACACCAAACAAGTAGTAAAGCAAAGAAACATCCCTTGGATCTCCCAAGCACTACTTGACCAAATGCACCAGAGGGTTAACCTATGGCATAAGGCCCTTGACTCGCAGCTCCCACAGGATAGGCAACTGTACAGAAAGGCCAGAAACAGATGCACTTGGGCAATCCGGCAAGCCAAAACTGCGTACTATAAACAAACCCTCACCTCCTCCTGGGGTTCAGGGAAAATTTCTGGAGTAATAGTAAGGAACTCTGTGGGAAAACTGTTTCCCTTACCCCTGTTCAGCTTATAGTAGATGGGGTTATCACCCAGGACCCTATTGCTATCTCCGATGCCCTCAATACCCCCTTCTCTGATCTCTCTCATATTCTCCCACCTAACTTCTTTGACCCTACCATCCACCCCGCAACTGACACCTCAGCCATCACCATCACTACCCCCTTCAGGCTAAGAGTCATCTCTTGTAATGAGGGAAAATGCTATCTCACCAAAGCTCTGGCAAACTCTCGTTATAGCAGTGATTCCCTGGACCTCAAACTCATTCAGCTTACATTGGATGTGACACTACCTCATCTCACCAAAATCATCAACCTCTCCTTATGCCTTAGCCAATTCCTCATGGCTTAGAAGAGAGCAATAATAACCCCTATCCTGAAGAGTGGCGACCCCACCGCCACAAGCAATTATAGATCTATATCAATCCTCTCACCCCTCTCTAAGGCCCTTGAAAAAATAGTATCTGATCAACTAACTGACTACCTATCCAAACACAACCTGCTCTGATATTAACAACATGGTTTCCAGAGGGGCCACAGCACCTCCACTGCCCTCATTGAACTCACTACATTTATTCATGAGACCCTAGAACAAGGCTCCATGGCAGGGGCTCTCTACGTTAATCTGACCAAGGCTTTTAATACCATCAGTCACTAGCTACTACTCCATACTCTCCCATCCCTTAATTTTGCTACAGAGGTCACTGCCTGGTTCAAAGATTATCTCTCAGGTCGGACACAACTAGTCAAAATAAATACAACTATCTCCACTAGCAAACCGGTTCGTACCGGTGTCCCACAAGGGTCAATACTTGGCCCCCTACTCTTCACCCTCTTCCTGAACTCCCTCCCAAAAGCCTGCAGTGGTCAGATGCTACTTTATGCCGACGATGCTGTAGTCTTTTGGAAACACCCTCATCCAAATTTTCTTCAAACTGCTCTGCAGGGCTTCTTTAGGGAGATAGAAATCTGGTTCTCTGAACACCATCTTATAATCAACTACGAGAAAACTAAGTCCATGATCTTTGCCCACTGCCAAAGCCCCCATTGTCACACACCACTAGTTGTAATGAACACCCATGGCTCAACGCTGGAGCAGGTCTCATGCTTCAAATGCCTTGCAGTCACCTTAGACACCTCCCTCTCCTACCACTCTCACATACAAAATGTCTCCTCCTCTATTAACACTAGATTGGGGATCCTTTACAGGCATAAGCATTGCCTACCCCCCAGGCCATGCATCTCACTGTGTCCTCATCTAGCCTGTCCTTGGTGGACTACAGAATAGTTATTTATGGGTCAGCTGACCAAACTGCTCTACGCAGCCTCAATCTCGCCATCAACAAAGCTTGCCAACTAGTCATGGGATGTGACAGGTCAACTCACACATGCAAGCTTTATAAACTGACTAACTGGCTAGAATTCCAATTCAAGCTTAAGTACTATACCTGCCTTCTTGCCAAAAAGATGTAACTTAAGCAAGCCCCAATCAGCCTCCACCCGCTTATTCACACAGCTCCCCATAGGAGGACACAAAGGCACTCAACTAACCCCACCCTTCTAGTCCCCCACTGTAGAACATCTCTTGGACAAAGATCCTTCCGCTATCGTGTCCCCTGTGGCTAAACAGCCTACCTTCCTCCATCTCCATGGCCCAAAGTCTCAACAAATTTAAATCTAGACTCAAAACCCTACTCCTTGACTCGACAACCTGTGACTGTAATTAAACCCCTGCACACATTTCTATCTCCACCTCCTCGAACCTCATAGCTGGGACTTATAATACCCAGGAGCCTACTTTATGTCTCCCCTTTGTTCCCAATCCCCCATCTAGATATTATGACTCTGGGTCCCTCAAGATCCTACAAAACTGTATCCTGTCTTAACTCTGACCCGGGACCTTACTTATGCTCCCAGCTGATATAACCCACAAACTATGCTTAAGCCAGGACTGTATGACCTTGTATTATTTCATTATTTTTTTTTAAATTCAGTTTACTTTATTGACTTTACATAGAAAATGTGGCCTGACCAGGCCAGTACATACACAGTACATACATAGCATCAAAATTATTATAAGCCTTGGCCTGGTTAAAAGTTACAGTAAAGTTAGCAAGTTCAGCAAAGTCGTTTTAACATTAAAACAACATGACCCAGTAACCCGTCCCCATAATTTTCATAACCCCCCTTCTCCTCAGCATCTACTTATTCAGGGAGCCACTGGAATTTCCTAAGGCAGGGGCTCGGGAAGTACTGTAAGTTCTGAAGATAACACGTCACCGGTTTATGGAGACTGGAGCTTCCAGGTAACCAAAACCGCATCTAGAAGCTCCCCATTTAGTATTATAAGATTGTATCTTATTATTCATTTTTGCTATATGTAATTCTAGTTGTAATGCCATCATAATCTCTTTATACCATTCAACCACAGATGGCATATTAACATCTTTCCAATGCCTAAGAATAATCACTTTTGCAGCAGCTGATATAATGGCCATAAACACCTTCCTTTGTTTACCCATATCTCTGGGAAAATTGTTTAATAAACAAATTTCTGGCATGAAAAAAGGCTCTAGTCCTATTACTGATTGCAATGAAGTACAAATTGAATTCCAGAAAGGGTGAATCTTGGGACAAGCCCATAGCATATGGTACAGATCCCCCTCTCCAATCTCACATCTGCTACATATGGGCGATGTTAATTTTCCCATTTTGTGTAGTTTGACGGGGGTATAATACAAATTGTGTATGATATTGAATTGCTGTAATTTATATCTGTCTTGTCTAATATATTTACTATTGTTCTCCCAAATTTGTTCCATACTCTTTCCTCTTCTATCCTTAATCTCTGCCTCCAATAAGTACCAATCTTGGAGGAAATCCCTTTGTCCCGGATCTGGAATTCATGGTATAGTTTGGAAACAGGATGATGCTGCTCCTCTGCTACCTTCAATAGAGAGGCCAATTCATACCCATCTTCACCCCATATTCCCAATTTTCTCAGGTGGGCTTTTATTGAGTCACTAATCTGCCAATATTTTTAAATTTTCCCTTTTAATTCTGGAGTCCGAACACAAGCTTGTTCATACGACAGTAACTTCCCTTGGGGGGCTAGGTCTCCCAATTTTAATCCACTTAAGGGTTCCAAGAATGTGAAGGGGATCGGGGCACTCTGTATTTGAAAATGCATATTATGCATAAGAGGTTGGTCCGGCGAATTCTGCCAATTCACCTTTAGGAACTTCTGTACCTGTTGTAGAGCTTTTATTGGCCATCCAATGGGTGTGTTTTTAAGTGATTTGGGTAGAAGTCTGAAGGACATTTATGGAATTCAATTTAACGTAAGTGAACAATTAGAGACCAAGTCTCTCTCAATGTAAATCCAGGGAGGCACATACTGATTGGGGTCTACCACAAAGGTTGGTCGAGTCCAATGGACTAATTTACTAACATGTGATGCCATATAATACTTGAAAAAGGAGGGGAGCATTAGGCCCCCTAGCTTTTTTGGAGCAGTAAGTTTCCTATATGATCACCTAATAGTTTTTCCCTTCCATATAAAATCATTAAGGATTGGTTGCAACGGACCAAACCACGCCTTTGGCAAGTAAGGACTCAACATATTTAGGGGTTAAAAAATCCTCGGTAATATATTCATTTTAACTATTTTAATTCTGGCCCAGAGTGACAGCGCTAGTGAACTCCACCTGGCTAAGTCTTGTTTAATTATTTTGACTTGATTATTAAGGTTTTCATTTATCATTGTGGCTATCTCCCGTGTAATTTGAATTCCTAAATATAGTAACATCTTTGGTTCCCAGCTAAACCCCGACTCTTTAGCCATGCTCAGAAGGCATCTAGAGTTGAGCGGAAAGAACTTTGTTTTAGAAATATTAAGCTTATAATTCGAGACTTTTGAAAACTGTGCTATTTCATGCAAAATTACTGGGATGCTTATGTCTGGGTCTTCCATGTGGAGGAGCAAGTCATCTGCATATGCAGATACCAGGTATCTCCTATTACCTATTCGTATTCCCTTAATCCCCTGTACCATAAGTATTCTGTGAATCAAGGGTTCCAAATATAAATTAAACAGGAGTGGGGAAAGTGGGCAACCCTGTCTTGTGCCACATGAAAGAGGAAAGGGGTCCGACAGTATTCCATTACACCATACCCGTGCTTTAGGAGATCTATATAACAAACTGATCCAGTTTAGGAAACCATCTGGTAGTCCAAACTTTGATAAAACGGCAAATAAAAAATCCCAAGAAACCCTATCGAACGCCTTATCTGCGTCCAGTGCTAACAGGGCTGATGGGGTCTGTATATCTCGCACATGTGTGATTAAGTAATGGAGTTTACGTATGTGGTCACTTGACACTGTACTGCTCATAAAACCAACCTGCACATCACTAACCATCCTAGACATAAACGGACTAAGTCGGCAAGCTAAAACTTTTGCAAGTATTTTGACATCCACATTTAACAAAGATATCGGCCTATAGTTACCCGGGAGGACGGGATCCCATCCTGGCTTTGGAATAAGAGTTATGAGGGCCTCCAGAAAGCTCTCATCAGAAAACCCCTCTCGGAACCAGTAATTATACACCTTAGTCAGTATAGGGGAAATTTCTTCTGTATTATTTCATTATTATTGAATGTGTATTTTTATTATTATTTCATTATTATTGAATGTGTATCATTATTTCTGTGTTTCCTCTGTACTTTTTACTTTTATTTGACATGGAGCCTTTGCAAAAGAGTCTTTGACTCAAAGGATTGTAATTCCGATTCTATTCAACAAATAAATAAAAATAAAAAAAATGTGTCCTTTAGGGTTATTCGCCTTCCAGGTGATTTGATATAATTGTGGGATGCACTATCTTGATTGCAGTTCGAATGCTTTTGGCAGGTGGCACTGGCAGCCGAGAAACACCCTGTCCAAGTGCCGGCTTTCTTGTGGCAAACTGTTGTTCAAGAACGGCCAACCTGGTATGACATGCTCTGGCCCCAGAGATGTGGCATAAGTATAGTGCACACTTAAAGTCCTTTTGGGAATTCTGCGGGGACAGGGAACAGAACTACTAGCTGTTGCAACAACTGCAGTTGTTGCAACAGTTTGTGCACCACATGATTGATGAGAACAGGGCCCCTTCTTACATCTGCAGTCACATGTCAGGCATCGCCTTCATGGTAAAGATTCATGAGTTCAGGGATGTCACAGGACCATTCACTATCTGGAAAATGATAGATGGGTGGCATAGAATTAGGGAGACCAAAAAAAGACTGGAGGCAACCAGTGGACAGTCACTTGTTAATCGAATTGCTGGGCAAGCTGTCGGTGATCTGCTCGTCTGAGGATGAGATGAGACTCTTTAAGGGTTTCTTTGCCTGTGCTTTCCTTGCCGCTTTCAGAGTATCAGAAATAGTTAGAAAAAGATACTATCTCTGACCCTTGATGTTCTGATCAAACCCGTTATGATGATATTTAACAAATCCCTGGCCCTAGCTCAATTCCCAGAAGTCTGGAAGCAAGCCCTGGTAACTCCAATGCCTAAGAATGGTGACAAGGCACTGGTATCTAACTACAGGCCAATATCTATCCTCTTCTCTCTATCCAAAGCGCTGGAGAAAATCATGGCAAACCAACTCACCGAATACCTAAACAAGTACAATCTGCTCTGCCCAAACCAACATGGTTTCCAGCAGAAACACAGTACCACCACTGCATTGCTTGTGTACTCTGATTATGCACACAAGGCACTAGATGAAGGCAAATTGGTGGGTTCCATCTTCATCGACCTCACTAAAGCCTTCCGATACCGTCAACCACCCTGTACTGATATTCCAGCTCCTAAGACTGGGAGTGGCACCAAACGCCCTAAATTGGTTCAATGATTACCTCATGAAGGAGTCAGCGAGTCAAAATCGGGCAGACATTATCCAGCTCTAGAGAGGTACTCCTAGGAGTTCCTCAGGGATCAATCCTTTGTCCCTTGCCTTTCAGCCTCTTTGTTAATGAACTGCCCATGGCCAGTGACACCAATTTCATCCTGTATGTGGACGATGCTGTGCTGCTGAGTAGTGGCGCCTCCCAGGTAGCACTACAAACAGAACTACAGACCTCCTTCAACAAACTCGAGGACTGGTTCTGTAGGAAAAGGCTGCTACTGAACTACAAGAAAACCAAGGCTGTGCTCCATTCCAGCCATTACAATAAGCGCAGGCTCCCCCCCCCCCCGATATCACCATTAATGCAGGTGAGCAGATTGAGCAGGTACAATCATTTAAGTACCTAGGGGTCACCATTGATGACTCTCTCACGTATACAAACCATATTGACTCCGTTGTCAGATCAGTAAATACAACGATCGGGGTCCTCTACAGACATAAGAAATCCCTCACTCCGGAAGCACTCCAAATCTCAGTCTCCAGCTCAATACTTCCCATGATAGACTACAGGCTTGTGGTCTATGGAGCTGCCACTAACACTGCACTCAACAGGGTATGTGCAGACCATTACACTCACACTTGCACCCTATATAAGAGCACTAACTGGCTGAACCTAAAAGACAGGCTCAAATACCAAACCTGTCTACTGGGTAAAAAGGCACTCCTCGGAAAAACACCACCCTGCATAGAAAACCTGCTTGAGGCCTCTCTCTCATCACATATCACCAGAGGGAAGAAAAATGGAGCACTCTCCATCCCATTCCGGCGAACCTCACTTGTGTAGCGTACTTTCTCCTACCGAGCCCCCCTCTGGCTAAATGAACTCCCGCAGAAACTACAAACACACAGCCTGCCACAGTTCAAAACTGGCCTCAAACAGCACCTACAGTCTAGCTCACAATGCACATGTTCCTCAGGTCAAACCTGAAAGACTAACCCACTCCCACCGTTAAACCCAGCACTGAGACCGAGAACACTTGCCCTCATCCTAGCCTAGCCAGGAGCACTAGTAAGCTACTAATCCTCCTTCAGGCTCTGCATACAGCCCTCAACCCTCCCCACACTTTTTCAACCATATTCTATCAATTGACCTCTCGAGAATTCTAAGGCTGAGCCACCCCTAGAATCTTCCAAGACATAACCAAATTTCTCTCACCTTAGATTTGTTCTCCACTACTAGTGAATAAATCTCATACTACTCTTAAACTGCCTATTGTGCTGAACCCTGCAATAACTGTATTTGTTCTGTAGTCTGTAGCCACTGTATTTGTGCTAAATCCTGTAATAACTGTATTTGCTCTGAAATCTGTAATTACTGTACTGGTGTTTTGTATCATTTGTCCACCCTGACATGGAACCTTTGTAAAAGAGCTCACGCTCAAAGGTCTTCCAAAAACTCATAAATAAATAAATAAATAAAATAGTTGAGGATCCCACCTTTCAAACAGGACACAACCTGCAATGGGGGGGGAGCTTACAGCTGTCACTGCGCCAGTCAAAGACGGCACAGTACGGCCCTAAAAAACTTATCATTTTCCATTGAGCTCGGGGATGTGTCTTCTGCCCTTGGGCCCTCATCAAGGATTACATAGAGCACAGTGGTGTCGGGCATGGCACCTTTTTCACCCATGCTGATGGAAAAAATGGTTACCAGATACCAGTTTGGGGCAGTCCTTATGAAAGCAATCAGGGCAGCAGGTCATGTTCCTAGATATTTCAGCACACAATCATTCAGGGTTGGGGTCGCAATGGAAGCGGCAAGGCTAGGCTTCCAGGAAGCTGAGATACAAATGATAGGATGCTGGCAGTCAAAGGCCTGCAAAACTTATGCAAGACCCAGTATGGGGGAGGGCTGGAAGTGGTCATGCCACACTAAAAGGTGTTAATTATTAACTGCTCTGGTTTATCTTACAGGTGCACCTCCTGAAATTAAAAACTTCTATGTTATTGGTCATTCCTTTATTGTGAGAGCTCGCACTTGGGCATCTCACCAGGGCCAAGAAGACCAACTCATCATCCTGGCAGAGAAAGCAAATGTACACTGGTGCGGAATTGTTGGTATGAAGTGGGTAAAACTCATGCCAGCCTTAAAATAGCTAGGTTTAGTCTGAGTGCCTCTACAGGGTTTCATAATTCACTTGGGGGAAAACGATCTGGGGAGTTTGTCATCTATAGATGCTATAGGGGGAATCATGGTGGACCTAGATTGGATAAAGAGACAGATGCTGAACAGTAGGTTGGCCTGATCTAAAACTGTGCTTCGGCAAAAATGGAGGATGGAACAGGTGGCTAGGCCACTTTGGAAGGTCCACAGGGAAGTAAATAGGGAGATGGCACATTTCGGCTTTCCCAGGGACATCCAGGTCATCGGCCATTACGACATAGCGCCGGGGAGGGAGACTTATTTTGTTTCAGATGGGGTGCACCTGTCAGACATAGGGCAGACATGTTTTGATCTCAGTCTGCAGGATGTTTTGAAATCTTGGTTATAATATTCTCCTGGGGCATTTGTGGGAGATTCGTAGGTAAATTACAGATTTTGTGGTGGACAATTCAGAATTATTGGCTAAAGTAACATGGTATTTTACTTGTGAAGTGGGGGTGACCCGGCGAGGGCACACTCCAGAAGAGACACTGCACAGCACTGGATGAAGCCTGGGACCATTGGGGGGGGGTGATGGTCAGGCAGTTGAGGCCTGATGAGGGCATAACTGCATGGCTGTGACCTAGCGGTGTACTGGTACATTGAAGTGCCTTGTCAAGGAGCTGGCTGGGCCTGGCGAGGGTTTGCTGTGCTTTCTTGGCCTAGGGTTGACTTGGTTCTGAATTTTGATTTGTAGCCGAAGCTGTCTGCTGCCCTTGGGGAATACTGTATTAATGTTTTTGCATGTTATAATGTTTATAATATTTTTCTGTTTGTATCTATGTAATCATTTTTAATGATGTAATGTGAACGTTATTAGCATTGACAATCAAGTCAAAGTAAAAATTCGGCCTTTTCTGCCAAAAATCCAAAAGAGTAGTCACATGTATTTTTTCAGGGTTGGGCATGGTTATATCTGGGCAAAGCCTTGCTGAGCTATGTCCCTCCTAGACTATTTTGTTCAAACGAAGCCTTTCTGGGATTGCTGAGGCACGCCTGTTTCTCATGTAGCCTCTGCTCTCTGCTCCCTCCCTCCCTCCCTCCTTCCCTGCAATAGTGCAGAGGCACTGCTCACAAGAGACGCTTTAAAAATGTAAAGGCCTACCATGCATGTAAAATAAAAGGGAACAAACCAAAACAAAGAAAAGGAACATTAGAAAATAAAAAAGGGGACAAACAAAACCAATGTAAAATGATTTGAAGCGAGTGAAAATCATTTTTGCTGTTCCTCTGGCTTCCCCTCAGCTGCTAGTGTAGCAAGGAGAAGGCTGCATGGAAAAGAAAGCAGCCTCCATTAGCATATGGTATCGCTCTCCCTACAGTAAGGAAAGAAAATGAAACAATGAACCTGAAGCTGTAGGGAACAGTTTGTTTTTGAATCAAAACAGTTGAGATAACAAATCTACTTTCAGTGTCCCAGCACGACTACTAAAAATCCTCTAACTATTGTAAATACAGTAGTTTGCACTTGTGGTTTCTTTATTTTTTTGTTCATTGTTTGTTTAATTTTACATAAGCATTACCACAAATATCCTGACAGGTGAAAAGTACTTGTAAAACAGAGAAATAAAGAAACATAGACTTTGACGGCAGATATGGACCTCTTGGCCCACCTAGTCTGCCCATTTCCCTACCTATTGGATAAGCTGCAGATCCTAGTTAACCAATAGCCTATTTCCTCCTAACCCCCCCCACTAGAATTGCCCTATGTCTGTCCCATGCATTCTTGAATTCCCCCACTATTTTTGACCCCCACTACCTTCTCAAGAAGGCCATTCCATGCATCCACCACCCTCTCTGTGAAAAAATACTTCCTCACATTGCCTCTGAGCCGTCTTCCTTCTTTCTTCAAATTGTGCCCCCTTGTTCTTGCACATCTATTTTTCTGTAAGATGCTACCCTCTTGAACTTTGTTGATTCCCTTGAGGTACTTGAAAGTTTCTATCATGCCCTTTTCCTCCTCTCCTTGAGGGTATACATATTAAGCTCCTTTACTCTGTCTTTATATGGCTTCTAGTGCAGAACCTGCACCATTTTAGTTGCCCTCCTCTGGACTGCCTCCATCCTGCCTATGTCATTGTGGAGATGGGGTCTCCAGGACTACATGCAGTACTCCAGATGGGGTCTCACCAACTGTCTGTACAGAGGGATAACAACTTCCTGTTTTCTACTGGTCATGCCTCTCCCTGTGCGTCCCAGTATCCCCCCAGCCCTCCTTACTGCCTTCTCATATTGCTCGCCTACCTTTAAGTCATCTGATATGACTACCCCCAGGTTCCTTTCCATTTTTGCTGTTGTTAGTACCTCCCCCCATTGTGTACTCAACCCCTGGGTTTTTGTTTCCCAGGTGCATTACTTTGCACTTCTTTGCATTGAATCTAAGCTACCATACTTTTGACCTTGCCAAGTCCCTTCTTATCCTTTCCACCCCCGCTTGTGTATCTACCCTGTTGCAGATCTTTGTGTCGTCTGCAAAGAGGCATACTTTTCCTTCCAGCCCCTCCACAATGTCACCTATAAGGACATTAAAGAGGACTAGTCCCAGTACTGAACCCTGTGGTACCCCACTAGTAACCCTCCTGTCTTTGGAGTGCACTCTGTTTATTATTACCCTCTGTGCCCTGTTGTCCAGCCAATTTTTTGTCTCGGCTACCACCCTGGGACCCACTCCCAGGCTGGGGTTAACTTGTTTATTAATCTTTTGTGCAGGACTGTATCAAATGACTTGCTAAAGTCTAGGTAGGCCATATCCATACTCTCCTTGGTCTACTACTTTGGGCATCCAATCAAAGAAATCTGTTAGATTCATCTGACATGACCTTCCCACTGTGAATCCATGCTGCCTTGGGTCCTGTGCCCCACTGGCCACTAGGTATTCAGCAGTTCTTTCTTTCAGTATTTCTGCCTTGTCACTGCCACCCTCTGCCCACCCACTCCCCTTTATTAAGCCTCACTGGCCCTCCCTTAGTCTTTCTTCGCTCCCTAATGTACCTATAAAAGGTTTTATCCCCCTTCTTAACCGAATTGGCTATCTTTTCCTCGGTTTGGGCCTTTGCTATTCTGACTGCCTTCCCAGTTTCATTCTACTTCAACTGATACAGTTCTCTCTTCTGCTCCTTCTGTGATTCCTTATACTTCCTGAATGCTATCTTTTTCTCCCTAACCTTCCCTGCCACCTCTTTTGAGAACCATAGTGTTTTTTCCCTTCATTATGTTTTGTTTATCTGTTTCACACAAAGTCTTCTTACCTCTGTGATGGCAGTTTTGATTTTTCCCCATTGTTCCTTCACCCCTCCATTCTGCCCATTTGCTAGTGTATTCCTTAGGCAGTCTCCCATTTTGCCAAAGTCAGCTCTCCTAAAGTCCAGTACCCTCGCTTTTGTACGGCTTGATCCTACGGCTGTGTTTATCAAGAACCACACTGTTTGGTGGTCACTTGTTCCAAGATGGCTACCCACTTCTAAATCCAAGATGCTCGCTTCGCCCTTGTTTGAAAGTACCAGGTCTAAGATTGCTCCCTCTCAAGTGGGTTCTAACACTAGCTGTCTGAGGCATGCCCCCTGTAGGGCACCGAGAATGACCCTGCTCTTGGATGTGGCTGTAGCAAATGTGCTCCAGTTAACATCTGGCATATTCTGGTCCCCCATCAATGGTATCTCCCCATTTTCTGCCATTCTAAGGATGCCTTCTATCATTTCCTTGTCCATTTCTTCCCCCTGAGATAGGGGTCCGTATGCAACCCTGTGCAGATGGTGGTACGATTTCCTGTCTCCAAGGTGACCCACAGTGCCTCCTCTCCTCCCTGTTTACCCTTTAGTTCCATTCTTTTGATTCCTTCCTTACATAGAGAGCTACTCCTCCCCCTCTTTTACCCTCCCTGTTGCTCCTGTAAATTGTGTACCCTGGTATGTTGACATCCCAGTCATGGTTCTCTGTGTACCATGTTTCTGTGACTGCCATGATATCCAGGTGTCCCTCTTCCATCAAGACCACTAGTTCAGGAAGCTTGTTACCCAGACTACAGGCATTGGTACTCATCACCCTCCATTTGTTTTACAACCTTACCCCTTTTAAATCCATCCCTGTCCTTACTTCCTTTGCCTTTTTCTCCATCCACCTCTGTCCTGCTCCCTAGCAACCTATCTACCTTGGTGTTTACCTTGCTAACTACTCTGTTTTGTGGGGAAAGCTGGGAATTCATTGCTCTTTCTCAGTGCCTCCCCCTTGGCTAGTTTAACAGCTTGCCAAAGAAGCATTTAAACCCATCACCTAGGATCCTGGTTCCCCTCCTGGACAGATTCAAACCATTGTGCCAGTATAGGCCTGTATCCCTCCAGATGGACCCCCAATCCCCAATCAAGCCAAAATCCTGTGCTCTGCACCAGTTTTTCAACCATTCATTGAATCTCATGGTGCAAAGTATGCTAGCCTCACCTATGCCATAGACAGACAGCACCTCCAAGAAGGTTATTCTGCGTGCTACTTGTCTAAGGTCCCTACTCAACTCCACAAACTCCTCCTGCACTGCTCTGATCCCATACCCACCTAGGTCATTTGTCCCTAGGTATACAATGATGTCCAACTCCCTCTCATGTGTAGCTGCTCCCATGATCCTGAGGATTCGCTTTCTGTCCCTCCAAGTCATAGCACCAGGTAGGCACCTTACCTCCCTCTCCTCTCCCTCCCCGAATTCTAACCCCCTAACAATTGACCCCCCCCACCAGGAGCTGTTTCCTTTCCCTGTGGGGTCTGGTGCCAGCCTCCTGTGGGTCTCCTTTGTGGAGGTTCCCAGCATCCTCCATGGTCTCCACTGTGGGTGCCTCCATAGAGGAACCATGCTCCACCAGAACAGTGTATGAATTGTGGAGCAGCACAACTGGAGGGATGTGCCTCTATTCTACCACCCTCACCCTCACTGAGCCCACTATGGTCCAACCACTCCTCTTTCTTGGCAAACTCTGAGGCAGCAGCCCTGGTGGTCCCTGGGTGGGGGAGGAGGCTTCCCTACTCCTTGCCAGGTTGACCTAGAGATGGGCAACCTCCTCCCTAAGAGCAGAGAGATGTCTGCAAATAGGGCAGCATCACAACCTTCAGAATGTCTCCTGGAAGACTGCAGCCCCACAGCCAGTGCATTGCACCACTCCCCACATGTATCTCTCTCTTTCTCCCTTCCTGTTTAAAATATGGTTAGTTTTTTTTTCTTTTGTGTTAGTGTGTGCAAGTGTGTCCATGCGTTTACCCCTATGCAGTGTGCTGAGCTGTTAAGGATATGACAGGTGTATGTCCTTTGCCCTTTTGGGAAAGTGACGTCAGAACCCCGATATAAAGGAAATGATGCCCTTGGGGTGGGCAGGGTGAGGTGCAGGGTGGGTGGGACCAAGCCTGTGCCCTCCAGAAGCAATCAGCTACAGCTTTGACCCACCATCCCAGTGAGTGCTTTTCTTCCTTTCAGCAAGGCAACCTGCACAACAATTTAACAGAAAATATACGCTACAAAAATACAATTTCAGTCAGAGAAAAATTAAGCAGGTGAGTCCAATACCTATGATGTAAGCATCCCCATACCCAGCCTTATACAACCTGGTGGTTTGTGCTCTGAAGGCAATCAGAGCAAATCAGTTTCAACCACCTGAGGCAATGTCTGGGTCAAATTCACAATCCACTAACCTGCATTAAACTGCAGGACTTACAATGAAAAATTCTCTCAGCCACCAGTGGATACTTCACTGTACCAAAAATAATTTGATGGAAAATGTCACCAAAATACTAGTAAATAACAAGCCAGCTGTCCACAAGGGAAAAAAATATGCACTATTTCAGTCCCACTGGATTTAAACTCCCAATCTACAAGTACATAAGCAATATTGCAAGCCCCTTCTTGATTAAAAAAAAAAAAGCAATAATAAGTGTAAAACTTAAAGTAAGGCACACCTCCCTCAGATTTGAGCAAGATTGTGCTTTCCTGCAGATTCCAAGTTCAGTATTGTGTGTCCTTCCCAGCTCCAAGTTGTTTCCAAGCAGCTTCCACCTTCAAGAAGATGGGCCAAGCGTACCTGTTCAAAATGGTTCCTTACGATCCAGCCACCCACGCCTCTGGTTCTTTTGTTTCTGAGCTGAGAAAGGGGATTGCTTGTGGTTGGGACCAGAAGCGGGGTTAGACCCCTTGTTAAGAAATTTTGAGAGAAAGCTCCTTTCCTGTACCTAAAGGGAAAGTAGTAAAAGTCATGTCTATAATAGCAAGGTATTTCACATTGGTTTCTGTTATATTTGTACAACTGAATATTATATGAAAAAAACACTAATTTGTAAATGGAAGCTGATCACATGACTAGTGGGAGTGGTGTAAGAGGCCCCTTCCACTGACAGTTAGTTGGTATCCAGTCTTGCTGGAGGTACAGTGGCTTCCCCCAGGATGTAATGCATTTCTGCAGCATTTTCAACATTCTGCAGAATGCTGCAGAAGACCCACTGAATAAAGCAATGTAATTGTAATGGTAATTAATCTCCTTTGTCATTCAGGAAAATGTCACACTGCCAGGATGAAGTGAATGCCACAGTTTCCTGCATGACAAAGTGCCTAATTGCTATTGAAATTACATTGCTTTATTCACTAGGTCTACTGCAGCATATTGCAGAGTGCATTAAAAGTGCATTTCATCCTGGGAGAACGCCACTGTAAGACATCTGCTAACTCATTTTGCTGATGGTTCCAAAACTCCTAGACGCCTATGGGAGTGTATCCAGCTGCATTTTGCTTAAATCCTCTGTTTGAAACTGAAAGCTTTTTAAAGGTCACTGTAAGAAGCTTTAGTACTGCAACTCTGTCAATCTGCATCCTGACATAAATTGTTAAAAAAGACTTTATTCTGAACTTTTATGCACATCTGAAACATATCTACCTTGCACCTTTCCTGAATAAAGTGATACTGCACCAGCTAAACTGCATCTTAAGTATAGCCTTTTTTGTCTGTCTGACCTTCTTTACCTGCACCTCCCTCATACAACCCCCCTCCCCCGGCTCCTCTGCTAGGCACTCTGTCTTCGGGTCTAGTATGGTTTCCCGGCATTAGTTTTCCCAACACTTTTTTCCCCATGATCAGTTTCCCCTAGTGCAAGTTCCTGACTCAGTTTTTCCTGGTTACAGTTTGCTCGACTGTAAGAAGTAAGAAGTGGCATATATTGCAACAGTCCTAGTTCAGTGTTTTACTGCATGCACCATCTCAGTATGTTATTACTGTTAACGAAATACAGGCACAGGAACTGGTAATCTCTTATTGAAAATCCTGTAATCCTGTAATTTTAATTAGCTGGTATGATTAAATAAAGGGCAGACATTTTGTGCTCCAGCTTCTCTTAGCTAAAGTTGCCTTACCTGTTCCCAATGGCTGCTGCAGAACCCGAAGTATGCCAAGTAGTATCCTCTAAGCACAGACATGATAAACTATGCATTAAGGGCTACCTATATGTTAAAGAGTGAAGCTGTGGTGACCTGTTGTACTGGTGTTGTCAGCAAAGGAAATCCCTGTGTTGTCATGGCAGGGCCACTATGGTGCTTGTTGGAGGGCAGCATCATTTGTGAAGCACAGCACCACACTGTCACTCTCTTGATGCTAACGAGTTCCATGTTGCTAACGCTGTATCGTCCCTGAAGTCCAGAGCTGTCTCGACTCATGACACCCCTGCACTGCTCATTAAGACAGAGCTAGCTAAGGTATTTGCAGAGGTGTGGCACAACATGCCTAGTTGTCAGGCATTGCGACAAATGGTCAAACGCGACTGATGTGAAAACATGCCACCAGAACCACGCTTGCAGAATACAAGGGATGCCTATTTCATCTTGGACAAATTATCTGGAGAAAGATACAAAGCTGTGGACTGTCATCCAAGTATGAGAGCTGAACCGGAATTCATTTTAATGATGCGACAGTTGGTGGCATTGGTATTTTTACCACCAGACTATATACCCTCTGTATACAAAGACATTAAATCTGAAATGCCCTCTGTCATTACACTGGTTCAGAAATGGTTCAAGGATAACTATATTTATGGCTGCATCATACATTGCATGAGGAACGATACTATGGTTCAAGCACTGCCACTGTACCCACCTCAGTTCTGGTCTGTATATGACCAGACAGTTCATGTGAAGCCACAAACCCAAAACAACGTTGAAGTGTGGCACCACAGAATGGGGACTCTAGTCAGGACATCTCATATTAGACTCCTATGATTCATCGAAGAACTGCGAAACGAGCAGATGGTGACAGAGTCAACAACAGAAAAAGTTAACCAGGGCATGCCAAAATCACCACTAAAGAAGAAATATGCTAAGCGTGAGGAAAAAATTGGGAACATTATTGCTGACAGACAACAACGTGTTGGCAAGGACTTAATGCAAAGCATAGCCCATAACATAGTGCTTTAATGCCGCACAAACTAAGTTTTAATGTTAATTTTAATTTCACACTTATATGTACATCCTAATAAAGTTTTACAAAAACAAACACAATCAGTTACGGTGAGGGGATTTAACATGGAGATCTATTTAAGAAGGAGATTGATTGAAACTGTACTGCAATTTCAGTAAGTGCTTTGATAATTTATGCTGTTCTTGACTTTTATCCCATAGAAAATGTATTCATATGCTATCTTGCTTTATGCATACAGGAAAGATGGGGGCAAGAGTTTTTATGCTTATGTCAACAATAAAAAGCAAACTCCGAGAACAATTGGGCCCCTAAAAATTAACAATGAAGAAGTAACCATGCCTAAGGCTATGGCCGAAGAATTCAATAAATATTTTGGTTCAGTGTTTAATTCAAAATCAACTACAAAAAGACCTGTACCCAGAATTGATACAGTCGAACAATTGGTATTTTCTAAGACTGACATTTTGGTTAAACTGAATGATTTGAATATCAATAAATCCCCTGGACCAGATAGGCTACACCCTAGACTATTAAAAGAAATAAAGGATTCATTAGTAGAACCCCTCTTCAGGATTTTTAATATGTCCCTACATTATCATACCATACCAAATGACTGGAAAACAGCTGTAGTAACACCTATCTACAAAAAAGGAAAGCATGCAGAGATCTATAACTACAGGCCTATCAGCCTGACAAATGTTTTAGGTAAACTCTTTGCAGCACAATTGAAAGATAAATTGGAAATGGACCTCAACACCAAAGGGTTAATGGACTAAAATCAACATGGTTTAAAAAAAAATAGATCATGTCTAACTGGAAATTTGTTTTTTTATGAACACATCAGTAAATTATTAGAAAACAATATTCCAGTAGATGTAATTTTTCTGAACTTTTGTAAAGCTTTTGATAAGGTGCCCTACGATATCTTAATAGATACAATGATAAAAATTAATATAAATAACAGAATCATAAACTGGGTGCGGGAATGGTTACATAACTGCACCCAGAGAGTATGCATTCGGGGACATTTATTTGAGATGTGTCCAGTAAGTAGTGGTGTGCCCCAGGGGTCAGTACTGGGACCAATACTGTTTTCTATTTATATTTCAGACTTAACAGAGAATCATCAAAGTATGGTAGTTAAATTTACTGATGATACCAAACTAGTAGCCCGAGTGAAAACTGAAGAGGAAAGATGTGTGCTCATCAGTGATTTAAAAAAACTGGAAAATTGGGCACAAAATAACAAAATGAATTTCAATAGTAGTAAATATATAATTATGCATTTTGGCACAACAAACAATTGATCTCAGGTCACTCTAAATAGCCAAGTGCTTTCATCAGTTGAGCTTTACAGCGATCTAGGCATACACATTTCACAAGATTTATCATTTCATAATCATTGTAATTATGTTATTAATAAAGCAAACAGAGTGCTGGGATGCATAAAAAGGAGCTTCAGTTCAAGAGACATGGAATGTATATTACCCTTGTATAGGGCCTATGTGAGACCACTGCTGGATTACTGTTCCCCCCTGTGGAGTCCATACCTCAGGAGGGATGTGGTTAGGCTGGAGGGCGTTCAGAGAAGAATTACTAAAATAGTAAAAAATATGCACAATAAAGAGTGTAAAGAAAGACTTGACAAATTAGATTTATACACCCTGGAACAAAGAAGAACTAGAGATCTTCTCCTAATGCATAAATTAGCAAATTATATAGAACTACTGTCACAATTAGGACTGACTTTAAACCAATGGGACTGTAACCTCCGAAGTCACAAGTATTAATTGTCCCTTACATATCCAAGAAATAACAAAAGGCGTTCTTTTTTTACTCAGTGAATAATTCTCCTATGGAACGCCTTACCTAAATCAGTACTAGTTTGCTCTGACCACAGATTTTAAAAATAATTTGGACCAATATTTACTGACCAAGGGACAATGAACCAGCTTGGCTGGAGATGCACATATATGGGCCTCAGCCTTCTGTGTATCTAATCTTTTCAGTAAGAATCTTAGCATGACTCCCATAGAAAATGTATTCATATGCTATCATTGTGGGTAATTGTCAAGCGGGATAGAAATCGCAGTCAAAAGAGTCTGATGGGCAACTGGCGACGGGTTGATTTATGTTGGGCAACTTCATGCCAGGCAACTGTACAGATCCCCTGCCTTCTCCTATTGACTTCCTTACTCTGGAACAAACTCTCGACCTTACTTCATTACTTCCCATTCCCTGGCTCCTTCAGGCACCAGATGAAATTTCAGCCCCTCCCCACCTGTTCCTGTTGCCTTTCCTCCTGATATCTCCATGGCTGAGCCTTAATCCATCCAGGTAGCTACCAGATGATTCCCCGCTCCTGCCATGGTCAAATGCCCACTCACCTACAGCTCTCTCTCCTCAAGTTTGGGCAATCAACTCACCTTTTGGTCAGTCACCTGTTGCCATTATTGTTCTTGCCTGCTATTTACTGTTGCCAGTTTTTTTTTTTTTGCACTGCTATGTGTCCTTTGCACTTTACTGTTTGTACATGCAATTTGTTTGATATTTATTTTGATTTTTGTAGTACAGTGCACCTTATGTTTAATCATATGTTTTGGTACCCTGTATTTTCTGTTGCTTGCTCCATCTTTTGATAAAGGATTTTTGCAATCCGAAATGCATCAAGGCATTTGTGTGGCACCTTCAATTAAACTTTGGGCACTTTATATTTTATCGGACTGCTACATCCTTCTTATATATTTGGTTGGTGAGTGCAGGATTTTTTTCTTAAGTCTGCTTCTCTAGAGAGCAACTTCATCATAGAGTCAGGTATGGGGCTTTTCTTACAGGATATAGAACTAGTAGTTCCATTCCAAGGTCCGGGGGCACCAGGTCATCAGCCAAGCAGTTTCATTTTAAGGTCACGGTCTGGAGAGTAAAGAGTTGCCAGGCCAACTCCATTCTGAGGACAAGAGGTACCAGGTCATCAGCCAGGCAGTTCCATTCCAAGGTTAAGAGAGTACCAGGTAATCAGCCTAGAAGTCCCAGCCCAACATCAAGGCAGTCCAGATGTGGTGTTTCCAGTTCAATGACTAGTGGGTTCAGGCCGTCAATCTGGCAAATTCAACTCATGGTCCAGAGGTTCACACAGATACCACTACCAAGCATCTGAGTTCTGGATATCATGTTTCTTTAAAATTTTCATCTTCACACCAGAGACTAAACATAATTTGAGTAGTGACTCAGCACAGTTTTAACAGACTTGAGGACATTTACACTAAGATGAAGAGCAACTGATATTCTGGTCAGTTCCGTCAAAAGACAATCTAAAATATTTAAAGAACTAGTGTACTGCCTAAAACTAATACTAGTTTTTAAAAAGAGTCAACCATTGCCTTTGTATCTTTGATCTTTTTTTCTTTTCCCTTTGGTTAATTAGAAGATTGTTTACCTGATATTAACAGGTGTGATTGTGGAACAGTACTCTGCCTGCCTGCCAGCTGACATATACTGAGGCACATACCGAGGAAGACTTGGAGCTAGTAGGCGGTTGCCCATATGTGCTCCTTATATACACATCTAATAATATTTAGAAATATTCCCATTCAACAGATACTGATTCAATCTTGATTTGAGTATGGATTTACTATTACTAATAACTATATTTTCTGGTAAATTGTTCCAAGGATTAACTACTCTCATTGTATAAAAATATTTTCTCTTGTTAGTCCTGAATTTTTGACCTTGTATCTGTAATGGGCATCCTCTAGTACTACATCTATCTTGTTTAAATGCAAACCCGAGGTCACTCAGCAATCTATAATCCTGCATGATATTGTGCATAAGTAGAAGATCTACTCTTATCCCTCTAGTTTCTATGAACATTAAATTCAGCTTTTGTAGTCTTTTTTGATAATCTAATCCATTCATTCCTACAATGCATTTAGTAAACTTCCTCTGTATATGTTCTAGTTTTTGTCTTTCTTTTTTTTTTTTTAACCGAAACCAAATTTGTGATGCGTATTCCAATTGTGGGTGCACATATGCTCGAAATAAGGGCATCATAATGTTACCTTCCCTACTATTTATTTTTCTTCTGATTGCCCAAAACATGTTACATTTTTTAATTGCTTGTTTGAGTATGTTCAAAAGTATCTAGATTTTCTGATACATAATAACCCAAGTCCCTCTCAGACAAGCAACAATGCAGGCAATGTCCACATAGTGTATAGACTGTTCTTCTGTTATGCTTACCCAAGTGCATAACTTTACACTTTTCCATGTTAAAATATCTGTCTCTATTGCCCCCCCCCCCAATCACATCATCAGTATAGTGATTGTGACATTGTTGCTGCTTAGGAACAGCCACTAAGTAGTTCCATTCAAAAGTTACTTGAACTACCCAGAGCCAAATCATCCCTTGGCCTTCGGTCTGCCAGAGCAGCTCTACCCAAACTCTGGAACAATCTCCAGAGTGAGATACAGGGCTGTACCTCTCCGGAGGGCTTTAATAAAGCACTAAAATTGCACCTAGACACTGGGGCTCTGTGCTGCTGCCTCAACTGAGGCTGCCCGAAACTTTTTCCTTATCAGGGGGATGGTCGGAAAGGTTTCACAGTCTAAAGAAGGGAGGGGTCACAAAGTAGAACAGAATATTATTGCAAGGGCACTTACAGTATCTATGTGGTTTTTGTTGATCTGTTTCTAACTAAAATGTACGGGCTGTTGTTTGGATTCTGTAGGTGATGTATAACATGCTGCAATGGGATGCTTTTATGCTCTGTGTAAGCCTTGTTCCCCTGTTTGTATCAAAGCATTGGTTTTCTTTTCCCTTAGGTACATGTAACTAATCCTGGGTTGCCCCTGAAAAAGGGACTGTCAAGGTCTCAGTGGGCCTACCCGGTAACCAAAATTTAAATAAATAAATAAATACAATCAGTGGCTGCCGGGTCACTCACCTGTGATGTTACTGTCAGTGAGCTCACAATGCTGATGATAGTGTGTTTGTGGAGGTGGGGGGGGAGGAGAGATATGTCAGCTGCCAGGCTGAAAGCTATTGCACACATCCAACACAATATTATCATAGAAGACTTTCTAATGAGCAAAAGGAAAAAGAAAAATACTTCAGAAATAAAAAGTTACAACTGACTACTTAAAATAGGTATCATTTTCCAGTTTGCCAGTTTTGGTTCTGCTAGTTCTTTTACCGCTTTATCAAATTGTTGATTTACTAAGGGGATTTCTATCGCTAGCAACATTACAGTTACAGCATAAATGATGCATAGGGTAAAACCATTTATAGGCTAACAAGATTATATCATATCTGTTGTAGCTTTCACATTTGCATAACTTATAGTCATTTCTTAGTACCTTGCTTAGTAATCCATATTTATTTTGTGTAAGTTAACTGCACCAAAAGTCTCAAGTCCTTTTCTAGTTACTCTCTCCTGTTTGCTTTTGTGTAATAAAACACAACTTTTCATCTAAGATTGCCTCCTGCCTCTCCATGCAGTGGTTAATTCTTTAGCGCTATCAACTCCAGACTCCGTTTTCACATCCATCAACAGGGCTAAGGGTAAGATCATCTATGGAACATCAGAGAGAGAGAGAGTCAATGCTCCACAGAAGCAAGTTCATTCTGATTGGAAGAGTGGAGCTTTGGAATGCTTTAGAACCACTTGGTATGCAGATTTAAATATTTAATTATTTTATGGTATAAAGGATCTACACAGCCTAAATTTAGGGAGATTGAGCCTGAAGACCTAAAAAACAGAAGTGACCAGTCCACACTAAAGAGGCCTGCAGGAAGGGTAGGACCTGGGGGACTAGCCCTCATTCAATATATTAGCAGGGAATCACCTGTCTCCCAGCATAGGGACAAGAAGCCAGTGTGTGACACGAGTGAAAGGGTTAGCACAAACCTGCTGCATTGAGTTACTGAAATTCTCCAGTGCTCCAGTCAGGTTACAGATTAAATACTTTTCATTGCAAGGGATCAACCGTCATTGTTTCAGATTCTACTGCATGACTCTAATTGCCATCCATCCAGTATGTTCAACAAGGACTGTTGTACTGTTAATGGTCTAAGACGGGATACCTATAAAGGGACTCCTGGGGGAGTTGCCCGATATTTGCGAATGCGTATGTGAAGTGTAAAGCTATTGTGAATGATCAAAGCCATTGTAAGTTGTTAGAATGCTTGGCTATGGAGTACAGAATGCAACACTCAGATCCCAGGGTGGATTAGGCCCTTTTAAGTCTGGATGCCAGCTAGATATATTGCAGCTACAATGCTTTCAACAAAAATGTGTGGGAACAGTCCTTGTTGAACATACTGGATGGATGGCAACTAGAGTCAAGCAGTAGAATTTTTCTCAGAAGAAGCCAGAAGGGGAAGGAAGGAAACATATTCAATTCAGTGCTTTAGAGTAACTGGTAATTGCTATTTTTCTTTTAAACTTAGATTGTGGGTTTTAGTGACAATATACTTTCTTTGTTGTCTTTACTTATAATTGTTTTTGGGCTGTTGAAAATTTAAAACATAGTGGTGGTGTAATTCTGTGCTGTCTTTAATTGCTGCAAATTTTATCTTGGCTTGTCTGACTACCCTGTAGTTGGGTGAAGGGTGTTAATTGTCTGGCCTCTGACCTCAGCTACGTGATAACTGGAGGTGGGGCTTAGTCAGAGTTGAAGTAGCAAGTAGAGTTATTTTCTCAGAAGAAGCCAGAAGGGGAAGGAAGGAAACATATTCAATTCAGTGCTTTAGAGTAACTGGTAATTGCTATTTTTCTTTTAAACTTAGATTGTGGGCTTTTAGTGACAATATACTTTCTTTGTTGTCTTTACTTATAATTGTTTTTGGACTGTTGAAAATTTAAAACATAGTGGTGGTGTAATTCTGTGCTGTCTTTAATCCCCCCCCTTCCGCCAACTCTTAATTATATGCCCTGTTAAATCTGATTGACAGGAGCTAAACACAGGGTATAGTAAGGGGTGTGAAGTAGGAGGGGCATAAGGGGGAAGAAGCCCACCCTCAGCATGACAAGTGTTTTGAGTCATTTATTTATTTATTGGTTTCTTTTTCTTTAAAAAAAAAAAATTATCTGAGGATCAGTGGCAGGATTTTTAGGACAGTAAATTAATAAAAAGGGAACTAGGAGAGCTTCAGTAGCAGACAAGTAGCGGAATTGCAGTATAATGTGGGGAATGGCGCAATGCAGTGGCTGTGGGGCAGCCATATTCAGGCAGACCTTCTGGACACTGAGGTGCTGCCCTATCTGCATGCATCTCTCTGGACTGTGGGAGGAGGTAGCCAGACTCAGAGTGGAAGTAAACTGGGTCAGGAGTACCATCACCCCTATCCAGGAACCACCCAGTCCAATGCAACTGCCTCAAAGGATGCCGAGAACGAGGAGCACTTGGATGACAGTGAGCTCAGGGAGGTTAGAGCGGTCAGGCAGAGGCACATCCCAGATCCTATTCCACTCAAGAACTCATATGCCACACTGGCAAATGAGGACAACCAAATAGAGGTACTCAGAGAAGTGGAAGGAAAGGATGTGGAGGTTAGCCAAGGAGGTGACCTCAGCGGGGAAAGCAGTGGACCCCAGAGGAGGAGGAAGTGAATCCTGGTGGGGGACTCCATCATAAGAGGGATCCAGCTAGGAACACAGGAGGGGGAGGACAGGGAGGTGAGGTACCTACCAGGTGCCACGGCATGGAGGGATGGAAGGAAGATCCTGGGGATCACTGGGAAGGCAATACGGGAGGATGAGCTGGATGTCATTATCCACCTAGGTACTAATGACCTGGCAAATGGGGAGCCAAAGGAAGTTCAGGAATAGTTTAGGAAACTGGGGAGGGGTCTCAAGCAAGTAGCTACTTCTGTCACTTTCTCAGAAGTACTACCTGTGAGAGAGCAAGGAGAGTATAGGAGTGCATGCACCAGGAACTTTAACTCATGGTTGAAGCATTGGTGCTGTGAGGAAGGGTTTGGATTCATTGGTGACTAGGGACCCACCTGGAGGGATGGAGGTTTGTTCAAGCCTGATGGCCTGCATCCATCCTGGAGGGGAATCCAAGCACTCAATGATAAGTTTAAATGCTACATTGACAAGCATTTAAACTAGCAAAGGGGGGTGGCAGGCCAGCAAGGAGGGTACCTACTTGCTCACCCCCCACAGCTAACAGTGGAACCAGTGAACCAGAGGGTGGCTATCTCTGCAAAGCAGTGTGCAAAGATGGAGATTAGTGCCCAAGAGGTGGATAAGCAGAAAGGGGCAAAATGCAGCAGAAGGGCAGACAGCAAGGAGAACCAGGGATAAATGACAACCAAGTAAGGGCTGGAGTAGAACAGTGAAACAGTCTAGGGAGGTCAA
Source organism: Neoceratodus forsteri (assembly GCA_016271365.2). Taxonomy (NCBI): domain Eukaryota; kingdom Metazoa; phylum Chordata; order Ceratodontiformes; family Ceratodontidae; genus Neoceratodus; species Neoceratodus forsteri. The sequence goes on along the minus strand of CM057453.1, from coordinate 814,481,601 downwards.
ATCATGGAAAGCCATGTGTGCAAATGCCAGGAGCCTTAGCAACATGATGGAAGATCTGGAGGCTCTCATGGTGCAGTCAGACCTGGACATTGTGGCTATCACTGAAACCTGGTGTAATGATAACCACGACTGAGAGATGGCCATACCTGGCTACAACATATTCAGAAGAGACAGAGCAGGCAGGAAGGGAGGAGGAGGAGTGGCACTGTATGTGAAAAATGACATAAGGGCCACAGAGATCCAGAAGGAACAAAATGGGGGAAGAGATACTGTGGGTTAAGCTGGAAAGGAAAATGGGGACAGCCATCCGCACAGGTGTGGTCTATAGACCACCAGCCCAGGAGGAAGAAACAGATAGGGAGCTGATGCTAGCCATCCAAAGGATGGCAGACAAAGATGAGGTAGTACTGGTTGGAGACTTCAATATTCCAGACGTGGACTGGAGCATCCCAGCAGCAGCATCAACTAGGAGCAGATTTATCCTGGACTCCTTCAGGGTGCCTTCCTCAAGCAACTGGTCATGGAACCAACTCGGCAGAAGGCAATACTGGACCTTGTGCTCACAAACAGGGACAGTGTGATGGGGGTAACAGTGGGGAGCACCTGGGAAACAGTGACCACCAGTCATTGTGGTTTGAAATCACAGAAAGAGCAGAACCAAACCACACAAAAACACGTATCCTGGATTTTAGGGGGCAGACTTTGGGAAAATGGGAGATACTTGAAAGAGGCATTAGGGAATGGGACAGGAATCAGGGTTGAGGAACAGTGGGCAGTATTTCAAATGGGGATTACAAGAACAACAAATTATGCATTAAGCAGGTTAGCAAGAGGAAAAGGAAGAGGAGACCATTATGGTTTTCCAAAGAGGTAGCAAGAAAGTGAAAGCCAAAAGATAGCATTCAGGCAATACAAAAGACACAGGCAGAAGGGATAGGGAGAAGTACCAGGAGAAGCAAAGGGAGGCAGGGAGGTCAGTAAGGAAGCCAAAGCTCAGACAGAAGAACACATTGCAAAATCAGTGGGTAGAGGACAAAACCTTTACAGGTACATAAGTGAAAAAAGAAAGACAAAGGGAGGGATAGTAAGACTGAAGGGGAGGATGGGCGCGTGGAGGATGACAACAGTAAAGCTGACATATTGAACAGGTATTTCTGCTCAGTCTTTACTGAGGAAAAGGAGGGTAATGGGTCTGAAGGAGTACAAGGGTGAGAATGGTGCAGAAATGGACACAAGTCCCTTTACGAGAAAGGGTCCTGAAGGAACTGGAAGTAATAAGGTTGATAAAGCAATGGGGCAGATGGGTGCACCCAAGGGTCCTTAAAGAACTAAGAGAGGTGGTGGCTGAACCTCTGGCTATCCTGTTTAGCCAATCACTGGAAATGGGAGGTACCCAAAGACTGGAGGACAGCAGATGTAGTCCCCTTATACAAAAGTGGGAACAAAGAGGAAGCGGGGAACTACAGACCAGTCAGTCTCACCTCGGTAGTGGGAAGATCATGGAAGCACTACTGAAGGAGAGATTGGTGGAACATCTGGTTGTCAATGGACTACAAGACCCAAGGCAGCATGGTTTCACCAGGGGAGGTCATGTCAGACCAACCTCATTGAATTTTTGACTGGGTGACTAGGGAGGTGGATCGGGAGGGCAGTGGACATGGCCTATCTGGACTTCAGCAAGGCCTTTGACACTGTGCCACATAGAAGACTATTACAAACTGGGGAATATGGGTGTGGGCAGGACAGTAGTGTGGTGGGTAGGTAACTGGCTGGGTGGCAGGACACAGAGGGTGGTGGTAAATGGCTGTCACTCCACAGAGGAAGAGTGACCAGTGGGGTACCACAGGGATCAGTGCTGGGACCGGTCCTATTCAACATCTTCATCAGTGACATTCGCAGCACCTAGAAGGCAGAATTTCACTGTTCGCTGATGACACAAAGCTCTCTAACAGAGTAGACACACCAGAGGTGTAGACAGAATGAGAAGCGACCTGCAGAAACTTGAAGAATGGTCAAGGGTTTGGCAGTTGAAATTCAATGCAAAAGTGCAAGATAATGCATATGGGGCACAAAAACCCTGGCACAATATATCAGTTGGGGGGTGAGGATATAGCATGCACCAAGCAGGAAAGAGATCTTGGGGTTATCATCTCTGATGACCTCAAGGTAGGGAAACAGTGTGACAAGGCAGCAGGCAAAGCAAATAAGATGCTGGGATGTATAAGCAGGGGCATCACCAGCAGGAAAAGGGAGGTCATAATTCCGCTATACAAGACACTAGTGAGGCCCCACCTGGAGTACAGTGTACAGTTCTGGAGACCATACCTACGTAAGGACATAGACAGGGTAGAGAAGGTTCAGAGGAGGGCAACAAAGATGGTGCATGGATTGCATCACAAGTCCTATGAAGATAGGTTGAAGGAACTGAGCGTGTACTCCCTGGAGGAGAGGAGGAGAGGGATATGATAGACATACAAGTATCTTACAGGAGGAACAGGGTGCAGGAAAACACTATTTTAAGCGAAAAAGATGTTCCAGGACTAGAGGGCATGGGATGAAGTTGGAGGAGGACAATTCAGAGGAAACATGAGAAGGAATTTCTTCACAGAGCGGGTGGTGGACAAGTGGAACACCCTGCCAGAGGAAGTGGTGGGGGCTGAAACAATCACGGGATTTAAGAATGCATGGATAGACATAAAGGAATTCTGGAGGTCAGGGGAATGGGGCAACAGACTTCTAAGAAAACAAACTGAACTTACAAGCTCAAATGGGCAGACTGGGTGGGCCATAGGCCCTTATCTGCCAACAATGTCTATGTATCTATGTTTAAGCAATGGTTTATTTTGGGGGCTGCAGCCCAAGTTATTACTGTGTTGCTGGAAGGGCACAGTGTAATTCAGTAAAATCACATTTTGCTGCATCTTCAGGATCACCTGGCAATAACGATGTGCAGAAAAGGAGCCGAACTCAATGGCCTTGTAAAAACATCAGTGCCACATATTTATTCAGTTATCAGAAATACCTTCAGGCACATACCTGCAACTTAGATGGGGGTTACAAACAACAGTCGAGTCCCCCCTCCAAGCAGGGGCTCACAGCTCATGAATGCAATCACATTCAAGTAGACTGCAATTAATATTCCGTAGAGCAACTTCACCACATCCTGGTGTCACAGCAGCTTACTGGGCCCCTTCCAGGTGCACTCTGAGGAATTCAACGTAGTGGCTTAACTGGGTATCACTGGGAGTAATGCCATGGCACAGGTTGTTAGGGCTTGCACTTGGGACAGACATGCCATGGGGACTGACCCTCAATTATGGGGCATTCAGAGTATTCATGACTATTCACCCAACTCGCTGCCTGAAAAAGGTTTCCTTAAAGGGAACCAAATGGGGATCTGGACATCCAATTTCACATTCTGCATGTAGACCACAGTTCATCATCTTCAGAAATTTAACACAATCAGTGTCTTTGATGTACAACAAGAAGTTTATTGGGCCTCTGCAGTTCACCATTTCCTCTGGATTTGACTGTTTTTTTCATCATCTGATACTTGGTCTCTTGTACAAGACATTACATGACATATCTGGACTTACATTCCCTGAAATAACTCACATACTACTGTGTTTGTTGGCATAGTGCTTTGTTACTAGCATATACAGTGAATGTTGACAGCACTGGTTCCGATACTCACTTGTCTTACCAGGCTGCACTTGGGGTTCTTAATTGGGGCTACCTTGGTCAGTAATGGGAGAAAGGGTGCTTCCCCCTTCTCTTGACTCACTTGGAGTAGTAGGGTACCCACATATTCGGTTACCTACCAATTGAGACAGCTTGGTGCTTACTGGTACTGGTCTGCTTCTCTGTATATTCTGAAGGCAGCATCCCTATTCAGCTGTTTTTATGTTTGCTTGCATGCATGTGCAATGAACATAGTGCCACCATATGAGTTTCTGTAGGTGTGGCACCCATGCTTCCAATGCCCTGAGCGTTTTTGCAGGCGTGGCCGCACCACACCAATGAATGTCCCAGTTGTCTATGACAGCAGTTCAGATGCAGTGGCGTACAGTCGAAAGAGAATGACAGCTACAATTAGCAGTGGTAACATGTAGGGAATTTACATACTGCTGTGCCATCAGCAATATGCAAATTGCCTACACGTCACCACCTTAGCAGTCGTTGTCTTTGAACTGTACCTACTGCACCTCCCGTCGGCATGATGGCCCCCCGATTTGTTGTGTGCTGTGGGGGTGCACAACCCCCTTTGACACATGTACACCCCCCCCAAGCACACTGTATGTCCGACTGGGTGACCAATCCCCACTGGCTCCAGTTCCCCCCCAAAAAACAAACTTCAAGGTGCCACACTGGGAGCCCACCCCAGCGTGGCAAAAGTCCAGTGTCATTATGTGCTTCCCCTGCACACTGTATGGCCAAAGGCGGGTACCCAATCCCCCGTTGGCTCCACTGCCCCTCCAAACAAACTTCCAGGTGCCACGCTGGGAGCCCACCCCAGCATGGCAAAAGTCCTGTGTCATCTTTTTTTAAAAAAACCTGCAACAAAAGAAAACGGTCCCTCGTTGACTCCCATGCCCCCTCCCCCAACCAGCGCCCACCCTCTGTGCGCCCCACTTCCCCACACACCCCCTCTCACCCCATACTTACCTCCAGAGGCTGGCACGATGATCTTTGGTGGACCGGGAACACGTCTGCACTCTTCAAAGCCGACTGCAAGCTGAAAAAATGCTGGTAAGCTGTATAATGGCATAAATGTTTTTTTTAAACTATGTTTCATATCTTGGTCATTTTTTCAGATTTTTACACCAAATGTTCAACATGAGGTTCTTGGGACCTTATCTCAAGAATTCAGTCACTGTCATCTGGTTATTCGGTCCCGAAAGGTGATTTTGCTGTCACTGTGTGGAATCACCTTTTGGGACCAATTAACAAAATGACAGTGTCACTGTTCATGAAGTGGGCTCTCAAAAAGTCTATGCTGCAAATTTGGCGAAACAATTCCCCAGAATGACAGTTTTACAAGCGTGCTTTGTGCAGTTTCCAGGCATGTTTACAAATGTGTAATATTTTCACTCCAGATTTTCAACACTGCCATTTTTTCACACCTCATTTTTAACAGTACAGCTGCCATTTTTCACATCCTGGCCAAAATGTGTTTTCGCACTTCCGACGCAGAATTGCACGATCGCTGTGGGAAATCAGTGTTTAGGATAGATTAATAAAATTACAGTGACACTGTTCATGAGCAGAGGTCCTAAAATGCCTATGTCGAAAATTTGGTGACAGAAGTCCATAAAATGACTGTGTCATGAGCATGCATTGCGCAGTTTCTACGCACCCTCATAACTTCACAAATTTGTAATATTTTCACTCCAGATTTTCAACATGGGAATTTTTCTACACATCCTTATGAACAGTATAGCTGTCATGTTTTACATCCTGGCCAAAATGTGTTTTTGCACTTCCGGCGCAAAATAGCGCGGTCACTGGGGAAATCAGTGTTCGGGTCAGATTAAGAAAATCACAATAACACTGTTCATGAGCGGAGGTCTGAAAATGTCTATATCGAAAATCAGGTGCAAAAAATCCCTACAATAATTGTGTTTATTGGTATGCGGTGCGCAGTTTCTATGCATGCTCGTGACTGCCATTTTTTTATATTTTCACTCCAGATTTTCAACATTACCATTTTTTTACACCTCCTCATGAACAGTACAGCTGTCATGTTTCACATTGTGTTCAAAATGTGTTTTCACACCTGTGGCACCAAATGGCGCAGTCACTGTGCAAAATCACCTTTCAGCTAACAAACTGATAGTGTCACTGTTCATGCGGTGGGGCCACAAAAAGCCCATGTTGAAAACTTGGAGTAAAAATATATATAAATGCCCAGAACATTAGGGTTTCCAACCATAACGCCCTACCCTGTAAGGACTGACAGGCATCAGGGGTGTGACTTGGGACTGTTGACAGTAATGCTCACGCCATTCCACCCCCACCCTGCTGCCAGTGACAGGCATCAAGGTACGCCTTGGACTCTTTGACCCCAGAGCTCACACCATTCTCCTATACTGCACCCATTTCAATGTATTTCCTTATGGAATGAGGTGAGTGTAAAGCCCGAACACCCCAAGGCACACCTTGACACATGTTAGTGTCTGCAGGGCAGGGTGAGGTGAAATGTCATGACCGTTATGGGCGACTACCCAAAAGCACACCCCAATGCCTGTCCATCTCTGCAGGAAGGGGGTGGAGCTGGCATCAGTTCAATACTTCACTGCCATTTCTATACTACATCTGTTTAACTTCTGCACTTCCGCTGCCAATGCCAGCAAGCAAACATTCAGCATTGACAAATGCTTGTTTTTAATATACTGGTTTTGCTGATCTGCACTTTCCATCCTGGACTATATTTGGATTGATTATATCTGGACTAGATTGAGTTTTGCTTCATTAATATTGCAGTGCAAATCTTATTCAGCTGCTTTCACAGTTTGCACATCTGTTTGCTTTTGCCAGCTGTTTACTCTGACACCTTGCTAAACTCAGGTAATTGTAGTTTTTGCACTGCTCCAGAGTACAGTCTCAGAGTCATCTCTGATAAGCCTGCACAGCAGTTTTAATACCATTCTTCTGTTGTTTTTAACTGCTTGATAGTTGAGAGTTACCTATCTACTGGTGTTTTTGCTAGTGTCTGAACAAGTTGCTCATTTCTGTTCTCAGTCTACTTGGTTACCATGCTCCCTGCTCTACTCCTCTGCTTTCTCCTTCTCCTCTTCCTTCCCCAGCCCCTTCCCACCTCTCCACCCTCCACCCTTGTTTTTCCTTCCCCCTTCACCCATCTTCCATCCTCCCCCCTCCCTTTCTCCCCCCCTCCTTCCTCATCCATCTTAGTCTAGCCCCCCCCCCTTAACCTGGAGTTCCTCCACTGTTTCATCCTATCCCTTCCACATCCCGGCCCCCCGGCCAAGGGGACATAAGTTCTACTCCAGTCTTTGTCTCCTTACCCTACTACTCCTCCCCAAACTGGATCTTTTCACTGTATGGGTCTCTCGTCAATCTCCAGATCTCTCCTGTATCACAGAATCCTAACTCTTTTCCAGAATTCTTGATTCCAACTTGGCCATTCTAGGCTACCACCTCTTTAGGCAGGACAGGGGTAAACAAGGGGGTGGGGTTACCCTATATCTCTGCCAGAACCTCTCCTGCACCATCACTCTCAGGGAGCCTGCACCCTCCTACGAGTTTCTGCTAGCTAAACTCTCCTTTCCCCTCCTCACCACTGTTGGTGTTTTCTATGCCTCATTGAGAATCTCCCCCTTATCTCTGATGGACTCACTCTTCACTGCCTCTTCACTCTCCTCTGCTGGTGAGCTCATTCTCCTGGGCGACTTCAACATTAATTGGCTTTTCCCAACCTTCAGGCCAACAACCCGCAGGACTGAGTCCTCTAACCTTTCACACCTCATCACAGAACCGACCTGACTCAATCCCCACTTATCAAACCATACCATCCTGGACTGGTTTCTCACTTCACACCCCACCACATTGTAGCAGCAGGTATATTGCCGGATGTCTTCAGCGATCACTGCATGACATATTGTGTCAGGAAAATCTGGCCCCTTCCCTCCTCCCTAAAGTACTTCTGGTCCAGGTTCATTCAGTCACTGAACAAAAAACTCTACTGAGCAACCTGGCTGCAACTGACTGGTCCCCCATGTTCACTGCCCCAGACATTGATATGGGCTTCTCACTCTTCCATTCAATATTTACTTCTGTCTGGGACAAACACACACATACAGTATTAGGAAATCCAGGGTTAAATCCTCTCACCACCCCAGGATCACCTTCAATCTCATCAACTTATGTAAGACCTGCGACCAAGCCGGGGACCAGGTATAAATGATCCTGGTGCCTGTCAGACTGCCTCTCCTACAGGGCACTTAGAAACTCCTGCACTAAGGTTGTTCATACCATAAAGTCCCTCTACTTCAAGGCCAACCTCCAGAATAATCTTAATTCCCCAGTCAAGTTCTGCAAGGTGATTCCCTCACTTTCTTGCCTCCCTCAGCCCAGCCCTATCCCCCTGTCATCACGGTTACTGGCCTACCAGTCTCTGACCCTCCCTCTGTTGCTGCTGACTTCAATTAGTTTTTTACAACTTGTGCTCTCCATTCCCTCCCACCTCATGGCTCCACTCCTCTTCCCCCTTCTCCTCCTTCCTTCTCCTTACCTCACCCCTCTCTAGGGTTTGATCCCCTCGTCACTCCCAAGGTGACACTGTTTGCTCTTTCCTCATTCAACCCTTCCAAATCTAACCCAGATGGCTTGCACCCTAATATTCTCCATTTGTCAGTTCCTGCCATTGCCTCCCCCTTACTCACCTCCTAAATCACTCCTTCACCCTTTGTAGTGTCACTCATTCTTGGAAGACTGCCAAGGTTCTCCCCCTCCACAAAGGGGGATGATCCCTCCACTCCTGGCAACTTCCCCCCATCTCCCGCCTCCCTTTTTGGCAAAGTTACAGGAGTGACTAGTCTACTTGCAGCTTGCAGACTTCCTCCACTCCTCTAACTTCCTCTCCCTCTTCCAGTCTGGCTTAGGAAGGATCATTCCATAGTATCCTCTCTACTTACAATCACTGACTCCATCTTCTCAGCGATGGATCAGGGGAACATCACAGCCATCATTTTCATTGATCTGGCCAAAGCCATTGATTTGGTGTTCCACTCACTCTTCCTTGATAAGCTGAGCTCTGCCAGCCTCTTAGCCCCTACTGTCAACTGGTTCCATTCCTACCTCATGGACCATCAACAGTCAGTACAGGTAGGCTGTGTCATCTCCCCACCCCTCCCTATCCAGGACTGGGTCCCACAGGGCTCTATTCTGAGTCCAGTCCTCTTCTCCATCTTCCTAAATGATCTCCCCCTCCACCTTTTCAAACTCACATGTTCACATGTATGCAGATAATATAGTTCTCTACACCTCTGGTTCCTCAGTTGCCTCTCTGGAAGTCGCGCTTCAGCAAGACTTTCACAATGTTCTGCCCTGGTTCCAGTTCAACCAACTTTGGGTCAACACACAAAATAAAAATATGGTGTCTATGACTATGACCATTGGTACCATCCAGAAGCTAGCCTGGCTTTCCCCCATCTCCATCTTCTCCATGCTGGATGGCACGTCACTTGAAGTAGTTCCAGTTTTTAATAACCTCAGTGTGTTGCTTGATAGCAGACTTGATTTCTCTGCCCATACTGATGCCATCCATGCCAAACTCCACCCCAAACTTGATGCCCGGTACCACAATAAGGACTGTCTTTCACCCCAGGTCCACTGGGAGCTGGTCACCAAAATGGTTCTCCTGGTTTTTGGCTATGTGGATGTGATTTATGGCATCACCCCCTCCACCTCCCTTGCCAGACTGGACATCCTCTGCAATGCCTTCTGCCACTTTGCTACCAACTCACCCTCTTGCACTCACCACTACTTCCTTTACTCTTCTCTATCCGTCCTCCCACTCCCATTATGTTGCGAGTTCCACTGTGTTTCTCTCATCTCTAAATACTGGTTTGGGTCCCTCCCCTCATACCTATCCCATCTCATCTCCCCCATCCCCTCCCCTCCTCCTGCTACCCCCTGCACTCTAGAGACCCACACACATTCTCCCATCCCCACTCACACTCCTCAGCCAGGAAATCTGCTTCCTCATACCACCTTCCCTCCCTCAGGAACCGGCTACCCTCCTCCATATCACTAGGCTGCCTGACCTAGATTTTTCTTTTATCTGCTAACTCAGTTGTACAGCTTTTATTGTAAACCGCTCTTTTGTATATATCTAACTGCCGTCACTGCATAATGCACTTACTGCATTGCTTCCTTGCACTTTATATTGTTTGTTTTTTTGTCCATGTTCCTTTGTACTATGTACTATTCTCTGCTGACAACCTGTATTATGTAATCCAATTGTACTATCTATCTGCTGTACTTTGTTATACTGCTGTATCTATACATCACTCCCAATTTTCCCATCCCCCAGGACACATCTGGAAATGAGCTGTTTGAGCTCAGTATGTTTTTTCCTGGTGAAACAGTTTAATAAATAAGTAAATACATACGTCTCTCCCTCTCTCTTTCCTCCATTAGATGCCAGCTAAAACTCCTCCCCCCTCCTCCTCCTCCTTGCTCCTGTGAACCTTCTTCCTACATAAGAACATAAGAAAGATGTCAGCATATGGGGACCGTACAGTCCATCTAGTCAGCCCAATACTACTACCCCCCAAGCAGCCTTCATCCTAACCTGTCCCCTATGCTTATCCCATGCTAGTTTGAATTCCCTAATTGTGTTTGATGCTACCACTTTCTGGGGCAGACTGTTCCATGGGTCCACCACTCTTTCTCTCTGTGAAGAAATACTTTCTGAGGTTGCTTTTGAACCTGCCCCCCCAACCAATCTTTGACCATGGCCCCTTGTATGTGCTGTCGGGTTCTGCTGAAAGAGATGTCCTGATTGAGCTGTGTTTAGACCCTTCACATACTTAAATGTTTCGATCATGTCTCCTCTGTCTCTTCTGTGCTCTAAAGAGTGTAAATTTAACTCTCTGTGTCATGCCTCATATGTATCATGGTGTAGACCTTGTATCATTTTAGAGGTTCTTCTTTGCACTGTCTCCAAATGGTCGATGTCCTTCCTGAGGTGAGGTCTCCAGAACAGTCCACAGTATTCCAAGTGCAGCCTCACCAAGGACCTGTAGAGAGGCAGTATCAATTCCCGCGTTCTACTGGTACTGCCTCTGCTAATGCAGCCCAGGATGCCGTTTGCCTTCTGTGCTGCCTTCTCACATTGTTTTCCTACCTTTAAGCTGTCAGTGATTACTATACTTAGGTCTCGCTCACTCTGTGTTTCCTCTAGTTGGTGTCCTCCCAGTGTATACTTTCTACACAGGTTCATTTTACCCATGTGCATTACCTTACATTTTTTGGCATTCAATTTTAACTGCCAACCCTTGGACCATTCCTCCAAATTTTTTAGGTCAGCTTCCATGTTGTCTGCCCCTTCCTGTGAGTCCACTCTGTTGCAGAGCCTTATATCATCTGCAAACAGGCAGACTTTACCCTTTAGTTCATCTGTGATGTCTCCTACGAAAATGTTGAAGAGTACAGGTCCCAGCAGTAACCCCTGTGGGTCTCCACTGGTTACCCTGCCCTCCCCTGACAGTGATCCATTTACTAGTACTCTCTGGGTCCTATTGCATAGTCAGTTGCTGATCTAGTTTACTACCATTTGTCCAACTCCTGAATGTTCCAGCTTGATGGCAAGCCTTCCGTGTGGTACAGTGTTGAAGGCCTTGCTGAAATCCAGCTACACCATGTCCACTGCCCCTCCCTGATCCACTATTCTGGTGGCCCAGTCGAAGAAGTCAATCATATTGGTTTGACAAGATCATCCTGCTGTGAAGCCGTGTTGCCTTGGGTCTACTTTTCTGGTAACCTTTAGATATGCCACTATCCTCTCTTTTAGTAAGGACTCCATAATTTTCCCTATGATGGATGTCAAACTAACTGGGCGGTAATTTCCTTCCTTCTCCTTGCTTTCGCTTTTGTGCAAGGGCACAGCTGTTGCTGTATTCCAGTCCTGATGTACTGTCCAACTGTCTAGTAACATGTTGAAGAACTCAGCCACTGGTGTGGCTAGTTCCTCTCTAAGCTTCTTCAGTACCCTAGGGTGTATGCCATCAGGCCCCATGGCCTTGTCCACCTTGAGTCTCCTCAGTTCTTCTAGGACCCTTTCCCGTATGAAGGGGCTGGTGTCAACTCCCTAGACAGTGTGTTCTGCCTGTTCTACTGTGGGACCCTTGCTGTTGTCTTCTATGGTGAAGACGGAGCAAAAGAAGTCATTTAGGGCTTGGGCCTTTTCCTCATCTTTCTCTGCTATCTTACCCTTCTTGGTTGCTATTCAGACTGTTCTGCCCTTGTTTTTTCTCTTTTCCCTTGTGTATCTGTAGAAGGTTTTGTCACCCTTGTCACCCTTCTTAACATCCGGGGTTTTTTATTCCTTAGTCTGTGCCTTTGCCCTTCTGATTGCCTTCCCTGCCTCTTTCAGTTTATTCCTGTATTCTTCCCCGTCTGCTTCACATTTTGTTTGTTTAAATTTTTCAAAAGCCTTTCTTTTCTCCTTGATTTTGGTTGCAGCATCATTTGTAAACCAGAGAGGCTTCTTCCTTCCTTTGGACTTGCTAGTCTTCCTCGTGCAAGTTGTTGTTACTGAGTGTAGCGCAGCCTTTAGGGAATTCCAGTATTCCTCCACATCCCTCAACTTCTCATCTTTCATTATGTCTGTGAACATAGTTCACATTTTGGAGAAGTTGGCTTTTCTGAAGTCTGTTATCCACGTTGTTTACAGTTAACCAGATTGATCTGTGGTCACTGGTCCCCAGATTGTCTCCCACCTGAGCTTCTGTGACTCTAGTGCTGTTTGTGAGTACCAGGTCAAAAATTGCTCTGTCTCTGGTGGGTAAGTTCACAAGTTGATGCAAACCTGCCCTCCTTAGTGCAAATAGGAAAGCCCTGCTCTGACCTAAGGACGCTGTGTATGATGACCAATCCACATCTGGCAGATTGAAGCCTCTCACCAGCAGCAATTCACCCTTGTCTGCCATCCTCATGATGGTTTCTAGGAGCTCTTTGTTCACCTCAGCTTCCTGGGATGAGAGTCAGTAGATGACTCCCACCCAGACTGGGATTTTATCTCCAGCTCCGAGCATTATCCAAAGGGCTTCTGCCTTACCGTGACTGCTCTGGATTTCTGTCACACAGATGTCCTTTTTTACATACAATGCCATCCCCCCTCCCTTCTTTCCTTCCCTATCTTTTTGGAACAGTGTGTGGCCTGGAATGGTGACATCTCAGGAGTGGTTTCCAGTAAACCAGGTTTCTGTGACTGCGACCCAATCTAATTTTGCCTCTTGTACTGTGACTGAGAGATCTACAATTTTGTTTGGTAGTCTACGAGCATTTACATTCCTGAACTCTTCCTTACGCATGCTTGGCTTTTGACCATCGCCTACCACCCCCTCCCCCTTAACGTCATAGTTCCAGCAAATTCATTGAAGTTTATCAAACCTGTTTATACTTGGGTTTTAGGGCAATAAGAGGCAGAAGGCCCATAAACAATCTCCCCCCCCCACACACACACACACACACTTCTCAGTGGTCTAGGCTGGGAAGGCAGCCATTCGCCATAAACTGATTCAGTTTATTTTTAAAACTTGTAAGAGACAGTTACAAATTACAATCTCTTCGGGTAACTTATTCCATAGTCCAACAGCCCTGGGAATAAAAGCATACTTTATAATGTCTCCATACATTTTTTTTTCAATAAGTTGTAACTGATGCCCTCTTAGGTTATATGACTGTTTCTTGAATTTCAGTCTCGGTTCAGTAAACAACTGTTTGTCTTTATTTTGAATAGTAACAATAAATTGCATCTTGTACGTTTGTCTTTCAAGGTGAATAGCCCCAAACTCTTTAATCTGTCATTGTAGAGTTTGTTCCAGTGACAAGTGATGAGTTTAGTAAACTTTCTTTGAAGTGCCTCTACCAGATTGATATCCTTCTTTAGGAAGGGGCTCCATATCTGCGAGCTGTAATCCAAGTGCAGACGTATGTAAGCTCTATATATTGGCATCAGGACTGCACTGGATCTGGTTATGAAACTCTTTTTAATGCAATTCATCCAGCAGTTAGATTTAGTGACAACCTGTCTACAGTGGAGATACAATTTAAGTGAGTCACGGAAGTGGATTCCCAGATCTACTACCTTATTGGAATGATTAACCATGGTACCATTTATGAAGTAGTTCTGACACACACTAGTCCTCCCAAAAAGCAAAACTGCACATTTGTCAATGTTAAACTACAGGTTGAATCCTACTCTCAGCACCAACTTAGCCTCCCTTTACTCTGCCATTATGCAATTTGAGTTTGTCCAGTTTGCACAGATGATTTGCATGCTAATTCACTTGTCCTCCATATGCAATGTTTTTTCCATTTTGTCTGTACTGCACTCAACTTATGCTCTTTATGTTGTCCTCATTGTGACCACATCACCTGACTGGCTGTGTTGTAAGTGTGCTTCTCTCCTTCCTCCTCCCCTGGCTGGCACCTGGAAATGAACCTTAGCTCAGTGTGCTTCTCCTGGGTACCACGTTTAAATAAATAAATTAATTAATTAATTAATTTCAAGTGACCCTGCTTCAGGTCAACAATGTTTCATCTGGGAGGGGACTTGTGCTGAAGCCCTTGGTAACCTCTGATTCATCTCAGAATGGAGACCCTAGCCAGGGATCTTCCAGGTGGCTGACCTAGGCAAGGCCTGGCTGCAGTGTCTGCTGTATAGGACAGACACACTGCTCTCCCCACACTGTGCCTCTTTCTCTTTCAAATTGGTCTTGTGTTTTATAGCCCTTGAAACAGCCCCTTGAGGGAGCCCTTCACTAGTCTGAACATCAGATCAAACTAAACTAGTCTGTACATCACTTCCTATGTCACATGTTGTATATCCCGAGGAACAGGCCACTCTTCCTAGTTTGGGGAGGTTTAAATTTAACCCTTTAGATCCTGAAATGTAACAAAAGGGATCCAAGTATAAAGTATTGCAAAGATATTCAGGCTGAATACCTGAGTAAATGGGATATGTGGGCTGGCATAAGTCAGGGGTGATCTATCAGTAACAGTGCACTTTTTAAGACACATTGTGGTCCAGTTGATATATAGGCTTGTTTATTTGTTTTTATTGATTATACTGGTTATTATTGATTATGCTGGTTAGCTTAGTAGCATAAAAAAAGCCAATTTTCATAAGCCACCAGTATGCAAAATCCATAAAACAAATTCCATAAACAACAAAAAATAAACTACAGCTGACCCATCAGAGCAGCAATAACACTGCTGATTGCAACACCGGCGCTCTGGGCTCAGGAAAAAGCCTGTGTCATCGAAGAGCCAGTTGGGGTGAGGAGGTTTGAGCATCTGAGGAACCGCTCATCTCCTCAGGTGGGGGGGGGGGTTGGGAGGTACAGTGACTTGATGCATGCATGGCCTCTAGCGGTGGCCAGAGGTTCGTCCCACCCAAAGTCTCTATGGGGGGAGCATGACAGATGCCGGCATATGCCTTGGCATCAGCGTACATCACACCTCCGGGGGGACGTACATGTAAAAACACTCAGTCCCGGTATGACAACAAACAGAGGGTTGGAATATGGACCTCATCCTGTGGCATCATATTCTGAGAATGACCCCAATGACTTTTAAGGTATGCATTGGGGGCATAAGTGGAGGGGTTCCCCACCTGATCCCCACCTGAGGGGTATAGCCAAGGCTCTCTGGGAGGTCCTCAGGGTCGTGATGTCTGGGAGGGTGTGTTGGGTGACAGCACCAGAGACAAGGGGGCTTAAAATAGCAATTACAAAAAAAAAAAACATACAATACAACACAAATTACATTTGATCATTACATTAATGTGCAATACAACACATTACTTTTTTCTAGTTTTGATTCTTGGAAAGTTTTTATATACATAATATATGCATACACGGTACTAAAATTAATATATGTTGTTTTATATAGAAATAAAGTTTCAACTTTAGTAAAAATTAGGCATTAGAAAAAGCAAATAAATGTAACCCTCACCACTGCCTTTTTACTAAAATGACAGGTGGCATGCTGTTGGTGTTGGCAGCAATAACGGGGACCTGGGGACCTGGGTTCGGGGAGGATGAGGTTACCTGGCACAAGGGACCTAGGTTTGGCTACTCTGCACAGGGGCACCCAAGTACATCCAACTACAGGAAGCAATAACTGTAATGTCCAGAACCAGGATTGGGATTTTTCAGTGTGGCTTTATTCAAAACTAGCTGAAACATGACAAAGCATTGATGGTCCCCCAAGGGGTTACGTTCACTGTATATGCAGATAGAGACTAAAGGCGGTCCACTTGAAGTATGAACCCATTTTTACTATTGTCTGGCTCTGGACCCACCAGACACTCAGCCCGGACTTGCATGCGCTTTGGATACACAGCCCGACTGGCCCAGCTCCCCTGACGGCCACTTGACTGATGGTCCATTTGAAGAATGAACCCAAACTTTACTTGGACAGACTCCCATCACACAAGGAGTATATTTCCCAAACTGTGGCTCCCCACACCACTTAGAGTCTGCGACTCCTAGAGAGATTGGTTTTCTTACTTCGATTGGACTCCCATCAAACAAGGAGACTCCCATCAAACAAGGAGTATATCTTCCCATCCTGTGGCTCCCCACACCACTTAGAGTCTGCGACTCCTAGAGAGATTTTCCAAAGTTGCGACCCACGTCTGGGTACCTACCTCATCACTGGCCAGGCACATGAGGCAAGTAGCAAATCACAGAAGAAATCCGTAGAGGTGGACCTGGTCACTAAAGATGGGGGGTGTTCCCACCTCCAGCTCCCACAGCCCATACCCGGCCATTTCTCTGGACAAACAGAAACTTAAAACTTTGACATGTAGATTAAATGGTGGATGACCTGAAGCACCCCCTCTACAGCATTACTTGAAATCAATTAAAACTTTAGACTTTTTGACTGCTCCATTTGTTTGTCCTATAGTCTCCCAAATAGCAGTCCACATCCCAGCTTTCTTTATATTTCCAAACTGATGAAACAATTGATTTGCCCCTTCAAATGGAGCAAAACACTCACCCTTTCGTTGCAGGTGCCCCACAGGTAAGTACCACTTCTTTCACTGTTATACAAGAACAGAAACTGTAAACAGGCAGCTTTCTTCATAGTGGAAATAGGGTTGCCCTGGATTCCACAGAGGACTTTCTTCCACCCCGGAGGAGGAGGCACTGAGACCTGTACAGCGGTCTCCACCACTTTAAAAGGTAAACAGGATCACACTTCCTTCTCCAACAAAAGGTAAACAGAAACTGCCTTTGAAAACTCCCAAAGTTCTAAACTCACTCCTTGAGCTGCAGATTCAAATGTGGCTTATGCAGCTGCGACAGTTCTATGGTGATGTCATCTCTCAAGTCTCAGCTGTGACTGAGAACAGAGTGAGACAGTGTGAAACCCATTTAACTGGAGTTTCAAAAGCTGCCTTCCCTGCCTACCACTAGGTCTTACTGGGATTCTAGTAACCCCAGGTAACAAGGGGGTTACATAAATATAACATTTGATCATTACATTGGCATGACAACATTGCTTTATACAAACCATTGAGGTTTCACCTGAATATGGAAACAGAATTACACTGAGTTACAGATCGAGGAAGATTGTTATATAATTTAGTAGCATAACAAGATTTATATGTAATTTAGTAGTATGATAAGATAACAGTTCTCTGACCCTATAGTGTATTCCTAAGTGACCAAGAATGAAAAAGGCTAAGCCTCAGTAGAACATGTGTCTCTAATCTTTTTAAGGGGTGTAAAAAGATCTACAATACATAATGAATGCACAACCAGAGTCAACTTATGCACAAATGCAGATAGTTTAACATTCTTATAGTCTTCAATGGAAGACATCCCATCCCTCACATACAGTGTAGTGGTGGTTCTTTTTGGAAGCCCAGTAACAAAATGACAGTCTGAACTGAATAGAGATTTGACTCTAGATAGCAACCCATCCTAGTCTAGAAATAGCAAACCAAAACATAGTCTATAGAGGAAAACAGAAAACTGTTAGCCAACAGTTTGCTAGATTCCTTAACCAATATCTTTCTTATCGTAAATAGCATCACATTTTTTGATGGGTTACCTTAACCAACCTAGTAAAATGGGGTCCATGTGTTAGTGAGCAATCTAGGGTCAGTACCAAATACTTAAATTCATTCAGTGTTTCAATTAACTCACCATCAAGGGCTTTCATTTTGGATTCTTGATTCACTCTCTTCCATGGTCCAAAGAGCATGGCCTAGGTTTTTTAATGTTCAAAATTAATCTATTCTGTTTAAACCAATACTGTAAGCAGTCAAAAACTCTTTGGATCAGGGTATTCAGTATCCTTTGGTCTTCTCCCACCCTATAATTCACCACATTATCAGCATATCACAACATCTCAATGGAGGAACATGCATTGGGTGATAGATTCAGAAACAGGGAGAAGATCAGGGGATTCAGAATAGAACCTTGGAGTACTCCCCAGTCATTTTTTCTGAATGCAGAAAATGAATCCTTCACTACAGCACTGTGTGTTCTATTTGACAAGTAATCACAAGACCAATCAACCACCTCCCTAAACATGTTCAGATGGGTTAAGAGCTTAAGTAGAAAGGAGTGGTTGACAAGATCGAATACCTTGGTGAGCTCCATAAACACAGCAGCCACCAGACTACCAGAATCAATCGCTCAGTGGACATGATCTGTAAATATCACCAAGGCAGTCTCAGTCCTGTGCTTTTGTCTAAATCCATGCTGTATCAGAGTATAGCAATCATGGCCTACTATAAAATCATTTATCTGATTAAAGATGATTATTTCCAATATTTTCAATAAAGGAACCAAAAATGAAATGAGCTTATAGTTACAGTACTTGGTTCCATAAAGAGCTAGCTTTGTGTACTGGGTGAATAGTGGTCAACTTCTGAGCTTGGGGGAACACTCTGTGGCACAAAGACATGGCAAGATGGTTTGGGAGGTCTGTGGGACTATAGACAGTATTCAGTGATAATTCCAGTAGAGGCCTGAGGGAAAGGAAAAAGAAATGAGTTTTATATTATTCGTACAGCTTAAGGTAAATATTAGAGGTAATCTATCTATTTGCAAAGTGTGGAAGTATTTGTGCTATTTATTGAGGTGCCTAGCATGTTGCCAGGGCAGCCATTTATGTGACCAATATCTTAACCAGAATGTTATTGTCCAAGCCGTTACTCCGTGGTTGCCCTTGTCTCACATTTCCTGTTTCATCCTATGGTCAGCCAGCATTTAGTACCCTTCTTCCCACATGGGCTTTCACAGGTTGACTGGTTGGAGTAGTAGCCAAGCATGCCATGGCCCATCCCAAAAGTTCCCAGCAAAGCAGATGTGACGTGAGAGGGAAGCAAGAACCCAATAACATGGTGATAGGTGGGCACATGTTTCTGGTTTGGGTAATGGGCTGTTACAAAGGGTGACCATGTGTTGCTTCAAATCTCCAGGATGCCTTTATGGGTGTATTCGCACAAAGGGAGGTAGGGATTCTCAAACAGGGAAAATGGGCACTAGAACACTGAAGTGATGGCCTCCTGAGGCATCCCACCCTCAGCAAGCTGAATTTACCCACCACAACTCTCTCTTGTCTGCAGCAGCTCTGTGCTGCTTTCTGAAGGACACAGAGAGCCCCCTGACTAGATAGTAGTGGAACATGGCAGAACAGCGGTGATGTAGATGAGGGAGCCATGTGGTGGATTCTGGTGAGCAAATGGTGAGTCAGGAGGGGGTACCTTGGAAAGTGGCATGTCCATGATAACGGCAACAATCCCCTCATCAGACTGTGCCAAACAATCAGCTGTTGCAGCAGGGGCCTATTTTATGTTTTACAGGTTAGGTGAAACTTAAAAAGCATATAATCTGGGGTGCGTTTGGGGGTGGTGGATTGCCAGAGGGTGGGATGGTGATGCTCATGTATTTGACTGACTTGAGTGGGTGAGAGGTGATGTGCTATGAGCAGGCAACTGGGGTGGAGAAGGGTTATTTAATATGAAAGCTTTGCAGGGACACTTAGGGGTCAGGTCAGTGCTAGTGAGTGTAGGGGTGGGGGATCAGTGTAATCAGATGTGGTGGGGGTTTGAGACATGACATGATTGGGTGGGTAGTGGTTTTTGCTTAAAAAAAGAAAGAAAAAAAAAACTATGCATAGTGGCACCTTGCTGGCAAAGGTGCCAATATGCATATTACTTCTTGTCAGGAATTAAGCATGATTGCACCATCACCAGCGAAGTGCTGCTATACATAGTCTTCAGCTGTGAAAGTTGACACTTCACCAGGTGAAGAGCTTTGCAATATGTCACTTTGCACTGTGCGAAGTAGTTCTATGCATACAGAAGTTTCAACACTTTCCCCTCACTGAGGCACAGCCTGAACACTTCACACAGACTGGAATGAAAAAGGTCATCCATCTTAAAATTGTAGTCAGAACTGTAAGGTTAACAACTTCAACATGAGAGCAAAAGCATGTGGGTATTCTACTAGCATGAGCAGCCTTGAAAATGAGTGACAAGTATGGAGTGTAATTTGCATATGGTGACCTTGAACTCTGGTTTGTTTTGGAGGGGCTGTGATTGGCACTATTAGACTGCTGTGATTGGCACTATTAGACTGCTGTGATTGGCTCAGAGACCATGTTCCATATAGAAAGGTATCAGTGTAAGACATCTGCACCTAAGGGGTGGAAAACATGAGACAACTGTCATGTTGAGACTTTGCCTAAAGACTAATTGAGCTTCTCAGTGCTAGTGACAAATTTATGTAATTAAAGTTCTGCTATTTTCTTCTGATGGCTGGGAGAGGAAGTTCATGAGCAGTGGATCAAGCAGCAGTGGAGTTCCATGTCAGATGCAGAATGCCGGCATGCTTGTGGTGACATTCATGCAAATGATGCCACCACCAAAGAGAAGACATCAAGGATATCGTACAGTATTCATTCTGTAAGGCAGATATGCTGAGAGAGCCCCCTGAGACAGTGGAGACCTGATGAACTTGCTGCACTGTTCGCCTAATAATCCCATGTCAGCCTTTTTTCTGCACAAAAAAATGGAGTTCAAGAGCACTAGGATCAGAGGATACAGTAACCTTAATAACACTGATATGTAGAACTTAAAAAAAAATAAACAAAGAACATTTAAGCAAGCTGCTGTTTAAACATGGAACAGTTTGCTGGGCCAATTACAAAATATACAGAATGGTCACACTTTTAAAGCTACATCAATGGGATTACTAAGAAATGAGATGCAGTGTAATTGCAGATAACGTGCTTGTAAATGGGGTTTTATTATCTTTACTGGGAGTAAAGTAACACATTGTCATTTTCAAGTTAATTGATATTATGCAGGAGTTATTCTGTGAATGTATTGTTACACTTCTTTGTTTATTGTGTTTTCTGTTAAGCAGTATATGTATGTTCATGCAATGTATGTCCTGTTATACTACAGGGTCAAGCTTGTAAAATAGTCATGTGGCCCAGAGCTTTCTACCTAATCAAGAAAGTTTTAAATAAAAATAAAAAATATTGGCAGGCCAAACCAAACCGACACCACCACTGTGACCACTGCAACTCTGACACATATTCCAATCCACCAAGTATGACCAAAGTCAGTAACAGTACTATGTGGAAGCCGGACTGCATCAGAGACAATGATGTGGTTGTGAAAGAAATAATGGACTTGCAATGGACAAAGAACTAGTTGTTTTATTTAAAAGTAAGTTACAAAGTGTGTTCAAGACCCTGAGAGCAGCCATTGTGACAACTGATAAACCACCTGCGGACATGACCACTGGACGCAATGCAGTATCACTTGTATGAGACTCTATAAATCTGAAGAAACCCAACCTAGTCTGAGGGACTCCACACCTGTCACCTCCTTATGTGGATGGTGACCGTCCTTGTGTTACCATGACCACCAGCACCAAAACCAGCACATTTTATTACTTATATTTTCTTGCTTATTCAATAAGACAATACAATATATGACTCCAAAAGCAGCACATCCCGGCCATCAAATGGAAAACAGTTTGATACAATCTAGACATTCTTGTTTTCAAATATGGGGGTATTACATACATAACACTGAATTATGTTATAATTTTCTAAATAGCTACACCTTGCATGAGAAGGAGAGTTAACCCACGTCAGTATGTGTTACAAACATTGTAGATTCTCACTTAAGGCAGAGACATGCTCGCCTTCCAAACATGGTCTCTAATATTCTCAAATATGTAACCCCTCCTGCAACTAGAAAACAATTGATTTACTTATCTAGAAAGTATATCTGTAAACATTTATTTAACATGCAAAACAATATTGCTCACTCCCAAACAGTATAGCTTGGTGAAAAATCTGGCAGAAAATGTCATATATTTTAACAGACAGATAACAATTTTTCACACAGGACTTGTCCGAATTTATTAGTTATAAGCCACAGCACAACTAAAAGTTATTTAGTGGATATTGCATGTGAAAACAAAAGAGAAGGCTTGTTGGTGTTGTGAAGAGGATTTAGGCACTATACCTAAGATTACCAATCTGAAAATAACATTTAAAAGCACATTACAGGGTCTCTCCATGTGGCAGCTGCAATTTGTGAAAGTATAGCCCATATCTATGCTATGTGACTGAGTCATGCAATCAATATAAAAGTTCCTCTGCCCTTGCCAAACGAGCCTGTTTTTAATTTTTCAGGAAAAAACAAATGTATAGCTGGCCCAGTGGTGTAGAGGGCTGAGACGCTGCAAAGCACCTTACCTTTTGGCCCCGGCAACTCAAGTTCAAGAACAAGCTTGGGTCACTGGGGGTTGACCCCGGGGGGGGGAGGGACAGAAGAAGAATGAGAGGCCCGTCTTGTAGCTCTCCTCTCCCAGAATGGGGAGGCAATCTATCCAGCTCTTGGCAGCCAGCAGGTGGGAGGTCCAGTGGTAGTGCCAATGCCTGGGAGGCTGGCATTACTCCCGGTGGGTGGATCAGGCTGAAGGTTCTAGCACGCATGTGCATTTCCACATGTATGTGGACCACGTTTGCTGTAGCCTCAAGGGAGGGGACAAAAACCCAGGGTGGAAAATGGATGGTGGGACTGGGCTTTAATGAAGCCCTGCCCATGGTGCTGAGTCCTGCCCCACCGGGAACATCAGTAGCAGGAGGAAGGAGGACAGAGGTAGGTGGCCGATTCACAGCTCACGGGAACAGAGCTGATAGCCCACCCAGTCCCAGCAAAGAAGGATACCAATATTTATAAAAAAGGTATATCCTCAGCAAACCTCCCAATAATATAAAATTCTACCAAGTCCCATAATGACTCTGACACATTACTTATCTCAAGGACCACAGTGTTTATGCTTCCTCATCCGGTTCCACATTTGCCTGGGTTCTGGCTACCTTAAATTATCATTTGATACTTTCCACCTTTTTACCAGATTCATGTGCATCACTATATTGAAGGGTTTTTCTGCCGCAGAAAATTCTGAGGTGTGCTGGCAACATGAATGAGAGTATGATCCCCAGATCTTTGAGCTGTGCCCTGACTGCATTAAATTTTTTATGCCTAAGATGGGTTATATAAGACAGATCCGGGAAAAGATGTAGGCGGATCCACTGTAGTTTAGATGCTAAAATTCCCCAGATGTCCCAGTCATCATGCTGTTAGTGGCTAACAGTACAGTTCGAGGTCAGTCCCCTTTCTGCTCAGCCATGTGAGGAGAAACAAAATAAACTTCTGTGAAAGTTAAGGTCGTTGTTTCTGCTGGTATGCCCAGAGCCCCCAGCAGTAAGTCCCATAGGAACTGTATAAGATTGGCCCCTTTGCTTCCCTCAGGAAATCTGACCAGCTAATGTTAATGGCCCTGCTGGAGTTTTCAAGAGCTGCCAGTCTGTAATGAAGTTGTGCATTTTCCTGCATTAGTTTGCAGGTCGCTGCCAAGGCTTGTGTGGCATGATTCTCCTCTGAGGTTGTAGCGACCTCGATTTTAATGTCCTGCTCCCCCAAACACATCAGTGTGGCCTCTACTTTTATATCTATGGCCTGCATGGATACCATAAGGGATATTCATGGTGGCTCCATTCCTGTACCTTGTGCCACGTCTGCAGTTGAAATGACCTGCTGGATGCTTGGCTGTTGCTGTTTTTTAGCTCCTACAGTTCCAGCCTTGTGTAAATGGTAAACTGGGGGCACTGCCGAGCATGCTTACCAAGAGGTTCTCCATTCAGCAGCTTAGATTTACAGCAGTTTTAAATTGCATTTAATGAACTTTAATACCATCAACCAGACTTATTTATTTCATTTTGTTCACCGGGTGAACCCACTGGGCCCAAAGGTCCATTTTTCAGGGACGACCCGATAACTTACAAAAACAGATACAGCACCTCCCAAGGTTGTGACAGATAACAGAACCAGTGCATAACCAGTGCTGGAAAGAGAATCCAATGAGAAGACAGAGGAGCAGGATGAAAAATCAAGATATCACTGGCTAGATGTACCCAGTCTGCCACCAGACCCATTTCTGACATTTTGACATGACTTTGCCAAGGCACCCATGGTAAGAAACCAGGTGTGCTGACTTGCATGACCATACAGTCTCCTCCATCAATGCCTGAACTGGAATCTGTGCCACCAAAAAGAAGAATAGGACCTAGGTTGTTGGCTACCATCAAGTCAAGGCCTTATGAACTTGGTAAAGAACTGTCAAGCAGATCATAAAGTGGGGAGCCACATATTTCATTACTGGGGGTATGATTTCTCATATATGCTGAAGTGGGTTTTGGAAATGATGGAACTGCACCAAGATACAATAGTCTGGAGGGGAGGCTAAAGATAAGCTGAGTGATATCAAGGTGAAAGGTGCGGCAGATTGGAACTTTCATGTTTACTTGTTGTTTGCTGAATATGGAGAGGTTGTGGGATAACAGATGGACCAGACACCAAACTTCAGGTTCAACACACAATCTCTGTGTGATGTTTATTCACAATACAGAAAATAAGCGTCAGCAATAGCATATTCCTTCTTCAGTACATCAGTTTGCAGCAACAGACTATGAATGTCGTTTCTCTGCACTTAGCCAGCACCTACTGACACTGATCTCTGCTCTCCACTTTTCAGTGAAAACCC
The DNA here is from genome assembly GCA_016271365.2 of Neoceratodus forsteri. NCBI lineage: Eukaryota > Metazoa > Chordata > Ceratodontiformes > Ceratodontidae > Neoceratodus > Neoceratodus forsteri. Next base: position 814,456,753 of record CM057453.1, on the reverse strand, counting down.
TTCATCCCTATGTGGGCCCTGTTTGCTTGGAAAGTAGGGACTCAAAAAGAAAAAAACAAAACAAGCTAAAAAACAAAGAACCTCAGTGCAGAAACACTGAAACATGGGTTACCCCAAAGGGCATTGGCAACAAATCAAGTTTCAAAGAAATACAGCATCATACATACTTCCATAATGCAAAGTATCATGGGATATATGCAAATCACCATGGAATTTCAGACTTGTTCAGTTTACAGCAATTTACATGCATTTTAAATAGCACAACTAACTTAATTTCTATAATAGTCACCTAGTACTTTTTACCATTATCAGAAACACCTAGTTCCATGGTATTTTCAACATTTACAAGTTTCATAAACATAAGGTATATACATCAGGGTATTTTGTGACATAGTGCTATTACATACTAAATCCAACAGCAATAAACACAACCTATTTTACATCTGCTTGTAGGTCATGACAATAACCTTCCTGAATGAGGACCTGAGAGGGGAAAAGGAAAATTAAAGAGGACACTATAGCATAGTGAAGAAAGGGGAGGGGTGTCCATAGGTGGCCAACCTTATGGACTAGAAATTGTAAAGGATATATTAGGCTAAGAAATAGAAGAACTGTTGCAACAAATGTAAGAAAAGGTTGTTCCTCAAGAGTGGCAGGAGCTCGCTGTCACGTATCCCTCACCTTAAGAGGGAAGCAGTTATTGCAGACTGCTTACCACCTTCCTGTCCCAGGAAAAGATGGAGCTTCCACCCATCTTCAGAAGGATCCGTCTCAGGGTCCCTATTAACAGTAAACATTCTATCATAAATATAGTGGATATCATCATACTTTACCCTGAGGCATAAACACATTTCTCAACAGAGGCTAACACTACCTTTCCTGAACTACCTCCTTTAAGGGAAAGTATGTCATATTTCTTAACCAAAAAATCTGGATGGTTGTAAAGTCCAATACCACAGAAACAATTTCTCTAAGGCGAGTAATTTCCTGCTCCAACCCCACCAGACATGTTCATTTTAAGCAGGGAACCAGTCTAGATTCAACCCTCTGCATAAACCCCCTATGTCTCTTGATTCATTTCACTTGCTACAGATGCAGACACCTGAGGGTAGACACTCTAGGTGTTATCCCAACACAGGTTCCTATCCATTTTCCACCCACCTCCTCCTTTGTAGGTGTTTCATAAAAAAATAAATAAATAAATAAAACACGGGGGACTTCCAGTGATGTCACCTGAGAAATGGCAGCCTGAAATGCTAGCTCCATCCACCCTCCTACAGCCAAATTCCATCCTGCAACATAAACGCAGTACAGACTGACGAAAAGACATCGCTGTATGGCGACATGTCTACAAGACAGAAAAATAAAGAATCGGTGGTGAATTCATTACAAAAAATGGTTAAACAAGCAACCCTAAATTGTCAACCCTCTTCTGCCTCAGGCCTAATGGCGGCTGGATGGGGAGCTTATGTGGAAAGCAACCAAGGTGAAAATGAGCGGGAATCAGAATTCTCCATAGCATCAAAACAACTGGTGGGCCAACTACAGAAAATAGGGGATACCTTGCAAAAAATGGAATCCCTCATAGCAGATATACCAGAGATATTCAAGCCTTGGAAAGCCACACGTTGAAGTTGGAGGAGGCGGTGGCTGACTCTTCATACTCGCTGGGCAAGCACAACTCAGCTCTCCTAGATTTGCATCGGAAGGGAATTTGAACTCTATGAAAGAGTAGAAGATCTTGAGAATCACAGTAGATGGTGCAACATATGGCTGCATGGTCTGCCAGAGAAGATCAAATCTGGAAATGTGATCACGTTCATAGAGGACTTATTGAAAGAGATCCTTCCTCTGCCACCAGATCTGCATTTAAATTTGATCCTCCAAAAGACGATACAGCCAGGCTGCGCTGTATAGTAATTGCATTTATGGACTACCAAGTAAAACAGCAAGTCCTTTGCATGGCCTGGGGCAAGAAGGAAGTTTTCTTTGGGGACCACCATTTGTTTCTAGAGCAGGATTACACCCTGGCTACAGTGCAGAAATGGAGAAAAGTACTTGCAGTGCAGAGGAAGCTAAGGGAGAAAGACCTAAAAACCTTCCTCGAATACCCGGCCTGGCTGCAGGTAGTAACATCAGAAGGTACCAAAAGGTTTGAGGTGATCGGGGAAGCAAAAGACTTTCTGGCAGAGCTGGGCATATCTTTACAAGACACGACCCCGTGTTTTCCAGAAAAGGACCTGCAATTGGTGGAGTGGCAGTGACAAGCGTCTTCCAGGAAGGCGTTAAAAGGCAAAGTGAAGGACCTCTGGCGATAGGTGCAGGGAGGATCAATGGCATGCCTAACGTACGCAACCTCGGGGACTCGAACACCCAGGCCAGCATGACTGCTTCCGAACAAGGTTGTAACCGCTGAAAGACTGACAATGGAGCGATTTAAAGAGGGACAGACTATTTTTTCCTGGTGGACTTGGTCAGTTTGTAAAGTAAAATTTAAGTATGACACAGATGGAGTAATTAGTTCCCCCAGCTACTCTGTAACCTTAAGGGCCTTGTACATAAGGCACAATATTCCCCCAGTAGCCACAAGACAGCTAGGATAGAACCTATTAGGCACAAAGGGTCCAAGACCAGGGTTAACCATTACCATATGTTTTATTAAAATAGAGGGAGGGATGGGGTGTAGGGGTTAGTAAGAGCAGGCCTAGGAAGCCAATAAAGCACACCCGAGTGACTGCCCTCTTCCCCTCCTTGGCGGAGTTCCAGCCAGAGAGAGCAAAGCACAGCTTTGATTACATCTTTTCTTTTCCTCAATGCTTTTCCTTAACAAGGGGTGGAGTGAAGGTAAGGAGTTTAGGAGGGGTTTTCTTACCTTGAGGTCTGTTAAGGGTTGAGTATTCACCCCTGTTTGAGCGTCAGTGGTAATAAAGTAAAAAGTCCATTTTTCTCTACATAAGGTTTTTTCTTACAACAGTTATAGACTGAGATTTTTTTTGGTATGTTTTATTGAAGTTGATGTGGTTACAATGTTAGTGTACAGTTGCCTGTTGTGATGTGCGTGGTCTATTTCCTGGGTTCCGATGGGGCCCCACTGACCCAAGACCTTTGATATGGGGGGACTTAATGTAATTACATTTAATGTCAGGGGCATTCATAGTCCCATTAAGAGAGCCAGATTACTGCAGGAATTGAATAGACTAAAAGCGGATGTAGTGTATTTACAGGAAACACACCTAGAGGCAGAGTAGCATACAAAAATTGAAAAGGTCTTGGGTCGGTGAGGTCTGTGCTTCTCATTATGAAGGCCCTTCCAGGAAAAGAGAGGTCACCATTCTATTAAGAAAGAACAGCACAATGCAGGTCACAGAAGTTCAAACTGATCCAGAAGGGAGATGTATAAAGGTGACAGGGGAGTTAGGGGACAAAAAGGTACATTTATGTAACATCTATGCTCCCAATGAGGAAATGCAGAGACATGAGTTCCTTATGAAGGCCTTGGCTTGAGGGGGCTTCCCATCCACAGGTGTAAACATTATAGGAGGTGATTTTAATACTGTTCTCAATCTGACAGTGGACAAATCAGGCAGTAGTAATAATGGGCAGAAATCTAAGTCGACCACCACGTTGTTAAAAATTATGAAGGAATTCGAGTTAATAGATGCCTGGAAACACCAAAACGCAGGGGTTCAGGATTATAGTTTTTTCTCGCTCAGGCACCGACAATACTTGAGGTTGGACTTTTTTCTCCTATCCACTGAATGGGCATACGTGGTGGAGGACACTAAGATCGAAATCGCAATGATCTCAGACCACGCACCAGTTAGTATGCTGTTATGTTTTGAACCCTCAACAAAGGGAGCATCATGGCGGTTAAATGTAGGCCTTTTGAACAGGGAGGACTTCAAAGAGATGATAGCTACTGAAGTAAAGTCCTTCCTCAAGCTAACTGCAAGAGACAATGCTTCTCCCTCCATTTTGTGGGATACACTGAAGGCATTTTTGAGGAGGAAGATTGTTTCCTTTGCCGCACATCTTAAAAAGACATCCGTGCAGCGTCAGGCTCAATTAGAACAGGATATTGCGTTCCTAGAGGCTCAACATAAACATAACCCTGAACCCCAGACTGAGACTGACTTGAGGGTGACCAGGAAGGAACTAGGCGAATTATTAGACAGAAAAATTGAGGTGTGCCTCCAGGTTTGCAAAGCAAACGTATTATGAACATGGTAATAGGGTGGGTACTTTACTGGCTGCTCAGTTAAGAAAAGAGATAGTAAACAGAACAGTTCTTAGGCTTAAAAAGGGCCCTAACAGACCTACAGTGAACAAACCCAAGGAGATAGCTCAGACCTTCGTTGCCTTCTATGAGGAGCTATACAAACAGGAAAGAGGTCCCTAGCATTTGCAAAAAGTGGAATCCTGTCTGGAGAGGGTGGGGCTACCATTGATTGGGAAGTCAGAAGTGGAGGATCTGGGAGTGCCAATCTCTCAAGAAGAGCTGAAGCAGCATGTGAAGAGTTTGAAAAAACCAAAAGGCCCCAGGCTTAGACAGATTTCCATCTGAATTTTATAAAACGTTTTCCTCTGATCTGCTACCAGCTCTGCAGAAGACCTTCAATTCAGTAATTGGAGAGGGGGACCATGCCCCCCCCCCTTCGTGAGGGTATGTCCAAATAACAGTGCTGCCTAAACCAGGCAAGGACCCGCTAGAGTGCAGGTCATACAGACCAATATCACTGTTGAACACAGATCTTAAGCTGTTCACAGGAATCTTGGCCAGCAGATTGCAGCTAGTAATTGGCTCAGTGGTACACCATAATCAAACTGGTTTTATTAAGAACAGACTTATCCAAGACAATATCAGGAGATTTTTGAACATTATCTTTTCCCAAAAATATAAAAAAAAACAATTCTAGATTGCCATTGGGGTTGATGCTGAAAAAGCGTTCGATCGGGTTGATTGGTACTTTTTACAGCAAACTTTAACCAAATTTGGGCTCGGGGATAAATTCATTGGGGCGGTTAAATCCCTCTATGCAAGGCTGGAGGCAGTAGTATGGGTTAAGGGATATGCCTCAGACAGATTTAGTTTGGGTAGGGGTACTAGACAAGGCTGTCCCCTTTCGCCCTTCCTCTTCGCTCTTTCATTAGAACCTCTAGCAGCTGCAATTCGGAACCAAAAGTTAATTAAAGGGGTGGAGGCGGGAGGTAATGAGCATAAAACTGCGCTACATGCAGACAATGTGCTAATTTTTTTTGGATGACCCCCCCCACCCCAATTCTCTTCCTAACCTGCTGGAGATGCTGAACACCTATCAGGAGCTAGCCAGCTATAAAATTAACCAAAGCAAATCTGAGGCATTCCTGTTAAGTGGCGCCCCTCCTCAGGGATTTGGTGGGCGTTTTCCATTTACTTGGGCATGAAGGAATACTATCAGGTATCTAGGGGTGCAACTTTCTGTGGACACCTCCCTGCTGTTTACAAATAATTATATGAAACTCTTACATGTAGCACAGCAGGACTTGGTGAGCTGGAAAATACTCCCATCAGTTAATGGAAGCGCACAAGTGATTAAAATGAATATTTTACCCCGCTTCCTGTTTTTCTTTCAGACTCTTCCAGTCACAATCCCGGATGACTGTTGGAGAAAGCTGGTTACATCCACTCATAAATTTGTTTGAAGGGGCAGACTGAGACTCCTTCACAGATTGTTGATGGTGCCCGGGGAGGAAGGGCTGGGTCTCCCAGATTTTAAAAACTGCTATTTAGCAGCCCAGGGGCCATGGCTATTTTCCTGGCTGAAACAGAGGAAGGAGTCGGGATGGCACATGATAGAGAAAGAGCAGATGAAAGGGTTATCTCTGTGGACGATACCCACAGCCAAACTTACTAGGTCTATGTGGAACAAAATAAATAACCCCTGGACTAAACATACAGTGGAGACACTAGTAAAGCTAAGAAGTAGAATAGGTTCCCCAAATGAGCTAGGCCTACTGTCCCTAATAAGGCACCATGTGGACTTTGTTCCCCCTACTATTAACAACGGATATGCACACTGGGAGAGACAGGGGCTCATGTGCTTTTCACATTTCTTTGAACAGGGCACCTGTATGAGCTTTGTACAGCTCAAACAAAAATTTGGCTTGAAAAGGGAGGACTATTTCAGATATTTACAAGTCAGGAATTTCTTACTAAAGGGAAACCACCAAGAGCTGATCCTGAGACCCAGGTCAGCCCTGGAAGACCTAGGCCCTGATTCTAGAAAAGTTACACCTGGTGTAACGGCACTTGCGCCAAGTAAAATGGCGCAAGTAGCAACTTACTCCAGCAGTTACGACATGCGCAATTTTACAAAGTGGTTCATGCACATGTCACAGGCCACTTGTGCTGAAGAGCTGTTACGCCAGCAGTTGCGCCATAAACTCCCTGTGACATGGTGCTAGGGGGTTTATAGCAGCAGTTGTGCCCCAGTCCAGAAAGGCAGCAACAAAGTCCCCAATGTCGGGATTCTACAAGAACCCCTGGAAGAGAACCAGCAATGTAAGTTACACCTGCATTTAGCTGGTGTAACTTACATACGTCCTCTGAGGGTCCTGTAGAATTCGGTCCATGTGCCCCCCCCCATGACCAGACCACCACCGTTGGTGCCCCAATGAGCATCTCACCCCCTGCCCCATCCCCCGTACTGTACATGCCCTGTACCCCACACAGTAACAGCTCACAGGGCTGCCCACCCTGCCCGAAGCCTCCAGTAAGTGCCCCGCAGGCCTGGCCATACCAACTGCCCCTGAATTCACCATAGATTTGACATGCAGGGCGGCGCAGTCTTCCTTCACCCATGCCCTCGACCTGAGTCGCCACCGCCAATGCGGCATAGACCAGACAGCCCTGGTAGTCCAGTGGCCTCACCCAGCCATGGCCAGTTCCTCAGCACCCCTCACTATCTCAGCCAGCGACCGGCGGTTATCGCGCTCAGCCACGGCAGCCGCCGATGGCGTGTTGTAGAGCGCCATGTGCACACTGTACCACCCCTGGCGCGCGCTCATACTAGCACCCCACAGCACCTGGGGCCGTGCTGGCCATGGAGGTGTGAGGTGGGCTGTGCCAGTCACCGGCTGGGGACAGGTGAGGGGTGCTGGGTGGACTGGCACGCGCTGGGTGGGGGGCCACTAGACTACCAGGGCTTATCTGGGTGCACGCATTTCGGCGCAGGCAACCTGGGGTCAGGGCATGGGTGGGGGGTTGACTGCACCACCCTGGGGCAAATCTGTGGTTGATCTGGAGGGCAGCTGGTGTGGCCAGAGCCTGCGGGGCAATTACTGAAGCTCGGGGCTGAGGGTATGGACAGCCTGCAGTGGCCTAATTGTACACTTCAGGGAGGCTGTGGGTGTAGTGCTCATGCAGGCTCATTTGTACACTTTGTGGGGGCCAGTGGATGTGGGCAGCCTCAAGGGGTGCCTCGAGCTTGCTGGGCATGAGGAGGCACTTATGACCTGTAGTTGTGGCTTGCAATGCACGCCAGGTACACCCTCTGTTCAGCGCACTCTGGCAGATTGTGCTAAGTTGCAGGACTTAACTGGAGACCCTGCCCTTCTAGAATAAGGCGCAAGGTCAATGTCACAGTTGCATTTGGCGCAAGTTGCGTTTGGCGGCGACTTGCGCCAACCTTGTAGAATTGGGCCCCATTTCTTTTGGTGGGTCCGGTTGGCAGCCATGTTGAAACCTATTTCCCAGTTGTACAGCCTAGTACTTGAAAGTGCCCCCTCACCTGCTGAGGGACTCAGGAGACAGTGGGAGAGGGAAGCAAATCTACAAATATCTCCAGCTGTCTGAGATGTGAGACTGGGAAAGGGATGGGTGGTCACCTCATCTCCAGCATGGAGAGCATTTAACTGGAAGTTAATTGCTAGGTATTTCCTGACTCCAACCAGAACCATCCATTTCGACCCCCCTAAACACAGACCGTTGCTGGAGGAGAGGTGGAGAGCAAGGTACCCATTGGCATATATTCTGGGGGTGCCCTCTTCTGAAACCTTTTTGACAGCAAGTGCATGCCCAGATACAAACCATTTTACAATTCCCACACCCATGCTCTTTTTTGGCTTTGGTATTGGGAGCTGAGGAACCTCTGGTGAAAGCTAGGGGAAGGCACAGGCTGTTTCATATATTAAGAGTGGTGGATTTAAAGTGCATCACCTTGAGGTGGCTCACCCCTAATCCTCCAACACTTTCCTTGTGGTATCAAAGGGTAGAGGAAGTGGAAAAGCTTACTGCCTCAGTTCATTTGTGTATGGATACATTTTTGTCAGTTTGGTCCCCATGGCTCACCAGAGCCCAGGAGCAGAACAGAGCCCTGGAGATGGAGGGGCCAAGAAGGAATATCACCCTGGACAGAGAATAGTTCTTGAGGTTTTATAGAAGTTAAGAAAAAGCTTGACCATGCACAATAAATTGTTGTAAGTGATGTTCATTATTTTTTCTTTCTTTTTATTTTTTGAAGATACTTGAGGTTAAGAATGTTATTAATAAAGTTACCTAGACTTTTTTCTAAACAAAAAAAGATGGACAGAAATATTGAACAGTCGGTTAAAGACGACTGCTTGGAGCAGTATGTTGGACTTGGTAACTGGGGTATCCCATGATTAAGGTGACTGCATTTCAGCGATCCGTCAGAAGTGCGATGGAACTATGGTGTCGACAATTTGGGCAACCCGGGTTTTCCCCCTCCCCCAGGTTGCGTCCCCCCCCAAAGTAGAAATCCTAATTAAGGGGGGTGTGAGGGCAAAGTCCCCCATGGGGGTGAGTGCAGGGGTGAAGCTTCCCCACATTAAATAACATTCTGTGATTTCATTACCCCGGGGGTTTTGCGCCCTTCTGATGGATCGCTGTCCTGCAGTCGCCCTTATTACATAGAACCATTAACTGGGACTATGTAAACTCCTCTGGCTGGTGGGGGCAGGGGGTCCTAGAGGGGCAATGTTGTCCTGCTCCTCGGCCTTCATGCCAGTTAGAGAGGCAAAGGTGGATCCTAGACCAAAGTGGAAGAAATGAAGGGACATTAGCATCTGTTATCAAATCACACAGTATTGTTAACATTGTTAATATCTCAACATGTTATGTTGTGCAATTTTAACCATCAGTAAAAGGCTCTGAGGAGATGTGGAATGCTTGCATCTTGAGAATTAAAAATAAAGTATATAAAAAAAAATAAACACATGTACTACCTCCTTGATCTTAACATATTGTAACATTCCGGCAATATTAGCATCTTTAGCTTGCAGTATACCCCCAGTCAATACTGTTAATAGATTTAGCTGCATCAGTACAAGAAAAAGTCCCTTCAGCCTCATAGACTTCTTCTTGCTTGCTTGGAGTCTTCACCCCTGCACAATATCACTAGGCACAGTCTTACCTGGGGTCTCACATTCAAGTTCCATACATGCATCTCTGACCTCCAACAGGTAACATCCTGGGAACACAGGAAACAAAGGAATATCCTGCTCAGTCAGGGGGTCCTCCTCAAACTGAGCCCATGAAAAATCCTCCTCCAGTTCTTTGTCCAAGCTCTCTAGCAGGAACCTCTTGAGCACCTGGCACCAGTATTCCACCCCTCTGTGTAGTCAGTCTGCCTCCAGCCATTGCCCACTCGTCCAGTGGACCATCCTCATCAGGGTTTCTACCTCCTGGGTATTGTCGCTCGCACCTCCAGTCTGCATCGACCCCATGGTAGCTCCTCGTCCTTTTGCATCTCTTCATTATCTTCAGGCTAGGCCATCCTCCAAGCTCCCAGATCCAGTTCAGGCAGTAGCTTTTCTCCCAGTCTGTTGGCCATGGTTCTGGTCAGAACTTCACAGACTTTCTTCTCTGGGCTCTCCTCTGGCAACTCCTGGTGCATGGGTCCACCTGGGATATCTGGGTGATATCCACCAGAAAACATCCTTCTTCTGCCAGTCCAGATGCTTCCAGCAAGTTATCCCACTTTTTACACCAAGTCTGTGGAGGGGTTGTGGGATAACAGATGGACCAGACACCAAACTTCAGGTCATCTAGTACTTTTTACCATTATCAAAAACACCTAGTGCCATGGTATCTTCAACATTTACAGGTTTCATAAACATAAGGTATATACATCAGGGTATTTTGTGACATAGTGCTATTACATACTAAATCCAACAATGATAAACACAACCTATTCTACATGCGCTTGGAGGTCACAACAATAATCTCCCTGTACGAGGACCTGAGAGGGAAAAGGAAAATTAAAGAGGACACTATAGGATAGTCAAGAAAGGGTAGCGGGGTGCCCATAGGTGGTCAACCTTATGGACTAGAAATTGTAAAGGATAGATTAGGCTATGAAATAGAAGAACTGTTTCAGCAGATGTAAGAAAAGGTTGGTATTCAAGAGTGGCAGGCACTCCCTGTCACACTGAACAGGAAGTGGGATGCAGCATACACATGGTGCCCAAGGAGAAATCAAAGGACATTCAATGGAAAGACAGGATTCCAGTGCACAGCCCCACCCCCAAAAAAACATGGCACAAATTCAAAATTAAACAATTTAACTGCCTATTGGCTTTTCTTACTTTTAAACTCCATGTAAAGAGGGGGTCCTCTTAGTTTTCAGATTGGAATTCCAATGTGAGCAAGCTATGCCACCCCGTCACGGAGGGACCCTTTCATTATAGTCCCTACACTAGCTGCTCAGTTCTGAAATGCCTGCAGTGACTACTCAGAAATATAGAGTGCATTGCCTAATTGGCTCCTTTTAAATAAAGTGCTCAATTTCACAGGTGGTGGAAGGGAGCAAGCTGAAAGGAGAGCCGCACTTCCCCAAATTAGCATGCTCTAACCTCTGCATTGCTCACAAAGTATAATTCACATACCTGCTAAGGGGTGCTACTGGTGTGTGCTATATAACAGACAAAGACAGGATTCCAGTGCACAGCCCTCATCCCCAAAAAACATGGCATAAATTCAAAATTAAACAATTTAACTGCCTATTGGTTTTTCTTACTTTAAACTCCATGTAAAGAGGGGGTCCTCTTAGTTTCAGAGCTGAGAAGCTAGAGCAGGGACTATACCGAATGGGTCCCACTGTGAAGTGGTGGTATAGCTTGAATTCCAATTCCAATCTGAAAACTGAGATGACCCCCTTTCTCATGGCGTTTCGGTGGACCAAGCGGGTGCAGTTGATGTTGCCTACCTTGACTTCAGCAAAGCTTTCGATGCTGTTCCACATAGAAGACTGATTAATAAGCTGGGTAGGCTCAGGTTAGGTCAGACGTTGGCCAGCTGGGTGGCAAACTGGTTGGCGGGCAGAAAACAGAGAGATGCAAGTGACAAGCGACAAGCGAGGTACCTCAGGGATCAGTCCTGGGGCCAGTCATCTTCAATATCTTCATCAATGACATTGCAGATGGACTGGAGGGTAAGGTTTGTCTCTTTGCAGATGACACCAAGACCTGCAACAGAGTAGATGATCCAGATGGGGTGGACAGAATGAGAAGAGATCTGGATAAACTGGTAAAATGGTCAGAATGGTGGCAACTGGGGTTTAACACAAAGAAGTGCAAGATCATGCACATAGGGAAGAGAAACCCTGAATCCAACTATAGGTTGGGAAGGGAGTTGCTGGCAATCACAAGGGAAGAAAGACACTTGGGCATCATCATCACTGATGACCTGAAATCATCCAAGCAGACCACTAAAGCAATAGGTAAGGCTAGTGGGATGTTGGGGTGTATTAGTAGGGGTATCACAAGTCGTAATAGGTAGGTAATAATCCCTCTTTACAAGACACTAATTAGGCCCCATCTGGAGTACTGTGTGCAGTACTGGAGGCTGCACCTGCACAAGGACATTAACAAAATGGAGGCAGTCCAGAGAAGGGCAACTAAAATGGTGCAGGGACTGCATCAGAAAACATATGAGGACAGATTAATGAAGCTCAATATGTATACCCTAGAGCAAAGGAGGGAAAGAGGTGATATGATCAAAACATTCAAACATCTTAAGGGCATTAACAAGGTGAAAGAGTCTAACATGTTTCAATATAAGAAAAATAGCAGGACAAGAGGACACAGCATGAGATTAGAGGGAGGCTGATTAAGGGGTAATGTGAGGAAGTTCTTTTTCACAGAATGGGTGGTGGATGCATGGAACGACCTACCTCAGGAAGTGGTGGCTATGAATACAGTGCAGGGATTCAAACAGGCATGGGATAGGCATAAGGGAGCAATACAGATGAGTATGACTAGATAGGCCATTGACAGAGCAAAGGCCTATGGCACATTCATGAGGTAGAAAAAAATGGGCAGACTGGATAGGCCTTGCAGTCCTTATCTGCCATCAACTTCCATGGTTCTATGTTTCTATGTTGCAGAAATGAAATAAAAACGATGCTATTATAATAGGTGTGTCAATATGCTGCAAAAATATGTGTGTAGTGACTGAAAGAGAAAGAATGAGTCTACCCTAGTAGATGATAACATGGAGGATGGGATGCTGACTGATTAGTATGGAACTGCATGACTGATCACAGATTTGAAGTCACATGATTTCCTTTAGTTCAGTCCTCTCAGCTACAACATTTTTTAGAAAGAGGACCCCTACCAGAGATTTTGCTTCTATAATAACATTATACTACGGTGGGTTGTATAGAGCACATGATACTAACAGACAAGACACATGCATAGATTTATTTGTTATATATTCTTTATTATCCTTACTGATGCAACCCTTTCTAGGTTTTACATCTCTTGAATCCCACTCAGCTGCTGCTGTCCTGCCTCAGCTGAGACTGGCACCATATGTTGACCCTTTCTTGGTGTCGACAGCGGCGGACAACTCGGACCTCTGTTCTGACAGAATGTATCACACTGTAAGAGTTGTTTAAGCAGTAGTCCTTGTGGAGGGATTGTGGGATAACAGACTCTGTATGTCCTTCCTCTGCACTTAGCTAACATCTACTGATCTCTGTTCTAACTTATCTGTTGAGATTTAGCTTCCCCTATGCGGGCCTTGTTTGCTTGGATGGTTGGGGCTCAAATAAAATAAAAAAAAAGAGCTAAAGACTAAGAACCTCAGTGCAGAAGCACTGAAACAAGGGTTACCCCAAAGGGCATTGACAATAAGCCAAATTACAAAGAAACACAACATCACACATACTTCCATAATGCAAAGCATCATGGGACATATGCAAATCAGCATGACATTTCAGACTTGTTCAGTTTACAGCAATTTACATGTATTTTAAATAGCACAACTAACTTAATTTTTATCATACAGTCCCCTAGTAACTTTTAACCTTTATCAAAAACACCTAGTGCCATGGTATTTTCAACATTTACAGGTTTTATACATATAAGGTATATACATTAAAGTATTTTATGACATAGTGCCATTGCATACTAAATCCAACAATGAGGAACACAGCCTGTTGTTTTATATCAGCTCGGAGGTCACAACAATAACCTCCCTGTATGAGGACCTGAGAGGGAAAAGGAAAATTTAAAGAGGACACTGTAGGATAGTCAAGAAAGGTGAGGGGGTACCCATAGGTAGCCAACCTTATGGACTAGAAATTGCAAAGGCTAGATTAGGCTAAGAAATAGAAGAACTGTTGCAACAGATTTAAGAAAAGGTTGGTCCTAAAAGAGTGGCTCCCTGTCACAGTTCTGCTTTACTGAATTATTTACAGTTAAATACACATAGGAACCCAGTCTCAAAAGCATGGGTTCGATCCTGGCCTCAGACTTGAATCACACCCTTAGGGGCCCTTTGTAATGGTTGTACCCTCATTCATCATCTCATATCTGGTGCCACCCCCCCCCCCCATTCTTTTCTCTTTCTCAAATACCAATGGGTGAGGGTATACCTCAGGTCAAGCCCTGTTCTATTCTGCATAACTTTACCAGTTGCTTTCTCTAGGCTAACAGCCTTGGGTTTACACATTTCACACACACACACACACACACACTGTTGACACCCTAGGTTCAGGTCAGTGGGTGATGCAGGCTGCATCAGCACTGCAGGGACTTTATTTCCAAACTTCAGTTCACTGATGACATCCAGGGGTACCCTGGTCCTGAGAGCTGCAACCTGATGCTAGGTCAGTTTTCCTGCTGGAGCCCTGAGGCTACTCCATCACTGGGCACCTCACATCATCATCTCCACACTCACCATCAGATTGCTGAGCACAGCATGCCAACATGTATACTAACTTGTTTTCTGGCAGTGGCTGGCAATCACCCCAGTCCCTCTTTGCTAGAGGCAGAAGCTACGGGACCCATCCTGTCTCAGGATCCCCTATACATAATCTAGGGCAGGCATATCTCCTACATTAGTTCGCAGATCAGTCCCTTTCACCAAGTCTGTCTTCATCAGCAGCATGGCTGGCAGAATCTCCTGATGCAGGACCACAAATGCCCCCCAAAGGAGAACATCTCTGTTCTGTGATACCCTCCCTACACCCCAAGGCTGCCAGGGACTCTCCTTAAAGGTACACCCTTCAGTGCTCCCACATCCTCCTTTTGTGTCCCCTACATACTCTCAAGAAATACCAGTGATCTGCAATAAATACTACCAGATTCCTTCCCTGGCATCTCTTCTGCTATCATGGGCCAGGACATAGAGATGATGAGAACTCAAGAATTGCAGCAATCAACAGCTCTGAGGTGTAACCCACCTGTCACTTCAGGCAGTCTGGCAAGTAACCAGAGGCAAGAGACCTCAAAGCACCCTGGCACCCTTCTCACTGGCACTAAGCTCTGTCCACTGGATCTCTAGTTGGATTCATTACCAATCATTGGTTGCTGTGATACTTCCTCTTTCCATGAGAGAAAACTTCCAAATGTAAAATGACAAAATAACCCAGTCAGTCTAACCGTGGGCTTCTACAATTGCTTGCCCAGGGGCTCAGGCCTGCCAAGGGCAGTCTTTCCTAACTCCACTGAGTCTCCCCATAGTTCTGACGCACTTCTTCCATGTGCACCCCCACATTAGAAAGTTGCCCTTCCAGCACACATGCAGCATGGCCAAAAGCCAATGACTTGTCCCAACTGTGTCTTGTCCAGGTCCCAGGTGACCAGGTCTACCCACCTGTCCAGACCTGTAGCTGTCACACCTTAACAGCCCTTCTAGCTACTGTACATCCCATAGAAGGAAGGAAAGAAAAGCTGTAACACCATGCATAAAAAATATAAAAATATAATTTACTAGGACTTTAAAAGCTATGCACTGTGTTATAGAATAATCATTACTACGTGATTTATTCTCGCACTTTTATGCATCACTCTTTATGGAAGAATTACTACTGTTTGACTAATATCGCACATCTGTGTATCACTCTCTATGGCAGAATTACTACTGTTTGACCAGTATCACATTTCTATGCATCATACATTATCTGAACTATATTGTATGCTTTCAAATATTATTATACAGTATTATGAACATGAGAGAACACACATACACACAACTGTGCAGCATACACATTCTTGTGAGCCATAAGAGTCATTTACCATGGGTTCCTGTCACTGTATTTGTAAACAGGAAGTTCTACTAATGCCTAAGAAATTGGTCAACTAAGTTTAAGCTTATACAGTTGTAAACTACATATCAGACCTATTACACCTATTACACCTATACACCTATTAGCTGTGTCAGTGGCTCAGTAGGTAGCACACTTGCCTCTGAGGCCGGGAGATCAGAGGGCTGTGGGTTCAGTTCCCGCATCTGGCACTTGGGTTAATATACCGACACTGTAGTGCAGCATGAGAGGGGTGCTGCACTTCTGAGGTGCTGTCTTTCGGATGAGATGTTAAACCGAGGGCCCATCTGCCTGGATTGGTGGTAGTTCAGGTGGATGTTAAAGATCCCATGGCATGTATCGAAAAGAGCAGGGGAATGTCCCCAGTGTCCTGGCCAAATTTCCCTCAGTTATTAAAAATACCACCAACAGCTTAGTCTGGTTCAGTTTCAGTTGCTTACCATCTGTATTCCCCCAACCCCCGGTCGCCCCTGAAATAGGGACTTCTAGGCCCAGTGGGCTTACGGGTCAACAAAATTCAACACAAACAAAAACAAAACACTCCAGCAGAAAATGCTACCACAGTATGATGGACTATGCTCCAAGTGTGAGAGGAGAACTCTCTCTCTCTCCCATAGGGATGTTCTGTTGTTCAAAACTTAGTCAGCATTGGGTGTTATTGAAAACCTGGTTATCAATTCCCTTTCTGCCCAGATAAACTGGAAGTGGTGCTGCTAGGGGACATTGGCAAATTGCCCACCCTTAAGGAAGGCACCAGATGATTCATTTGTCTGCTTGGTACCAATATGTGGCAAGCTTGAAATCCTGACCAACTGGAAAAGTGAGGAACCATCAGTATGTGAGACATGGTTAAACAAACTGGTGGACTGTGCTAATATGGAAAAGCTTATATATATGTAACCTCTAGGTGGCGCTACTCTGAGGGTTACTACCGCTGCCTGCACAGTAGCCTGCAGGTTGAGGGGCCTGGGCTCTCGAAATGGGTGCCTCCACCCAGAGGACAGGGTTGTTGGCAATGTGACTGCCCTGGGTACAGCCCTCCAGAACACTAATACCCCAATTTTTACCCCTAGTGGCCGGGCTAAGCTTGCAGCTACCCCACACAAACACACTTTTGCAACATACAGTGAATACCTCCTTGTAACCACTTACCACCAGGGCTATGATCAGCTGGAATGCCCTGGATGACCCCCTGGAAAACAAGACCTGTAACAATTAAACAACGTTGATGCAGTACTTTTTATACAGAGGTACACCACACCCAGTTTAACTGTAGAAAGATCCAGATCTGATTTATTGGGGAATGTGAGCAAGGGAGGGGTAGTAATCTGGTGATTGGTCCACCACTCTGGTTACCCCGTCAAAAAATCTATGAGATTAGTTTGACAGGACCTTCCTGTTGTAAACCTATGCTGTCTTGGATCCTGTGCTCCTATGGATTCCAGGTGTTGCACTATCCTTTCCTTAAGGAATGCCTCCATAATCTTGCCCACTACTGAAGTAAGACTGACTGGTCTGTAGTTCCGTGCCTCCTCCCTGCTACCACTCTTGTGGAGTGGGATCACATGAGCCCTTCTGCAGTCTTCTGTAACCTCTCCTGTGCTCAGAGACTCACTAAACAGTTCTGATAATGGCTCTGCTAGTTCCAACCTTAGCTCCTTTAGTACCCTGGGATATATGCCATCCGGTCCCATTGCTTTGTCCACCCTGAGCTTAGTGAGCTCTTGTAGGACCCTTTCTATTGTAAAGGGACTAGTGCACACCTCCCTCCCCCCTGTGTCCATGGTGCCGTGCTGTGGGCCCTGCCCTTCCTTCTCCTCAGTAAATACTGAGCAGAAGTATCTATTTAGGATAGATGCTTTTCCTTGGCCCTCATCCACACACTTCCCCTTATCCTCTTTGATCTTAGCAATACCCTCTCTGGACTTTCTCTTTTCACTAATGTATCTATAGAAAGTCTTGTCCCCTCCTTTTTACTGTTCGTGCTAGTGTTTCCTCAGTTTGGGCCCCTGCCTGCCTTATTGCCTTCTCTGCTTCCTTTAGGGAAGTTTGGTATGCCTCCCTATCTTTGTCCCGCTGCATTCCCTTGTATTTCCTGAAAGCCAGCCTTTTGGCTCTGACCTTTTCTGCTACTGTTTTTGAGAACCAAAGTGGTTTCCTCCTTCTTTTGCTCTTGCTTTTCTCTCAAACACAATGGGATGTTGCTTCAAGTATTGCATCCTTAATGCTTGCCCACTTTGTCTGTACCCCCTTATCTGTATTTCTTCTTGCCAGGGCTAGCTTAACTCTGTTGGCCATCTTATCAAAGTCAGCGCCTCTGAAGTCCCATATTTTTGCCTCAGAATGGGATGATTTAGTTATAGTGGCCAAATTGAACCATACCATGTGATGGTCACTGGCCCCCAGGTGACCTACCTGGAGATCTGTGATCCTTTTCCCGTTAGTCAGTACTAGATCTAGAATAGCCCTATCTGTTGTGGGTTGTTGTACCAGTTGTTTGAGGCCCTCCCCCTGCAGGGAATCTACCATGTGTTTAGTTCTGGCGTATGTTCCTGCTGGTTTTGACCAATCTGTATCTGACATTTTGAAGTCTCCCATTATCAGAACCTCCACTTTAGCTGTCATGTTTTGTATATCTTCTAACAGTAATGTGTCTATGTCCTCCCCCTGGTCTGGAAACCTGTAGACAACCCCAGTTCGTATGGCTGTCCCATTACCTGTTTCCAGGGTGATCCACAGTTCTTCTGGCTCCTTATGTGTATTCTGAATTTCTGTAGCTTTGATATTTTCATGACATAAAGGGCCACTCCACCCCACCCCCCTTTTTGCACCTCGGTCTGTTCTGAACAGTACATAGCCAGTTACTGAAGTCTCCCAAGTGTGGTTACTGGTGAACCATGTCTCTCTAATGGCTACTATGTCCAGTTTAGCCTCTGTCATTGTTGCCTGCAGGTCTGGGGTCTTGTTTCCCAGACTGCGGGCATTTGTGTACATGATTTTCCATTGGCCAGATTTTTATGTGTTAGTTGTTGGGCGAGGCCTGACGTTTCCCCTGCGCTTCGTATGGGGAGCCGGACCTTTTTCCTTACCTGGTGATACAAATGAACTATAAACATCCTGAACTCCTGTTTGATCACTAGCTGAGGGGAGAGGGGTGTTCTTCCCGTTCGATGTATTGGGTGCTGCACCCCTCTCCCCATTTGCTAGTTTAAATATTCTGCAAAGACGTCAAACTCTAGTCAGCTGCTAACTACCTTCTTTTTCTGTTCCAATAAGCAAGATTGTTGAATAGCTCAAATAAAAAAAACAATAAACCAATATGAAACTACCAGGAGCCAGGATGGGATATTATGTTCAGGTAGTGCCACACCTGGATTACAGCAGTCATTAGATCTTGGCTGGGAGCCAACCAACCCAGCTGTAATGTTTTTCTTAATTGTTGCACTATAAAATGGACTAAAAAGGAGATACAGTATTGCCTTTAGGGGATTTCTTTAAAAATGTGTTTCTTTTTCACATTTATTTCCCAGCATAGCAACATGTTCCTGTCTTTTCAAAGGCAGGTTAGCTGTAAGCAGAAGTCCTTAACCCTCATGCCTTTTTCATTTTTTCTGAATTTCCTGACAAAAACAAAAGACCCTGTGGTCTAGTGGTTAGAGCACTGGTTTGGAAACCAGGAGACTGAAGATTCAAACCCTAGTACTGTACAACCAAATACTCATTGTATGACATTGAAAAAAAAAATCACTTAACAGTGCTCCAATCTAACCAGCTGTAGAAATGAGTAGAAACAGGAACCCACTGAAAATAAGCTGTTTCATCTTAGCCAGGGTATACTGGGTGAAAAAAAATCAGGCATACCTCTTCAGTACAGCACAAACGGCTACTGGAACCAAAACCAATGCATGTTTTATAGCAAACAGTTGCACAGACTGATGGTTTTGCCCAGACCTGTAACTATATAATAGACCTGACTGTAAAGGAAAACACAATTCTATACAGACAATGGAAACCTCTTTCTAAAGCATCAAGTAAGCTGAGGAAAGTGCAAGGGATAACTGCAATACCAAGTCAAGAAACGCTCGTTTTCAGTTTCTCCATGCAGTAAATCTCATATGTGATTTTCCCCTAACCTTAAAAGGTCAAAGCTTCACTTTTAGCCCCATTTTTGTGACAGCCTTCTTGGGCCCTACTAACAAGATCACCAGGAAGCAGGGTTTTTTTTTATCAGTTCCTTTCACTGTAGGTGGGATGTTAAACATATTAAGAGAATAAACAGTGGCTCAGGGAAATTGATGACAGAATACTGTATATTTCAACAGCAGCCACTTGTTACCAAAGTGGCAGTAGAACATAGCAAGACCAGAGAAATGTTATGTGTGACATTGTGTTCTCGTCACAGTCACCAGCAACTGTATGTGCCCGATAACTGTTTAGCCTGAATGAAAGGGCTTTAAAGAACTGGATTAATGTTTCCCAGAGATATTATATGATTTGCTGAACTTTCATTGAAAACAGCATGCAGCTAGCCACTGGTCATTAGTAATTTTATTTTATTTTTGATTAATTAATTAATTTATTGATTTAGTTGTTTTTGTTTATGTGGAAAGGAGGGCTATGCTTCTGTGCTGTCTATTTTCAGCCTAGCCTCAGGGGGTGGGGTGGAAATACAGATGCAAACTGATATATTGAATCATCTTAAGCTATTGGTGGTATTTTTAGTGAATGGGTGAAATTTGGCCAGAACACTTGCAAATTCTCCTATTATCCAGTAGGGGAGACTCCGTCCCCAAGGCTGCTTTCCAAGATGGCCGCAAGACAGCATGCAGAGGAGGAAGTGGAGGAGATGGAGCAAGAACTAGAAGCTGGAAAACTGTCTACTGAACCAATGGAGAAAGTATTGGAATGAGAGGAAGAATCTGAGAAAAGTCCTACAGAAGCTGCACATGAAATATATAAACCCACTGACTGAAAGTCTGCTAAAACATCTTGTTTTCCTGAATTACCAGAGGATAGCTCCTCAGGCCTAAGTGATGATAATATTATGGTGTTGGATTTTCAGGGGAAGCTGAGAGATTTAAACCCTGCAGAGACAGAAATCATGCAACAAATAGAGGCTGAAGAGAAGAGCTTTTTATTTAAACAAAATGCAGTTCGTAAGAAACTCAGAGAACTTCAAACTGACAAAAGGGTTGGATCTGTCAAACTGACAAAGCTGGATGTTAATGACGTAGTAGCATCAAAGGATTCTTCTGGAGACTGGGCGGAGGCCGTAGAGCAAGTGGAGCACCTACAGCAACAGCTAAACTCAAGAACAGCAATAGCATTGGGAATAGCAACTACTAGGGTTACCACCTTTTCAGAAGCCCAAAGTGGGACGAAAGCGCGCGACCTGACCATTGGCAGCCAACTGCGCATGTCGCCGCTGCCGCGGGTCCACGGCGTCCTTAAGACACAGGGTACCAACCAATCAGGATATTTGGGATGCTTTGTCATGTGCCACTGCCCTCTCCCTGTATGCCTTAACTGAGCATTCCTTGCATGCACCCATGGAATAGTATTAAGATTATGTTCAGAACCTTTGGTAACTTGAAATCAGAAACAGACAAATGCAACACTGCAAAGAATGCATTTTATTACACAAAAAGAATAGTAAAGAAAACAAGTCAATTTTCAAGCAAAAAAAAAAAAAAAAACAAGCAGATATTCTCCCTTTCAAAACTGCTCCACTGTTTCTCAGCTGCTCTACACCTCATTTTTTGTTTTGAAATGATACTTAGCATTCGATTTAACAGCCTGCAAAAGGATCTGTTCCACATAATGTTGGAATGGAATTCTCCACATTTCATTCGGTAGTTTATTGTTACCATAAGTTCGAGCTTTTATCAATTCCACCCTGCAACGATTTCTTACATCAGTCCACTTGTTCTTTAGGAGAAAAAACTCTCTCAGCAAAAGCATTTGAAGGTGGGATGCTCATGATACGTGCAATTACTGGATACAGAGCAGGCAGGTCTGGTGCATCCGAACAAATCTTTGCCACTTTGCTGCTGGTGCTAGGTCCAGTCTACACAACTCTGGCATAAGGGGCCTGATAACTGAATAGTCCTGAAAGAGTTTGTCTGCATCTATTGATTCCTGCAGAGAAAAGGCAGCAACAACATTTAATAAATCATCGAAGGCAAAGGGTTCCTTCAAAGACAGCATAGACATTTTCTTTAGATAGTTGTCATCACTAAAGTCAAACCACTGCTCCAAGTATTTGACAGCAGTTTCAAGAAAAAGGATAAAATCTGTCTCCAGCTTTTTACAGGAGACAGTATCCATATCCCTCATGAATGCCCGAAGCTTTCCCCCAAAAAACTTGTCTGCTGCTCGGGCTTCAAGTTTTTGTTTAAGTGAGACCATCACTGAAAATGTTTCCATAGCTGTCAGTTGGGATCTTTCTAGGGTGGCTATGTGTTCATTGAAATCAACCAGAACGGCACTAAGGAAATACAGGTAGCACTGCGGCAGTGTTGGAAGTGTGCCCTCCCCATGTTCATTGTCAGAAAAGTATTGCCAGATCTGTCTCGGTGTATCCTCTCCTTGTGAGAGAAATAGGACTACAGTGCGCAAGGTTTTGACTATTCTGTCAATTGCTGGCAGCAATGACAGCCATCTGGTTGGTACATGCCTCAGAAGGACTCGTACTCCATGCCACAAAATTCAAAGAACTCTTTTAAATCTCTTGTTCTGGGCGGACCCTGAAAATGGCTAAACATTTTAGGGACGAACACCTCCATCATATGTCAAGTTTTGCTGCCTTCTTTGCAGCATTGTGAAGTATGTGAGCAGGGCAGTTTGCTTTTTGAAGTGATGGGCAGTTCTCTTTCAGTCTAGTATACCGCCTGACGCTTCCCATAGTTCACACTGGCATTGTCAGCACCATCGCCCGACACAGAGTCCCACGGCAAGGAATGTCGTTGCAAAATAGATGAAATCTGCCTCAGTTATGGCTCTGAGCAGATTCATCTGGCTCCTCATGAAGTCCAGGAGAGCATTAACCACACCTTCTTCCTTTTGAAATACCTTACTACAGTGGAAATAGTTTTATGCTGCCCTTGTTGGATGCATCGGATGCTATTGAAAAGGACACCCTGGACTTTGCAAGTCTTTCAGAAGGCATTCCAGAGAATGTGGTCCCAGAACATTCTCTACAATAGCTTCAACCTTTGTTCTGCCACAGGCAAGTTTTTGTGATCTCAGAGTCCCCATACAGCTGACTGGCCAGCTTTGAGCCACAGTCCAAGGAATTGTAAGACATGTTGTGCTGCACTGCATGGAACACCTCAGCACTTCTGCTGCAGTAACCTTCAGCTCCGTTCCATCCACAGTACTAGTTCTGGCCCACTTGGTCATCAGATGGCTGTGTTTGGCTTGCTGGATTGCCGTCTTGTGTTGCTCGGTGCTCTCATGTCTTGTTAGATCATTTTCGTCCCCATGTGACACCAGAATTTCTCGCCTACAGTATCTGCAGGTGGCTTTAATGTCGCTGCACTTGTCAACCAGTTGAACTCCGTCTTCCACACATCTTGCCACTTGCAGAGTCTCTTACTGTTTGAGGATGCCGTCACCGCAGATCGCTTCATTCTTTGTGCCCGGTACTTACCTGCTAATTTGACAAATGTTGCAATATGCTTTTAGTAGATAAACACACATTAACTGTTGCAATATGAATCTTATCTTCTGTGGAGAAACTATAACATGTGTGCCAATCATTGTCTGAAAGCACAGTGCAACTTCGCCTTACATGGCAGCCAGACAAAGCACCAAAAGAGACAAGCCAGCCATTATGGCTACAGGTTGTGACAAATACAGCACCACAACAACAGGTATGGATATGGAGGCAGTTAGCAGCATGCAATCTCATTTCATGGGCCTTGAAAGATTGGCAGTGTTGGAAGCATAATGCAAACACACTGCCAAACAAAGCTAAACATACTGACTTGAAAATAATAACAGGGTTTCCAATTGACTGTGTGGAGCAATGTACATCCAGTGAGCCTTGCTTCGAATGATCCAGCTAACAAAATAAACATAGCAGTGATGCTCCATAAGCGCTCAATGACAGACAGCTAAAACACCACACGAATTCTAGCAGGAGCCCCAGCCACCACACCATAACATTAAACATTTACCAGAGAATCAGGCCTGTGTTTTCAAAATATTTCTATTTGCCATCAAATAATCTAAATATGTTGTGGTATCTGGATGAGTGTGGGTGGTCACATGTGGGCTCTCTGACAATCTTGAATGCAAAAGAAACCGTACCTTTACATTATTCTATCTGAGGGGAATCTGTGGCAAGACTAGTAGTCTATGCAACGACAGATCCCTGAAATATATTAACACACATTAGAATTCTATTTTTTCAGCACCCGGGCGGATAGTACACTAGTTTTATCTGCAGTACGTGACTGACTAATTTTCCCTGGCATGCATCTGTCACAGTGACTCATAATTCCAATAGCAGACACAACAGAGGCTAAGCAAGCAGTCTGTCATAATAGATAAAGGCTAAGCTACTGCACGCCCAGGCACCACGTGCCACTTGTTTATTCATGTCATTATCCATTATGACACTGGCGACTGGAACAAACAGCAGCATTCAGATTCAGTATGACAGCTGTTAACACCGATTACAAGCACCGAGCTGACATTCTCAGCAGAGAAGCATGCAAGAGAAATATTGCCTCGCTGCCCACAGAAACACTTCATGCTTCAGAAATTGTCAGGTTATCATGACTAGCCTGTAACTGTATTTGGCACACAAGCCAAGACACAGCAGCATCTATATTTATAATTTAGAAGGCTGTAAAAGCAAACCAACAAAAGAGTTTTTCTGCTAGAAGGGAGCATGAATTGTGCCACTTGCCAATAATTAAACTATTATTTTGTATGACCTACCTACCAGGCACCAGGGAAAAAACAGTGCTATATTGATTAACATGTGCAGCCAGCAGCCGGCTAGAAAAATTACCAGCACTAACAGATGGTATTTCCACTGGTCCATACTGAAGTCTTTTAGTCTTGCTTTCTCCGGCACAAGTCAGCACTCAGCAGGGGCTGCAGGGCTATGAAAATCCTATTAGCCAGACACAGAAATCTACTAGTATTTTGAGTAGCATGCAAGCAAGTTCATAAGCCCAGCGTTTTACAACAAAAACACACACAAAAAAAAAACACAAAAGTGTCTGGTTTGGTTTCACAGGGTGTCTACACTTCAGAAGAAACTGACCTCAAACAAGTCGTCAATAACACAAAATTGACTAATTCTTGCACAGTACAGTCACATTCCATTCCGAATCCCTTGAGTACACACATTACATACCATTTAATTTAATGTACTAGAACAGCAGGGAAAAAAATGCTGGCTTGGCTAGAAGCCCACATACCTGGCTTGCAGCAGAATTCACTCCTTCGGTGGTGTAGGGTATGCTTGTTGAACTCAATAACGTCCTCTTGACCTCTCTGGTGGTAGCAGACAGACAGCAATAGTTCAGACAGGCAATAGGGCAAACAAGAAACGATGAGTGATCTTAAAGCTCTGGGCAGACAGTGACTACAGCTCTTATTGTGAATATGTCTTCTCAGTCCTTTTCTTCCTCTTCAGACTTGTTGGAGAAATTTAAAGTCAGTCTGCTCTGTATTTTGCTACTGCCAGGTCACCTTGCTCCTTCCTTGTCCTGCCCTGAGAGCCTAAGAGTCAGACTACGTGTTACCCCTCTCGCTGCCTCTTCCTTCGGTCAAGCGACGGCGTCTGGAGTCCAATTGAGCGCTCTTTTATTTTCCTCCTCGTCGGCTCGTCCTCACCTTCTCTCCGAGTCCGTCGCACTTCTGTTCTCCTTCTTCTCTCTCAGGCAGTCCTCCACTCCTTGGAAAGTAATAGCAGCTCCTATCCTTATCCCACTGGCAACACCGGCATTTAAACATGCCGCCAGTGGATAATCACACCCCCAGACATTCTTGCCAGCAGTGAGTCATCGGAGATGCAAGCGAGAAGCGGACCTGAGTGAGAACCCTGGGGGCGGGAACAAAAGAAACCCAGCACACTGACTGGCTGACTCGCTCTAGACTGCACTCTGCCGCCGTGCGCCAGTATGCAACCGGCTGTCTGATTGGTTGGGAATGGGGTGGGAACCCCCAGGGCTCCTCCATCGCCTTTGCCCTTGAAACCATCAGGGCTAACAAAGGACTCATCTCCTGTAACGGAGAGTCAGAGTAGTTGCGTCGCGTCCGCGGACTCGCTGCAGCCTGCACTGCAAACCAATCACCCAGTGCCCCAGTCGAGTGTCGCGGACTCGCCGCCACCTCCCCGCTCCCATGACTAACGCCGCTGCTGCAGCCCGTAGGGAAGGATGATGGGGCTCGCTACTTGGAGGACTGCGTGAACCAAGAAGGACAGGACGTGCTCCAGCCTACATTCCAGCCAGGTAGGGGCGGGTGCAAAGCGGGACATTTGGGGGAGGGCCGGGAAGCGGACGGGACCTCGGCCGGGACTGTCCCGCGGGAAACGGGACGGGTGGCAACCATAGCAACTACAGGCAGTAAAGAGCCTGGCCTAGGACACGCTGGAACCCCAGAAACAGCCCAGACGTCATCCTGGTCGGTGGAAACGACTCTGCAGGGGGCCAGATGGGAAGGAAGTAATAGTACAGGTCAGTGGACCTCTGGTAAATCACCTAAATAAATGCCAATACCATCTAATATAACATCGCAGCAAACTCAGAATAAACAAAATACAGACTTGGAGGTACCTCCTGAGTTAGCTCTCTCAAAATCCTATTTTACAGCTTCCACAACAGCAGACAGTCCCTGAGAAAGAAGCAGCAAATACTAACACTGTGGGACACCCCATTGACTCTAGTGCACCACCACAAAGGCCTTTGAATTTTATAAATAAAGAAACACCTCGCTCCTTTTCTTCCTTATTCAAATTTCCAATTTTTCCTGCAAAAAGGCATAATGCGGTTCATTTATCATATACAGGAGGTATGCCTGAGCCACCAGACAGGCTGTTTGTTGCTAGAAATCGTTTAAAGGAATTGATGGTGTTTTTTTCTAACGAAATATACGCACTCATCCACATTTCTGGTGAGACAACTTTTGACAGCTTCAAGTCTCTGAATGGTTTGGAATGGTTTTGGATAAAATATGCGACTTTAAAGAAAACGGCCTTGTGGGCCCCATTTATTGCAATTCCCACTAACAAAACCTGCCTAAAAAGTGATCATGGTGCTTTTTAGAAACAAAGGTGTCAGTGTGAATGATCTCATCTACTGGTTAAAGCAGAAATGTACAATTATTGAAGAGCCTACTGCCATTTTAGACTCAGAAAATATCTGGACTGAGGAGTGGAAAGTGAAGGTCCTGTTAAAAACCACAGATACTGGTGTATTGCATTTACCGAATTCTTTCTTTTTAGGTAGAGATCGAGGGATACTCTTCTATGCAGGACAACCAAAGATGTGCTACAAGCGTGGCTCAGGAGCACATTTGAGTAGTATCTGCGATCAGATCAGATGCAATGTTTGTGGAGAACTGGGGCATTTAGGGACTCAATGCACTAATGACTGTAAATGTAACCTTGTGATAAGCCTGGACTTACTTTCCAGAACTGTAAATGGGTGGATCACAATAGCCCTGAACAGGCAGATAGAGTAGAACAATGTTTGTTAATTACCCTTACGTAGAAAAATAAGGTGGGCTTTAATAAACAGCAAGCACATTATTTTAAGAGATCAAGCCCAAGAGAATACATCGTCCCAAATAGATTTAATACCCGAGATGGACACAGGAACTATGGAGAAGGAGGAGAGACCCTCAACCTCTGGTGTACAGCAGGTAGGAGTGTTAATGCCCCCTCCCCCTCTCTCCCATCCAGTGATTGATCAAGATGTCACCATACCTGCAGTTAACCATAATACTCGATCCTCTGTCTTACACACACCTCAGAACACAAGTTCAGTGTCTATATCCAACAAGTTTGATTTATTACAACAGGAAAACATAGAAGAGAACTCTAATGTCTCTTCTATTGCATATTCTGTACCTGAAGTCACTACAGACACTGAAAAGCCAGAGATGGTAAAAGGTTCCCAAAAAAGAAAACCAAATTAAAAAAGGCAGAACACAAGACGGGGAAATACAGATAATTTAGTGAGCCATGCATATTCCCTTCTCATGTTATACTATTAATGTAAATAGTATAAAGAAGGACACCAAAAGAAATATAGTTTTTTCTTTTCTCTTTGATCTCCAGTTTGGCATTTATTTTTTGCAAGATGTCGGACTGCACACTCTGAAAGAAATAATGTAGCTTCAAAAGGTTGGTTTGCTGGCACCTCCTATTGGTCCACTGGGGAGGAACCCTGACCGGGTTTAGAAATTTTGTTCAAATTACATGAGATGCAACACTTAACATATTTGATGTTGTCCCAGGCAGAGTACTGATTCTTGATGTGCTTATACAGGGGCTCTGGTTTCAGTAGGTAAATTTGTATGCGCCCCAGACAAAAGCTGAACGCTGCAATTTGCTGAATCAGATCCAGCCTTTCTTGTATGGAGTGCATCACATAGTGTTTTCTGGGGACTTTAACTGCCCCCTACTGGCGAAAACCTCTAAAACATATTGTGATTCTAATCATTTGACAAAAGTTGTAGAAAAAGCTAAATTAAGAGATTCCTACTTCCATCTTATCAAAGCACATACTCCAACATTTCAAAAGGGACCTCTAACCTCCAGAATAGACTATATTTTTACATCTAAAAATATTAATATCCTCTCAGCAACAACATATCCAGTAGAATTTGCTGATCATGCAATTGTGGGTGTAAAAGTAGGAGCCATGGAGGATTTGAAGAGAGGTCCGGGTTTCTGGAAATTAAACATCTCACTTTTATTAGAGGAATATGTTTTACAAATGCTTTGTCATCTTGTAGTGGCAAGGAAATATGTGTTTCTTTTTTCTATGATAGCCCCTATCAATGGTGGGTAGATACGAAAACGGATGTACAGAAAACTTTTCAACACAGAAGTAAAGATAGAAATCAGAAAAATGTTTTTAATTACTTACATCATGGAAAATTGCTACAACACCTACTCTGTATAACACAAGAGATGGGACAAAATCTCATGACACAAATAAACACAGTAAAGCAACAAATGAAGGAGTACCATGCCAAAAAAAATGCAGTCTCTATCCTACCAACAACAGTTTGGAGTAAAAGGGAAAATAACTGAAGTATGACCCTTTGATAATTATAATACTACTATAAAGGTTAAAGAAATGAATTCTTTAACAGAGGAAGATGGAATAGAGTAAAAGACTAAGGAAAAGATTTTAATTTTTTTTTTTTAGTTGGTACTTTTTCCCCTGGCCACCAGACTGCTTACCTCCTCACTCCTCCGGGCATCCTCCTGAGGTATCCGGCCACCTTTCACAGGACTCCCCAGCTCCATATTCGAGTCTGCAGCATACCCACATGGCTTTCCCCCTGCAGTGGGGAGGTGGAGAGCCCTCCCACACTCTTCCACTCAGACCAGACCAGATCAGATCCAGTAGAGCTGTGCACCCTTGGCGCTGAGCGAGTCCCTCTCAGAGACAGCCATCATGCTACCATGACTGGTGCCCATTGTTTCCTTGTTCTTCCCCAGTGATGTCTGTGGTGTGCAATGATGCTAAGGGACAGGGGCACGCACGCTATCGCACACACTCCTTCCTGGCATTGGCCATGACAGGTTCCCCCCCATGTCTTCCAGTGCCCAGCAGTCGCCCCCAGGCACTGCTAGAGGCCACTAGGACATCAAGGCATCACACGCCCCCCCACCTTGTAGAAGGAGAGCAGTACTATGGATGCTCAATTCTTCTCCTGCCCTACCAACCCTGACAATCCAGGCTCGCTCCCGAACCCAGGTCACCAGCATGATGCGAGGTGTGGCATCCAGCACCTCAACCCTCAGTGCCACCAGGCCGGCTCAATTTTACATTTTTCTTTATTACCAATTATTTTACCAGGTGAGACACTAAGCTGAAAAGCTTGTTTGCAGGTGCAACCTGGGAGCACGAAGAAGTTAAGTGACTTGCTCAGGGTCACACAGTATGCAAGTGGGGGTTGTGGGATTCAAACCCAGGTCTCCAGATCTCCAGATTTGCAGTTCAGAGCCTTAAACCACTGCGCCATACTGCGCCATACTGCCTCCATATATTGTAAATAAATATACTGCTAAACTATATGATTGTTTAGAGGTAGATCAGGAAGTGTGTGTAAAATATCTCGCTGATTTGAATATTCCAATTATACCAGCAGATATTTTGAGGAAATCATCTCAACCTATTCAAATATCAGAAGTACAGGAAGCTATTGCTATGTTGGCAGGGGGTAAAGCCCCGGGACCTGATGGCCTGCCAAATTAAATTCTTAAAACCATTGGAGGAGAATTAATAACTGAATTAATGACTATGTTTAATTTCATATTACAAACTAAAGAAATTCATTTGACTATGAATATGGGTATATTAACATACAATAACAAAAAAGGGGATAACATTTCATTAAAAAACTGGAGGACAATTAGTTTATTAAATTCAGATTTTAAATTATTAACAAGAATTCTGGCAAAATGCCTGGCTTTAGTGGCAGATACTGTTCTCTTGGAAGAACAAGCCTATGCTATTCGGGTAGAAAAGTACAGGATCACTTACTACTGTTCAGAGAACTTGTGAAGTTAGGTAATACTACAGGTTTGGATGACTACCTGGTCTCTCTGGACCAGGAAAAGGCATTCAACAGGGTCAGTCATGTATTTTTATGGGAAATCTTATGGCAATATCAAATGGTGGAAGAAGTAATTGGGTGGTTACAAAGTATTTACAAAACTGCCACAGTAACACCAGTGGTACAGGGCTGGAAGGGCCCCTTGGTACATTTAAAAAGAGGTGTAAGGCAGGGTTGCCCATCAAGCCCTATTTTATATGTTTTTTTTTTAGCAATCCATTGTAAAAGACTATAGCTATTAATGAGTCAGTACTACCAGTACAAATAAGAGATGTAGTTTTTCCCCATAAAATAATAGCGTATGCAGATGATATGATTTTTTTTTGTCAATACCACTCAGCCTTTAGTTACAGCCATAGAAATATACACAGATACACAGAAATGTGATGGCAGAGAAGGGCCCCATGGCCCATCTAGTCTGCCCAACATCCTACCTCCTCCCTTCTGTTATGCTTCCACCCTCTTTTCCCAACCCCTTAAATCTATCCCAAGCCCTCTTGAACCCCTCCACCGTTTCAGCTGCCACTACCTCCTCCGGCAGCTTGTTCCAAGCTTCCACCACCCTCTCCATGAAAAACTTCCCCCTGACATTACCTCTGTATTGCCCACCTTTCAGTTTGAGGCTATGTCCCCTCATGTTCGCTCCCTTCTTCAATTTGAACAAGCTATCACCCTCCACTTTATTTATTCCCTTCAGATACTTAAAAGTCTCAAACATGTCCTCCCTCTCCCTCCTAGTCTCCAGAGGGTACAAATTCAACCTTCTCAATCTTCTCTCATAGGGTAAATCCTGCATCCCTCGTACAATTTTGGTTGCCCTTCTCTGTACCCTCTCCATCAATTCAACATCTCTCCATAGGTGAGGCCTCCAGAACTGCACCCCATACTCCAGATGCGGCCTGACCATGGTTCTGTATAATGGCATTAGCACCCCTCTCTTCCTGGTATTAAAACCCCTCACAATGTAGGCCAACATTCCATTTGCCTTTCCCACCACCCTGTTACACTGGCTGCCCACCTTGAGGTCACACAATACCATAATCCCCAGGTCCCTTTCTGTTTCCTTCTCCTTAATCACCACCCCCCCAAGGGAGTATGTTTCCCTCCTATTCCTCCTCCCCAGGTGTATCAGTCGAACACTTTTGTGCATTAGACTTCAATTTCAAGGTGTCAGGCTACCTCTCCAGCCTCGTCAGGTCCTACCTCATGGCTTGCACCCCATTCGGTGAATCCACCCTATTGCAGACCTTTGTATCATCTGTGAACAGGCACACCCATCCCTCCAGACCTTCTGCTACGTCACTAACATAGATGTTAAAGAGTATTGGTCCTAGTACTGACTGCTGTGGCACCCCACTGGTCATTGCCCGTTCCCTGGAATGTGTCCCATTTACCACCACTGTCTGACTCCTTCCCTTCAACCAGTTTTCCACCCACCTAGTGATCCTGTGGTCAACCCCATGTCTGTCCAGCTTATGCACCATTCCACCATGTGAAACAGAGTTGAAGGCCTTATTGAAATCCAGATAGGCCACATCCACTGTTCTTCCCTGGTCCACTATCTGTATCACCCCATCGAAAAATTCTATCAGGTTAGTTTGACAGGACCTTCCCTTGGTGAAGCCATGCTGTCTGTCATCCTGCATGCCATTCATCTCCAAGTATTCTATCAACCTGATCTTAAGTATTGTTTCCATTACCTTCCCCATCACCAAGGTAAGACTAATGGGATGGTAGTTTTTGGCCTCGTCCTTTTGCTCTCCCCTTGTGTAGTGTGACCACATCTGCCCTCTTTCAGTCTGTTGGCACCACCCCTGTGACCAAGGACAAATTAAACAGCCTCGCCAGATGTGGCACCAGTTCATCCTTCACCTCCTTGAGAACCTTTGGGTGTATTCCATAAGGCCCCATTGCCTTGTCCACCTTAAGTCTACCCAGCTCTTACCTTACTCCTTCAGCTGTGAATTCTGCCACACCCACCTGCCTGTGCCTGTCACCCTTCCCTCCTGGTCCTGGTCCCCTGTTCCCGCTTTCCTCTGTGAAGATTGAGGCGAAATAGCTATTTAATGACTCTGCTTTTTCGAAATCCCTTTCCAGTATTGTTCCACTTCCCCCCTTATCCTTCCAATCCCATGATGTGCCCTCCTCCTTTCTCCAATGTACCTAAAGAATGTTTTGCCCCCCCCAGCCTGCTTTGCTATCCTCTCCTCAGTGACCTCCTTATCTTTTGCTCTGCCTCTTTTCTTTTTTCCCCTGTAGGTTTCCCTGTCCTCATCCTTTTGTGTCCTCCTGTACCTCTTGAATGCTCTAGTCTTCTCCTTGACCCCTAATGCCACCTCTCTAGTGAACCATAGAGGTATTTTCAGCCTTCTATTCTTTTTTACCCTTCTTCTATGTGAGTCCATGGCTTTAAATTCCCCTCTCTTGATGGCTGTCCATAATTCCTCCACCCCCTGCACATCCTCTATACTCAACATTTCTTCCCTAACTACCTTCCTCATTCCATGAAAGTCAGCCTTCCTGAAGTCCATTTCCTTGGTTTTTGTCCTAACCCTCTCCTTGCCCACTCTCACCCTGAACCTGACAGCCCTGTGGTCACTGGTGCCAAGCTCTTCCCCCACCTTCACCTCCTCCACACTGTCCCCATTTGTGAGGACCACATCCAACAGGTTTACACCCCTAGTGGGCTCACTGACCCGTTGCTGCAGGAATATGCCCTGAAAAGCCTCTAAGATGCCCCTGATCCTTGTGGAGATTGCTGTCTGGGCCTCCCAGTTGATGTCCAGAAGGTTTAAGTCCCCAACTAGCACAATTTCCCCTTTCTGTGCCATCCTCACTACTGATGCTACAAAGTGTCTGTCCCCTTCCTCCCCCTGCATAGGAGGCCTATAGACTACCCCAATGTGCAGGTTTTCCCCGTCTCCTGTCTAGGGTGACCCACATTATCTCTGTTTGCCCCTCCTCATCCTGCCCTTCCATGGTCTCAATCCCTCCCCTGACATATAATGCCACCCTTCCCCCACTTCCCCTCCTAATCCTTCCTAAACAAACAATACCCTGGGATCACCGTCTCCAAGGTGTGGTGCTCATTCCACCAAGTCTCACTCACTGCTACAATGTCTAGGTTCTCCTCCAACATGGTGGCCTCTAGTTGTCCCATTTTGTTCCCCAGGCTCCTGGCATTTGCAACCAAAGCCCTCCAACATGTAGCCCCATCTCGTCCTTCCCTGTTGCTAAATGTTCCCTTGCTGAGTATTGTGACTTGGGGGGGAGGCTGATAGCCTCTCTGCTCTGCCTCATGTAAGCATGGCCCTGTCCTTAGCCCCCCTTATTTAGTTTAAATTGAACTTCCTTGCCATGAAGTCCCCCAGTTTAGTTTTTAGTGCAGCTTCCCTAAAGAGCTCAGGTGCAACCTGTCTTGGGCATACATCCCCTCCTCCTCCCATGTAGAGCCCAGGTCACCTATCCAGCCGAACCCCATCCAACTGCACCAACCTTGCAGCCAATTGTTGAATGCCCTTATGTTCTCCTTTCTGGGTGTGCTCACTCTTGGTACTGGCAACACCTCAGATAAGGAAATGGAAGGAAAAACAGTGCTGCTTCTACAGAACCTAGCGAGTTCCTCGAACCTTGCATGTGCCTCCATCAGACTGTTCCCCTCCAAGTCATTTGTGCCCAGGTGAAACACCAGATGTGTCCTTTCATCCTGCTGCTTACCCCAGGAAGGAATATGATGCCTCACCTCCAGCGCTGTCATCCCTGGCATGCACTGTACCCATACTGCATTGTTTTTGCTCCCTTCCTTCCCTGTTTTAGCCCCTTAATTATTGAGTCCCCCAACAGTGCCACCCTACTGCCCCCTGCTTCCTGGGTGTCCTTTTGGCCTCTTGCTTTGTGTCGTGGGGTTTGGCTCCCTTTGGACTTCTCCTCATGTTCCATCCTGACTTGGTTTCTGCCTTTGCTCATCTTTTGTTCCCCATCACCTAAACTATCCTGATTTTTACCCACACTCAGCATCTGTCCCTCTTCACCCTCTCCCTTTAGCCTTTCCTCAGACTTCCCCCTCCTGTACCTCTTCATTCCTTGTACTTCCACCTGGCTTCCTTCATCCCTGCAAACCCCTCCTGCATCACTGCTTGACCATGAGCCAACTTCATCTGACCCCCCTATCTGCTCCTGGCCCTCTCCCGTCTGCATCACTGTGTGAGATTGTGCCAACTGTTCTTGATCCCCCTCCAACTGTTCCTGTTCTGCCCATCTTTGCAGAAGGTTTTGAGCACCGTACCCCACTTGGGGAAGTCTTCCTCCTTACCACCTGCCCAGTCTGCATATTTCCCCTCTCCTGCACCCTGCCCGGCACATGCCCCAACCTCCTACTTCAGCTCCTGCCCTGCAGGGTTTGCTCCTATTCATTTTCAGCCTCCCAGGAGCTCAACTCCTGCTCTTCCTTCTTGCCTCTTTTCTTATGCCACAGTTCCCCTAGTGCCGCCCTCTGGTGTGTCCCTAATGTGCCTGCCCCCTCCTTCCCCCCTTCCACTGCACCTGAGATCTTTCCCCCCACCTTCCCCAGCCACTCTGCCCCCTTCTCTGATGGCCCCTGCCGGACCCCTTCCTCCCCAATGTCCTCAACTAGGATACCTAGGGGGAAAGAAATATTTGTTACTTCTGCCTTCTGGCCCATTTCACCTATGCCTGCTTCGTCCTTCATTCTGGGCATCTGTCTGCCTTTTCCTGAGCCTACTGTCTTCCACTCCTCTTGATCCCTGGCTGACCCCTTTTCTCTAGATGCAGGCATCATTTTTGTGCCTCTAGACTTCCTGCTTTCAGTTTCCACTGACCCTTTTCCTCCTGTCTCGGGCATCCCTGTCCCAACTCTGGACTTGCTGCTGTCTGTTACCATCTCTGATCTATCCCCTCTGGATCCCCCTTCCTTCCTTCCTCCCCCCCCCCAAGCCCTTGACTTCTGGAACAGTGTATCTGATCCTCCAGTGAATCCACTCAGCCCTTCCCTCTCCTTCCTTGGCTTATACCATCCATTTAACACCCACCTTAGCCTTGCCACTTCCTCCCTCAGCTGAGTGAGCTGCTTACACATCATACAACCCCCCATCCTCCAAGCCCAATTTAGGATCATAGCTGTTCCACGGCCACTGTACCCCACCACCCTGCCAAAGATCCCCCTCACTTGGTCACCCTTCCCTCTGTGCTGCCCGACTACTATTTCTTTTTGGGCCCCTGACACTCACCCCTCCTCAGTCCCAACCCACAGTCAAGACTTTTTAGAAATAATAAAGCATGTGCAAACCATAGGTATCAAGAATTAATAACCATAGTCATCAAGTTCAAGTCCAAGTCCCCAGCATCTCCAGCATCAGTAGTCCAAGACCAAGTTCCCAGCACCTCCAGTGTCAGTAGTCTCAACTCAGTTCATTTCATCTCAATTTCAGCTCTTTTGTGAAGGATTTCTTAGAGTCTGTGTCAATTTCCCATATCCACCAAGGCTGAAGTCTAAGTCCCCTGTGGAGAAATGCAGGACCCAGTTCCTTTGCTGCAAACCAGCACCTCACAGTAATTTCCTTAGCTCAGGACCCTCCTTGCTCCCACTTTCAGTCCTTCTATGTACTCGGCCACTTCCCCTTTAGACCAGCCTGTCAGCTCCTCCACTTCATATATTGCTCCTCCTCCCCTCCGTATTTAATAGTGGCTGGGGTCAGGGTGGGAGGGCAGGAACAAACACAGCTCTTAGCTCTGTGGTCTGGCTGGCTTTTTAAAGCCTGACAGCCTTGGCACCTCTCTCCCTGTTTGGCCCGACCCTACACCACAGACTACGGCTAGCCGGCTGTTTTTGCTTCAGTTGCCAAACTGTGACCTGCGCCCCTTGCTAGTTCAGTTCCAAACAGCTCAGCTCTCCTTCCTCTGGTCAACGACTGTGACCCCACTGCCAACTGCAGCCACAGCTCCTCGTAGCTCTCCGCTCTCCTTTCTCTGGTCGCCGAATGCGACCCACTCCCTCGCTGTCAACACAGCTAACAAACACCGCTCTCAGCTCTGCAGTCTGGCTGGCTTTTTTAAATACGTAAGACTTTTGGGAAAATGTTAGGCACCTCCGCGCAACTTTCTGCTCTCCTTTCTCTGGTCACTGACTGCGACCCGCTCCCCCGCTGCCGACACAGCAACCAAACACAGCTCTCAGCTCTGTGGTCTGGCTGGCTTTTTTAAATATGTAAGACTTCTGGGAAAATGTCAGGAGCCTCCTTGAATTTAGGGAAATGTTTTGGACAAAGATTGAATTCCACCTTAGCTTTCAGATGAATGGTAGCAGGGATTACTATACAACCTGAACCTATGAAGATCTTAGGGATCTGGTTTGGGCCTGGTGATATGGATGAGTTAAACTGGAAAGAAAAAGTAGAAATTGGGAAACCAAACATTAGCCGGTGAAATAGAGGGAAACTGGGGAAAAATAAATGGGTATTTCTTATTAAAACTTTGCTGGCCTCTATTTTTTTTATTTTTAAGCTACATCTTCCAACCTCCAAAACATAGGGAGACAGAGATACTTAGCATTTTTTTCAAGCTTGCAGGGGAAGTAGGTTAAATCCTATAAAAATAAATATTCTTTATTTATCGTTAAAACAAGGAGGGTTGAATATGTTAAATCCTATTGTATTTTTCAATACTTTTTTTATGCATACAAATATTAAACCTTTACTTGGACAACATGTTATGGTATGGGAGAAGCTACTCAGGCAAAAATTTTCCCAGTGGCTAAGTCTGTGGGACCTAAAAGCATTAAAAGTATTACAAAAATCAATAGAAAGGCCTGAGCACATTAGATGTACATTTCTGAGCCTCGAGCAATGGGAAGTGACTACACAACAGGTTCAGACCGTATCTAGGAAACAACTCTATTTCTGGTTATTGTCAAATATATGTCACGAGGAAGTAATACTTAGACAATGCCCAGATGAGCACAGAGAATCTTTATTGCAATTTCTAAATAAGTCTAGAGTTCCAGATCATATGTGGGACTTTCACTGGATAGCATGTCACGAGAAAATAAATGTCAAAGACAATCAAAAGCACAAGAAAGTAGACAAAAGATTATGCAATAGACCTAGCTGTATCCAGCAAGAAGAAATGGCCCAGCACCTATTTTTCTCCTGTTCTTTATTTCGGGGTTTGGTGGGGTTTTAGCAAAGAAATGGAAAGAGCCTATATTTAGTACTATAACACATCAGAATTTAATGTATGGAATATTTTTTGTTGGATGGGAGCATTGGAATAAGAGTACACTGCGGTTAATAATGATTATCCTGAAGTGGAATATTTGGCTTATAAGATGTGGATATACACTACAACAAAAAGAGAGTAATCATGAAGAATTATATAATAAAGTGATGTTAGAACTGCCTAAATTATATAAATCAGAGAAGCAGACTTTGTCCAGGAGTTGGATTATGGAACTTTGGAAACGTTTACCTTGGGTGACTGATAATGATGCACCTATAACTTGAAATGCGTTGTCACTTCTGTTCTAAATTTGCAGTAATGGATATCTATGGATTAATGTAATGAGGGTGGGGAGGGTAGGAAGCTCACATTGGTCTAGGGTCTTCTCGTTTGGGTTTTATATAAATTTTTCTTTATAGCTGTCTAAAAAATGAATGATTGTATTCTTATTAGAGTTCTCCTTATTTTTCTTTATCTTGCGATTCGTGCATTATTTTGGTTGATTTAACACTGTCTGTATTTCGTTTGTTTGTTTTTGCAGTAAAAGATTCCCCATCTCTTCTTGTAGGGGGAAACACTGGTCGAATGTGTGATGGTCAGTCCCGGTGAGGAGCCAGAGAGGATGGATGTGTGGGAGGCAGGGGAGAGGGTCTCCTCCCCTGCCTCAGCTCAGAAAGAGACCAAAGTATTCTATGACACAGAAGGCATTACCAACCATTGATTATAACAACAGGACAACATACTGTTAAAGGATAGCACTACTGACTAGGCACTGACACCAGGACAGGTATATTCCGGGGCTTTGCCCCAGGATGAGACCATTTCAATGAACTTACATATTGAAGATCTCTTAGTTCTACAGTCATTACTTTAAGCAGAAAAGGAATGCTTTAACATAAGAAAACAGTAACTCTTGGCTGCAATAGCCAAGGTTCGAACCTTGGTAGGTGACACACACGAACCGGGCTTCCTTGACAATCAAGCCTCCATTTCCAGTACAGACTTGACAACTACCAAAGTACTTGGCTCTAGTTCACATCTTTAGCAATTTACTACATCGGAGAATGCAACAAAGATTTTTCAAACTTTTCTGATCAGCAAAAAGCTACTGTCTTCACCTTTTTAACCAGACCTAATAAACGAATGGAGAAACTACACACTGGCACTGCACAGTCTGGTCCCAAACAAACCTCTTTCACAGGGAAACCAAAAGGTCAGTCTACAGAAAGCAAACCTTGGTCAGTAGAGTCCACATTACTATCGGCAGGCTGGGTTCACTTGAAAACAACCGGGGAATGGATTTCAGGTACTTCACCCATACGTATCCAAACAACAGAACAAGAAGCCTCCAGCTCAGTGTTCCAGCAGCCAGCTAATACTGCTAGTATATCTACTCCAGAAAACAACTTAAATGACAGTGTTGTTATTGAGACCAGACAACCTGCAGAGAATTTTCCGCTAAACTTACCTGATGAACAGAACCTCACTCAGAACCCTGTTCTACATTTCCCTGAGAACAGTGCAACTGTATCTTCTTCTGCTGCTGGTACAGAGCGTACTGATGTACTGCACAATACTGAATTAAATCCCTCCACTTCTGAACAACCCACAGAACCTCAGAGTACCAACGCAGCTTCTTCTGCTGCTTTTTCTGCTCCTAGTATTACTGGACCTAACCCCAGATCATATGCTTCACTATTCCATTCCCCCATTTATCCTGCCAAAAGACACAATGCAATGCACTTACTGTATAAAGGGAGAACGGATAATGTTACTGATAGACTTTTTGTAGCCAGGACACTACTAAAGGAGAGCATGCATTTTCACACCACTGAAATACATGCTTTAATTCATGATTCAGGAGAGACGTTTGATGTGAGTTTCAAGTTAAACAGTGGCCTGCAAACATTTTGGAACCAATATCACCAACTCAGGTGCTCTCTCCTTTGGTCACCCTTTGAGGTTATACCACTCACAAAGCCAGCTCAGAAAACCATAACTGTACTGTTCCGTAATGAAGGAGTGAGCGTTACCAATCTCATCTACTGGTTAAAACAACATTGCAATATTTTTGGGAATTCTGAAGCCATTTTTGACTTGGGAAACATTTGGACTGGGGGCTGGAGAATCAGGGTTGCATTGCATTCTAATGATTTGGGATTACAACATTCACCTAATTGTTTTTTCCTAGGGAGGGATTGAGGGGTACTATTTTATGTAGGCCAACCAAAGACCTGGTATAAATGTGGATCCACAGGACACTTTAGCAGTACATGTGACCAACTGCATTGTACTTTGTGCGGTACCCTAGGCCATACTAGTGGGCACTGTAGAAATGAAACTGTATAATCTGTATGAATCTAGGGGTCATTCTTATCAAGATTGCCAATGGGCAGCACATAACCAGGCTGACCCAACCGACAGAGAAGAACAGCAACTTTTAGTTACAATAGCACAAAGAGTTAACTCTACTTCTACTATTGCCACAGTCCCCCCTCCAGCTAGACAGCAAGAACAGACAGAAAGATTCACATCCCAACAGGGAGGAACATGTAGAGCTAGTTGTTGAAGAAGATATGATACCTGAAACTACAGCTATGGAAGTTTCCACACCCCCACAGGACTTAGTTTTGACTATCTCTGAGGCTGTGCCCACCTCCCAAGGCTAGTGAGCAACCTAAGAGGAGGATGGACACTAGAGAAAGGAAGGCCTGGACACAACCAATACCTCAAATCCCTAAAACAGCACTAGTATCCCTTAACAACAGGTATGAAGCCTTGCATACCACCACAGAACTCTCAGATAATGATTCTGAAGACTCCTCTATTGGCTTTAGCTAACAAGACCTAGCTTCCAATACTGAAAAGAATCTGATTTAGGCAACAATATTGCCCAAAATCAAGCCTCTAAATCAATTGATAAGAAGAAGAGGTCTGGTCTCATAGGTCCACAAGAAGCCCCCCTTAGACACACAGTTCAAAGTTTTGA
Organism: Neoceratodus forsteri; assembly: GCA_016271365.2. Lineage (NCBI taxonomy): Eukaryota > Metazoa > Chordata > Ceratodontiformes > Ceratodontidae > Neoceratodus > Neoceratodus forsteri. The sequence goes on along the minus strand of CM057453.1, from coordinate 814,416,157 downwards.
CCCCGCCTTTTTTTCTTTAAACATTTCATGACACCCCCACTTGTCACTATGTACAATTAATGTAAACAGTATCAAAAACAAAAAAGAAAACGGGTGCAGTATTTTCTCATCTACTTTCTAATAAATCTGATATTACCTTCATTCAAGACACAAGATTACACACCACCACTGAGTTAACCCAGACCACTAAAGACTGGTATGCTGGTCAATAGGCACTGATACCTATTCTGGGGTTGGCGTCCTTTTTAACACCACAACATTTCATTTAATGAAGTTGATAGATTTGGTTCCTGGCAGGGCTTTACTTTTAGATACCAAATACCACAGTACATGTTACAGATTAATCAACGTTTATGCCCCTCAAAAAAAAATATGACAGAATTTCTCTGTTTCAACAAATACAACTTTATCTGTTTTCTCTCCAAAATATAATCTGGGGAGGACATTTCAATTGTGGCCTGTCATTGTAGGACAGGGTCATCAGACCAAAACACAGAAAATGTATCGTGACATGACATGTCTCAACAAAGTTGTACAAACATCTAATCTTTTAGACGCTTATGCCTCTAACACTTGCTGTATAGATCCTACTTTTCATAAAGGTACCTTGGCCTCAAGGATTGACTTTTTTTTATTAACAAATCTTTACATATTCATAAAACACAAATAACATCTGTAGAATACTTGGATCATAGCGAACTACACTTACATATTGGTTCCACACTTTCAGCATCACATGGTCCTGGAGTCTGGAAGTTTAGTTCATCATTATAGTCACATACTGATATCATTCAGGAAATTCAATATTTTATTACAGCAAAAAAAAAACAACATCTTGGTGATGTATGATGATCCAGCCATGTGGTGGGAAGACACCAAATCTGATTTTAAAAGTTTACTACAATCTATCGGTAAACTCCATAGAAACAACAAAGATTTCCAATATTTAAAAAATAGGCACCAATTGCAAAAATTGATTGCATTATTACACACCACAGAACATAACTTTTCGGGACAAAACACGTCACTCAAGAACACTGCAATATTTCCATGAGAAACAAGCTGAAAGCTTAAAGCAACAGCAATTCACTGACCTATGCAGCCAGTATAGTGTTATGCTTATGTAACTGTGTTAGTTTTGGTTGTGGCCGTTCGCACTCTATTCCAGAGGAATTACCACCCTGTAGGGGTACGAAACCAAGGAACTCTCAGAGAGGGTTCCACCCCTAGAGGTGCCACAGGACGGTTCTCATGGCTAAAGGTACCTTAGGAATCCCCAAAAGAAATACAGTATCATCCCCAAAGGAGGCAACATGATGCATATAAGCAAGCAGTAACAGTGACGTAGAAGCAGTAACTGCAACATAGTAGTAGTAGAGAAGAATAGTGATGGCTTGCATTGAGAGAAGGGGATCCCCTAGGGAGAGAGGGAACGACAGGACATCCTCCACCTCCATCCAACAACGGAACCTACCTAAGGAAACTACAGGAAACAACTATGCTAACTAAGTGTTATGACCTGAGGCAATGGAGGAGAGGAAAAAAACCCTATGAGGAGGAAATCTCTGGGGATCCAAGGCCTAGGTCGCCTTCCCTCCAGGCTTGGGAAAATGTATTTAGTGATGGCTCTGCAGCTGCAATTTGAAAAACCCAATTAAAGGGAGGTGGAAAATATTCCAATTTGGAGGAAGGCTCTCACTCAAACCCTCTAGCGGGAACGTCGTGGAAGGTTGCAAGAAAACTCTGCAACAATACGAGCATCCAAGGCACAGGAGGAGAGCAACAACTGCTGAGGCACTCACCTGGCCTACCTGCCCTAAATCAAGCCAGGTGAACCAGAGGCAGTCATGGGGAGAATGTGGTGAAGGTGCCTTGCTAGGAAAACCACTTAAGTCAATGGCCAACCCTCATAGTGGAACACTAGAGCCAAAGAAGATCGTCGTAACCACCCTTCACCGTTAGTCTTAAATTCTGCACCAGGAGCTGCTGTCACATAGCAGGCAGCTAAAGCCAAGCCCAGGGTGAGGACATTCCCAGCTATGGGCCAGGTGAGAAGGATCCAGCCCCAGGTTGGACATGCTTGATGATGCAGACTAAATGCAGAGTGAGACCATTGGCTGCAGGAACCTGCGCCAGATTAGAATGGCTGGCATGCCCCAGAATTGATTGAGAGCTGTAAAGCTGGTGAGCTGAATGAGCGCGGCGTGCTGAGATCGTAATAAGCATAGATTGCTGAGACCTTGCAAGGTCGAATGCAGATCGAGAGCAGTAGAATCCCAGGCTGAAGCCAAGGGGATGGCACTAGGCATGGAGTAATGGTTGTGTAAGCAGGTGTGGACCTGATATGTCAGTAAGCAGTAATAGTAATAGGTGGACCTGCATAACAACTGCATAGCAAATAAACAGCACTGAGTTAGGGGCAAGCCAGCCAGACATGAATAGCCAAATCAAGGTGACAAACTCTGAAGATTTTCAGCGGCGAAGACAGGATGTAGAACAGAATTAATTAACCACATAGGCCACGACCCCCCAAACACTTCCCAGTCCCCACCGTAGGACAAACAAGGAAGCGATGAAAGGCTGAAAACCACATGCAGATATGAAAGCTAATTTAATAGCCTCAGCAGGAGCTTCAGCTAACCTCAGAGTAAACAAGGTACAATAGGAATGGGTGTAAACAATGCAGCAACAGGAAGCAAGTGGGCCTGTACAGCAGTAGTAAATAAATGAGTACACTGAGTTGTAAGTGCAAATAAAGGAGGCATAATGCTCTTAAGCATTGTCAAACAGGCAGTGCAATGAGACTGCAGTAATGAGGTAAGTAGAACAAGCATGAGTAAGCTGTATAGCTAGGTTCAAGTAATCTGAGTCAGGTGAGAGCAATAAAATATGCCACAGGGACCAGCTGTAGTTGAGTAACTGAAAGCTAGCATTATAAGCTCTGAATAGCAGATGCAAGGAGTGGGATATTCAGAAGGGTTCCACATGGCGCAACACAGTTGCACCATGCGCAACCCACTGATGTGCCCTGGCACAATGTTCAAAAGGGGAAAATGTGTGGCACAAATCCCGATGCGCGGGGGCGCATCAGTAATATATGTTGAATGCTAAGTAGGCATGCCTATGCATACCCCTGCACATCCTGATATTCAGCCCCGGATGTGCAGAGCCCATGCAGGCACAACCCCTACATGCACCGCATACAGTTGTTCCAAGAAATAAAGGAACAACACCCGGCCACCCACAGGTGAGCTGCAGTATTACAGGGCACAAAACAGCAGCTGCCAGCTGTGGGTGGCCACCCGAGCTTTGGCGGCACCCTCCATCGGGTAGCACCCCACCCATGCCCGATCGCGGGCATATGTATCATGAACAAATTGTCCCATATCCCTGGTGGGCCAGTGGACCGCTCATAGCCCAATCGCAGACATATGTATAATAAATAAATCGTCCCATATCCCTGGTGGTCCAGTGGACAGCTTGCAGCCCAATCATGGGCAGAAGTCAAAAGAAATATTAAATCCCATCCCTGGTGGCCCAGTGGTGCCCCCTTCCCATCCTTCCACTGAGCCCCACCACCCCGCTCCCCACCCGCAAGCCGCCCGGCTGCCCTCCGACTGACTGGGTACAGTACAGCTGTATGTATGCCCATTGGTCCAGAGCGTGGGCCAATGGGTGTGCAGACCATACTGCACAACACAGTACAGACAGTCACATATCTGGACTGTGTGAGTACAGTATGGTCTGCATGCCCATTGGCCCTCTGTGGACCAATGGAAGCTGCTATGCGCGCAGTCAGTCGGTGGTGGCGGGCAGCTTCATGGTGGGAAGCTGCCACCCGCTGCTGAACAGGGGAGGGGGGTGGCGGGGCTCGTGGGAGGGTGGGAGAGGTACCACTGGACCACCAGGGATGGATTTAATCTTCTTTGACTTCTGCCCGTGATCGCAAGCGTTCACTGACACCAGGATATGGGACAATTTAACGAAGAGTACATATGCCTGCGATCAGGCAGTGGGGCACCTTGACGCTTGTGCAGGGGGCATCGGTCCCCGATGGCTGCAGCTTGGCAGGGCGCCAGGTGCAAGTCATCAGGGATGGGTGCACCTGCATGCAAATGGGGCCATAATGACATGCAGATGGCCCCATTTGTGCCTTGCATGCATTATGACCCCACTTGCATGTGCACCTTTGAATATCACGGTTGATACACCTAGCGCAATGGCACTTGCACTGGTGCATCCCCCTGCCCCTCTTTGGCCATTTGCCCTGGTGCAGCACCACTGCGCCATGCACAATGTGGGTGGCCACAGAGCAATATTCAACTGTGCTGAGCCATGGCACAGCACCGTTGAATATCACCCTGTCAGCGCCCTGGCACATCCCAGTTGTGCTCCACCCAGGCTTGCGCCACAGCCTGGCACAGTCTGAATATCTTATCCTTGGAGCCTAGAAAAGCCCTCCCCAGAAAGGAAGGAAGCACACACAACCGAAGGCAAAATACAAACCAAAGCAGGAAAACAAACACAGAAGCCCTGCAGAGACAAGCAAGGGGTGAGGGGGGGCTCCAACCAGGGAGGCCCGACCAGCTCAGGGAACAAACCAGCAAAGCCTTCGGCTGCAAAGACAAAATGCTTCACAGGGATGCTGAGAGGAACTGCTTATATAGCTCAGGAAGTGGAAGTGGCTGGCTGCTTGGTCACCAAACTACAGACAAAGCCTTTCAATTATTTGGTACTCAGAGCAAATCAAGTACAATCTGTCCTTTCGATAGTTGTAAGGACAGAATACAGAAAAAAAAACATAGAAACACTTTTTGACAACAAGCATTTGTCAATGCTGAATGTTGCTTGCTTGTATGTGCTGTTTAGGTATTTGGAAGTGATAGTTCCATGCCTTCCTCCCAAGACATCCACTGTATCTTTTCGTTCAGTATTCACAGAAGTGTGAGAGGGGCAAGGGCCACAGCAGTTGCCAATGGGGTGAAGAGGTGGACAATAGTCTGTTCAAAGGCAAAAGAGTCCTGCAGGAGCTCACAAAATTGAAGATGGACAAAGCGATGGAACCAGATGGCATACGCCCAAGGATATTAACAGAACTGCGAAGGGAGATAGCAGTACCCCTGGCAGCCATGTTCACTGAGTCATTCAACATGAGTGAATTGGAGGAGGGCACATGTGATCCCTCTACACAAGTCTGGCAGCAGGGAGGAGGCAGAGAACAAAAGGCCGTTCAGCCTCACCTCAGTAGTGGGGAAGTTAATGGAGATATTGCTTAAAGAAAGGATAGTGGGGCATCTAGAAGCCATCGGAGCCCAGGACCATAGACAACATGGATTCACAGTGGGGACATCATGTCAGACAAATCTGGTTGGTTTCTTTGACTGGGTGACAAAGGAAGTGAATCAGGGTGGGGTAGTGGACAACGCTTACCTTTGATTTCAGCAAAGCCTTTGACACCATCCCATATAGGAGGCTGATAAACTAGCTGGGTAGGCTGGGCATGGGGGAAAGGGTGGTAAACTGGGTTAGAAACTGGCTAACAGACAGGAGGCAGAGAGTGGTGGTAAATGGGGTGCAATCTAGGGAGAGGGGGGTGACCAGTGGGGTGCTACAGGAATCGGTCCTGGGGCCAGTCCTGTTCAATGTCTTTATTAGTAACATTACAGAACGTCTGAAGGAAATTTTTTTCACCAAATTTTCAACATAGCCATTTTAAGACCTCTGCTCACGAACAGTGTCACTGTGATTTTCTTAATCTGGCCCAAACATTGATTGCGCAAACCGACTGCGCCATTGTGCGCTACATGGGTGGAAACATGTTTTCGGCAAGATGTGAAAAATGACAGCTGTACTGCTCATAAGGAGGTGTGGTAAAATGGCAATATTGAAAATCTGAAGTGGAAATATTAAAAGTTCATGAACTCATTTACATGCGCAGGAACTGTGCAACGCGACGTCAGAAACAGGAAATTTTTAGGAATTTTTCACCAAATTTTCAACATAGCCATTTTAAGACCTCTGCTCATGAACAGTGTCACTGTGATTTTCTTAATATGTCCCATGCATTGATTTCCACCGACTGTGACATTATGCGCTACATGTGGAAACACATTTTGGGCGCGATGTGAAATGACAGCTGTACTGCTCATAAGGAGGTGTGGTAAAATATAGCAATGTTATGAAAATCCAGTGCCATATTAAAATTCAAACTTACAGTATGCGTAGGAACTACTTGATATAGCTCATAAAACAGTCATTTTTGAATTTTTTCCCAAATTTGCAACATAAGCTTTTTGAGAGCCCACCTTATGATCATTGGCACTGTCGTTTCGTTAATCAGTCCTCAAAGGTGATTTTGTGTAGTGACCGTGAAATCACCCTTAGCACCCGATTAACGCCATGGCAGTGACAGAATTCATGAGGAGGGGTCCCAAAAACCCCATGTTGAAAATTTGGTGCCAAAATTCCAAAAAATGCCTGAGATATGCAGCAAAGTTGAAAAACCCTATCTGTCCCATTATACAGCTTACCGGCATTTCCTTAGTTCGTGGTCAGCTTTGAAGAGTGCAGACGTGTTCCCGGTCCACCGAAGATCGTCGCGCTGGAGTCCGGAGGTAATTATGGGGTGATGGGGGTGTGGGGAGGCAGGGTGCGCAGTAGGTGGGTGTGGGTTGTGGGAGGAGGGGCAGGGAGAAGTGCCTAGGGACAGTTTTTTATTTGCAGGTTTATTTATTTTACTAAGACGACGAGGGACATTTGCCACGCTGGGGTGGGCTCCCAGCGTGGCAGCTGAAAGCTGTTTGGGGGCTGGGCCGACGGGGGATTGGGCACCCCCATCAGATATAACATATTTTGCCACACTGGGGTGGGCTCCCAGCATGGCACCTGGATTCTTTGGGGGGGCGTGGAGCCGACAGGGGATTGTGCACCCTCCCGTCGGCCATAACAAGCTTTGCCATGCTGGGGTAGGCTCCCAGTGTGGCACCTGGAAAGCTTTGGGGGGGTGTGCAGCCATGAAGCCGATGGGGTATTGGGCACCCCTGTCTGCTATGACAGTTTTTGCCACGCTGGTGTGGGCTCCCAGCATGGCACCTGGACAGCTTTTGTGGGGGGCAGCATGGAGCCGATGGGGGATTGAGTACCCCTGTTGGCCGTACAGTGTGTGGGGGAAGGAGCATGGCCGCAAATATGCGTGCTAGCGTTTTAATAGTGAGGAGAGCTCTGCTCACTAAGTGGAGCTCTCTTCAACTGTATGCTACTGCATTTTCAACCGCTGTCATAGACAGCTGCAGCAGTGATTGTGGAACTGGGGCCACACCTGCAAACACACTGACTAAATTGGAAGACAGGTGCCAGACCTCTGAAAACTCAGATGATGGCACTTCTTGCACATGTGTGCAAGCAACATAATAACCACACACTCTATTCTGATACAATATCTTTATTAAAAATTCTCACTCAACATACTCTACAACTTTATACAGAAAAAGACAGCTGATTTTACTAACATTGCACAGTTTTTGACAGGTTCCATATTCCCACTTGCCCCCCAGAAACTCTTAAAACTTTGACAGAAGACATTACCCCAGCTGAAGTGGAATCTGCCATTTCAGCCCTGAATAATGGGAAAGCACCTTGGAAAGATGGAATTACACCAGACTTCTATAAACTAGTAGGTAAAGTCTTATCACAGGAATTATCTATAGTTTTTAACTTTTTGTTGCAATTTTATCACATGCCCTTGAAAATGGCTAAAGGTTTGCTCTTTTTTTCTACACAAAAAAGGTGACAAGAGAGACCTCCAAAATTGGAGACCCATTAGTCTTTTGAATGTAGAGATTATTGCAGGTTGCCAAGAACCTTATTTCTCTAGGACAGTCTTGCTCCATTTCAGGTAGAACTATAACAGACCAACTAATTTTACTCAGAGGTGCAGCTTGCCCTTGAACAGGACTGGTTCAGCTCCACGCGGTTAGTAGGTACCTCCAGCCACTGATCGAGACCAGGACCCCGGATTCCAGCACAAGCAAGTTGCTTGCCCTTGAACAGGGCTGCTTCAGCTCCCCACGGTCAGTCGGCACCTCCAGCTACCGATCGAGACCAAGACCCCGGACTCCAGCACAAGCAAGATATGGCGACAGCACAGCCAATCAGGTCATGGGCACTTCTCACTTCCCCGCTCCGATTGGCCAGGATCTCTCCACACTTCTTTGCTGCCTGGTGCTCCTTAGTAAAAGCTGTTTCCAGTAATTTTTAGCAAAATTAAGCTAGCTGCTACTGTATTAGTGAAAAAAGGAAAAAAAAATAGTTGTTAATTTAAAGTGTTACAGCTCCCTTGTGCTCAATTCTATTGTAACCCTCCCCATCAGAGCCAACCCTCTGTTTTGGCACCCAAACTTCCCAGCCCTTTGTCTTGCTAATTTGTTCTGCCCCCCTCTAAGCTCTGTCTACCTATTTAAACTTTCTTTTTTCTCTACCCCTTCAGCTGCTTGCCCTTGAACAGGGCTGCTTCAGGTCCCCACGGTCGGTTGGCACCTCCAGCCGCTGATCAAGACCAGGATCCTGGACTCCAGCAAAAGCAAGATATGGTGGTAGCATAGCACAGTGCAGCCATGGGCACTTCTCGTGTCCCCGCTCCAACTGGCCAGGACTTCTTCACATTTCTTTGCCACCTGGCGCTACTTAGTAAAAGCTGTTTCCAGTCAGTTTTAGCAAAACTAAGCTAGCTGCTACTGTATTAGTGGAAGAATTTAGACCCTCCTCCCCCACCCCTGCCCCTCCACTCTTTAAATACACTATCTCCCTGCCCACATTCTTTCCCTCTCTCCCATTTGATACCAAGATCCTCCTGCAGTTGGTCACCTGTCCCAAAACCCAATCATATTCCCCTCAACCTCCACCCCTTTGTTCTCCCCTTCTCCTCTTTTGTGCTGCCTCTGTAGCCAGGGCGCCTCCCTCTCAGTGAGCAAAGCTATGCCTCCCCTACCTGGCTACCTGCCTCTTCTTATTTCCATCATTATCTGTCCCCCCCTCCTCTCTACCATGCCAACTACTGCCCCCATATTCCCCTCCTGCTAATCCCCACTGGAATCCATTACTACACCAGCTTGGCAACCACCTTTCCTCTCTCCCAAGTCTGGGACCACTCTGTCTCATGTCCCTGCCCCTTCCTTTTCAATCCCTCACTCTCATGGATGCTACTTCAACTGATCACCCCTTGCCCAGCTCCCAAAAATCATTCTTGCCTGCTACCTAAGTGACGCTCACTCACTTCTTGGTACAAACATCTGCCTGCACACTACCTAACTTTCAATTTCAGGTCCCCTATCCTCACCTTCCCCCCATCTCCCAATGTGCCCCCTTCCTAGCCAGTCCCCCACCTCACTGCCCACAGGAAGCCCCCTCCCTCATGGACTGTGTCTTTTGCATCTAAATATAAGAAGCCTTCCCCGCAAACCTGACTCTCTCCAAGTACTCACTGCCCACTATGCCCCTGACATCATCATCCTTTCTGAAACATGGCTCAATAAAAGCATCACTGACCCTTCAGTCGCCATCCCAGACTATGCTATGGCCCATCAGGACAGGGTCATCAGAGGTGGCGGAGTATCCATTTATGTAAAATCGGACCTACACTTTTCGATTATCCTAGCTAAGGTCGAAACCAAAGCCTATGAGATACTACTGTTACAACTGTCCCTCCCTTTCTCACTCCCAATCTATGTTGCAGGTATTTACTGCTGACGAGGCACACCTTCCTCAGCTATCACTGACCTCCTCACACAAACCTTCTCCCTCACCCTTACAGGTGAATTATATATAATGGGAGATTTTAATCTCAATTGGCTATCCCCAGCCCTCAATAAAGCCCAGACCAATGTTACTGGGCTAAATCTCTCTCAACTCATCACCAAGCCCACCCACCTAAACCCCAAATCTGGAAACCACTCTCTTCTAGACTGGTCTCTGACCACCCACCCTCACTGGGTTATCAAGTCTGGACTGCTACCAGACTCCCTGAATGACCACCATCTTACCTACCTCATCCATAAAATTCACTGCTCCAAATCACCCCCCAAGTTCCTGGTCCAATGGTCCTTCAAATTGCTCGACCTAGCTCCCCTATTAGATGACCTGGCCCAAGCCAACTGGGTCCCACCCTCTACTATCTCCTCTATTGATGATGCCCTCCTTCACTTCAAAAACACATTTCTCAATGTCTGGGACACTCATGCCCCTCTGCATCACACAAGGGTATGGGGCAACCACCTGCCCTGGATCACCCCTGAATTCATAGCATGTCAAAGCACCCGGGACCAAGCCTGGAGGGCCAATAAATCCTCAAGCCACCACAAGACCTCTCCATATACTGGATACTTTGAAACAAGTGTACCAGAGCTACTCAGCTGGCCAAAGCTGAGTATTTCAACTTCAACCTCCAGACAAACTTGAATAATCCCTCAAAATTCTGGAAGGTCATTCACTCCCTCTTGTCCCCCCAACCACAACTCCCACTCCGCTCCTAAATATTATCAACTCCCTTCAAGAGCTGTTGCTGCTGAGTTCAATACATACTTCTGCAATTGTGCAGCTTCACTCCTCTACTCCCTGCCCATCCCTGCTCCATTCACACCTACTGAAGGATTCAAGAAGCCGTATGTGCTCGTACCTTCTCCTTCAAAAATATCTCACCAGCAGATGCCCTAGTTGCTCTGCTTTTACTCAACCCTTCAAAAGGCAAATCCCCTGATGATTTGGACCCTAAACGCCTCTACCTCTTAGCCCCTGCCATAGCTGTCCCGCTTGCCAGCCTGCTAAATCAGTCCTTCACAGCGGCAGCAGTCCCCCAGGCATGGAAGCATGCCATAGTCATCCCCCTCCCTAAAGGGAGCCCCCCTATCTCCACCTCAAACTACCACCCTATCTCTCTCTCCTCCTGGCTCTTGCAAAACTGCAGAAGCACCTTGTGCTTGCACAACTTACCTCCTTTCTCTCTGACTCCAGTTTCTTCACAGCCTTTCCGTCTGGGTTCAGAAAGGGTCACTCCACTGTCTCCTATTTGGCTAGGCTCTTTGATGCAATACTCACTGGAATGGATAGAGGGCAGATCACCTCTGCCATCTTCATCAATCTAGCTAAAGCATTTGACACTGTCTCTCATACCTTACTTCTCTCCAGCCTCTCTGAATCTGGTCTCTCCATTGCTGCCACCAACTGGTTCAGCTCCTACCTCACTGGCAGAATGCAATCTGTAAGAATCTATGATGCTACACCTTCCCCCCGGTCCATAACTACCGGTGTCCCTCAGGGGTCAGTGCTCGTACCCATTCTTTTCTCCATTTTTCTGAACGACTTACCACTCAGCTGCTCTACCTCCTCCATCCACATGTACACTGATGATACCATTCTTTTCTCCTCAGACACCTCCCCAGAAGTGGTAGCTGCCAATCTACAAGCTGATTTCATCAATATCCAACACTGGTTCAGCTCTCACCAGCTCTCCCTCAATGCTAAAAAAACTGTCACGCACCCGCCAGCAACTGTCCAGACTCCCCTCCCTCCCTATCTTCTGCACGCTAGATGGGCAAGTACTTGAGGATGTCACCTCATTCTGATACCTTTGGGTCTGGCTCGACCGGCATCTATCCTTTAATGACCACATTGATGCTACCATAAAAAAACTGTGCCCCATGCTAGGTGCCCTGTACAGAAACCGTAGACGCTCCCCCAACCATACACCATGAACTAGTCCAGAAGATGATACTCCCCTCTTTTGACTACTGCAACATCGTCTACAGTGCTGCCCCAAAATCCGCCTTAACCAAACTAAATACCCTCTTCAATGCCTTCTGCTGCTTTGCTCTCGATGCCCTTCCCCTCACCCATCACTGTGATCTCTACCATTCTCTGGCCTTACCATCCCTTGAAAAACGACACCTTATTCATTGTGCTAAATTTGCCTCTAAGTTCTGATTAGGCATCCTCCCTTCATACCTCTCCACTATGCTCTGTTCTGCCCCCATCCCCTCTCTTGCCCTCAGATCCATTGACTCCCACTAACTTGTAATCCCTTGGCAGAAGACCACTGTTGGTCAGGCAGCCTTCTCTCACCACTTCCCTAAGCTCTGGAATGAGCTGCCTCTGCAAATCCATCACTCTTCCTCTGTCAACTCTCTCTCCACCACCCTGGCAAACTACTTCACAGTAAACTGCTCCTGCACCTGACTTCAGATCTGCCCTTCCCCCCCATGCCTGACCAGCGGCTTTTAGCAAATGCTACGAAGCTGGACCATTTTAGCTCAGCAGATGCACTTAGTACCTAGGCACTTAATGTTTTGTTTTTGTTTACTGTATTGTTTTGATAGCTACTTCTTATGAGTATACTGTATGTCTGCAATTGCAATTGCAAAATCAGAGTAAGCTCTACTACAGTCTTTTCTTTTATGCATACTAAGTGTTTTATGTGCCTAGCTGTAACATGGTTGTTCATTTAACTCACCTATAGCCATCACAAAGTGTAAATAATATGTATTCTGTTGCTTAAATGTTACTCAATTGATAACCTGCACGTTATCCACCCCATTACCTCTCTCCCTCCCCCAGGTCACACCGGGAGATGAGCAGCTTGTTGCTCAATGTGCCTTTCTTGGTGAAACAATTTCAATAAATAAATAAGAGAGGAAATTATTGAAAGAGACAATATTGCAGGTATAGAAGGTTTCATGCTGTCACTTGATCAAAGAAAAGCATTTGATTCAATCAACCACAAATAACTCTGGTACAACTAGAAGAAGTATAGCATTCCTTCTACCTTTATAAACTGGCTACAGAAACTGCGCCACACAGCCACAGTAACTCCACAAGTAAATGGTTGGTGTGGGCCCCTAATCCCAGTGAAAACAGGTTAGACAAGGGTGTCCCTTAATCCCTTTACTGTATGTATTCTGCATTGATCCTTTATTGAGAGCTGTAAATTCCTCTCCTACCATTCATCCAATTCATTGTGATGGTCATTCTCTTTCCTCTTCAACATTGGCCTATGCAGATGACATCTGTCTCTTGGTACAGGACACACAGTCTGCTGCCAATGCATTGCCCCATGTCACACTTATGGGGCCCTCTCAGGCACTTCCTCACATATAGCTAAATGCACAGGAGGACAGTTTAAGAACACTCAGCCTCAAATAACGCATATTGCAGAGCTGCAAGTCACTTTGGATCCAATTCAAATTTCAGGCATACAATTTGGACATGCACAGTTAGATGTACTGAACTGGGAAAGAAAGATTAATCGGGGAAGGATACTAGTACAATAATGGAACAGATGGTCTTTAAACAAAGCTAAACATAGATATGTAATCAAAACATATTTATTGCCCATATTTCTTTTTATTAGCACAATTTTTCCACCCCCAAAGTCCTTGGAAACTACTTTGCTAAGTGTGTTTTTTTCAGGCAGTCTAGGGAAGTCGACTTAATCCCGTAAAATCCCGTTACTTTAGCTACCTACTCAGAAAGGAGGCCTGAACATGGTGAATCTTAGTCTACTTTTTATACTATTTTTTCCTTCACCAACCTTAAACCACTGTTAATCAATACTGACAGAATCTGGTCTGATCTTTTTTTCTCATCTGTTCACACATGGTTTATCTTATGGGAATCGGTTGTGAAATACTCTTCACAGTCCCCAGCTTATATTAGGGAACTCTTTGTAATACTTAAAATATGGAATCTATCCAGCCAGTTGATAATAACTCGGACCAGAAAGCAGATTTACACTTTTGTCTAAGATCCACACTTTTCAGGATCAACAGTATTCCCTTTATGCCCTACAAATCAATTACCTTCTCTAATATATCTACTCACTGAAAGCAGAATTCCAAAGAAGATGAAAGATGTTCATTGGCTTTGTTGTCATGAAAAACTCAATGTTTAAGGCAAACCAAAAACATAAACAACAGAATGAGAGAAGTTGTTCCAGACCCTTTTGTACACAACAGCTGGAAATAATAGCACATCTTTATTTTTCCTGTACTTACAAAACAGACTTTTGGGAATTTACTGCCAACCATTGAAAGGAAAATATTTTTCCTCTGTGAATAATGAAGTTTTGATACATGGGCATTACACAGGACCATGGGGCAAATGGGAAAGGAGCACTTTACATTTGCCATTGACGGTCTTTAAATGGTATATTTGGAATACCAGATGTTTATTTACATTACAACAGAAACTGATTTCCCACACAGAGCTGTTAGAAAAGATTATGCATGAAATAAGAAGCATTTTTCAAGCAGAGACTAAACATAGAACATACGTTTTTTTTAAACAAAGCTTGGAGGAAAATGCCTTGAGTGACTGACTCTGATGTTTCAATTACTTAAGGTAATTATTAAATTATACCCCTCCCTGAAGTTAGAATCTCAAACTTAATCATTCTTAATAACTATATGCAAGTCGCTGCAGTTTCAAAACAAAGCAGTAAATGTTAAATAAGGAACCCTTTGTCAATATATTTCTCACATTTATGTCTTATTAAGGAAGTATATCCTTTTGTATAATATACTGTATTTTCCTATGATAATATGACTTTCTTTACATCTAGCAATGAAGCCAGGTATACTTCACCTGGCAGTTCTTTCCTTTCCGAGATGCTATTATTTGATTTTTTTTATTTCTTTTTTTACTTTTATATAAGTTTGGAAGTTTACTGACAATTTTTTCTGAGTTTTATTTTCTTTTGGAAGTTTTATTTTCCTTCATATTTTGGCTTTATTTAACTGTATCATTACTATGTATTTTTGTGTGATTTTCAATAAAAACAAATTCCCCTACTCTTCCTGCGGGGGATGCTTTCTGTTTTCTGTGAGAGAAGGGGAAGGAGACCAGCAGGGATGACAAGGATGGAGCAGGAGTAGCAGTCTGTGGGACAGAGGAGTTAACCTCTTCCTCTTCGACCCCTATTTTTCAAGAGGTTGCTAGTTTTGAAAATGTGAATAAGGAATCTGAACCTATGGATGGGAATGATACTGCCTTACAGACTGAAGAAGAAAAGCTAATCTTAGAATTACAAGATAAAAGAAGATTTTTATTAGCTTTGTTGGAAGAGGAAGAAGCTATTTAAAAAAAAAGAAACAGAAGATAGAGGCAGGAAAACAAGGAAAAGACATTCAGTTAGCCCACAAACTAACCCAGACAAGAAATTCCAACAAGCAACTGTGGTTACGAGCCGTCCTTCCTGAAACAACGTTTCTACCTTACAGAGCCCTTACAGTGTTTTTATAAGTTTACACACTCCTATGGAGGACGATAACCAACTTGCTGAAAATTGGTCCCCGAACTGAGCCTTGTTAAAAGCTGGTTGGATCAAAAATGACAAAGGAGATTGGATTCCAGACCCTGAGTTTCCCCTCCCAGGTCCCTCTAGCAGGAATGACAGCATGTCAGATGCAACTGACAGATAAGCTGAGCAACCAAGAGATCAAAGGAAGTCACTGCCAGCTGATGTCACTGTGCAGAGCTCAGAACATGCTACGGAAACAAAACCAGGTATGCAGAGTTCTCTTAATGGTTTCCAAACACTGAAATTCTACTGGTTGAGCCAGTTGAAGGTGCACAATTCAGGAAACTGGGGATTAGGCAATTGGGCAGGAAGACGCTCAGCATTCGCCTGAGATGGCAGCAGACTGGAAAACACACAGAAATTGCATTTTCAGCTATGATTTCCACAAAAGCTAATGAAACACATCAATCCAGTGAACAAGCTTCTCAAGTGGAGCCACAAGATAGTGACTTAAACTTAGAGGAATTATTCAAGGAAACAGAGGGAGGAGAAGTAACAGAACACAGGATGAGGCCAGAGAGGACACAGCTGAATTCTCCCAGAAATTCAGCATTCCAAGAAAGCACTGTCCTGCACTGCACTGTACCAGTACCACTGTGACTACTGGGGTAGGTGATATCACATTGATTGCTGATACCATGGAACAGCCAAGCAATTTACCCACAAGACCTGCTTCACCATTACCGTCACTACCTCCACCTGCAAGTAAGGGGGTCATTTAGAGAACAGTTCCTGCACTAAAACCTGCTCATTACAATTATGCAGGTTGTTTTCACCACCCATTTGAGCCTGCTAAATGTAAAAATACATAGAAAAAGGGAGATTGACTGACGACCCCCCCAACAGAATACATATTGGGAAACTACTGATCAAACAGTCTATGACATCTCTGGCTTCTGAAGTGTATGCACTGATACATGCTCCTGGGGACAGTACATTTGATGTCAGTTTAAAAACAGTGATGTCATTGGAACACTTTTGGAACCAATACCATGCACTTAAGGATACCCCTGTTTGGTCACCTTTTATCACTATTCTCCTAACAAAACCTACAGTACTTTTAAGTATGACACTATTGCATTAAGAAATGAAGGAAAAAACACAACAGATATTGTGTTTTGGCTAGAAAAATATTGTGATATTCAGAATACACCAGAGCCTATCACGGATTCCAAAAATGTTTGGACATTTGGTTGGAAAATTAGAGTAAAACTGCATCAGTCAGATAATGGACTTTCAACAGCTTGCCAGTAGCTTATATCTAGGGCAAGAAAGAGGTATCATGTTTTATCAAGGCCAACCCAAATCATGCTACAGGTGTGGTTCTTTGCAACATCTTAGCAGTGCCTGCAAGCAAATAAAGTGTGGCCTTTGTGGAGAACTTGATCATCTTAAACTACATTGTAAAAACACACCTCATTGTAACCTCTGCGAAGAAGAAGGACACACTTTCCAGTCCTGTCCTTGGACTGACCATAATAATTCAGATTTCATTGAACAGGACTATAATTTGCATAAAGCACAAAAACAAAAATCAGGTCCTTAACATCCCACTTCACTTCACAAGGAGGTCCTACAAATCACAAATATAAAAACTCTGGGAACATCAGTACAAGGCTGTGCTCAGGATATGGACAACCAGCCAACAGCATACTCCTTTGGTATTTCCGCCAAAACTTCTCAACTGATATTTTCTCCTCATCGAGACACTTTAGAATTAAAAGCAGTACAAGACCACACTACAATGAAATCTACACTGGTAGAGAAAAACTGTACAGAGGACAATATCCCTTCAAAGCCCCCATCCTCCTGATGCTGACCTCCAACCTGTATGTAAAAAGGGGGGGGGAGGGGAGAACACGAGAAAAAGTTCCTGTACAGAGGAAATACCTTTACAGAATAAATGTCTGCCTTTGCAGCAAGAGAGATAAGGGGATACAGAGGGGGAAGAAGATTCTGATACTTCTTCTATAACATCATCTATCATTTCTTTTCTAAAAGGGCTGTCATCAGAAACCAAGGAAATAGGATCCCAAAATCCCATCCTAAAGAGAAAGGAATAGAAGACAAGATTGGTGGCAAGAAAAAAGACATCTTAAGGGGTTTTGTGTATGTCATGACCCGTAATTACTGACTATGTCATCTCCTTTACATCTAGCCTATGCCTCCCTTAATATAGCAGTATTAAGAATTTAAAAAGGTGAATGACTACCTTCTTGATATTAAGACATAGAGGATAATGGCTAGGGATCGGGTAATAGCCACACTGTAATCACCTCAAGTGGTTGCTAGGGAAACATGGTAAACCTCGAGAGCGCAGCTCGAGAGGTTTATTACTGTAGCCCTAGCAACCACGAGAGGTGATTTCAGCATGGTTGTCACCCCAATCCCCAGCCATCATCGTTTATAGTGTATGGTCAAAAAAACACTGTTTGTATTCTATGTGTGAGAATTATGGAACTCTGGTGCATTCTTTTTTGTTATGCCACTGTTTGGAAGTTCCAAAGTGTGGTTAACAACTTTTAAAATTCTAAACAGTGCATAACAAAGCTGTGTGACTGCTGATTATGGTGGTTAATAGGCACGTACCATACATTATAAACTAATTATGGCTTCTTCTTTTTGTAAGATACTAGATTTAGTTGTTGATATTTCCCCTGGGAAAGCACTGTTTTTAGATATTGATTTAGATACCCACATATATAGATTGATAAACCAAAATAATAATAAATAAATAAAGATTTATATTTATGTTCCCAAAACAAAAGTTAAAAAAATTTATTTGTTTAAATTAACACAGCCTTTCTTGTTTACCTCTAGGAACATTTTGCTTTGGGGGAGATGTCACTTGTGATCTCTTTAGTGCAGACAGAGGAGCCAAGATAAATAAACTGAAAACAAGCTTGGCCCATTCAAACATAAACTCCGCCAGCACCTCACTGACCTTAGCAGTTGTGACTGCTCTAACTAGGCTTGCGGCTTTGTTTCACCTCTCTCTCCCCTTCTCTCCTTCCTTGCTACCCTCCCCACCTCTCTCAGCCCCTCTATCCCCTCCTACTCCCCGTCTCTCTCCCACCCCCACCTACCATTCTACCCCCTCTCACCTCCCACCTACCATTTCACCCCCTCTCCTGCTCCTCTCCTCCTGTCTCCCCTCCCTATCACCCTGTCTCTTGTTGCTCCACCCCAGACCACCTAGCACTTATCTTTCTGTTCTTGCATTTATGACAATGTCAAATCTTTGACTGCCTACCCCCTTATCCCCACCCCTGCCCCTCTTATCCCCCACCCCTTGTTCCACGTATGTCACCTCTAGGTTGGTTTTCATTTGTATCTGTGTCTTACTATATGTACACCCATATTGTTAATTGTGCATTGTTATTTGTCTCTGACTGTTTGCTACTGTGCTAGTCCATACACATGTACTGTCTTTTGTCACTAAGTTAACCTCCTGACCTGTATTGTATCTTACCACTGTTTGCTTCTACGTTAACCTCCTGACCTTGTATTATACTTACCACTGTTTTGCTTGCACCCATTGCTGACACAGAACCTTTGTAAAACAATCCTTGGTTCAAAGGTATTTGTAATCCTAGTAATTAATAAATAAAATGAAATGTTTTTTCTGACTCAAAGTTTTTTGAGGCAAATGTGTCAACAAGCAGGGTTAATTGATTCTTATGGTCAATTTGACACAGCTTCAAAACATACATATTTTCATGGCTCTTTGCCCAATAGAATTAACTTTTGGTTTATTTAAAATCACTCCCACTGTCTAAGGTTGGCACACATCTGATAGAAACTATAGATCATAGACTAATAGGCAGAAAACTCATAAACCTGATTGACCTTTTTTTTTGGGAAAGGCTATTGAAGCTGAATTCTTTGCTATTAGAAAACCCTGGGATACTTCAAAAATTGAAAAATTTAATAGAGATACGTATGTCAGTACTTTGTTTTTATGACTCAGAAATTACTTGGTGGGAAGAGAGTAAAAATTATTTAAGAACAGGCTAAATTAACTGACAGGGAATCTCTAAATAAAATAGTTCAATTACATAAATTAATCTCCCTACAGAATGCAGGTGTGGGTAATCTTAAGAGCTAAATTAAAATTATTAAGTAAGATGCAGTACCAATACATAGATTAAAATCCCTTGAGATGAAGTAAAAATTTGGAACACAAGGTAAGAAATTTCAAGTCAACTCTTATGAAAGTTGTGCACAGAGAATACACCATAAAATCATATAAGGCACTGAAAACAGTTGTGGTGAATGCATTACAGATAAGTCAGGCACTGAGCAAATCTTTAGTTCCTATATTATACACATGTGTGGTACTGCTTTTGAGGATACTACCTGTATTAGTTCTTTTTTAGCTGACCATGATATACCACACATTTCTGTGAAAGATCAAGATTTTTTAACAAGGAATATAACTTTAGAAGAATAAAGTTATGCAATAAAATTGTTAAACATAGGTACAGCACCAGGTCTAGATGGGTTTCCATGTGAACTATATAAGAAGTTATGGGAATAGATGGTAGATGAATTGTTGGCCCTGTATAATGCTTTCTAGACTCATACAAAAATACCACCAGATATGTATAAAGTAGTTTTGACATTTCTTTTTTTTTAAAGGGACAAAATGGATATTGACAACTGGAGCTCAATTACATTGTTAAACACTGATTTTAAAATCTTAACTAAGGTTCTTAGCCAGTGACTAGAAGTGTCCATGGAGCATACACTTCACCCTGCTCAGTCCTGTTCAGTTCCAGAAAGATTAGTGATGCTCTGATATCCTTGAGAGAGACTGCTGAAAATGGTAATGAAAATGAACTGAAAGGCTTCTTATTTATGGTGGACCAAGAGAAAGGCTTTGATAAAATTCATATTATTTTCTATAGAAAACATTAGAGCAGTTTGGGGTACTAAAGAACTGTATTGTCTGCATCCAAATGTGTTATGATCAAGCTACATTGACTCCTTTGTTGAATGGGTGGTTTGGTATGGAGAGGTTGGTTAGAAGAGGAGTGAGATAGGGATGTCTGCTTAGCCATCTTCTTTATATCCTCTGTTTAGATCCTCTGATATGTTTAGTAAATAACTCTAGGGAGATTTGTGGTATTCCCAGCTCTACTTACCCTTATCCAGTTAAAATTGTGGTATATGTGGATGACATGTGTCTTTTGTAGATGACAAGCAGTCAGGTGAAAAAGCCCAGCTAACATTGGAAAGATTTTCTTCTACTACTGGAGCATAGATTCATTCTCAGAAAAGTTCTCCTTCCTGTTTAGGCAGACAAGATGGTACCCTTTATTCAGAAATTACAGAAATAAGACTGGTAGAGCCCCAATGTATGATTTTAGTGATTTTTGTGGTCCAGGAGATATGGCCTAATTTAATTGGGAGCACCGTTTTAACGTTGGGAATAACAAAGTTGAACAATGGAAAAATGGCATATGAGCAAGAAAAACAGAATTTATGTTATTCAATGAGCTTATGCAACTTAATGAGGAGTTATGCTTGTGCAACATTGTTGATAGTCTGAAGGTAGTTGAATGAATGTGTTGTTAATTGTCATAGGTAAATACTTTGGCCAATCGCACTCGCTGTTCCACGGGGAACTACCACCCTACTGGGGTACCATGAAGGCAAAGGAACCCTATTGAGGAGGGTTCCACCTCTAGAGGTGCCATGGGAACATAATTCCTTTGGGCTAAAGGTACTTTAGGAAGGACCCCCAAGGTGAGAGGTGTGCCACTGGAGGAAGAGGAGAGGATGGTGGGGTAAAGAAACAGTACTTCTAAGTGATGCTGAAAAGCACTGACTTAAAAAGCTCAGGTAGGGGGAAAGGCTGGTTGAGCCTATCATGAACCCACTTCTGAGGGTCAGGTCCACTGACCTCAAAGTGCCCATCCATAAGTGCAATCCATGACAGGGAGGGGAAAACAGGGGATACACACTTTGTGTCCTTCTATAGATCTCCCTGAATTCACAACAGCTAATATTCTTCAACTGAAACTCTGGCTGGAAGCTGCAATACTGAACATGGGATTTGCAAGAAAGCGAGTTGTGCTCACAACAGAGGGAGGTGAACCTTACAATTGTCTTTGGTTTGTAGCAGATATTCTGCAGGTGGAGGCTACTTCTAACTGAAAGGTGAAACAAGGAACTTAGAATTATCAGGAAAAGACAGTCTTTCAAGCAACAGAGGGAGGTGGATCTAGCTTTAGGTTTGTTACAATTCTTAAGATTTTCAGTGCAGGAAGAGTTTAAAGCACAGCTGACTTATTTTGGGGCTGACTGCTTTCAGAGCACAAACCACCAGGCTGTTTTGGGGCTGGGGAGGTTTACCTGTGTCTGTCTTGGATGTCTGGATTTTTCTCTGTTTGATTAGCAGGGTATTTTCTCTGTCAAATTGTTGTGTAGGGCATCTTGCTGACAGGAAGGCACTCACTGCAGTGGTGGGTCAGAGCTCTTAGCTGATTGTTTTGTGAGGGCACAGTTTAGGCCCAACCCCTTCCCACCCTCACACCCACCCCCTGAAATAGTTCCTTTATACCTGGGGTTCTGACATCATTTCCTCAAGAGTGCAAGGTGCATATCACTGTCATATCCTCTCTAGTGCACTGCACTGACAATATAAGCATACACATTGTATAATATATATATTTCTATATAACAAACCAATTACACACACACACACACACTCACACACACAAAAAAAAGTAGATAAACATGTGGGGAGTAGTGCAATGTAATGGCTGTGGGGCAGCAGTCTTCCGGGGGTCTTTCTGGAGGCTGAGATGCTGCCCTATTTGCAGACAACTCTCTGCCCTGAGGGAGGAAGTTGCCTGTCTTCAGGCCACACTGGACAGTAGTAAGGGAACCTTCCCTCAGGCCACACTGGATGGAAGGAAGGGAACCTCCCCCATCCAGGGAGCACCAGAGCCACCACCACTACCTCAGAGGTTGTGAAGAAAGCACAGCAGTTGGACCACAGTGGGCTCAGGGAGGGTGAGGATGGTGGAACAGAGGCACACCCAGTCAGTTGTTCCACAACACAATCCATACACCATTCTGGGGGGAGCATAGCTCCCCTATGGATGCACCCGCAGAGGAGACTAAGGAGGCTGAGGACAACTGTCACAAGGGAGGCCCACAGGAAGGAGGCAGAGGACACCACAAGAAAAGGAAGCAGCTCCTGGTGGGGGACTCAATTATTAAGGGGATAGAACTGGGGGGGGCAGGGAAAACTGAAGTAAGGTGCCTGCCTGGTGCCATGGCTTGGAGGAACAGGAAGCTCATCCTCAGGATCATGAGAACAGCTGCACGGGAGTCTGAGCTGGACGTCATTGTCCACCTAGGGACAAATGACTTGGTTCAACATGAGATTAGAGCAGTGCAGAAGGACTTTGTAGAATTGGGGAGGGGCCTAAGACAAGTAGCACACACAGTATCCTTCTCAGAGGTGCTGCCTGTCAGTGGCATGAGTGAGGTGAGGTTACTTTGCACCATGCAGTTTAATGAATGGTTGAAAAAATGGTGTGGAGCACAGGGGGTTTGGCTTCATTGGGGACTGGGGTTCCACCTGGAGGGACACCAGCCTATACTGGCAGGATGGTCTGCATCTATCCAGGAAGGGAACAAGTCTTTTGAGCAATCAGTTTAAATGCTTCATTGGCAAGCTTTTAAACTAGTCAAGGGGAGGCACTGATAAGAGCAGGAAAATCCCAGCCTCTCCCTACAAAACAGGGTACTAAATGAGAAAAAGACCGAGGTAGAAAGGTCAGTTGGGGATGCTGCAACAGAAGGTAAAGGCATCAAAAAATGGAGAGCAATGAGTACCAATGCCCGTAGTCTGAGTAACAAGCTTCCTGAATTAGTGGCCTCAATGGAGGAGGAACATCTGGATATTGTGGCAGTCACAGAAACATGATACACACAAAACCATGACTGGGACGTAAACATACCAGGATACACTATCTACAGGAGGGACAGGGAGGGTAAAAGAGGAGGAGGAGTAGCTCTTTACACAAGGAAAGGAATCAAAGCAACAGAACAAAAGGGAAAACAGGGAGGAGAAGAAGCACTGTGGGTAAATTTGGAGACCGGCAATGGCACCACAATCCGCACAGGGGTTGTATACAGACCCCCTTCTCAGGGGGAGGAAATGGACAAGGAAATGATAGAAAATATACTTAGAATGGCAGAAAAGGGGAGATATTGCTGATGGGTGATCTGAATATGCCAGATGTTAACTGGAGTGCAGTTGCAGCAGCCACTTCGAAGAGTGGGGTTATTCTAGATGCCCTACAGGGGGCATGCCTTAGACAACTAGTATTGGAGCCCACTCAAGAGGGAGCAATCTTAGACTTGGTTCTCTCAAATGGAGATGGAGAGAGGATCACAGATGTAGAAGTGGGTAGCCATCTGGGAACTAGTGACCATTGAACAGTATGGTACACAATAAACACAGCAATAGAGTCAAGCCATACAAAGGCAAAAGTACTGGACTTTAGGAGGGCTGACTTTGCCAAAATGGGTGAGTGCCTAAGGAATGCACTAGCAAATGGACAAGAAGGAGGGGTGGAAGAACAATGGGGAATAATAAAAACTGCCATCACAGAGGTAACAAGCCTTTGTGTGAAACAAATAAACAAAAATGAAATGATGTAAGAAACCACTATGGTTCTCAAAGGAAGTGGCAGTGAAGGTTCAAGAGAAAAAGAAAGCATTCAGGAAGTACAAGGAATCACAGAAGGAGCAGACAGAGAACTGTATCAGTTAAAGCAAAAGGAAGCTGGGAAGGCAGTCAGAACAGCAAAGACCCAAACCGAGGAAAAGATAGCCAACTCAGTTAAGAAGGAGGATAAAACCTTTTATAGGTACATCAGGGAGCGAAGGAAGACCAAGGGAGGAATAGTGAGGCTTAATAAAGGGGAGAGAGGGTTGGCAGAGGGTGACTGTGAAAAGGCAGAGATACTAAACAAATATTTTTGCTCAGTATTTACAAAGGAAGAGGGGGAGGTACCTAAAACAAACATTAGAAACACTCTGGGTACAGAAGTTGATACCAGCCCATTTACAGAAGAAAGGGCTCTGAAAGAACTCTTAAAACTGAAGGTGGACAAAGCAATGGGGCCTGATGGGATTCATCTCAGAATTCTAAAAGAACTAAGGGTAGAACTAGTGACACCACTGACTACCCTCTTTAACAAATCATGGGAGGATGGGGTGGTACCCGAGGACTGGAGGAGGGAAGATGTGATTTCCCTTAACAAAAGTGGGAGCAAGGCAGAAGCAGGAAACTACAGACCTGTTAGTTTAACCTCAGTGGTAGGGAAAATGATGGAATCACTTCTGAAGGAAAGAATTGTCGAGTATCTAGAGGCCAGAGGAGCACAGGACCCAAGGCAGCATGGATTCACAGTGGGAAGGTCATGCCAGACAAATCTGATAGATTTCTTTGACTGGGTGACCAAAGTAGTAGATCAGGGAGGGCTGTGGATATGGCCTACCTAGACTTTAGCAAGGCATTTGACACAATCCCACACAAAAGATTAATATACAAGTTAGCCAGCCTGGGAGTGGGTCCCAAGATGACAGCCTGGGTAAAGAATTGGCTGGAGAATAGGACACAGAGAGTAATAGTAAATGGAGTCCACTTGTGAGAAAGGGGGTTACTAGTGGGACCCAGGGTTCAGTATTAGATCGATCCTCTTCAATGTCTTTATAGCTGACATTGCAGAGGGACTAGAAGGAAAAGTATGTCTCTTTGCAGATGACACAAAGATCTGCAACAGACTTGATGCACAAGGTGGGGTGGAAAAGATGAGAAGGGACTTGGCAAGGTTAGAGGAATGGTCAGATGTATGGCAGCTTAGATTCAATGCTAAGAAGTGCAAGGTAATGCACCTGGGAAACAAAACGCCAGGGGAAGAGTACACAATGGGGAGTGAGATACTAACAACAACAAAAATGGAAAGGGGTCTGGGGATAGTCATATCAGATGACCTAAAGGTGGGCAAGCAATGTGAGAGGGCAGCAAGGAGGGCTGGGGGGATACTGGGATGCATAGGGAGAGGCATCACCAGTAGAAAACAGGAAGTTGTTATCCTCTGTACAGACAGCTGGTGAGACCCCATCTGAGTACTGTGTGCAGTTCTGGAGACCCAATCTCCGCAAAGACATAGACAGAATGGAAGCTGTCCAGAGGAGGGAACTAAATGGTGCAGGGTCTGCACTGGAAGACATAAGAAGAGAGACTTAAGGAGCTTAATATGTATAGCCTTGAGGAAAGGAGGGAGAGGGGGGACATGATAACAACTTTCAAGTACCTCAAGGGAATCAACAAAGTCCAAGAGGGTAGCATCTTTCAAAAAAACAGGTGTGCAAGAACAAGGGGGCACAATTTGAAGATGGGAGGGTGACTCAGAGGTAATTTAAGGAAGTATTTTTTTACAGAGAGGGTTGTGGATGCATGGAACGGCCTTCCAGAGGAGGTTGTGGAGTCAAAAACAGTGATGGAATTCAAGCATGCATGGGGCAGTCATAAGGCAATTCTGGGGGTTGGGGGTAGGAAGTAGTAGGCTGCTGGTTAACTAGGATCTGCAGCTTATCCATTAGGTAGGGAAATGGGCAGACTGGGTGGGTCAAGCGGTCCTTATCTGCCATCAAATTCTATGTTTCTATGTAACTGAACACTTGCCATGAAGTCCCAGGGTCCCCTCTTTACTCTGGATCAGGGTACAATACTAGTCTTGAGTCTTGTAGCCAAATATAAACCCTTCTTGATTGTTATACAAAGGGGGATGATCCATGTGTTACAACCTCTTCAGGGTAGCATTGTAACCCAGATTCTGCCTTCTCCCACATGGCATACAATAACCTGGTTCATATCCCCACAGACCCTTCCTTGAAACGTCGGTACTTCCCCTATCTTTATCCAGACTTTCCCTTTTCAGACTCTTTGCTCGATTTGGTAGCTTATGATGGCACCCCTTAGCAATAACAGTTTAGTTACAGATTATTACTGAAACATCCCACAGTCACACATGCAATTAAGAAATCTCGCTGAAGCAGATTTCTTAAACAAAACTCTACTAAATAATTATCATACAGTAAATTAAAAGGCTTGATCAATTTGGTCATAGAATAACAGAAATAAAAAGTGGACACATATGTACAAAAAAAAAACCTGTTAGCTAAGTTCTACCTTAAGTTTGTAGTGGATTGAAGTCCAGGAAAAGTAAATTCAAGTTTCAATTTCCTTTGATAGCAGTCTTGCTTCTTGTTTGTCAGGAGAAGAGTGTCCCTTGAAGATGTTTAGCAAAATGAGAAAGAGACTCTGGGTTTCAAGCTCTTTATGTAGTGTCAAAATCCCTGGTCTGTCCTAACTTTTAGGCCAGTAGATGTCACTCTTGTGCTTTCCCTCAACAACACAAATTTTCTGGCTACCTTGTGATGTCATACTTTCCTGACAATTATGACACCTGTATGAGAATTTGTAATAGCCTAACACAATGGATATTTCTGTCATTTCCTTTCCTTTCATCTCATCAAAGGCAATATACCATGACAGTTTCATGGGACCAAAGCATCCTGCCTTTGAGGTGAAAAAGGACTATCTCCTGAAGTTTGTATTTACCTTGGTTTCCCTCCGTTAGTTAACCAGGGAAATACCCTTTGATCAGCTACCCCAAAGTCTTTGACAAGTAATTGTCAGCTTCCTGGCAAGCAAGCTGGTTCCTCTCAGGTCAGAGGAAGGTCAAATATTTTAAACAAAATCCAGTCTTTCTCACTGTCCTATGAGACTTTTCCTTAACACTGGTATTCTTGTAGCATGTAGAGATACACAACATGTAACAGAATATAACACCATATATATGTACATCTGAGTGGCAGTGGCATAGCTCACTATATTCCCTCCCTACTAGACTTAATTTGTGGGAACACAACTCCTACCACATGGTAAGGTTTTTCACAAATTCTGTTACTGTTCTAACTGGTGAGTTAGGCCATCTGCGTTGGTATTGGCTGATCCAGCCCTGTGGGTAATTGTCATGTCGTAGACCTGTAGGTCTATATGCACCTTAACAGACAACCATTCATTTTACTCATCTGATTTAGCCACACCAAGGGGTTATGATCAGTCTGTACCTTGAAGTGCATTCCAAAGAGGTATGGCTTTAATTTTCTTCAGGGTCCATACCAGCATAAGGTTTTCCTTTTCAACTGTGGAATAGGCCAACTCTAGGGGAAGTAACATTTTGCTCAGGTATACAATTGGGTGATCTTTTCCCTGCTTAAAGGTCTGACTGAGGACTGCTCCAATCCCCACATCTGAGACATCCATCTGTAGAACAAACTGCCTATTGGAATCTGGACTGGCTAACACAGGGGCACTGCACAGTGCTTCCTTTAGTTGTATGAAGGCTCAATCACAGGCTGGCTCCCAGTTTACTTTTGTGAGCTGTCTTTTCTTTAGCAGGCCAGATAGGGGACATGCCAGGGTACAGTAATTTGGAACAAATGATCCATAGCACCCTGCAGTCCCTAGGAAGCTCCTGGCCTGCTTCTGGGTTTCAGGTGTAGGCCATGCCTCTATTGCCTCAATCTTTGCTTTATTAGGGTGAAGCTGCCCCTATCCCACTACATAGCCTAGGTATGCCACCGCTGCCATAGCCACCTGGCATTTTTCAGCCTTGACAGTGAGCCCTGCCCACTGTATCCTGCTCAACACTTCCTTCAGGTGGGACAGGTGTTCCTTCCAATTGGTACTGAAGATGGCAATATCATCAAGATAAACCACTGTGTACTCTTCAGTACCATGTAACACCTGGTTGACCAACCTTTGGAAGATGGCAGGGGTGTTCTTCATTTCAAAAGGTATTACCCAGAACTAAAATAACACTATTGGAGTGATTAAGGTTGACCGTTCTCTAGCTCTGGTGGTTAACTCCAGCTGCCAATGCCCTTTTGTCAAGTCAATTGTGGTGAGGTATGTCACCCCTCCCAACTTGTCTAGTAGTTCATTCATCTGTGGTATTAGGTGGGCATCAGACTTTGTGACTACGCTGAGTCCATGATACTCTACACAAAAGTGAGTAGAGCCATCCAGCTTGGGAACGAGGACTACAGGTGAGGCCACAGGACTGTGGGATTTCTGGATTACCCCTAAATCCAGCATTTCCTCCACCTCCCTTCTAATGTCCTTTTGAGCAGCCCCAGACACCCGGTAGGCTGTCTGCCATATAGGCGCTTGCGTCCACATGTCTACATTGTGTGTCGCGAAGGGGATTCATCCAGACTTGGCTGTAAACAAAGGGGCAAAGTCCTCTAAAGCCTCCCTCTCTTCCTGGGACTGTTCCAGGATCAACTGGGGTGACAGTTTGATTGCCTCCACAAATGATTCCCGCTTGCTTTCCTCCAGCAAGTCCAGTACAGGGTCCTCTTTGTCCATCCCTTCCCCAGGACTACACACTGCAAATACCATGTCAGTCCTATATGCATATGGCTTCATCATGTTGACATGGTACATTCTATGGTTATGTCTCCTGTCAGGCACATCTACAATATAGTCCACATTATTTACCTGTCAGACAACCTTATATGGTCACGCCCACTCACCCTGCAGCTTGCTCTTCCAGACTGGGATTAGGATCATAACTTCTTGACCTGCACTGTATAAGTAGCACACTCACCTCTGAGGCCGGGAGATCAGAGGGCTGTGGGTTCAGTTTCCACATCTGGCACTTGGGTTAATATTCCAGTACTGACACTGTAGTGCAGCATGAGAGGGGTGCTGCACTTCTGAGGTGCCATCTTTCAGATGAGACGTTAAACCGAGGTCCCATCTGCCTGGATTGGTGGTAGTTCAGGTGGATGTTAAAGATCCCTTGGCTCTTATCGAAAAGAGTAGGGAAATTTCCCCGGTGTCCTGGCCAAATTTCCCTCATTCACTAAAAAATACCACCAACAGCTTAATCTGGTTCAAGGTCAGTTGGCATGCATCTGTATCCCCCTCCCCCGGGTCGTGCCTGAAAATAGGCAGGATTTGTCTAGTGCACTTACCCGGTCAACAAAAACTAAATAAATAAATAAGTGAGCGCTGGCTCAGCAGTCATACAAGACCTTTTGCTTCTGTTGGGCAGCTGACAAGTTGCTTTGGGCCGCACCCATAAGCTCCTTCAGCTTCTCCCTAAACTTAAGGACATACTCCACAATAGGAGTTTCCTGGGTGGTGTGCTTGCTTTCCCAGTCTTCCTGGATCAAGTCTAGGGGCCCACACACCTTACATCCAAATAAGAGTTGGAAGAGAGAGAATCCTATCGACTCTTAGGCCACCTCCCCGTATGCAAACAACAGGTCAGGAAGGTATTTTCCCAGTCCCTACCATGCTGTTCAGCAAATGCTTGGAGCATCAATTTTAGGGTACCATTAAACCTTTCCACAAGCCCATTGGCTTGTGGGTGATAAGGTGTTGTGAGTCTCTGCACCACCCCACACTTCTCCCATAAACACTTCATTAAGTCTGACATGATCCCCTTGATCAGTGATATCCTCCTGCGGAAACCTGGCACTGGATAAAATCTCTAGCAAGTCATCTGCCACTTTGTCCTAAGTGAGGAGAGAGCAACTGCTTCTGGGTATCAGGTGGCATAATATACCACCGCCAGGATAAACTTCTTCAAGGAGGAGCTTGGGGTACTCAAATGTCCCTCAATATCCATTCCTACCTCTGGAATGGTTTCTCCACAATGGGCAAGGGAATTAGGGCAGCTTTGGTTTTACTACCCACCTTCCCTATTTCTTGGCACCAGTGACAAGACCTGCAATATTCCTTTACCTGCTGGGTAACATTGGGCCAATAGAAATTCTGGGACAATCACTGCATGGTGCACATGATGCCCAGATGTCCGGACATGGGGATATCATGAGCAATCTTGAGCAACCTGTCACGGTACCCCTGGAGAGCGACAAGATGCCTGCCCATCACCCCTCCCTCTGTCCTTACATCCTGTGTATACAACAGTCCATTGTCTCAAAATACTCTGTGTCTTATGTCACCTCCCTGTGCCCCATCAGATTCTGCATAAACTCTCAGCCTCTCCAAACTAGGGTCAGTTCTCTGAGCAGCTGCAAAATCGTCACATTTTCCCAAGGCATGGGGCATGTCCCCCTTCAGTTTCTAAACTGGGGTCCCTAGCTCTAGCATCTGGGCATTCAGTGTCACTGCCATCCCTAAGCTTCTGACCATTTGTTACCCTTCCCTCTTCTGAGTAACCTTCTGTAGCTGTTTGGTGAGCTGCTACCTGGGGAGGTCCTACCTCCCTTTCACTATTCTCCATTTCAGGAGACACGTACTGGAGAACCAGCCTCCAATTTTTTCCACAGGGGCTTCTATGGGGCTCAGGGAACTACAAGAGACATTTGACATTTGACTTTGGGTAGCCTACACACACCACCCCCTTCTGGAGATTGTTCCCTATACTCACATCCAGAGCAAGGATGTCTGCCAATACCATGTTTTGCACCATCTCTCCTGTCTCACCCTAGTCTAAGAGAATGCTAGCAAGTGAAAGAGTTTTTTTCTTCCCCAGTGAATCCCCTTATTGCAAACTGATTAGATACTGCATAAGCTGTTCAAGCCCAACCAAATCCCCTTTTACTAAGATAAGACCCCCGTGTTCCTTAACCTATGGGTCTGCACCCCATTTACAGTAACTGAGTGTATGTGCTCCCTCATGTTTACAGGCATGCTTTCAGGGATACACAGTGAACCCAACTCTGTTTGAGCACCACTTTGCCCACTCTGTACCTTTTTAGGACACTGTCTAGCAAGATGCCCTGGCTGTTGACAAAACCAACAGTCATCATTTATTTTATCCAAGAAATCCCTTTTTTGTAACTTGGGGCTTCCCCTCTCTGTGGCAGCAGTGAGGGTTTTAGCTGTCCTGAAGGCGTGTTTTCCCCTTGCTGCACTGCCACACCTGCTCCACTTCCTTTTAGAGCAGGCCTGCTCCTGGCATAGCGATCCAGAGGTCAGCAGCCTGCTGTGCTGTTTTTGCATCTCTGTCCTGTAGCCAGGTTTTTAACTCTGCTGGGCAAGCTCAAAAGAACTGCTCTAAAAGAATAACCTCCTCAATTTTCCTTACAGAGTTTGCTTCCACCCCCTCCCACCAATGCTTTGAAAACTGATGTTGCTTTGTGGCTAGTTTAACGCTCATGTCAGAGCTTTTTTGGAGTTTATGGAATTTAACCTTGTTGGCCTCAGGAGTCAGTTCAAAGTTTTTAAGTAAAGCAGTTTTAAGTTTCTCATAGTCTTGGCTATTACCATTATCCAGTTGGCGTAGCACCTCATGCCCTTTACCAGTAAGTAGCGGGAACAGCTGGAAGTTTCAGGACTCCCTGGGTACCTTGGCCTGGATACAGGCCTTTTCAAACAAATTCAAAAATGCATCCATATCCTTCCCCTCTTTAAATTACGCTATTAATTTGGAACTTAATTTGTACCCCAGTGCTGGAGTTTCAGATCTATCCCTGCCACTTACCTTCTCTGGCATTGGACATTGGAGTCTTAGCCTCTCCAGTTCAAATTCCCTCTGGTGCTCTCTCAGCCTCTCTCTGGTGCTGTCATTCTTGTAACTGCATCTTAAACTTCCTCTGCTTGAATTCCAGTTCCAATTTCCTCTACTCCAGCTGCAGCCTGATCCCTTCCAGCTCCAGCTTTGTGATGGCCTTCCCCTGGTGCTGTGGCTCTGGGTTCCCTTTGGTCTCACCATCCTCCTCCCTGGGACTGGACTCTGTGACATCCCTTGGCACCCCCACACCCAAGGTCTGGTCCCTTTCAGTAACCTGCCATGACTTGAGGGTCGAGACAACCGCTTGCTCATTGGCTTCCATGAGAGCCTCCATGAGGTGCTTTTTGGCTTGCCCTTCATACTGGACCCCTCTTTCCTCACACAACTGCCTTAAGTAGTCTGTAGTAGATTCACTGTAGTTGGAAGCCATCTCCTTCCCTAACTACTATTACACTAGCTTACACCAAGAAAAAGGAAAACAGGTAGGGAACTTTATACTGTGACCAAATTATTTTTTCCAAATCTTTGCCCTGATTGTGTGTGGATTGTTTTCAGTTTATCAATCTGATACACTGGCCTCAAATCCAACTGTTATGCCTGTGCCACCAATATCTCTCAAATCTCACTGCTACCAGCTCTCTTGGACCCCACCACTGCCACCAGATCTGTCTCAAACCCACTCCTGAGGGTCAGGTCCACTGAGCTCACAGTGCCCACCCATAAGTGCAATCTCTGACAGGGAGGGGGAAACAGGGGATACCCTCTTCATGTCCTTCTATAGAACTCACTGAATTCACAACTAAACGCTCACCACAAAGTCCCAGGGTTCTCTCTTTACTCTGGATCAGAGTACAATACTAGCCCCGAGTCTTGTAGCCTAATATGAACCCTTCTTGGTCATTACACAAAGGGAGAAGATCCAGACATTACAACCTCTTCGGGGTAGCATTGTAACTCTGATTGTGCCTTCTCCCACAAGGTGTGCAATAACCTGGTTCAAATTCCCACAGACCCTTCCTTGAGACTTCGTTATTACCCCTATCTTTATCCAGACTTTCCCTTTTCATACCCTTTGTTTGATTTTGTAGCTTTTGATGGCACCCCTTAGCAATAACAGTTTAGTCACAGATTATTACTGAAACATCCCACAATCACACACACAATATAGAAATCTCACTCAAGTAGCTTTCTTAAACAAAACAAATGTCTTTACTAAATAATTAAATAATTATCATACATTACAACAAAAAGGCTTGATCAATTTGGTCACAGACTAACACAAATAAAAAGTGGACATGTACATACAAAATAAACACCTTAAAACTGTTAGCTAAGTTCTACCTTAAGTTTGTAGTGGATTGAAGTCCAGGAAAAGTAAATGAAAGTTTTAGTTTCCTTTGATAGCAGTCTTGCTTCTTGTTTGTCAGGAGAAGCGTGTCCCTTGAAGATGCTCAGCAAAATGAGAGAGAGACCCTGGTTTTCAAACTCTTTATATAGCATCAAAATCCCTGGTCTGTCCTAACTTATAGGCCAGTAGATGTCACTCTTGCGCTTTCCCAACAACACAATTTTCTGGTTACCTTTTGATGTCATACTTCCCTGACAATTATGACACCTGTAAGAGAATTCACAATAGCCTGGCAGAATGGATATTTCTGTCCTTTCCTTTCATCTCATCTCATTTCATCAAAGGTAATATGCCATGACAGTTTCCTGGGATCAAAGCATCCTGCCTTTGAGGTGAAAAAGGGCTAGCTCCTGAACATTTTATTTACCTCTGTTTCCCTCAGTTAGTTAACCAGGGAAATACCCTTTGATCTACTACCCCCAAGCCTTTGACAAGTAATTGTCAGTTTCTTGGCAAGCAAGCTGGTTCCTCTCAGGTCAGAAGAAGGTCAAACATTTGAAAAGAAATCCAGTCTCTGTCACTATCCTATAACACCTTTCCTTAACACTGGTATTCTTGTGGCATGTACACATATACAAAATATAACAGAATATAACACCATATATCTGTACATCTGACTGGCAGTGGCATAGCTCACCACTGCTCCCACCCATTGAATTGCAGGCACAGTCTTTGAATTCAATGGGCTTACACAACTTCGTGGGGAGTTATGCTTGTGCAACTTTGTTGGTAGTCTGAAGGTATTCGAAAGAATGTGCTGTTAATGAGGGGAAGCCTAGAGAGGAAGCTGAATCCTTGAGGGGTAAGGCAAAGGAGTTGGGCTCTTGAGGGGCTGGGACTTTGAGTTGTATGATCTTCACCCTTGAGCAGAGGAAGAGTAGGAAGTGGAAACCAGGCAAACCTTAGGTGGCAGTAGGGGGAGTAGCTTTTGAAGGTGTTGTTGACGTGGTCTGCACAGGTAAAGGAGCCCCCATGGACTTAGAGGCCCCACCCTCAGGCAGCTGAAGTCTTAAATACAACATTAAGAGGTGCTGCTGAGTTGATCTGCACAGCTAAAGCTTCCCCCAGAGTGTAGGACATTTTCACCCAAAGGGCAGATGGAGAAGAATCCCACTCGAGTTGAGGGACCAACCATCAAGATGCAGACTTCAAGGGGGCAGAGAAAGACCATTGGCTTAACGGGTGAAGCTCTGGAAGCCATGCTATGTTTGTGGCTGGCATGCATCTGAATGCAGAAGTAGTGTGAGACTGATGGCAAAGACTGATGGCCATGAGTACATGGAAGAAACGAAAAATAAGTAAGGCTGAATGGCTGATTGAGACATCAAATGACAACTTGGACAGTGAATGAAACTGAATGGTACGAGTGTGGACTGAATGATGAATGCATGCAAAGCAGTTCCATAAGGGAGGTTAGTGTCAGTTGTTGATGCATTGCAAGTCACATAGGCTGAGGCAGTCGAAACAACAAATGAAATAGCTAGGGAAAGCAGAACTATATGGGAACTGAAAACTAGGAAGCAGTAGCTGCTGAAACAAATGACAACATAACCTAGAGGACAGTGGCTGCCTGGCTAGGAGCCAGGTATAAACATTTAAGTATTGTAGTTGAACTGGAAGATTGCTAAAGGTATGGAAAAAAATTGTAAAATGGGAGCCTGAATAGCACAAGTCAAAAACAAATGATGAAGGCAGGATGCTGGGAAAAGTAGAAGGCCCAAAAAGAACCAAAACTGAAAGAAACACCAGGTACTGTACATGAGAACTGAAGTGCAGCAGGAACAGGTGACCTGAGAGAAGCACAAACTGCAGCCAGGAAGGTAGAAAGCAAAATACTGATGTAGAAAGCTGGAGAGGCACAAACCAAGCAGAACGATGAAAATCATAAAGGGAAAGTGGGAGACAAACACTGGGAGAAGGGTTGGGGGACGGAGCCCCACAGAACCTCTGGCTGCAGCAAAGAAACAGTACTTTGCTCAGGTGGAGGGGTGGGTCATGGCTGGTTGCTTACACCCACTGAATTGCAGGCATAGGCTTTGAATTAAAACTTTTTATTACCTACATTTTTGTACCTTAGTTATGTCTGCCCCACCCACCTAAAAGGTTAGAAGCAAGTTTATACAGTTGCTTCTTCTAGTGTCTTTGGAGGAGTAGACTTAATCCTATAAAACATGGTGACATATATCTTAATATTAAATCTGGAGGCTTAAAGATGCTCAACCCTTTAGTCTTTTTTATAGCAGTTTTCTGTTTGCCAACATAGCTCCTCTGTTGCAAGGGTCTACACAGTTGTGGGTGTCCTGGGTTGCCTACCAGGTTGGGAACATTTTGGAAGAATGGAGTAGGGGTAGATTCTGTCCAAAGAATAAGAGCTCCCAGCCATTACCATATTACAGACAGGACTGTTTTTGTAAGGCTAAACAATGGAATATTTAAAAAAAACAGATATTAACCAGTACTAGGAAAAGTTTATATAATGACATTCTGGCTAGGAACTGTTATGACTATCCAGCTTTTTATAGAGGTTCTCGAGAACAAATGTCCATAACAGCTCAAAATCTGACTGATACACATGGGATACGCTATGGTTATGCTGTAACAGCAGACTAAATGTTAAAAACAACACAAAACACAAATACAAGAATGTTATTGTCCTAGACATAGTTGTATAGCAGTACTATAAATTAAAGACCATTTATATTTTGACAGCCCATTCATTAAACAGTTTCAAGTTTTGTTATCATTTACATGGAAGATGCCTTTATTTCTCTGTTTGACATGTGATGAACTCATTTTAGGTCTTTTTTATCCAGCTTGAAAACAGGTTGATGACAGGACTATGATAATTATTTTTTCATTTTTAAAATACTGAAAATGGCAAGCAGATGGTAGATTTGAGTTACAGCAACATTAAGGCCCACATATTCAGACTAGATGTGCCACACATCCCTAGATGCACTGCACATTTCTGGATTTGCCAGGACTGTTAGGGGCATGGCAACATTCAGAAGCCCTGATGCACCCTTGCAAACCCAACTCCTATTGCAATGCAAGAATGCAAATGAGGGGTCCCTCATGCATAATCCCCACATTACAATATTCAACCTCCCCTCCAAGCATAACTATGGCTGGCTACACCAGTGCATAGTTACACTTTTCAAACCCTACTTTAGCTATATGTGGGGCAGGCTGGAGCTCCACACACAGTGTCAGGCAGGGCACACAGCCCCCCTTCCCCCAAGCCCCAACTGCAAGTAGTGCACAGTACAGACTCAGCCCCATTGGTCCAGTGGTCTAGGCATGGCACGATCACCGTAGCTCTGAACTGACAGGCCCCCTCTCATGCCATGATCACTGTGCCCATGTACATACAATCCCCCTCACCAGCTCTGATCACCTGGGATTTTAAAAAAAATCATACAGAACCCCATTTCTGTCATGTAGTGGCCCCCTCCCTACTCCTCGATCACTCCTTCATGCCATCCTACAGCCACCACCCTGCTGTTGTATTAGTGCCCCCTCCCTTCTCCTCGATCGCTCCTTCATGTCACACTACGGCCACTGTCCTGCTGTCGCAGAAGTGCCCACTCCCCAGTTGCCCCTTCATGTCATTCTACAGTCACCACCCTGCTGTTGCAGAAGTGCCCCTTCCCTGGTAACTGATCACCCGTTCAACACAAATATATAACCCCATCCCTAAGTAGTGCAGATATTCCCCCCACACCCTGATCCCTGATCATGGCAAACAGACAAAAGCAATGAATGCCCTGGTGGTCTAGCGTTCCCCCATCCCAGTAGGGAGATACCCACCACCCCACTCCCACCCATCTTGTTCCAGGTCGGTGACTGGCACAACCCTCCTAACCCTTTTGCAGCCAGCCACTGCCTGAACTATACAGGAGCACATATAGTATATATAGCATGCACTCATTGATTGACCTCCCAGTGAGTGCATACTATATATTGCACATGCTCCAGTGCTGTTTAGTCAGTGGCTGGCCGTGGAAGGGTGAGGAGGACTGTGCCAGTCGCCATCCCAGAATGGGATGGGGGGAGCAGGGTGGTGGATCTCTCCCTACCGAGGTGGGAGGCGGTGGGGGGAATGCTAGACCACCAGGGTGTTCGTTGTCATGCGTCCTTTTGCCACGATTGGGGATCTGGTTGGGAGAGCATCTGCACTACTTGGAGATGGGGATTATATGTTGTGTTGAACAGGCAATCAGTGACCAGGGAGGGGGGCACTTCTGTAACATCTGGGTGGTGCCCATAGGATGACATGAAGGGGCGATCAGGGGGCAAGGAGGGGAGAATTTCTGCAACAGCAGGGTGGTGGCCATAGAATGACATGAAGGGGTGATCGGGGAGTGGGGAGGGGCTGTAATGCAACAGCAGGGTGGTGGCCATAGGATGACATGAAGGGGTGATTGGGGAGTGGGGAGGGAGCCACTACACTATGGAAATGGGGTTCTGTATGATATTATTTCCGGGTGATCAGAGCTGGGTGGGGGGATTGTATGTATATGGACACAGTGACTGGGGCATGGAGGGAGGGTTGTCACATTGATGCTAGGGTGGTCATGCCATGCTTAGTACACTGGACCACCAGGGTTTGTTTTGTGCTTTGTACGACTTGCGGTTGGGACTTAGGGGGGTGGGGGCTGGCCTGGCGCATTCCGCCCAGTGCAGCCATGCAAATGAGCCCATAATGGGGTTGAATGAGGCCCCTTTGTGCCTTGCATGCCCAATGGGCTCATTTGCATGTTTGGTCTGAATATTGCTGTTGGGGACTGGGGCGCATACTGGTATGCACCATGTATTCCCCTATGGCAGTCTTCAGCCCCACACCCTGGATGTGCCGTGTCATACATGGCAGCTGCTTGCTATGCACCATGAATCCAGGGTCCAATATTCAAACAGAATGTGCAATATGTTCCCATCGTGCATTCTGTTTGAATATCGCAACAGAGCCGGCCGGTGTATTTGCGCATTGCACTGTTATGCATGTGCATCCGGTTGGCTCTGAATATGGGGCCCTATGTGTCCAAAGTTGAACTAATGAATATTATTTAGGAGAAGATTAAAGCATTGTATACTCAAGAAGCAAGGAAAGTTACTTCAAAGCAATTTCAGATATGGTGGAAACATGTGAAATGGCTTCAGTACGCTGAACAGGACTGTAGTTGCACTAGTTTTGTACTAGACATCTTTTCTTAAGTTTCAATTTAATCTCGTTTTGGTTTTTCTCCTTATTTATTTTTGCATAATATTTAGAGATCAGTGTTTAATCTTTGTTTAGAAGTGCATGATCATTTGATTTTGTTTATCATTTCTGTTATAATTTCTTTTAATAACAAAAAAAATACCCCTGCTGTTCTTCATAGCTTTTAGTGGAATTTAGTTGTCTATATCTGTTTTCAGAAAAAAGTGCGTGTGTGTGTGTGGGGGGGGGTGGTATGTAAGTAGATGAATATCTTGGATTGTTAGGAATTGATTTCCCATGATATGATTAATTTTTATGTTTACGGCAAATGGATTACAAATGTATGTGGGATATTGTGATTGTAAGATGTACAGTATCTAATATTTGTATAAGATATTTTTCAAATAAAAATGCCCCATCTCTTCTCTCCAGTAGAGGGAACCGCTGGCCATTTGGCTGCTAGCCAAAATTACTGACCTCGATGATGGTGAGAAGATGGATGTGTTGGGAGCAGGTGAGCTAGCCTCCTTTCCTGTTTCCTTTCCTTCAGAGGCTGCTTCGGAGGAAGACACGAAGTTGGTGAACGTGACTGCTGAAATTGAAAAAGGACTGCAGCAGCAAAGCCCTGCAACAGAGTAAATAAGTATATCCCCTGTGGAGCAGAAATTAAAAGAGGAGAGACTGAATAGAGCATTAGAGAAACAAAGCAGCATCTTCTGTCTTGAAAGGAGATGGAAAATTATCATAAACACTGTCAAGCTGGCTGAGATCTTGAGTAATTCAAGTGATGACATGGCATCATTAAAGGAACAAAGCAGCTGAAATCAAGAAAACATTGAAATGGACAGAAACAGAACTGAGAGAAGCACAGTTAAAGAAAATGACAGTGTGATACCACAACAGGCTGTAGAAACTGCAGAAAAGTTAAACCCTCCTGTAGAGAAAATGGACAAAAGTGGACTGCAAACAGATAGCAAACCTGCTGCTCTTAATAATAATAATAATAATAAATAATAATAAACTTTATTTCTAAAGCACCTTTCAAAGATATCAATGCACTTTATATTGGGCACAGTATAAAATAACAAAGCACTTTACATCAAACACAATATAAAATAATTTAAAACATACAAAAATAAATTAAAACAACATTTAGTTAAAACCAACCATACAATCATCTAACCCAATAACAAATAATAATAAATAGTTTCCACTAATCATCCAGATAAGCTAAACCCCATAGGTAGGTTTTAAGATCTTTCTTAAATATCTCCACAGAGGTGCACTCCCTTAACCGGTGTGGTAGAGAATTCCAAAGAGTTGCTGCGATAAGAAAATGCTCTGCTACCTGAAGATTTTAATTCCCCTTGGAATTTAACAACCCCGTCAGCTGAGCGGAGCGATCAACAAGCAGTAATGCACCAGAAGTTCTTCAGATAGGACGGGCCCTGATCGTGAGGGGCTTTGAAAGTCAATAAAATGACTTTAAAGGTGATCCGCCAACGTATAGGAAGCCAGTGCAGTTCGCGCAGCACCGGAGTAATATGACTAGATCTCCTTGTCCCAGTCAATACCCGGGCTGCAGCATTCTGCACCAGCTGAAGGCAATGGATTTCAACCCCAGAAAGCCCAGAGTAAAGGGCATTGCAGTAGTCCAAGCGCGAGGACACAAAAGCTTGGACCAACGTTGGTAGGGAGTCAGACAGAACAAGGTGACGAACCCTGGCAATATTCCTAAGATGGTGAAAGGAGGTCCTGACAACGCCGACACTTGAGATTGAAGTGTCAGCCTATCGTCCAGGGCAATCCCAAGGTTGTGTACCTGTTCAGAGGGCAAAAGTGATACACTGCCAAGAAAAATTCCCGAAGGCGTGCCACCATGTGACCTCACTATCTGACCACCTGGGTCCACCACTAACACCTCCGTCTTCTCAGAGTTCAACTTTAACCAACTAGAATCCATCCACCCTTGGATTTCTTCCAAACAATTGTTAAACACCAAGAGTGCTCCATCTTGGTCAGGTGCAAAAGACAGGTATAGCTGGGTATCATCTGCATAGCAGTGAAACCTCAGCCCATACCATCTTATAACGTCTCCGAGGGGCAGCATGTACACTGCAAATAACATGGGTGACAGCACTGAACCCTGAGGCACCTCGCACAACAAAGAAGTTGGGCCGGAGGAATAAACTCCCGACACAACTCTCTGTGATCTCCCAGTAAGGAATGAAGTGAACTATTTTAAAACAGTTCCCGACATTCCACAAATTGACCTCAGGAGTGCTAACAACACCAAGTGATCCACAGTGTCAAAAGCTGATGAGAGATCAAGAAGAACTAGAATAGAACGTTTCTTCTGATCTCTCGCCCTCAGAAGATCATTAAGCACCTGAACCAGCGCAGTCTCAGTGCTATGTCTTTTCCGAAAATCGGATTGGAAGGTAAGTAGATATTATGGATGGTTAAATGGTCTTCCAGCTGGCTGCTACACCTTCCGATAACCTTCCCAATAAAGGGAAGATTAGAGATAGGTCTGTAGTTTGAAAAACAGTCTGGGTCCAGAGTAGCTTTTTCAAGAGGGGTGTCACCACCTCCTCTTTCAGGGAGTTAGAAAACTCCCCAGACTCTAAAGAACACCAGACTATTTGAACCATAACTGGACCAATGATCTCAAAACAACCCAAAATTAGGGGAGTTGGTCCAAGGTCCAAACCACAGCTTGTAGGCTGCACATTATGGATGATCCTCATAATACCCACATCTTCCAGTCGGCAAAAGGAACTCCAAGAGAACTGAGGTATTGTGGGCTCACGCTGTTCCACACCAACACCCTTAGAGATTACTGGATGCAAGTCCACCCTGATGTCAGCCACCTTAGTTGCAAAAAACCGAGCGAGCTCCTCACACTCTAATTGTGAAAAGGCTTGCAGACAGGCTGGGTTGCACAGTCTGTCTACAGTCCGGAACAGCTGAGCTGTTCGATTACGTGCAACTACAATCTCCCTGGACAGGAATTCTGCCTTCTTATGGGTGATTGCAGATTGATAGATAGAATAATGTTCCATCAATCTAAGGTGGTCGGCATCAAGGCCGGATTTGCGCCAACAACGCTCTAACCTTTGCCCCTGTCTCTGCAACTCCCTCAGAGTCTCATCAAACCAAGGGGACCTGGGGTGAAGGGATAGGGGATGCTCACGAACAGGAGCAATGAGATCCAGGGTGCCAGAAATGGCCATATTATAGGTCACCACTAGTGCCTCTGGGTCATTGCTAGTCAACACAAGGGATGAAAGGTCAAGGACTGCCGCAAAGCCCTGGGAAGTAACATTCCATAATGGGTGGTACCTGACCATCTCCACAGGGGAAGGTCTTCTCAGGGGGGTGTAAAAATTGAACCTCACCATGTGATGGTCAGACCAAATGACTGGTTCCACCCCATCGGATGAGTCAATCCCTAAGAGGAAGACTAAATCCAAAGAGTGTCCAGATTTATGTGTAGCAGTGGAAACTACCTGTGTAAGGCCCAAAGAAGACATAAGTTGGAGGAAGTGATGACCAAATTGTGAGAGTTCATCATCGACCCAGGCGTTAAAGTCGCCAAGAACCATCAATCTGGGCAACTCAAATGACATATCAACGAGGAAGTCTGCTACTTCCTGTAAGAAGCGTTTCCCATCTCCGGGTGGATGGTAGATGAGAACGATTCGAATGCTTACACCTGCTACGCTACTACTGTACACTCAAAGGATTCAGCCTCATTTACTACCACATTCGTGAGGCCCAATTTAGTCTTAAAACAGACTGCCACCCCCCCCCCACAGTCCAATCTTGGGCAGTGTATCACCGAGTACCTGGCTGGAATCATGGCCTCTAAAATGGGGCCCAAATTTTCATCCAGCCAGGTCTCGGTGATGCAAGCCAGGTCAGTCGAACCAATAAGATCAGCTAAAATAGCGGTCTTATTCTTAACAGACCTGGCATTGCATAACACTGCCCGAGTTGGACAAACCTCGGAAACTGTCCGGCCTATCTGCCCACTAGATTCAGTAGTGCCCTTGGGTATGGGCACCAGACAGGGAAAGCCCCGGTCTGGATTCCATTTCGTCCCAGGACGCCTTCTGGACTTAGCAACCCCGATATGGTGGCCCAGCTCTTTCATCCTCTCCTGTTCACCCACCCCTGCCCTCCTCACTCTCCTACGAGCAATCCCCAGTGCTCTACAGCGCTGGTATGTCTCGAACTGTAAAGGAGGAGTATAAAAAGGGAGGAGGGTGCGAAGGGAAGACGATGAATAATACACTGCCGTGGAGCCCACTGACCAACACATGATTCAGGTCAAACTAGACAAAATAATATAATATCTAACTAAAATAATCTAAAGCTCTGAATACTTATACTTAAAATCTTAAAAACCTCCAAAACAAAAAACAACCCAATAAAACCTACAAAACCACCCTCCTCCCCAAGTAGATAGACTTCAAACCCGGAACAACAAAATAAATAAAATAAATAAAGAATCCTCTCTCACAGGATAAAATACATATAAGAAAATAAATTCCCCCCTGCCCTCACACAGCCGAGAGAGAAGAAGAAAGAAATTGGGCACTCCCACTACCCAAAATACACTCAGTAATCAAACAAAAAATAAAAATTTACAAAACTACACAATAAAACAAAAGAAAAATAAATACAAGTATCCTGGTCCTCTCACCAACCAGGAGACCAAAAAAAAAAAAGAAGTCTGGGAAAGAAGTCAACCAATGGTAGGAGAAGTTGAGGTAAATCCAACCGTGGCTTTAAATAATTAATTAAATCCAAAAGTCATGGTGAGTCTAAAAACCAGCAGACTTTCAAACCAGGTGCTAGTACCTTTCAAAATCCAGCTGATAACAGGAGCGGCTCTCCCCCCTTCTTAATATGGTCACTGAAAAGGTTCCTTTAAAAGACCGGTTCTTCTCCGAATAATTAAATCCTCAAGACCCAGGCCCGACCACCTAGGTAGAAATCAGGTCATGAAGCTATAATCTAAAAGGACCCAAAAGGAAAATGCAAATCCCCAGCCCCCAACAGGAAAGAAATCCACAGAGAGAGCAGACCACCCCAGGAGGGGAACCCGAGATCTCAACCGCCCACCAGCCGTCGAGATCCCCTAACCAACAACCACTGAGAAGAGTGGCCCTCCGGCCAAAATTCCCGTGGTTCCTCCTAAGACGGCCAAAACATTCACAGGGAGTCACCCACAGCAGGGGAGGGGAGCACTCTCCTAATCATACAGAAAAATTCCCTGTGGCCATAACATGCCACAAAAGTGTCCAGCATCAGAAAGATAAGGAACAAATTTTATTTAATAGCCCCCAGGCCCCAGATACTCTCATCACCCAGACCAATATAGAGGGCAATAAACAAAAACTACAAACAGGAGAAATCTCCACTCACGGTCCGTCAGTTTTCAAGGCTCCATTCCTCAGCCTTCTAAAGAAGTCGGTCCACAACGTCCATACAAAAGAGCCTAAATAGTACACCACTCAATGATCCATGAAC
The DNA here is from genome assembly GCA_016271365.2 of Neoceratodus forsteri. Taxonomy (NCBI): domain Eukaryota; kingdom Metazoa; phylum Chordata; order Ceratodontiformes; family Ceratodontidae; genus Neoceratodus; species Neoceratodus forsteri. The sequence continues at coordinate 814,372,073 of CM057453.1, read as the reverse complement.
CAGTCCAAGAGGGCAGGGGTCCACAGGCTCATATTCCTCAAGGGACTCTCCATCTCCAACCTCCAACATATTCCCGTAGTAAAGCAGGTCAGTTGAAACAATACCGCAAGGGTCCACACTCCAGTCCCTCAAACTCCCTGTATTCTCTCCTTCAAACATGTCATAGGAAACCAGAGCTGCCAGAGTCGAGAGGCACTTCACCCCCAACAGCTACAAACAGCAGCTCCGCGCTCACTCCACACGCTCCCGGCTCCCAGCACCAAAACGGTTAAACAAACAAACCGACGGGAGCAAGATCACAAAGGTCCACGAAAGTCCGCACTCAAGTCCCGCAGATGTCGGGTATGATCTCCTCCTGAATGCCACGGTAAAAACGGAGCCACCAAAGCTAAAAAGCTCTTCCCCAACAGTTTAAAATAGCAGCTCAACGCTCACTCTACTAGCTCCCAATAATAATCGAAAACAAAAACGCAAAGCAAATAGACGATTAAAAACATGAAAAAGCACATAAAACACGAAAGTAACACGTAAAAATGAAAAAGAAACTCGAAAGCACAGTTATTCAGAGCTCAAGCTCAGGCAGCTCACACGTACTGCCGCCATCTTGCCGCTCCATTCTTAAATCAGCCAGACATCCCGCTGTGAGAGAACAGGATCAACAAGTGACAGAAACAACTGCTGACAAGCCAAGTCAGCAACAGAGCTGAGGAAACCAAAAAGGGAGTGGAGGTTCAGGGAAGAGGGTGCCCAGAATGGATCCATCAAGACAAAGGGCCCAGTTCTCAAAGCTTCCTAGACTGGTGCCACAAGGAATGGTGCAAGGTGCTGTTTGTGCCAAAAGATGCACCAGGAGCAATTCTCAAATGCAGGCTGCATGCGCCAAAGGGGGTTTGCATCCTCCTTGCAGCACAAAATGGGCTGCGTCATGGCGCTAGGGGACTTGCGACACACACAAGCTGCTATGTCCCCTTATTCATGATTATCAAAATCCTCCCAGAGGGACTGGTCTAAGGGTACTTAGAAGTGTGTCCTCTGGGAAGAGCCCACCCTGGGTGGTAGGGAACATGTGCCATGTTCCCCCCCTCCCTATCTCCGATCTGCCCATGTAATAAAATATGTAACTTTCCCTGGTGGTCAAGTGGAACAACTGATTGTATAGAACGTGCTCAGTGGCAGATCAGTTGGCAGCCAATCATGGTGGAGAGCAGAGGGCTGTGCTGGTCGCTGGCTCAGGAATGGGATGGGGAGCAGGGTCGGGGGCACTGCTGGCTGGGATGGGTGGTGGGGGGGTCCACTTGACCACCAGGGCCAGTTATATATTTAGTATACAGGCAGATCGGGGTAGGGAGGGAGGGGAGTCTGCTTGACAACCAGGGAAAGATATCTGTTTATTGTAAGGGGAGACTGGGGATAGGGAGGGGGGTCCGCTAGACCACCAGGAAAAGTTATATGTTTCTTTCTAGGGGAGATTGGGGATAGGGAGGGGTGTCTGCTAGCCACCAGTGAGTTATGTTATGTACAGGAGACATCGGGGATCGGGGAGGGGGAGACACCAAGGAGGGAAAGTGTGTATGTTGATTTAGCAGTGATTTGCTCTTGGCTGTTGGATTGCGCTGGTCACTGTCCATGGGTGCGGCTGCTCCCCAACCTCCCCACAGCTTGCAGCAAACATTGCAGATGTGCCATCTGTTTGGTGCAGGCCACGGCTGCCACAGTACTTTGCCACTGGAATCCTACCCAATAGAGAATCAGGCACAGGTTCCCTGGCACACCAGCAGTCAGTGCAAGCTGCTGTTGTCGCAGCTTGCGCTGACCTTTGTGAATCGAGCTCATAGTATCTGCTGGAGATGTGGCCCCCCTCCCAGCTTCAGCTGCCCCACCAAGGAAACATTTTCAGAAATGTTGAGTAGAGGTGTTCCTGTTGGCAGCAAGCTGTAGGAAGGCTGATGATGGGGACTCCTGGGATCCCCAAGACTCTGAATGCTATAGTAGAGAGAACTGGGTGGTAAGAAACACAACAGTATGAAAGACACTAAAGGGGAACATTATATATAAACAGATTCAAGGCAATGAAATGGGGAAAATCTCAGATAATGCAGTGAAAAAATAAGTACTCAGTAAGTGAGAAAAACAATACGTAGGAAATGAATGTGGATAATGGAAATGGTGAGACTGAAACAATACAGGCAACTACAGTAACTGAGCTGCAGGAGCCTAGAGCACAAACTGATACAGAGATTGATGCAAGCTCAGAGAATGTATCAGAACCCGGGGAAGGAACTTCAAAAAATGCACAAACTGCACATAGAAGCCTCAGAACTGCCCCTTTAGTCACAAGGAGTGAGAGGACATTTAAGATGTTTGATTTATTTGCAAACATAGGGAGAGCTTGCACAAAGGAGAAGTGCTGTCAGACTCAGATATCAACAAGATTTAGACTCCTGGTCTCATTCACAAGGACAACTTTGTGAATCAAAGCTTACAGTACACACTGCAAGCCCATTGGTTGGCAGTGTCGACCAATAATATTGTAGTGCATACTGTAAGTTGTCATTCCATGATGACACAGTTGGCGGGCAGCTATGGAGGTGTACGGGTGGGTTTTGCTGCCCGCTGGTATCATTGGCCAATGTGGGACGGGGGAGTGGGGTGGGGTGTGGGTGCTTTAGTGGGTGGAGGGGTGGGAGGTCCACTGGACTACCAGAGAAATATGGGGAATACTTTTTCTGTTACGATAGGGGCTGGGGGGGCCACTAGCCTACTAGGGAAATACAGGGAATGTATCTTATTTTACAATCAGGGCTGGGAAGGGAGGTACCACTAGATTACCAGGGACAGTCAGAAAGTTACGCTACACTATGGATGGGGTTTGGGGCTGTGGGAGGGCCACTAGACTACCAGGGGCATATAGGGATATTATTATATTTTATGATCGGGGATGGGAGGGGGTCTGCTAGACTACCAGGGATGTTCTGGATTTCATATTGCATGCGGTTTGGGGGATGGGAGGAGGGTTGCCACTTGACTGTTGGGCCAGGCAGGCTGCTGTGCACATTCCTGCAGTGCCATGGCATGCCTGTGGGTGGCTGTCCAATTTAGGCCTGCTTTTCGCAGTGGATCTTTGTGCCGCACATCTCTGGACAGTGAGGGGCACATTCCCTCTGAATATGCTGCTGCCTGGCATATTCATGGGAACACCCCCTCCACCCGCGCTGCACCCTGGCCCATTCCCTCGTGGCCGGTGCATCCTGCCCTTCTGACTATCATGCTGCTGTGCATTGTCAGGGTTGCACAATGCATCACCCTGTGCTGCCAGGTTGCGCCATGCATCTCCTTTGAATACTGGAGCCCTGGAGTACAATTACTTCAAGATGTGAGGACATTTTTGCACACAAGCAGACTAGTAGTATTGGGGGAGATTTTATCTGTGATCTGGTCATCAGCAATAGGGGGTGAAAACAAAAAATATTTTTTGTGATACTGCATATGTAAAAGGCATGATAAATGTGGCTGACTTACAAGATGGCATTTTGTCAGTACATAAAACACCTAGGCCACATTTACTAAAGGAAAACAGGCCACCAGAATAGTTTTTTTTTTAATTTTTATGTAAGCAGCTGAAAATTGCAAATGCAAAACTATTGCAATAGAAACATCAGACCACTAAACTGGGTCAGAAACATAGTCTCATTGGGCTATGTAGAGGTCAGTGCCATAAAGATGTTACTGAGGGATCAAAGCCTCTGTTCAGTAAACTTATTTTATTAAAGTGTAAACAATGTAAATGGAACAGCTCACCCACAGCAAGCATGTCCATAAGGCAGAGGCTGGAGTTTGGTTGCAATAGAATCTGGCCTCTTCTGGGTTCATTTACTGCAGTTAACAAAAAGTTAGTAAGTCCAAATCATCCTATGATACAAGGACCTAAAAGCCAGCTGTATATCTGACTCAAAATTACATCATGGCTCCTGCCTTGTAGGAAACAGTCCGTAATTCAAGTGCCAGAAAAAACAAACTGGTGGCCCAAATGCACATCGAGCATGCTGGAATGAAGTGAGAGAGAACACACTTTTGTATTGCCTAAACAGTCATCATCAGAGCATCCAGATTCTATTAATTAAGCAACAGACCACTACAGGGAGTGGGTATATTGATAGATTTACCACGCCTGGTGTGGTTCGGTCATGAGGCGCAGCTGAGTAACTTAACCACACCAGAAGTGGTAAATCCACTCCGTATCATGGTATATTGCTGTTATACAATGTTCAACTTGTTTTTTTGTTTTTATAATGACAGAACACTTTCACAGTGGGTATACTGGAGGATTTACCACAGTCATGTGATCTGTTTTGACCAATGAGGTTACAGGATTTTCATACCCCATTGTATAATATAATATAATATCTTTATGGTGCTGACCTCTACATAGTCCAGTGAGACTATGTTTCTGACCCAGTTTATTGTTCACACTCCGAGTTGTTGTGCACATTTCTGAGCCTAGTGTAAGCCCCATCTCCCCTTCCTTTCTGCTATATAAAAAGAAACATCAGACCATTTGACTGTATATTGTAACTGCATTGCAGAACCACAACCCCCCAACAAGAAACCATGCAAACCGAGCACTACTTTACTTCACGAACAGAAAGTATCAGAGAAATGGTATGATGTATTTCTAGCAAAATGGTCAGTGTTAAAAAAAACATATGACAATCTGGGGATGTGGTGGGAAGATTCTGAACAGTAATTTTGAGTTTTCTGTCAGAGGAATGCTAGGAAGCTGGGAACTGACAAATACCTGCATTATTTAAAACTTAGAACGCAGCTGCACAGATTAATATCAAGAATGCATGAGAGTGGGACTGACCCGCTTACTCATGTAGAGAACATTAAACAACCAAATGAACGAATATCAGTATGACAAAGAAACATCTCTGGACAAAAAGTAACGTTTGGGACTCAAGGGCAAAAAACAATCTCTGGACAGCTTTAACGCTTGCCAAGATAGAGTACAGAAGAGGATAATGATAGGGTTAAGCGAGGAAGAGGGAGAACAACAAAAAACTGATATCCAAGATATGATGAATATGCTGCACACTTACATAGAAAAAAAATCCAGTACAGCACAGCACAGCACAGCACCGTCATCCAGAACACACCCTGCAAATCCTAAGGATCTGGATATACCAGAAATGCTGGAAAATGTGTGGCAGTGGATGACACAGCCCATTCAGCTCAGGGAAGCAGAATTTGCTATTAAGGCTTTGATCAACAATACCACCCCAGCGACTGATGGTCTACTATCAGAATTGTATTAAGTATTCTTGTCTCACTTAGTTCCAGCATTACAAGTCTTATACACTCAGATACTGATCGTAGGGACATTGCCACAGTCAATGACACAAGCACTGCTTATTTTACTGTACAACAAGCATTTGTCAATGCCGAATGTTTGCTTGCTGGCATTGGCATTCATAGTGTAGGAGTTACAGAGCTGCATAATAGGAATGGTAGTGAAGTATTGAACTGAAGCCAACCCCACCACCACCCTGCAGAGAGTGACAGGCATTGGGGTGTGCCTTTGGGTCATCGGGCATAATGACCACGCCATTTCACCACACCCCAACCTGCAGACACTGACAAGTGTCACGGTGTGCCTTGGGGTCTTTGGCCCTTATGCGCACCCCATTCCATCAGGAAATACGGTGAGATGGGTGCAGTATAGGAGAATGGGGTAACGTTTGGGCCCAAAGAGTCCAAGGCACACCTTGATGCCTCTCACTGGCTGCAGGGTGTTGTTGGGGGTGGAATGGTATGAGTATTACAGGTAAGAATCCCAAGTCACACCCCTGATGCCTGTCATTCTCTACAGGGCGGGGAGTTATGGTCGGAAACCCTAACGCCTCAGGCATTCGTTGGTATTTTCACTCCAAATTTTCAACATGTTTTTTTGTGACCCCCACCTCATGAACAGTGGCAATATCAGTTTGTTAGCCAAAAACTGCTTTTGCACAGTGACTACGGCATTTGGCACTACAGGTGCAAAAAAACATTCTGAACAGGATGTGAAAAATGACAGCGGTACTGTTCATGGGGAGGTGTAAAAAATGGCAATGTTGAAAATCTGCTGTGAAAATCTTAAAAATACTGGTGAAGTCACGAGCGTGCATAGAAACTGTGCAACGCACGCTCATAATGTAACTAGTTTGGGGATTTTTTTACAGCAGATTGTTAACACAGGCATTTTGGGACCTCCAATCATGAACAGTGTCAATGTGATTTTCTTTATCTGTCCCGAACAATGATTTCCCACAGCAACCACGCATTTCTGCGCTGAAAGTGTGAAAACACATTTCGGCCATGTTGTGGAACATGACAGCTATACTGTTCATAAGGAGGTGTGGAAAAATGCCACTGGTGAAAATCTGGACTGAAAATATTACAAATTCATGAACTTACGAGGGTGCGTGGAAACTGCGTAATGCTCACTCGTAACACAGTCATTTTATGGAGTTTTGTCACCAAATTTTCAACATAGCCATTTTAAGACCTCTGCTCATGACCAGTGTCACTGTGATTTTCTTAATCTGTCCCAAACATTGTTTTCGCACACCGACTATACCAGTGTGTGCTACATGTGCAGAAACAAATTTTGGGCGAGATGTGAAAAATGGTAGCTGTACTGCTCATAAGGAAGTGCGGTAAATGGCACTGTTGAAAATCTGGTGTGCAAATATTACAAATTCGCAAACTTGCCAGCGTGCGTAAGAACTGCTCAACGTGAGCTCCTAAAACAGTCATTTTGGGGAATTTTTTCACCAAATGTTCAACATAGCCATTTTAACACCTCTGCTCATAACCAGTGTCACTGTGATTTTCTTAATGTGTCCCTATGCATTAATTTGCACACCGACTGCGCCATTATGCGCTACATGGTGGAAACACATTTTGGGTGAGATGTGAAAATGACAGCTGTACTGCTCATAAGGAGGTGTGGTAAAATGGCAATGTTGAAAATCTGGGTGAAAATACTGGATCGGTGAACTCACGAGTGTGCGTAGGAACTCGCTGCAGCGCTACATGAAAACAGTTATTTTGGGAATTTTTTCACCAAATTTTCAACATAGCCATTTAAGACCTTGCTTATGAATGGTGTCACTGTGATTTTCTTAATTTGTCCCGTATATTGATTTACTTTACCGACTGCGCCATTACGCTACATGGGTGGAAACACGTTTTGGGTGAGATGTGAAATGACAGCTGTACTACTCATAAGAAGGTATGGTAAAATGGCAATGTTGAAAATCTGGAGTGAAAATTTTGAAAATTAGTGAACTTACCAGCATGTGTAGGAACTGTAGCACGCTAGTAAAACAGTCATGTTTAGAATTTTTCCACCAAATTTTCAAAATAGGCTTCTTGAGAGTCCACCTTATGAACACTGGCAGTGTCATTTCATTAATCAGTCCCAAAAGGTGATTTCACGCAGTGCCTACAAAATCACCCTTCAGGCCCGAATAACGCCATGACAGTGACAGCATTCATGAGAAGGGGTCCCAAAAACCCCATGTTGAAAATTTGGTGCAAAAATTCCAAAAAATGCCCAAGATATGCAGCAAAGTTGAAAAAAACCCTATCTATTACATTATACAGCTTACCGGCATTTCCTCAGTTCGCGGTCGGCTTTGAAGAGTGCAGAGCGTGTTCCCAGTCCACCAAAGATCATTGCCCCAGACTCAGAGGTAAGTATGGGGTGAGGAGTGTGGGGAGGCAAGTGCGCAGTGGGTGGGTGTGGGTGGGGGCAGGGAGACTACGAGGACCGTTTTTAATTTACAGTTTTTTATTATATGGGCGACGGGGCGTTACCCACGCTGGGGTGAGCTCCCAGCAAGGCAGCTGGAAAAGGATGTTGGGGGCTGGAACCGATGGAGGATTGGGTACCCCATAGGCTACTCTGAGACTAGTGTCACGCTGGGGTGGGCTCCAGCGTGGCAGCCTGTCTGTTTTGGAGGGCTGGAGCTGACGGAGGATTGGGCACCCCGTCGGCCCCCTGAACGTGTGCCATGCTGGGGTGGGCTCCCAGCGTGGCACCAGGAAACTTTTGGGGGTGTCATGGAGCCAGCGGGGCATTGGGCACCCGTCGGCCTATACTAACATGTCGTGGGGAGCACATCAGCCTTAATATGCGTGCATGCATGTTGAGGGGGGAAGCTCTGCTCTCTGAAGCAGAGCTCTCCCTTTCAACTGTATTCCACTGCATTTTCAGCTGTCATAGACAGCTGGAGCAGTGCTTGGTGCACTGTGACCGTGCCTGCAAACACACTGACTGAATTGGAAGAGGCTGACACACCTCTGGAAAACTTGGATGATGGCACTATGTTTCTTGCACACGCGTGCAAGCAAACATAAAAAAGGAGAAAAAACATCACTGACAAATCCGAGACTCTTGTGCCCATTAAATAGAGACCATAAAATGTTATGCAAAATATTAGTTGAACAGATTATTACAAGTAGCCTCTCTAGTGATATCATCATCACAAGGTAGTCCCAGAGCAACACATTCAAAATAGTTTATTAATCCTGAGAGAATTATTTGAGAGGGGGAAGAAAGAACTTTGTTCAGGATTTGTGCTTTCCTTAGATCAAAAGAAAGCATTTGACCAGGTTAACCACAACTATCCATTCATAATATTAGAAACCTATGGTATACAAAATTATTTTATATGGTGGATTAAGGTACCATATAGACAAACAGTTATGATAATATATATAAACTCAAGGTTAGACCTACCCACTGAGGCTAGAAGAGGTGTTCGCCAGGGCTACCCACTAAGCCCATTATTGTACTTATTTTCGCTGGATTCTTTATTAAGATGATGCAAAGAAATGAGAAAATTCATGGAATAAGAATGGCACAAGACATTGAGGACGTGAGGATTTTAGCACATGCGGATGATTCGTGCATTATGTTGCAAGCTGTTGTTTGAGGGGAGGAAACACAAAAAACTATAAATAGGTTTTCAGAAATGTCTGTTTCGCACATAAATTACAACAAGAGCATAGCTGTTCCTGTGGGGACCTCACCCCCCGCCAGTGAACAACAACCAAATTGCTGGGGTCAAATCATGTAATGAGCCAGTGAAATATTAGGCATCAATTTTACCCGCCCTGAGACAGCTCTATATAACTGACAAGAATGTTTGCAGAGTGCAGACCAAAAACTGGCTATATGAAAGAGTCAAAACCTATCAAAACATAAGAGGGTATATTTAATGAAGACACTGCTACTTCCTCAATTTATTTTTGTAAGCCACATTTTCCCACCACAAATGGAAATCAAGACTAAACTTTACAGTATGTTTTTTCCAAGGGTTTGTGGGATCCATACTTAACCCAACAAAAAAGAAATACTGCATATATAGATAGAGCTAATGGTGTGATTAATATGGTCAACCCAGTAGCATTCCTACATAGACAAAGAACCTCCATGCTCAAACACCGAGGCAAGGGCCACCCCAAAGGGCATCTGGCTGGGAAGCCAAGCCTCAAGAAAATACAAAATCACACATGCCCCCACAATGCAAAGCATCATGGGCTGCATATGCAAATCACCACAGAATGTTATGCTGGTCCAACTTTAAGCAGAATTGCATGGTGCCGAAAGGCCTCTCACCACAGTTTGCAAAGGGTGCTAACAGAAGACATAGACACGTGTTTCGTCCTACCAGGACTCATCAGTATGCCTCGTCTGTTTGACACCCCAGTGGAATGGACCAGCTACCCTTAAGGCAGTGTGCCTTGGATATATTGTGGTGAACCCACCAAAACAAAAAAACATTCAAAAGACAAAGAACCTCCGTGCGCAAACACCGAGGCACATGCGGATGATTCGTGCATAATCATAGACCTTTGGGGTGGCCCTTGCCTCGGTGTTTGCGCACGAGGTTCTTTATCTTTTGAATGTTTTTGTTTTGGTGGGTTCACCACAATATATCCAAGGCACACTGCCTTAAGGGTAGCTGGTCCATTCCACTGGGGTGTCAAACAGACGAGGCATACTGATGAGTCCTGGTAGGACGAAACACATGTCTATGTCTTCTGTTAGCACCCTTTGCAAACTGTGGTGAGAGGCCTTTCGGCACCATGCAATTCTGCTTAAAGTTGGACCAGCATAACATTCTGTGGTGATTTGCATATGCAGCCCATGATGCTTTGCATTGTGGGGGCATGTGTGATTTTGTAATTCCTACATAGTAGATGTATTGCCAGAAATGTAACTGCAGTAATCAGCGATACCAAGAGAAACTGGATCCCCATGTTTGGAGACTGGATAGTGCCCCTTTTACCAGATTGGGGACTATGTAGGATTTGATGTTTAAGAAAGGCTATGACCGTGTGGCCCTTAGTTATATAAACCTAGCATTTATTAAAATGCAAAAATGTTATTTATTGCAGGATGTATTATATCCAAATGGAGGCAGGCACTGTATGACATAATCATAGATCAAAATATTTCACCCCCATTGGTAATCAAAGAATATCCAGCAAAAGACATAAAGGAAGCTACATCACAATTGACTAATTGTAGAACACCAAACTGTATGTGGGATATACTATGGTTAAGCTTACCTGGGAAGTTAGCAGTAAAAGATTCTTTGAAATATAAAGCAATAAGCAATGGAAGAAAGTGACTGCCCTCACACAGAGTGTAAAGGAATCTTAGAAACATAGAAACACTTCTTGTTTGAATGCCAACATAGCTATAAGTCTTGGGCACAGATTAGCAGACAATGGAAAGATTGGTTGTTTGCCAGAGTAACTTAACAGATAGTGGTACTAGGTTCATATTCAATGAAATGGAGTAAATATCATAAAAACACACTTCAAGTCTGCTTTGCAATGTGTAGATATTACTTGTGGCAGGCATGCTGTGCCCTAACACTACAACAGAGATATCCTCCACAAACTATTATAGAAACGGTACAAAAGTACAGAAATGGTGCAAAAGTGTCTACAGAAAATATACTTGCATGAAATGTCCCCACTACCTAATAATAAGGTAAAAACACTATGGAGCCATTTTTCAAATAACTTATTTGAATAAACATAGAATGATGATACAATGTATGATAATGTATTACTGCAGATAAAATATGTTTTCTGCATTAATTTCCAGAAAAGTATGTATACCTGATGTAGGTTACACAGTGTATGTCTATCTTCTTCGGGATGTTCATATTTTTTCCTTCGTGTTTCTTGAGTTGCATGTTTTGTTATTTTAATAAACATACCCCTACTCTTCTGTAGGGGCAGCCCTTGTCTGCCTGGCTTTCAGCAAAGATGGTAGACATGGTAGATGGGGTAGAGGAGGAAGCATGAACTCCTCAGTTGCTAACCTGGGGAAAAGTAGTTCTTTTTTACCTGTTATTGTTTCAAGTGCGGTTTTGAAGGAAGTTACTTAGATAAGAACATATGAACATACAAAAACACCAGCAGAAACAGGCCATAATGGTCTATCAAGTCTGCTCGGGTGTGCAGCTCAGTCTATTTTACTGGAACTGCCCCTCCCTTACTCCCATGGGTTGTCCTTCCCTGCCTATCCCCCACCTTCCTCCCTCCATTATGACTCTCCTTTTTTCCCTGTTTCATCCCCTTTTAAAATTGCCTACCATTTTCAATGAGACCACCTCTTACAGCAGTTCATTCCGCTTTGAGACCACCCTTTCCATCAAAAAGTGCCTCCTCATTTCCTTCCTAAATCTACCCCCCCCCCCACTAGTTTCAGACTATGCACCCTTTTGGTCCCCTCTCTTTTTAAATTGAAAATGCCCTCCATTCCAACCTTGTTTAGACCTTTTTGGTACTTGAATGTTTCTATCATATCCCCCCCCCCACCTTCTGTCCTCCAGAGAATGCATATTGAGCTCCTGTAATCTCTCCTCATATGGTTTGTCTCCCAGGCCCAGGACCATATTGGTCACTCTGTGCTGTACCCCCTCCAGTAGTTTGATGTCTTTCTTCAAATAAGGGCACCCGAACTGCACACAGTTTTCTAAGTGAGGTCTCACCAACAACCTGTACATTGGCAGAATGACTTCCTCATTCCTGGAGGTGATTCCTCTGGCGATGCATCCCAGCATTTTAATTGCTTTGGCTGCTGCTTTACAGCACTGTGCAGAATGTCTCATGTCTTCCCTGACTATCAACCCTAGATCCTTCTCCTGTTCTTAACTGGACACCTGCACACCCTCTAGCCAGTAGCTTGCTCCAGAGTTCCTAGCTACCAAGTGCATGACCTTGCACTTCTTGGCATTGAACCCCAAATGCCTGATGCCAGACCAGTTTTTGAGCCTTAGCCAGATTCTCCCTTAAATCCTGTATCCCCTCCTCTGTCCATTCTCCCACAGAGCTTAGTGTCATCTGAGAATAGACAAGTTTTACTTTTGACCCCATCCGCTATGTCACCAATAAAGATGTTACATAACACTGGCCCAAGTACTGAGCCCTGTGGAACCCTGCTGGTTTCAGGTCTAGGCTTGGATAATCCCCACCACCACCACCATCAGCCTCTGGTGGTTCCTGTCTTGCAGCTAGTTCTTGACCCACTCCAGCAGCTTGTCCCTGACTTCCAGGTTACTCAGTCTGCTGAGCAACCTTCCATGTGGCATGCAGTTGAAGGCCTTACTGAAGTCCAGGTACAGGACAGCCACCAGCAGGCCCTTGTCCAATGATCTAGTGACACAGTTGAAAATGTCTGACTATCAGGTTGGTTTGGCATGATCTTCCCAAGACAAACCCACACTGCCTATTGTCCTGGAGACCATTTACCTCCAGAAAGTTCACCAGTCTTTCTTTTAGAATGGTCTCCATTAATTTGCCTACAATGGAGGTAAGGCTGACTGGCCTGTAATTGCCAGGTTCCTGTCTGGGACCACTGTTGTGGAGTGGCACCAAATGTGCCATTCTCCAGTCCTGAGGCATGCACCCTGTCTCCAGCAAGGTGTTAACCAGATCCACCAGGGGGCCAGTCAGGTCCTCCGCTAGTTCCCTCAGGACTCTCGGGTACATGCCATTTGGGGTAGGTACCTTGTCTACCTGAAGAGCCTTAAGACCCTTTAGTTAGTTTTTGTTGACCGGATAAGTGCACTAGACAAATCCTGACTATTTTCAGGCATGACCCTGAGGAGGGGGATACAGATGAATGCCAACCGACCTTGAACCAGATTAAGCTGTTGGTGGTATTTTTAGTGAATGAGGGAAATTTTGGCCAGGACACCAGGCAAATTCCCCTACTCTTTTCGATCAGTGCCATGGGATCTTTAACATCCACCTGAACTACCACCAGTCCAGGCCGATGGGACCTCAGTTTAACATCTCATCTGAAAGATGGCACCTCAGAAGTGCAGCACCCCTCTCATACTGCACTAGTGTCAGTACTGGGATATTAACCCAAGTGCCAGATGTGGGAACTGAACCCACAGCCCTCTGATCTCCCGGCCTCAGAGGCGAGTGTGCTACCTACTGAGCCACTGACACTTTAAAACCCTGTTTTCCTGGATCTCCCCATCTATTTCACCCCTCCCCCCATTCAAACCCCTAGTTTTCCCTGTGGCACAAGTCCATCCTTTTCCCCTAGTGAAGACAGAGCTGAAGTACTCATCCAGTGCCTCCACCTGATCCTCACTGCTTTCCACCCATCCTCCCCCTCTTAATCCTGACAACCCCATCCTTACAGCTCATTCTCTCCCTTATACAGTATATCTGAAAAAGTATTTTTCCCCTTCCCTGATCCCCTGAGCTAGCCTCAATTCTATTGCACCCTTTTCTTTTTAAAGAGCTGTTTGCTTCCCATGGCCACCTACTCCTGCCATCAGGTCCCCCACCATCCCCAGGCCCATCTGCTTCTCTCCCCAACATTGTGCCAGTGGGAATCTGCAAGGAGCGGGACCTGAGAACAGGGGGACCATCACATATGGCCACAGGGAGACAAGGGACCGATTCATGAAGGATGATGCAGGGCTTGTGCCAAGACCTGCGTCATCTGCAGTGTTTGGTGCAGCTACACCAAAGCACTTTGGCACATCGCAGCTCAATTCAAGAAGGGCTGGTGCATTTGCAATCTTTTCCACATTTTACGTCAGCTTGTGCCAAAGGTTTGGCGCAAGCCCCATAAAATGGATCCCCCTTGGATGCAAAGTTAGACCAGAGGGAGCTGGTCTAACTTGCTGCATCTGGCACACCCAATCCAGAACTGCAATCGGTGGCAAATGTCTGCCACAAGCCCCCTGCGCTGTATGTTCAGTGCATCAGGGACTTGTGGCAGACACAACTCGTTTATGAATAGGGCCCATGATGTTTTCTGTTTTTTTCCCTGCCCTCCCAGAGCAATGGCGGACATGGCAATCATGTGCACGTGGAGGTGCGTGCACACACCTGGAAGCTGAATACTTCTTCCACCATCCCCCATGTTACATCAGTCCTTTACTCTGCTCTGACACCCAAATTCCACTGGGTGTCAGCCAAGAGCAAAGAATTGTACCTCCCTAATCCAAGAGATGAGAGCAGCCCAGCGGCTGCAACAATCATCTCCCAGCCCTCCCCCCCAGCCAACCACCAGCAGCATGAGCTCGCTCCCAAACTTGAGTCATCGGTGTGGCACAAGGTGTGGTGTCCAGCACCTCAACCCTCAGCACCACTGGGATGGCCCACTCTCTTGAAGCCTGAGCAGCCTGGACCACCCTTCCTGCCTCTCTGGATTTCCCTGAGAAAACCTCCCTGTCCTCCTCTCTCACAGTATATTTGTACTTCTGAAAGGCTGCTTTATTTTCCCCTCACTTTCACTGCCACCTCCCTGTTGAACCAGCTTGGTCTCTTGGTCCTGGAATTCTTACTCTGAAACTTTATGCATGTGTTTGTGGCATCAATCCAACCCATCTTAATGATGGACCATTTCTGATATGCATCCATCTCCAGCCTCACTTTAGTAAGGTGCCCTATTAGGATGTCACCCATCCTACCAAAGATAACCCGCCTGAAGTCCACCACTCTTGTCTTAGTCTTGGCTGTTTCCTTGCCCATATTGAGGTAAAACCACACTGTGCAGTGGTCTCTGCCTGCAAGGGGGTCCTCCATTGCTATTTCCTGGACATGCTTTCCATCCAACAGCACCAGGTCAGTATGGTACCATCCCTGGTTGGTTCTGTGACCCCATGCACCAGGAAACACTCCTGGAAAGCCTCCAGGAGGACCTGTTCTCTGGAAGAGGAGGTAGCCAGGGTTCTCCAGTCAACTCCAGGCAGGTTGAAGTCACCAGTTATGACAATGTTTCCCCCTACTACTTAGCTTTCTGATCTGGTCCCCCAGCTCCCTGTCCAACTCCATGTCCTGTGAGGGTGGTCTGTACACTGCCCCCATTCTAACCTTTCTCCCTTTAGTGTTCTGAAACTGTACCCATAAGGCTTCAGTCCTGCCCTTCTCCTCCTCCTCCTCCTCCCCCACCAAATGTATATGATCCCTACCCTGATGAATAAAGTTACACCATCTCATCTCCCCTTCTCTCTGCCTTCCAGTACTATATGTACCAAGGGATAATGAGGTCCCAGTCATGGTATTAGGTTGCCCATATCTCTGTGATGGCCAATAGATGCAGAATAATAAGACTATGGACATGGATACAGAGCTACCTGTGCAAAGTGGTGCATCTTATCAATATGTTGAGATTCCAGAACTGGCTGCGACCACATCAGAGGCTGAAGTTGGAAGCTATGGAAACATTGGATCAGACAGACAGCCAACATAGTATGCTGAACAGTTGCTGAAGGTAGCAATGACTGAAAGAAAAACCCACCTTTAAAACTGCTGCTCAAAAAGGAAGAAAATATTGCCAGTCAGCTTACTGCACAGAGCCAGCTTGCCAAGTGCTGCAACTTTCACCAGGGAAAGACGCTACCATGATGAAACTGTATGTGGACAGGCACCAGATAGTTCTTCCCCATTCGACTATCAGCTGGCAGAGTGACAGCAGAGAGTTCAGAGAGAGAACGCTGCCACAGGGTGCCACACTTTGACAGATTACTAAAGCTCCAATGTGGACACCCAGATCCTACACCCAATGCTGCTCCTGGAGATGCTTGGAATCCTGAGGCTGCTCTGCAAGCTGCAGGTTGACCGAAGGATGTTACTTGGTCAGGGTGGAGGTTGCCAGGTGTAGTGACTGCAGCAGAGATAACGACAGCAGTGGAGCAAGAAAGTACACAGGCATGAATGCCAAATGTGCCTGTGTATGTCTTGCCTGCTTGGGACCATGCTGCATCTGCAAAAAAAAATCTGGGAGTAAGCCAGAGGACAGTATTTTAGCAGTAGTTTGCACCTGCTGGAAAAACTCCAGTACATGCTGATAACCTGGTTATGAGGGCAAAAGGACAACCATCTGAAATGCCAAAGTCTGACTCTGCCTTAGTACCACTCCAGAATGCTTTCCACAAACACAGAAACAAAATTTGCCAGCCGTTAAGGACTGCTTGGCCCACCTAGTCTGACCATTTTCCCTGCCCATAGTATTACCGCAGATCCTGCTTGATCTCTGGCTCTGGTCCATTCACCTCCCCTTCTTTTTTCATAAGATTTCCTTATGCCTATCCCAAACATTCTTGAACCCCACCACTGTTTTCACCCACATCACCTATGCCAGAAGACAGTTCCAGGAATCCATCACTCTTTCTGTGAAGTACTTCCTCTCATCTCTCCTGAATCTATCCCTTTTCAGCTTCTTAACATGCCTGTCTGTCCTTGAGCACCTTTTTGTTCTGAAAAATACTTCCATCTTGTGCCTTGTTTACCCCTGTGAGGTATTTAAAGGTCTCTATCATATCCCCCCCCCTTCCGGGGTGTACATATTTAGGTACTTTAGTCTCTCCTCATAGGGCTTCTGATGCAGACCCTGCACCATTTTAGTTGCCCCCAGCTGGACTACTTCCACTCTGTCTAAGTCCTTTTTGAGATGTCTCCAGAATTGGACATAGTACTCTAGGAGGGATCTCACCAGTGATCTATACAGAACCAGCACCACCTCCCTCTATCTGCTGGTGATACCCCTCCCTATGCACACAGCTTCCCAGTTGTGCTTCCAACTGCCGTGTTGCACTGCCTGGTCACCTTTAGGTCATCCAATATGATTATTCCAGGTTTGGTGATCATCAGTACTATCCCACCATTTTGTACTCTGCCTCTGGGTTTTTGTGCCTCAAGTGCGTTATTTTTGGACTTTTTCACATTGAAACACAGCAGTCATACCCTTGATCACTCTTCGAGCTTTGTCAGGTCACTGATCATCCTTTCC
This sequence comes from Neoceratodus forsteri, assembly GCA_016271365.2. Lineage (NCBI taxonomy): Eukaryota > Metazoa > Chordata > Ceratodontiformes > Ceratodontidae > Neoceratodus > Neoceratodus forsteri. The sequence continues at coordinate 814,354,738 of CM057453.1, read as the reverse complement.
ATCCTCTCTGGAGTGTCCACCCTATTGCAGAATTTGGTGTCATCCACAAAAAGGCAGACATTGCCTTCCAGCTTCTCTGCAATGTCACTTATAAAGTTAATAAAAAGGGACCAGTCCCAGCACTGATCCCTGAGTCACACCGCTGGTCACCTTTCCTTCCTCTGAGTGAACTCTGTTTACCACCACTTTCTGCCACCTATCCCTTAATCAATGCCTTACCCAGTTTACCACCTTTGGACCCACTCCCAAGGTACCCAGCTTGCTTACACACTGGGTGAGAACATCGTCGACCAGAACAACGCAGTCAAGATCTGCGTAACAAAAATGTTGTTTCTTTTGTTTTTGTGGGGGACTGTACCCCCACAGCCCCTCCCCGGACTAAAGGATTCTCACTCTTCGGGGGAGCAGATCATGGGGCAAGATGAAATTTGTGGGGCCATGGAATACTGTTTCCACGGCCCCTTGTAAAAAAATAAATAAATAAGTTCCGATTGCCAAAAATCTAAGAAGGCCAGAATTCGAACCTTGGTCTCCACTGCTGTCTGACCAAGCTATTCTATACCTCAGCCCTCCACACCACAGGAGCAGCTCAGCCAGCCTCCTGGAACTTGGTGCCTTTGTCCATTGTCAGCACCATGGACAGCGACCTGGGGAGCACTTACTGCAAGCGCTCTAAATCCCCTCTCACTGTCCATGGTAGCACTATCCAGACTAGCACTCAGTTGACTGGTGCTATTCTGTTAGCACTGTTCTAGGGGGTTACCCTTACTTACTAGTCTCCTATGTGGAATAGTGTTGAACACCTTACTGGAATCTAGGTAGACTACATCTACTGCTCCACCCTGATCTAGTTCCTTGGTTACCCAGGCAAAGACTCTATCAGATTTGTTTGACGTGACCCTCCCCCCATGAATCCATGCTGCCTTGGTCTTGTAACCCACTGGATTTAAGCTATTCCACAATCCTTTCTTTCAGCAGTGATTCCGTTAACTGTACCACCACCAATGTCAGCCTGACTGGCCTGTAATTTCCAGCCTCTTCCCTGCTACAACTTTTGTGCAGTGGGACTACATCTGACCTCCTGCAATCCTCTAGGACCACTCCTGTTTCCAGCGAGCTGTTAAATAGGATTGAAGTGCAGCCAGTACCTCCCTGAGCTCCCTCAGTACCCTTGGGTGGACCCCATCTGGCCCCATTGTTTTGCCCACTTTCAGATTTGCGAGTCCTTGAGGACCATCATCTCTGAAAACAGACTAGTGTCCACCTCCCTCCCTCCAATGCTCCTGTTACATTTTGTGGCCCCTCCCTGTCTCTTTTCTCTGTGGACACTGAACAGAATTATGTGTTCAGGATATCTGCCTTTTCCTGTTCCCCTTCTGCACAGTCCCTCCTTCCTTTTTTTAACCTTACAATCCCACCCCTGGTCTTCCTTTTTCGCTTACATACCTATAAAAATGTCTTGTCCCCTTTAGTTACTGCTTTGGCTAATTTCTCTTTAGTTTCTGCCTTTAAGGTCCTTACTGCTCTCCCAGCTTCACTCTGTTTCCCCCAATACACCTCCCTATCCTCCTCCCTTTGCATCTCCTTGTACCTTCTGAATACTACCCTCTTTGCTTCCACCTTTTCTGCCACCACTTTTGAGAACCACAGTGGTCTATTTTTCCTCTTTCTTTTGCTCTCTTGATTGGTGCAGAGGTTTGTTGCCTTCTTTTTGGCCCTTTTTAGTTTCCCTCATTGTTCCTCCCCACCCAGTGCATCCTCCCCTGCCAGGTCAGCCCTGCGGCATTCACCCATCTTTTTACAATCTGCCCTCCTGAAGTCCAGAACCCTCACCTTTGTGTGGTTTGATTCCACAGCCGTACTTATATTGAACCACACTGTACAGTGATCACTAGTGCCTCGGTGCCCCCCCACATTGATGTCTACAACACTGTCCCTGTCAGTAAGTACAAGGTTCTGTATTACCCTATCATGAGTGGGTTCATTGACTAGTTGCCTGAGGAACACCCACTGCAGGTTGTCCAAGATTTCCCTTCTTCTAGTGAAGCCACAGCTGGGAGGCTCCAATCTACACCTGGCAGATGGAAGTACCCCTCCAGCAGCACCTGCCCCTTTCCTGCCATCATGCCAATGGCTTCCATCAATACCTTATCTAACTCCTCCTCCTGTGCTGGAGGCCTGTAGATCACACCAGTGTGAATAGAGGCTCCATTCCCCATCTCTAGGGTAACCCACAGTACCTCTGCCCCCCCCCCCGTATCCTCTGTATCTCCATTGGTTTAATTCCCTCCCTCACATAAAGCACTACAACCCCTCCTTTCCTTCCTACAATGTACAGAGTATAGTCTGATATGGCCATGTCCCAGTCATGTTTTCAGTGCACCATGACTCAGTAAAGGCCACAGTATTCAGACTGGCCTCTGACACTGTGGCCCCTAGGTCTGGAATCCTATTTCCTAGACTTCCAGCATTCACACACTTGGCTTCCCAGGTTTTGTTACCACTCTGTTTCTTACCCCCCTTTTTTCCTTTTTGCGTTCCCTCCTTCCACACTCTCTTTTTAATGCATCATTTCTTCTACCCTGCTTCCTGTATTAATTTGCATCCCAGCGCATTCAACTCCTCTCGGGTTGTCAATACTCTCTACTTCAGTCTGGGATAGGAGGGAAGTTTATGCCTCCCCAAGCTCTTTCATCCCCCCCAGCTAGTTTAATTTATCGAACTAACATTTAAACCATCCACCAAGGACTGTGGTTCCCCTTCTTGATGGATGTAGGCCATCACCCCTGTATAGGCCCTTGTCCTCCCAGGTGGGTTTCCGAGTCCCACGTGAAGCCAAATTCCTCTCTGCACTATTTTAGGGCAGACTAGATGGGCCAAGGTGTCCTTTTCTGCCAACAGTTTCTGTGTTTCATTCCTTCAGCCATGAGCTGAAGCTTCTGGTCTGGAGATCCCTCACCCCCCCCCCCCGCCATAGACAGGCAGCATCTCAGTGAAAGTCACTGAGCACACTGCCTGTCTAAATCCCCTTCCCAGCTCCACAAACTCCCCCTGCACCATCCCAGTTCCATCCCTAGCCAGGTTATTCATCCCCGGCTGGACAATGACATCCAGCTCTGACTCCTGTTCTGCTGCCATAGCGATCTTTATGATCCACATCCCATCCCTCTGGGCTGTGGCACCACACAGGCACCTAATCTCCCTCTCCTCTTTCTTTCCTATTCCCCCCAAATTTATCCCTTCACAACTGAATCCCCAACCAGAAGTTGCTTCCTACTTCTCTGGTGTCCTCTTCCACCCTTCATGGGGTCTCCACTACAAAGGAGCCACCACACTCACACATATCCTCCTGGCCTCTACCATTGGTGCTTCTTCCTGGCAGTCCTGCCTTGCCAGACCAGCATAAGAACTGCATAGAAGTACTGGTTGAGGAATGTGCCCTTTATCCACCACACCACCCTTCCTGAGCACACTACAGTGCAGCTGTTCCTCTTCCCTGGCATCCTCTGAGGAAGTGATGGCAGGCTTGGTGGCCCCCATGAGGTGGAAGAGGTCACCCAAATCCCAGCTAACTTGGCCTGGAATCCAGTGACCTGCTCCCTCAACCCAGAAAGGAGTGTGCAGATAGGACAGCACTGCAATCTCCAGAAGGTCTCTCTGAAAAGTGCCCCCCCCCCCGGCCACTTCACTGCACTACTCCCAGCATTCCAACTTCCATTCTCTATACCAGGAAATATGTTTGTACCCTTACCCCAATAGGGTGATTCTGATTTTGCCATTTTGTTTGTGTGTTTGTTTCTGTTTGTGTTCCCCTGTGCCTTGTTTGAATCTCTTTATATTCCTACCCTAGACAGGGTGTTGATCCCATTCCCACTTTTCACCTACTTTTGCCTTCTACCCTTCCCAGCAGTGACTGTTTCATAGTAGTGAACAGGTATCTTAACTTAGTCAACCAGCAGAGCCCCCCGCTTCTCAGCTTCCTCCTGCTGTCTACCGACGCCTAAGATGCCAGTCACCTGTTCCGCTCCTTCGCTGTTACACTCACTTGCTGGGACATGAATGAACTGGACACACTAGAGTGGAAGTACTTTTACAGTGCTCTTGCATGACTCGGGAGATGAGTCTGAAAATCTGTCAAATGTCAAAAACTCTTGAGTTGCCTCCAAGGCAGGAGTGCAATGCTGGGACTGAGAGAGATGAACCTGACACAGCAACCCAAAATAATAATGATGATTCAGCTGCAGAAGGCACATCTAGAAGTACATCTGATAGACCCAACCTTCCACCAAACTGTGCTTGCCTGGAAAGCCAGCAGAAGATGCACAGAACCCTGATGCCCCCACTACTGGAAGTAACAACGGTAATCAGGGAAATTGGAACACTCAAAGGGGTTTCCATATGTCAGTTTTATTTACTAATGTTGGGGAACCTGCCCAGAGGTGAAACGCTGTCCGCTTTAAATATAAAGGGGAAATGGAGACTGCTCCTGATAGGCAATTTTCCATTCAACAACTTTTAGGGAACTCCATGGGATTTGGGGCAGGGAATTTATATGCCTTAATTCATATGAAGGGTGAACAAGTGATAGATATTAGCTTTGAACAGGTACAGGCACTGGAAAAATTCTGGCACCGATATATCCAGGTTAAAAACTCTGATATATGGACATATTTTTTCCCCATTCCTTTGACTGAGCCCACAGAAAAACCGTAACACTGCTATTCAGGAATGAGGGTGTAAATATAACTAATGTTACACACTGGCTTAGACAACATTGTGAGGAGCTGGATAGAGCAGGTGTGAGGGGGTCTCCATTTCTGGGATCTGAAATGTCCCTTTTTATCGAGTTTCAAGTCACAAAAGCAGCCCTGCTTTCTTTAAAGACTGACTGCCTTGGTGAGATCCACAAACGTAGCAGCCACCAAGCTACCAGGGATGTGCTCTGTGAACCTCACCAAGGCAGTCTCAGTCCTGTGCTTTGTCTGAATCCTTGCTGTATCGGAATATAGCAATCATGGCCCACCATAAAATAATTTCTCTGATTAATGGTGATACTTTCCAATATTTTTGATAAAGGAGCCAATAATGAAATGAGCTTATAGTTACTTGGTTCTATAAAAGAGCTAGCGTTGTAGTAGTCAACTCCCAAGCTTGGGGGGAACACTCCATGGCACAAAGACATGGCAAGATGGCTTGGGAGTGTCCATGGGCCTGTAGTCATTCAGTACTCATTGCTAATTCAGACAGAGGCCTGAGGGGAAGGAAAAGGAGACGAGCATTACATTTGTCATAGAGCTTAAGTTAAAGGGACACTGTTGTCAAATCTTTTGCAACATATTATTTCTAGTTGAAAACATACATTTTATGATTGCTTACCTTCTCTAAAATGTATTGATGTTGCTTGCTCTTTTCTCTGCCTCCTTGCAGAGTGGAACTGAAATGCATTCTATGGGATAGGTGTACCTAACTTTGTTTTGCTTCAAACCCTTGATCTACTCTTATTGCATATGTCCTGAACATTAGAAACACTCCAAGCAGTGCAGCCACTCACTATGCACTAGCCTGCTCTACTCCCACTGCATGATTAGTGGCTAGACAATGTTTGGGGTGTTCCTACGTGTAGGACAGATGCAGTGAGTGTTGATCAAGGAATGTAAACAAACATGTTTGTGTGCTAACACCAGTGTGGTGGGCAGTCTATTTTTCACTTTTTAAAAGAAAAAAAATGAATCAGAATTGAACTACCAGCTACATCAGCAGTCTCTACAGAATGTGAACAGTCATAACGTGTGTTTTTTAAACTAGGGATACTTTGATACCTAAGGGGGTGGACAGTGTCCCTTTAAATATCAGGAGTAATTTATCTATTTATTTGCAAAGTGTGGAAGTATTTATGCTATTTATTGAGGTGCCTCACATGTTTCCAGGACAGCCAGTTAAGATACCAATATTTTTACTTGAATGTTATTTGCCCTTGTCTCACATTTCCTGTTGTATCCTATGGTCAGCCAGCATTTAGTACCCTTCCTCCAGCATGGGCTTTCACAGGTTAACTGGTTGGGGTAGTATCCAAGCATGCCATCCCAAAAGTTCCCAGTACAGCAGATGTGAAGTGAGAGGGAAGCAAGAACCCAGTAACATAGTGATTGGTGGGCACATGTGTCTGGTTTGGGTAATGGGTGGGTACAATGGGTAACCATGTGCTGCCTCAAATCCCCAGGGTGCCTCTATGGGTTTATTCACATAAAGGGTGACGGGGACTCAAACAAGGAAGAATGGGCCCTGGAACTCTCAAATGGTGGCTTCCTAAGGCATCCCACTCTCAAAAAGTTGAATATACCCACATCAACTGTTGTTAGCTTGCACGAGCACTCTGTGACCTTCTAAGGGCCACAGAGAGTTTCCTGGCTGGGTAGTAGTGGAACATGGCAAGAGAGCAGTGATACAGATGAGGGAGCCTGGGGGTGGATTCTGGTGAGCAATGGTGAATCGGTAGGGGGAACCTTGGTAAGGCTTGGAGTGGCATGACCATGGTAAGTGTAATAATCCGCTCCTGCAGCTGTGCCAAAAAACAATCAGCTGTTACTACTATAGGATGTCATCACAGTATCCTGTTGTTAGGATGCCATGATTTGGGCACCGGAACAAGGACGTGCGTGACTGGACAATCTGAATTTTAGATCATTCCGCATTCACATGCTGTTGAGCGTCTCTACATTTTCTCTGCCCTTCATGGCATGCTCATCCTGAAGGATGTTTTATTTATTTTGGGGGGATGTGGGAGAATGAAGCCCTCCACATCGGGAAGTGCTAGGGGTAAAGCCCCCCCTCCCCATAAAACCTAACTCTTTCGTGGGATGGTCTGTGGGCAAGGTAACTTATTCATTCATTGAGTGAGCTGGTGAAGATGAACAGAGAGGCTGGTTGCTGCAGCAGGGGCCTATTTTATGTTTTGCAGCTTAGATGAAATCTAAATGTTAAAAGCATATCATTTGGGGTACTTGGTGGTGTGTGTGCCAGAGGGTGGGGTGGGGGTGTTCATATATTTGACTGGTTTCAGAGGGTGGTGGGTGATGTGCTGCAAGCATGCAACTGGAGCAGGGGAAAGGTTATTTAATATGAAAATTTTGCAGGGACACCGAGGGGGAAGGTGGATGCTACTGAGTGTAGGGGTGGGGGAACAGTTTAATCATTAGGTATGATTGGATGGGATGGGAGGCATGACATACATGGGTGAGCAGTGGTTCTGAATTTAAAAAAAGGAAAAAAAAAGAAAAAAGTATGCCTAGTGGCACTTCACCGGCAAAAGTGCTAATATGTATATTTCTGCCTGTCAGGAGCTATACGTTGCGGTGCGGCACCTTCACTAGTGAAGTACTGCTGTACACAGTCTTTGTCTGTCAAAGTTGCACTTCACTAGGTGAAGAACTCCGCAACGTGTCACTTTGCTCTGTGCAAAGTTGGGACACTTTACATAGTTCTATGTATAGTGACGTTTAAATACTTTCCCCACACCAAGGCTCAGCCTGGACAACTTACACAGATTAGCATGAAGCACTTGTGAAGAAAAGTTATCCATTTTTAAATTTTGGTCAGAGCTGCAAGGCTAACAACTTCAACATGAGAGCAACAGTATGTGGCTGCTCTACTAGCATGAGCAGCCTTGGAAATGGGTGACAAGTATGGAGACTGATTGAATACAGTGACCTTGAACTCTGATTTTTGGGGAAGGGAGTGACTGGAATGTTTTGACTGCTGTGTTTGGCTCAGAGAGCACATGTTCCGTATGTAAAGGTATTAGTGCGAGACATCTCTGCACCTAAGTGGTGGAAAACATGAGACAGCTGTCATTTTGAGATTGTGCCCAAAGATTAATTGGATTTCTCAGTGCTAGTGACAAATTTATGTCATTAAAGTTCTGCTATATGCTTCTGATGGCTGGGAGAGGAAACTGATGAGCAGTGGATCAAGCAGCAATGGAGTTCCATGCCAAGTGCAGAACGCCGGCATGCTTGTGGTGACATTCATGCAAATGATGCCACCACCAAAGAGAAGGCATCAAGGATATCCTACTGCATTCAGTCTGTAGGGAACAGATGCTGAGAGAGCCCCCTGAGATAGTGGAGACCTCATATTGGCAGGCCAAACCAAGCGCCAACAACAGCACCATGAACACAGCAACTCTGACATGTATGCAGATCCACCTAGTGTGACCAAGGTCAATTACAGTACCATGTGGAAATCCAACTGCATCAGAGACAACGATGTGGTTGTAGAAAAAACAATGAACAATGCACTTGAAATGGACAAAGAACTAGTTGTTTTGTTTAAAAGTAAGTTACAAAGTGTGTTCAAGACCCTGAGAGCAGCCATCGTGACAACTGACAAACCGCCTGCAGGCATGACCACTGGATGCAGTGCAGTATCACTTGTATGAGACTCAATAAATCTGAAAAAACCCAACCTAGTCTGAGGGACTCCACATCTGTCACCTCCTTATGTGGACGGTGACCGTCCTTGTGTTACCATGATCACCAGCACCAAAACCAGCAAATTTTTTTAACTTATATTTTATTGCTTATTGAATAAGACAATACAATATATGACTCCAAAAGCAGCCGTACTGGCCATCAAATGGAAAACAGTTTGATACAATCTAGACATTTCTTGTTTTTATGCTGTCTTGCACGTGTGCAAGCAACATCTTGTGGTAGTTAGCAGAAAAGCAGAGGTGTGTCAGTGTTGGCGAATGCAGGGCACGCTTTAGTAGGTGCGTCCCTCATTCCCCAGTTAGCAGCATGCTAGCACTGATGCAAGAATTATGTAAAGTACCACCAACTTGAAAGAAATGTGCTGCTGCAATCGAAGACAAGCTCGTCATGCAGCGGCACAGATGACACGCCTCCTGTATGTGTCTTTCCTGGTGAAACATTTCAATAAACATGGCGGTAGCAAAGCAGACATTGGGGGTGCAATCCCCATGTCGGCATTTCCTCCACCCCCCCCCACATTATGTGGCACACTAGGAGCCCATCCCAGTGTGCTGCCATTCACAGAAAGCCGACTGTGCCGGCATGTTCCTCCCCCCCACGCCCATTGTGTGGCACACTGGGAGCTCACCCAGTGTGGCCAACATTCCCCAAAAGTCATGGGGCCACTGGAAGCCCACCTCAGTCTGCCCAACATTTGTTTTGTTTCACCTGTAAAGAAAGAAAATCATCTGCAATATTCTTTTTTTTTTTCTGTACCTGAAAAACAGAAAACAGTCCCTCGTTGTACGCAGTGCCCCTTCCCCCAACCCACACCCACCATCTGTGCACCCCACCTCCTCAAACACCCTCCTCACCCCATACTTACCTCCGGAGGTCTGGCACTGTGATCTTCGGTGGAGCGGGAACATGTCTGGACTCTTCAAAGCCAAACTGCAAAATGAAGAAATGCCAGTAATCTGTATTATGGCATCAATGTGGGGGGTTTCAACTTAGGTTGCTATCTCAGCCATTTTTTTGAATTTTGGCTCCAAATTTTCAACATGGGGTTCTTGGGGCCCCACCTCAGGAACACATGCAATGTCATCTTGTTATTTGGTCCCGAAAGGTCATTTCATGGTCACTGCATTTAATCATCTTTAGGGACTGATTAATGAAATGACAATGCCACTGTTCATGAGCCAGGGTCCCAAAAAGCCTATATTGCAAATTTGGTGAAAAAACTCCAAAAAATGACTGTGTTACGAGCGTGCATTGTGCAGTTTCCACACACGCTCGTAACTTCGACAGTTTTAATATTTTCACTCCAGATTTTCAACATTGCCATTTTTTCACACCTCCTTATGAACAGTATAGCTGCCATTTTTAACATCCTGCCTGAAATGTGTTTTCGCAAATCTGTCATGCAATGGCACGGTCGCTGTGAGAAATCAACTTTTGGGACAGATTGACAAAATCACAGTACCACTATTCATGAACAGAGGTCCCAAAATGCCTATGTTGAAAATTTGGTTAAAAAATTCCCCAAAATAATTGTATTACGTGTGTGCGTTGCGCAGTTTCTATGCATGCTCATGACTTCACCAATTTTTCATATTTTCACTCCAGATTTTCAACATTGCCATTTTTTACACCTCCTCATGAACAGTGCAGCTGTCATTTTTCACATTGTGCCCAAAATGTGTTTTCGCACATGTGGCGTCAAATTGTGCAGTCACTGTGCAAAATCACCTTTTGGCTAATGAACTGATAGTGCCTCTGTTTATAATGTGGGGTCACAAAAAGCCCATGTTGAAAATTTGGAGTGAAAATACCAACAAAATCCCAGGGTGTTAGGGTTTCCAACTGTAATGCCCCACCCTGTAGAGACTAACAGGCGTCAAAGGTGTGACTTGGGATTGTCAGCTGTAATGCTCACACCATTCCACCCCAACCCCTACCCCCACCCTGTAGCCAGTGACAGGCATCAAGGTGTGCCTTGGACTCTTTATCCCCAAAGTTCACCCCATTCTCCTATACTGCACCCATCTCAGCATATTTCCTTATGGAATGGGGTGAGCCTAAGGCCGGAAGACCCCAAGGCACACTGCAACACTTGTCAGTGTCTGCAGGGTAGGGTGAGGTGAAATGGTGTGAGCGTTATGGCCAATGACCCAAAGGCACACCCCAATGCCTGTCAGTCTCTGCAGGGTGGGGGGGTGGAGTTGGCGTCAGTTCAATACTTCACTGCCATTCCTATTATGCATCTCTCTAACTCCTGCACTACCAATGTCAATGCCAGCAAGACAACATTCAGCATGACAAATGCTTGTTGAATATGGGGGTATTGCATACATAACACTGACCTACATTGTAATTTTCTAAATAGCTACACTCTGCATGAGTAGGAGAGCTAACCTAAGACAGACAATGTTACCAAACGTTGTAAACACTCACTTAAAGCAGAGTTATGCTCTCCTTCCAAACGTGATATCTAATATTCTCAAGTAGAAAATGGACTTGTAATATAAATGAATCTGATTGGCTGATAAGCTGAGTACAGATTCACTTATTTTCCGATAGAGCCCACTTGAAAACAAGTGCTAATTCGGGGTTCCCCTTTACTTGGCATATCATAGGGCACCCTGAATTTTCAGTCTTTTCATCCACCATTTTTTTTTCTCCCATAAACATAGCCATGAAATGGTGGCTGGGCCCCTATCCCCCTTTCACACTAAGTAAGCTAAGCAATGGATGTGAAAGTGCTAGATGGTATCTGGAATATTATGCAGCTATTCTGGTTGCAGAATTGTTTAATATCTTCAGTGTGAGACAGCGATATCTCCAATACCGCTACTGTGCCTAAGAGCAGCAGCATTTTCTTAGTTTTCCATACCAGAGATGAATGTCCATCTGCAGTATAGAAAACAAAGAAAATACTACTCCTCTCCTACACACCAATGGAATCGGAGATATCATTGTCTCTCATTGAAGATGCTGAACAATTCTGCAACCGTAATGGCTAACATAACAGATGGGATTCACGATTAAAAGTTTAAAAAAAAAAAAGCAAATAAGACCTCAAGATTCAAACAAAATACATGTTTTGTTGTTTATAACAAAATCCTCAACCTCTCTGCCATCCCTCTCGCAAACCAGCTTACAGACACAAACCCAGCTTGCAGTGCACATAGTGCTGTTATTCAGCATGCAAAACCAGTTTCTGTAGGTTTTTAAAAAACAAGTTTGTCCATACCAGGATAACTTTGAGTCTCACCTGTAGTATGAAGTAAAAAACTGCCTCCCCAACCATGCTCACGCTCCTGAACTGAGCATATCGCAGACTGCATGTTCTTCCCTGATCGCATCCACAACAGCTCCTGACTCAATATTAAAAAGAACAGACACCAATAAATGTAGCCTCTCAAATCAAAATAAAACAAAAGTAAAAGGGGAGGGTGAGAAACTCTTGCATGACCACCATGGGGGAGTGGATTCCAACTGAAGAAACAATCTGCTATGGGGGCGATAGCTGCATACAACCAGCTTTTTCTTTTAACTACAGAGTCTCCAGTAGGACAAAAGTCCTTCATTCTAATGCAGGCAGAGAAACTATTTAACCACAAAACTTATGTGAAACTAAATTTTTTTTATTAACCATTTTTATTCTTTTTTTTTTTTTTTTACAGTGCCCATTTTCTAAGCGCAATAATACCCTCCAGGGTGGGCGGTATTGGGCTATACTGGACCTTCCAGGTGCTGTAAGACCCTCCGCCTGCAGCGTCAGGCCTCATTACGCCCCTGGCCAGTCTGGTATAGCCCAATACCACCCACCCTGTCAGGTATTATTGCTCACATATAAACCCCCCTCCAGCCAACTAGAACACAGTTGGTGTACTTCTCTAAAAAATATACCTGTAAACATTTGTTTAACATGCAAAACAATATGGCTCCCTCCTAAACTGTATAGACTTGTCAAAAATATGACAGAAAACATTATATATTTTAACAGACAGATAATTTTTCACATAAGACTTGTCCAAATTCATGTACTATAACCACTTCACAACTTAAAGTTCTATTGTGAGCCATGTAATCAATAGAAAGGTACTCCTGCCCTTATCAAACAAACCTCTTTTTATTTTTTTCAGGAACAAACAAATATATATCCTCAGCAAACCCCCCAATAATATAAAAGCCTACTAAGTCCCATAGTGATTCTGAGATATTGCTTAGCTCAAGGACCACAGTGTTCATGCTTCCTCATCCAATTTCACCCTTGCCTGGGTCTTGGCTACCTCAAATTCTCATTTGATACTTTCCATCTTTTTACCAGCTTCAAGTGCATTAGTATGTTGAAAGGTTTTTCTGCCACTGACAATTCTAAATTGTTACTGCCTAAGACGGATCACATAAGAAAGATCCAGGAACACATGTAGGGTGGGTCCACTGTAGTTTAAGTAATGGGATTCCCTGGATGCCTGAAGACAAAGGTTTCTAGTCACCATGTTTTTAGTGACTAACAGTGCAGTTTGGGTCTGTCCCCTTGCTGGTCAGCCATGCGTGGAGAAATACGATAAGCCTTTGTGAAAGTTGAGGTCGTAGTCTCTGCTGGTATGCCCAGAGTCCCTGGCAACCAGTCCTGTATGAACGGTATAAGATTGTCCCTTTTGCTTCCCTCAAGAAGCTCAACCAGCCTAAAATTAATGGCCTGGTTGCAGGTTGAGAGCCTCCAGCTATAGTGAAGTTGAGCATTTTCCTGTATTAGTTTGCCAGTTGCTGCCAGAGCTTGTGTGGCATGATTCTCCACTGAGGTCACCGTTGTTGTAGCAACCTCAGTTTTAATGTCCTGCTCCCCTAAATGCTTCTGTTTGGCTTCTACTTTTGTATCTATGGCCTGCATAGATATCATGAGGGATTTCCATGGTGGCTTTGTTCCCGTAGCTTGCATCAAGTCTGTAGTTGGGACAGCCTGCGGGATGCTTGGATGCTGCTGATCTTTAGCTCCTCTGGTTCCAGTCTTAGGCTGCACCATGGTAAGTGGTAAATGGGGGCCACTGTTGAGGATGCTTGCTGAGAGGATGCTTCTTTCAGCAGCTTAGACTTTTAGCAGGTTTAAACTGCATTTAACAAACTTTAATACCATTAACTGGCTGGCAGTATAGCATAGAGGTTAGAGTAATGAGCTGTGAATCAGCTTTGTACATCTAGCAGACCTGGGTTTGATTCCCACAGACTCCATTTGCATTCAGTGTGACTCTGAGCAAGTCACTGAACCACCTCAGTGTTCCTGGGTCATCCCTGAAGACAGGCACTTGTGCCTAGTGGGCCTTACTTGGTTACCAAAAGTATATATATAAAAAATGAACTTCTGATTTAGAAACTCAGATACAGCATATTTCAAAGATTCGAAAGATACCATAGCCAGAGCTGGAGAGAAAATTCAAAGAGAAAGAGGAGCAGGAAGAAAACTCAAGGTATCAGTGGAGAGATGTACCCAGTCTGCCACCAGCCCCATTTCTGACATTTTGATATGCCTTTGCCAAGGCACCCATAGTAAAGAACCAGGGGCCAGATATTCAAAACTTTGTGCTGGGCGTAAACCATTTGCACCAGGTTTTCGCTGGGTTTGCATGGGTCCCCTATATTCAAAAGGCCAAATAGCATGGGCAAACTGCATTAGCACTGGGCAAAGGTATAATGTATGCAATGTGCAAAGAGAGGGGATGGGTACAGGAATACAGGCGCTATGCTATATTCAGTGCATTAGCGCCATGCAAAGTGTGTTTGCATGACTTTGCCCAACACTTTGCGCAGTGCAAATTACTGCCCAGGAAAAGGTAGTCTTAACTCTGGGCAAACCAAGGATGGGGGTGTGGACATAGCAGCAACAGGGAACAAGGCTGTATGCAGCCAATGAGAAGGCAGTGTGGGCAGTCGGCCACCCTGGGCCACTCCATATGCACAGGCACCCAAACTGTGGAATACAATGCAGTAATATTGTTTAGAAGCCAACCATCCTGTCACTGATAGAACTGAGCTGAAACAGCACCTGCAGCAGAAATGGTTTGCAATGTGACACTATGTTGCACATTGTGAATTGTGAGTTGTTGATAATGGTATGTATTTAGTGTAATCATCTCAGCTGCACATGTAGTGGCTCTGGGTGGTTACTGACAATGTGCCTTAGCACAGTGAGCTTACCCAGACAATAAGGAGATAAAATATAGAATAATGCATGGGGCAGTGTGGTTAATGAGGATTTTATGTACACCCGAGGTGTGTGATGCCCCATAAACCCCGAGGACGAAGCCCAAGAGGTGTATCTCTGGGCATCACACACACCGAGGGCATGCATAAAATCTGAGTTCCCAGACTTCCCCATGTTTTGCTTTTTATATTTACTGGTGCTTAATGCTGTGCATAAGTGAGTTTGCGTGACTTTGCGCAGTCTTGTGCGGCTTTGCATGACTTTGCATGACTTTCCGCAACATAGAACCATGGTTTATAGAACTCTGTAATTCACAGCTGTGAATTATGGAGTTTTCGAGGGTCTGCCAGCAGTTGTTTATTGACCCTACCCAGTAAATATTAAACACAGAAAGAAACTAGACATGGAAGAAACATGTTGCACATGGACAGCACTTCCTATGTTGCCATCATCTAGCACTGGTCCCAACCATGCCAGACATTATCGGGTGCAACAGCACCCAGTTGACACCACAACAGTGTGTCCATAAAGAACACACCTCCAGCCCCCCCCCCACTGGGGTACACCAACACAATCCAGCACACACATGCAGCACTGGGGGCATGGAGGGTGTTGAGGGGAGGGTGTACAGATGGCCAAGCTGCACCACATACTGGGTGCTGCCACAAGTCTGAGACCATCCACACAGTGCAAATGGTCTAGTGTATGGAATACCCCGACACCAGTGTGCCTGTCTGATGGTATGTGCCCACCCTGGGTCACATACCGCACATTTGTACAGACACCACAGCACACACAACCAGCCATGTGTATGTCACTGTAAGTATCCCATGCCAGTGGTGCAGCATCTGTGGGTCACACGACAGCATAACAGTAATGTCCACTGTTACAACACCCCTGCCAGATGGGCTTGTCACTGTGTGGACTGCAGCAGTCATTGCTGCCCTACACACCATAGGCACTGCTGTGTTCCTCACACTGCTGGCCACCTTGTTACCGTAGCATCTGCTATGCAGTGTAGCAGGAACTACAGTTTGACTGTTGCATGCAGTATCAACACTTGTACCTGTGGTGTGTAGTCCCCTGTGGCACAACAGTCTGCATCTGTGTACAAATGTAGCCTGCAGCTACCACCATGTTCTTCTAGACTGACCTATAGGTGGAGTTGTGAGCAGACCCAGCCAGCCCCTGTACTTCCAGACTGACTTACAGGTGGAGCTGTGAGAAGACCCAGCCTGTGCCTGTACTTTCAGACTGACCTACAGGTGGAGCTGTGGGACCTTGCAATGGCGCTGGGCAATCTACATGCAAATCAGGCCATAATGAGATGCTAATATGGATGTCTGCCCATGGACTGCCTCTGCTGTGCTGCACAGTCGGCTCACATAAAAGCTGAGCTGAGCCTCCACAGTGCACTCCATAGACCACTCAGCACAAATAGAAAATCCAGGGGGTTGAGAGGGAGACCTCTAGTCATGGGTCCCTTCCCCCTGCATTGGATCGTACAAGGACTTCATCTCGGGGTCGAGGCAACTGTAAGCTGACTTGCAGCTAGGCAGACCTCCCCTAAAAGCACCAGGCAAGCAGATACTTTCTTTGGATTTCATTTCTTACCTCTGCCTTTGCGGGACTTCCACTCAGCAGACTGCGCCAGGGACAGAAAGGGCACAAAAGTTCAAAAATTGTTAGTGTTCTGATTGGCCCCTGCTGCTGTGCTGCTCAGTTGGCTTGCATAAAAGCTGAGCTGAGCCTCTACAACACACTCCACAGACCACTCGGCACAAATGGAAAATCCAGGGGATTGAGAGGGAGACCTCTAGTCGTGGATCCCCTCCCACTGCGTCGGATCACACAAGGACTTCATCTCAGGATCGAGGCACCTGTAAACTGAATTGCAGCTAGGCGGACCTGCCCTGAAGCACCAGGCAAGCATATGTAACCCCCCTGCAAATGGGGGTTCCCAAAAAGTCTTCCAGGAGCTTGCCTGAATGCTCCAAGCCTGAATGGTGTTTGGCATTTAAGCTGTTTATCTGTCAGTGCTTTTAGAGCCTCTGGTACTGTCTCTTTAACAGCTGTCTGCTTGCAGACATAATTAGTTTCTATGGGGGGACTGTGTGTTTCCCTGCTTGAGTCCTACTCGAACTGCTGCCAAATCACTCCATTTCTGCCGTCACTAAGTGGGCAGAGTGAGCACTTTTCAAAGATGTAACTGTTTGCCAGAAATCATTTAGAGTAATAACAAAAATACAGTTTGTCTAACCTGCTTTTCTTTGCAGTCAGAACTGTGTTTGCCTAGCCCTCCATTCTGGTTGAACTGCTGAACTGAACCAATCAGTGTGGGGGGACCTTTGAAATGGAGCCTGCTGCTGGCAAATCAGAACTTGGACTCTCATTGTGGAGCCAGCCACCTATGAACTGTATGGCCAATGCTTCTGGGAATTGTAGTTTGGACTTCTGCGCCTTTTTGCACCAAGAGGGGGAGTCTGATTGTGAGTGACAGCCAAGCCAGCCAACTGAACTGTGAGGAACTCAAAGGAAATGCCCGGCTCTGTCTACTGGAAAGATGAGATCAGTTTGGGCAGTGAAGAAACAAGGAGCTGTGTGCTTCTTCAGTGTGTAGTTTTAGTGCTGGAAACGTGTGTAAGGCCCTAAGTTTTGGTCTGCAGCTTGTGCAAACGCCTGTTCAGACTGAATCGGACCTGTGAGGAGAATCAAGGGGATATGAAGAGTAGAAACCACGCTCACCCTGTAGAAGACTGGAGAAATGGCTGAATAGCACTCGGTCTGTCAGGAACTGAATCTGCTGTGTGTTCTTCCAGGTATTGTGCAGTAATTGCGATCGGGATAGAGAAGCAGCCTGCCTGGTATAGTACTTTCCTTTTACATATAAATGTGTGTAGTGCTTGTGGGGAATCGCGTTTTAAATCCCCTGTACAGTGAATTGAGTGCATGAGGCTGGAGGTAAATCCCAGTTTAATCCAGATTACATCCATTTGCTCTAAACTGCAGTGGGGTCCAGTCACAAGGACCTTGTCCACATAGTCTGCTCCTCCTGGCAATCCTGGACAATCTGCCTTCCATCCAGTTCCCAGCACTGAGTTTGTGAGTACAAAGCAGGGTAGCTCTCTGCCATCTGTTCATCGAATTGCAAGTGTATCATCTAATTGTTGTTGTTTTTTTTATTTCTTTATGAACTGAGCCAACCGGCTCTGGATTACAATTTGGGTATTGTGCCAGTTTTTTTCCATCACAGGGCCCCAACCAGCTGCATCGATCCTGGCTAGCCCCCACCCCCATCCTGCCTACCCAGTGAAAGTGACAATTTGGGACTCTGAATATGTGCACAGTACTGTGATTATTAATGTGTTTAACCTAATTAACCTGATTTCCCCCTTCCTTGTTACAGCTCCTTAAATAAATCAAATCTGTTTGTTTCAGCAAAGTTACACTGTCTGAGGTATTCGTTTATGTTAAAGTATTGTACTGTGGCTTTTGCATTGTATCATCTTGTTTTACAGGGGGTCCCCAGCGTCCAGTCGACAGAGCCATTCCTGGGGGTAAGTGTACATTGTGAAGATACTCTGATGCATTGTGTGGGCCACTAGTGGGAAGAAAGGGGGGCTACAGTGTCGCAGAGGGCTGTGACCAAGTTAGTTTAACTACTGCAAACCCTGACCTCTGGGTGGAGGCACTTGTCATTGGACCTAGGCCCCTCAACCTGTCAGTAGTCAGTCAGCCAGGGGTAGTAGCCCTTGGGATAGTGCCACCTGGGGTTACACATATACTTTCTTTGGACTTGATTTTTCCCACCCAACCACCCCGTTCCTCCTGCCTTTAAAAGTTCAACTAACCCTCCCCATCCTTCTCACCATGTAAGAGAGAAACATCCCCTAAAAATGTTACACCAAACTTGGCTGCTGTTATCTCAACAGCCCTCTGGGACTGTTTCTCACTCTAACAAAGACAAACCTAACTACATGTTCTGAATTTTCTCTAACCCAGTTATTTGTCTAACCCAGTACTTCAGCTTGTGGTGGGTTCTAGGATAGTGCTCATACGAACTTTAATCTGGGGCTGCTACTCTAATTGATGGACACTCCTCATATCCTCTAACTGCATTTTTTTTAACTAGCATCTAGTTATTCCCTGCATGATCTCTTGCTGTGGCTGCTTCTTATTCTAATGTTGGTCACTCCCAATACCTACCTCAAGTCATATTGTTAATTCTACTATTTATGTCGGTAGGGGGTTGTGAGGTGGCTGCCTGCTATTACTGACAAAAACGTGTGCTAATTGTTATTATTTCAGCTGCTGTAACACTCTATTGCTGCTTTTGTTGACAAAACTTGTGGTAATTTGATTGATTCTCCCAACAGCTGTAACACTCCTATGGTTACTTGGTGTTAGCTTTCATGAACCTGCACTGAGGAAGAACCTAGACTTCTACTGCTCATGTTTCAGTGTCCCACTCACTAAATTATCTTCTGACTAGCCATGGTACTCCTGCTGTTAATCACTACTACAGCACCTAACTTGGGCTACTGCCTCCCCTGAAATGGCTTCCCACAGGGTTGACCCCTTCCTCTGCCTATCTACCCACCCCTTTACTCTGTCTGGCAACTCCTCTCTTGGACAGCCAAACAGGGGTTTTCTCCTGGCCACCATATATATCCTCTCCCTCATGTGGGTAGACAGACTAATGTGCTCTCGCGACCCAGTACACACCTACTCTAGGTGCTCCGACTATCACTCTTCCACCCCATATGTCTATCCTACCTCCCTGAGGGATGAGTCACTCCTGATTTCCCACAGGCTCTCCAAAAAAGGGATATGTTATGGTGTACTTCGCTGCCTGCGAAGGCTATGCCTCCTTGACCTACTGCCTCCTAATCCCAAAGTACTCTGCCTACTGGCAGCCCTGCTGCTCCTAGCAGGCAATATTAGCCCAATTTAGGTCCCCCTGTTGCCAACCTCACAATCGGCTTCCCCCATGATCTCCACTGGACCTCCTCCAAGGGCCTAAAGATAGCACACTTGAATGTCTGCAGTCTATGCCCCAAAATCCATGAAATCCAAGGATGGCTAGATCTCTACAAACCAGACATTCTAGCAGTCTTTGAGACCTGGTTGAAGGCACATACCCTGATGCATGAGGTAGCAGCCCCTGGATACAATACCTTTTGCAAAAACAGGGATTGTAAAAGAGGGGGAGGGGTACTTATATATGCTAAAGACTCACTTGATGCATCCCTCACCCCCCTACTGTGCTGCGACTGTCTCAGCAGGGAATCGATATTCATTCAGATCACCCTTTGCCTCGCTAAGCACCTTACCATGGGGTGTATCTACAACCCTCCCAAGTTTACCCTCCAATCCCTAGAGTCCCTCACCAAGGCCCTTGTGGATGAGGTCTCATCAGACCTCCTGATCCTTGGGGACTACAACCTCAACTGAGCTCAGGACACAGAGCTGGCCCTCAAGTCCATGCTTCTGGATGCCAACCTTGAACAAATCATCACAGATGCTACTAGGCTTAACCATAAAACTGGGAACCACACCACCCT
Organism: Neoceratodus forsteri; assembly: GCA_016271365.2. Taxonomy (NCBI): domain Eukaryota; kingdom Metazoa; phylum Chordata; order Ceratodontiformes; family Ceratodontidae; genus Neoceratodus; species Neoceratodus forsteri. Next base: position 814,334,495 of record CM057453.1, on the reverse strand, counting down.
AGATTGGGCTCTGGTGTCTCATCCATCAAACATCCAGATGGCTAGTATCATGGCTGATGCCCTGAGTGACCACTTGCCTATTTTCTGTGTCTGGAGGAATAGTTCACCCAAGGTTCCTCCCAGAATACTTACAACAGGTGACTATTCCAAATTCTCTGCTGACTCCTTTAATGGGTATCTTAGTAACCTTGACTGGAGCCCCATAAGGCTCCTTCCAACCCTGGGAGAAGCATTGAATTACTTCCAGAACTCCTTCAACTCTGCAGCAAATCTCTTCATCCCCTTAAAAAAGCTACGAGCCAAAGGCAGCTGCTACAAATGTATCACCCCAGAACTAAAATCTCTGATGGTGAGTCGTGACAAGACTTGGAAGACGTATAAGTCTTCAGCACTGCCAGCTGATCTTGTGTCCTACAGGACCCTCAGGAACCGATGTAAGCAAGCCACCAAGCTCACTAAAAGTGAGTATGTTAAACACCTACAGCAAACCAACCTAGGCAACCCTAGGATGTTCTGGTCCCATATCAATGAACTTCTCAAAGGCAATGGTAACTCTTCGCCAGGCCCCATTGAGGTCAATGGCCAAATGCTAAGTGATAGCCGCAAAATTGCCTCCTCCCTTAATCAGCACTTCACTAACCTAGATGCCTTCAAGGCTTGTCTACCCCCCTTAAACCCTTAGCCCAGGCGCTCCATGATGAATTGCCCCACGAGACCTCCTTTTCATCTAAGGCTGGTCAAGGCTAAGGAGGTTCTCCCTCTCCTTAAGTCCCTTAAAACCAAAGGCACTGATGGCATCAACCCAAGGCTGCTAAGGGTGACAGCTCCGGCCATCACTCAACCCTTAACATGGCTCTTCAACAGATCCCTACTGGAAGGTGCTGTGCCCGAAATGTGGAAGTAGGCCTATGTTGTTCCCATCCACAAGGGGGGCCCCAGGGAGCCTACTGGCAACTACAGGCCAATCTCCCTGCTCTGCACCCTCACAAAGATTCAGGAAAGGCTAATCTATGGGCAACTCCGTGACTACCTGGAGTCACATCAGCTGCTATCACCTTCCCAACATGGCTTCAGACAAAACCATGGAACTGACACTGCCCTGATAAAATTCTTAGTGGATGTACTTGGAGCAATGGACAAAGGAACCCCTACTGGGGCAGTCTTTATTGACTTGTCTAAGGCCTTTGATCTTGTCAACCACCAACTCCTGTTGTCTAAATTGGGTAGGATTGGCCTAGACCCTCACACTATTACCTGGTTTGAGAGCTACCTCACTGGTCGAACTGAGAGAGTTAAGTGGAAAGCAGTAACGTATGACCCACTTCCCCTGAGCAAGGGGGTACCGCAAGGGTCCATACTTGTCCCCCTCCTCTTCTCCCTGTTCGTCAATGACCTAAGTAGTCATTGCAGGGGCAGCTCAGTGGTCCAGTATGCAGATAATGCTGTCATATACAGATCTCTGGACAACCTAACTGACTATAGTCCTCAGCTACAGGCTGACTTTGTTAAGTTGGAAGCCTGGCTAACAGAGAACAGGCTGGTCCTCAACACAAACAAAACCAAAACTATGTTATTTGGGCCTAGATCCCTGGGCCAAGACAGAACACCTTCACTCCACTTACCTCCACATCTGGCTACCGCATAGAGGTGGTGAGCTCACTTAGATACCTGGGCCTAACACTGGATCAAGGCTTTACCTTAAAGAACCATGTCGACCAGGTAACAAAAACTATCTACTGCAAACTAGGCCTGCTGTACCGTCTAAATGACCAGTTGATCCCTGGGGCCAGGACTACTATTGCTACCAGTGTCCTCCTCCCCATCCTGACTTATTCTGCCTCGATCATGTAGGGTATGGCAAAACAGGAAATCAACAGACTGCAAGTGCTGTACAACAAGGTGGTTCGCTTTGCCTCTCAGTCTCACACTAGATGCCACCACTGTGATGCTTTGGCTTCCCTACACTGGTCATCCCTTTACTCCCACCTGCAGTACCCTCTTCTCTGCAATACGTACAAGTTCTTCCCTCCTCCCTTCCCCTGGTCAGCCTTGCAGGGCTCTTGGCCCCTAAGCACTCTTGCAGAAACCTCTGCACAACTGGACGAATCCTCCTGGAAGAACCTAGGGTGCGGACCAAGGCTGGTGGTAAATCCTTTGCTTCTTCTGCCCCTTTGCAGTGAAATAACCCCCCGTGTAGGAAGCCCCCTCTCTTGTAGCTTTCCGATTTAGGTTGGGCCCACTTGCTCAATGCCAGTGCCTGCTCCTGCTACAGTGTACCCATGCTCTCAGACACATGCCTCTGACACACTCCCCTTGGTATTCCTTTGCCTGTGATCTTCATTTAACTATTTATCTCCCTGCGAAGGCAGGCCACTTTGTAACCTATTTGAATACTCTTGTAACCTACTAGAACATACCTCTGAACAACCTTCTGTCAACTTGTGTTGCACTTATGCCTTGTACATTGTTCAAGTATACAAACCCACTGACTCACACAGTTTCTTCCTCCACAGCTCCTTCCATCCTAAACATGTCAAGAATGGCCTGACATATTCACAGTTTCTTAGACTTAGCAGGTTATGCAGTGAAGATGATCATTTTGCTGAGCACACCCAAATAATGCATAGTGTTTTTATTAACAGGGGATATCCTAAAAGCACAGTGGACAAAGCACTCTCCCGGGTCAGTAACATGCCCCATAACCTTGACCCCGGTAGGAAGGATACTGTCATGCAAGAACAACGACAAATTCCACTAGTGTCTCCCTTCCATCAGAGCACATCTTCTCTTCACAGGATCATCACCAGTAACTTTCCCATTTTGCAAACTGACCCTAACATTGGTGCTTCCTTTACAGAACCACCTATTGCCCCCTACTGCTGGCCACCCAACCTGTGGAATCTCCTGGTAAGAAGCAGCCTACTTACTCTTAACAGTTCCTCCCTGCCAGGTACCAAATCTTGTAACAGAACTCACTGCTACACCTACAAATTTATTTTTAGTGTGACTGAAATTTGGGGTCCCACAGGTGTTTTTTGCATAACCAAGGAGTTCTCATACAGCTCCACTAATGTGGTATATTGTATTCTTTGCAGGAAGTGTGCAGCTATTTACATTGGAGAGACTGCTAGACGCGGGATCCGGTCAAAATAGCGTGTGCAAAATCGGGCGAGTCAATTGCGCGCGGTCAAAATAACGCAATTACATTAGCACTTGTGACAGTATAGCACAAGTCAAGATAGCGCTGCTTTCTCCAGATTCCACATTTTTTAACTTTAAAAACACTAAAAGCACTACTAGTCCTCTTGCTAAACCTGATAAACACTGCGTTCAGTCTGTGGGATTCAAACCCAGGTTTCCGATTGGGTCAGGGGTTCCACAATGCCTAATTGCCTAATTAAGGATGACATAAAACAAGTGACCCTTAGTGTAAAAATTCAGATGTGTTACACTTTGACATCATGTCTGATGTGCGCTTCATTGTTAGCCAAAAAGAGCAAGGGCTTGCTGTGCTGGATGGGTTCCTATACCGTGAAACGTGTAACCCAAGAAACAGCATACTACAAATGCCTGCAGTGACAAAGGGCGCTGCGGTGCGCTACATTTGCAGGGTAGTACTTGCTAAAGAAACTGGGTGAGCATAATCATGTACGGACCCAGCTGAGGTTGCTGTGAAGGAGGCAGTGGCCAGTATGAAGAAGAGAGCAGAAACTACTTGTGAGAGCACGCATCAGATTGTGGCATCTGGTGTTTCTGAATTATCCTTCTGTGTCATCACAACTACCATCAATGTCTCTTATAAGCGTTCTGTTTGTGAAACAGAATGGCCACTGCCGTCCACCCCTGACCCAGAGGACACTGCCACACTTGTTATACCGGTGGGTTACTGCCTCAATTCGAAATGAAAAGTTTTTACTGTTTGACTCTGGTCCCAGCAGTGACAGAATTTTAATATTTTCCACACATCAGGACATGGCGTTCCTGCAGGCAAGTAATCATTGGTTTGCAGACGGACCTTTAAATGTTGCCCCTCTATTTTTCACCAGCTATACACTATACATGTGGTGAAATATGGCACTGTAATTCCACTTGTGTACATATTAATGGCAAACTGGACTGCTGCTACATACTCCGAAAGTTTTTTCAGCACTGAAAAACTTAGGTGGTGACCTGCACCCAGAGACAATACTAATTGATTTTGAAGCTGCTGCATTAAAATCATTCAAACAAGCTTTCCCAAGGTCAACACTTCGAGGGTGCTTTTTTCACCTATGCCAAGCAGTTTGGAGAAAAATACAAGAAATACCAGAAGTGTGCAGTCAATACACATCTGACCCAAACTATGCATTACATATTCGTCTATTACCATCACTGTCTTATGTACCAGTGCCAGATGTACTGCCAGCTTTTGAGGAGCTAATGAAAACTGATTTTTACCAAAGCAATGCGGAGTCATTAACTGCTCTGCTTGATTATTTTGAAGATACATGGCTAGGCAGGCCTCTAGCCCAAGGTGGTAGAAGACGGCCAATGTTTGACATTTCGCTTTGGAATTGCTATGACGCTGTACATTATGACCTCCCTCGCACTATTAATTCTGTTGAAGCATGGCACCGTAAATTTAATCATTTCATTGGTGCTTACCATCCTTCAATCTGGCGATTCATTGAGTTCCTAAAATCAGAGCAACATTACAACCGCACTGTCATTGAGCAACTTGTTGCAGGGAGTACGGTGCCAAATACAAAGAAAAAGTACAAGGGCACTGCAAAACGAATAGCTGGTATTATGGCTGAATGTACAGATCGTGCAAGAAATGAATACCTTAGAGGAACTGCATACAACTTTCAGCTTCAGGCTTAAACAATGATGTCCCATTAGAAGTTCAAATGCAATGCTACTAATGAATGTTTTATTTTGAGTTGATTAATAAAGATATTTTTTGCTGTACCTGAGATGAGTTGTCACCAGTTTGTTGCTATGCTAGCTCTGAACAGGAAGTTTATGTGTGCAGGGGAAGTAACAGTGTGTAACACATGTGCACCAGCTATTGCGGTAGTAATGCACTTCCCCTAATACAAGACAGGATTCGACATGAATCAGAAGCGTGAAAAGTAGGACAACTAGTTTGCTGACAGTTTGCTAATAGCTGTGGCGCTATAGCACAGACGCGCGTTATTGCAATCAGACTATTATTGTTAGACGCTATTTAGTACGCGCTATAGTTGCACGTGCGATATTGCATGCGTGATTTTGACAGTGATCCGCTAGACGCCATGCTGACCATTTCAGGGAACATTAGGGCAGCCAGGAATGGAGACACTGATACACCCATTCTATCCCACTTTATCTCCAGTGACCACAGTGTCAATGATCTTTCTGTTTGCATCCATCAGCAGGGCTTCTGGGATTCTGACCATAGAAAAAAGATGGAAACCAAGCTGATCATCCGCCTTGGCTCCCAGCAGCCCTCAAGTTTAAATGATAAACTTATTTTCTTCTAACATCTTCAGCCATCCCTTCTTTTCCCTAAAGTCTGTTTGTATCTGTACAAATCTGTTTTCATTTTCACCAGATATCTCCATCTCTGTCTCCTTCCCCCACATTTGTCACCTTTCAGCCTTCTCACTAGGTCCTGTTAATTAATCCCCACCTGGGGACTTCTCTAGCTCATTCACTGCTATTATGCCTTGTCATTCCCATTATCACCTTTTCGTTTTCCAGATTCTCTCTTTATCTTGCCATTTATCACTTCTTCTCCCAGAGCCTCCCCCCTTTTTTCTTTCCCCACATATATATCCCTTATTTCACCTCCCCTCAATGCTAAGTTTTCTTTTTTTTTTTCTTTTAGATACTTCCTGAAGAAGTTCTAAGGTTGAAACATTGATTTTTAAACTCTATTTTCTATTTTCAGTGTGCATTTAATATTTCCATTTTGTTTTGCTTTCAGACCACATGCTGACGCAGCACCTAATTTTTGTTCTTATAAAAAATAAAAGGAGATTAAGAAAGAAAAATAAGAAATAAACAGCAGTGCAGTTACAGAATAAAACTATTTCTCAATCTTCTGCAGTGCCATATCTGTTTTTTGATACTTTGTGTATTTCTATGTACTACTTTGATTGTATTTTTTCATACTTGGTCTCTCCTGAGAAGGTTATTCTACTGCCTGGGCAGAAACTCCTCCAGAGTTAGCCATCTAGTATCATAAATCTTTAGTCTGCCCTAAGATCTGTTTTTAAAGCTTTTCCAACTTGGCATAGTCTGCCAGTTTGTTTATCCATATCCTACGTACTGGTGGTTCCTCACTTTTCCAGTTAGTCAGGATTTCAAGCTTGCCACATATTGGTGTCAAGTTGACAAATCAGCTGGTGCCTTCCTTAAGGGTGGGCAATTTGCCAATGTCTCCCCCAGTAGCACCATTTGCACTTCCAGTTTATCTGGGCAGGAAGGGAATCGATAACTAGTTGTTCAATATCACCCAATGCTAACTAAGTTTTGAGCAAGAGAGCATCATATGAGGGAAGAGTTCCCCTCTCACATCTGCACCTGGGGCATAGCCCATCATACTGTAGTGACATTTTCTGTTCGAGTGTAATAGGCCTAATACGTAGTTTGCAAATATATAATCTTAAACTTAGTTTACCAATTTCTTAGGCAATAGTAGAACTTCCTGTTTACGAATACAGTGACAGTAACCCATGGTAAAAGACTCTTTTATGGCTGACATGAATGTGAATGCTGTACGTGTGTGTGTGTGTGTGTGTGTCTGTGTTCTCTCATGTTCATAATACTGTATAATAATAGTTTACAGCATGCAGTATAGTTCAGATAAAGTGTGATAATAGTCAAGCAGCAGTAATTCTGCCATAGAGAGTGATGCACAGAAGTGTGATGATAAATAATGCAGAAATGATTATTCTATAACACAGTGCATAGAGATATGTTATGTGTAACACAGCATATTGAGTAGACATGTATACAGCTGCTGCTAACATCTTTTAAAGTCCCAGTAAGGTATACTTTTGTATTTTTCATGCAGGGTGTCACAGTTTTTCTTTCCTTCTTCTGTGGGAGAGAGACTATGGTAGTTCATAGGGCTGTTAAGGAGGGGTGACAGTTGGATCCCCAGGCAGGTGGCTAGACCGGGTCAGCTGGGGACCTGGACTAGACACCCTTAGTACAAGTCTTTGGCTTTTGGCAATGCTGTATGCCTGTTGGAAGGGCAAGTTCCTAATGTGTTGGTGTACATGGAAGGGAGTGCTGCAAAACTGTGGGGAGACTCAGCTGAGTTAGGAGAGATTGCCCATAGCAGGCCTGAGCTACTAGGCAAGGGTTTGTAGAACCCAATGGATAGACTGGCTGGGTTATTTTGTCATTTTGTATTTTGGAAGTTTTATGTCATGGGAAGAGGAAGTATCATAGGTGCCCACACTGGTCACTGTGTGAAGGGTGGTAAGTGCATACCCCATTGTGTGGTGCAGTGGGTGAGTGCATCGTCCCACCTCCATTATTTCCACAGAAGGAAGTAATTTCTTGGGGGGGGGGGAGAGTGTAACAACCCATTCCTACCACTAGAGAATGGTGGTTGATTACTAGAATGCCAGGCCTAGTGACTACTGATTGGTAGTGACTCTAACTAGAGATCCAGTGGGCAGAGCTTAGTGCCAGTGAGAAGGGTGCCAGGGTGCCTTTGAGGTCTCTTGGCTCTGGTCACTTGCAGACTGCCTGAAGTGGCAGGTGCCATACACATCAGCACTGCTGATAGATGAAGTTCTTGAGACCTCATCATCTCAATGTCCTGGCCCAAGACAGCAAAAGAGATGCCAGTGAAGGCATCTGGTGGTATTTAATGTAGATCACTGGTCATTCCTGGGAGTACATAGGGGACACACCAGGAGGATGTTGGAACCCTAAAGGGCTTCTCTTCAAGTGAAGTCCCTGGCAACCTTGGGATGTAGGGAAGGTCCCACAGAAGAAAGATGTTCTCCTTTTGGGGGTGTTTACGGTCCTGTGTCAGGAGATGCTACTAGCTGAGTTGCTGATGAAAAGAGACTTGGTGAGAGGGACTGAGCTGTGGACTAAGGTAGGAGATCTGCCTAGATTATGTATATGTGTTTGTTTATTAATTTATTGAGAACTTTGGATAATTTCTTTGAGCACAAGTGCTCATTGACAAAGGTTCCACATCAAGGGCAGTATAGCATAGTGGTTAAGGGCACTGAACTGCAAACCTGGAGATGTGGGTTTGAATCCCATCAGCCTCCACTTGCATACTGTGTGACCCTGAGCAAGTCACTTAGCTTCGTTGTGCTGCCAGATCACACCTGGAAACAAGCTCCAGCTTAGTGTGCCTCTCCTGGTTAAACAATTTCCCCTTTCTTTTCCTATCAAATACATAGTCACAAAAAACATTACAAGTACAGTAAGCAGTTCTAGAGGTAATGCAGTCGAGTCAGTCTCAGAGCACTTAAGACAGATCAATTACATACAGTTTTGAATAAACAATAACAAAAAAATACACACAGATCGTTGTATAAAAAGTCAGGGGTACTATACAGAGAGAAACAAAATAAAACTGTTTAACAGTTACAAATGCATCGGACTGCAAAAGCAGACCACAGAGATCTCTTAGGAAATTCAGCAGTGCATGAGGTACTTCATTTAACCAGTTAGCGGCCCTGACAGCAAATGACAGCTTGCCCACTGAATATGACTGAAAGGAGGGTTAAGGGCATTTCTGGCCATGTTTCTGGTGTTGTATTGGTTGGAGATGATGTGGAAGAAATTTGTTAAAGCAGGGGGTGTTGGTCCCAAGAGCACTATTTTAGCCAGCAAACGGGTCTGGAGCTTTATGCTGCCTGGTAAAAGTAGCCAGTTAGTGAGTGTGTAAAGGGGACAACTATCAGTGTGGTTATCTGCACCAACTACAAAGTGGCATACCTTATTATAGATAAGCCATTGTGTACTGGGGTTCCTGAGCCAGGATAGGTCTAGGAGCTTCTGCTTTAGCAGAGAGGGATTGGGGTGATTGCCAGCCACTGCCAGAGGTCAAGCTGGTATACATGTTAGCATGCTGTGCTCAGCAACCTGATGGTGAGTGTGGAGATGCCGATGTGAGGTGCCCAGTGCTGGGGTGGCCTCAGGAGACCAGCAGGGAAACTGGACTAGCACTGAGTGGCAGCACTCAGGACCAGGGTACCCCTCGATCCCATCAGCAAACTGAGGTCTGAGAGTTAAACCCCTGCAGTGTTGATGCCTCCTGCATCACCCACTGACCTGAGACTAAGGTGTCAACAGTGCATGTGACATGTGTAAACCCAAAGCTGTTAGCCTTGTAAAAGAAACTGGTAAAGACAAGTTATATGGAATAGAACAGGCTCTGACCCAAGGTATACTGTCACCAACTGGTGTGTGAAAAGAGGAAAAGAATGGGATGTGTGGCTCCAGGTGTGATATGATGGATGGGGGTACAACCTTCACAAAGGGTCCCTGAAGATGTAACTCAAGTCTGAGGTCAGGATTGAACCCAAGCTTTTGGGGACTGGATTACCATGTGTATATAACTGTAAATAATTCAGTAAAGCAGACCTACTGCTTAAACAACTCTTACAGTGTGATACATTCTGTCAGAACAGAGGTCTGAGTTGTCCATCACTGTCGACATCAAGAAAGGGTTAACAAATGGTACTAGTCTCAGCTGAGGCATGACAGCAGCAGCAGCTGAGTGGGATGCAAGAGATGTAAAACCTAGAAAGGGCTGCATCAGTAAGGATAATAAAGAATATACAAAAAATAAATCTATGCATGTGTCTTGTCTGTTAGTATCGTGTGCTCTATATAACCCACCATAGTATAATGCTATTATAGAAGCAAAATCTCTGGTAGGGGTCCTCTTTCTAAAAAATGTTGTAGCTGAGAGGACTGAACTAAAGGAAATCATGTGACTTTAAGTCTATGATCAGTCATATAGTTCCATACTAATAAGTCAGCCTCACTAGGGTAGAATCATGCTTTCTCTTTGACTCACCACACACAAAGTTTTTACAATATATTAAGACACCTGTTATTTAGTTATTATTTTTTTATTTAACATTTGGTAACCGGGATAGGCACACTGAGTTGAGGCTCATTTCCAGGTGCGACCAAGGGGAGAGGGAACAACCTGGGTAATTACAAACATAGTGCAGAGCATCATGTGGGTAGTAATAAACATGGTAATGAACTAAACATGGGTAAATTACTAACATGAGACCCTATGCAAAAACGGGTGGAAAGCACTTGCCAAAGGTGTGTACCCAGTCTGTGCAGCTCCGCACCATGGATAGGTGTGCACCGGCTGGTATTCACTATCAGCAGCCACCTGTCCATGGTTCTGCCCCACAGTGCACAAATTCACAGGGGCAGATGGGTGCAGAGCAGTGGACCAGGGCAGACATCCAACTGGATGCCCGACCTGGGTCACAGAGTGGATTCCTTACACCGCAGGTGTGGTGTGTGTGAGAAGATGCTGATTACAAAATTTTAAAAGTATGGGCACTTGCATGAACGGCCACCCCAGCCCTCACCAGCTGCCCAATGGGTTTGGGCAACATGGATGGGCGAATCCCAGTCCCCCCCCCGAGGCTGGAGGGTGACATTCATGGGTCCCCCCTGCTGTAACTCATGCCCCCATTGCACAGCACTACATGCCTTTGTGAATGGTGCGTAATGCAGGCACACCTCTGACATGCCTCCTGGACTGCCCCTTGTGTGTAGTCGCCCACGCAGCTGGGGGATCTGGTGCGCATCTGGTTGGTGGACCAATTGTAAATGCCATGGGTCCACAGCTGCACAGCATTCACGCCTAGGGTTTCCTATGAGCTGCAGATATGCGACATGTAGGCAATACACTTTTTTTGTGCATAGGGCCCATGGTGAGGAACATTATATACACAGAATAGTTTGGTGCTAGCATGAAAAAATTGCTAGCGAGCCACCCGTTGGTTGCAACATCTTAGTACAAATGTGGCGTAAATCTTCAACTAATTTCTGGTGAGGGGTTGCAATTGCATGAATGCTGAATGGAGAGCTTTAGTAGGTGCTTTAGTGAAAGGAAGGAGGAGGAGGAGGAGGGCCGAAGGAAAGAGGGAAGCTGGTTCAAGAGTGTGGGGAATTGGTGCAAGAAAGCCACTTGCCCATTACAAGAGTGCAGGAAAAAGTTAGAGAGGGTGTACGAGTCTCTGGAACATAGATCATAATCTGAAGCCGCAATAGGGGAGAACAGGGAGGATAGGTAGGGGTGTGACAGAAATGGGAAGAATGGAGTCAATGGCTTGAATTTTTGACTGAGATTTTTCTGGCAGTCTAAAAAAAAAAACACACACTGGGATTCCACTGCCCAGCAGCATCTAGATAAGGTGTCATCCTGGTTGTAAATCTTACAGAGCATGACCAAGAGGGAGGAGGGTACCTACACACACACACACACACACACACACACACACACACACTCGCACAGAGTTGGAAAGAATTGGACCATTGGACCACTGAAATATAAACTGGATGTTAAACTGATCTAATTGGATATCTATAGGGCTGTTTAAACTCATAGGAACAATTAAATAGATACATGGTAAATGGCTGGTGCATTCAAAGGGGAACAAGAATTACCTATTCAAAGGGAGACTATAAAAAAGGGCAGAAAGACAGTTATACCCTGAGTTCTGCTGGTTTGCATCACAGAGGTTAAGCTGTGAGCCTACTCCTCTAGCTACATAGGTCAGTGGGAGCTAAATAGATAAGCGTAGGAACTCAGTTCTCTTCAAGCATAGCAGAGGGGTAAGAAGGATAGCATATTTTAGTTAATAGTATTTTTCTTTTGTCATCTGTTATTTAAAAACATTTGTTTATTTTTCCTGTAATAGTGTTATTCTCTTGTGTAAAACATATACTGTATATCCTGTAATGCAACTTTTGACCTTCAGTTAAGTAAAGAGCTATTTATCTACTCAACAGCTGTGGCTGTGATTTAAATTATTTCTAAGGTATTTAATGATTTCCACTGGCTGAGGCAAAACTGTTTAGCATCCACCACCCAAGAGACCCACTACCAGGCTTTGATCTGTGCAACTGCATGTTTGACCTCCCAGTTCTGTGAAAGTGAGAAGGTAGGTTGCTGGTGGACTCCAGCTGGTGGCAGCGGATAATCAAAGACAGACTCCTTTGTGAAAGCTATTTCAGCCCAGAGAGAGAGAGAGAGAGATAGAGAGAGAGAGAGAGGTGGCTGTCACAGGGGGGTAGTGAGCCAAACCAGTATTTGGCAATGAAAATAGAGCAGTGCATCTGGTGATGAAGACGCAGAGGAAGTAAGGAAAGTATAGAGTACAGTGAACAGTGATGGGTGCGGGGGACATGTTAGTGGCAAAATGACAGAAAGCGTTGCAGAGGGTGTCCAGTCTGGCAAGTGAGGAAGGGGGAGCAGAGTTGTAGACCACATTGGTGTAGCTGAAAATGGGGAAGATCAATTTAGTGACCAGCTCCCAGTGGATTGGTAGGGAGAAGCTGTCCTTGTTGCAGTACAAAGCTCCAAGCTTGGGCAGAGCTTGGAGTCGATGGCATCAATATGTGAGAAGTCCAGTTTGCTATCCAGACAAACTCCCAGATATTTGAAGGAAGGGACTACCTCTAGCTGGGTGCCATCAAGGGTATGGAAGACAGGGGAAGATGAGAGCCTGGCTAACTTCTGGCCAGTGCCGAATGTCATGGTCATAGGTTTTTGGGTGTTGATTTTGAGTTAATTTACCTAGAGCCAGTACAGGATGTTCAGGAAGTCATGCTAGAGTTGGACTTCAAATGAGATTGTTGAGGGGCCTGAAGTATAAATTACCGTGTCATTGGCATATATGTGTATGTTCGAGGAGACACAGGCAGAGGAGAGGTCATTGAGAAAAACTGAAAATTTTATAGGGCCCAGGATAAAACCTTGGAGAACAACAGCTTGGATGGAGGGGGATAGTATGCCACCCATCTATACTGATTGCAGGCAGTCCGCTAGGTAACAGCAGAACCAGTTCATGGTGGGGGTGGAGAGACCTGCTGAGGTCAGCTTGTTAAGGAGGAGGTGGTGAGACGCCGAGTCGAACACTTTGGCCAGATCAATGAAAATGGCTGCTGTGATGTGTCCTTTATCCATCTCTGTGTGAATGGAGTATGCCACTTGGAAGAGAGAGGAGATGGTGGAGTGATTCTTTCTAAAACCAGACTGTAAGGGGGAGAGGAAAGATGAAGAATCAAGAAAGGTGGTGAGCCTGGTGAGCACAAGGGATTCTTGGAGTTTTGCTAGGAAGGAGAGTAGTGAGATTGGCCTGTAGTTACCTGGGGAAGAGGGATCACTTCCATTCTCCTGTCTGGGGGACGGAGAAAGATGGCGGCAGTGCTGTGCTGAGCATCTTGCAGCTCTCTGTATGTGAGAGCAATCTGCCTTCTCCACCTTTGGAGGTTTATTTTAAATGCTATTTTAAATGTTTAAAATGTTTATTTCCCTTTCTTGAGAGCAGTTTGGCAGTGCTGATCTCCTGGTCTACAATTTGCATCTGCAACCGGAGATCTGAAATGCTAGTCGTTTTATAGTTAGGGGGATAGATAGGGATCTTGGTGCTAGGCAGGACAGGGTTAGTGATCTAGTAGTAGGAGCCAGCTTTTTTGTTTTAAGAGAGAGACCCTAATCTCTACCTTCCTGAAGTGCTAGACAAGAGGTATAATTCTGTTCCTGGCCCGACACCTGGACTTTCTTACTGCAGCAATCTGGCAGGGGCTCGTAGGGTGAGGACTGGTGCTCTATGGAAGGAGGTGCCCTTTAATTCAAAGGGGCCAACCTGACTGGACTTCTCCAGGATCGCGAAGCTCAGACTGTGTTGCTTATTCATTGAAACTGGCCCACCTGGTCTTATTGGAAGGTGCTTTGTTTTATCTATGCAAGGGCTGATCGGACAGGTAGGAGCCATTTGTTGTCAGACTTCTCCCGGGAAGCACAGAAGCAGAGGCATCTACCATGCGCATTTCCTGGGGTTCGTGCGAACTTGTTGCGGCAGTCCCCACCATAGTGACCTGGTTTGTCTTTATTTCACCAACCTCGTACTGCATTGCTGGCTGGAGGATTGTTCGTCAACTTGTGGCTGGATTATTCTTAAGGGGGGGTCTGATTGGATAGCGATTGCCTGACCTGGGACCTACTCATCTTGGGTAACATACTTTTTCCAGACCCCATTAGCTGGTGAGAGTAGCTGAGGGGGTGATTCTCAGCTGGCTCTTGTTCCAGCACTTTATTTTCAAATAATTTTAAATAACTTCATGGGTAACATCTTGCCCTGTGATGGAGGTCAGTGAGAGGGCCCTCCATCGTTATTCAGGCAGTGAAGAATTCCTTGCTCTGTGATTGGTGCTCAACATTGACAATAATATCGACAATAACACTGCTCTCCTCTGTGTTCTCTGAATTTCATTAGGCTGGGATCTATGGGTATTGCTCTCTTGAGTTGAAGTAGCTGCCTTCAATTACTTCTTGCTCTGTGGGGAGTTGGGTGGGAGCTGGTTTAGAGTATGGGGTTTTAAATTGCATTTGAGCGCGTGTGTGTGAGGCTGGTTAAGGTTAGTACTGTATTAGTGATGTGGCTGTTTGTGTGATTGACATTTGGCTAGTGGTGTACAGGGGGCTACCTGGTGGAACAGTATGTTTCTGGAGGGATCAGTGGGTCAGGGTCGGGCTAGGATTGTGTATGGGGCATCCCAATGTCTCGATCTGCCACCATTTACCAACCTCCCAGTTTCCACCACTGCAGCTCACCGCTGTCAGAAGGTCGGAATTAAGAGGTCCCACATTGATCGGGTATGGCTGGGCTCCCTGTGCCTAATAGACGGGGGTAGGATTGAGGTTATCAGGTGCAGAAGGCACCCTAGGTGTCAACAGAGCCTAGGGAGAGGCCAGACATATTTGGTTCTCATCCCCAGCATTCCCATCATACTGAGTGGGCTGGTAACCAGAAAGGCAACACTATCCACCAATCCCCTGAAGGCAGTGCTTTGCAATGCCACATCATCAGGAACAAGACCGCAATTATAGTGGACTTGATTTCTATGGTCGATCTGGCTTGCATCACCGAGACCTGGGTGGGTGATGATGCTGATCTGGTTTTAGAGGCCACCGTTCCCCCAAGGGAGTGCGTTGCCCCAGAGTGGATCACAGGGGAGGGGGTGTGGTCATCTGTTTTAGACCTGAATTTGGTTTCACCATACACTCAGTCGGGGAGCCAGGATCCTTTGAATGTTTGGCCATGCATGGAGGTCCGGGCACAGGTTGCAGGATTCTCCTGATTTACCACCCACCTGTGGCAGCAGGTGAATTCCCTGCAGGAGGCAGCCAATTTTGTTGTTGGTGAAATGTTGGAGTAGCCCAGATGTTTAATTCTGGGGGACTTCAATGTTTGGGCCGATGACAAATCTAATAGGCTAGGCTATAACCTCCCTCAGATGATGTCATCTCTGGGCTTGTCGCAGTAAGTTTCCTCCATGACCCACCAGGGCGGCCACATTTTGGACCTGGTTTTCTCATTGGGACTTGAGGTTACCAACCTGAAGACTGATTGGGTTGTTTGGTCCGATCATTGCATGGTGGAGTTCTCGTTTGGGGCCCCCCCTGAGAGCCCTCCCCCTGCAGAGATAGTAAGCTACCGCCCTTTGAGGTGGTTTGACCACAGAGGGATTTCTGGTGGAAGTCAATCTCTCTAGCATGGGTAGTGCTTGCTTAGGGGGTATGGGTGAGGCCATCACCGCCTATAATAGGGTGATGTCGGTAGCACTCGACTCTCTTGCACCAGTCTGTGTATGACTCAAATCCTCTCATTGAGTTCCCCATGGTTCGATGGGGAGCTCAAGGCAATGAAGATTGTGGGTCAGAGGTTAGAGCACTGCTGGCGGAGGTCCGGGTTGGAGGCAGACAGACTGGCTCTTCACTCCCATTACGGTGAGTATCAGGGGACAAAACAGCATTCCTGTCCAGGGAGATTGCTGCTGGGAAGAATTGACCAACTGTGCTCTTTCAGACTGTGGACAGACTTTTAAACCCAGCCTGTCTACAGCCCAAAAAAGCCTTTTCCAACACTTTACGCAAAGAGTTTGCTCGCTTCTTCTCGGACAGGATGTCCACCATCCAGCTGGGTGTACCACCAGGGAGCCATAACATGGTCGATGGTGGTCGCTTTGGCATCCGGAGAGCACTCCGCCTGGTTGGGGGGAGTTTAAACCAGTGGAGGTAACTGCAGTCACTCGGGTTGTTCTCGGGCTGAAGCACACATATTGTGAACTGGACCCAGTGCTGACACATTTCTTAATGAGATGTGTTGACACCATCAGCCCGGTGTTTGTCTTGATTGTCCGATGCTCTCTCTCAGAGGTGGGTCTTCCCAGATGTCTTGAAGGAGGCACTGGTTAGACCACTTCTGAAGAAACCATCTTTAGACACTGACGTCAAGTCAAATTACCATCCAATCTCCAACCTCCCATTTCTAGGGAAGGTTGTTGAGAAGTTTGTGGTGCTTCAGCTTGAGGAACACCTTGTGGCCTTTGATTTGTACGAGCCTCTCCAGTTGGGGTTTCATGCAAGGCATAGCATGGAACCTGCATTAGTTCGGGTGCATAATGACCTCCTCAGGGCTCAGAATTAAGGAGTAGGGAAAATTCTCATTTTCTTTGACCTTTCCTCAGCTTTTGACATGGTAGCCATTGTGTGTTGTTTGACCACCTGAGAGAATTCTGTGGCCTCACCGGCATTGTCATCTGCTGGTTTGAGTCCTTGCTCACGAATAGGAGACAACTGGTAGTGATGGGGAATTCCTTCTCCTCCCCTTGTCTCATGTCATGTGGAGTTCCTCAGGGTTCAGTCCTGTCACCAATGTTGTTTGCTGTGTATATGCTACCCCTGGGAGAGTTCATTAGGAAGTACAGTTTGGGTTTCCATTTCTACATGGGTGATACCCAGCTGTATCTTTCCTTTGCCCTGGGACATTGAATGCGGTGGAAGTGCTAAATGTATGTCTTGCCGAGATCAATGACTGGATGGCCTCTAGCTGGTTGTGACTGAACCCTGATAACACAGAGGTACTGGTTGTGGAGTCAAACAGATGGCATGATAGGATGGCCTCAGGTGTAGAAACAGGCTTGTTCCTGGGATCTGTGCTTTTGAAGGCCTCCTCTAGGGTTTGAGATCTCAGTGTGACCTTTGAGAGCAGATTGATATTTGAAGCTCAGGTGTCATCTGTTGTCCAGACCAGCTTTTATCATCTCAGGAATATCACCAGGATCAAGCCCCTAGTTCTGCCCCTGGATCTCCCCACCTTGGTGCATGCCTTTGTGACGTCAAGGCTTGACTACTGTAGTGCGCTCTATCTCGGGGTCTCAGGAGGTACCCTCCATAGGCTGCAGCTAGTGTAGAATGCAGCCACCAGGTTGTTAACATGGCAGTCGAAATACTGCCGCATCAGCCCAATGCTGCATGAACTGCACTGGCTGCCAGTCAGGTGGAGGATCCTCTTTAAGGTGGGCTTGCTCACCTTTAAAGCCCTACATGGACTGGGCCCTGGATACCTGTCTAACCTTCTTTCACCTGCTGCCTCGGTCTGCTCCCTCTGCTCCTCCTCTAGGGGCCTCCTTTGCAATTCCCAGGACAAGGCTGAAAACTACAGGTGATAGAGCATTTAGTATCGCTGGCCCCATCCTGTGGAATTCACTTCCACCATCTGTGTGGGAGGCCCTTTCGGTGGAGGTATTCAAGGCCCGCCTCAAGATCCACTTATTTAATCAGGCCTTCCCAGACACTGTATATTAGATCTTATTTTTGGATAGACCACTCTAGCTACTGTTTTTAGTATAGATCTTATTTATCTAATCACGTGGTCTGTTATTTATTGCTGATAATTTTATTGTTTTATTGGATAGTTGTATCATTGTGTACGGTGCCCAGAGCCCCTGGGATTGGGTGCCTAGAAAAATAAAATTAGCCTTGCCTTACCTTGCCTTTCTGTAGTGGCAGGACTTTGGCCATTTTCCAGGCTTGGGGGACAGTGCAGCGAGAAAAGGATAGGTTCAGAAGGTGCTTGAGAGGAAGTGTTATGGCTGGGGCTGATAGTTGGAGGAGTTTAGGATCGAGCCCATCAGGGCTGTGTTTAGAAGGGTTTAGGGACATGAGAGCATGGAGGACTTCCTGGGGGATGACTGGAGGGAAGCTAAACGAATCAGAAGGTGAGGGTAAAGCAACTGAAGGGAGGTCAGGAGAGGACTGGCTGGATAGTGCACAGGTGGGAAAAAAGTGGTTGAAGAGAGAGAGAGAGAGAGACAATGGCTAGTGAGTTGGAGACCAATGAGCCATCTAGTTGAAGGAAGGGGGACAGGAAGGGGGACAGGACTGGTCTGGAGGATCGAATAAGGAGTACAGCACTTTCCAGAATTTAGCCAGAGAGCATAGGTTGATCTGAAGGTTAGTCTTGTAGTAGTGGGCCTTGGCTGCTCGAACTGCCTTGGTGCTGGAGTTTCTGAGTGGTCTGTAGAGCTGTGAATCAGCAGCAGTGTGTGTGGACTTGAAGTTAGCCCACACAAGGTCACAAGGCTTGAACATCTTTTTTTTTTTTTTTTTTTTTAGTTGTTTAACCAGGAGTAGGAAGTTAAGTGACTTGCTCAGGGCCACACAGTATGCAAGTGGAAGCTGTGGGATTCAAACCCAGGTTTGGTCTGCTGGATGTCACCAGATTTGCAGCTCAGAGCCTTAAACCACTGCGCTATACTGCCTCCCTCTTAATGAGGTTAGTGGTGATACATGGGTGGTGGATGCTTCCATGCCTGTAACCACAAACTACCTTTTCTTTCTGTTCTAATATGCAAGACTGTTGAATATCTCAAATAAAAAAACAATAAACCAATAAGAAACTACCAAGAGCCAGGATGGGATATTATGTTCAGGTAGTCATTAGATCTTGGCTGGTGACCTCCTTCAATGTCATTACAAGAACAGCCCCAAAGGAACTTGCTTCTATTGGAAGCATGAGTTAAGCCTTGACCTGGACAACAGAGCGTGGTGGTGAATTTGGCAGTGTCTGTATAGGTATATCAAGCAGGATCGACTACGTTTCCTTCAATTTTGCATACTACACAATCTCTACTTTTCCCCTTCTAGACTATTCAGGATGGGTAGATCCATATCCTCAGCCTGCCTTAGACGCGACAACTCTGAGGGGACTTTAAAGCACATCCTCTGGGATTGTGCAATGGTGACCCCATTTTGCCAAGCAATTTGAGATGCCATGGACCCACTTTTGGGCCTGCATGCTTACTTTACCCCACAAATTTGTCTAGTGGGTCATTTTCCTGAGGATATGCTAGACTGCCTCAGGGCTTATATGTCCCTGATCTCGAGTGTGGCCAAACTAATCATAGTTCGACACTGATTGGACAAAATTCTGCCTTCCCTTAGAGAATGGCATTCAGAGGTGCTCCAAGACCTTGAATTGGAAAATCATATTGCCTGCCGGCAGAACCACCAGGACGGATTCATAAGAAAGTGGGGCCTACTTCTAGCTCTTTTACCTCTGATACGAACTCCCTAAACTACCCTGGATGAACCACAGGGGTGAGGGCCTCCTCCCTTTTATTTTTGTAAGTGGGAGGGATTGGTATCCTAGCTCCCATCTGTCTGGCTCACTCAGTTTTTTTTTTTTTTGTACTTCTCTTCAATGGATCCCCAAGTAAACCTATAAGTCCTTATGTGCTTTGATGGGGCAGGGGTGGCATTGAGGTTTGGGGGAGTATGGGAGGGATGGGGGATGGGTTTGGTAGAGCTAGGTTGTAGCTGTTTATTACTTAGTTCTTATTATTGTCATTTGCTGTTCATGTATAGATCAGGCCCTATGATCAGCCAAATATGATTTTCTCTGTTGCATAAAGAGTCTCTGTTACTGTCTGTTATGGAGAAAAATGCTGTTTGTATATTGGTACGAATGTTGTTAAATGCGCAATAAAGTACATTAAATTGAAAAAGGCTGGCGGCCAACCAACCCAGCTTTGATGTTTTTCTTAATTGTCTTTCTACAAAATGGGCTAAAAAAGAAATACAACATTGACTTTAGGGGATTTCTTTAAAAAAATGTGTTTCTTGTTCACATTTATTTCCCAGCATAGTAACATGTTCCTGTCTTTTCAAAGGCAGGCTAGCTGTAAGCGGAAGTCTTTAACCCTCATGCCTTTTACATTTTTTCGGACTTTCCTGACAAAAACAAAAGGCCCTGTGGTCTAGTAGTTAGAGCACTGGTTTAGGAACCTGGAGACTGAAGGTTCAGACCCTAGTACTGTACAGCCAAATACTCATTGTATGACATTGAAAAAAATCACTGAACAGTGCTCCAATCTACCCAGCTGTAGAAATGAGTAGAAACAGGAACCCACTGAAAACAAGCTGTTTCATCTTAGCCAGGGTATCCTAGGTAAAAAAAAATCAGGCATACCTCTTCAGTACAGCACAAATGGCTACTGGAACCAAAACCAAGTGAACAAATGCATGTTTTGTAGTAAACAATTGCACAAACTGATGGTTTTGCCCAGACCTGTAACTATATAATAGACCTGACTGTAAAGGAAAACACAATTCTATACAGACAATGGAAACCTCTTTCTAAAGCATCAAGTAAACTGAGGAAAGTGCAAGGGATAACTACAATACTAAGTCAAGAAACACTTGTTTTCAGTTTCTCCATGCAGTAAATCTCATATGTGATTTTCCCCCAACCTCAAAAGGGCAACGCTTCATTTTCAGACCCATTTTTATGTTGCTTGCACGCATGTGCAAGAAACATAGTGCCATCATCGGAGATTTCGGAGGTGTGTCACCTCCTCCTCCAATTCAGTCAGGGAGCTGGCAGGCGCGGCCCCTGTAAACCAATGCATTTTGGAGCTGTCTATGACACGCTCCAAAATGCAGTGGCATACAGTTGAAAGGGGGAGCTACGCTTCAGTGAGCAGAGATAAGAAGCCCACTGAAGCGTAGCTCCCCCCCACACGCAGGCGTGCACACCCCCGCACCTACTGCATAGCCGACGGGTGCCCAATCCACATTGGCTGAGCTCGTCTCTCCCCCGTTAAATGGTGCGCTGAGAGCCCACCCCAGCGTGGCAATGAATCACTGGCTGGCAAGGGGTGCCCAATCCCGTTGGCTGACGCTGCCCCAACATCCTTGTGCCACGCTGGGGCCCACCCCAAGCGTGGCAGCAATCAATCCGCAGCGTCTTTTTTTTAACCTGAAAAGCGAAGCGGTCCTCGGGCATCTCCGCCCCCACAACCCGCACCCACCCACTGCGCACTCAGCCTCCCCGCCCCACCCCATATCTTACCTCTGGACTCCTGCGACGATCTTCGATGGACGGGAACACGTCTGCACTCTTCAAAGCCGACCTGCGAACTGAGGAAATGCCGGTAAGCTGTATAATGGCCTAGATAGGGGTTTCAACTTTGTTGCATATCTCAGGTATTTTGGGATTTTGCACTAAATTTTCAATATGATTCTTTCAGATCGATACCGTCATGGCGTTATTTGCCCTAAGGGTGATTTCCCTGCCGCAGTGATCAGTGAAATCACCCTTCAGGCCTGAATACCACCACGACAGTGACATCATTCATGAGAAGGGGTCCCAAAAACCTCATGTTGAAAATTTGGTGCATAAATTCCAAAAAATTACTGTTTTACAAGCGTGCGTTGCGCAGTTCCTACGCAGGCTCGTAAGTTCACTAAATTTCAATATTTTCACTCCAGATTTTCAACATTGCCATTTTACCACATCTTCTTATGAGTAGTACAGCTGTCATTTTTCACATCTCACCCAAAATGTGTTTCCACCCATGTAGCGCAGAATGGCGCAGTCGGTGTGCGAAATCAATGTACGGGACAAATTAAGAAAATCACAGTGACACTGTTCATGAGCAGAGGTCTTTAACTGGCTATGTTGAAAATTTGGTGAAAAAATTCTAAAATGACTGTTTTATTTAGCTATGCTATGCAGTTCCTACGCAGGCTCGTAAGTTCTCAAATTTTCAATATTTTCACCCAGATTTTTGACATTGCCATTTTACCACACCTCCTTATGAGCAGTTACAGCTGTCATTTTCACAACCTGCCCAAAGCGTGTTTCCGCCTCCTGTAGTGCACAATGGGCGCAGTCGGCGTGCAAACTCAATGTATGGGACATTAACAAAATCACAGTGACACTGTTCATGAGCAGAGGTCTTAAAATGGCTATGTTGAAAATTTGGTGAAAAAATTCCTAAAGATGACTGTTTTACGAGCGTGCATTGCGCAGTTCCTACGCACGCTCGTAAGTTCGCAAATTTTCAATATTTGCACTCCAGTGACTTCCAAATACCTAAACAGCACATAGAAGCAAGCAACATTCGGCATTGACAAATGCTTGTTATAACAGACTTCTTGGGCACTACTAACAAGATCACCAGGAAGCAGGTTTTTTTTTTTTATCAGTTCCTTTCACTGTAGGAGGGATGTTAAACATATTAAGAGAATAAACAGTGACTCAGGAAAACTGATGACAGAATATTGGATATTTCAGCTGCAGCCACTTGCTGCCAAAGTGGCAGTAGAACATAGCAAGACAAGAGGAAGTATGTGTTTGTGACGTTGCACTCTCTTTACAGGCAGCAGCAACTATGTGTACCTAATGACAGTTTAGCCAGAATGAAGGGGTTTTAAAGAACTGGATTAATGTTTTTCAGGCACACTATTTGCGTGTGATTTGTTGAACTTCAATTGAAAACAACATTTGGTTAGCCACTGGTTATTAGTAATTTATTTTATTATGAAATGAATTACTGTATTAATTAATCATTTGTTTGTTGATGGGGAAAGGAGGGCTAGGCTTCTGCTCTGCCTATTTTCAGCCTAGTCCCGGAAACTGGGGTGGCGATACAGATGCACTTTGACATATTGAATCAGTTTAAGCTATTGGTAATATTTTTAGTGAACTCAATCCTTCATACTTCCTCAGTAAACAATTCCCCCTACTCTTTTTGAGAAGTGCCATGGGATCTTTAATGTCTACCTAAACAATCACCAGAACAGGCAGACAGGACATAAGTTTAACATCTCATCCAAGAGACAGCACCTCAGGAGTGTAGCACCCCCCACACAGTGCGTTACAGTGTCAGTATTGGGATTTGCCTCAGGTTCCTGGTGTGGGGCTAGAACCTACAACATTCCATTTTTTCAGCTTCTGAGGAGATTGTGCAACCTGCTGGGCCACTGACTCTGCTTCAAGTGTAATATGCAGGTGTAATTCAGTTTCCCACTTATTTTTAATATAACTAGTAGTAGCACTACTCAGAAGTCTGGAATGGCTACATACAACCTCAAAATAATGTGTCTTTGAACTTTCCTAAATGCAGCTTCAGTAAAAAAGTGGATTCAGTCTAACGTATTTTTCCTTTATTATATTCTGATGTGGTAAATGCATCAGAAAAGTACCACAGTTATTTGTAACCATTGAAAGCACTCCTGGAAAGAAAAATATTACTTCTCAGCTGTGGCAGAAGAGAATTAAACCACTCTTGCCTTTTTCAACTGTGACTCAAATAAAATACCAGGCTCTCTATGGCAAACTCAGCATAAATTTGGGCTTGGATTGCATTGAAGTCTTGGTTTGACTGTGACAGGGTCATGGTTCCCTGTCTCCAAGAATGAGGGTATGGGTGAAAAGCAGAGCCCCACTTAAAGGTTCCTTCTTTTGATTCTGGTAAGAGAAATAAAATAAAATATTTTCTGTAATCTATACAGTTTTATCTTTCTATATCTGTGGGCTCTAAAAGCTAGTCCTTGTATGGTCTTATGCCCCCCCCGCTCCCTTCCCAAACTCTTAAACCACAATCTCCTTTATACTTGCCTGGCTTCTGTGACATCTTCCTTTGTCCACTCTTACTGTCAGTCTTTCTTTCTTCAATTTTCTTAGAAACATAGAATTTGATGGCAGATAAGGACTGCGGCCCACCTAGTCTGCCCATTTCCCTACCTGATGGATAAGCTGCAGATTTTAGTTAATCAACAGCTTACGTCCTCTTACCCCCCACTAGAATTGCCTTAAGCCTGCCCCATGCATTCTTGAATCCTCCCACTGTTCCTGACTCCACAACCTCCTCAGGAAGGCTGTTCCATGCATCCACAACCCTGTCTGTGAAAAAATACTTTCTGACATTACCTCTGGGCCGTCCCCCCTCTATCTTCAAATTGTGCTCTTGTTCTTGCTCATCTCTTCTTCTGAAAGATGCTACCCTCTTGTACTTTGTTAATTCCCCTGAGATACTTGAAAGTTTCTATCATGTCCACCCTCTCCCTTCTTTTCTCAAGGGTATACATATTAAACTGCTTTAGTCTCTCCTCGTATGTCTTCTGGTGCAGACCCTGCACCATTTTGGTTGCCCTCCTCTGAACAGCCTCTACTCTGTCTATGTCTTTGCGGAGATGGGGTCTCCAGAATTGCACAGTATTCCAGATGGGGTCTCACTAACTGTCTGTACAGAGGGATAACAACTTCCTGTTTTCTACTGTTGATGCCTCTCCCTATGCATCCCAGTATCCCCCCAGCCCTCCTTACTGCCTTCTCGCATTGCTTGCCCACCTTTAGGTCATCTGATATAATTACTCCTAGGTCTCTTTCGATTTTTGTTGTGGTTATTAACTCAACCCCCATTGTGTACTCTTCTCCTGGGTTTTTGTTTCCCAGATGCATTACCTTGCACTTCTTTGCATTGAATCTGAGCTGCTACATATTTGATTATTCTTCCAACCTTGCCAAGTCCCTTTTCATTCTTTCCACCCCGCCTTGTGCATCAGCCCTGTTGCAGATCTTTGTGTCATCTGCAAAGAGAGATACATTTCCTTCCGAGTGCTCTCCAATGTCACTTATAAAGACTTAAAGAAGACCAGTCCCAGTACCAAACCCTGTGGTACCCTGCTAGTTACCCTCCTTTCTTCACCGTGGACTCTGTTTGTTATTACCCTTTGCATCCTGTTGTCTAGCCAGTTTTTTATCCAGACTACCACCTTGGAACCCACTCCAAGGCTGGCTAACTTATATATTAATCTTTTGTGTGAGACTGTGTCAAATGCCTTGCTAAAATCTAGGTAGGCCATATCCACAGCCCCTCCCTGGTTTGCTGCTTTGGTCACCCAGTCAAAGAAATCTATTAGATTCATCTGATGTGACCTTCCTGCTGTGAAACCATGCTGCCTTGGGTCCTGTGCCCCGCTGGACTCTAGGTACTCAACAGTTCTTTCCTTCAGAAGTGATTCCATCATTTTCTCTGCCACTGAAGTCAAACTAAATGGTCTGTAGTTTTCAACCTCTGCCCTGCTCCCACTTTTGTGAAGAGGAATCACATTTGCTTTCCTCCAGTCCTCAGGTACCACCCCATCCTCCCGTGATTTGTTAAAAGAGAGTAGTCAGTGGTGTTACTAGTTCTAACCTTAGTTGTTTTAGAATTCTTGGGTGAATTCCATCAGGCCCCATTGCTTTGTCCACCCTCAGTTTCAAGAGTTCTTTCAAAACCCTTTCTTCTGTGAATGGACTGGTATTGACCCCCCTATTCAGAGTTTCTCTCTTGTTTGGTTTAGGTACATCCCCCTCCTCTTCCGTTGTGAATACTGAGCAGAAATATTCATTTAGTAGCCCTGCTTTTTCACTGTCACCCACTGCCCACATTCCCTCCCCTTTATTAAGTCTCTGTATACTTCTCTTGGTCTTTCTTCACTTCCTAATGTACCTATAAAAGGTTTTATCCCCCTTCTTAACAGAGTTGGCTATCTTTTCCTCAGTTTGTGCCTTTGCTATTCTGACTGCCTTCCCTGCCTCCTTCTGCTTTAACCGATAAAGTTCTCTTTCCTGCTCCTTCTGTGTTTTCTAATATTTCCTGAATGCTATCCTTTTCTCCTTAACCATTCCTGCCACCTCTTTTGAGAACCATAGTGTTTTTTTCCTTTGTTGTGTTTTGTTGATTTGCTTCACACAAAGGCTTGTTGCCTCTGCGATGGCTGTTTTGATTATTCCCCATTGTTCCCCAACCCCTGCTTCTTGCCCATTCACTAATGCTTTTCTGAGGCACTCTCTCATTTTCCCAAAGTCAGGCTTCCTAAAGTCCAGTACTCTTGTTTTTGTATGGCTCGACTCTATGGCTGTGTTTACTGTGAACCACACTGTTTGGTGGTCACTTGTTCCCAGATGGCTACCCACTTCTAAATCTGAGATCCTTTCTCCTTCCCCATTTGAGAGTACCAGGTCTAAGATTGCTCCCTCCTGAGTGGGTTCCAACACTAGCTGACTGATGCATGCCCCCTGTAGGGCATCAAGAATGACCCTGTTCTTGGATGTGCCTGAAGCAAAGGTACTCCAGTTAACATCTGGCATATTCAGATCCCCCATCAACAATATCTTCCCTTTTTCTGCCATTTTAAGGATGCCTTCTATCATTTCCTTATCCATTTCCTCCCCCTGAGATGGGGCTCCGTACACAACCCCCGTGCTAATTGTGGTGCCATTTTCTGTCTCCAGGGTGACCCATAGTGCCTCATCAACTTCCTGTTTACTCTTTAGTTCTGTTGCTTTAATCCCTTCCCTTATATAGTGAGCTGCTCCTCCTCCTCTTTTACCCACCCTGTCCCTCCTGTAGACTGTGTATCCTGGTATGTTGACATCCCACTCATGGTTCTCTGTGTACCATGTTTCAGTGACTGCCACAATATCCAGGCATCCCTCTTCCATCAAGGCCACTAGTTCAGGGAGCTTGTTGCACAGACTGGGGGCATTGGTACTCATCACCTTCCATTTATTTTTTATGGACTTTCCCCTTTTAGACCCATCCCTGTCCTTACTGTTTTTTTCTGCATTTATCCCTGTCATGCTCCCTACTGACTTCTCTACCTTGGTGTTTACTTCTTCAATTACTGTGTTTTGTGGGGGGAGGCTGGGATTTCCCTGCTCCTTTTCAGTGCGCCCCTTGGCTAGTTTAAATGCTTGCCAATAAAGCATTTAAACCTGTCACCTAGGATCCTGCCCCCCCCCCGGACAGATGCAGACCATTGCACCAATATAAGCCTGCATCCCTCCAGGTGGCTCCCCAGTCCCCAATGAAGCCAAAACCCTGAGCTCCACACCAGTTTTTCAACCATTCATTGAATCCCATGGTGAGGAATACCCTAGCATCATCCTTGCCATAGACAGGTAGCACCTCCGAGAAGGTTACCATACATGCTACTTGTCTAAGGCCCTTCCCCAATTCCACAAACTCCTCTTGCACTGCTCTGATCCCATTCACAGACAGGTCATCTGTCCCTAGGTGGACAATGACATCCAGCTCCTTCCCTCGTGCAGCTGCTCCCACGATCCTGAGGATTCGCTTCCTGTCCCTCTGAGCTATGGTGCCAGGCAGGCACCCTACCTCCCTATCCTATTCCTCCCCCAATTCTACCCCCTAATGATTTAGTCCCCCACCAGGAGTTGTTTCCTTCCCCTGTGGGGTCTCGTGCCACCCTCCTGTGGGTCTCCTTTGTGGAGGTTCCCAGCAACCTCCTTGGTCTCCACTGCAGGTGCCTCCATAGAGGAACCACTCTTTGCCAGAACAGCATATGAATTGTGGAGAGGTACAACTGGAGGGATGCACCTCTGTTCCACCACCCTCTCCCTCCCTGAGCCCACCTTGGTCCAACCACTCCTCTTTCTTGGCAACTTCTGAGGTAACGGTGGTGGCCCTGGTGGTCCCTGGGTGGGGGAAGAGGTTTCACAAATCCTAGTCAGGTCAGTCTGGAGACAGGCAACCTCTTCCCTCAGACCAGAGAGGTGCCTGCAAACAGGGCAGCATCGCAGCCTCCAGAATGTCTCCCGGAACACTACTGCCCCACAGCCATTGCACTGCACCATTCCCATCTTGACTTATTTTGTGTTCCCTCTCCTGTTGCTTTGTATGCTTACTGTCTCCTCACTCTATGTAGTTTTACACCTACTTTCCTACTGCCTATGTGCCCTTACAACTCCCACACTTCCTGTTCTGAGACAGGAACTTCCTGTAGTCTTCTTTTCTCTGTGCATGCTGCCCTCTCCTGAAGGAATAGATGCCTTGGTCTGCAGAGTCCCTGCCAGTACAGATCTGGGCTGTGACCTGGCAGGAGGACTGTTTTAATATGCAAAGTTGTTCTCCTTGTTGGGGGGGGGGAGAGTGAAAATAAAATAAACTGTCCCCTTTTGCTGTGACTCCCTGCCTGCATTGCTAGTGTAAGTGGGTAAAAAGGGAACCTGAAAATGCACCCCATAATCATGGTCCCTAATCCTTCCCCGGCCCACTACAGAGCAAATTGTCCTCAATCTCACACAGATGTGTGACACACAAATAAATATAGATTTATTAACAAACAGCAAATAGGCAAGGAAAATGATGGGTTAAAATCTTGCGGGGCGAAAAGTAACCCACAAGCACGATAACCATCACAATAGACAATATGCAAACATAATTGCATATAAACAAGAGAATCCGCTCTCAGATGGGGTGAACAGGATAAAAGTAGCAATAGAAATAAACACAACAATCCAGCATTCACCACCTTATTAAATGAATAATGCTGCTCTCAGGACTCTCTTGATGTATTTGGGAGACAAGCTCCTTTATCAAGATTGATACAGGAGCTTGTCTCCGAAACATGTCAAGATGGGTGCTTTTTAACTTGGCACCTGCAATAAAGTTTTGGCACCATTCTTTATGACTCTTGACAGCAGCATTATTCATTTAATAAGGTGGTGAATGCTGGATTGCTGTGGTTGTTTTTAATATACACACATAATATGTCAGTTCAGTTCAGTTTCAAACACATTAACTGCAGAAAGACGTCCTTTTGTGACAGTGGGATCTTCAGCAGAGGAGGAAACATGCAAAGCCCCACACCCTGATTCCACCCTGCCTCAGCAATGTTGATGAGAAAGCAGTAAGAACAACATCTAGCTGGACTCATTGCGCCAGTGCTCCCCCTGCTGTACTGTAGATGTTCAGCCCCTCGGCCCTCCGCTGCACTGTGATCTTGCCACTCCCGGATCTGTTCGTTCCACTGCTCCCCATCCTCTTGTCACTTCAGCTGCTGCTGATCTTGTCCTAGAACAAAGCGTCATGACATGAGGCTGGATGGGGGTAGGCTAAGGGGGGAGGTGAGGAAGTATTTCTTCACAGAAAGGGTGGTGGATGCATGAAAAAGCCTCCCAGTGAAGGTGGTGGGAGCAAATTCAGTAAGAGAATTAAAAAATGCATGGGATAGCCATAGGGGAACATTAGTGATAGTTAATGTTCAAAATTGGGGGGGGAGGACCAAAAAATACTCCACTCAGGTTGTTGTAAAATTTCTCAAAGTTATTTATTTATTTTTGTTAATTGCCCTGATGTTTTGCATGCTTGTGCTTTTTCAAAGGGCTTTTCATATATTAGGTAAGAATAATAGATAAATATTGTTTACAAATCTTACATTTTTGGATTCCATTTCTTTTCATTATTCTTCTATTAAGATGTTCTATTATCCTTCATTACCACTGTGCTTCTTTCCCATGCTACTTATAGTACATGCTCTGTGCTTTGTTCACTCTTATAATTAAAACTTCACAAAAATAATACACAGTAATAGAGAATATGTACCCTGTATTCCTGCTTTGTTTCCACACTGGCCAGACACTTTTTATGTTTGCTTGCACGCATGTGCAAGAAACATAGTGCCATCATCGGAGATTTCGGAGGTGTGTCACCTCCTCCTCCAATTCAGGCAGCCAGCTGGCAGGCGCTGGCACTGTAAGCCAATGCATTTGGAGCTGTCTGTGACCGCTCAAAATGCAGTACTTCTCAGATGAAAGGGAGCTACGGCTTGGTGAGCAGCGATAAGAAGCTGCTCCACGAGCTCTCACCCAACCGCAGCGTGCGTGTTTCCGCACGCAGCGGCAGCCGACGGGTGCCCAATCCCCGCCAGCTGCGCTGCATCGTCTCCCTTCCTAGTATTTGGTGCCATGCTGGGCCCACCCAGCGTGGCAATCAATAATTGCTTGACGGGTGGCAATCCCTTCGGCTGACGCCCCCAAAGTCGCTTGTGCCATGCAGAGCCCACCCCAGCGTGGCAGCGATCCAGCGTCTTTTTTAACCTGTAAAAAAAACTGTCCTGGCCCGTCTCGTAGGCCCCCCTCCACATCCAGACCCACCACTGCGCACCCAGCCTCCCCACCCCTCACCCCATACTTACCTCCAGACTCGGTAGCGACGATCTTCGGTGGACCGGGAACACGTCTGCACTCTTCAAAGGCGACCGCGAACTGAGGAAATGCCGGTAAGCTGTATAATGGGCTAGATAGGAGGGGTTCAACTTTATTGCATATCTCAGGCATTTTTGGGAATTTTTGCACCAAATTTTCAACATGGGGTTTTTGGGACCCCTTCTCATGAATGATGTCACTGTCATGGCGTTATTCGAGCTCGAAGGGTGATTTCGCGCAGTGACTGTGCAGTGACTGTGAAATCACCCTTTGGGACTGAATACCACCATGACAGTGACATCATTCATGAGAAGGGAGCCCAAAACCCCCATGTTGAAAATTTGGTGCAAAAATTCCAAAAAATGACTGTTTGACGAGCGTGCGTTGCGCAGTTTCTACGCAGGCTTGTAAGTTCGCGAAATTTCAATATTTTTACTCCAGATTTTCAACATTGTCATTTCACCGCACCATCTTATGAGCAGTACAGCTGTCATTTTTCACATCTTACCCAAAATGTGTTTCCGCCCTTGTAGCGCAGAATGGCGCAGTCGGTGTCTTGAAATCAATGTGCGGGACAAATTAAGAAAATCACAGTGACACTGTTCATGAGCAGAGGTCTTGAAATGGCTATGTTGAAATTTGGTGAAAAATTCCTAAAACGACTGTTTTCTGACGTCGTTATGCAGTTCTCCACATGCGCTCATAGGTTTGCAAATTTTCAATATTTCCACTCCAGATTTTCAACATTGCCATTTTCCACACCTTCTTATGAGTAGTACAGCTGTCATTTTCACATCTCACCCAAAATGTGTTTCTGCCCATGTAGCGCACAATACGCGTGATCGTGCGAACTCAGTGTATGGGACACATTAAGAAATCACAGTGTCACTGTTCATGAGCAGAGATCTTAAAATGGCAATGTTTAAAATTTGGTGACAGAATTCTAAAATGACTGTTTTACAAGTGTCGTTGCACAGTTCCCATGCTTCGTAGGTTTGCGAATTTTCTATATTTCCACTCCAGATTTCCAACATTGCCATTTTTCCACACCTCCTTATGAGCAGTACAGCTGTCATTTTTCACATCCTGCCCAAAACGTGTTTCCGCCCATGTAGTGCACAATGGTGCAGTCGGTGTGCAAGCTCAATGTATGGGACACATTAACAAAACCACAGTGACACTGTTCATGAGCAGAGGTCTTAAAATGGCTATGTTGAAAACTTGGTGGAAAAATGCCTAAAAATGACTTTTACAAGCGTGCGTTGCACAGTTCCTATGCATGCTCGTAAGTTTGCAAATTTAATATTTTCACTCTAGATTTTCAACATGTGCATTTTATTAAACTTCCTTATGAACAGTACACCTGCAGTTTTTCATATGTCACCCACAATGTGTTATAGCACATGTAGCACACAATGGTGCTGTTGGTGTGCGAAAGCAATGTTTAGGACAGATTAAGAAAATCACAGTTACACTGTTCATGAGCAGCAGAGGTCTTAAAATGGCTATGTTGAAAATTTGGTGACAAAAGTCCATAAAATGACTGTGTTACGAGTGAGCATTGTGCAGTTTCCACGCATCCTCATTAGTTCATGACTTTGTAATATTTTCAGTCCAGATTTTCACTAGTGACATTTTTCAACACTTCCTTATGAACAGTACAGCTGCCATTTTTCACAACATGGCTGAAGTGTGTTTTCACACTTTCAGTGCAGAGATGCGTAGTCGCTGTCGGAAATCATTGTTAGGCACAGATAAAGAAAATCACAGTGACACTGTTCATGATCGGAGGCACCAAAATGCCTGAGTTGACAATCTGCTATAAAATATCCCCAACCTACTTATATAAGGTTGTCGTTACACAGTTTCTATGTCAGTGACTTCACCATTTTTTAAATATTTTACTACACATTTGCAACATAGCCATTTTACACCTCCCATGACAGACTACAGCTGTCATTTTTACAACCTGTTCAGAATATTTTTGCACCTGTGGTGCTAAATCCCGTAGTCACTGTGCATAAGCAGCTTTTGGCTACCAAACTGATATTCCCCCTGTTCATGAGGTGGGGTCACAAAACAAACATGTTGAAAAATTGGAGTTAAAATTCCAATGAATGCCTGAGGTATTAGGCTTTTCAACTAAATCGCCCAACCCTATAGAGAATGACAGGAATCAGGAGAGTGACTTGGGATTCTTGCCTGTGATGCTCATACCATTCCACACCCTGCAGTCACTGAGAGGCATCCAGGGTATACCTTGGACTCTTGACCCCAAACTTCACCCCATTCTCCTATATTGCACCCATCTCACCGTATTTCCTAATGCAATGGGGTGCGCATAAGGGTCAAAGACCCCAAGGAACACGTGACACTTGTCAGTCTCTGCAGAGTGGGGTGTGGTGAAATGGCATGGCCGTTATGCCTGACGACTCAAATGCACACCCCAATGCCTGTCACTCTCTGCAGGGTGGTGGTGGGGTTGGCTTCAGTTCAGTGCTTCACTGCCATTCCTATTACGCAGCTCTGTAACTTCTACACTACCACTGCCAATGCCAGTAAGCAAACATTCGGCATTGACAAATGCTTGTTACTTCTGCCTTTGCCTGTTCTACTGATTCTTCATGTCAAGGAATTGCACCAAACTTGTGTCTTAACTATAATAATATAAACAATATGTGAAAATGCCTTCAGCAACCTTATTTAACAGATTATTTTCAATACAATAATCACACAACTTTCCCTTATTGCTTAGGGAAAGCTGTGTGATTATTGTATTGAAAGACTACAGAATATATGAAAAGCCCTTTGAAAAAGCACAAGCGTGCGAAATGTCAGGGCAATTAACAAAAATAAATAAAGAACTTTGAGAAATTTTACAATAGCCCAAGTGAAGTATTTTTTGTTCCCCCCGTTTTGAACATTAACACTGAGTTAGTCCTATAAGGGGCACCATTCAACAAACTGTCTTAACAGTATCCCATTAGCATGCAGTGAAGCATTATAGCTACACACCTCTTGTCAACATTAGTGATAGGAAAGAGATCAATGCTGGAGATCAAGTAGGCTCTGTGGCTTCTGCAGTAGGTAGAAAGGATGTGCAGACTTGGTGGGCCTAGCACATGCTAGCATGTAATTACTGTGTATGGATACCCTCAGTGACCCTTAGTGATGTTAAACAGATCAGTCAGATTGCTGTGCTACTAGGTCCACATCCAACAGTGCTGCATGTGAGGTGGTGGGGGAAAGGGGATGTCAGACTGTGCTTGGAGCTCCTGATCTGGGACAATACCTTCTGCCCAAATTCATCTGGTCTTACCCCCTACACTGTCTAAATGACACTGCTGTACTGCATGACCTTGCAAATGTGGATTGGCTCCCGGTCCTCTCCTCGTCCGATGTCAACCAGACCCTTGCTCAATTCTGCGGTATCTTCCTGAGCATATGGGACTCACATGTGCCCCTAAGAAAAGCAAGGGTTAAACGCCACCATCACCCCTGGGTCACCGCTGACCTCATCGCCTTGTGTCGCTCCAGGGACAAAGCTTGGAGACTCTACAAAGCCTCCCACACAGCTCATGATCTCCAGTCTTATAAACACCTTAGATATAAATGCACTAAGGCCATCCAAAAATCTAAATCTGCCTACTTTAAAGTGCAATTCACCCAACTCCAGAACCCACCTGCTTCTTTCTGGAAGCTGATCAACTCCCTGCTAGACCCCCCCCATGAACCAAGCATGCCTAACCCTCAGAACTGACAGTATTTCCATCTTGGACCATGCCACCGTGGCAGACCTCTTCAACAAGTTCTTTGTCTCCTGTGCCCTCCCCACCTCCTTCCCTCCCTCCCCCAACCCAGCAGTTCCATCCTCCACCGCCACAGGTTTCATCTTTCCACCCATCACTCCCCTTGAAGTATACAATGTGCTCTCCTCACTTAACCTTTCCAAATCAAGCACTGACAGTATCCACCCCAAAATGCTCCGCATCTCAGCAGCGCAAATTGTTACCCCAGTGACCCACTACTAAACCTCTCTCTAACCACTGCCACAGTTCCCAAAGACTGGAAATCAGTCAAAATCATCCCTCTGCACAAAGGCGGAGACCCCTCCCAGCCAGGTAACTACAGGCCCATATCACTCCTCCTCTT
Source organism: Neoceratodus forsteri (assembly GCA_016271365.2). Classification (NCBI taxonomy): domain Eukaryota; kingdom Metazoa; phylum Chordata; order Ceratodontiformes; family Ceratodontidae; genus Neoceratodus; species Neoceratodus forsteri. The sequence goes on along the minus strand of CM057453.1, from coordinate 814,300,005 downwards.
CCCAGCCAAAGTCCAGGAATCCCTCATACTGTCCAAACTGTCAGACTTTCTCTCCTCCATCAATTTCCTCTCACCAGTCCAATCCAGTTTCTGTAAACACCACCCCACTGTCACCACCTTTCTAAGTGTAACTGACTCCATCCTCTCTGCAATGGATAACAGCCAAATCACAGCCACCATATTCATAGACCTGGCAAAAGCGTTTGACTCTGTTTCACACCAGCTTCTACTCCACAAACTTAGTTCCTTCGGCATCGCCCCACCAGCCATTGCATGGCTCCACTCGTACCTCCTTGATAGACAACAATCTGTCCAAATAGGCAACACTATCTCCTCTCCTCTCTTCTCTTCTCCCAATCGTAACTGGCATTCCCCAAGGATCTATACTTGGCCCCATCCTCTTCTCTCTCCTCATTAATGACCTTCCCTCAGCCTGTCTCTTCTCCGGTGTACATCTCTACACTGATGACACTGTCATCTTTGCATTGGCCACCTCCTATGACAGTGTCCTCCCCATTCCTCAGAAGGATTTCAACAGAGTCCAGTCCTGGCTCCTCGAGAACTAGCTTACTCTCAATGCAAAAAAAATGGTCACCATTGTCTTTGGCTCCAGACAGAAGCTGGCTACCCTCCCAACCCTCCTACCTAGAGCAAGTCTCAGCCTTCAAATACCTGGGTGTATGGTTGGACAGCCACCTTAACTTCTCCAATCATGTTGAGGTGATCTGCACTAAACTCCGTCCCAAGCTTGCTGTCCTCTATCGCCACAAATCCTACCTATCGATCCCCACCCATTGTAAGCTAGTACATAAAACAATCTTGCTAGTAATAGACTATGCTGACATTGTCTATGGCATGGCCCCATCTTCCTCCTCCCTCCTCCCTCTACAGACTGGACATCCTTCTAAACTCTTTCTGCCGATTCACCACCGCTCCCCCCCCCCACTCACGCACCACTGCCTGCTCTACGCTGCTCTCTCCCTGACCCCACTCTCCCACAGGAGAACCATCCACAGGGCCTCCTTCTTAGCTAAACTTTGGCAGGGTTCCCTCCCATCCTATCTCACTTCCCGCCTCACCTCAATGACCTCCCTGAACCACCCTCTTCGCCACAGGGACCCACGCACTTTCTACCTCCCCTGCCCCCGTCAAGATGCCTTCTCGTACCGCCTCACCCACATCTGGAATTCTCTGCCCTCAAACCTTCACGTGGCCCCTTCTAGTCCTGCCTTCACTCAGCTCCTCAGGCTCCTACCCTGCCCACCATGTCCTAAATGCTCTAATGGTCCCAGCACGCAGATGAGGTACTACTCAGTCTCTACTCACTCACCATAGATGCAGATTCCAAAGCCGACCTCACTTCCTCTCTCTCACTCCATGTAAAGATTTGATTGTATATCTTAGACAATGTAATGTACTCTCTGTAAAATGTTTATGTGACCTGTCTGTTTTCCTCACCTATTGTTACTCTTTGTACAAACTGTACCAGGGTCACACCTGGAAACGAGCCTCGGCTCAGTGTGCCTTTCCTGGTCGTCAAATTTAAATAAATACACACACACACATACATACACACACACACACACACACACAGAGCACTACACCAAACAGTAGCTGTCCCACACAACTGAGTGCAGGGAAATACACACCTTCCAGGACACCTGAGTGTTAGCCTTGTAAGTAAGACACAAATGCTCAACATTACCATGCAGGACAATACTGTGGTTTACATGTAACCCCCCAGCAAGTGGGGGTTCCCAAAAGTCCCCTAGTAGCTTGCCTAAAGGCCCCAGCCTGGATGGTGTTCGGCAGTTAAGCCACCTATTTGTGAGTGCTTCTAGGGCCTCTGGTACAGTCTCTTTAAGAGCTGTCTGCTTACAGGCAAGTCTGGAACTGGGGGGGTTGTGTGGTTTCCTGCTTGAGTCCCTCTCAAGCTGCTGACAAGGTACTCCATTTCTGCCGTCGCTAAGTGGGCAGAGTGAGCACTATCCAGGGATGTAACTGTTTGCTAGCGATCTGTTAGAATGGTAGTAAAAATGTAATTTGTCTAACCTGCTTTTCTTGCAGCTGGGACTTTGTGTGCTTTGCCCCTCCATTTTGGATCGCAACTGCAAACTGGATCCAATCAGAAGGAAGGGGCACTTGAAATGGAGTACTGAGCAACCAACCAGGATTAGGAATCTCTCAGGAACCGGCGTACCAATGGGGGATATAGCCAGTAATTCTGGGAAGTGAAGTTCTGGACTGTGGCGCCTTTTCGCACCAATGGGGAAGCTGTGAGTGAATGGCATCTAAAGCCCTCCAATTGGGTCGGGTGGCACCCGATTGTAATTCCCTGCCCAGTGGCTGAGGAGGCAGATCTGTTGTGGCCATGACTGAGGAAGGAGCTCCGGGCTTCTGTGCTGCAGAGTTTTCATGCAGGAAGCATGTGTGGAGGCCAAAAGTCGGGCAGTGCATTTGCTGTGGTGATTCAAACTGAATCCACTGTGTTTGGAGGAAAAAGAGAGGCTGTGTGGCCAGAAACCAGGCTTACCCTGTAGAGGACTGGAGAAACTGCTTCATCGCGCTCGGTCTGTCAGGAAAGTGAAGCGGCATCGCGAACTCCCGAGTTGGCAGTAAGTGCGAACATGATATTAGAGCAGTTGCCTGGTATGGTAACCTTCTTTTACATATAAATGTGTGGGGTGTGTCCTGTTTACCGACCCATGTCCCCCTGCTGTGTGAAAGGCGTCCAGCCAAAAGTAGTGAGTGAAAATCAGGGTAGCTCCCTGCCAGCTGTACCATTGAATTGCAAGTGTTTGATCTGATTTTCTTTCTTGATACATGAACTGAGCCAACCAGCTTACAAATTGGGTATTGTGCAAGTATTTTCCATCCTCAGGGCCCCAACCAGCTGCACCGATCCTGGCTAGCCCCCCCCCCCCATCCTGGGTGCCCAGTGACAGTGACAAATAGGGACTCTAACATTGTGCATGGTGCTCTGAACATTAATGTGATTGACTTAATTGACCTGATTTCCCCCTGTTCTTGTTGCCATCCCCTAAATAAATCAGATTTGGTTGTTTCAGCAAAAGTTACACTAACTAAGATATGTGTTTGTGTTGAAATATCATACAGTGGCTATTGTATTACGTCATCTTGCTTTATAGGGGGTCCTCAGAGTCAAGCTGATCAAACCAGTCCTGGGGGTAAGTGTGTACTGTAAAGGTACTTCTGATATATTGTGTGGGCCACTAGTGGGAAGAAAAGGGGGTTGCAGTGTCCCAGAGGGCTGTGACCAAGTCATACCAGACAGTATTAACCTTGACCTCTGGGTGGAGGCACCCGTCATTGGACCTAGGCCCCTCAACCTGTTAGTAGTTAAGCAGGCAGGGGTAGTAGCCCTTGGGATAGCGCCACCTGGGGGTTACATACAAACTAGAATTCTTAAGGCAGAAGGAAATCAATGGCCCATCTACCCTGCATGATCTGGTACTGAATGTTGTAAACCTCTCTGGCAATTGTTCAACTCTCAATTTTCACTAAATCAATTCTCTTGTCAATCAAACCAGTTGTTTTTTATCCACAGATTACAAGGAAGTAGGAACAGAAGGTTGTTATCAATTGATTGGGGATGTGAAAGGGTTACACAGCAAATCGCAAATTGGTGCTGTGAGATTCAAGTCAGCTTCCCCAGAGTGGCTCTGCTACTGGGGGGCTGGGATGGAGTGGGACAGAGTACAGCCAAGTGGTTCTGCTGTGGAGTGGGTAGTGGGATGGGATGCCACCGAGCAACTGTGCTGCTGGGGAAGGGGGAGCAGGGGTGAGGCTGCCAAACGGCTCTATTGCAGGGGTAGGGGAGTGTGATCCATGGCTGCGGCTCTGCTGTTGGAGGTGGGAGAGCAGAATGGAGTGCCATCGAGCGGCTGTGCTACTGGGGGGACAGGACAGAGCAGGACGGAGTCCTGCCAAGTGGCCTGCACATATTTCTGGTTCAGTATTTATTATTCATTGGACAAAAAGAGCAGCTGACACCATTAGGAGAACTTAAAACATAATATTTAGACAGTTCTGCTTGTGTTTCACATTAGTTCTGTATTTCTCCTCCCCATTATTTATTACTGAGGTCATCTGCATGAAAACAGGATATTTTCTCCAAAAAGAGTTAGCTATTCATCTAGTCCTGATACTTTCTCCCTATCTGAGGTCATAATGCTTTGCTTGTGACATCGCAGTTACTCCCATAACAACAGATTGTGATGTCACAACACAGGATTATAACATTATAACATGAAGTAGGGAGTAAGCTAAAGAGGCAGATGAACACTTACAGAGCATGTTTTAATGCAAATTTCCTCAGTAATAAATAATGGGGAGGAGAAATCTATCTAATACATATAGAATGCAAGTTAAATTGTACCTAAATATTATGTTTTTCAAAGTTTTCTTTGAGGCGCCAGCAGCTCTTTAAGAAGATCACAGGCAAGAGACCCAACAGTGCTTTTTTACTAAATCATGCCAACTGGTAAGCCACCCTATGGAGGACGGACAAACAGTAAAGAGAAATGTAAAGAACACATTTGTGTGTGTCATAGGCATACTCCAAGTCAAGGGCAAATCTGCAAGCATAGGTGAATCCCTTACACCAGTTGTTAATCAGATGTCATACATGTCAAAATTTACAATTATATTAAACACATAAACAACACGGTTTATTGCACTTCTCCTCAATCTGTCTGGTTCTCTGAATAAGCTGCAATTTGTGTGCAATAACCTATTTATAAATAGTCAAATATTGTTTTCCTGTTGTTGTTGTTGATCTCATTGTACATCATTTTTTTCTGATTCTTGTATTATATTGTAGTTCCTGTTTTGCTTTGTTCTGGTCTGCATATCAACATTTTCTTGTTTCACACAACCAATTCTTGCCATGTGTTTCTTTACGGAGTATGTGAAGGTTTGCAAAAGTTCAATGAACATGTCTGACTGCTGTTCAGGGTTCAGCCTTTTTTTGCAGTAGCAGGCAGGACAAGTAGATTAGTCCTCTCCTAAAAGAAATGTTTCATGGGCTGCTTGTTCACTTGACACTATATGGATTTAGATCTTGGTTGAGTTACACAATGATAACATCGACCACTAGTGCTGTCTTTTAATTCATTTTCAGTTCCCTTTTACAATCACATGGCTGACAGAGTACATTCAGGACTGCAGGAGCAACAGCAGCAGCAGCATCCGTTGAGCGAGCCTTACAAAGGCAGACCTGAAAAGAGAAAAAATCATACAGAGAGTTGCAGAAACACAAAGGGAAACATGGCATTGGTTTTAACAGGGGTGGACCACCAGTGAGGCTAGACCACCAAGTCTGAACATCCTCTTACTACCTAGTCTGCCACCACTCTCTACCTCATGTGCCAGCACAACTGGTCTGCACATTTGGCACCCACAGACCTGCCTTGATGTCTGACTGTAACTACACCTATCCCTCCCACTCCCATATAATGACCTGTGTGGGATAAAATAAAAGCAAAGAACGACTACTATTGGTGCAGTACTTACCTGGGCACTTCTGATAGACACATCATGAAGCCACAGGGCTGGCAGATTATGGGAGGATCCAAGCAGCCAGCATTCAGAAAGCCTTACACATGCAGACCTGAAAGGGAAAGCACACTGAGAGTTGCACAAACACAAGAGAAGCATGGATTGGCATTGTTTAGCCGAGGCACAACACCTGTTAGGCCGGACCAACAACTCGGAACATACTCTCAATTTACTTAATCTACATGCAGCACAACTTGTCTGAGCCTGCAGCAGCTATTCCACGACTACCACTGTCCACCCCCCACTGCCCCCCCCCACACACCTGCCTTGAAGTCCGACTGAATCAACATCTATCCCATTAACATAGGATGACCTGTCTGGCAAGAAAAACAATAAACAAATTGCAAGCTCTTACTGTAAAACAAAAAATTATTAAGCACTTACCTGTGCACTTTTGATGGACACACCATGAAGCCCAGGGCTGGTGGACTACAGGAGGATCCCGGCAGCAGCAGGAGCAGCAGCATTCAAAAAGCCTTACACAGGCAGACCTGAAAGCACAAACAAATATTTTATTTATTTAGTTTTTGTTTACCAGGTAAGTGCACTAGACAAATCCTGCCTATTTTCAGGCACGACCCGGGGGAGGGGGATGCAGATGAATGTCAACTAACCTTGAACCAGATTAAGCTGTTGGTGGTAATTTTAGTGAATGAGGGAAATTTGGCCAGGACACCGGGGAAATTCCCCTACTCTTTTCGATAAGTGCCATGGGATCTTTAACATTCACCTGAACTACCACCAATCCAGACAGATGGGACCTCGGTTTAACATCTCATCTGAAAGACGGCACCTCAGAAGTGCAGCACCCCTCTCATGCTGCACTACAGTGTCAGTACTGGGATATTAACCCAAGTGCCAGATGTGGGAACTGAACCCACAGCTATCTGATCTCCCGGCCTCAGAGGCAAGTGTGCTACCTGCTGAGCCACTGACACTGACAAAATAAAGCCAGTTCAGCTGCCAGAGGCACGTGGAATGAGTAAGAATTCTTGATAACCTGGTCTGGAAATGGATGAAAAACACTACAATGATTTCATACAATACTTTTTGAGCTTGGCAATCCACACCTGAACATGACCTAGTAATAACCACACCCAGTAAAGCAACATTAAAGTGACTTACCAACTTCCCCCGATGTCATGTTTGCAGATCACCTTCCCTTCATTGAGTGATGCAAAGCTCAGCTGCCCTGAAGTTAAGTATTAAATATATTCAGATGCTTAGTTTTTTAACATTTTTGTGCCACAGTTGTCTCTGCAGGTTTTTTTCTTTGTTTGAAGTTCACACATGAGCAGTGCATCCACATGCATGAGTGACATTAGCACAGGGAAGGTGTTCCCACTGCACCTTTCTCACTGCTTGTTCACTCATCTTTCCTGGACCCAGCCTCAGTGAGTGCAGATCCAAAACTGAGCTGGCAAAAATGACAGCACTGATGACTGAAACTGTTTGTTATACTTGCTTTTGGGATTGCAGAAATGGTGATTTCTCCTGATTTTCAATTTTACTCATCGGACTAAGCTCTGTGTCCTAGGTCCATCGGTTCTAGGAACATCACAATCTACATTGCTTGAGTACAGTGTTACAGTTTTAATAAGTGCTGCAAGTACATAATTATAACAAAATGTCTGTATAAAAAATAACTTTTTTCAACTGAGTGGAGCTGTAATCTGTAGCATATTGGGACACAAAAGGACGACTTTTGAACTGGGCAGATCTATAAATCACAGTAAACTTTTCAGTATTGGTACATAGAGGTCTCTGTTAAATGGATGACTTTTTCAACAGTTCAGAATTGTAATGTGCAGTAAAAGTATAAGCACTGAGCTGCACAGTCCAATCCCAGGAGAACAGTGCAATAAACTGTGTATTTTTGGTAAGTGGTAAGTGTATGTTAATGAAAATATCAAAGCTACAGAAATTCAGAATACACATAATGAGCCAGAAGAACTGTGGGTCACACTGGAAACAGGAAATGGGACAGCCATAAGAACTGGGGTTGTCTACAGGCCCCCAGACCAGAGGGAGGACATAGACACATTACTGTTAGAAGATATACAAAACATGACAGCTAAAGGGAGGTTCTGATAATGGGAGACTTCAACATGCCAGATACAGATTGGTCAATACCAGCAGGAACATCTGCCACAACTAGACTCATAGTGGATTCCTGCAGGAGAGGGCCTCAAACAACTGGTACAGCAACCCACAAGAGACAGGGCTATCCTAGATCTAGTACTGACTAACAAAGAAGGGATCACAGATCTCCAGGTAGAAGGTCACCTGGGGGCCAGTGACCATCACATGGTATGGTTCAATTTGGCTACTACATTTAAATCATCCCATTCAAAGGCAAAATATGGGACTTCAGAGGAGCTGACTTTGATAAGATGGCCAACAGAGTTAAGCTAGCCCTGGCAAAAAGAAACACAGGTGAGGGTACAGGCAAAGTGGGCAAGCATTAAGGATGCAATACTTGAGCAACATCCCATTGTGGTAGACAGAAAAGGAAGTGCAAAGAAGAAGGAAACCACTTTGGTTCTCAAATACAGTAGCAGAAAAGGTCAGAGCCAAAAGGCTGGCCTTCAGGAAATATAAGGAACACAGCGGGATGAAGATAGGAGGCATACCAAACTGCCTAAGGAAGCAGGTAAGGCAGTAAGGCAGGCAAAGTCCCAAACTGAGGAAACACTAGCACGGACAGTAAAAGAAGGTGACAAGACTTTCTATAGATACATTAGTGAAAGGAGAAAGTCCAGAGAGGTATGCTAAGCTTAATGGAGAAAAGGAGCATGTGAGGAGGAGGACCCTGTAAAGGCATCTATCCTAAATAGATACTTTTGCTCAGTATTTAGTGAAGAGAAGGTAGGGCAGGGCCCACAGCTCAGCATCATGGACACAGGGGGGGGAGGTGAGCACTACTCCCTTCACAAAAGAAAGGGTCCTACAAGAGCTTGCTAAGCTCAGGGTGGATAAGGCAATGGGACCTGATGGCATACATCCCAGGGTGCCTAAGGAGCTAAGGGAGGAACTAGCAGAGCCATTAGCAGAATTGTTTAGTGAGGCTGTGAGCACAGGAGAGGTCCCAGAAGACTGGAGAAGGCTCTGTGATCCCGCTCCACAAGAGTGGTAGCAGGGAGGAGGCGGGGAACTACAGATCGAGTCAGTCTTACCTCAGTAGTGGGCAAGATTATGGAGGCACTCCTTAAGGAAAGGATAGTGCAACACCTGGAATCCATAGGGGCACAGGATCCAAGACAGCATGGGTTTACAAAGGAAGGTCCTGTCAAACTAATCTCATAGTTTCTTTGACTGGGTAACCAGAGTGGTGGACCAAGGGGGAGCAGTTGATGTCGTCTACCTTGACTTCAGCAAAGCTTTTGACACTGTTCCACATAGAAGATTGATAAATAAGCTGGGTAGGCTCGGGGTGGGTCAGAAGTTGGTCAACTGGGTGGCAAACTGGTTGACGGGCAGAAAACAGAGAGTGGTGGTAAATGGTATACAGTCAGAAGAGATGCAAGTCACAAGTGGGGTACCTCAGGGATCAGTCCTGGGGCCAGTCCTCTTCAACATCTTCATTAGTGACCTTGCAGATGGACTAGAGGGTAAAGGCTTGTCTGTTTGCAGATGACACCAAGATCTGCAACAGAGTAGATGATCCAGATGGGGTGGGCAGAATGAGAAGAGATCTGGATAAACTAGCAGAATGGTCAGAAGAGTGGCAACTGGGATTTAATGCAAAAAGTGCAAAATCATGCACATGGGAAGAGAAACCCTGAAGCCACCTATAGGCTGGGAGGAGTTGCTAGCAGTCACAAAGGAAGAAAGAGACTTGGGCATCATCATCAATGCTGACCTAAAATCATCCAAGCAGACCTCTAAAGCAGTAGGTAAGGCTAGGGGGTGTTAGGGTGTATTAGTAGGGTATCACAAGTCGTAAGAGGGAGGTAATAATCCCTCTGTACAAGACACTGGTTAGGCCCCATCTGGAGTACTGCATGCAGTATTGGAGGCCACACCTTCACAAGGACATTAACAAATTGAGGCAGTCCAGAGAAGGACAACAAAATGGTGCAGGGACTGCATCAGAAGACATATGAGGACAGATTAGCGGAGCTCAATATGTATACCCTTGAGCAAAGGAGGGAGAGAGGTGATATGATCGAGGCATTCAAACACCTTAAGGGCATAAACAAGGTGAAAGAGTCTAACATGTTTAAATATAAGAAAAATAGCAGGACAAGAGGACACAGCATGAGATTAGAGGGAGGCTGATTAAGGGAATGTGAGGAAATTCTTTTCACAGAAAGGGTGGTGGATGCATGGAATGGCTTACCACAAGAAGCGGTGGCTATGAATACAGTGCAGGGCTTCAAACAGGCATGGGATAGGCATAAGGGAGCAATGCAAATGACTATGAATAGGTAGGTCACTGACAGAGCAAAGGCCGATGGCACATTTATAAGGTAGAAAAAGAAATGGGCAGACTGGATGGGCCTTGCGGTCCTTATCTGCTGTCAACTTCTATGTTTCTATGTTTCTATGCTGCTTCCAGTGTGATTGCTTCAGTAAACTGCCTTTGCTATTGCATTTCTGATTGTCACCATCATTATAGACAGTTTATATTTTTTCCTGTGCTCCTGTGTTTTCTTGGGCTCATTTGGTGTACTCATGCAAGCACCATAATACTGATCACCAAAGTATGCTTAGATGTGCATGAATAAAGGGACATGGTACACTGAATTGTTTCTCCAACTTGCCAGCTCCTTACTAAGTTTATAAATAAATGCAATAACATCAGTTATATACTGTACATAGTTATACTTTACATAGTTTACAGGTGTATCTCAAAATTAAACACTTAGTTTTTTAACATTTTAACATACAGTCTTTATTTATAATTAGGATTATAGCATCATTGTATGTGCTCCGAAGCATCAGCAAAAGAAGATACTGCAGTTGCCATCCTCTCCCGACACTGTGGTACCAATGTACAGCTTCTATGGTGTTATATTGCAAAGTGTGCTAGTCAGGTCAGCATACTTAGGGAATAATGTCTGAACCAAAATATGGGCTACACAGCAATGAATGCAGGGAGTCTACACACAATGCACCATGACATCGGTAAGGCATGGGAGACAGTATAGTGCAGCATCTGTTGTATTTGCTGTACACTTTACGCATGTGCATCAGAGATCCACTGTAATGGAAAAAATGGGAAAACACAAATGGCTTGACATAGACCGAAGTGGTAATGAAGTATGGTGACATAAGTGAGGAAGGGTGGTTCAAATACAGTCTAACACTTGAGTACCTACCGCAAGGATATGTCCCTTTTTTTAGTGGACCAATTAAATGGTACTTAAGCTATCTAAACATAAATGCAGTCTCTTTCTCCATGAGAAGGGTATTGGCAGTGTCATTTTTAACCTTGAGGGTTGGGGGATGGTCACCAACTGTACTGTGTATTTTTTGCTCAATTCATAATGCACCTGGAGGCACACATGTAGAGGCAATAAACCAATGCCAGGATGGTATTACAGATGCTTATGCAGACACTAATGACAGCTGCAGTCTGTATAGTTCTTGAACACTTAGAGGTAACACAAAGCTGGTGCAATAATTTGTAGTTTTAAATTTATAACATGCCATAAACAGGGGAACCAGTAACTTCAACACATTACTCAATCACTGATACCTCTAAAGGGGAAAGTACAAGCAGGCACCCCACCCCCAAACACACACATAGGAAGAGAAGAAAGCTATAGCATAGACCAGTTGGCACTAGGGCAAAGACAGACCCAAACAGAATAAATAATTTGCAGATAATAAAAGTTCTTTGCTGCAGCATTTTTCTAAGTGTGTGTGTGCAGCTGGGGGATTTGGAGTGGTTGGGGTACAATGTGACTGCTTGTAATCTCCACCCTGTGCTCCATCAGAGTGAGTGACTGATAAATCAATTGCCGGGAGGTCACTACTAACTAGTACCAGGTGAGGAATTTGGAGAAATTGGATTTTAACAAATTGTGAGCCATTTATCCTGCTCAAGCAATGCCACCAGATTGAGCTGTGCTCTCAGTGTCAAGCTGGAGTGGCCAACAACTTATTCACACAGGGAAAGCAACCCCCCCCAAAAAAAGAAATATAAAAACCCAGGGTACTATCACTAGTATTTGTGTGGGCAGATCGATGCTGGGAGTAACAGAACACACACCATACCTCGATTTTGCACAGTAAAATTACAGCAATGACGGGAACCAAACCGTAGCACTAAGTAGCAAAATATAATATTAACAGTCCTTGTTGCTAAGTCTGCTCTCACTGCTGTACTGGAATGGATCGGGACTACTGCTGTGACTGCCTGAGCTACTGCCCACATCATTCTTGCTGCTGTCATAGGGTCATCCCTATGCGGGTCTACTATGCAGCGGCTGTCAAATTGTGGCACTATGTCAGTGTCTAAAAGATCACTGTTAGTACAGGACAACATAATGCTTTCATCATCGGACCCTGAAAATGAAAGTACAGTTACGTAAGAACTTACCGTGACAGTAGATCTTCGAGAACAGCTCTTGCAGCAGGTTACACCATTAGAACTGAAGCCGGCAGGCGCCAGGACCCCACGGAAATTTTCTAGCTAGCAGTCTTCAGTGGGGACCACCTCCGACGTCAGTCCCACCCCCGACGTCGGGCATAGTACATAAGGATGCGGTCTCCCCATAATCCTCAGTTCTCCCGCTGGAGACTCCCGGCTGCAGGATGACATCAGAAGGGGAGACCGAGGATCCGCCATCAGATGACAAAACAAGGAAAAAGGAATGTCCCATCTAAGGAGATGGGTGCTTGACTCCGACCTACCTCCAGTGGGGGGGATGGTGGGAGGGAAAGTACCTGCTGCAAGAGCTGTTCTCGAAGATCTACTGTTACGGTAAGTTCTACGAAACTGTACCTATCTTACTCGAGATACAGCTCTTTAGTGCAGGTTACAATAGGACTGATTTCCAAGCAGTAATGGCAATCATGCACCATCGGGAGGAGAAGGTAGAGACCTCGAGATAACTCGAGCCTAGGACAGAAGTCCCTGAAGGACAGCTAGACCGAACCCCGCTCTTCGCCTCGATGCAATGTCCAGACTGTAATGCCTGATAAAGGTATGCACAGAGCTCCAAGTAGCTGCAGCGCAAATAGCTGCGGTGGAGACGTTCTTTAACGCCACAAAGGAAGTAGCCACCCCTCTCATTGAATGACCCTTGACTGCGCCCAGCAAGGGTTTGTTGCGCTTCTGATAAAAGAAAGTAATGCACTGGATGAGCCACCTAGATAATGACTGCTTAGAGACAGGAGCTCCCTTCGTCCTGTGGGCAAAGGAGACGAAAAGTTGGTCCGACTTTCGGTGCTGTTTGGTTCTGGTCAGGTAGTATCTGAGGCACCTGTGCACATCTAAGGTGTGCAGAAGGACTTCTCCTCGATTCGAGTATTTTGGAAAATACACTGGTAGATCGATGTCCTGATTAAGGGTGAGGGCTGAGACCACCTTAGGCAAAAATTTGGGGTTTGTCCTTAGGGATACCTTGTCCTGGTGGAAAACCAAATAAGGCTCTTTGCACATAAGAGCGTGCATTTCGGAATTCTTCTGGCAGAAGTAACTGCAACTAAAAATAACGTTTTCCAAGAGAGAAAACATAGCTCACAATCCGCGGCTGGTTCAAAAGGTGGCAGCGTGAGCTACTCCAGGACAAAAGGTAAGTCCCATGGAGGGATTGGATCCTTAATTGGAGGCCTAAGATGGAGGATGCCCCTTAAAAAGGCATGAGTAGTGTCCGGCTGGGCCACCGTCCGATGGCCTACGGGGGCATGGTAGGCTGAAATGGCACAAAGGTGCACTTTAATCGAGGAGTAAGCCAGTCCAGAGTGGAAAAGGGAAAGCAGGTAGTCCAATACCAGCTTTTCTGGACAGTTCAAAGGCGGAAAGCCGCGTGCTTGGGCCCACAAGCAGAACCTACGCCATTTCATGGCACAAGTTGCGTGGGTAACCAGTTTTCTGGTGACAGAGAGCACATCTGCCACTTCTTGCGAGACCTTGTATCGCATCATGGTTATGTCTCTAGGAACCAAGCGTGCAGGTTCAGTGAACGTAGGTCCGGATGGACTAAGGAACCCACCTCCTGAGACAGTAGGTGGGAGCTGATTGGCAAAGGCACTGGAGGTTCCCGGGATAGCTGGTGCAAGAGAGGGAACCAGATCTGTCTGGGCCAGAAGGGTGCGATCAGGATGAGCGTTGCTTGCTCCCTGCGAAGTTTTAAAAGAACTCTCTGGATCAATAGGAAAGGAGGAAAGGCATAGAGAAATCTGCCTGCCCAGGAGAGGGATAACGCGTCTCACCAGAAAACACCAGGCCCTGGATCTAGCGAGCAAACATTGGGCAGTTTTGCGTTGGATGGGGACGCGAAAAGGTCTAATTCTGGAGTACCCCATCTGTGAAACAGATCCTCTGCCACCTCCTGCAGTAGTTCCCATTCATGGACTCTGGCCTGAGAGCAGCTCAGGCTGTCTGCGATGATGTTGTCCACTCTGGGAACGTGAACTGCAACCAGGTTTGCGCCGTGTTGCAAAACCCACTCCCACACTTTCATGGCCTCCCTGCAAAGTGGGTAGGAGTGGGTGCCTCCCTGTTTGTTGAGGTAATACATCACCGTGGAAGTGTCTGTTTGTAACAGAAGTGTACCCGGTGGAATCTCCGACTGGAAGGCCTGCAGAGCGTAAAGGACTGCCCTTATTTCTAGTATGTTTGTGTGGAGATGAGACTCCTGGGCTGTCCACAGGCCCTGAGACCGAACACCATTGAGGTGTGCTCCCCACCCAAGCCCTGAGGCGTCTGTGGAGAGAGTCACAGTCGTGGACGGCGCTGTGAAGAGAACTCCCACCAAGAGGTTCCCTGGATGTAGCCACCATTGCCAATCTCGAATTACGGTCTTCGTGATTCAGATTGTATGCTGCAGATGGTCATGCCTTTGGTCCCATTGTACCTATAACATCCACTAGGCTACCCGCATGTGGAGACAAGCTAGCGGGACTTTTGCAATGGTCATGTGTCTGAGCAGGCAAAGGACCCATCTGGCTGGGATGGTCTTCTTTGCCAACAACTCCCTGATGAGGGATCTGATGTGTTCCGCTCTGTCCGTAGGAAAGAAAGCTTTCCCTCTGATGGTGTCCAGAACTGCTCCGATAAACTGCAGCTTCTGGGACGGGACCAGGTGTGACTTCTCGTAATTGATGAGAATGCCCAGAGTTTGGAACAAAGACTGGGTGCAGTCAATGGCAGCCATCAAGGCCTCCCGGTAGGGTGCCATGAGAAGCCAGTCATCCAGGTATGGGAACACGTAGTGGCCCTGTCTCCTCAGAGACGCGGCTACGACTGCCATGCACTTCGTGGATATGCGAGGTGCCAATGACAGCCCGAAGGGAAGAGCTTGGAACTGATAATGGCAGCTCTGAAACTCGAAGCGCAGGAACCTCCGGTGCGCCTGAGCAATGGGAATGTGCAGGTAGGCGTCCTGCATGTCCAAAGATGCCAGAAAGGCACCCTGCTTCAGCATGGGAATTAGGCCTCGGAGGGTCACCATGTGGAAGCGTTTGTGAACGACCGAAAGGTTGAGGTTGCTGAGGTCCAGTATTGGACGGAGGTCTCCTGTTTTATTTGGAACTAGGAAGAAGTGAGAATAGTACCCTAGTCCTCTCTGGTTCTCTGGAACGTGCTTTAATGCTTCCTTTTCCAGAAGCGCGAGCACTTCCTGCTGTATGAGCAGGGCATGCTGACCCGAATGACGGGAAAGCAGGGGAGGTCTTGTAGGTGGGCTGGCTACAATCTCCATGTAATGGCCTTTTTTGACCAGCTGCAAAATCCACCTGTTGGTGGTGATCGATTGCCACCCTGGAAAATGGCGTGCGATGCAACCCCCGACTTTATTTTCCCGTTGATCCTGAGGAGGGGTGGGAGCCGGGAAGGAGTCATGCTGTGGCAGCATTTGTTCCTGCGGGCTGGGCCAACTTTGAGAATCATTGGCCTCTGCCTGGGGATGACTTGGCCTGGGCCTTGCGTGAGAAAGTGCCCCTCTGCTGCTGACCAGAACGTTGCTGTTGTCTTTGTAGCCAGCCATGAAAATGGCTCTAGCTCCTATGAAAGGAACTAGGCCAAGACCTGTACATAGCTTGCACAGATCAGACTGCCTTCCCTGCGTCCTGGAGTTTAGTGATTACTCTTTCAGAGGCTTCACCAAACAGGACCCCGCCATTATATGGGACGTCTAGGATGTTTTTCTGGATGTCCGGGGCAAATCTGGAGACACGGAGCCAAACGCCTGAGGCTGCAGCTCTGGCTGAAGATTCCGCAGAATCATATGTGGCTCTGTGCACTTGGGTCCCCACATCCGAACCCGTGCAGAGGAGGTTCAAGAGCTCCTCCTTGTGTTCGCCATCGGGCATCTTCTCAACCAGGTCCTGACCCTGTTCCCACAGGGCGTTCTGGAACTGAACCATATGGGTCAGATAGTTCAGTGACCTGATGGCGCAAATAGCAGCCGCATACGTGCGTCTTCCCAGGGCATCCAATTGCTTGAATTCCTGGTCCGGTGGCTGGGTGCTCATATGCTGAGGTCTCTGAGACCGGTCATGTGAAGCAGTGATGACCAGGGAATCAGCCAGAGGGTGGCTCACCAAATACTGGTCCTCCCTAAGGGCCTTGTATAGGTGATCAGCCTTCTTCAGCACTGTGGGAGTGGAGTGCGGACATTTCCACGCAGCCTTGGTGATGTCCATGAAGGCATCCACCAAGGGCAGCACTATCACAGGCTTCGTGTCTTTTTGCCGAAGGTAGCAGGTAAGGCGTTGTCACTCGGGGTCAAGCTCCTCAGCATCCCACCCCATGTTCTCCTGGATGTGCCTCATGATCTCAGCGAAGGAGGGATCATCCGGAGGGGACCTAGGTAGGCCATGTGAGTCAGGAGAGGGAATGCTGAGAGGAGAAGGCGATCTGGAATACTCTGACATATCCGACCTGGAATCCTCCCCTGACGGAGTGTACCGGCATCGTTTGGATCGCTTGGGGCTGGGTGACCCTGAGGGGGATCTGGAGGGAGGCCTTCTCCTGTCTGAAGATCTACCCCTAGGAGGTGGCATCTGCTACTTGGGGGATGGAGGTCATTCTATGGGCCCCTTAGGTGGAGGAGGGGGTGTAGGCAGTGAAGGAGGAGGAGGAAGAGGAGGAGGAGTAGCAGGTGTTGTAGGAGGAGGACGTGCAGGGACCACATCTTTCTTGATGGTGTCCCACCAGAAGGTAAAAAGCTCCTTTACCTCCACAAGATTCATACCCGATGATGGGCCTGGCACTGGTGGCCTGTCGCCGGGGTCGGGTGTCAGGTCCCCGGGGATCTCCTGCTCTGGGGAAGGTTCCCTTGGGAGCCCAGCATCTCCGGTGTCACCCGCCTGGTCTTCGGGCTGTGTGGCGTCCTCCTCAGTGGAGTCCCTCTGACCGGCGTACGCCGGTGATGGGGCTGTGGTCTTCCTCTCTGGGGTAGCCGACGTTGGTCCCCTGGCCGACATCTTCGGAGGCGAATGCCTGGCCAGTGACGGGTGTCTGGGTGTCATCGGCTCCTGTGAGCACCGGTGATGTTTGGCCGACGTTGGGTGGCCGACATCGGGTCTGACGTCTATTTGAGGGACATCAAGTCTTTAGTTTTGTGGGGCACTGGATCCGGACCTCGGGGTGGCTGGGAGACTGACCTGGTGTCGGTGTCCTGGAGACCGGAGGAAGATTTGTGGTGCTCACCCAACCTCGAAGAGGCCTTGGAAGGTGTTGAGGAAGCCAAGGGCCTCAAAGTCTTCAGAGGCTGGAGTGAAGAAGAACCTCTAGAGGACCTGACCTGGACTGGGGGAGGTTGCGACCGAGCCCTGGAGGGAGAGCAGTCCGATTTGGAGCCGGAGTTTCGGGAGTTCGAGACCCTTGCAGGAGACCTGACCTCACCTTTTCCCGGTGTTTGTCCTGGTGTTTATGGGATTTGCTTGAAAGCTCTCCCCGGGAGGAAGGTTCCTGGTCCATGCTTTTCAGTTTCTCTTCCAGGAGAAACGCTTGAAGTAACTTCTAACAGCGGATCCTGGTGTAGCTGTTAAAACCCTGGCAAAAGGAGCAGGCCTTGGTGTCATGGTCTGGGCCTAGGCAGCGCATACAAGATGAATGGGGATCCTTGAAGGGGATCTGTTTGCTACAGGTGCACTTCGAGTGGTGACCCTCTAAGGAAGGACATCAGTTGATCCAAGCCAAAAAGGAGACGAAATTCATCGTAGTTCTGCAGTCGTCGCGCGCTAGAAAGGAGACCAGAGGCCGATACTGGTGAGTCGACGGCGGGAAAGGAACTGGGGATTATGGGGAGACCGCCTCCTTATGTACTACGCCCGACGTCGGGAGCGGGACCAACGTCAGAGGTGGTCCCTGCTGAAGACTGCTAGCTAGAAAATTTCCGTGGGGTCCTGGCACCTGCCGGCTTCAGTCCTAATGGTGTAACCTGCTGCAAGAGCTGTATCTCGAAGTAAGATCTGTTTGACATTGCCATTGTCGTGCTGCATGCTGCGACCAAGAACTCTGTTATCAAGACAGAACTGCTGTGACCAAGAACTAATTTTAATTGCAGAGCACAGATCTCCCTGTGGTGAAATTGCAAAGGTAATGAGTGTCAAAGGTCACCAAATACAGGCTCAATTACACAAAATGACACTTCCTGGTTTGTGAGGGTGAAAACCTGATTTAATTTGCTAAAATAGGCTATGCATCTGTCAAAATACATTGCGAATCAGTTCTATATGCAGTCACCTTGCAGTATATGTGTTCATATATCCAGACTTGGTAAATCGCTTTAAGCCTGATAAATGGATATCCAGAAACAGACCGAAAGAACCTACCAGACATTTACTGTGTAAACTCTAACAAATGGCAACACCACCCAATGCTGGAGTAGAGGACTGTTACTGGGACAACACCTTCACTGAAGCGATACAGCCTGACAACTGACATGTCTGTCTAACACTGATACCGTGATACCAACAAAAAGTGTGGTCATGAAGTTAACAGCACCCCGCTACAGCAAGAGTATGGTTGCACACACTGCCATTGCCCCAAGCTGCCATTGACAGCTATAAGTTGTAATGAGCTGTAGCAGTGCACCAAAAGTCACCTTGTGTTGTGACTCCAGAAAAAACAATTAACCGTGACTAGAACTTGCAAATACCTTCTTCTTGAAAGATCCATGCTATAGTCCATGCCCAGAGGAGGGTTACATCATGGCGGCAGCAGCAGCAGCAGATAGAATGCAGGTTGGGGACCTGAAAAAAGGAGCATAAGAAAAAACATCCCTTTCAGAAACATTACACATGAGTAGTCGTCACTCAGTCAGTACACAAAGAATAACATTATTTCTTCTCACCTGTGTGGCAGGGGAAGGAGATGTGACGTGTCAAGCTGGATAGCATGATGGTACCTTATCAGTAAATACTCTTCTGTTATGGTGCAGCACTTCATGTAAACAAATCAGCCACAGCAGATCAGAATGATTGGCATGTCTTCTCTTCCTTCAGTGTAGCAGACACAAGTAATAAAGTCAGCATCACAGTACTCAGGTCATGACATGCTGTGTCTTGATACGATCACAGCATCCTGTCGGACTTTTCTGTCTCATGGTGTAGCTCCTGTTGTTCTTCCGCACAACTTGGATTTACTTTTCATCTGAATTTGCAGTCCAAAAAACC